>BSBK01004563.1:0-1330000 GCA_027943335.1 Chamaecyparis obtusa | reverse complement strand
TGAACTCAGTTTTGAAGGCTTTAGAGGCCCCAGATGAGGTCAAAAATTTGGGTGATAGCCACTTACGCTGGTAGAGCCTGTAGAGCGCTTCGTGGCATTTCCGAAATGGGGTTATAATAGCCGATCGGGTCAACTGGTGATAACTTATGGTCTTCGGAAGTTGGGCCACCCGAAATGGCAGAAAATAATTTTCTTCAAAATTTTTGTTCGGGTTTCAAAGGTTATCTTGAGCCGACTATAATGTAATAAAATATAAAATAAAATAATTCTAAGTTTGGTCGGCCTTATTGGCTAAAATTCTGGAACCTTCCAGGTGGTGGAAAATTGTCTATATAAGGAAGGCTGTATTATTGTCTTAGACAGTTCAGAATAGTTCTGGGTAGTAGATCTGGGTAATAGTTCGAGGCTTTGTCCTACAGAATATTGTAAGGGAATGCCCATGTGGCTTTGCATATTGTAATTCTGAAAGTTTGTAATTCCACATTTGTGGAGATAATTAGAAGCCAATTTTCTGTTCTTGCATATTGTTGTTGTTTCTCTGTTTCTGTTATTTGTTTGTTCCAGCAACCAGTTCAGATATCAAGGAGATTGAAGACATACTGGACAATCGTGTTGGCAGAAGCACAAGGAATAGGACATATGAAGAATATTTGGTCAAATGGAAAGGACGACCTGTTGAAGATTCATCATGGCTAACAAAGGAGGAGGTTCACTGTCTTGGTTTTCCTCTGCACACCTGAGTCGTGACATGGTCACTTCTCAAATTACCCCGGGTGTCTGATGCAGGAGCATCCTGGGTGTAAGAGCAATCTTGCATCACCCAAAAAAAAAAATATTTCTATTTTTGTATTCAATAAGGGCTATTTTGTGTAGAGCTGCTATTTAAAGAAAGTTACTATTTTTGGTAATTTTTGTATGTGCTCAGAATGATCTGATTTCTTTCTTGGAGGTCCATTTTGGTCATATAAGTCTGCCAGCAAAGTTTCATGGCTAGATCAGGTGTAATTTTGAAGATATTGAAGATTTTCGGTATTGGCAGCAGGGTACAGAAACTTTGAACTCAGTTTTGAAGGCTTTAGAGGCCCCGGATGAGGTCAAAAATTTGGGTGACAAGCGCTTGCGCCGGTCAAGCCTGTAGATCGCTTCGTGGCGTTTTCGAAATGGGGTTATAATAGCCGATCGGGTCAACAATTGATAACTTATGGTCTTCAGAAGTTGGGCCACCCGAAATGGCAGAAAATAATTTTCTTCAAAATTTCTGTTCGGGTTTCAAAGGTTATCTTGAGCCGACTATGATATAATAAAATGTAAAATAAAATAATTCTAAGTTTGGTCGGCCTTATTGGCTAAAATTTTGGAACCTTCCAGGCGGTGGAAAATTGTCTATATAAGGAAGACTGTATTATTGTCTTAGGCAGTTCAGAATAGTTCTGGGTAGTAGATCTGGGTAATAGTTCGAGGCTTTGTCCTACAGAATATTGTAAGGGAATGCCCATGTGGCTTTGCATATTGTAATTCTGAAAGTTTGTAATTCCACATTTGTGGAGATAATTAGAAGCCAATTTTCTGTTCTTGCATATTGTTGTTGTTTCTTTGTTTCTGTTATGTGTTTGTTCCAGCAACCAGTTCAGATATCAAGAAGATTGAAGACATATTGGACAGTCGTGTTGGCAGAAGTACAAGGAATAGGACATATGAAGAATATTTGGTCAAATGGAAAGGACGACCTGTTGAAGATTCATCATGGCTAACAAAGGAGGAGGTTCACCGTCTTGGTTTTCCTCTGCACACATGAGTCATGACAGAGTCACTTCTCAAATTACCCCGGGTGTCTGATGCAGGAGCATCCTGGGTGTAAGAGCAATCTTGCATCACCCAAAAAAAAAAATATTTCTATTTTTGTATTCAATAAGGGCTATTTTGTGCAGAGCTCCTATTTACAAAAAGTTACTATTTTTGGTAATTTTTGTATGTGCTCAGAATGATCTGATTTCTTTCTTGGAGGTCCATTTTGGTCATATAAGTCTACCAGTAAAGTTTCATGGCTAGATCGGGTGTAGTTTTGAAGATATTGAAGATTTTCGTTATTGGCAGCAAGGTAAAGAAACTTTGAACTCAGTTTTGAAGGCTTTAGAGGCCTCGGATGAAGTCAAAAATTTGGGTGATGGGTGCTTACACCAGTCAAGCCTGTAGAGCGCTTCGTGGCATTTCTGAAATGGGGTTATAATAGCCGATCGGGTCAACTGGTGATAACTTATGGTCTTCGGAAGTTGGGCCACCTGAAATGGCAGAAAATAATTTTCTTCAAAATTTCTGTTCGGGTTTCAAAGGTTATCTTGAGCCGACTATGATGTAATAAAATGTAAAATAAAATAATTCTAAGTTTGGTCGGCCTTATTGGCTAAAATTCTGGAACCTTCCAGGCGGTGGAAAATTGCCTATATAAAGAAGGCTGTATTATTGTCTTAAGCAGTTCAGAATAGTTCTGGGTAGTAGATCTGGGTAATAGTTCGAGGCTTTGTCCTACAGAATATTGTAAGGGAATGCCCATGTGGCTTTGCATATTGTAATTTTGAAAGTTTGTAATTTCACATTTGTGGAGATAATTAGAAGCCAATTTTCTGTTCTTGCATATTGTTGTTGTTTCTCTGTTTCTGTTATGTGTTTGTTCCAGCAACCAGTTCAGATATCAAGGAGATTGAAGACATACTGGACAGTCGTGTTGGCAGAAGCACAAGGAATAGGACATATGAAGAATATTTGGTCAAATGGAAAGGATGACCTGTTGAAGATTCATCATGGCTAACAAAGGAGGAGGTTCACCGTCTTGGTTTTCCTCTGTACACTTGAGTCGTGACAGGGTCACTTCTCAAATTACCTCGGGTGTCTGATGCAGGAGCATCCTGGGTGTAAGAGCAATCTTGCATCACCCAAAAAAAAAATATTTCTGTTTTTGTATTCAATAAGGGTTATTTTGTGCAGAGCTGCTATTTATGGAAAGTTACTATTTTTGGTAATTTTTGTATGTGCTCAGAATGATCTGATTTCTTTCTTGGAGGTCCATTTTGGTCATATAAGTCTGCCAGCAAAGTTTCATGGCTAGATCAAGTTTAGTTTTGAAGATATTGAAGATTTTCATTATTTGCAGCAGGGTACAGAAACTTTGAACTCAGTTTTGAAGGCTTTAGAGGCCCCGGATGAGGTCGAAAATTTGGGTGACAGGCGCTTGCGCCAGTCAAGCCTGTAGAGCGCTTCGTGGCATTTTTGAAATGGGGTTATAATAGCCGATCGGGTCAACTGGTGATAACTTATGGTCTTCGAAAGTTGGGCCACCTGAAATGGCAGAAAATAATTTTCTTCAAAATTTTTGTTCGGGTTTCAAAGGTTATCTTGAGCCGACTATGATGTAATAAAATGTAAAATAAAATAATTCTAAGTTTGGTCGGCCTTATTGGCTAAAATTCTGGAACCTTCCAGGCGGTGGAAAATTGCCTATATAAGGAAGGCTGTATTATTGTCTTAAGCAGTTCAGAATAGTTCTGGGTAGTAGATCTGGGTAATAGTTCGAGGCTTTGTCCTACAGAATATTGTAAGGGAATGCCCATGTGGCTTTGCATATTGTAATTTTGAAAGTTTGTAATTCCACATTTGTGGAGATAATTAGAAGCCAATTTTTTGTTCTTGCATATTGTTGTTGTTTCTCCGTTTCTGTTATGTGTTTGTTCCAGCAACCAGTTCAGATATCAAGGAGATTGAAGACATACTGGACAGTCGTGTTGGCAGAAGTACAAGGAATAGGACATATGAAGAATATTTGGTCAAATGGAAAGGACGACCTGTTGAAGATTCATCATGGCTAACAAAGGAGGAGGTTCACCGTCTTGGTTTTCCTCTGCACACTTGAGTCGTGATAGGGTCACTTCTCAAATTACCTCGGGTGTCTGATGCAGGAGCATCCTGGGTGTAAGAGCAATCTTGCATCACCCAAAAAAAAAAATATTTCTATTTTTGTATTCAATAAGGGCTATTTTGTGCAGAGCTGCTATTTATGGAAAGTTACTATTTTTGGTAATTTTTGTATGTGCTCAGAATGATCTGATTTTTTTCTTGGAGGTCCATTTTGGTCATATAAGTCTGCCAGCAAAGTTTCATGGCTAGATCAAGTTTAGTTTTGAAGATATTGAAGATTTTCGTTATTTGCAGCAGGGTACAGAAACTTTGAACTCAGTTTTGAAGGCTTTAGAGGCCCCGGATGAGCTCGAAAATTTGGGTGATAGCTACTTACGCCGGTCAAGCCTGTAGAGCGCTTCGTGGTATTTCTGAAATGGGGTTATAATAGCCGATCGGGTCAACTGGTGATAACTTATGGTCTTCGGAAGTTGGGCCACCCGAAATGGCAGAAAATAATTTTTTTCAAAATTTTTGTTCGGGTTTCAAAGGTTATCTTGAGCCGACTATGATGTAATAAAATGTAAAATAAAATAATTCTAAGTTTGGTCGGCCTTATTGGCTAAAATTCTGGAACCTTCCAGGCGGTGGAAAATTGCCTATATAAGGAAGGCTGTATTATTGTCTTAAGCAGTTTAGAATAGTTCTGGGTAGTAGATCTGGGTAATAGTTCGAGGCTTTGTCCTACAGAATATTGTAAGGGAATGCCCATGTGGCTTTGCATATTGTAATTTTGAAAGTTTGTAATTCCACATTTGTGGAGATAATTAGAAGCCAATTTTCTGTTCTTGCATATTGTTGTTGTTTCTCTGTTTCTGTTATGTGTTTGTTCCAGCAACCAGTTCAGATATCAAGGAGATTGAAGACATACTGGACAGTCGTGTGTGCAGAAGCACAAGGAATAGGACATATGAAGAATATTTGGTCAAATGGAAAGGATGACCTGTTGAAGATTCATCATGGCTAACAAAGGAGGAGGTTCACCGTCTTGGTTTTCCTCTGTACACTTGAGTCGTGACAGGGTCATTTCTCAAATTACCTCGGGTGTCTGATGCAGGAGCATCCTGGGTGTAAGAGCAATCTTGCATCACCAAAAAAAAAAATATTTCTATTTTTGTATTCAATAAGGGTTATTTTGTGTAGAGATGCTAATTATGGAAAGTTACTATTTTTGGTAATTTTTGTATGTGCTCAGAATGATCTGATTTCTTTCTTGGAGGTCCATTTTGGTCATATAAGTCTGCCAGCAAAGTTTCATGGCTAGATCAAGTTTAGTTTTGAAGATATTGAAGATTTTCATTATTTGCAGCAAGGTACAGAAACTTTGAACTCAGTTTTGAAGGCTTTAGAGGCCCCGGATGAGGTCGAAAATTTGGGTGACAGGCGCTTGCGCCAGTCAAGCCTGTAGAGCGCTTCGTGGCATTTTTGAAATGGGGTTATAATAGCCGATCGGGTCAACTGGTGATAACTTATGGTCTTCGAAAGTTGGGCCACCTGAAATGGCAGAAAATAATTTTCTTCAAAATTTCTGTTCGGGTTTCAAAGGTTATCTTGAGCCGACTATGATGTAATAAAATGTAAAATAAAATAATTCTAAGTTTGGTCGGCCTTATTGGCTAAAATTCTGGAACCTTCCAGGCGGTGGAAAATTGCCTATATAAGGAAGGCTGTATTATTGTCTTAAGCAGTTCAGAATAGTTCTGGGTAGTAGATCTGGGTAATAGTTCGAGGCTTTGTCCTACAGAATATTGTAAGGGAATGCCCATGTGGCTTTGCATATTGTAATTTTGAAAGTTTGTAAATCCACATTTGTGGAGATAATTAGAAGCCAATTTTCTGTTCTTGCATATTGTTGTTGTTTCTCTGTTTCTGTTATGTGTTTGTTCCAGCAACCAGTTCAGATATCAAGGAGATTGAAGACATACTGGACAGTCGTGTTGGCAGAAGTACAAGGAATAGGACATATGAAGAATATTTGGTCAAATGGAAAGGACGACCTGTTGAAGATTCATCATGGCTAACAAAGGAGGAGGTTCACCGTTTTGGTTTTCCTCTGCACACCCTAGTCGTGATAGGGTCACTTCTCAAATTACCTCGGGTGTCTGATGCAGGAGCATCCTGGGTGTAAGAGCAATCTTGCATCACCCAAAAAAAAAAATATTTCTATTTTTGTATTCAATAAGGGCTATTTTGTGCAGAGCTGCTATTTATGGAAAGTTACTATTTTTGGTAATTTTTGTATGTGCTCAGAATGATCTGATTTTTTTCTTGGAGGTCCATTTTGGTCATATAAGTCTGCCAGCAAAGTTTCATGGCTAGATCAAGTTTAGTTTTGAAGATATTGAAGATTTTCGTTATTTGCAGCAGGGTACAGAAACTTTGAACTCAATTTTGAAGGTTTTAGAGGCCCCAGATGAGCTCGAAAATTTGGGTGATAGCTGCTTACGCCGGTCAAGCCTGTAGAGCGCTTCGTGGCATTTCCGAAATGGGGTTATAATAGCCGATCGGGTCAACTGGTGATAACTTATGGTCTTCGGAAGTTGGGCCACCCGAAATGGCAGAAAATAATTTTCTTCAAAATTTCTGTTCGGGTTTCAAAGGTTATCTTGAGCCGACTATGATGTAATAAAATGTAAAATAAAATAATTCTAAGTTTGGTCGGCTTTATTGGCTAAAATTTTGGAACCTTCCAGGCGGTGAAAAATTGCCTATATAAGGAAGGCTGTATTATTGTCTTAAGCAGTTCAGAATAGTTCTGGGTAGTAGATCTGGGTAATAGTTCGAGGCTTTGTCCTACAGAATATTGTAAGGGAATGCCCATGTGGCTTTGCATATTGTAATTCTGAAAGTTTGTAATTCCACATTTGTGAAGATAATTAGAAGCCAATTTTCTGTTCTTGCATATTGTTGTTGTTTCTCTGTTTCTGTTATGTGTTTGTTCCAGCAACCAGTTCAGATATCAAGGAGATTGAAGACATACTGGACAGTCGTGTTGGCAGAAGCACAAGGAATAGGACATATGAAGAATATTTGGTCAAATGGAAAGGACGACCTGTTGAAGATTCATCATGGCTAACAAAGGAGGAGGTTCACCGTCTTGGTTTTCCTCTGCACACCTGAGTCGTGACAGGGTCACTTCTCAAATTACCCCGGGTGTCTGATGCAGAAGCATCCTAGGTGTAAAAGCAATCTTGCATCACCCAAAAAAAAAAAATTCTATTTTAGTATTCAATAAGGGCTATTTTGTGCAGAGCTGCTATTTATGGAAAGTTACTATTTTTGGTAATTTTTGTATGTGCTCAGAATGCTCTGATTTCTTTCTTGGAGGTCCATTTTGGTCATATAAGTCTGCCAGCAAAGTTTCATGGCTAGATCAGGTGTAGTTTTGAAGATATTGAAGATTTTCGGTATTGGCAGCAGGGTACAGAAACTTTGAACTCAGTTTTGAAGGCTTTAGAGGCCCCGGATGAAGTCAAAAATTTGGGTGACAAGCGCTTGCGCCGGTCAAGCCTGTAGGTCAATCCTGTAGAGTGCTTCATGGCATTTCTGAAATGGGGTTATAATAGCTGATCGGGTCAACTGGTGATAACTTATGGTCTTCGGAAGTTGGGCCACCCGAAATGGCAGAAAATAATTTTCTTCAAAATTTCTATTCGGGTTTCAAAGGTTATCTTGAGCCAACTATGATGTAATAAAATGTAAAATAAAATAATTCTAAGTTTGGTCGGCCTTATTGGCTAAAATTCTAGAACCTTCCAAGCGGTGGAAAATTGCCTATATAAGGAAGGCTGTATTATTGTCTTAGGCAGTTCAGAATAGTTCTGGGTAGTAGATCTGGGTAATAGTTCGAGGCTTTATCCTACAGAATATTGTAAGGGAATGCCCATGTGGCTTTGCATATTGTAATTTTGAAAGTTTGTAATTCCACATTTGTGGAGATAATTAGAAGCCAATTTTCTGTTCTTGCATATTGTTGTTGTTTCTCTGTTTCTGTTATGTGTTTGTTTCAGCAACCAGTTCAGATATCAAGGAGATTGAAGACATACTGGACAGTCGTGTTGGCAGAAGCACAAGGAATAGGACATATGAAGAATATTTGGTTAAATGGAAAGGACGACCTGTTGAAGATTCATCATGGCTAACAAAGGAGGAGGTTCACCGTCTTGGTTTTCCTCTGCACACCTGAGTCGTGACAGGGTCACTTCTCAAATTACCCCGGGTGTCTGATGCAGGAGCATCCTGGGTGTAAGAGCAATCTTGCATCACCCAAAAAAAAAAAAAATTTGTTTTTGTATTCAATACAGGCTATTTTGTGCAGAGCTGCTATTTATGGAAAGTTACTATTTTTGGTAATTTTTGTATGTGCTCAGAATGATCTGATTTCTTTCTTGGAGGTCCATTTTGGTCATATAAGTCTGCCAGCAAAGTTTCATGGCCAGATCAGGTGTAGTTTTGAAGATATTGAAGATTTTCGGTATTGGCAGCAGGGTACAGAAACTTTGAACTCAGTTTTGAAGGCTTTAGAGGCCCCGGATGAGGTCAAAAATTTGGGTGACAGGCGCTTGCGCCAGTCAAGCCTGTAGAGCGCTTCGTGGCGTTTCCGAAATGGGGTTATAATAGCCGATCGGGTCAACTGGTGATAACTTATGGTCTTCGGAAGTTGGGCCACCCGAAATGGCAGAAAATAATTTTCTTCAAAATTTCTATTCGGGTTTCAAAGGTTATCTTGAGCTGACTATGATGTAATAAAATGTAAAATAAAATAATTCTAAGTTTGGTCGGCCTTATTGGCTAAAATTCTGGAACCTTCCAGGCGGTGGAAAATTGCCTATATAAGAAAGGCTGTATTATTGTCTTAGGCAGTTCAAAATAGTTCTCGGTAGTAGATCTGGGTAATAGTTCGAGGCTTTGTCTTACAGAATATTGTAAGGGAATGCCCATGTGGCTTTGCATATTGTAATTCTAAAAGTTTGTAATTCCACATTTGTGGAGATAATAAGAAGCCAATTTTCTGTTCTTGCATATTGTTGTTGTTTCTCTGTTTCTGTTATGTGTTTGTGGTATTAAGGGGAGCACCCTTCATCAATGATGTGAACTCATTTGCTATGTTTGGGCATTGACTACTAGTTGATTACAAATGATAAGGTAGATATGAAGACTGAGAATGATTTTCCTTCAACTACTGATGATGAAAAGAATGTATTCTCATACAACATGGTAGAAAGGGAAGAATTGATCAACACACCATTTGAAGGAGAATTTACTGAAGTTAAAGAATTGGATTCAGCATACCATATTTGGCAAATATTGGAAGAACTATATGAAGGAGACAAGTATACCAAGCAAGCGAAGTTACAAAACTAGAAAAAAAAGATGGAGAAGCTACAAATGAATAATGATGAAATCATTAGGGCTTATGTTCAAAGGGTTACAAAATTTGTGGTTGGAATCAGAAACTATTGAGGCACTTATGATGAAGAAGTCATTGTGAAGATCCTTAGATCATTGACACTTTCTTACAAGTTTAAGTCTGTATCTATTCAAGATACTATACCTTTGACTCCGAACTTTAGCAGAGAGAGGTTGATTGCAAAGCTAACTACCTTTGAAGATGTTGAGATGGGAGAATCTATACCAAAAATTGAGTCTGCATTCAAGGCATCTACATACAAGAAGATAATTTCTACACTTCTAAGCACCTATAGTAAAGACCTAAAAGAAGATCTTGGTGAGTATGCTGAGGAATGGGAATAGATAATGGCAAAGGAAAGAAAGATGGATGAACTTTTTGTTACAAGTAGTGGTTGTCGTTGCACCAAAATATCGACCTATTAATACCTGATACAACCACTAGACTTATAGAAGACATAGGAGGCGATTAAGTCATGTCATGAGTCCTAAGGGGAGTGATGACCATTTTCCAACAATCTCCCCCTCAGCGTTACCTGAGGGGATTCAAACCTGTGACAAATCTCAAATACCACTTGTTACAAGTAGTGGTTGTTGTTGAACCAAAAGATCAACCTGTTAATGCCCGATACAACCACTAGACTTATAAAAGACATAGGAGGCAGTTAAGCCATGTCATGAATCCTGAGGGGAGAATTGACCATTTTTCCAACACTTGTTGTACTGATTTCTAGAAGAGAAAAGAGAGGTAAGGGAAAATTTGAAGGCAAATTACCTTTGAAATGTTTTTCATGCAATAAGGTAAGTCATTTTTCATCTAGATGTCCTACAAGAGTTCCTAAGTACAAGCCTAAGTTTTTCAAGTCTAAGAAGGATAAGGAATGTTATTATGATAGTGAAGGCATTTCTGATGATGATGATTTAGATTATGAAGAGATTGGATTTGTCGCTATTAGAGATGAACTAGTATGTGAGGAAAATGCTTTATTATCTCATTTTGATAAGAAAACTAAATGGATTATAGATAGTGGTTGTTCACATCATATGACTAGAGTCAAAAACAAGTTTGTTAAATTAGTAAAGTATGATGGTGGTGTTGTAAGATTCAGAGACAATCTTCCTAAACCTATCATAGGTGTAGGATCTATTACTTTGGATGGAAAGACTAATACTGATAATGTACTACTTATTGATGGACTTAAGCATAACTTGTTGAGTGTTGGATAGTTGATGGACAAAGAGTTTTAATTACAATTCAATGATGGTAAATGTTTTATCACAAGTAAGGTAGGAAAGATGATTGCAACCGGTACTAAATATAGAGGTAATGTATTTGAATTGAATACATTTGGAGCCTCTTGTTTTCTTGTGAAGGTAGATGATAGTTGGTTATGGAACAAAAAGTTTTGTCATGTTAATTTTGATAACATTGTGAAGGCAAGTTTGGCTAATGCAGTAAGAGATCTTTCAAAGATTGTAAAACCATCTAACACTATATGAAGAGAATGTGTTTTGGGAAAATAGACTAGAAGTAGTTATAAAAGAAAAGCATATACATCAAAAGGAAAGTTGGATTTGGAACATACAGACCTATGTGGACCTACAAGGATAAGATCATACTATGGTGAAAGGTATTTCATACTTTTTGTTGATGACTTTTCTAGGATGATGTGGGTTACTTATTTGAAAGAGAAATCAGAATCATTTGATAAATTTAAGTTATTCAAAGAAAAAGTTAGATAATGAATCAGGTTCAAAGATAAAGTGTTTAAGGTCAAACAAAGGTGGAGAGTTTACTTCAAACTTATTCAATTCATACTGTGAAGAGTATGGAATAAAAAGATAGACATCTGCTCCTAGGACTCCATAACAAAATGGGATAGTAGAGCAAAAAAATAGGACTATACTTGATGCTGCTAGGATAATGTTGCTTGAAGGAAATGTATCTCATATGCATTGGAGAGAGGTTTTTGGGACAACAATGTACATATTGAACAGAATTTAGATCAGATAAGGTACAAGTAAGACTTTTTATGAATTATGGTTTGATCATACTCCTATTGTAAAATATTTTAGAATATTTGGTAGTAAGTGCTATATCAAGAGAGATGATGAGATAGGGAAGTTTGATGCTAGAAGTGATGAAGGAATTTTTCTTGGTTATTCTACTAAGATCAAGGCTTATAAATATTTTAATATGAGATTAAGGAAGATGATAGAAAGTAACAATGTAAGGATAGATGAGAAGTTTTAGATACAAGAAAGAATGTATGATAGTAATCAAATTACAAAGATCAATGAGGTTGTTGTTGAAGAAGAAGAACTTGTTGAGGCTGAATGTGAAAGAGAGACTTGTGATGATAATAAAAATGAGGCTATTGAGGTTCCCAAGACTCCAAGGTATGTAAAGAAAGACCATCCTGAAAATAAAATTATTGGTAATACAAATCGATCAGGGAGTAATGACTAGATCAAAGGCTAGAGAATAAATTTGTTTGATTTCTCAAGTTGAGCCAAAGACTATAGATGAAGCTTGTAGAGATGAATCTTGGATAAATGCTATGAAGGAAGAGTTAGACCAGATAAAGAAAAATATAACTTGGAAATTGGTTCCTAGACCTAAAGACAAAAATGTAATAGGAACTAAATGGGTTTTTAGAAACAAAATGAATGAAGAAGGAGTTGTAGTAAGAAACAAAGCAAGACTGGTATGTAAGGGTTATTCATAGCAAGAAGGCATAGATTTTGAAGAAACATTTTCTCCTATTGCTAGAATAGAGGTTGTGAGATTGTTCTTGGCTTATGTTGCACATAAAGACTTCAAGGTATATTAGATGGATGTGAAATATGCATTCTTGAATGGGGATCTTGAAGAAGAGGTATACATAGAACAACCAAATGGATTACCTCTATCTGAAGATGGAGACAAGGTGTGAAAATTGAAGAAGGCACTGTATGGACTAAAGAAAGCTCCAAGGGCTTAGTATGAAAGGTTAGCCAAATAATTACTTCACCTTGAATTCAGAAAAGGTAATGCTGATAGTAATTTATATTTGAGAACTAGTGAAGATGCAGTTTTGATAATTGAAGTTTTTGTTGATGATATTATCTTTGGAGGAAATGATAAACTGTATAAGAAGTTTTTTAAAGAGATTGAAAATGAATTTAAGATGTCCATGATAGGTGAAATGAAATTATTTCTTGGACTAAAAATAACTTAGAACAAGAATGGCATTTTTATTTCTCAGACTAAGTATCTTAAAGAAATATTAAAGAAGTTTGGAATGGAAGACTATAAACTAGTTGGTACACCCATGGTAACTAGTAATAAACTATCAAGTAATGATGAGACTCGGTGTGTATTTCAAACCAATTACAGATCAATGGTTGGTGGATTACAATATTTGACTCATACCAGACTAGATATTGCTAATGTTGTTCGAATTGTGGCTAGATATCAGGCAGAACCAAAAGAGACACACCTAGCTGTTGTGAAAAGGATATTCAGATATCTGAAATGGACAATTAAATATGGCCTATGGTATGATAGGAATCATAGTTTTGAACTTCATGCTTATACTGATGCTGATTGGGTAGGAAATATTGATGACAGGAAGAGTCCTAGTGGTGGTACATTTTTCCTTGGGAAAAATTTGGTTTCATGGCTAAGTAAGAAGAAAGATTGTATAGCTCAATCTACTATGGAATCAAATGTTGTTGTAGGTATTAACTACACTCAAATTGTTTGGATGAAACAAATGTTGAAAGATATTGGAGTAAATTTTGATGAGCCAATGGTTATCCATTGTGATAACACTAGTACAATGAATATGTCAAAGAATCTAGTGATTCATTCTAAAACTAAACATATTTCTATCAAGTATTACTTCTTGAGAGACAACGTGGCAAAGAAGGAAATAAAGTTGGAGTATATTAGCACAAAGGAATAGATTGTAGACATCTTTACAAATCCTTTGCCAAAAGATACCTTTAAATATCTCAGAGGTATGCTTGGGGTTAATGCCCCTCCTAGTCAGAATTAAATGATGCAGGGATGCATCAGTCCAGAGGTTTTCAGAGCCTTATCATATTCTAGACTTGATGTAGGGATCTACTCCTCAGGAGGAGTGATCGATGAAGAAAATTATTAAGGATAGTTGATGACTTATGGCACCCTTTTCCATTGTTGTCAAAGGGGGAGTGTTTCTATGAGAAAATCCTTATTGTATGGGGAGATTGTATGGAGATGTACTGTGAGAGTATTGTTTAGTTGCAGAGCTTTGGATTGATAAAAGTTTGGGTTAATAGATTTTCCCATATGTTGACATCAATTGTTGGATATTGCTAATGCATGGGAAGTTGGATGATGCAATTAATATGTTTAATCACTACATTGAGTGATGTTGGAGTTGTTGTTTTCATTAGTGTTTTTTCACTAATGTCAACATATGCTTATGTGAAGAGAGCAGGCTGGTTATTATAGTGTATGGACATTGTACAGATGTTACAGATCATGTGAAGTAAGATGAGAGTTCTGTAAGATATTTGTGATCTTATATCCAAGATTGCATCACGTAATGCTTCATATTGGCTGAGTTACAGATGTTTTGGGAAAGATTGGTTACTGGACTGTGATAGTTAAAGTTGACAAAGTGAGTTTCTGTATTTCTGCAATATCTTATAGAAGGTATTGATTCAAGGTATGAGAGCTTGAGGGATGACAAACAAGGTACTAAAGAATGTTCTTTGGTCAGTGCAAAGTACATAAATCTGGATGATGTCAGCTATGGTATGTGCTCTGGAGAAGACTTATTTGGGAGATGACTTCAGAGATGTAGCATGCATTTTGGTTAGAGAATGTGAATTAAGGATGTCAGCCCTTAATTGTTGTAATGTAATCATTGTATACTTGTTTTAGATACTATGCGTATCTTAGCAAGGGTCTATGTAATTGTTTGTATATTAGGAAAGCCTAATCGGCCGACCTAGTCATGTAGAATGTAATAGGGTATATATTTAAGGTCTTTTCTTTGGAAAAAATAATGGTGAGAATGTATGTGATGTAAAGAATATTGTGAAAGATGCGATCATGCAAGAGCATATCTAGTCCTTGGCAATCCTATGTCACCAAAACCATGTTTGAAGTTTTTTGTGTTGCTCGGTTCCTGCTTTGACCGAGTTGGTTTGGTGTTTCTCAGTTTCTTTTATTCACTGGTATTGGTCAGTTATCTCTCTAGCACTCAGTTATCTCCCTGGTGCTTGGTGATGCTTGTCTAGCACTCGGTTATCCTTGCTTACCGAGTTGTTTGTTTTGAATTTCTATTGACACTGACTCTTGCAATTAATTTTGGTTGTGGATTTAATGTTGGTATCTATTATTGGGAAGTGTGTGGACCTAGATCTAGTTGTTCCTTCCATTGATGGTGGATCTAAAGTTGACTTGGCTCGATAGCCTCTTGTATAAATGTAGTTGTTTGGTTAGAGTTTAGGGAGTCATTTTTTCAAGGGAAGTTAAGTTAGAAGATAGAAGCTACAAGATTAGAGATTGTTGATAGATCCTCACATGTTGGAGGACTTCTATACTTGATTGTAATATATGGCCTAAATTGGGAGGGCCTTATAGCCCGGCACGTATGAATCAATTAAAGTTATTATATGAAAGTTTTTGCATTCTCTCTCTTACTTTTGTGTGTTGTTGCTTCCGTGTGTGATCTCTATAAGGTGGATCTCATTAGGGTGTGCCTTTGGCCCCTCTCCCCATCCTCCTTTTCATTAGGTGATATCAGTGTGAGGTGAGACCTGGATCTAGGTTTTTGAATCTAGCTTTGAGGGTTCCTTCTTGTCAAACCCTAGTTGAATTATTGTGGGGTAGAAGATTGTGATCTAACCTATAATTATAGAGGGTTCAAGATGGTTCCTGGGAGGTGAGATATGGATCTAGGATCAGCAGACATGTTGAGACAACTTTCTGCTAGATTAGAAGTTGTTGAAACAGCCCAGAGAAGAGGAAGACATCTTGAAGATGTTAGTGATGATCAAATTGAGGAAGAACAAGGTGATGTAGAACCTACACTAGCGATGGATCAAGGTGAGGAAATATTGTTGAAGGCTTTGAAAAATCTAAAGTCTACACCACACTTTAATCCTCCTGATTATAGTGGAAAATTGGATTCTAATGAGTTGGTGGACTGGATCACCAAGATGGAAAAGTATTTTGAATATGAGAATGTACCTAAGGAAAAGAAAGTGAAAATTGCAAGCACAAAGTTGAAAAGTCATGCATCCTTATGGTGGGAACATCTGCAGTTAGACAAAAAGAGGAAAGGAAAAGAAAAAATCAAGGTATGGAATAAGATGGTGAATAAATTGAAAGGAAAGTTCTTACCTTGTGATTATCAAATTAACCTAGTTAGGTGATTGCAAAGTTTGAGGTAGAAAGATAGGTTGGTAAAAGAATATACTGAGGAATTCTATAGATTGGATATTATATCTGGACATGATGAAGATGATATGGAAAGAATTGCTAAATACCTGAATGGTTTGAGATTTTCCATCCAAGAAGAAATTAGTTTGGTCAAATTGGAGAACATTGAAGAGGCTTATCAATTTGCATTGAAAGCTGAGGAGAAATTGAACAAGAGACATGAGAAAAGACAAAGAGGTAGAGGTGGTAGATTCCCTAGAGGAAGAGGTAGATCTCATGGTGAAAATAGTAGATCTGAACCTGAAAAGACAACTCTGGATAAAGGCAAGACCGAGTAGAAAGGGGAAAGTTCATCTAGAGGCAAAGGTAGTAACTATCAAGGTGGTTATAACAGAGGTGGTTTTCAAGGAACTTGTTACAATTGTGGAGAAGAAGGACATAGATCATTTGAGTGTACACATGCAAGTAAGAAGGTCGGTAATAGTAGAAATGCTTTGGTGCAAGAAGAGTCACCAAATGAACCTAAGAAGAAAAATAACTTAATGGTGAGGAGAGCACTTTGGAGTGAAAGTAATAAGGAAGATTTGGTAAGGAAACATTTGTTCAAGACCAGATGTAGAGTTTATGATAAATTTTGGAAGGTAATCATTGACAGTGGTAGCTCAGAGAATCTAGCATCTGAGGAAATGGTCACAAAGTTGTAGTTAGAAAGGTTGGAACATCCGAGGCCCTATCAGATTTCATGGATCAAAGATGAGCATACACTCTTGGTAAGTGAACAATGTTATGTGAATTTGAAAATTGGAAAGTACTATGATAAAGTGCTATGTGATATCATGCCTATGGATTGTTGTCATATTCTATTAGGTAGACCTTGGCAATATGATAAACATGCTATATATGATGGGAGATTGCATAAATATACTATTTGGGCTGATGGAAGAAGAAAAATCTTGTTACCTTTGATTGAAGAACCTATTAGTAATGCTTGTACATCTATGAAATTTTTTTTGATGGAAGGAAGAGATTTTGTTAAGGATTTGAGGAAGAATGATGTATGTTTTTATGTTATTCCTAACAAACTAAGTAAGAAAATAGAGGATAGTATACCTAAGGAGATTGATAAGTTACTCACTGAGCATAGTGAAATCATTTTTGATAATGTACCTAATGGTTTTCCACCAAAGAGAAGCATTGATCATTGCATGGATCTAATCCCTAGAGCTAGTTTACCGAATAAGGCACCACATCAATTGACACCTACTGAGAATCATGAATTGAACCGATAGATTCAAGAATTTTTGTAGAAAGGTTTGATCAGAGAAATCTTGATTCCTTGTGTAGTGCCTATTGTATTGGCACCTAAGAAGAATGGAGAATGGAGAATGTCTACTGATTCCAGAGCAATCAACAAGATAACAGTGAAATATAGGTTTCCTATACCAAGAATTGATGATATAATGGATAGTTTGACTGGAGAAAAGTATTTTACCAAAATTGATTTGAAAAGTGGGTATCATCATATCAGAATCAGAGAAGGCGATGAGTGGAAGACTACTTTCAAGACAAAAGAAGGTTTGTGTGAGTGGTTGGTTATGCCTTTTGGTTTAACTAATGCACTAAGTACTTTTATGAGGTTGATGAATGAAGTTTTGAAGAAATTCCTAGGTAAGTTTGTGATTGTATACCTTGATGATATTTTGATATTTAGTAAGACAAGAGAAGTACATTTGTTTCATGTTAAACAAGTATTGCAAAGGTTGAAAGAAGAAAAGTTGTTGATAAATCTGAAAAAGTGTTCCTTCATGAAAGAGGAGATTGTGTATTTGGGATTTTTTATTTCACCTGATAGTTTGAAGATGGACCCTGAAAAGGTTGAAGCTATTTTGAATTAGCCTACACTTGAGAATTATAGTGAGGTAAGATCATTTCATGGTTTGGCAATTTTTTACTGAAATTTTACTAGGAATTTCAGTTCAATTTTTAATGCTATGACTGAGACTATGTAAGGAGATAAAAGGGAATTCAAGTGGACACATGGAGCTGATAAAATTTTTCAGACTCTGAACCAGAAGGTTGTTGAAATGCCTGTGTTGACATTGCCTGATTTCAATAAAGTATTTCAAGTAGAATGTGATGCAAGTGGAAGTGTGATAGGAGTTGTATTAAGTCAAAAAGGTAAACCTATTTCTTTCTTTAGTGAAAAGTTGAATGATGCAAAAAGGAAATATATTGCGTATGATCAAGAATTCTATGCTATTATTCAAGCACTGAAGATATGGAGACATTATTTTATATTGAGTGAATTTTTGTTGTATACCAATCATAAGGCTTTACAGTATTTGGGTAGTCAGAATAAGTTAAATCAAAGACATATGAAATGGGTTGAGTATTTGCAGAGTTGTACATTTGTGATAAAGCATAAGAGTGGAGTTACTAACCGAGTTGCTGATGCATTGAGTAGAAGGATATCTTTGATGACCGAGATGAAAATTGAAGTTCTTGGTTTTGATGACATGAGAGATTCTTATGAATTTGATCCTTATTTTTCTAAGTCGTGGAGAAAGTGTAAAGCACCTATTCAAGATCAATTGAGTACTAAATGGGAAGAATATTTTTTAATAGGGGTAAAATGGATTCACCTCTATTCAGATGTAAAGGGGGGAAATATGAGATCTATTCTCAAACCCAAATTCCCAAAAGAAGAGATCCAATTTGATCAACCAAGAGGTTAATACATAATTGAATCACTTTATGAGGAATATGGAAGAGAGAGAGAGAGAGAGAGAGAAAGAGAGAGAGAGAGAGAGAGAAAGAGAGAGAGAGAGAGAGAGCAAATCCAATATTTCCCTATGAAGGAAGTTATGCTTGAAATATGGAATAATTAAAATACAAATACTAACCTTAAATTAGGGCAGATCTAGAAAATGTCAAATTCTGATGTCTGTGTGTACTTTCAGGCAATTCTGCAACCTATTCTCAACTTAATGCCGAGATGGAGAAAACCCAGAAATCTTTCTCCAAGATGAGCTCAGGTCGGTTTTGACCCTCATAAAAGGTCAAATACTACATTCTTTATTTGAAGTCCAATTCTGATTTTGTTCGCAGATCTCAAAAGTTTGCCAAAAAGGGTATCCAAATTCTCTCTAAGATCTAAAATTCCAGACCTGTACCTACAAGAAAATGGGGGTTTTTGTTGTATGGGGGGTCTACCTTCGTCAAACCCCAATTTAGGAATTAACCTTGAAATTGAATTGAAATATACTGTGCATAAACAAAGTAATTGAAACAAATCACCTCGCTTATGTTGAAGTCCTTGTAGAGGATTTGAATCCACAAATCCACAAGTAGGAATGCTTCAATGGATGTAGGATGAATGTAGGATGTTTCCAATCAATGGCATTTGATCTTCAACACCAATCTTGATTTGATCTTTGCATATGAGAGGGCTTGAATGAATGTAGAAGGATGGATCATCAAAGGGGGCTCCAAAGAGATTGAATCCTTCAATAGCTAACAATGGATCTTCTTGATGGATAAATGCTTGAACACTTGAATGCTTGAAGACTTGCATGAATGCTCTCACAAAACTTGATGGCAAAAGAAGATATGAATGATGGATGTGAAAATGAGAGAGGAAGGCCTCCTTTTATAGTGAACTAGGGCACAATCCTCTAGAGGGGCCACCTTGGAGAATTAAATCCCAATTAGGTCCTAACCTTTAGAAAATATACCTAGATTAAATGCAATTAGAGGATTTACCATCCTAAAACCCAAAATGGCTAACTCGGAGGTGGGAAAATAAATATCCCGAAAGCCCGATACCTGAAAATCAAAGAAATTGAAATTTTGAATGAGGGGGGAAAAATCAAGGTTGGACCTGACCTAGTCAGGTTCGACCTCAATCCTGACCTAGTCAAGTTTGACCTCGATCCTGACCTAGTCAGGATCAACCTCAAATTTGACCCTAGGCCCAGATTCAGTCAGAACCAAGTCAGGAGGTCCCAGGGATGCCCAAAAACCTAGAAATGATATCAAGACAAGATAGAATGTCAGGGATAGACATAAAATGCTATGATTACTATGATGAAGGCCAGGAGGACCTATTTCTAAATCCTACTTAGAAAATAGAGCCATGAAAGAGGGAAATTAAGGAGAATCCTCAGGATCCTAACCCTAATTTCACCTAAAATGAAGAAATTAAGTGCAAGGGAGAAGTGGAAAGAGGGGAGAAAGCCAAATACATGCAAAGACCCAATCAAGGCACTTAACATGACCCCAAACCACTTACTCGGAGGGCTAAATTCTCTTATCATGGAAGTGCTTCCATTTTAAGATGATACATTAAGCCCCCACTTTAGCAAGAGTATGGACTCGATGCAAACTCTTGGTAAAGGAGATCAGAATGAAAAGATAATCTTATTGTAATCCAAGGGAAAAAGAAAAACCTTAAGCCCCTAGGGACTCAAGTCTTCACCGACTCCTAGATCTCAGTAAGAGAAACATCCCTGGGTGACCCCACAATAGTGGGTTACACTTTTTTAGAGATGCTAATTTTTGTTGAAATAACACATTTTTAATAAAATATGATTATTTAAGCCTTGAGAGGTTCCATTTAAAGTATTTAATTACAAATGGTTAGCTCAAAGCCTCTTAGATAAAAAAAAATATTGATATAACATCTATACTCCTCATTCATACCTATAATAGAGTCTCCTTCCAACCTATTAAAATGCTGACAAAAAATCACTTCAAATTTATCTTTTGGAAAATCAAATGAATCTATTTGACAAAACTATCTATGTAGTAAGGTACTATTGAGAATAATCTTTCCAATGACTATAATGTTAATATATATTAATTTTATTATGACTTTGTATTTTTAGTTTTACTAAACACAAATATTTCACCATATGTCAACCTCTATGTTTGACGCTTATGGAAATATAGTAAATGAGAGAAAAGAAATTTAAAAAAATATCTATACGTTAGGTATTGAAGTTATCTTTGTATCAAAAAAAATAAAAATGAAATTAAAGAAATACATGACAAGTTATAAGCTATGTAGTCAAGGTATGTCAAAATTATTGTTTAATCAACTTCAATGGTTAATAAAATATGAAATAACCATGATGATTTCATCAAACCAATTGCATGCCCTCTGTATGGATGTTAAAAAACTAAATTCAAAAGAATCACATTGATATCTATTTTAGAAAAAAAGTTATGCTCTATGAAAACAATGTAACTCTTTGAAAATGACATTTTGAGCAACATACCATTTTTGTGGGAGAAAGAAAAAACCATTCAAATAAATTCAAAAATAAAAATAAAAAATATATTTAGAATCTAGACAAAAAATCTTAAAACACTCTAATTTACTTCATCTTCTGATTTCAAATGGTTTAACAACAATATGCATCTGAATCTAATTTTTCTTTTCAAAATGTAGAGTTCAGTGTCCGTTCAGGCAAAAAAGTGTAACCCACTATTGTGGGTTCACCCCCCTAGAGAAAGAAAGAAGGTGTGATTACCTCACCCAATGAGAACTTATGTCCCATTGTGAACCACACAGAAAAATGGCGCAACTGGAAAGATGGAATTGAACCACCTAGTGAATGTGGCTACTCACTAGTCAACCCATCAAGGATTCATCCTTAGGAATATTTTATTCCATAAGAATAAAACCAAAAAAAAAAGAGATCCAGTCTTAAGGACACTTTCAACCTTAAGGGATCAAAATATATGTATATTTAAAATTGGAGGGATCAAGAGATCCTAAAATATAAATCCATGCTTTAAGGATTAATTATTAATCTAAAAAGGGAAAAAGTATCTTGAAAAATATATGTGTATTGAAAAGTGTGTGTGTGCAATAGGTGAGCAGAGTGTATGCCCCCATGTTAAAGGCATTGTTGATACTTTAACAGGAGCAATGGCTTTAACGAAAACATAAACAACTCCACTGATTATGTTTCCACATCGAGATGCCCCTAGACAAACACAAATCAAGGAAAATTTCATAGAAACATACAGAGAACATAGAAGGGATCTACCTACCATGGGGTCACTATGATCATAAGATAATATATATGATATTATTGCAAATGAATTGACATCATTCCCCAAAGAAATTAGAACTACAATCAAAAAGGAGGAAAGATCACATAAGATATGCAGAGGAAAATCTTTTCGGACCATGACATGGAGACCAAAAAGAATTAGTGCTACCATATCTCGAATCCAAGAAAATTACACAAGGAAACATTTATGAACAATAGCATAGCTATGACATAACATTGAACAACACATAGAAGAATAGAGATACATATAGAAGAATTTGAACAATAGTTTCGATTCCTTCATCACCTTGTACCAACTGAGTAACAAGGATCATATAAAAGAATCTAACAACATTTAGCAAAGATAGTATGGGAGAAGCATAGTATAGCAGGAAAACACACAACAAAGCTACCATGAAGGACAAAGTGCTCAAGCATGCCACCTACTTTCCCCATCTCATTGTATATCATTTAGGGAAGGTGGGTAACTCGCAAGAGGGACTATATCCAACATAGTAGGAAGGATAGCCAGCTCCAAACAAGGATCCTCTTTAGAATCACAATGTTCGACACTAGGTGTAAGAGTTAATTGTGATGAAAGAATATTAGGTAAGTCAATGTCAATGTCAATAGTTTCATATTCATCATTAACATCATCAGTATCATCAAGAGTATCTTCTTCATCCAAATTAATCAAAATAGGATCTAAGATACGAATAGAATCATCATAATCATGCATGTGAACATCATTATTAGTAACAATCTATTCTACCACATTATGCATAGGTTTATCTATAGAAGGTAGAGATCTTTGAGCTTTAGCATGAGCACAATGCTTTTTATGACATTCATTAGCAGATCGATTTCATTTTGATTTATTTGAAATAGGTTGAGAACTAGGAGGAACAATCATAGGATCCTTCATAGGTTCTTTAGGAAGATCAATAGGATTATTAACCATAGGAGAAACAATCACAGGATCTTTGATAGGTTCGGTAAAAGGAACTTGATTAACAGAGCTAGAAGTCATAGTTAAAGGAGGTATAGAAGGTGTAGGTAAAATACCATGATTAAGATCCCTAGAAGGTGAACTTAATTCAAGAATTTTATGATGTTTATAAGGTTGATATGATTGAAAAAGATTATCAAGTTCAGGAGGACATGAACTAGGTAATGAAGGCCAAAGAAATCCATAGCAGCACAATCTCTAGGCCTGGAAGGTTGATATAGACTATGATTAATTGTCTTCACTTCTTCATCATGAATGAACTTAAGACACTTATGGATAGGTGAAGCAACAGTATGCATGGAAGTCAACCAAGGCAAACCTAGCTTAACTTGAAATTGATCAAAAGTAGGAACAACAACAAAGGTAGTGTTCACAATTTTTCCACAAAGTTCAGCTGGTAAAGTAATAGAACCAAATGATGGATAAAGAAAACCATTACAAGTTTGAATCCACACATCCGATGTATCATAAAAGTCACGTTGTAAGCCTTTCACAAAAAGATTTTCTTTAGTGATAACATTGACTAAGGATGTAGGATCAACAAGACAACCACGAGTAGGTATCTGAGCAATCCTAACAGCAATGTAAAGGGGGCCATCAGGAGCTTTAATAGTCTCAGAGTCATCAAAGGTAACCAAGAGTTCCCGAGGTCTCTTATTCTTAAATTTTTGTTAAGGTTTAGGTTGAGTTTTCATTTTAGGTTTAGTTTTTGGTCGAGGTTAAGATTGAACTTGAGGTTGAATCTGAGTTTGAGGTTAAATTTGAGGTTGAGGTGGAGATACAAATAGATCAACATGCTCCACTTGATTAACAACATGATTGAGATCATCCATCTTTGAATCATACACAATGTCCATAGTAGATGGTTGAGCAATAGTATTAGTATCATGCGTAGGTAAAGGGTTCGTATAGATTTGAATGTTCTCATTAGGAGGAGAGATAGATTTATTCTCACTACTATCCATATTATCAACAGATAAAGCGTTAGAATTAATTAGATCTTGAACCTTATGTTTTAAAGAATAACATTTCTCAGTATCATGACCATTCTGACGATGATATTGACAAAAAGCATTTTGATCAAAAGATTTTGATGCAATCATAGTAGGTAAATGAGGTCGAATAGGAGGTAAAGCAATCATATTAGTAGCTAACAACCTATTCATAATAGCATGTAAAGATTCTGAAAGAGGAGTAAATGCACGATTTAATCGAAAAGCAGTGGATGTAGAAGTGGCATTGTGAGATGCAACAACAAGTTGATTAGCAGTTGCATTCACTTGTTTGTTTATCTTGACATAGTTGTTGAATTTTTGAAATTTTTTTGGATTAGGAGTAGCATCACTCTTATCAATTGTAACAAGAGCCATTGGAGTGGTGCTCTCAAATTGACTCACTTGTAATTGATAATGATGAAGCGCTGCACAAAATTGTTGAAAAGAGGTAAATTCAGTAAGCAGAATCTTATCTCTAATATCCTTTTGCAAATTTGAAATAAACATACATTGAATATCAATATCAAGAATAGGATAGGAAATCTGAGCATACAAATGCTTAAATCTACCAATAGATTCAGTCAATTTTTCCTTAGCACTTTGTTTACAATTCATTAAATCAGTCAAAGACACTTGCGGGCCAATATTATTTTGAAATTGTTGAATAAAGGCATTAGCAAGTTGTGGAAAGGAATCAATAGACTAAGGAGGCAAGGGACAATACCATTGTAAGGCCTTGTCATGGAAGATTCTAGCAAACAGCTTGGCTAAAATCATATGGTCATGAGCATAATCACTACAAAGGATTTGGAATGTTTTAACATGATGAACAAGATCTCCTTTTCCATTATAATTCTCAAGATGAGGCATCTCACCTTGCTGAGGAACAGGAGTACGAATGATGTCTCGGGACAAGGGACTTCCCATGTCACATGTAGGAATACTAAACTTGTTTTGAGTTAAAGAAGCAAGTTGTTGTTGTAAGGATGACATAGTCTAAGCCAAACTGATGATTGTTGAATCATTAGAGGAAATAGGAGGAGTAGCAACATTAGACACACTAGGTAAAGTGTAAGAAGCTGTAGGAATAGAAGACACAACTAGAGGAACACTAGGAGCTACAGTTGGAAGTGGATTGGAATAAGTAAAATGAACATTATGATATGAAGGTTGTGATGTAAGAAGGGACATAGGAGGAACACTCATAGGAATAGAGGGAACCGTCATAGTCACCAAAGGAGGAGTATAGGTAGGACTACTAGGTAAAGGATGAGAAGGAGGTTAAACACTAGTGATAGGAGGAATCAACCCTAAATCTTGAGCTTCTTGAACTAAAGGTTTAACATTTGAGTGCACAAGGTGATTAATACCATGCAAGAGGTTAACACCTTAATCACTATCATGGAGAAATTTCTTAAGAGCCTCTATAGCTTGAATATAATCTTGATTATGGTTCTCTTGAAGAAGCCAATTACCCATTTTATCAAGTTCAGTGGAAAGTTTTTGGACTTGCTCAGGGGTAACTCTTAAAGCGTCATCCTCATCATGAGATGAGTGAGAAGATTTTTTCTCCATAGTAGGATTGGAATCATGAAGAATCAAGTTATCATCCGGGATTCTAAGGAAAGGAGAGGAAGATTTAGGATCAAAGGCACCCATGAGTCTACAACTTCTTCTAACTGGAATATTATAAGTAGGACTAGTGGTAGTAAAGCTCATAAACCAATGTAATGCAAATGAACTAAACTAAGAACACATAGAGCATGAATGTGAAATCTAATTAGCATGCAAGATCTAACACAAAGGAAAAATCTAATACTAACAAGATAAAAGGAAACCACAATAAGGCATCCAATTCCACAAAAGAAAAGAGAGTAAGCTAGTTGGGTTCACCAAAATGAATAGGGGTAAAATGGATTCACCTCTATTCAGATGTAAAGGGGGAAAATATGAGATCTATTCTCAAACCCAAATTCCCAAAAGAAGAGATCCAATTTGATCAACCAAGAGGTTAATACACAATTGAATCACTTTATGAGGACTATGGAAGAGAGAGAGAGAGAGAGAGAGAGAGAGAGTAAATCCAATATTTCCCTATGAAGGAAGTTATGCTTGAAATATGGAATAATTGAAATACAAATACTAACCTCAAATTAGGGAAAATCTGGAAAATGTCAAATTTTAATGTCTGTGTGTACTTTTGGGAAATTCTACAACCTATTCCAGACTAGAAATGTTGAGACAAAGAAAACCTAGAAATCTTTCTCCAAGATGAGCTCAGGTCAGGTTTGAACCTCATAAAAGGTCAAATACTACATTCTTTATTTGAACTCCGATTCTGATTCTGTTCATAGATCTCAGAAGTTTTCCAAAAAGGGTATCCAAATTCACTCTCAAATCTGAAATTATGCACCTGTATCTACAAGAAAATGGGGGTTTGCCTTGGTCAAACCCCAATTTAGGAATTAACCTTGAAATTGAATTGAAATATACTATGCATAAATAAAGTAATTGAAATAAATCACCTCACTTATGTTGAAGTCCTTGTAGAGGATTCAAATCCTCAAATCCACAATTAGGAATGCTTCAATGGATGTAGGATGAATGTAGGGTGTTTCCAATCAATGGCATTTGATCTTCAACACCAATCTTGATTTGATCTTTGCATATGAGAGGGCTTGAATGAATGTAGAAGGATGGATCATCAAAGGGGGCTCCAAAGAGATTGAATCCTTCAATAGCTAACAATGGATCTCCTTGATGGATAAATGCTTGAACACTTGAATGCTTGAAGACTTGCTTGAATGCTCTCACAAAACTTGATTGCTTGATGGAAAAAGAAGATATGAATGATGGATGTGAAAATGAGAGAGGAAGGCCTCCTTTTATAGTGAACTAGGGCACAATCCTCTAGAGGGGCCACCTTGGAGAATTAAATCTCAATTAGGTCCTAACCTTTAGAAAATATGCCTAGATTAAATGCAATTAGAAGATTTACCATCCTAAAACCCGAAATGGCCAACCCGGAGGCAGGAAAATAAATATCCCGAAAGCCCGATACCCAAAAATCAAAGAAATTGGAAATTTGAATGAGGGGGGAAAAATCAAGGCTAGACCTAACCTAGTCAGGTTTGAGCTTGATCCTGACCTAGTCAGGATCAACCTTGAGTTTGACCCTGGGCCTAGATTCAGTCAAAACTAGGTCAAGAGGTCCCAGGGATGCCCAAAAACTTAGAAATGATATCAAGATAGGACAGAATGTCAAGGATAGACATAAAATCCTATGATTACTATGATGAAGGCCAAGAGGACCTATTTTTAAATCTTACTTAGAAAATAGAGCCATGAAAGAGGGAAATTAAGGAGAATCCTCAGGATCCTAACCCTAATTTCACCTAGAATGAAGAAATCAAGTGCAGGGGAGAACTGGAAAGCGGGGAGAAAGCCAAATACATGCAAAGACCTGATCAAGGCTCTTAACATGACCCCAAACCACTTACTTGGAGGGCTAAATGCTCTTATCATGGAAGTGCTTCCATTTTAAGATGATACAATTTTATTCAAGAAGGTGTGTTGTTTAAAGGTATTCAGTTGTGTATACCGAGAAGAGCAATGAGAACTAATTTGATAAAGGAGAAACATAGTAGTGGTTTGGCTAGACATTTTGGTGTTGATAAGACATTTTATTTGCTTAAGGAGAAATACTTTTGGCCACAATTATATAAAGATGTTCAGAAATTTGTGAAAAGTTGTGGAATTTTTCAAGTTACAAAAGGAGTAACTCAGAATACTGGATTGTATACACCGATTTATGTTCTTAAGAAACCTTGGATTGATATCAGTATGAATTTTTTTCTTGGCTTACCAAAGACAGTGAGAGGTAATGATTCCATATTTGTTGTTGTGGATAGATTTTCTAAAATGGCACATTTTATACCTTGTACAAAGACATCATATGCAGTAAATATAGCAAATCTTATCTTTAAGGAAATTGTCAGATTACATGGATTACCAAGGAGTATTATCTTTGACCGAGATAGTAAATTTGTTGGATACTTTTGGAAGACCCTTTGGAGAAATTTTGGCACCGATTTGAAATATAGTTTTACATTTCAGCCCCCAACCTATGGACAGACAAAATTTGTGAATAGAAGTTTGGGAAATATTTTGATATGTTTAGTTGGAGACACACCGAGTAATTAGGATTCTGTGTTGGCACAAGGAGAGTTTTCATACAATAATTTAGTGAATAGGAGTACTGGAAAAACACCTTTTGAGATTGTAAATGGAATACAACTGAGAGGTATATCATATTTGAGGGATATTGCTAATGAAAGAAAGAGAAGTGTTGAAGGAGTAAAGTTTGCTGAGTACATGAAGACATTGCATGAAGATGTGAAACATAAGCTGGAGAAAAGTAATCAGAAATACAAAGATAGAGCTGATAGATCAAGAAGACATAAGACTTTTGCAGTCGGTAATGAAGTAATGGTTCATTTGAAGAGAGGTCGATTTCCTATTGGAACATATGGGAAGCTGAAAATGAAGAAGTTTGGCCCTTGCAAGATTTTGTGAAAATTTGATAGTGGAAATGCATATGAGATTGAGTTACCTGATGACATGGATATATCACCTATTTTCAACATTTTTGATTTGTAGGAGTATCATGAGTCAGATGAAGAAATTACAGTGCTGATAGATTATCCTAAGAAACAAACATAAGAAGTTGAGCAGATTTTGGAACAAAGAATTGGTAGAAGTATAAGAGGGAAATAGTATATGGAATATTTGGTAAAGTGGAACAATAGACTAATTGAAGACAGTTCATAGATTTCACAATCTAAGTTGGATATAGCTTGGATCATACCTATTTTATGATTCGAAGAATCATTTTCAAATAACCCCAGGTGTCTGATGCAGGAGCATATCAGTTCCTTGGCAATCCTATGTCACCAAAAACATGTTTGAAGTTTTCTGTGTTGCTCGGTTCCTTCTTTGACCGAGTTGGTTCAGTGTTTCTTAGTTTACTTTGTTCACTGATATTGGTCAGTTATCTCTCTGATGCTTAGTTATATCCCTAGCGCTCGGTGATGCTTGTCTAGCGCTTGGTTATCCTTACTTATCGAGTTGTTTGTTTTGGATTTCTATTGAGGCTGACTCTTGCAATTAATTTTGGTCATGGATTTAATGTTGGTATCTATCATTGGGAAGTGTGTAGACCTAGATCTAGTAATTCCTTCCATTGATGGTGGATCTGAAGGCCGACTTGGCTCGGTAGCCTCTTGTATAAATGTAGTTGTTTGGTTAGAGTTTAGGGAGTTAGTTTTTGGAGGGAAGTTAAGTTAGAAGATAGAAGCTAGAAGATTAGAGATATTTGATATATCCTCACATGTTGGAAGACTTTTGTACTTGATTATAATATCTGGCCTAAACCAAGAAGGCATTATAGCCCGGCATGTATGAATCAATTGAAGTTATTATATGAAAGTTTTTTCATTCTCTCTCTCACTTTTGTGTGTTGTTGCTTCTGTGTGTGATCTCTACAAGGTGGATCTTGTTAGGGTGTGCCTTTGGACCCTCTCCTCATCCTCCCTTGCCTCATGTGAGCTTGTTCCTATTGGATGTAGAGCAAAGAATTACTAGTGTACTTCATTGGAACTGATCAAGCAAAGACATTTGTTGTCGGACAATTCAAAATATTGTGTATTTCTTCATATACACTTGTGTTGTAAACAGTGAAATCTAAAGGTGGATTTAACCTTCTTTGGGTAGTGAGCCCACCCTTCTTTCTTGAATCCTAATAGGGTATATCCTCTAACAAGGACTATGTACTGTATTGTTTCAATAAGCTCCTAACAGGGCTAGATCTTTTAACAAGGATATTATACTCTCAGTACATCAGTTGTGGGTGCTAATTCCCACTGGGGTTTTTACCTTTAATAGAATTTTCCCGACACCAAAATATTGTGTTATTGTATTGGAATTCATTGTGTTCAATGGATCTGATATTGTTGTTATTCAAAGTTTAAAGTTTAATATTATATCATAAAACTTATTCCCCCCCCCCTCTTAGTTGTATTATGGACTGTTATTCCTAACAAACCTATGTGGTCATGGATATATCATCTAGATACATTAAGTAAGATTCATTCATGACCGTACACATGAATGCATACCATAGCTCAGGATCCAACCTCTTGAACATATCCCATCATAACTGGAACACTATCAACCAACAATCACTAAGTTGGCATCAATGAAAAACTAAATAATTGATTCACCTGCCATAGAATCTGTACTAATCTTCATTAATGCACCACTTAGCATCATTGCATTAGTTATGCTAGAAATCTCTCCCTTTGGCATTAATGGAAAAACTCTTAACTTGTCCTCTTAGCTATTCCTCTTCACTTCTGAGTTCTTGGCAATACTCAAAAATTTTCCACTTCTATCTGTACCTTTCATCATAGTGCATTTTCTCCACATATTCATCTCATTTATAATACATCTTCTCCCCCTTTGACAGTAATGTCAAAGTTGTCAAATCATTCAGTCCTTTGAGATTACACTTGACTGATCTTTTTTCTTTCTTTCCTCATCACTATATTACAACATCATACTAAAGACTTTTCCCCCCATAGAGTAGTCTACCTCTACATCAATTCATACATATGATATTCTAATAAATACATATGAACTAATGTAATCAACATCATCTAATTAACTTTAGATATGGGAATAACCCCCAATCTACCTCTGATGTATTCAAAGATATCCTTTGGTAATGGCTTGGTAAATATATTAGCAACTTGTTCTTTAGTAGACACATAGTCAAGCCTTACCTCCTTATTTTGTACCTGTTCCCTTATAAAATGATATTTTATTGCAATGTGATTTGTCTTCAAGTGCATCACTGGATTCTTTGAAAAAATTTATTGCACTAGTGTTATCACAATAGATAACAACTGATTATGTGACCTTCTCGTGAATTTCCTCAGGAATCTATTTTATCCATATCACTTGCTAATAATTAATAGCAGCAACAACATACTTGGCCTTTTCAATAGATTGTGAGATACAATTCTTCTTTTTACTAGTCTAGGAGACTAATCTTTCACCAAGAAAGAATGTTCCACCACTTGTGCTCTTCCTATCATCCACATTACCTGCCTAGTCAGCATTAGTAAATACACTAAAATAAAAATCTCCATCCTTACCATACCATAGAATATAAGTTTTAATCCTTACCATAGGAAAAGTACCAATTAACAAGGATGAAAGGAATCATGAACTTACTTATATCATTTAACATGGGTACTACTTATCTTGATTTAAAGATTTTATCAATTTATAGATTGTTTGATGTTGAAGAGAAAGCTTCTATAGAACAGACCAGTGTCTTACTCCAGGGCATCGATTCATGAACAACATACATGAATATAAAAACCACTCAAACATTCCTAGAATTTAGAACAAATGCATTACAAATTGTCCTTCTCATTGTCTCATTCAAACGTCTAATTCCTGTAAAAAACTAGAAACTCTCTGAGATTATCTTAAAGAATTTACCCCTTCCTTGAAAGAGAACTAAAAGATAAATTCATAACCTACTTAGTAAGCCATACATCAATTTTTCTTTGCAAACTCAACATACAAGAACTTAAGCCTTAAAATAGGAAGACATATACAAATTTGAAAAGGAATTCCAATATATTCTCATTGATTTTTTCTGTATCAATCCATTGATAATGGAAGAAAGCCTGAATAAAAATTAGAGAACAAAATTATAGTATATTTCATTTCCAAAATTTCAACATCCTTTACAAAAATTTACAACTGGCTACATATGGCATTCACTAGCCATCTTGGAATATGATTACACATACTTGATAGAGACTGGATGAATATTTTCTACATCATGTGTTATCTTCAACAGGTGGCACCTTTGTTGGAAAATGTTCAAAATAGTCTCATAGGTGGTTGTATGGAAAGTGACCACCTCAACCGGCTAACTTACACTATCCTCTTCATGATGACTATTCTCCCTTTGCCTAATGATCAGGTTCTAGATGTTTCTTAATCCTCCTCCAATGTGTCCAAATCAACAGGTGCGGGATTCTTCTTCTTGGGCTTTGTTTTCTTGTCCCATGTAGCTACTACTTCCTTGGTAGGCTAGGTGTACTCCTTCAAATATTGTGCTATATTCATCTTCTTATCCCACCTAGCGTTAGTTGTAGCCTTTTCCTCTACAACAAACTTGGAGTAGTCATTCTCCACCTTAAAAACATCATCAAGGATGTTATTAAACCTAGTGATTTCCAAAGTACCATCACTATTTAGGAAAGCATCTTGGTTTGTTAGCAGTTGGTCCATTCCTAATTTCCATTCCTCTACCCCTATGATGTCACCATCACCCTTATGAATAGGAGGCAAGTACTCACTAAAATCGGTTCTAAACATTCCTATTTTAGCTCTGACCTGGCTGGCCTTTCCTTTGAAAAATGTCCATGTTGAACCAATGAGCTCAATCTTTTCTCCCACTTCCCCAATGGACTCTAGGATGTTAGTCCTATGTGGCTGCAATATCTCAAGCTTTTCAAAAAGAGAACTTCTTCTAGACCACACACTAAACAATGGCTCTAAAGTATCCATGGCATCATTAATATCCCCACTTATCTTTTGCAACATGGAAAATGAATTATGGACTAGGTCCATCTTTCCTTTGATCATTTCAAACCTATGTTTCAAAATCTCTGTCACGGCATCCAAGGAAATTTTTATCTTATCTTTATCTGACTCCCCTTCTACCACCTCAGGTACCTCTATTATCAAGACTTCTTCAACCTCAACTTCTATGACATGAGGAGGGACAACCTTTGATACTTCCTCAAGCCTACTTTTCATTGCCTCTAGCTCATCTTCTAACATCTTTATTCTTATGAGCTTTTCCTTCCTTTCCCTGGCCAATTTAATGGAGTCCTCAAACAATCTCCCATACCTATCAGAGAGGTGTGCAATCTTGGCCTCATTCAAATGGGAAAAATGAGTCACTACTTTTGAGACCTCAAGATCACTAGTGTTCTGAACAATCCAGATGATCTTGTCTCCATCTATTTTGTCTTCAATGCTGACAAGAGAGGGCTTTTATGTCCTTGGAGCCAGAGATCACACTGCCAATATCTGGGATCTAGGGTCATAACCACAACCTCTGATCATTTCTCCAATTTGAGCTTCATAAGACAAGCCACCCTATGGTTGTCTCCTTATTTGATTAATTATGCAAGCTGAGGTTAAGTCCCATCCTAGAACTAGGAGCATCCCACTTGACCTCACCAACTTTCTAGCCTCTTCAACTATTATCTTCTTTGATGCTGGGTCATTTTTGGCTAAGGCTTGAAGGGCTTCATTGTCTGGTTCTGCACCACTAGTTCCCTATTTAGCAAGCTCTTGTTTCTTTCTCCAAATCAAGAAGTTTTTAAATTCATCACTTTTGATGAATTCATCATCTTTTATGAGCTCTTCTTGAATTAGCTCTCTTTCATCCTAGCACAACAAAAAGGGCATCTCAATCTCCTCTTGTGTGCATAATTTCTTCCCTTCTCTTATTTTCTTTCTCAATTAGTGGTGATAAGACATATCACCTAGAACCAAAGTAGAAGCCATGTCCATCTTTTTCCTTGCACCCTGAGCCTTTGAGGATTCTCCCTCCTCAATGCTCTATTTCTTTTATGGGGGTTCATGTGTATCCTCTACCTTTGGTATATCACTCCTCTGTTCTTCTAGTGGCTCTATCACATTCTGAGGTGGGGTATCCTCCTCATAAGAGCTATAACTATCAGTCTCATACTCATAAGATGAGTATCCCTTTTCAGCTCTCTCTTTGGCATCCAATTGGGAATCCAATCAATTGTACAAGATGTCATAGTTCTGGATCATCTTGTCAATCCTTGCAATATATGATAGGTTAGGCAAGAAACCACTAAATGGAATCTTAGCCTTCTTCAATTGTGCCTCCAATCCCAACAAGTCTTATATTTTTCCCAATCTCTTTTTGATTTCTTCTTCATCCAGAATGTTCCTGATGATATCTTTTGCATCACATCCCTCATGCTCCTTAATGACTCCAATGCTAGGGATGAGAATCTTTATAGAATTTTTTATGAAGTCCTCATGGTCAACATATCTATATGTTCCAGCCGCCATCATGAATTGATTGAGTCATTGAGACACTTGAGGCAAGGCTCTTTTCCCAATTGCAAAATCTATTACTTCAAACACTCTGGGATTGAATGTCCCCTTCCTTTATGGATTCAAGATCTCCTTTTCTATCTAGATCAAATTCCAAATAAACTCCAACTAAGCAATCCTTGGTGGCACATACTTGGGAAGAACATGAGGGGCCTGAGGATAGCCATAAACCCTGACAATGGTGAAATTATCACCCAAGTAGAAATCTCCCCAATTGTGATCTACTTGCATTTGTCTACATATTGTTTAGGCATTAGAAGCCTTAGTGCTTTCACTAGGAGCCTTCTGACATTCATTCCCATCATTCTTAAAAGAGGGTATACCATCCAATTTTGGATGCCATTAAAATCACACTTATTTGATGTAGTATTCCAAACCCTCAACCATAATTGTACTAGGTTTGGTCCTCTTTTGCTCACTTTCCTAGGCCTCAACATTTTCACATCCATAAGGTCAACATTGAAAAATATAATTAAATGCATTAACAAGGAGTAATGCATGAACTTTGATGGCTTTCTATTGTTTTTAATTGAAATCAGGCCCTCATGCATCCTATCAATCACATACTAAATGTAATCATAATCAGTGTTGGCATGACGACTTTGCATATCAAGGATGATCATCAACAAATCTACTGGCATTCTTTCTTTATCTCCATCAATCCCTAGGACTCGACACAACCCATAGGTAAGGTATTTCATGTAGAAATTTAAGGACTAAAATTCATATCAGGCTTTCATATGGGCGGGGAGTGGGGCTATGTACTTTTGAGTTTTTGGCATATGGTGGACAATTTGAGATTTTACAAGCTGTATCTACTTGCTATACTTTTCCTTTTCATTTCCTAGGTCAAATTTTGTTGAGGAGGAAGTGAACAGGTTAAAATATTTCATGAATGATCCCCTATCTAGGCTAACTAGGGCCGACCTATCACTTCTCTGAATTGTCTTGGAGACTGGATCATAATTTCTTGCCAACTCAATCAATAAATCTACATCTAGGAAAACATCAGGTACCACCAATTTCCCTAATCCTAGCTTCCAGGCATTACACAAGGGACTGGGCTTATCCCTGTTACTATAGAAATAATTGAAAATATGGTAACCCAAGACACCTGGAGTAAGAGGGTCCCTACAATTTTCTATGGAATCAATGTAGGTATCATCACTAACCTTCTTGTTCTGTGTTGATTATGGGAGCAATTGGATGAATTCTTTAGAATAATTTGGCTTCCCTTTTTGGTCACCACCCTTCTCATGTACTCCTTCACTAGATGAAGCATGACTAGCCTTTGGTTGACTCATGTTTTTCACTCTGAAAGTACTTCTTTCTACAAACTATCTCCTTGAAACTAACTCTCTACAACAGCTTGGCTTCACAAATTCGCTCTATGAAAACTAATAAGTGTGAGAATGTGAGCATCTTGTCTATATATTCTAGAGAAATGAATATATGGTAATGATCAAAATCTATGCAAATCTCCTTCTCAGTCACCTCAGCATTCACTTCTACGTGAAACCAAGTTCAAATCCAAGCTAGCCATAATGTAGTAAGTTGATAGGCCGCATTGAATTCTTAGAAAAGATGACAAGCCATGATCACTATTTTATTGTTTTAAAACCCTTGAAAATGGATAAAAACCCTTACTTGTACTTTGATTGGTCGATTTATTTCCTTTTCCAACCTGTCATAATGCCCTTTCCACATCAAAGTTAATTTTTTTCTTTATAACTCAGTGAGCTTAACCTTACTTATTCAGTGATTCAATGACTAAGGATGTTCTCATAATATCTCAATACTTTCTCTCAACCTCAGTTTGATCACAAGACTTAGTGACTGAAGCATTCACTGAATCACCAAAATTAGTGACCACCATCTAATCTAGAGAATTAGTTGGGGTCTCATCTAGAGAATTAGTGACCACCATCTAATCTTGTGCTTATCAATGGTCTAGGATGAGTCTCAAAGTCTTTAACCTTAACCCACATTTTAATACAAGATCATGTGACTGAGGCATTCACTAGATCTAGGAACATTTTACTTAATCGGGATCTTATCTAGAGATCACATGAATGAAGAATTCACGTGGTCGTTGAATCTTATCTTAACCTAAAGTTTAATCTGGAGATCTAGCGCCAAGCTTTAGATCTTGACTGTATCAACGGAACATATTGAATCCTTGAAATCTTTATGTTAACTCATCTCTGGTCTAGAGAACACACGACCGAAGACTTCTCTAAATTATTGAATCTTTTATCTAACCTGGGTCTAATCTAGAGATCACACAAACAAAGACATTCACATAATCTCATAACCCTTACTTGACCTAAGGTTGTATTCAGAGAATAAGCGACTAAGACCTATTCTCATATTCTCCAGATATTTTTACTAACCATGGCTATATTAGGAGAACAAGCGAATGAATAAATCTCATGTTCTCTAGACTCTTGTCTTAACTCATGCTTAATCATGAGATCACACGACTGAAGCATTTGCTAGATCTCAAAACATTTCTCTTAACCCCGGTTACACTCAGAGAACACAAGATAACCTTTATTCACCAAGTCACCAGATCTTTTACTTAATCCTAGATAAATCATGAGATCAAGCACTAGCCATTGATCTTTTTGACCATCCATAGTCATCACTAGATCATTTAAAACTCAATCATTGCATTAAGAGAATCAATGACAATGGTAACATGCTTAATTAAGTTCTTTTTTTTTGGATCGCTAAATGTGAGGCTGCTAACTACCAAAATTAAGAGAACAAGTGATAACCATATTCACTGGATCGCTAGATGTTTACAACTAACTACTAAGAAATTGGAGATTTGGCCAACACTATGTGACATCCCTTAGTTGCTAGATCGCTAGATGAAACTTGCTAACACTTAAACATTACGAGACCTAGTGAACAAAAGGAAATTAGACCATGTGCAATAAAAGACTCAAGTGCCATGAAAAAGTAACACAAAAATAAATCAAGGGTAGGGTTTTTAGACATAAGCATAACAATTTTTTGAAACCCTAGGAAGAACTAAGACCTAGTTCTCAAGATACATGCAAATTCTTCACAGACTTTGAAAGTACTGAAAAATTGGCTAACAATGGCTCTATTTGGGGATGATGGGTAACTTGTGCCCATGAAAGAACTTAGAATTTTTGGGGAAGAAGACCATAAACCTGACATAATGACAACATGCAGAGATCACTGAATAAAACCTACGTACAATGGCCACACCAAGCAAGAAAGAAACACACCACACCTGTACAAAACTTACAATATATACAAAACCCTAACTACTATTCATGGAAAGAAAAATACCTCTTAATAGAAGTACCTCTTCAAGAATTGTCCATGAGCAGGCAATTCCTGAATAACACCAGTGAGATCTTTGACAAGATATGAATCTGGTCCCCATTTTTCATGAACCAAATATGGCCCTAGCCAAATTGGGTTGAATTTTCCATGTTTACCTTTGACTTCTAATATGGCATTCAAGAGTAGTACAAAGTCATCTAGTTCAAATTTTCTCTTTATAGCTTTCTTGTCATACAAGTTCTTAACTTGCAATTGCATCTTACCATTCCTTGAAGTTGATTCCCTTCTGGTTTCATCTAGCTTGATCAAATCCTTGATCCTTAGTTGCATATCATCATCTAATCATCATCATATAGCTGGATAAACTTGTACATTTCTAACAAGTTGTTTTGTGGCATTCTTGCATGTATTCCATACACAAGGTCAAAGGGTGCACATCTAATTGCCTTCTTCACTATTACTCTATCAGCCCATACAACTAATGGAAATTTTGAATTCCATGCTTTCATGTTCTTTTCAAGAATCCTCTTAAGAATTTTCACCAAGCTTTTGTTAGATGATTATGCCTATCCAATCCCTTGTGGATGATAGGGTGAGGAGTATGACAACTGAATCCCTAAACTCTCACAGAATTCATTGTATTCACTAGATCTGAAACACATTGCATTATCACAAACAATTCTTTTCGAGCAACCAAATCTAGTGACAATATTGTGCAACAATAAATCAATCACTACCTTACTTGTTGCATTTCTTGTGGGAATAGCCTCAACCTACTTTGTAAAGTAGTCAGTAGCAACTAAGATCCAAGAGTGTCCCCCACTAAACTTGTTTGGTATCTCTCCAATAAAATCAATTCCCCATTGTTGGAAAGGGGCCTGTACCTCTACTGGTCTCAATGGTAGGTTTCCTAAAAATTTCAATTTACCAGAAAATCTTTGACAAGCATCACATTTCCTTACCAGTCTTTCTGCATCTTTGAAAACTGTGAACCACTAGAACCCTACCCTCAAAACCCTCTGAGCAGTATTTTTTCCCATATAATGCCCACCATAGATTCCTTCATGCATTTCATTCAACAACTTATCAACCCGATTCTTGTCAACACATTTCAAGAGTATGCAATCCAAATGTTTTCTATACATCTTTCATCTAATGATTACATACTTGATTTCCTACAACTTTAATGTTCTTTTCTTTCTGTCGTCCATTTCCAATGGATATTTCATATTCTTCAAAAAATAGATTATATCTTGATACCAAACACAATTATCCATATCACATATATCATCAATTTCGGCCTGATTTACCTGATTTGCATCAAGATTGGATTGTGCCATAAGTTTTTCCAATCCTTGTCCTCTAACCAACTTTGTGATCTGGATATCAATGTTGAACTCTTGAATTCTGTTTATCCATTTGCATATTCTTCCAGACACCTCTTGTTGTGAAAAGATGTTCTTAATTTTAGCACTTGGTACAAAAGAAACCACACTTGCCCCCATCAAATAACATCTAAAAGCCTTCACAGCCTTAACAAGTGCATATGCTTGTTTTTCATTGATATCATATTTTAATTCTGCAGCTTGTAAAGATTTCCTAAAGAATGCAATAGGTTGTTCAAAACCCTCATCATTTTTTTGTAATAGGACTGCAGCAACAGTATGAAAAGAAGCAAAAGAAAAGATATACATTGGAATACCATAGTTGGGTGCCTTTAGGATAGGTGCATCCTTGATTTCTTGCTTGATTTTCTTGAAAGCCTCATCAGGTTCACCATCCCATTTTATTTTAGATCCTTTCTTTAACATCTTGGATATTGGCATGGTGATCTCAGCAAAGTTAGTAACAAATCTCCTTAAGAAATTTACTTGTCCAAAGAAAGATTGAATTCCCTTCACATTTTTTGGCTTTTGAATCTTGTCAATTGTCATTACTCTTTCTAGGTCTATTCTCACTCCTTGCTTCCCTACTAGGTGGACAAGCAACTTGCCTTCAGTCACACCAAATGCACATTTCCTTGGGTTTAGAGAAATGCCATATTCTAGAGCTCTTACAAATATCTTCTCTAAATGAGAACAATGATCTTCTTCCCTTTTGGAGTATGCAGTCAAGTCATCCTGGTATACCACTAGGAAGGCATCTATAAAATTTGCAAATGCAACATCCATTTCTCTTTGGAAAGTGGCACCAGTGTTAGTTAAACCAAAAGGAATCCTTACATAAACATAATTTCCCCATGGTGTTGTGAAATTTGTCTTAAATTGTTCTGATTTTTTCACAATCACCTAGTTGTAACCAGAAAAGCCATCCATCATGGACATTAGATTAGATCTAGTTACTCTTTGTAGCATTGCTTCCATGTTGGGCAAGTGGTAGTTATCCTTTAGAGAAGAGATGTTTAAGTTCCTAAAGTCCATACACAATCTAATGTCTCCATTCTTCTTCCTGACTGGGACTAAGTTTGACACCTAAGAAGAATTTTTGGTAGGCTTTATGGTTCCAACATCTCTTAACTTCATCAATTCTTCTTGCATCTTAGGATCCAAGGTAGGATTGATTGGTCTTTGCTTCTACCTGAAAGGTTTAGCATCTTTGTTCAAGGGGATGACATGCTGAAATAAATCTTCTCTGTAAACCTTTAGATCATCATATGACCATGAAAAGACATGTCTGAATTTTCCTAATAGCTTAATCAAAGACTTTCTTACCTACTGAGACATTTGTTTTCCAATGCACACATTTTTTGGTGTTTCCTTAGTACCAAGATTAACTTCTTCCAATTCCATCTGGTCTCTTTTCTTAGTATCCATTTGGACTCTGTCCTAATTATCAAATACAGTCTCTAAAACAATAATTCCCCTAGGAACCTTGTTGGTCTTAAGTTGTATGACTTCATTTTCAAGGACAACTTCATTTCCTTCTGCAATCTCAACCAAGGCTGAGCAATCCAATTCCTAACCATGATATTTATCTTCACAATTCATAAATCTCAAGATATCTTGATCATCCTCAAAACCTTTCCAATTTTCAATGTTATCTGCTATACTGGGCCTAGCCTGAGTTTCAACTTTTGAGAGGCCTACAAAAGTGATATCAGTAGGATTGATTTCTATATTGGCTAGTAGGTCATCCATCTTATTATTGCTTCTATCCTTCCATACAATATTAAAGGCATCAAAACATTCAATCATATCCCATAATGCATTCCTATATTGTTTCAACCTTTTGTTCTTGGAAGCATAAACTAATCTTACTTGAGACACAACTAGCTTTGAATCACCAAAAACATGCACACATTTAATTCCATGTTTGTGTGCTAACTTCAAACCTATCAATAGTGCTTCATATTCTGCTATGTTGTTTGTCCATGAGAAACTCAATGTAAAAGAAAACTTATAAGTGTTTCCCTCAGGAGAAATGAGTAAAATACCTACACCTGAACCATCCTTGCAGTTAGCACCATCAAAGTACATTACCCATAGGCCACCTTTCTCAAACTTAGTATTCACCTCTATAGTGATAGGGGGAAAGACAACTTATTTCTCAAGAACAGTAACTTTTGCCCAGAAGCATTGATATCAGTATCTATAAAACAAGTAGTTTCATTATCAATGTTCCTTTCAATCATATGGGTCACCCTTGGTTCTCTCTCAATCTTGATAGATTGACCATCAATGTCTAAAGTTACAAATGAGAGGTCACATTGTAAACTTCCTCCCATGGAAACACTCCATTTCCTAGATAATAACATCCCATAATGAGGAGGAATGTCTACAACCAAGACACTCATAGTCAATTCTTTCTTTGGATATGATGCTAGCTTATAGGGTAATGCATTGATAGTTCCAGTAATAGGCACTTCTCTCTAGTCCATTGCACAACATATGCCCTGAATAGTGTCAACTTTAAGACCCAATCTCTCCATAATTTTAAAAGGCATGACAGTATTTGATGCACCTGAATCAATCATGCAATTTTTTACTATCATTCCATTCACTATGCTGCTTAGAAAAAATGGATCAATGTTTTCAATGCTAGCATTGATAGAATTATCCAAATACATAGGTGGTATCTTAGATACCACTCCCTGAACTTGCACTTCTTTCCAAGCTTCTAGTTGTGGCTCACTAGTATTGCAAGAAACATTACTATCATGAACACTATCCACCCATGCCATAGCTCTATCTTTGTGTTCAGGGATTCTTAATAATTCAGACAAGGGAACCTTAACAATAATTTGAGACAAAACTGATAACATGTCAACAGGGGCCAAAGAAGGAATTTCAACCTACATTATCTTAACATCCTTTTGATTTTCAAGTGCATTTATGGTTGTTGTCACTTTCATTTTTTCAACCTTGGTTGTTGTATCAAGTGACTTCTCAGTTTCCTTTTGGGTGTCCCTTTCATGAGAATTAGACACCTTGACACCTACTCCCCTTGGTTCCCACTTCTTACCTTTGATATTCTTTACTTTTACTGTATAATCATTTCTCAATTTATTTCTAGTGAGCTCCTTAGGAGTGGTATTTTTTATAAACATCCCTGTAGCTTTACCAATGCCATCATTTGTTTTCATGCTTCTAGTTTGCACTTGGGCAACCATTTCCATAGTAATCCTAGCAATTTCCTCTTTTGAAGGTCTCCTCGAGTTTACTTTCTTTGAAGAGGAAATCATATTACATGCCTTTTCATCAATATGTTCATCATCTAAAAATACCTCTTGGTATAAAAATGCGTTGTTGTGTCTTTTTGAGCACACATCAGTCTCTTCATTAGCATCAGAGATATCTTCATGTTCTAGATATGAGTTAATCATATTTCAACCAATGTCATCATTAGTTTCTTCTTGATCGAATTCATCATCCTGGTATGCAGTTATAGATTGTGCAACCACACAATGTTGTATAGAATGAGGAGATTGACAAGCTACACACCATGGTGTGTCTTCTACAACATTCACAGTAGCCTTGTGCAAGGGATTAGGGATGGTCTTGTCATTATTTCCTTTGGAATTTAGGATAATAGGTTTTCCATCTTTCCATTGGGTGTTATAAGGGTAATTCTACAACCTATTCTATCTATTGAAATTGTTGTTGAAATGAGTCTTTTCTCCAGTGGGAACCTTATCATTTCTGTTACTAGGTGCTTTCAGGTCTTTTAGTGCATTTAGCACCTTGTCTAGCTTATCCTCTTCTGGCCTCTTATTTCCAACAATTCTTTCATTATCCTTTCTATATTTTTTGTTTCCAAACAACTTAGGATCATCTTTTTTCCCACCCAATCTTCCAGTTATTTTCATATTGTTCTCAATATTTACTACAATTCTAAAAGCATCTTTGAGAGTCATTGGTTCTTTGTCTCTCAGTTGGTATCCAGTCTTGCCATCAAAATCATTGAGGTATGTGGTCAGATAGACATTGTCATCTAACCTCATAACTTGAAACAACTTGTGCATACCCTTTTGAAATCTCATGTTGAACTCAACTGCTGATTCATTCTAATTTTTCTTTATGTTATTGAATTCATTCAACATGAAGCTAGCATTTGGCTTATTATCAAATTGTTCCTTGAAACATTTTTCAAAATCATCCCAAGTATCAATACAACGGTCTGGGAGTCTTTTAAACCAGTCCCTAGCAAAAGCTGCTAAAGATTGGATGAATAATTTCATGACTACATCTTCATGCTCAATCTCATAATCATTCAATATATCTACAAACAACTTAAGATGCTATTCACAACTAATAGCATTATTTCCAGCAAATTTAGGTACCTTATCTCTTATTTTAGTTATAATAACATTAGGATAACTAGGTATCCCATCAAAACAAATTTTCCTATACCCTTCTAATTGCATAGGTCTTCTTTGAAAATTCAATCCAGTGTTTCCACTAGGACCCACATTTGCAACTATACTACAACCTACTTGTACATTAATTGATTTTTGCTTAGGATCAATATTCAACTTAGTAGATGAAGCAAGAATTGGATTTTAAGTACATACATTACCAATTGATACAACATTATAAGTTGCAAATGGCATACCTATTTCAGTGGTAGATGGCCCTTGAGTATTTCCAGAGGATGCCTTCAAGAATTGGATCTTTCTTTTTATTTTTGCAATAGATGCTTCAACTTCAAATTTTTCAAATTCCTTTGCTAAATGGTCTCTTTCTTTCTTTCTTTTTTCCATTTCTATGTCAAAACTGGAAATAGGTGGTGGGATATTTGGTATGACTACAAGCTCATTTATCTTGATGCCCACCATCTTTTGCTTCCCCTTTTCATTTGTCACAGTAGCATGTTTAACATTTGTTTCTATTCTTTATTCCTTAGGCTGAGGAGCATAAATTTGGACCTATCTAACCATAGGCCCCTCTTGATCAAACTCATGATCCTGCAACAAATGATCTTTCTCAGCCCTTAGGGCATCAAGGTCACCAAAGATATCAGGCTGCAAAGATTTAGGAGCAGAAGAAAATATCTTGTTTCTTTCCTTTAATTCATTGATCTTTCTAAGCAAAGACTCTCTCTCCATTAAGGCATTGATGGTCTTAGCTTCTTTATCCTTTTGTAATCTCTTGTAAATTGTATCTTGCTCTACTGATTGTAATCTTAGGGAACTCAAATTAGTAGGGTCTACCATAACATCATCAGAGCTTGATGACACATCTATATCAGTGATTTGTTGATATGGAAAGTGGACCCTCCTTGGTTCCACTGATTGGATTTCTAATTAACTTAGTTATGATGCATGTTAGGCATATAATTCTTACTCCCTACCTTTGTGTTTTGATTTTTAGGGAGTGCAACTTTATCCTGAAACAACACTTTTGGGGTATCATAAAAATTGTCTCCAGAAAGACCAATGTTAGACTTTGAACCTTTTTATTGTGATCCTTCCTCATTTGCAGATGTATGTATCACCCCATCTTTAGAATTTCCTTGTTCTCTCGTAGGTGCACTGGTAGATTCTCCACCTTTTCTAAGCCAACTTTTCTTTCCTGACCTGGGTAATTCTTCTAGATTGATCTCGGGCTTTTTCTTTACAAAAGCTCTTGTATTCTTTCTATAAATGATACTTTAAAACTGTTAACACACTAGTTCCAACCCTTTGATTCACCACCCACATTCAATGGGAAAATTTTGCAAACAAACCTTGAGAATCTAAAAGAAAGAGATGACAGGACAAGGAGAACACAGGGCTCCAGGAAGAAAAATATGCACCAAACAAAACCTTCTTAAGAACCTAACCAGAGACCGTTAAGAATGTGTTAAACCTAATGACTTGTAACAAGTTCAAATTCTTTGTACTGCTTTAGATCCCCAATAGAATCACCATTTTTTTGGCTCCTTTTCTTTCCACTTGCAGATTTACAATATAACTGACAAACTAGTTTCACTGACTCTTGAAACCCACTCCAGATTTGCAAGGAAAAGGACCAATTAACAAGGATCAAGTAAATGATCCTCCTACACTTTGAGCCTTGAATGCTCAAGTGGGTATACCTATAGGTCCACTTCTTGAAAGGAATCAAGAACTTACTTATATCATTTAACATGGGTATTACTGTAATCACCGAAAAGTGGACAGGATCAATTAAGTGAGAAATCAAGGTAAAGATCAACACAATTAAATGCAATTAAATAGAATCAAATCAACATCAAAGATAAATTGCAATTGAACCTTAATCCAAAATCAATTAAAAATCAAAAGTCATCAAATCAATTTAAATCGAATAAATCATGATAAATCAATTAATTGTGTAATTAATCTAATTAATTACATAGTTCAATTTAAATCAAATCAACCCATTCAAGGGGTACACATGGCTAAACAAATTAAATAAATTCAATTAATTAATTCATATTTTCTCTCAACCACCAAATGGGAGGAAAATCAATCAACCAATAGGAATTGAGAACCAAGCTCACATGGGTCAAGCCTAAATTGAATCTCAATCACTCACTTGGAGAATGCATCTTGTCCACTCATTTTGTCTTCTTGTCCCAAGATTTGAGGATAAAATATTTAAATTTTCTTCAAAGGTGGAACCATGGACTCAACTCTCACCTAATCATGATCAACTCAACTACACCCCCTACCCTTGCCAAAATCTATAAAAGAAAGGCATAATTCACTCAATAATCATCCACAAATCTGAGAATAGCATCAAACCTCTTGAAAATTAGAGCTAGAAAGGCAAATATAGAAGCTCATTACCATTTCAATTTGGAATTAATTTTTTAAGCTTACTTTATCATATCATTCTCATTTTAGGACTCTCACTAATGAAGGCTTGCAGAGAGCTTTACATTAGCATCCCTAAATAGAGATCCATAGAGTGCTTAATTGTCAATTATTTGCTTAATTAGATTGCTATTTGTGGTAATTTAGTTTTTATTTGATTTATTGATGATACTAACCCTATGAAGGTACAAATTATAGTACACAAAATGGTGACCACCGTGGGGCATTAGGCCTCATCCTTTTAAAAATTCAAAAAATTGCATGTTCCTAGGATTTTCCTTGTTTTTCTCTCTATTTTGTAGGCAAAATAGCACATTTGATCCTTTCTATAGCACTTTTACCAGTTTCTACAGTGCTTTTGAGACCTGAAATAGCACGTCTATGGCAAAGTTTTGTACCTTTACATGGGTTTCAGTGCTTTTTATTTCTTCTGGTTTCTGTCTAATTTCTCTCAGTGCTTTTGCCCTGACTAGCCAGTGCATTTGCATAATTCTCCAGTGCTTTTAATATTTTATTGACATCTTTGCTAAGTTTAACAGTGCTTTTAATTTATGTTTCAGCACTTTTAAATATTTTTGCAGCGCATTAAATCCGATCCACAACGCGTTTAAGCATTTAAATAGCACTTTTAATAGATTTTGTAGCCCATTTGATTAAATTGAAAATTAACAAAATTTGATTTGCAGAAAATGATTTCTCTATGTCTGTAGGATGACTAGTCATAAAAGAATTAAAAAACCAGAGACCAGATTTAACAGTGAGGGAAAATATTTAACAAAAAGGATCAAAGAGGAGAATATTGCACACATCAAGCTGGTTTTGGAGGATTCTCAGCAAGAAAGTAAGGTATATGAACAATATTTGAAAGCTGTAGAAGAATATAAAGAAAAGTTCATATCATTAAATTGGATTTATTCACCTTAATCAAGTTTTGCTAAAATTTGATAAATAAGGCTTAGATTCAATTTTATTCTTGTTTTTCTTCATTTTGGCTAGTTGTGTTGACTAACTTGTTGGAGGAGAAGTGATTGGAAAGGAACGATCGCCACTAGGTGAGCATAGAAATGAAAAATCAATCAAAAATGCCCCTAGCCTTTGCTACCTACAAAACAAGGTAAGCCTCAAACTTGGTCAAATTTTTGCTTAAATTGTGGCCTTGTCAATTTCAAAATCTAGTAATTAAAGCAGCCTATTATTGTTTGAGGGATTTGATATTAGGCCTATGCTCTTCACTTTCTAAGTGAATCAAAATGCCAAAAGTTTCAAACTCCTTGATTAAAAGAAAGGCTAAGTAAATCAAGCACTAAATTTGAACAACCCCTTGTTTGTGGAAAAGAGTAGAAATATTCGATTCCCATTAGTTAGTGGGTTTGGTAATTGAACCTTGTTAAAAGTGTTTGGTAATTGAGAAGTAGATAGGGATATTCTCTACACCTTTTGGTGAATCAAACTCCCAAAACCTATCTCTTTATTCCACTTTATTGCTTTCAAATGAACATGCTAGATCTATAGTGGGCTCGCCTCCTGAGATTTTCCTTAACGAGGTCAGTGAGAGGGACAGCCCAAAGTGGGATACAATCACCTTTGTCACGATAATCCAACCTAGTCTAAAATAAAATACATACATCCTTAATGGGGTGTGTGACAAAAGGGGGTTAAATTTTCAAACTTCCTCAAGTAGTCCTTCGGGATTGCGCAAAACTCTGACATACCGGTGGTGGGAACCCTCTTAATATACTTGGAGGATGAAATTTTAATATCCATTTTGAACAGAATCTTGATTAAATACCTTGTTAACTTAGAAAATACTACCTTGTAGAGCCATGTTTATGAACCAAATTGTGAACTAGGTAGCTTGCTTGAAGTATCTTTTTGTGCAAAAACCCGTGATAACGTCCTTGAAAATTCAAACACTTTTTGTGTAGAGGGTTAAAAATAACAAGTGTATGTGTGGTTGTTTTTTTTGAAAAAGACATAGAAAAAGTAAGAGACATCCATTTGAAAATTCATCTTATATTTTTAAATCTCTTCATAAAAACTTTTAATTACAAAATAGGGGAAAATGATTCGAAATCAAACCTTGGATGTCGGTTTCTATATGCTCTCATAGACTTAAACTATCTTTACAAGAAGACAGAACTTGCATTGCCAAAGAGGTCCTTGAATTTGAATACCAAAGTCCTTTCAACAATCACAACCAAGGGGATAGGCTCCCAAATCTATTTGAAAAGAGACTTGAATCAATGGATAGAAACTCCACATTTCATGACTATCAACATGGAGGAAACAATGACAACATCAATAACGCAAATCAAGAGCCTAAGGAAACACTTGAAGAAAGGGCTAATCGAGCGGCTTAATATAATGATTTTCTTGAAGTCATTGATAAACTAATAGATAGGGATAGGGAGAAGTTTTTCCTAAATCCATCCCAAGCAGGGGTAAAGCTACCACATGATTATGATGTGGATCAACTTAAGAAAAATAAAGAAGATGAAAACCCGATGAGTGCTATGACCCAAAAATTGAAAATGTTCCAATAAAATATTGACTTAATGAAAAAGGCCACTAAACCTAAGCCATTTTCTATCGAGGCCTTGTGCCCATTCCCTTTTGACAAAAGCTTAGTCATGGCACCTTTTCCTATCAATACAATCTTTCCTAAGTACGATAAATAAATAGGTAAATCTAACCCACAAGATCACCTTAGAGAATTTTGCACTCTAAGCATTGAATTTATGCATAACACCACATACCTAATGAGACTTGTTCCAAGAAGTTTAGGAGGGCAAGCCATGGAATGGTTCTCCAAACTTCCTCAAGGGATAAAGACATTTGAGGAATCAGCCTCCAAATTTGTAACCCATTATTCTTACAACATCGAACATGAGATTACCATGCTCAAACTATGTGATACAAAACAAAAGGATGGTGAATCTTTCTTAGGGTTCCTTCAAAGGTGGGGGATATTTTTTGCAAGATATCCATGTAGTATCCTTGAAAAAGAGAAAATGGAGATATTTTTGAATAACTTAAATGAAGAGATGAACTATAGGCTCCAACTTCAATGTCCCCCTACATTCAAAAAACTTATTGAGAATGAGATTAAAATTGAAGATGTGTTGGTTAAGAGGGGAGAGATCAAATTGTTCAACAACAATAAACCCTATACCAACACTAATAATAATTAATTATACCAACAATAAAGGAGCTAATAATCACAATGATAAACCTAAACTATGGTTGAAAAACAATAACAAAAATCTTGTGAACGATGGAGTTGTAGAGGCAGACAACTTAAAAGCTACCCCATTTAATTTATCAAGTGGAGAAAATTCTATATATAATGTGAATCAAATGAACAAAGCTCCTTTCAATAATGCCAATGCTAACAATAACAACAACAATGCTAATAATAACCCCTTCAATAATGCTAATAGAAACAAGCCCAAGCCTTTCTTTTCCACTTATCAAAAGAGAAAATCTACCTTTTTAGGTGAACCATTGGAAAATGCACTAAGGACTTTAGTGGCCAACAAGATTATCACTTTACCTTAATTAAGGCCATATGAACCCCAAATTAAGCCAAATTGGTGGAATGATTCTCACCATTGTGAATATCATCGTAATAAGGGTCATAAAACCAATGAATACATGAAATTGAAGCACCTTGTGCAAGACCTAATTGATGATGGGACGATAAAGGTTGAAGGGTCCCAAAACAATGAAGATCATACGGCCTTCAAAAATCCTTTCCTAAACCACGAAAAGGGTGAGTCATCAAACACTAATCCAAATAATAAAAGAGGTAATGAGCAAGTCAACTTTGTCCATACTTATGATAACATCATTAATACTTTAGATAGTGATGAAAATACCATAAATGTTATTGTGGTAAAAGAGAAGCCAAGGGAAGCAACATCTAACGTTGTAACTAGGCGGCAAGCATCAAAAATTACTCTACCTAGAAATGCTCCAAGAATTGTTTTACCAAATCAAACCTCATCTTCATTATCATAAAAATATAATTTGGTACACTAATTACAATGAACCCCGACTTAGATCTCTATTTTAGAATTGCTCAAGCTCTCACCAACTCACAAGGAGATTCTAGAAAAAGCCTTAGTAGAGACTAATGTGCCTCTAAATCTAGATGCAAAAAAATTTCAAAACATGGTAGGGAATCTTATTGCACCTCATTGCCTATATTTTTTAGTTAAAAGGGGCTCCAAGTTTGCAAGAAAAGCCTAATTGATGAGGATTGGATAAGATCCTCCATCTACTTCGAGCTCCACAGGACTCAGGCGGGTATTTCCTATGAATAGGTTACTATATTTCAAATAAGTTTTTGATTAGTGGATAAGGTCTTCACTACTATGCTATCTAGGCTTTAGATTATTTAAACAAAAGATCACTCTGTAGACAGCTGAGAATCTCCTGATATAGAGCTTGACAATAGAAACTATAAATGTAACAACATAGACAATGGGATAAGGATGTAAATCCTTCTTCTTTTTATGAGTTCAACTCAAGGAAGGTTAACCTTTGATTCTCTCTCCAAGGAATCAACAAATGTGAACTGTATCACCTGGATACAATCCTTTCACAATATGCATGAACTTAAAAACATAAAAGAACTGGTAATGTTTATTTTGTGCTTGATGACAAAAAAATGACTGTATAACAAACATCCAACCAGTGCCTATTCCATTGGGCAAAAGAGTTTGAATATAAATCCACAGGAAGATCTCAAGGAAATAAAGTAGAATGCCTTACAAGCTATATGCAATCTGGATAGGATGCCTTACAAACTATCTTGTCAATCTTATGGTGTTATCATCAAATCCTAACACATATGTCTACTCTCTGAAACTATTTATGAAATTTAATCCTCTCCTTGAGAGAAACTCACAAATAATTAAACAAACTACCTTGAAGTTGGTATGTTTTCAGATGCCTTACAAATAAAACATACAAGAGCAGAACACAAAGTAAAGAGACAATAACCATGTAAGATAGAAATTGCACTGTATCTTATTGAAAATGAGCCTATCTCAATACATACAAAGCTTGAAATTTTTGGAACTAGACACAGGACTGAGAAATTTGTTCTACAAAAAGATATTCAATATTCATCCTTTAGGGACATGCTCACAACAGAGCAGTCATAGGAATTGGAACCAAAAAGGAACAGGAACCAAGAACCCTTACAACTGAGAAGAGAAGAGAATAAAAAGAAGAAGAAGAAACCCTAAAATCTGTACTTGACCAACACTTGTCCATTCTGCAATCTAATCTCATAGCCTTCTCTTTTCTCTAAAAATCTGATCTTCTCGGGCATCTTCAAAATTTGATAAATTTGTCCTTTTTTGCATAAAATCTGCTGATATACTAAAAATATGATTAATTTGTCCTTTACTCTTCCTTGAAATTCAATCCTCTGTACCCTTTGATCTTTTCATCCACTGAAAATCTGAATCATTCCCCTTGCCGGATCTACAAAATCAATCAATTTTGGAAGAAGAAAAATCTCCCCAAAATCTGGTCATGGATTAAAAGCCTTTACTGCTCTCAGCAACTTGATCTCATCTGATTCTAACTGCCATCATTACATCTATCATCTTCTAGCATTTTTAGAAACATATTATACTACCATATACTAATAAAAAATGAATCTCCCAGCCATTTTCCCGTGAATAGCTCTGTCATTAAAAAATTTTAAAATTTCTCCAAAGTCTGAACTTTATAACTTTTTAAATCTTTTAAACCTTTAAAATCTGCACATGCCACCAAAACTTGCCACTTGTCACCATTTCATTCGCTGCTCAGACTAACCCATCTTTAACCTCAGTCCATCTGAAGATCTAGAGACTACATGAATCTCTAAGTCTCAGAAGTATTTCCTTAACCATGGTTTCATTTAGAGACTTGGAGAAATCTCTTTAGTCTCTAGATCTCTGAATAGCCATCTGAAGATTTGGAGACTAAGTCTCGAAGTCTCATAATCACTTTTTCTCATTATGAGATTTGGAGACTTCCTTTAGTCACTAGGTCTCTGAATAACCATTTGGAGATTTGGAGACTAAGTCTCCAAGTCTCATAATCACTTTTTCTCTTTGTGAGATTTGGAGACTTCCTTTAGTCACCAGGTCTTTGAATAGCCATTTGGAGATTTGGAGACTAACTTTAGTCTCTAAATCTCTAAATGATTTCTTTCTTTATTTTTCATTGTGAGATTTGGAGACTAACTTTTCTAGAGATTTGGAGACTAGTCTCTAAGTCTCATAATGAACTTTTTCCTTCTAGAGACTTGGAGACTAACTTTATTTGGAGATTTGGAGACTAGTCTCCAAATCTCATAATCATTTCCTCTCTTTATTTTTCTTTATGAGATTTGGAGACTGCCCTTAGTCTCTAGATCTCAGAATGTTAGTGACTTAACCACTAGCATTTGGAGGTCTTGAGACAAACTAGTCTCTAGATCTCTGAATGTTAGTGACTTAACCACTAGCATTTGGAGATCTGGAGACTAACTAGGCTCTAGATCTCTGAATGTTAGTGACTTAACCACTAGCATTTTTCGCCAGTATTTTTCTGCAAAATTTCTTCTGGGCCCAATAGCACGGAAACTGAGGTGGATGCACAAGCATGGGCAAGCATTTCTTCCTCCATTTTATTTACTTCATATGTTTATGTTCTTGTATATAAACATTATATTTTCACAATCTGTGGTGAATGTGGGATAAATGCTATGAAAATTTTTTGGGTAGTTTTGATAGTGCCGCACTCAGATGCCTGTATCTCATGAACCAGGATGAATTTTTAAAATCTCTCGAGTGCAAATGTGGAGAACTAGGTTTGCAAAAACATATCTAAAAATGAGCTTGATCCAATGGTTCAATAAAAAGCTATACCCCTCGCAATATGACTGTGTTTTTCTTTTCTACAAATCCATGAATGCACAAAATCCATTGATTCAAAAAATTTATTCTGTGGGATCCCATGGTATTTGGTTCTGAACTTTGAAGAATATTCTCCCTCATATGTCAACCTAGGCTTCTCAATTTGTCTTCCACATTCACATTAATTTTCCAACCATTCAATCGGACATACATTTGCCTTTAGAAAATTGTGAATTGGTCACTCCAAATTTGAGTCAAATTTGAGAGTACCAATAGTGGCTCTGACTGTGGACGCGTGCCCCATGCGGGCATGTGGAGAACCTCAGAATCTCATGGTAGAGTAGACCACTCATAAAATAAAATCAGACTTTACACTTTTTAGCAACATCTCAAAACTTCAAACGGGGAACCTCTCTCTTCAAAAACTAGAAACTCTTTATTGAAAGCAGGGACAACACACAACTGAAGGGAAATAAAGAAACTATACAAACATGAAGCTTATTTACAAAGGCACAAAGCCCCAAAACTCAATTCAGCTCTTCCCTCTGTCAAAAACAAAAATTTTTACCCCATGCTTAAAAAATAAGATAACAGTATCACTCTCATTTGCCTGTCTTAACCCACTGTCATCTTGCATTACTTTGACATATGAAAACTCAACTGCATATTCCATATATGAGCTTTCATGAAAACCAAGTAGATTGTAAGCATGTAAATTGTGTGGCATATACATGTTACATTCATTAGATAAGAAAGCACTTGGATGTATGCAACATTTAACTTCTTCAATCTTTATACCATAACCCAGAAAGTTGCTATCCAATTGTGAAGAAGATCACTCAAAATTAGTCACTTTGTTAAAGCAAGCATCACTATATCCACTCATATCCATAGATGACAGGTCATAAGAAATAACATACTGACCTTTAAGAAAACATTGAGGAGGCTCATCATATAGGATATGATCTAGCTCAATCTTAGGATATGTAGCAATAACTTCAGCATCAAAATATGAACAATCCGCACCACAAATTTTCTTTCCAGTAGGAAGAGGATCCTGCATCCTAAGTACATCAAACAAACCCAAAAGTTGGTGGTGGGTGGGAGGGAAAATACCAGTATACTCATTTTCTGCATATGAAACTTGAGCCATTGAAGGATCATCTTTTAATGATTTAATGGGAAATTCAGAGTCTGAACAGGATTCAAGATCCACACTACTATCGCAGTCAATACTCAACACAATGTTTGGAGTCTCCACATCCATTGAATCTAAAACAACACCGATGACCTCATCATCTAATAGATCATACTCAATCTGATTCTGGTCTAGTGATATGGGAAGACAGGAAAAATTAGAAATATAAGTGTCAAAACTTTGGCCATATGATATATTTTCCTTGTCAAACTGAATATGTGTGAAGTGTTGAGTTTCTAATCTTTCTTTCCCTGAAACTCTGAGATACTCATAGGATAACAAATCTGAAACTTGCTCACTATGAAGTGAACAACTATCATCATTCATACTCATCTCTGATGCACTTTCACAATCAAAATCTTCATTCTTAAAATTTGAAATCTTCTCACTGCCTAGCAAGGATTGACATTCTGATTCATCCCAACTGTCTTCTTGCTTGATGCAGCAAACTTCTTCCTCATTAGAATCATGGAGTGAGATTTCTTGGAGCATATCATCTTGTATAAAGAAATCATTACAAACACTCACATCTGCATCATAGTTGTCATCTTGTTGTCCACACAAAATGTTTTCATTGTCTTGCTGTTCACAAAGTTCATTATCAACATTATCATCAGCAAAATGTTCAGCACAAGTGGACTCATCATCATAATCACTAAAATTAGATTCATTAGCATAACTAGACTCATCATTGTTATCACTTTCAACATCAGTATATTCTGAATTTTTAGATTCAACATCATTGTATTCAGCCTCAAACACCTCTTTGGAAGAAAAATCTTCTACATGTTCCATCCATTGCATAGTTTGTTGAATACATTCTACCCTTTGAGGGATTGGTAAATTAAGTGTATGAGGAAAACAAAGCTTAAAAAATAAGTTTGCCCATACAAAATCCTGAGGACAAAAAGAAATGTCAAACTCCTTGATCTTATCAGTAAACCTTATCTAGAAATCATGTTGTGACTCACCCTCCTCTCTGCTCATGCTTTCTTGTAAATGTAACACCACCTTTTCTTGCAACTTTTGTGTTAACATTTTTGTTTCTGCTTGAAGAACTTCAAGCTCTGGTGCAGGGTCCTTAGATTCAGATATGTTTTGTTCATCACCGTGTTCCATATCACTACATTGCTCAATATCAACATGCTTTCTAATAAAACAATCCTCTAATGCTGCCATAGATCCTATTGAGCCATGAGGTAGTTCTTTAAACCAGTCCCTTGTAATCTCAACCAGAGATATTGCAAAGAGTTTCATCAATACATCCTCATGTGTGATATTGTGATCATCTATCAGGTTAGCAAACTTTTGTAAATGATCCTCAATTGATTGCTCACCAAAACCAGTGAACTTTGGTAAACAATCTCTAACCACTTCTGGGATATGATTTGGGTATCCAGGGATACCTTCAAAATTTATTGCCCCAAACAACCTATTCTTAAATAGTTGTGCCATCTTATCAGGCAGAGAAACTATAAACTGGCTCTATCTTTCTAGCACATATTTCACTTCAAATTTTGCAAAAATGCAACTAAAATCTTTGAAACATGCAAACCTCTTTTCACACCTTATTTCCTTTTTCCTTAGTGCTTTGATCACTTGATAAGGAAAACATTTAAACTTTAAAATACCTGGATGTATTGGGGGAGCTGTAAAATATTTTGTGATCTTGAAGTCACCTCCAAATCACCTTCAAAAAATTTGTAGAGCTGCCACCTCTCTGTAGAGGAAAAGATCTTCCATAAACTGAGATCTCTTTCTCCACCAACACATCAACTTCAACAGGGTACATATGTTGTTTATCAGGATTGAAAATATGTCATTATGCACTGATCAAATAAAGAACTTCAGAGCCGCCACTCACAACTTGGTGAGATGATTTAAAAATTTTGAAAACTGACTCTTACATACTTCAATGGAGACCACTGGATAAATGAATAAGCCGACCAGGAGTCTCGCTCTACTCGTACCCATGTTATTCTATCTTCATTGTAACATATCCCCAGTGGAGTCACCAATTTTTTAGGGATTTTTCTTGTAGGGTCAAACTTGGAAAATTATGGGCTTGATTCTCAGTTAAAAGGGGCTCCAAGTTTGCAAGAAAAGCCTAATTGATGAGAATTGGATAAGATCCTCCTTCTGCTTCGAGCTCCACAGGACTCAAGTGGGTATTGCCTATGAATAGGTTACTATATTTCAAGTAAACTTTTGATTAGTGGATAAGGTCTTCACTACTATGCTATCTAGGCTTCAGATTATTTAAATAAAAGATCACTCTGTAGACAGCTGAGAATCTCTTGATAGAGAGCTTGACAATAGAAACTATAAATGTAACAGCATAGACAATGGAATAAGGATGTAAATCCTTCTTCTTTTTATGAGTTCAACTCAAGGAAGGTTAACCTTTGATTCTCTCTCCAAGGAATCAACAAATGTGAACTGTATCACCTGGCTGCAGTCCTTTCACAGTATGCATGAACTTAAAAACATAAAAGAACTGGTAATGTTTATTTTGTGCTTGATGATAGAAAGATGACTATATAACAAACATCCAGCCAGTGCCTATTCTATTGGGCAAAAGAGTTTGAATATAAATCCACAGGAAGATCTCAAGGAAATATAGTAGAATGTCTTACAAGCTACATGCAATCTGGATAGGATGTCTTACAAACTATCCTATCAATCTTATGGTGTTATCATCAAATCCTAACACATATGTCTACTCTCTGAAACTATTTATGAAATTTAATCCTCTCCTTGAGAGAAACTCACAAATAATTAAACAAACTACCTTGTAGTTGGTATGTTTTTAGATGTTTAACAAATAAAACATACAAGAGCAGAACACAAAGTAAAGAGACAATAACCATGTAAGATAGAAATTGCACTTTATCTTATTGAAAATGAGTCTGTCTCAATACATACAAAGCTTGAAATTTCTGGAACTAGACACAGGACTGAGAAATTTGTTCTAGAGAAAGATATTCAATATTCATCCTTTAGGGGCATGCTCACAATAGAGCAGTCATAGGAACTGGAACCAAAAAGGAACAGGAACCAAGAACCCTTACAACTGAGAAGAGAAGAGAATAAAAAGAAGAAGAAACTCTAAAATCTGTACTTGACCAACACTTGTCCATTCTGCAATCTAATCTCATAGCCTTCTCTTTTCTCTAAAAATCTGATCTTCTCAGGCATCTTCAAAATCTGATAAATTTGTCATTTTTTGCATAAAATTTGCTCATCTACTAGAAATCTGATTAATTTGTCCTTTACTCTTCCTTGAAATTCAATCCTTTGTACCCTCTGATCTTTTCATCCACTGAAAATCTGAATCATTCCCCCTGCCAGATCTACAAAATCAATCAATTTTGGAAGAAGAAAAATCTCCCCAAAATTTGGTCATGGATTAAAAGCCTTTACTACTCTTAGCAACTTGATCTCATCTGATTCTAACTACCATCATTGCATCCGTCATCTTCTGGCATTTTCAGAAATATATTATACTGTCATATTCTGATAAAAAATTAATCTCCCAAGCATTTTCCCATGAACAGCTCTATCATTAAAAAAATTTAAAATTTCTCCAAAGTCTGAACTTTATAACTTTTTAAATCTTTTAAACCTTTAAAATCTGCACATGCCACCAGAACTTGCCACTTGTCACCATTTCATTCGCTACTCGGACTAACCCATATTTAACCTCAGTCCATCTAGAGATCTAGAGACCACATGAATCTCTAAGTCTTAGAAGTATTTCCTTAACCATGGTTTCATTTAGAGACTTGAAAAAATCCCTTTAGTCTCTAGATCTCTGAATAGCCATCTGAAGATTTGGAGACTAAGTCTCGAAGTCTCATAATCACTTTTTCTCATTATGAGATTTGGAGACTTCCTTTAGTCACTAGGTCTCTGAATAACCATTTGGAGATTTGGAGACTAAGTCTCCAAGTCTCATAATCACTTTTTCTCTTTGTGAGATTTGGAGACTTCCTTTAGTCGCCAGGTCTTTGAATAGCCATTTGGAGATTTGGAGACTAACTTTAGTCTCTAAATCTCTAAATGATTTCTTTCTTTATTTTTCATTGTGAGATTTGGAGACTAACTTTTCTAGAGATTTGGAGACTAGTCTCTAAGTCTCATAATGAACTTTTTCCTTCTAGAGACTTGGAGACTAACTTTATTTGGAGATTTGGAGACTAGTCTCCAAATCTCATAATCATTTCCTCTCTTTATTTTTCTTTATGAGATTTGGAGACTGCCCTTAGTCTCTAGATCTCAGAATGTTAGTGACTTAACCACTAGCATTTGGAGGTCTTGAGACTAACTAGTCTCTAGATCTCTAAATGTTAGTGACTTAACCACTAGCATTTGGAGATCTGGAGACTAACTAGTCTCTAGATCTCTGAATGTTAGTGACTTAACCACTAGCATTTTTCGCTAGCATTTTTCGTTAGCATTTTTCTACAAAATTTCTTCTGGGCCCACTAACATGGAAACTGAGGTGGATACACAAGCATGGGCAAGCATAGCTTCTTCCATTTGATTTACTTCATATGTTTGTGTTCTTGTATATAAATATTATATTTTCACAATCTGGGATGAATGTGGGATAAATGCTATGAAAATTTTTTGGGCAGTTTTGACAGTGCCGCATTCAGATGCCTATATCTCATGAATCAAGATGAATTTTAAAAATCTCTCTAGTGAGAATGTGGAGAACTAGGTTTGCAACAACATATCCAAAAATGAGCTCGATCCAATGGTTCAATAAAAAGTTATGCCCCTCGCAATATGACTGTGTTTTTCTTTTCTGCAAATCCGTGAATGCACAAAATGCATTGATTCAAAAAATTTATTCTGTGGGATCCCATGGTATTTGGTTCTGAAATTTGAAGAAGATTCTCCCTCATATGTCAACCTAGGCTTCTCAATTTTTCTTCCACATTCACATTAGTTTTCCAACCATTCAATCAGACATACACTTGCCTTTAGAAAATTGTGAATTGGTCACTCCAAATTTGATTCAAATTTGAGAGTACCAACAATCCCAATATCCCAATGCAGTTGAACCTTCTTCTACCATGGAATATCAAGAAGGAGTGACAAAGGAAAGTATCCAAACTCTCAATTCAATAAAAAATGAAAAAAATAAAAAAAATAAAAAATGGAAAGAATCTAATGTTGAAAACCACATTGTGGCAGCATTAAATCAAAAAGAAAAAGAAATAAAGAATGATTCCAAAAGTGAAAACCCAATTGAGGCACTTAAGGAAGGGAGTTTGGATACTTTACCCGAGCACTATGAAGAAAGATCTCCTATCTTGATCGAACCAACAGAGAAAGTAAATATTGGATCAGAATCAGAACCAAGGATCATACACTTAGCAGCGTCTCTATCTAGTGAGGAAAGAAAGGACTTCATCAAATTTTTCAAGGAAAAAAAAAATCAATTGTGTATGGTCATCTGATGATATGCCAGGGTTGGATCCAAATTTAATCATGCATCATTTGAACATAAAAGGAGTAAGACCAATAAAGTAGAAACTAAGAAAGATGCATCCTCACATAGCTTTACTTGTAAAAGTGGAGTTAGAAAAATTGTTGAAAGTTGGGTTTATAAGAGTCATTGATTATGCCCAATGGATTTCAAACATTGTGCCAGTTTCAAAAGCAGACAAGTCCATCAAAATTTGCATGGACTTTAGGGATCTCAATCTTGCATGTCCTAAAGATGATTTTTCGTTACCAAGTATAGACGTCATTATGGATCTAATAGCAGGTTATTCAATGTTCTCACTTATGGATGGGTTTAGTGGCTATAATCAAATAAACATAGCACCCAAAGATCAAGATAAAAAACCATTTACATGTGCATGGGGGACATTCTGTTGGAATGTTATGCCCTTTGGTCTAAAGAATGCCGAAGCTACTTATCAAAGAGACATGATGACCATATTTAATGACATGATGCATAAGTTCATGGAGGACTATGTAGATGATATACTTGCTAAATATCACTCAAGAGAAGAACATCTACCCATTTTAGAGAAATTTTTTGAAAGATTGGAGCATTTTAAAGTAAGGTTAAATCCGAAGAAGTGTGAATTTGGTGTTCAATCAGGAAAGCTACTAGGGTACATTGTTTCAAAAAAAGGAATAGAGGTAGACCTAGCTAAAGACAAAGCCATCATGGAAATGGAAGCACCTAGAAACATAAGTCAGATGAGATCTCATCAAGGTAGGATCCAATCCATTCAAAGGTTCCTCTCTATTAGCAGAAAAGTGCCATAATTTTACTCAACTCCTTCATAAGGACATAGTTTTCAAATGGGATGAGAAATGTGAAGAAGCTTTCAACTTGTTGAAGACATATCTAATGAACCCTCAAACTTTGATGCCACCTATAAGAGGCAAGCCTTTAATTCTATACATTTCAATGATTGAACACTCATTAGGGGCACTATTGGTACAAGAAGATGAATCAAGAAAAGAAAAGGCTACATACTACATCAACAGGACTTTGGTAAAATATGAGTTGAACTACACCTTCATCGAAAGAGCATGTTTGGCCGTAGTTTTTCTTCCCAAAAATTATGCCACTATATGTTATCCCACAAGATTCGACATAGAATATGTGGATCGTAAATCTATCAAGGGCCAAGTCATAGTTGATTAATTAGCAGAATCACCATTACAAGATTACCATCCAATACAAGTGGAATTTCCAGATTCTGAAATTGTGAATGTTGAAGAAAAAACATGGCAACTATATTTTGATGGTTCCTACACACAACATGGATCAAGAGCAGGCATAGTTTTGATTACTCCTCAAGTATGTACCATTCCTAAATCATACAAATTACTATTTCCATGCACAAATAATTGTAGACTATGATTTTGAACCTGTTACCTATCTTGAAAGGCTGAAACATTCAAACATTAGACTAATCTAACATATTCATGAACTAAAAAAATAGCATAAGACATGAAAACAAAACCAAAGCCACCTCAAGATTGTTGCTAAAAAAAAACAAGTGCTATAGAGCAAATGTTTGATTCGCTTCAATTAGAGGGATGTGGGTGTGCTCTCTAAGCACTTGGAGCATACTCTAATGCATACTAAGATTGATTTTAGACCAAATATAGGTGTGATATGATGCTATATGCTATGCAAAACAATAAAAGAAACTATGTTAATCCATTATTGCTAAGCTATGATGTTCTTTAAGAAAGCTTGAAGATGATAAAAAGAAACTAACAATTAGTATTGCTTATGCTAAGTCTAGAGCTAAATGGACATGATAACAATGCATAAAATGAAAGGTGAATGGATATTTTGCTCTTGGAAATGAGGACTATTTATAGACTTTTGGGAGGATGAATGAGTGGCTAGGATCAAAATCCTTAAGAGAGGCCAAGATTCATTCAAAGGGGAGCACATGGATTGTGCTAGTTCAAGGCCACCTCCTTGTGACAAGTGTCACAAGGGCATTGGGTTGAAAGATGGGAGGAATGTGCACAATTTGGGAAATGTGCCTAAGGTCAAAGGGTGTAAAAAAGGGGTGAGGGGCTTCTTAAATGCATCATAAATGCATGTAAGAGGGATAAGGAGGCTTTAAATGCACTTAATGCATGTAAGAGAAGCCTCTAGAAGTTTGTTGACTTTGGGTCAAGCTTAGGAGTTGGCTAACCTTGTTTAGGGAATGTGACAAGGTTAGGGGGAGGATTAGGATTAGGATGGGTGAAGAGGTTGGGTTGAGAAGTTTCTAGAAGAGTCTAGAATTCTCCTTGGTTTTATGGAATAAAAGTTATTCATTCCAAAAGCTTAAGTTTTGGGAATATTTATTGAAATATTTTCAATAAATATGAAAATTAAATATTTAATCTTAATTAAATATTTTGAGTTGAGATTAGGGTTAGAAAAGATGGGATTAGCCTTTTAATCGAAATTAAGAAGGGATTAGAAGATTTTGGAAGAGGTTAGTGGTCTTAAGAAAATTGGCCAAGTTTTGGTCAAAAAATAAATTAATTATTTTTTGGGGGATTTTTGGTCAATTTATTAATTAAAATAATTAATAAATAGGGGATTAATGTTTAAATAAGATTTAAACATTTTTGGGAGGGATTTCTTAATTAAATATTTTTAATTAAGATAAAGGGATTTAATGACATAAAAATAAATTAATTAATTAAATAAATAATTAATTAATAAATGATGATGTCATCAGAGATTTTTCAGAAAATAAAAATAATTTATTTTCTAAAGGATTTTTAGGTGTCTACATTTTTCCCCTCTTTGATGCGATGTCGCAAGTGGCATGGCGTCAAAGACAAGAAAATAAGATGCCCAAGGCTAGAATTTAGAGGAATAAGGGATTGTGCCCCCTCGAGAAAATAACGCAAGGAGCAAACATTGTGAAATTTTCTCGAAAGGAAACAGAGAAGGAAGGACCTAGGAAGAAGGGGAGATAAATAACCAAGCTTCCAAGAGCAAAGATGAGTGAATGCAAGATGAGATGGAATGCAAAATGCAGGATGCAGCTACATGAGGATGCAAGATTAATCTATATGATGCAGGATGCAGGGGAGATGGGGAAGCTCCAAGTGCAAATGTGGAGAGCACAACCTAGTTTAATATAGCAATGCTAGAGACCTGCCAAGGATACTGGGATCACGAGGCCTTGTCACCAGTGTTGCATAGGACTGACGTGAAAAAGACACGCAGGGTTGCCCCAGCATCGCACATGAAACCCGAAGGAGGCATGGTGGAAATGATGCTGAAGAAACCACAAACACACGACTGACTCACAGGCAGAAGCAAAAGATCAAAAGACCTTGCCCCAGATTATCCTCATTCGCAGCACACCATGATATAAAGGATCGTGGTGACGTTGAGTAGAGAACAATGAGAGGCTGTAAAAGATTAACAAGACCCAAAGGACAAAATCCAAGGTCAAAATGAAAACTCCAAAAAGACATCCTTTGCCAAGGAGAGAGATTTGATGTGATTGATGGTGGGAAGATTGGTCGGACAGGAGGAGATATATCCTCAAGGACCAGGATGGAAGATTAGGTCAGACAGGAGGAACGATATATCCTCAAGGACCCATGGGTTGGTGAGAGAATAAGTGTAGTTGTTCGCTGGCAAAAGCTGAAGTTCAAGGAATAATCAGGATGAGCAAGGATAAGTCGACAATTGATGTTGCTGAAGCACAAGGCCTGAGTGGGACTAAAATTTTTCTGAGGCTGGGGATGGGACAAGATATTTGATCAAATGCTGCTGCAGGACGGACAAAGGTTATGTACAACAAGGAGGAACGATATGCACAAGGGATATGTACAGAAGCTCAGGATTGGGGATAGGAAGATCACACTCGACGGGACTCTCACTAGGACAGAGACAAGAAGGATATTTACAGAAAGGATTGCGCTGTATAGGAAAGGGATAAGGATATGGTACAAGATATGGTACAAAGCTTTGGAATAGGATATGGATTGCAGATGGGTTGGAGGAAGATGGAAGCTGAATGCTTGGAGGATAGGGGAGATGGAACTGCTGGGAGATCTGTTATGGATGGAGGAAGAGGACGGTAGCTGAAAGGACAACTGAATAGATAAATAGCCCAGTTTACTATGTTGGCGCCTGTTTACCAGGTTTTCACCAACATACTTGTCCAAGGTGCTTGAATTGCCAAGTTTTCACCGTTTGGACGATCATTTTCTCTTTCTCTTTTCTTTTTTGCTTTTTTTGCTTTTTTGAATGTTTTTGGATTTTCTGATATATGCAGGATCAGGTTCAGGCATAGAACCTCTTCAGATGGATGATGTTGATAGGATCATTCAAGGGCTCACCTTCTGGTGTTGATAGCTGATAGGCTCCCGAGCCGAAGGATGCGGTGACAACATAGGGGCCCAACCAAGTAGGCTCAAACTTGCCTTTCTTTTCTCTATTTGCTAGGACCTTCTGATTTTCTTTAAGGACCATGTCACCGACCTGGAATTGTCTAGGATGGACCTTTTTGTTATAACTCCTTTTGAGTCAATTTTGGTATGCCACCAGGTGATCATATGCTTGCTGTCTCTTTTCATCTAACAGGTCTAGCTGTGTGAGACGGGCTACACGATAATCTTCATCAGTGGTGTAGTTCTTCATGGAGACTCGCAATGAGGGGAGCTCAACCTCGATCGGTAGAACAGCTTCAGCACCATATACAAGGGAGTATGGGGTGGTGCCTGTGGGAGTGCGATAAGAAGTGCGGTAGGCCCAAAGGGCGGGATTGATTTGGAGGTGCCAGTCACGACCAGAATCATTGACAACCTTCTTGAGGATTTTCAAGATAGTTTTGTTAGTTGCCTCAGCTTGGCCATTTCCTTGAGGGAAATATGGACTGGAGAAACGGTGATGGATGTGGAGTCTGGCACATAGATCATCCACATGCTGGTTTTCAAAAGGTGTGCCATGGTCTGTGAAGATGGTAGATGGTATGCCGAAGCGACAAATGATATGATAGAGGATGAACTTGGACATTTGGATGCCAGTAGTAAGGGTGAGTGGAATCGCTTCAACCCATTTGGTAAAGTACTCTGTGGCTGTTATGATATACTTGTGTCCATCCAAAGAGAGGGGGGTGATCAAGCCAATGAGGTCGAGGCCCCAACATGAAAAAGGCCATGGTGGTGCAATAGGCTGTAGATCCTGTGCTGGTGCATGTATCAAATTGGCATGCTGTTGACATGGGAGACATTTCTTGACAAATTCACATGCATCATGTTCCATTGTTGGCCAATAATACCCAACTCTAAGCAGCTGCTTTGCTAGAACCATGCCACTCGTGTGGGCACCGCAAATTCCAGCGTGAACTTCTTGTAAGGCCAGGACGGCCTCGTTTGAGTCTAAACATCTAGATAGGACATTGTGATACCCACGACGATATAGGGTGTTGGCTACAAGAGTGTAGCAGGAAGCTCTGCGAATAAGGTTTTGGCGTTGGTTATTGGTGAGATGGGGAGATATGATACCATTTTTTAGATATGCATGGATTTCGTGGTACCATGGGGATTGGGGACCAACCAAGACACATACCATTTCTGCATCAGCGTTCTCATAAGCTGGCGTATGTAGCTGCTCGACTAGAAATTCATACTGTGATGCGTCACGTGGGATTTCTAATAAGGATCCGATGGTTGCCATTGCATCTGCTGCTTTGTTCTGAAGCCTTGGGATCTGATTGAATTGTAGATGTAGGAAATGCTCTTTCAGTTTATCCACCAGTTGCTTGTAGGGTAGCAATTTGTCATCCTTTGTCTGATATTCATCTAGGACTTGTTTGATAATCAGCTGTGAATCTCCAAAGACTTGTAGTTCTGTGATGTTCCATTGGATAGCTGTTTTGAGACCTAAGATGAGTGCCTCATATTCTGCAATGTTGTTGGTACATGGGAATCCCAATTTGAATGATTTTGGGATGTAGTCACCTTGAGGTGTGACGAATAGGATTCCTGCCCCAGAGCTATGGGATGTGTTGGAACCATCAAAGTATAGTTTCCACATGGGCTGCTCTTCAATCATGCATAAGTGTTCATCAGGGAATTCCATGATTAGTGGATAGGCATCCACCAGTGGTGCTTCTGCTAGTTGATCGGCAATGACTTGCCCTTTGATTGCTTTGCGATCTACATACTGAATGTCAAATTCGCTGAGTAACATGACCCATTTTGCCATACGGCCTGTGAGGGTTGTCTTTGATAGTAGATACTTAAGAGGGTCCACCTTTGATATGAGCTTGATTGTGTGGCTAAGCATGTAATGTCTAAGTTTTTGAGTGGCAAAGACCACTGCTAAGCATGCTTTCTCCATGGGTGAATAGTTAAGCTCATAGCCCACAAGAGTGCGACTGATGTAGTAGATAGCTCGTTCTCTATTTTCATCATCATGCTATGCTAGGAGTGCCCCTAGTGCTGTAGCTGTTGTTGAGATGTAAAGGATGAGTGGGCGTCCTGGAATTGGTGGTACAAGGATCGGAGCGTTAGCTAGATACTCCTTGAGCTTATCAAAGCTTCTTTGACATATGGGATCCCACTTGAAGTTGGTGTTTTTGCATAAGAGATGTGAGAATGGTTGGCACTTGTCCGCTAGCTGAGAGATGAACCGCTGTACTAATTGAAGCTTTCCCTGTAGGCTTCTGAGCTGTTTGAGATTTCTTGGTGGAGGCATCTCTGTTATTGCTTTTACTTTTTTAGGATCGATCTCTATGCCTCGTCTAGAGACGATGAAGCCTAGAAGCTTGCCAGATGTAACACCAAAGACACATTTCTTAGGATTAAGCTTTAAGCCATAATGATTCAGACGATCAAACACACGCTCTAAGATGTTGAGGTGTTCATCCCTTGTTTTGGATTTTGCAAGGATATCATCCACATAGTCTTCAAGGATCTTGTGGATCATGTCATGGAAGATCGCTGTCATTGCTCGTTGATATGTTGCTCCTGCATTCTTTAGCCCAAATGGCATCATGTTGTAGCAGAAGGTACCCCATGGGGTTGTGAATGCTGTTTTATGTTGATCTGCTTCTGCTATATGAATTTGGTTGTAGCCTGAAAATCCATCCATTAATGATAACATCTCATGACCCGCTGTGAGGTCTACAAGCATGTCTATGTTTGGCAATGGGAAGTCATCCTTAGGACATGCCTTGTTTAAGTCCCTGAAATCAGTACAGATTCTGATGTCGCCAGAAGGCTTTGTGACTGGCACCATGTTAGAGATCCATTCTGAGTAGTCAATTGCTCTGATGATTTTTGCTTGAAGGAGCTTCTCAAGCTCTACTTTGACGAGCAATGCTACCTTTGGATGCATTTTCTTTAGCTTCTGCTTCACTGGCTTAACGTTTGGATCTACTGATAGGTGATGAACAACAAGGTTTGGATCAAGCCCAGGCATATGGGCGTATGACCATGCGAAGTTGATAATGGATTCCTTGAGCAAGGTACTGAGAGCGATTTCTTCTCCTTCTGTTAGGTTGACTGCAATGTAGGTGATCTTTGGACATTCTTCTGTTCCCAAGTTGATTGGCTTGGTCTCTTCTATGATGATCGGCGATTGCTCTGGTCTATAATCTTGGATAGGGGGAAGAGGCAAGGCTTCATCTTCTAGCGCTTGAATTGCCAAGTTTTTACTAGAAGATACGCCCTTTATTTTTACTGTTTTGGAGTCAGAATGTGCCCCAGAAGGGTTTTCACATAAAGAATCATGATGTTCTTTTGCTTTATCATTTTTGCGACTAAAGCTTGCCTCTTCCCCAAAATATCCTTCTGGGTGAAGCTGATAGACAGAGGTTGATGTTGGATCTTGATTGCTTGCTAGACCTGATGCCCCCATGAATTCTAGGAGTGCTTGTGTGCTTTGGAACTCATCGATGTGTGCAATGCTTGGTTGGTCCCAATCTATGAGGTCGGGGTTTGTGAGGGGAAGATCTATGAGGTTAATGGAGAGTTGTTGGAGAACAGAAGTCCCCAGGAGGGTGTCGTCAGCAAAGATATCGTCGTAGGATCGGATGTCTTTCTCTTCGGGGATGTCTTCGATTTCCACAAGGTCATCCTGGCTATTCGAAAAGTTCACGTTGGTCATGTTAGTGCCCACAGTTGTGGTATTGGGCTCTTGTTCAAGCAGGCGAGAGGTATTAAAGCCAAGTCCTTGCTGTTCTGGATTCTGGGATGGTATGATAGGAAACAAATTTCCGTCCTCTTGTGGTCCTAGACCACCACCTTGATAATTATAGTGTTCTGTGACATTTTTGTAGGGGATTGGGTATTTCTCTTTGAAGTACTCAAGAAGTTGTGTGTCACGTGATGGGGGATCTTTGTATAACCATTTGTTAATATCTGGATCCATTTCTTTGCTGTTGATGGTACCATGAGACTCAAAAGTCATGTTTCCGATTTGCTTGAGCTTATAATGGTCCTCAGCAGGCTTGTTTTGACAACTTGGACGCCCTTGAGTATGTGGATCACGTGGAAGAGCTCCTACAGCAAATGCATCACTGAGGCTGTATTCGCCACAACCCTGGTTGTTGATCTTGACGGATGATAAGGTGGAAGAGAGGATGGTCTCTGGATCGCGATGGGATCGGGATGAGCTAGCAATAGAAGTACCAATATCGGTTCCAGGACAATGAGTAGAATGAGGGAAAGATGTTTCCATCGCAAGGCAGTATGCGAAGGGGTTAGGGTCAGCGTGGATGGTAACCTCAGTGCCTTGATGTGGAAACTTGATGCACTGATGGTAAGTAGATGGTACGGCCTTAATGGAATGGATCCATGGACGACCGAGGAGGATATTGAACGGTAGGTCAAGATCAACAACGTGGCAGAGAGTATCTTGCGTTGCTGGGCCTAGCTGGATAGGCAAAGTCATAGTACCTTCAGAGGTACGCTCCAAGTTATCATATGCTTTAATAGTGATCATCTCATGTTGTATGTCAGCCTCCGTGAACCCGATCTTCTTGATGAATTTTAATGTGCACAAGTTGAGGGCTGAGCCATTATCCACCAGAACTCGTTTGATGGCGAAATCTCTGACCATGATGGCAATGCGGAGAGGAAGAATATGGTCAGGAGCGACATCTGGTATATCAGATTCTTTGAAGGATAAGGCACATGCTGCTGATAGGTGTCCCACAAGAGTTTCAAACTGAGTTGTGTTAATATTCGTGGGGACATGGCCTTCTTTTAGAGCTTTGTCCAGGATCTCCTGATGGATGGGTGATGTGCGGAGCAAATCCAAGATAGATATTTGGGCTGGCATGTTCCCAAGATGCTCTATGATATTGTATTGTGCACTTGGTGCATTATGTTGTGTTGCGCGTGCATTTGATGCTAACCTAGTGTTAGACTGTGCTGTGGATGCAGTAGATGTTGGCCTTGGAGGAGCAGCTGACCTTGGAGGAGCACCGGCAACAGTTATCCTACCACTGTGGGTAGTTGCAGCACATTGTCGATCCAGCCCTTTGACGTGGATGGTATTGATGGTGGGCTCATCTTGGATGGGCTCAACTTGAGTTATGCATCCGACATACTTGTCATAGTTGATGTAGGCCGCTGTGTGATCTTCTTGCTTACCTTTGCCACGATTTTGGGGCTGATTGGCGTTAGCTTGATTCTTCCCGGTATCGTGTTGAGGGAACACATTTTGATATATTTGCAAACCGGCGTTAGGTGAAGCTTGAGCTGGTGCATCGACCTGGATCTCCTTGCAATCAATCAGATCCTGGATGTAGTTCTTAAGCCGCATACACTTCAATGTTGTGTGCCCCTTCACACGATGGTAATCACAGTATTCATGTTCTTTATACCAATCAGACTTTGGTGCGTTGTCATCCTTCTGTGGGATGGACGGATATGTGATCATATTTGCCTTGGCTAGCCGATAAAAGATCTGATCCAGAGGCTCACCCAAAGGTGTGAAAGTCCTCTTTGGATTGTTCTGATTGTTGGGTTTGTTCTGCCTTGGGGCAACGTTAACTGCGTTAATAGGATTGCCCTGACGTGCTGGCTGTTGCTGTTGGTATTGCTGCTGATACTGTTGCACGGGTGGTTGATGAGCTTGAGGAGGCTGCTGATAAATAGGTGCTTGATATGCAGGAGCTGGGGGTTGCTGATAGATGGGCGCTTGTGGCGGTTGGTATGTTTGAGCTGGTGTAGGACTAGCCACAACGAATTGTACATTTTTAGTGTCAGTGGCTCCATCTGTAACAACATTCTTGTTACGATTCCAGTAACGGGATTTATCATTGTTGGGTTTGTTCTTGGAATCATCCTTGAAGTGACGAATAGTGCCTTCGTCTAGGAGAGCTTTCTCGATGCCTATGCCTTTGCTCTTGATGTCTTGATATGTCTGGAGACAGTTCATTCGTATGTGATGGGATAGCTTTGGATGCAGGTTATCAATGAAGATCTTTGTTAGATGCTTCTCTGGCGGCTGATATGATAATCTAGTTGTAAGATTCTGCCATCTTTGCAAGTATTCTGCAAGGCTTTCTCCGTCTTTCTGCTTTGAGTTGCATAGGTCTAGCAAGGACAACTCATTCTCCACATTATGGGCATAGTGTGTGATGAACTTCTCAGAGAGTTCAGCAAAGGTTTTTATTGTCCCATGTGGTATTTTGTAAAACCACTCAACAGCAGTTCCTCCCAAGCTTTTGGGAAACAGGCGCAGGAGATAGTTATCACTGTAAGCTACTTCTTGGCACGCCATGTAGAACTCTTTGATATGGTTTACTGGATCTCCTTTCCCTCGATACTTGTCAAACTTAGGCATCTCAAAATGCTTGGGGAAAGGGATAGTTGCTATGGACCGATCGAAGGGATATGAGCACACCTCTTCGAACTTGTAGGTTTTATTCTCTGTTCCACTTTGTAGCTCTTTTAGAGCATTTTTCATTGCTTCCCACTCAGCATTGAGTGGTGAGGGAACTGGAACCTCTGCTTGTGATGGAAGCTGTGGAACTGGATGTGGTGCTTGCTGTGGATAAATGGTTTGGAACTGATTTTGGGGAAATGGTTGTTGGGGATATTGCTGGTGTGGCATAGGGGGATATTGATATGGGACCGCTTGATGTTGTTGGGCTACTTGCTGTTGTTGAACTGGCAGTTGTTGTGGGACTGCTTGCTGATAGTGGTCATTTGGAACTTGTTGTTGTAACTGATGGGTGGGAACTTGTTGTTGCTGGGGGATGATAGGAATTTGTTGCTGAGGCTGATAGCAAGGGACTTGCTGTTGTGGAGGAATGATGGGTGTTTGCTGAAAGGGGACATGTGGTTGCTGTGGGGGAGGCTGTTGGAATGATGTTGCTTGCGGGTATGATGGTGGTAGTTGTTGAGGTTGGCTTTGGTTTTGGCTGATATAAGCTGGGTGCATGCCTGCGTTGTTTAGAGGTGGAACAAATGTGGGGAAGCTAGAAGCAAAGGGTGATGGGGTAAGATAGCTGGGGAAAGTTGGCTGTTGAAGTGGTGGAACTTGCTGGAAGGTATTTGGGATTTGGGATGAATAGCTTGAAGCCGGCGGTGTTTGGGGTAATTGCTGCTGTGCTGCTTGGGCGAAGGCAGTTTGTTGACTTGCAACCATAGATGTAGGGGATTGAGATGGGATCCCCCATGCCTTCATTTCTTCTTGTGTAAGGCCCCACTGAGAGCTTGTGTTAGGGTGCACTGCAGCGGATGATGGAATGGTAGGAGCAATGGGAGCTTGGGACACGAATGATGGTTGATATAAAGGAGCTTGTTGAGGTTGTGGTTGAGTGGATGCTTGTGAAGAGGAAAATGAAGGAAACACCCAAGAGAAAGATGAGGTTGGAATGGGGAGCGATTGCGCTAACCCCAAAGAAGAAGGTATAGGTGCTTGGGGGGTGAAGGGTGGCGGTGCTCCTTTGATGGTGAAAGATGTTGCTTGACTTGCGGATGGTGGTAAAGCTTTTGGTGTAAAAGCTTGTGTGAGAGGTGGAAGCTGACTTTGGGTTAAGTGTTGGATTTGGGCTTGGGCAGCCATAGTAGATGATGAAGCAAAAGGGGTATGAGATGGAGCGGATGGCACTGCAGCTTGTGTTGTGGGACTGGCGAGGCTTCCTTGCAAGAAAAGGGGAATGGTGGAAAGCTCCTGGGGTGTTTGCATGATAGGATCGGGGAACGGAGAATACGCTTGTGCTGGAACTTGGATAGTTTTGATGGGGATGCGTGGATAGAGAGATGGTGGGATGGAGGTACTTTCTGGCAGGTAGTGAACAAACGTGCTCTGCTGATGTTGCGGTATAAGGGCATTGGTCGCTGGTGGGCTATCTGGAGGATTTGCAAATGCTTGGATTGCCAACGGGGATGAAGGGATGTTTGGATCTTCACATGGGTTACTGGCTTGGATCTGGGGATTGTAGGTCATCATGGCGTTGGTGAAAAGGTTGGGATCGGATGAGGTTGTTGGTGGATAAGGATTCATGCTTCTTCTTTTCCGAGATCTGGTCTCAACAGGCATGGAGATGCAAGTGCTAAATGGATGCAAGATGTTTGGCTAAAAGATGTTGATGGATGCAAAGTTGATGAACTTCTAAAGATGATGACTTTCTAGGATGCAATGCAAGGATGGATCAAGATGGTGATGATGGAAGCTGGATGGAACTGATATGGATCAAGATGGTGGAGGAAAGATAGGTTGCTGGTGGAAAGCTGGTGAAAGATTACTGAGTGGTCAACAAATGAGCTGCTATTTTTCCCAAATGGAGGATCAAAGATATGATGGGGTCAACCTAAGATAGACTGATGATCTTCGGTCAACAAGTTTCTTATCAATGCACTCCAATCTCTTGCTCGAGATGATGGCTATGCAAGGACAAGGTTTGATTTCTTTATGACAACACGTTGTGCCAAAAAAGAAGATGATGGTCTCTGATCTTGGATATGGGATAGGAACAACTCAAAAAGGTAGAACACTAAGTGTTGGTGGATCTCTAGATTTGGAACAAAGGATGATGGATCTGCTGGAAAGATATGGAAAGCTGATGGGGGGATGCTGGTGGAAAAGGTATCGAAGGTTGAAGGGACAATGCTCTATGCGAATGACAAGGATTGATTCTAGAATGCTGGTAGGAAGATGAATGCATATGCAACTTTATGATGTTCTGAAATGCAACTAAGGTTTTAATGCTGATGCAAAGGGTGAAACTAGGATGAAACTAAGATGCAAGGCATGTTGGAGACAAGATTTCAAGATCTGAAGATGGAACAAGACATGAACAAGGATTGGCTAATCTTCTGGCTCAAGGTTGACAAAGTGATGGTTAACTCGGAAATGGAAGGCGAACTGTTTGATGCGGGCGTTATGGGCAATGTTCTCAAGTCTGGCTTGAGACTTTTCTTCTGCTTGGGTTGCTTGGATAATGGATTGATAGGTCTTGGCGTTCTTCTTGGCAACTTTTTGCTCTTGATAGGCTTGGGATTTGGGCAACTTTGCTTTAGGATGTTTGTTCTTGCTGGGCATCACTTGGAAAAAGGGCTTCTGATTTTGAGGCAAAGGTTTCCAATGGCAAAAGTTAAAGTCAAAGTAATCTCCGCAAGGGACAAAGCAACCCTGCGAGATACAAACAAAGGCAACTTACTCTGACAAAGCTTTGAAAGTGAATGTTTCAACAAGTGTTTTCACGGAGTCTTTGACTATCAAGCACTTCAAACAGATCTACTTAAGGAAGGTGAGTATCAAAATCGCTTGCCCACAGCTTGGTATCCCCTAGAAGGGAATACAAATGGTGAGTAATCTTGAGGCGACCCGGTAAACCCCTTGGAATCGATCCTTGCACAAGGATTTTGATACTTTCGGATGTAGATAGGGTAGCCTCTATTTTATCAGGTTGCTAATGATTCCATGGTGTCTCCATACCCGGTTATGCTGATCATCCGTGACTCACTTAAGAGCCTTGCCAATTATGCTGGGGGAGAGGAATGTTTACCATCCCCAGTCACGTGTTTGGCACGAATGCCCGGCGATTAGGAGATGTAAGTGATTCTTTTGGTATTCACTTATTTGTATACCGGCCGGGGGGGATACCGGTTTGAGGTCGTTCTCCGAGGAGGAAGCGCTTCTCCTTGGACAGGCCTCGCTAAAAGTAGAACAAGTGAACTTGTCCAAGTTCAAATGTTCCACGTTGCTTACTCTAACAAGGATTATGCAAGAATTGAAAAACTCCTACATGCACATCAAGCAGATTTTGTTCATTTTCCCAAATTTGATTAAGTGTGTTTGAACCTTGAAATTTTGAAGACACAAGTGCTTAAGGTTTGATTTGTTCTTTCTCCAAAAAGTAAATCTAGCGTTTGCAAGTTTTTTGACTTGGGCATTCAAGATTGAGTGTGCGTGTTGATTAAGAACTTTTAAAAAAGCTTTGTTTTGATCTTTAAGGCATTCAAGATTGTGTTTTCTTTTCAAATGGAAAATGATGCTTTAGGACCTAAGTTCTTCCTTTTAGCTTCATTCAAGATTTTGTTTTGACTCATTTGAATGCAGATTTGATGTTCTTTTTATGCCCAAAAAGATATGATCATTCCTACTTTGCATGAATGCATTGTTAAAAATCCTTGATGTTACAAGGATGCAAATGCCTTGATTAATTTTTTTTGTTTTGTTTGTTAGAACAAATTTTGCAAATTTTAGTCCTTAATGCATTCAAGAATGATTTCGGGGTTCATTTTAAGCACTAAAATAAGGTGTGTCTGATTTTGCTTCCTTATGGATTTTATTATTATTTTTGAAAAAAATGGCCATGACCTCCTTGCTAGAAGAAGAAGAAGAAAGGAGACGGAATAGAAGAAGAATATAGACAAGAAGAGGAAGAAGAATATAGACAAGAAGAAGAAGAAGGGATCGAAGTGCTCCGTCCACCTATAAGCTTGAAAAATCTGAAAATGGTCTAAAACCCATCAGAATGTTTGCAAAGAACCCGTGAAGTGGGTCCCACCGGGCGTGCCAGAATGTAGACTATGATTTTGAACCTGTTACCTGTCTTGAAAGGCTGAAACATTCAAACATTAGACTAATCTAACATATTCATGAACTAAAAAAATAGCATAAGACATGAAAACAAAACCAAAGCCACCTCAAGATTGTTGCTAAAAAAAAACAAGTGCTATAGAGCAAATGTTTGATTCGCTTCAATTAGAGGGATGTGGGTGTGCTCTCTAAGCACTTGGAGCATACTCTAATGCATACTAAGATTGATTTTAGACCAAATATAGGTGTGATATGATGCTATATGCTATGCAAAACAATAAAAGAAACTATGTTAATCCATTATTGCTAAGCTATGATGTTCTTTAAGAAAGCTTGAAGATGATAAAAAGAAACTAACAATTAGTATTGCTTATGCTAAGTCTAGAGCTAAATGGACATGATAACAATGCATAAAATGAAAGGTGAATGGATATTTTGCTCTTGGAAATGAGGACTATTTATAGACTTTTGGGAGGATGAATGAGTGGCTAGGATCAAAATCCTTAAGAGAGGCCAAGATTCATTCAAAGGGGAGCACATGGATTGTGCTAGTTCAAGGCCACCTCCTTGTGACAAGTGTCACAAGGGCATTGGGTTGAAAGATGGGAGGAATGTGCACAATTTGGGAAATGTGCCTAAGGTCAAAGGGTGTAAGAAAGGGGTGAGGGGCTTCTTAAATGCATCATAAATGCATGTAAGAGGGATAAGGAGGCTTTAAATGCACTTAATGCATGTAAGAGAAGCCTCTAGAAGTTTGTTGACTTTGGGTCAAGCTTAGGAGTTGGCTAACCTTGTTTAGGGAATGTGACAAGGTTAGGGGGAGGATTAGGATTAGGATGGGTGAAGAGGTTGGGTTGAGAAGTTTCTAGAAGAGTCTAGAATTCTCCTTGGTTTTATGGAATAAAAGTTATTCATTCCAAAAGCTTAAGTTTTGGGAATATTTATTGAAATATTTTCAATAAATATGAAAATTAAATATTTAATCTTAATTAAATATTTTGAGTTGAGATTAGGGTTAGAAAAGATGGGATTAGCCTTTTAATCGAAATTAAGAAGGGATTAGAAGATTTTGGAAGAGGTTAGTGGTCTTAAGAAAATTGGTCAAGTTTTGGTCAAAAAATAAATTAATTATTTTTTGGGGGATTTTTGGTCAATTTATTAATTAAAATAATTAATAAATAGGGGATTAATGTTTAAATAAGATTTAAACATTTTTGGGAGGGATTTCTTAATTAAATATTTTTAATTAAGATAAAGGGATTTAATGACATAAAAATAAATTAATTAATTAAATAAATAATTAATTAATAAATGATGATGTCATCAGGGATTTTTCAGAAAATAAAAATAATTTATTTTCTAAAGGATTTTTAGGTGTCTACAATAATATAGTTGAGTATGAAGCATTGGTCATTGGGATAAAACTAGCATTAGAATGGAAAGTGACAGAGCTACAAGTCTATGGAGATTCACAACTAGTTATCAATCAAATTAATGATGAATATCAAATGAAAGATGACAAAATGATACCTTACAAAAATATGGTTGAGAATATCAAGAAATACTTCACTCTCATCACATTTGAGAAAGTACCAAGAGAGAAGAATAAAAAAGCAGATGCAATGGCTACTTTGGCATCACTTCTCCAAATACCAGATCAAAGCACTAAATATGAATTCCTGGTAGAAGAAGTTGAACAACCCGCACTTGACCATACCCATCCTCATACCATTTTTTTTCTAACTAGACATGAATCACCTTGGTATGGAGAAATTTACACGTACTTAAAAGACCAAATCCTACCTATGGACCAAACCAGGAATCAAAAGAAAAGCTTTATCTAACAAGCCGCTTGTTATACCTTAATATATGACTTGTTGTATCATAAGAGTCTAGATTGAATGCTTCTTAGATGTCTAGAGAAAGAGGAATCAGATATTTCCTTACGAGAAATTCACGAGGAGATTTGTGGGTCACATTCGAATGGTTTAACCCTAGCTAAGAAACTTCTTAAGATAGGATATTTTTGGCCTACAATGGAGAAAGATTCTTGTCACTTTGCTAAGACTTGCCGAAAGTGTCAATATCATGGGAACTTGATCCATGTACCAGCAAAAGAACTTCATCCTATGACAACACCTTAGTCATTTTATCAATGGGGTCTAGACTTAATAGGAATGATTTATCCACCATCTTCAAATGATCATAAATTCATTATCACTGCAACAAAGTACTTTACCAAATGGGTGGAAGTTGTACCCTTATCAATTGCTATAGGAAAGCAGATATCCTAGTTTATTCTAAACCACATAATATGTAGATATGGCATACTTCACGCTATCATAGCCGACAATGCCAAACACTTTAAAAACAAGGATTTAAAGGAGTTATGCACAAAGTTTCAAATGATATATCACTCATCTTCAATATATTACCCCCAAGGTAATGGACAAGCTAAAGCAACGAATAAAAACATCTTAAAGATATTGAAGAGAGTAGTGGATAATTCAAGTAAAGATTGGCATATAAAAATAAACCTGACCTTATGGGCTTATAGGACAAGTATCAGAATGCCAACAAGAGCAACACCATTCTCCTTAGTCTTTGGAAAAGAAGCAGTTTTACCTTTGGAGGTAGAACTTCCATCCTTAAGAATATCTCTACATGGTTTGATAAGTGAGGAAGATTGTAGGGTGGCTAGGTTGCATGAACTAGAACTGCTAGATGAGAAACAACAATAAGCATTTGATCACTTGAAAGTATATCAAAATAGAATGTCAAGGACCTATAACAAGCACATCAAGTCAAGAATATTCCAAATAGGTGACTTAGTTTTGTGAAAAAAATCCCAAGAATCAAGCAAAAAGAGAAAAGAAAGGAAAATGGGAAGAAAATTGGTTAGGACCTTTTGTGATCACTTCATCTTTTGGGACAAGCACCTATAAGTTAGCTAATTATGATGGAGAAGAGCTACAAGAACCTATCAATAGAATTCATCTAAAAAGGTTATACACATGAAGCAGATGAAGGGATAAAGAAAAAGAGTATCAAAAAATCAGATGAAGAGCATCCTATTTATTGTATATAGTCAAAAGAGATCTTGAAAATACCAAAAACATTGAAAAGAAAAAAAAAACAAATCAGAAATGTAGAAGAGATAAAAAATAGTGGAAAATTGAGCATGAAGAAAGCCAAAAACAATCAAATATGATCCTCAAAAAGATTGTGTCTTGGCGAAAACCTAGAAAATAGGCACCTTGATTATATGGAAAATAAAAAAATTGAAAAAAGAGAAAATACAAAAAAATTTAAAAAGAGAAATAGTGCCTTGGTGAAAACCTAGCAAATAGGTGCCTTGGTAGCAAAAAAAAGTAAAAATCTTTAAAAAAAGAAAAAGAAAGAAAGATCCATACAATCAGTGAAAACCTGGTAAACAAGTGCCATTGAAAGTCCAAGTTAGTTGCATAACTAGCATTCATCCTTCTAAATACTCCATTCACCAGCATTTGTATATATTGCATAATAAAACCCCACAGTTGCATTTGCAAGTACCTAAAGATTTTGGTCACCTAATCTGCAAATTGTCCTAAGTCCCACAAATGTAATCATATCAAACTCAGGGTAATCTACTCTAAAGGAGGAAGGACTCATCAAAATAAAACTTCAATCAGTCATCAAATCAATACATCAAAAATGCAAGTGAAACGCTCAATCAAATCCTAATCCCAATCCAATTTGAACTAAACACAAAATTTGATCCAAAATCTTACACGACCCTATTTTTATCAAGATTAAAAGTATGAAATGGATGGAACTATACTTGAAATATGGATTTGAAAAACACTGCAAAATTTTTTCTAAAGTGTTGACTTGATTGATGAAATCATGTCTTTCTAGTGAATTGATGAAAGTTTTTAAACTAGACAAGCTATGATGAAAACATGATATTTTATGGATTTATGAATGATTGTCTTAAGATTAAAGTTTTAAAGCATGTATTATTTTTCTAAGGACTTGATCATCAAAGAATCATCGAGGAATTGTACATATGATGAAACTAAGATTTTTGTTTGTTTACGCAAAAGGATACCTTCAATATTTTGATGTTCAATATCATAATACCAAAATCCACTTGCAACATAGAATCTGACAAAATCGGTATTCGCACTCTCATGATTGACTTCAATCAGTGATAGTCACACCAAAAAGATATGGGAAAGCAATGAAAGAGGTGCAAGAAGTATTCATATCATCATGGTTGAACTAGTGATGGTTGTACTAAATCAAGATTCCAAAAATTGCTCGATGATGAATATAAGCTCCAAATTTTTGAATGGTGACAGTTAGTTGCACACATCTTAGATTAAATGCATTTAATGTATTTTCCTTTCTTAGCTTCAAAAACTAAATTGCAAGAGGAAAAAGAGAAAGGGGATGTAGTCAATCAAAAATCAAATAAGCATCAAAAAATATATGTGATTGAGTGTGTTGAAAATAAAAAACAATCAAAAATAAAGGTGCATTCCATTAGTTTGCTTGCATTTGTTAGATTCATGTTATCTTGCATTCATTTAAAGATTTTCCACCCTATCGTTCAAATAGATTCGGTGCATTAGTTTGCATTCATTTTAATCTAAGTTCATTACATATAGCTTACATCAAGTTCATAAACATTAATTGCATTAAGTTGCATTCATCACTTATACCTTACATAAAGTTCATTACATTAAGTGCATTAGGTGGCATTCATCATTTAAAATCAAAATCATTAAGATCATTGCATTAGGTTGCATTCCATTTTAAAAGTTTCATCTCATTTAGTATGCATTCTTTAAATCATTCACATATCAATCCATTAAGTGTATTTACCATTGCATTTATTAGTTAATGTTCATTGCATCCATTAAATCATTTCATTCAAATACACGTAAATTCATCATTAGGTTCATATCATTAGTTCATTCAATATCATTATATATCATTGCATCCACATTCATTAACATCATTCATCTATATCACATGTAACATTTACGATCATTAATCATTAACATCCATAATCATTATATATTACATCATATAGGTCCATCACATTTGCATACCATAAATCCATTACATACATCCACATATTATCCAAATACATCCATATATCCATAAATTTATTGCATCACATTACATCGCATTATTCATTACAACACCATCTAACACATCTATATATCATTTTCATTCATAAAGAATTAATATCATATCATTAATCATTACAAAAATCATAAATTCATATTGCATCCATTCATCTATTCTAGGTCATACATAAGAAAACCATATAAGCATAAATAGAATATGTGCATCCATATCATAAAACTGCATTCTAAAAATCATAAAACAAAGCATATAGGAGATAGAACCATGTAGATCTGCATATCATAAGTAAAACACCTAAAAAATGAGGCCCAACACATGATGACATCACATAAAGTAAATCTATCAGAACTAAGAATCAAAGTCTATGTTATCATCATCATAAATCAATGAAGTATCAAATTTTACGATATCGTCATGAAACATCAAGTAATCTAAGTCCATCAAAGTATCAACATAGGGGAGCATCAACTAATCAGAAGAAAACAATAGATTCCAATGACTCGATATCAAAAAGATGATCATCATGTACATCAATGAATGAAAGAATATGTATCATCTCAAATCAACTAGCTGAGCCACCAATACCATCAGGACTAGGACTAGTATCAGGAGGATAGCTCGAACTAGCCTATAGCCCATGCTAACTCATAGCAGCCATAAAATCTTTCATCATATTGTTGAGCTAGCTAACCTGCTGTCTAATCTCAGACACATCCGATTGTAAGGCTCGAACATCCGATGCAGCCATCGAAACCTCTGAACTAGGAGCCTATGTAGAAGGAGTTTGTGGTGGAGGCATGGAAGAAGATGGTATGGAAGAAGATGGCATGGAAGAAGATGGAACAGATAAAGATGGAATGAAAGAAGAAGAAGATGGATGAGATGAAGAAGATGGCATAGAAGCAGAAGCAGTTCCTAAACTGAAGGAGCATGTGGAAAAACTGGCGGGATAACCTATGGAGGAGCCTGTGCTAGTCTACCCTGTGCCTAATCTAACAACGCTTGTGATGCTTGGGTATCCACCTGCCTTTGACGTCTAGCTCTATGATGACCCTATCTAGCTGTAGGATCTACAACAACCTGGTGTAGAACTCTATCCACACCCCTCACCCAACCACCACCCCTAGGAGGAATTGGAGCAGTAGCAATAACTGGAATCAATACTCTACCTTCTCTAGTTGCTCGATGACTCAGTCATCCACAATGAGCCCGTATCCTACCACCCCTACCACCATCCCCATCTCCACCATCATCCCCTCTGCCATCATCAAACTCCTCATTAATACTCGGTATCCTCTCAGCTAGATCAGTAAATCTTAGGAAAGGGTTCCGAGTGAACCAATTTTCATACTCATCGATCATGCCTACATCAATAACATGCTCCCTCATGTCCCATGGCAAGTGACCCAGGTCCCGTACCTCCTAACAAGCTATCCTAAAATCAACCACAGGCCCTCATAATGATTTCTCAGCCTGAACACGGGCATACATGGCTACACCCTATAGCATGCCCTGAGTATGACCATGCTATCATAATACTCAATGGAAGAAAAATATCTCAATAATATGAGGTGTACGATCTATCATCCAACATGGACAGCACAGAAATGGAAGCTCTGTCGCATCCTCAAGCCACAGCTCGCATCCTAGGTATGGTCACCAAATGACCTAATCCATGTCATCAATAATGCGGTGCTAATAATCTAACTTGCCCATGTGGGATTGTGCAACCATGCCCTCGTACATCCAGGAAAATGGCCATCCTGGATCATGGTGACGCGCTACAATAGGTCTCATCACTAGGAGATGCTCCCATGTCCACAACTGTAACAAAATAGCTCTTGTAAAGAGAGTAGAAGAGCATCGATATACTATTGTATGCAACTCATGATAGAGCTATGCTAGAATGCAAGATCCCCAATCAAACCATTGAGGCCGAGTCATCAAGTCCTCAAGAATAGGTCCCCAACTGACTGCAAATCCATGACCTCGACGATCTAGCATGAGGAAACCTCTAATCAATCCACCTAAAATAGCTGGAAAAACTGGAAAATAATGAAACTGTGACCACTAAATATGGTCATCACTGATCATGGGATCCTAGAATACTCACCGACATGATGTGCCATCATAGACCTAGTCATAAAATACAAGCTATCCCCAGGTAGGAATGTGAAGGATATGATATACATCCTCGAGAGTGATCGTCATCTCCCCCATTGGCAAGTGAAAAGTATTATGGTCTGAGTGCCATCTCTTGGCCATAGCAATGATCAATCCTTGATTCACTTGGAATCGAGGTAGAATAAGCAAAAAGGAAAATCTACATCTGTCGATGTGTCTACGATCCAGAGCACTTAGATCATCAATCATACTAAATGGTAAGGGATATAATCCTCGAACAACCAGTGACTTAAGCACTGTCTGTAAAAAGCAAGTTAAATCACATTAGTTTTGAAATCAGTTATCTTTTGAATCATCCTAAGTCAATAAAATATTTAAAAATATCAAACCACCATCAATTTTCCTGATTCTATTCAGAGAGGACAAAAAATTTATCATCATCCATCATCTAAATCTAGATTGACAATCACATATTCAGACTAAAATTGACTCAGACTGACATCTTACGACTCACTACTAAATCAGGTTTATTACCTAAACTAATTGAAAGATCAATGATGTTGAATAGTTTGGAAAATTGACTAATGCTTAAAAGTGCTAAAATGTAAAAGATCTATTTAAAAGATTAAAAGAACTATTTAAAAGATTAAAAGCACTATCTAAATGGTTAAAAGTGTTGTTATTGGGTAAAAGCACTAAAAAATTTCAAACACACTAAAAGTAAAATTGGACACGCCATTAAAAACATCAAAAGTGCAAAGGATATCATACGCAGTAAAGTAAAATTTTAACGTGAAACAGGCCCTAATTCTATCGTGTAAAAGTGTTATTTCACTACGCGAAAGTGCTATTTAAAAGTGCAAAAGCACTGAAAAATGCAAAAGCACTAAAAGAATGGGTAAACGCTGTTTTAATTAGAAAATGCAAAACACTAGGGTTTTCCTAGGAAAAAATCAAATTTTTGAAATTTAAATGCATTAAATGAAAAAATGAGAGGATCAGGCACTTATTGGAGGTCCATAGGTCGACGGCCGATGATATCATTGACCACACTCAAATCTGTGCTCTCTAATCAAGATCACCATCATCAACAGCTCAGAGGGAGTCAGAGAGAAAAGTCAACTATGGAAATGAAAATGAGTAATGAAAATGACTTTTTACCCCTTTATATAGGCCATTTTAACCTAAAAAGGGCATCTTTGACTAGAAAATGCCTGGGGACCCAAATTTTTCACCAAATATGCCAAATCAGGGGCATTTGTCATCACATGAACACAAAATCATTATCGAAAATGAAATCAAAATTCAATATAAATTGACCTAATCAACGCAAAATGACCTAAATTGTCAACTTTTTCAAACAACGATCAAATTTCATTTCATTTTCGAGGGGGCATACACTCAGATAATTAGGAAAGGCATCAATATCATCAAATCAAGGGCATGACCATCAAATTAGAGTGTAATCTTTTATCAAAAAAAAATTCGCTTATCAATCGACAAGGGCATCAAACATTGAATCAGATCAAACCAAGTACCATATCAAATAATCTATCATCAAATCGATCATCAAGACAACAAATTCAATCGAACTTCAGCAAAATCTGTATCTTACATCAAACATCGGAATTGACCATCGACAGAATCAGGACTTTATATCAGTTGAATCAAGACATTCTTTGAATTGACACACTTCGCATGTCGACTAAAAGAGGGGCATTTGTAATCACCGAAAAGTGGACAGGATCAATTAAGTGAGAAATCAAGGAAAAGATCAACACAATTAAATGCAATTAGATCAAGTCAAATCAACATCAAAGATAAATTGCAATTGAACCTTAATCCAAAATCAATTGAAAATCAAAAGCCATCAAATCAATTTAAATCGAATAAATCATGATAAATCAATTAATTGTGTAATTAATCTAATTAATCACATAGTTCAATTTAAATCAAATCAACCCATTCAAGGGGTACACATGGCTAAAAAAATTAAATAAATTCAATTAATTAATTCATATTTTCTCTCAACCACCAAATGGGAGGAAAATCAATCAACTAATAGGAATTGAGAACCAAGCTCACATAAATCAAGCCTAAATTGAATCTTAATCACTCACTTGGAGAATGCATCTTATCCACTCATTTTGTCTTCTTGTCCCAAGATTTGAGGAAAAAAATATTTAACTTGTCTCCAAAGGTGGAACCATGGACTCAACTCTCACCTAATCATGATCAACTCAACTACACCCCCTACCCTTGCCAAAATCTATAAAAGCAAGGCATAATTCACTCAATAATCATCCACAAATCTGAGAATAGCATCAAACCTCTTGCAAATTAGATCTATAAAGGCAAATATAGAAGCTAATTAGCATTTCAATTTGGAATTAATTATTTTATCTTGCTTTATCATATCATTCTTGTTTTAGGATTGTCACTAATGGAGGCTTGCTGAGAGCTTTACATTAGCATCCCTAAATAGAGATCCATAGAGTGCTTAGTGTGTGTGTGTGAAAATTGTACCTGATCTGTAGACACAACACTTCAGTAAAACATTAGAGGTTAGTGATAATCAAAATCGTGCAAAATTGAAAGCTATCTAACCAAGCGATTTACTGCCTTCTAATAGGTGCAAGATTGATGTTCTCAGATTGTAATCGAGATAAATGACCTAGATGACACCTAAATGAAGGATTTTGAATGCAAAAGATGGATATGAAATTGAATGCAATTAATCTATATTTTTTATTTTCTATGCAATAAGAATGATAAAAACTGATATGAATCTATGAATGCTAAAAGATTCTAACAATGATATGAAAACTATGAAATTCTATGCTAAGATATAAAAACTATGCAATTGAAATTGATCTCACAAAGCTTTGAATTCGCAAGTTGATTCTTTCAAGCTCCAATTGTGCAAATTCTCCAAATCTGATATGCTATGATTCCTGTAGAGTAAGTTTGCAATTTGCGAGATGATTGAGAGATGAATTATGAAGAGTTGAGCCTTGTTTTTATAGAAATCCAGGGCTTTGGAGGTGCATGGATAAAAGCCATAAATCACTCAAATAACTCAGGTTGATTTTTGAGTTATTTTTAAATAAAGGATAATTAACTCACAAAAACATGCAAAAGCTAAGTTTTAACTCAAAATAGAGTTTAGCTTTAATTGATAATTGATAGTTGTCTGCTTTTATGATTGTGCATATTTTATTTATGAATTAATTTAATAATAAAGTGATTTATTTCCAACTTAACTGCTTTTAAAAATAAAACAATTGATTTATGGGTTAATCAACTATTTTACCAAACTTTTATTAAAAATTATATTATTAAATAATGACAACATGCTTTAATTAATTAAATAAGAATTTAATCAATTATTCATATGATATTAGATTTATTGTCAAAATTAAATAATATAATTAATAATAGATAAAATTAAATTTAATTACACAATTAAATGGCAAATATTAAATCTAATTAATTAAATATGAAAATATTTAATTAATCAAACTTTAGGATAAATGTGATTTATTGCCAAATAATTATAAAATTAAAGATAATTATGATGATTAGGAATATTGCTAGGAATATTCTCCGATGCAAAATTTAAGATAATCAATTATGATTCGATGATGTTTAGATGTGCCTTAGGTTAGGACTTTGATGTCGATTTCGTTTGATATGTAGATATAGGAGATTAATGAACTTATAGCCCATTTTTGGGGTATTACATTTTGCCCCTCTTTGAATTACTGTGCGAAGTGCAGTGGTTCAAAGACAGTCTGTGTTTGATAAAGATATGAAACTGATTCAAAAGATAAACCGATCTCAAGATAGAAACCGATTGAAAGATATTGAGATAGGAGTTGATTGATATTGAATTTGATATGAAGATAATAGGTCCTGAATGACCAAAGATAATGTTCACTATAATAGAAAATGAACCTATGATTGCGAAAAAGTGTCAAAATGCCTGATTCTGAACCTTAGGATTGATAAGAAGTGAGTGACCCGTTCTAGACTCGATTGTCTTAGTAGAACTAGCAAGTATCACATCTGAATCCTTCAGTTGCCGAAGAACCAAGGAAAGAACACTATGATCCGATGGTTGCAAAAACTGATACGGATTACAAGATTAAGAGAATACTAGATTGATATGGATCGATGAATCTGATATGCCCTAAGTGATGATAGATTTGCCCCGAGCGATGAGGACTTTTGATGAATCAGTAACTAGACGTGATTATTTGTCTTGATCACTGATGAAAGATATTGATAGACTTGATCGATAGAATTTTGATTTACAAACTTTGAATTGATGTGCAATACCATGCCCCCTTCGGGATTAAAATTGAAATCTGACAAGAAAAGTCAGCGTTGAGAGCTCAGAAGCATGTTAATTGATTTGAGAAGTGGTTAAACACATTCGAGAATGCATTCTGCATCATTTCCTGGAGACTGAATTTGACTAGGTTTGACCATGAGTTTGACCATGGTTGCCCAAGTTAAAATTTTGATAGTTTGATGAAAGCTAATCAGTTAAGTTAAATACTAGATTTTTGTGATGATTGAAGGTTGATTATGCAAGCAATTAATAATATGAATGATCTTAGATTTGAATTTTGATCCCGAAAAAGGATTCTACTTTCTATTTCATTGGAGGAACCTTCGTGTGAGATTCAGCTCTTGTTAGACTTGAAGATGCAATTTGAAGAATCATTTAAGCATTGAAGTTCATTTAATCATTGTGAGATCATGCAAACATGCAAAATGAAATGAGACATGCAAAATAAAATGCAACCTAAGACCTAGGACCTAGTCACTGATCATATGTCGATTTGTTATCATCATTGAACTTTTAGGTAACCGGATAAATCAAATACAATGCCCACTAGCTATGAAACCATAGACATATGAATATCGATTTGTATGCGCAAGAATCAATACAACACCCACTGGTTATACAACCATGGACATATGACTATTGATTTGTTTTTGGAATGTCAGATTAGATATAAGCATCAAGGCACAAACGCCAGGATGACCTGAATATCATGTCCATTTTGATAGAGCAATTTGTACAAGCATCAAAACATAAATGTCGTGATGACTAGAATACTCCTTGCATGACAAACACATCAAAGAGTCAAGAGATCATTCTAAATCCAATGTGAATTACCCGTAGTGACCCTTTATCGTTCACATCCTTAGGCAAGATTGTGTTTCACAGTAGGAGAAAGAATTTACTTCAAAAAGATAATAATTAGATCAAACGTCCTTGAATTTTCTAGGTATCAATGGTCGAGGTACGCATAGCCATCCAATTCGAGATAGAGGCTCTTACAGTCGGACACCATTTCAATCCAGAATTTCTAAAGTTATTAGATTTCACATACAAGCAAAAAACCAAGAAAAGCTTATGCCCCCAGTCATCACTCTCTAAATCCTATAAAGGACATCATCGAAAAGCTTGAAGGGACACAATATGCAAAAATCTCAATGTGAATCAGTAAGCATACAAGGAGATAAAAGCATGAAGCACAGATTGTTTTCAGTTTGAGTTTAATTGCGTTGTTATAGATGCAAAATCCTTTCTGGAGACAAGATAGACTGACTGACTCAACTTGAAGCTTCAAAGGACTCTGACTGGATAGGATATGTCTAAGATACATTGGAGGCCATAGGATATGACATTGATTGCCCCCAAGTTTGAACATTGATAGGATACAGACGCGCAAGTTGATTGGTGTACAGACTGACTTATTGAAAACTGGAAATGCAGAAACAAACCGGGAGATATGTACAAACTAAAGCAAGACTGAAAGCTGGGAAAGACCAAGATTGTGCTGATAGATGGAGCGTTTTGAACAAGTGGCACCCATTTTCTGGGTTTTCACTATCTTGGTAGAGATTCTATTTTTGCTACCAAGGCACCTGTTTCCAGGTTTTCACCAAGGCACTTTTTCTTTTTTTCATTTTTTTAGTATTTTTCATTTTTTCAATTTTTTTGTACTTTTGATATTTTTTGATTTTTTTGAATTTTTGATATTTTCTGATTTTTTTAATTTTTTTCAGGACATTTTACCATAGACTGAATGCCTTAGGCGTAGAATTTCTTGAGATGGAGAACGTTGATTGGTTCTCGGAGCTGTTCTCCTTCAGTCGTTGAGAGTTGATAGGCACCAGAGCCAAAAGTAGCAGTGATAACAAAGGGACCCAACTAATTGGGTTTGAACTTCCCCTTGCGTTCTCGATGTGATTAATTTTTAGGATTTTCTCTCAACACTAGATCACCAACCTGAAATTCTCTGTGTCTGATTTTCTTGTTGTAGCCTCTAGACATTCTCTTCTGATATACTCTGAGATGATCATACGCTGCTTGCCTGCGCTCATCTAGTAATTCAAGTTCTTGTAACCTAGACACTCTGTAGTCATTGTCGGTGACAAGTCCATGCATTCTAATTCAGAGTGATGGGATTTCAACCTCAATAGGTAGTACTACTTCAGACCCATAAACTAAAGTGAATGATGTAGCCCCAGTAGGCATTCTGATACTAGTTTTGATACTTATTCTGATATTTGTTTTGATACTTGTTCTGATACTGATTCTGATACTGGTTTTGATACTGGTTCTGATACTAGTTCTGATACTAATTCTGATACTGATTATGATAATTGTTCTGATACTAGTTCTGATACTTGGTATACTTGATAGCATCTTTTTCCATTGCAAACTCCCAAGCAAGATTATATCGTGTAGTCCCAATGTCTAGCAAGGTGGAGAACAAGAGGGATTGGCAAGCTAGTGGAAGAGATGGAAGACAAGAGAATGAAGGAGAATGAAGGGAGGAAATCCTCAAGGGAAAACTCTTCAAGGGTACCCAAGCTAGGGAAAAATTGTCATGTAAAGTGCATTTGGACAAGCAATGAAAGGCTAGCATAGGATAAGTCACAAAATCATAATGCAAGAGCAGGAAAGGATGCAGTCCAAAGGAGTAGACATGTCAAGAGGCTTCAAAGCATCATGTTTTACTATTTCTTTTTATTAGATCAAGACCAAAGGGGAAAAGGATAGCGATAGGCGAAAATGAATGGAGGAAGATGGATATGAAGGCTAAATAGGAAGGGAATGAAAGCAAGATCATCATAAGATAGCTCACAAGATAGCTAAATGTTCACGTATAGATCAACATTGTCAAGATCAAAGAAAGAAGATGAAATGGATGAAATATGTAGAAGAACTACGCATGATGCCTGATTGCCAGGTTTTCATCATGGTACTTATCCAAGGTGCCACAAGGGAGTGGTTTTCACCTTAGGATGAAATTTTTTTTTCTTTACTTTTGCTACCAAGGTGCCTGTTTCCAGGTTTTCACCAGGGCACATTTTCAATTTATTTTTTTTTTAATTTCATTTCCTTTTGAATTTTTGGAAGAAGGAAAGATTTTTAGATAGTGCTCCTTGAAAGGATAAACCATGATATGCCAAAGATTCAAAATTATATGCTCAAAGATGCTGATAGGGAAAGGAACATGCAAGAGAAAAATGGAGGATAGGGTTTTATGTAAAGCGAGTGAGGTTGGAAGATAGGAGGAATAGGCAAATGAGGAAAAAGGATAGAAGGTAGAAGGTTAATGAATGGAAGGATTGTGAAAGGGTAGATGGAAAGGAAGGCAAGATCAACGTAAACACACACCTTGAAGGGTGGCGAGAGGGTGGAGGAAACGTGAATGAAGGAATACGTGAAGGAATATGGTGAATGGATAGCAAAGGTTGAGGTTTAGGCGCATGGAATGAAAGAATATTTTTGGAGGGAAATGAAGTGGAAGCCTTTGGAAGCTTGAATGTCAATTTCACTTTTTTCTCAACACCAGACTCTTTCAAGAGAGACTTTGGAATCCATATAGTTGTAGGCTTTTTATTCCCTTTTGATGATCTAGAGATAATATCTTCAATGATGGATTTTGGAACCCATACTTGTCTTGTAGTTTTTTTTTTAGATATCTCTTTTGACTTTATGCCTCCATGTCATTTAGAGGAGACATGGTGATCTTCTCTTTTTGATGGATTCTTGTATTGCTTCTTTTTCTTGTATTGAACATTCAAGTTACTTCCAAAAGACTTGGGATTTGAGGAAGAGGGAGGATACGACTAGTTTAGATGGGTGGGTGGATGAAAAGGATTCAAGGGTATGCATCTATGTTGATCTTGAGGAAAGATGGGAGATGGAGGTATGTAAGGACCCAAGATGGATGGAAAATTAGGAGAGTTAGGAGGGGAAAGTGAAGGGACATAAGGACCCAAGATGGAAGGAAGGCGTGAAGATCTTTGTAGTGGTGGAAGAGGTCCAAGGATGGAAGTGGAAGATGCAAAAGGATAATCAATAAGTTCATCAGCATCTATATGACAACCAAGGATATTAGCATCTTTAGAGTGAGCATTAAAATTTTCAATAGAATCATGGACATCTTGAATATGAGCACCTTCTTTGATAGGATTGTTCAAAGCTTGCAAAGACTTAGGAAGAGTAGAAAGTCGAAGTGAACATGGAGTGGTAGAACAAGAAGATGGAAGACTTTGATCTTGACAAGGATCTTTGGATAGCACAAGTGCATAATTTTTCTTTTGATTTTCAATAGGCTTAACATTGGAAGTAACAACACTATTTTTACCAACCTTAATGGAAGTATCATCTTTGGAAAGTGCAAGTGTAGTAAGGTCATTTTGATTGTTAATAAGCTCAACAGTGTGAGTAGTAGCTTGATCTTGCTTAGGAGAAGACTTAAGACATGGTGGAATGCATGAAAAAAGGTGTATAGGATCAAAAGAACTATGAAGCGGATAAGAGACATCGGGAAAAGGAGTGGATGACATGGAGGGTTCTTGATCTTGATCTTTTTTTATGTTCTTTTCTTTATCATTTTTAGAGTCCTCTTGACATGGAGCCACTTCTAAGGACAAGGAAGCATGTTGGGATTGTATGGATGACTTGGGAAGAGATGGTGGAGGACTAGCTGAAGTAGGGATTATAGCATATGAAGGCTTAGGCTCTTTAGGTTTATCATTATTGAAAGTCTTTGCAGCCAAGTGAAGGATAGCTTGAGTTTCTTTAAGAGGTAGCCCTGGAGGATAACTATAGGGAACCACATGAAAAGTATCAGGGCTTGTGTCGAATGAAGGTTATGTGAAAGATTTGAAAGACTCAGAAGCTTTAGGAAATGTATGAGTATTGGAGGAAGTAGGGGATGGAAGGGAACCATCACCAGACAAAGGTTCAGCATTAACATGATCTTGCTTTAGAGTGTAATCTTTATTTTCAGCTGGAGAGTTCTTAGAGGAGAGATCCTTATAGTATTGACATTTCAAGCTAGCACGATGTATTTTATAGTCCTCAGCAGTAGTAGATGGATCATCATCAAGGTATTGTCCACAAAAGCCATCAAAATCTCTTTCAAAATTAGAATCATATGGATCACCATCATGATCTATCCAATGTGACGGCCCATTTGTAGTAAGCAGGAATGAACGATGAGGAGGACTCTTAGGAACAGAGGTGTCATAAGTATCATTACATTGTCTGTCGTCATAGTCATCATAGTCTCCAAAGCTAGATGTGTCACTCTCTGTGGAAGAGGTATCATATTGCTCAATTTTTTTCCGGGGGCATGGTGACATGTACAAGTCTTTATCAAATGGAAAAGAGTATAGAGGTTCCTTTTCTTTCTCAAGTTTCTCAAGCTGGACTTGCATAGCATGTATCTGTTTCATCATAGCGGTGATCAGAATTTCTTCCTCATGTGTACTGATTCTTTGAGACATGTGTACTGATTTTCAATAGCTACTGATTTGTTCTTGACACAATGATATTTTTGACAGATTCTGGAACTAGGCTGGAAATATTGGATATCTTGCAATTTGACAATTTCTGACAACTCTCTCAAATTTTTCCAAACGACACTCTGCAGACTCGTATGACACTGGGTAGTCTATGAAATGTTAGTTGCTAAACTCGTACGATAGTTGGGTAGAAATGAAATGACAGTTGTAAAACTTGTATGACAGTTGGGTAGCAATGAAATGACAATTGTAAATATCATACGACAATTGCTAACAGGATTTTGACTTTCTTGAATTTGCTAGTTTGAAAACTCGTATGACACTGGATTCTCAATCGTACGACAGATAGGCAATACTGAAATGACACTTGACAAAACTCGTATGACTTTTGACTTTCTGAAATGACTTTTGACTCCAGAAAGAATTTAAGTCAATTTTTGCAAAATTTAAGGTCTTTAGTTCTGGATTGTTTGCAAATTGTACTGTCCAGATTTTGAAGGTTATACCAGATTTGATCATTTTTAATAGCCAAGTAGATAAACAAGCACGCAGAACAGCAAGCAAGTGACTCCAAGCACGTCTGAAAACAATGAACAAGGGCAAAAGTAACCTTGCACATGAACAATCAAGTGACCAAATTGTGCTAATCCTTGAGAGTACTAATTGTGTATGTTCTGAAAAGTTTTGCAATAACACACATATACCTGAAAGTGAAAAATTGGCCTCTCTAGGGTTTTTAGTAATGGTTTGACTCTGCAACTTTTATGATTCAAAGGGGTGAACTCTAATCCCGGCGCACCAGGGTTTTGACACAGTCCGAGAACTTAATCTTCAAGAGCTGCTAGGGAGATCTGACAACCCAACAATGAACCATACCCGTGGAGATTTCTTCCACAAGGACATTTATATAGCAGCTGTCACTACCATGGTGAAAATGGCTATTACCGCTTGAGGTTCCGTCAATGCAGTTTGCCCTGTGAAGGGATTGTCTGCTACGGTTAACCCTCTCTAAAGGTGACTCATAGATTTATACCACAAGGGGACTTGGCTCCAGATCCAAGGTTTTTGACACCTTTTCACTTTTAACCCAAACAAAGCAAGCAGATTAATCTGACACGCTAAGACAAATTTTTGTTCCACCAAGGTCTGTGATATCAACTCCACGTGATCTATCAACCTCTCCGGGGAGAGAATGTATCAATCAATAAGAGAAGATGCACTAACCAATTTTGATTCACCAAAGCTCGTGATATCAACCCTACGCGATCTATCAACCTCTCCGGAGAGAGAATGTGTCGATCAATAAGAGAAGATGCACTAACCAAGTTGAATGTGAAACGCACTAAGTATCCTCCCTACCTACAAGGATTCTGTCGTCAAGAAAGATTTCTCTAGGAATCCAATCTCTCAAGAATCACGAATAGTGTTCATAGGGCCTAATTACTATGTGAGCATAGATATATTCCCGAAAGCAAATCTACCAAAAGCATCCAAAAAGTAGAAAGAGGAACACTTAACGCTTAAAGCAAATATGAGATGAGTCCACAAGGTGGAACACTTAACACCTCACACAAGCTGAAAATGAGTCCACAACTTAGAAAACAAGTGAGTTCCTAAAATCACAAAAGGGTTTCCAAGTGGAACACTTAACGCTTCTGTCCTGTTGACCCCTCCCCTTTATGGCGCTGAGATTCCAACCACGGGGTGGAAATGAGGGGCCGGCGGATTAGCGAGTCCAATAACCCAAGATAGCAATCAAGATCAATCACAAGTATTCTAAGACTACTTAATGAATCCTTAAGGGATCACAACCTAGTATCAAATTATGCAAGTGTGTAGAAATAGATCAAAAGCATAAAAAGATGCACACAAGCTTGACACATAAGAGATTTATTTTAAGTCCAAATCGAAATGTTTTCAGAACAAGGAGAATACCTCATGATCCTCGCAATGCGCTTAGTAGATTCTACCTTATTTTTAGCAATTTTTGTTGAGCTTTTCCATGCAAGCAAGTGACGAACTCTCCAACAAGCAAACAAGCAAACAAGATATGCAAAATATATTCAACTTATGAAAACCATAGGGTTAGCTCTAAAAATCAATTGTTAGGAGAAATAATAACCATAAATTAATCCAAATGACAACTCATATCATGCATTGAATCATATGAAAAATAAGTGCATACCCGTCATAAAATTTTAATTTTTTTGCACTACATTTGACCTAGTCAACAAGATCTGATTTTTTTGATATGATTTTGGCCACAAAAATAGAAATTCAGAATAGAGACCCCTACTAAAAAATAGAGAGATTTCTAAAAATGCAAAAATTTTAGAAAAATCTCTTCATTTGCCCTAGAGACCCATTTTATCAAAATAGACCAGTTTTTGCAAATTGACTATTTGAGCTATTAAATTGCATCCAAATTTAAAACACAAAAAATAGATCCCCTGTAGAATTTGAAGAGCTTTCTGAAAATGTAAAAATTTCAGAAAAATATGCTGATTTGCGTCAGATATTAATTTTTTATGAAAAATGGAAAAAAAATTATTAAAAATTCAAAATAATTTAGAAAATTCTGAATTTTTTTTCAAAGCTTCCCTAATATTTCTCCAACTTCTAAAAAAAATTTCAGACCAAAAATCCAAGCCGTTTGGGAGATAAAATTAAATCTTTGAAACTTTAGGGTTTTAGCTCCAAGAATCAAAATTAGCATGCAAAGGTGGGTTGCCCCACGGTGGGTGCTAGAAATGTGTGTGTGAAAATTGTACCTGATCTATAGACACAACACTTCAGTAAAACATTAGAGGTTAGTGATAATCAAAATCGTGCAAAATTGAAAGCTATCTAACCAAGCGATTTACTGCCTTCTAATAGATGCGAGATTGATGTTCTCAGATTATAATCGAGATCAGTGACCTAGACGACACCTAAATGAAGGATTTTGAATGCAAAAGATGGATATGAAATTGAATGTAATTAATTTATATTTTTTATTTTCTATGCAATAAAAATGATAAAAATCGATATGAATCTATGAATGCTAAAAGATTCTAACAATGATATGAAAACTATGAAATTCTATGCTAAGATATAAAAACTATGCAATTGAAATTGATCTCACAAAGCTTTGAATTCGCAAGTTGATTCTTTCAAGCTCCAATTGTGCAAATTCTCCAAATCTGATATGCTATGATTCCTGTAGAGTAAGTTTGCAATTTGCGAGATGATTGAGAGATGAATTATGAAGAGTTGAGCTTTGTTTTTATAGAAATCCAGGGCTTTGGAGGTGCATGGATAAAAGCCATAAATCACTCAAATAACTCAGGTTGATTTTTGAGTTATTTTTAAATAAAAGATAATTAACTCACAAAAACATGCAAAAGCTAAGTTTTAACTCAAAATAGAGTTTAGCTTTAATTGATAATTGATAGTTGTCTGCTTTTATGATTGTGCATATTTTATTTATGAATTAATTTAATAATAAAGTGATTTATTTCCAACTTAACTACTTTTAAAAATAAAACAATTGATTTATGGGTTAATCAACTATTTTACCAAACTTTTATTAAAAATTATATTATTAAATAATGACAACATGCTTTAATTAATTAAATAAGAATTTAATCAATTATTCATATGATATTAGATTTATTGTCAAAATTAAATAATATAATTAATAATAGATAAAATTTAATTTAATTACACAATTAAGTGGCAAATATTAAATCTAATTAATTAAATATGAAAATATTCAATTAATCAAACTTTAGGATAAATGTGATTTATTGCCAAATAATTATAAAATTAAAGATAATTATGATGATTAGGAATATTGCTAGGAATATTCTCCGATGCAGAATTTAAGATAATCAATTATGATTCGATGATGTTTAGATGTGCCTTAGGTTAGGACTTTGATGTCGATTTCGTTCGATATGTAGATATAGGAGATTAATGAACGTATAGCCCATTTTTGGGGTATTACACTTAGTTGTCAATTCTTTGCTTAATTAGATTTCTATTTGTGGTAATCTAGTTGTTATTTGATTTATTGATGATACTAACCCTATGAAAGTACAAATTCTAGTACATAATTACTTATCTTGATTTAAAGATTTTATCAATTTATAGATTGTTTGATGTTGAAGAGAAAGTTTCTATAGAACATACCAGTGTCTTATTCCAGAGCATAGAGTCATCAACAACATACATGAATATAAAAACCACTCAAAGATTCCTATAATTCAGAAAAAATGCATTACAAATTGTCCTTCTCATTCTCTCATTCGGACATCTAATTCCTATAAAAAACTACAGACTCTCTGAGATTATCTTAAAGAATTTACCCCTTCCCTGAAAGAGAACTAAAAGATAAATTCATAACCTAGTTAGTAAGCCATACATCATTTTTTCTTTGCAAACTCAACATACAAGAACTTAAGCCTCAAAACAGGAAGACATACACAAATTTCAGAAGGAATTCTAATATATTCTCATTGATTTTTTCTGTATCAGTACATTGATAATGGCAGAAACCCTGAATAAAAACTGGAGAGCAAAATTATAGTCTATTTCATTTCCAAAATTTCAACATCCTTTACAAAAGGTTACAACTGGCTACATATAGAATTCACTAGCCATCTTGGAATCCTGGAAAAGTCAAGATGCAACAAGCTTCAGATGGCTAGGAAAGGAAAGCACTAAAGACAAAAACTGTTACATATGATTACACAAACTTGATAGAGACTGGAGGAATATTTTCTACATCATGTGATATCTTCAACAGGTGGCACCTTTGTCTACAAATGTTCAAAATAGTCTCATAGGTTATTGTATGGAAAGTGACCACCTCAACCGGCTAACTTACACTATCCTCTTCATGATGACTATTCTCCCTGTGCTCAATGGTCATGTGCCAAATGTTGCTTAATCCTCCTCCAATGTGTCCAAATCAATATGTGTAGGCTTCTTCTTCTTGGGCTTTGTGTTCTTGTTTCATGTAGCTACTGCTTCCTTGGTAGGCCAAGTGTACTCCTTCAAATCTTGTACTATCTTCATCTACTTATCCCACCAGGCATCAGTTGTAGCCTTCACCTCTGCAACAAACTTGGAGAAATCATTCTCCACCTTAAAAACATCATCAAGGATGTTATTGAACCTAGTGGTGTCCAAAGTACCATCACTATTTAGGAAAGCATCTTGGTTTGTCAGCAGTTGGTCCATTCCTAATTTCCATTCCTCTACCCCTATGATGTCACCATCACCCTTATGAATAGGAGGCAAGTACTTATAGAAATCAGGTCCAAACATTCCTAGCTTAGCTCTAACATGGCTGGCCTTTCCTTTGAAAAATGCCCATGTTGAACCAATGAGCTCAATCTTTTCTCCCACTTCCCCAATAAACTCTGGGATGTCAATCCTGTGTGGTTGCAATATCTCAAGCTTTTCAATAAGAGCACTTCTACCAAACCACACATTAAACAATGGCTCCAAAGTAGCCATGGCATCATTAATATCCCCACTTATCTTTTGCAACATGGAAAATGAATTATGGAAGAGCTCCATCTTTTCTTTGATCATTTCAAACCTATGTTGGAAAATATTTGTCAGGGCATCCAGGGCAATTTTTATCTTATATTTATCTAAGTCCCCTGCTGCCACCTCAGGTACCTCTATTACTAGGACCTCTACAACCTCATCTTTTATGATAGGAGGAGGGACAACCTTTGATGATTCCTCAAGCCTTCTTTTCATTTCCTCTAGCTCATCTTCTAATATCTTTATTCTCATGAGCTTTTCCTCCCTATCCCTGGCCAATTTAATGGAGTCCTCAAACAATCTCCCATACCTGTTAGAGAGGTGTGCAGTCTTGGCCTCATTCAAATGGGCAAAATGAGTCATAGCTTTTGATACCTCAATATCACTAGTGTTCTGAATAGTCCAGATGATCTTGTCTCCATCCATTTTGTCTTCAATGCTGATAAGAGAGGGATTTTGTGTCCTTGGAGCCAAAGACCACATTGCCAATGTCTGGGATCTAGGGTCATAACCACAACCTCTGATCATTTCTCCAATTTGAGCTTCATAAGACAAGTCATCTTATGGTTTTCTCCTTATTTGATCAATTATGAAAGTTGAGGTTAAGTCCTATCCTCAAACTAGGAGCATCCCACTTGACCTCACCAACTGCCTAGCCTCTGCAACTTCTATCTTCTCTGATGTTGGGTCATATGTGGCTAAGGCTTAAAGGGCTTTATTGTCTAGTTTTTCACCCTCATTTCCCTGTTTAGCAAGCTCCTGCTACTTTCTCCAAATCAAGAAGTTTTTAAAATCATCACTTTTGATGAATTGATCATCTTTTATGAGCTCTTCTTGAATTAGCTCTCTTTCATCTTGGGACAACAACAGGGGCAGCTCAACCTCCTCTTGTGTGCATACTTTCTTCCCTTCTCTTATCTTCTTTCTCAATTGGTGGTGATAAGACATATCACCTAAAACCAAAGCAGAAGCCATGTCCATCTTTTTCCTTGCACCCTGAGCCTTTGAGGATTATCCCTCCTCAATCCTCTGTTTCTTTTGTGGGGGTTCATGTGTATCCTCTACCTCTAGTATATCACTCCCATGTTCTTTTAGTGGCTCCATCACATTCTGAGGTGGGCTATCCTCCTCATAAGAGCTATAACTACTAGTCTCATACTCAAAAGATGAGTATCCCTGTCTAGCTCTCCGCTTGGCATCCAATTGGGAATCTAATTGATTGTACAAGATGTCGTAGTTCTATATCATCTTATCAATCCTTGCAATATATGACAGGTCAGGGAAGAAAGCACTAAATGGAATCTTAGCCTTCTTCAATTGTGCCTCCAATTCCAACAAGTCTTGGATTTTCCCCAATCTATTTTGATTTCATCTTCATGCAAGATGTTCCTGATGATATCTTCTACATCACAGCCCTCATTCTCTTTAATGACTCCAATGCTAGGGATGAGAATCTTTCTATAATTTTTGATGAAGTCCTCAGGGTCAACATATCTATATGTTCCCAGCACCATCGTGAATTGATTTATCCATTGAGACACTTGACGCAAGGCTCTTTTACCAATTCCAAAATCTGTTACTTTGAACACTCTAGGAGTGAATGTCCCCTTCATGTGTGGAGCCAAGATCTCTTTGTCTATCTAGATCAACTGCTGGATAAACTCCAACTGAGAAATCCTTGGTGGCACATACTTGGGAAGAACATGAGGGGCCTCAGGATAGCCATAAACCCTGACAATGGTGAAATTATTATTGTGATCAATGAAAACTTAACCTTTTTGGAATATGCGTAGACATTCAAACATTAGTGAACATGAATCTAACGGCATATTCTAAGATTAAACAGAAAAATGAATGCAAAGACACTCAGATAGAACTGAAACGAGAGCACCTTGTCACCATTTGATTTGTTCTCACTTTAGGGATGTGGGTGTGCTCTTGAATCACTTGGAGCATATCCCTAATGATTATTAGGAGATATTAGGATAGGTTAGGGACCATAAGAACCCCATAGTGGCACAAAAATGGGTATAGAACACCTATTTTTCCCCTAAGGCCTTAAGGAACCTAAAGGCTCAAGAATGCAATTTAAGATACTTATGAGTAATCTATGATTTGTTTTTAGACCAAATGAGATGTAGTATGATGCAAAAACTAATTAAGAAAAGTTTGAAAGAACTAGGTTCAATCCATTAAACTTAATCTAAGATGTGTTAGAAAGCATGGAAAATGAGTTAATCTAGCATATAATGAAGAAAGATTAAGATTTAGGACTATCTAGCATTATAATACTACTTAATATAAATGATGTGAATTCTCCATTTTCTCTTAGGAAGTGAGGGTATTTATAGGATTTGGGAAGGGCTTGGGTTAGGACGATGAGTTAGAGTCAAAGGTAAGGTCTAGGGTAGAGTTAGGGGTAAGGTTTGGGGTAAGGTAAGGTTTACCTTGGCTTAGGGTTTCTCACACTAGAGAAGTGTGCAAAGGGAACAAGTGTGGAAGAAGAGACATGGGTCTCTTTATGAGGTTGTAAAAAGCCTTAAAAAGTGTGTAAGAGGCTATTTATGAGTCTGTAAAGCTCATAAATGAATGGGTTTGACTAAAAGTCAATGAGACTTGGATTAGCTTAAGAAATGTAGGAAACATCTCCTAAATAGTTTGAGGGAAGGTTTAGGGAAGTTTAGGAAAGGCTATAAGGTTCTAGGGTTTTGAGACTTTAAATAAATATAAAATTTATTTAGGGATTGTGACATCCTTTATTGAATATTGCTTCAATAAAGAGAGGAAACTCACTTTAAAATTGATTTAAATTCTTTGGGGAGAGATTCTTTAATTAAAAATGTTTAATTAAAATACAGGGATTTAATGACATAAAAATATATTAATTAATTAATTAGTAAATGATGATGTCATCAGGGGTTTTTAGAAAAATAAAAATACTTTTATTTTCTAAAGGATTTTTAGGTGTCTACATTTTGCCCCTCTTTGATGCGATGTCACAAGTGGCATGGCATCAAAGACAAGAAAATAAGATTCCCCGGGCTAGAATTTAGAGGAATAAGGGGGGTGTGCCCCCTTGAGAAAATAATGCAAAGAGGAAACGTTGTAGAATTTTCTTGAAAAGAATACAGGAGGGAAGGGAAAGGAAATGAAGGAAGAAAGGAGGATAAATAACCAAATGTCTAAGAGAAAATATGGAGGAATGCAAGATGAGGTGGAATGCATAATGCAAAATGCAACTATATGAAAGATGCAAAATTAATCTAGATGATGCAAGATGCAGAGGATTTTGGGGAGCTCCAAGTGTAAATGTGGAGAGCACAACCTAGTTTGATATATAAACATTAGAGACTTGCCAAGGATACTAGGATCACAAGGCCTTGTCACCAATGTTGCATAGGAATGATGCTAAAATGACATGCAAGGTTGCCCCAGCATCACACATGATCCCAAGAGGAAGCATGGTAGAAACAATGCTAGTGAAACCACAAACAAATGACATTTCCCAAGTGCACCATGTAACCCAGAAGATCATATGTGGAACGTACAAGGGTCATGTCTCACTGACTCACAGTCAGAAGTAAGAAATTAAAAGACCTTTCCCCAAATTGTCTTCATTCACAACACACCATGATATAAAGGATTGAAGAGACTTTGAGAAGAGAAGAAATGAGAAGTCGTAAAAGATTAACAAGATCCAAAGGACAAAATCCAAGACCAAAATGATAACTCCAAAAGACATCATTTGCTAAGGAGAGAGATTGATTTGATTGATGGTGGGAAGATTGGTCTAAACATGTGGAAGGATACATTGACACAGACCTAGTCTAATTGGTGGAAGATTAGGTCTGAAAAGAGGAAGGATACATCCTTAAGGACCCATTGATTGATGAGAGAATGAGTGTTGTTGTTCACTAGAAAATGATGAGTCAAGGATAACCGTTGTGATTAAGGATAGTCAAAAATTGATGTTGTTGAAGTACAAGGCTGAGTCAAACAAGATTTTTGATCAAATGTTGTGGCAAGATTGATGGGGATATGTACAACAAGATCTGACAGTATGTACAAAGGATGGGGAGATAGTTATAATGAATATGTATAGAAGCTTGGGATTTGTGGCAGGGAGATCTCGCTATACAAGATATATATAGGAAGGAGTGCGCTAGACAAGATATATATAGGATATGTACAGGAAGGAGTATGCTAGACAAGATATATACAAGATATGTATAGGAAGGATTGCGGATTTGCTTGAGGATTAAATAGAGGAATGATGAGGGATGGTGGTGGGGATGGGGATGGTAGAAAAAGGATTGGTTGGATGTGGGGATGGGATTTTGATAGATAATGACTCAATCCACTATGTATGGCACCTGTTTACCAGGTTTTCACCAACATACTTGTCCAAGGCACTTGAATTGCCAAGTTTTCACCATTGGATGATTTTTTTTCTTTTTTTCTTTTTTGATTTTTTTGTATTTTTCTGCTTTTTCCAATTTTTATGGATTTTCTAGATTATGTAGGATCTGGTTCAAGAATAGAATAGCTTCAAATGGATGATGTTGATAGGATCATTCAAGGGCTCACCTTCTAGTGTAGATAGCTAGTAGGCTCCGGAGCCAAAGCATGTTGTAACCACATAAGGACTCAGCCAAGTAGGCTCAAACTTGCCTTTTTTCTCTTGATGCGCTTGGACTTTTTGATTTTCTTTGAGGACCATGTCACCCACTTGGGATTTTCTTGGATGGACTTTTTTTTTATAACTCCTTTTGAGTTGATTCTAGTAGGCAACCGGGTGATCATATGCTTGCTGCCTCTTTTCATCAAGTAGATCAAGTTGTGTGAGACATGCCACTCGATAGTCTTCATCTATGGTATGGTTTCTTATGGAGACTCACAATGATGGGACATTGACCTCGATTGGTAGAATGGATTTGGCACCATATACAAGGGAATATGGGTTGGTGCCTATGGGAGTGCGGAAGGAAGTGCGATAGGCCCAGATGGCGAGATTTATTTGGAGGTGCTAGTCACGACTAGAATCATTGACAAACTTCTTGAGGATTTTTAGGATTGTTTTATTGGTTGCCTCAACTTGGCCATTTCCTTGAGGGAAGTATGGACTGGAGAAATGGTGATGGATGTGGAGTCTAGTACACAAATCATCCACATGCAAGTTTTCAAAAGGTGTGTTGTGGTCTGTGAAAATGGTAGATGGTATGCCAAAGTGGCAAACAATGTGGTACAGGATGAACTTAGATATTTGGATGCCAGTAGTAAGGGTGAGTGGGATTGCTTCAACCCATTTTGTGAAGTACTCTATGGTTGTGATTATATATCCATCTGAGGAAAGGGGATTGATTAAGTCGATGAGGTCAAAGCCCCAACATGAAAATGGCCATGGTGGCACAATGGGCTGCAAGTTTTGTGTTGGGGCATGAATTAGATTTGCATGCTACTGGCATGGTAGACATTTCCTAACAAACTCACAAGAATCATGTTCCATGGTTGGCCAATAATACCCAACTCAAAGAAACTGCTTTGCTAGAACCATGCCACATATGTGGGCACCGCAAATTCTAGCATGGACCTCTTGTGAAGCTAGGATGACCTCATTTGAATCTAAACACCTAGAAAGGATATTGTGATATCCTCGATGATAAAGGGTGTTGGCTACAAGAGTGTAGTGGGAAGCTCTGCAAATTAAGTTTTGGCATTGGTTATTGGTGAGATGGGGAGATATGATATCATTTTTTAGATATGCATAAATGTCGTGGTACTTGTAATACCCCAAAAATGGGCTATAGGTTCATTAACCTCCCATATCCTCAATGATAAAGGGTGTTGGCTACAAGAGTGTAGTGGGAAGCTCTGCAAATTAAGTTTTGGCATTGGTTATTGGTGAGATGGGGAGATATGATACCATTTTTTAGATATGCATAAATGGCGTGGTACTTGTAATACCCCAAAAATGGGCTATAGGTTCATTAACCTCCCATATCGACACATCGAACAAAATTGACATCAAAGTCCTAACCAAAGGCACATCGGAACATCATCAAATCCTAATTGATTATCCTAAATTCTGCATCAGGGAATATTCCTAACAATATTCCTAATTATCATAATTATCTTTAATTTAATTATTATTTGGCAATAAATCCTATTTATCCTAAAGTTTGATTAATTGAATATTATCAATATTTAATTAATTAGATTTAATTCTGCCACTTAATTATTTAATTGAAGTTAATTATATTTATTCCTAAATTGTATTATTTAATTTTGACAATAAATCCAAAATCCTATGAATAATTGATTAAATTCTTATTTAATTAATTAAAGCAAGTTGTCAATTTTTAATAATATTGTTTTTGAATAAAAGTTTGAAAAATAATTGATTAACCCATAAATCAATTGTTTTATTTTCAAAATCAGTTAAGTTAGAAATAAATCACTTTATTATTAAATTAATTCATATTAAATCATGCACAATCAGAAAAGCAGACAACAATCAATTATCAATTAAAGCTAAACTCTATTTTGAGTTGAAAGTTATTTTTGCATGATTTTTTGTGAGTTAACTATCTTTAATTCCTTGTTGACTCAAAAATCAACCTGAGTTATTTGAGTGATTTATGGCTTTCTTTCATGCACCTCCAAAGCCCTGGATTTCTATAAATTAAGGTTTCAGCTCTTCATTTGAGGGCCATCCATCCACGAATTGCACACTCACACTGTCGAATTGGAGACTGAGGAATCAATCTTGAGAATTCGAGTTGTTGTGAGATTTTCATTATTTTTGCATAGTATCCATATCATTTAGAATATTATTGTTAGATCATTTTACCATATCAATTTTCATATAAGCATAGATTCATATCAAGTTTTCATTATCATTATTGCATAGAAAAACCAAAAAAAATAGATTAATAGCATTCATTCCATATCTAGATTTAGCATTCAATTCCTTCATTTAGGTGTCGTCAAGGTCACTGATCTTGATATAATCTGAGAATACATACTCGCATCTACTAGAAGGCAATAAATCACCTAGTTAGTTTAGTTTCAATTACTTGCACGATTTTGATTTCAACTAACCTCTAATGTTTTACTGAAGTGTTGTGTCTATAGATCAGGTACAATTGTCACACACACATTTTTGGCACCCACCATGGGGCCCTGAAATGGGTTTCCCTTCAAATTTTATCAATTTCTATCATTTTCTTATCTTTTTCTGTTCCCAGCTATGATTTTTATTATCTGTCTATACAATTTTCGTATGAGTTTTGTCAGAAACACGTACCAAGAAATACCCACTGTCGTACGATAATTGATTTGATCGAGGATCACATAAGCAAAAACCCATTGTCGTTTGGAAGCTCTATTGTCGTTTGATCTGATACCCAGTGTCATACGAGTTTCTAGATTATCGTCTGGAAGGTAACCCACTATCGTACAAGTTTCAGTGCCAGGGTTTCAATTGTCATTTCACTTTTTCAGGCAGTTTGTCAGATTTGGTTTTCAGATTTTGACTAACAGCTAACCCTCACAATTGAAATTCTCTATTTTTGATTGATTTTCACTAGTTTTTGATTGGAAAAGGTGCAAGAATTGCTAAAAATAGGTAAGAATCTACTAAGCGCATTGTGAGGAATTCAAGTAACCTTCTCAACTAATAACATTTTGATTTGGATTAAAATGAACATCTTGCATGTCTAGCTTGAGTGCCTTTCTTTTCCATATCACACATTTAATTTGGGCTCTAAAAATGAACCTAGATTTGCTTTCAACATCTTTGTTACACATAGTAAATAGGACCTATGAACACTATTCATGGCTCTTGAGAGAGTGAGTTTCCAGTGAAACTCTTCTCAATGAAGGAACCCTTGTAGGTAGGGAGGATACTGAGGGAGTCTCATGTTCCACTAGATCCGTGTGTCTTCAACTTTTGATCGAGGCATTCTCTCTCTGGAGAGGTTGATAGATCATAAGGGGTTGATGTCATAGATCTTTGTGAGATAATCTTGGTCTTAGCGTGTCAGATTAATCTATCTACTTTGTTTGGGTTAAAAGTGAAAAGGCTAGGGGATTATGCTCTACTTCCTTTTTGGATAGTACCAAAAACCCAAATCCTTGAATCTGGAACCAGTCTCCATGTGGTATATCTTGTGAGTCACCTTTAGAGAGGGTTAACTATAGTGGACATTCCCTTAATTAGGTCAACCATGTTGACAGAACCTCAAGCAGTAATAGCCATTTTCACCATGATAGTGACAACCACTATATAAATGTCCTATTGGAAGAAATATCCACAGGTGTGGTCTCTTGTTCGGCTATCAAATCTCCCTAGCAGATCCTGAAGATTAAGTTCTTGAACTATGTCAAAACCCCGATGCACCTAGATTGGAGTTCACCCTCTTGGATCATAAAAGTTGCAGAGTCAAACCATTACTAAAAACCCTAGTGAGGCCAAATTTTCATTTTCTAGGAATATGTGCGTTAATGCAAAACTTTTTGGAACATACACAATTAGCACTCCTAAGGATTAGCACAAATAAGTTACTTGATTGTTCATGTGCAAGGTTGTTTTTACCCTTGTTCATTATTTTCAGACATGCTTGAAATCACTTGCTTGTTGTTTTGCATGCTTGCTTATCTATCTGGTGACTAAAAATGAAGAAATTTGTTACAATCCTCAAATCTGGACATTGAAATTTGCAAACAATCTGAAACTGAAAACCCAAAATTTGTAAAAATTGAAGTAAAATGCCTTTCTGGAGTCAACAGTCATTTTGTAAAGTCAGAAAGTCGTACGAATTTTGGCTATTGTCATTTCAGAACACCCAAATTGTCATATGGTATCAGGTATATTGTCGTACGAGTTTTGTTTCCATTCAATTTTCAAAATTCAAAATTTTTGCAATCAACTGTCGTGCGAGTTTAACAACTATCGTACAAGTTTTGCAATTGTCGTTTCATGCTATACCCACTGTCGTATGAGCCTGTAGAAAGTCATTTGGGAAATTTTGAAAAGTTGTCAGAAAGTTGTCAGAACTATCAGAGACCCGGTTGTTCCAGCCTATTTCAAGAATTTGTCAAACAAATCACTATGTCAGGAACAAAGCAGCAAATACTGAGAATCTAATCATTTTCCTAAAGTGGCCTTTTGAATCTGATTTAGCCTTCTGTTTAATCAATTTGAATCTTTATCATCTTGTGTCAAAACCTTTTCATAACTATCAATCTTCAATCAAACATCAAAATGACTAAGTGTTGTGAACTCGTGTCTGCTATCTTTTGGGAATCTACCCATACATGCAAGGCATAGTATCCCTCATTTAAGCCAAATCTATGCTTCAATCAATCAAACCTTGACAAGGTTGCGTCATCTGATCATCTTGATTCAATTCCTTCTTCAGTTGCCTTCATCATATTCTTTCGATTCACCCAAGGTTAATGGTGTAAACTAGAGCTTCCTCTCATAAGAAATCTGGAGAAATATCTCATACTTTACCTTTGACTCACATAGGTCCAACTTTTGAGAAACTCTTCAATTTTGGTCTTTACGAAGACGACGATGCTGGCAACCTTCGATTAAAAACTAGTTACATTCCTCCTTCATCAACTCATAGAGGTACCCAACAAACTCCACATCAATCTATCCCAGGTAGAACTCCTACCATATCTCAAGTAGGGACAAACTTGGACTGTCAAAGAGATCACTCTCAACATGGTGCAGATCAGGAACCCACACCTGAAGAAATTTCTCAATATCAAAATGATGATAACTTCAAACGAATGATGAAGCATTTCTTGAAAGAAGACAGAGAGGCATACTTTTTACAATTGGCTCATCAAGGGGCTAAAATTCCTCCCAACTTTAATGTTGAAGATATCATTACACATGAGGAAGAAACTCCACTTATAGCTATGATGAAATAGATGCATGTCATGCAAGTCAATCTTGATAACCTTGAGAAAGAAAAAGAACCCAAGGAGTTCTCCATGGAGGCCCTATGTCCTTTTCCATTTGACAAAGACTTGTACATGCCACCATTCCCAAAAAGAGTGGAGATGCCTAAGTATGATAAGTATGATGGACACTCAGATCCCCAAGATCATATCAAAGAATTATGTACATGATCTATGGAGTTCATTCATGAACCAACCTATCTGACGCATCTCTTTCCTCGATCTCTAGGGGGAGCAGCCATTCATTGGTTCTCTAGATTGTCTTCTACTATCAAAAATTTTGAGAAGTTGATCAAATTGTTCTATCAAAAATACTCCTATAGCATTCAACATCCAGTCACCATGATTGACATTTGTAATCTCAAACAATATCCAGGAGAACCATTCCTAACATTTCTCAAGAGATGGAGGAAGAAATTCTCTCTATATGCTAGACCTATTCCAAAAATTGAGAAACTGGAAATCTTCATCAATAATCTTGTCCCAGAGATCAATTATCCTTTACAAATGCAAGATCATACATCTTTTGATAAAATGGTTGACAATGCAATCAAGATTGAAAAAGTACTTGTGAAAAAAGGAGAAATCACACTTCAAAAAGACAAGTACGAATCAAGATCTAGTTCTAAAGACAAGAATAAAAATTGGAACAAGAATAAAGGCATTTTCACAGATGGTGTCATTGATACTATCCATGCTCCATCAAAGGCACTAGCTTTCAATCTAACTATTGGTACCCAATCCATAAAAGCTTCAGAACAAAAGGTGCCTAAATCATCTCAAAAGAAGCCAGAGTATAAAAAGTGGTCCGCTGATAATAAACGAATATTCACTCCTCTTGGAGAATCTTTAGAATCATCTATGAGAACTCTGCTAGCCAATAACATCATCTCTTTACCTGAGATCTAACCACCTAATTTTGAGCCTAAACCAAAATGGTGGAGAGAGAACGAATTCTGTGATTTCCATCAGGGTAAAGGTCACAAAACTAATAATTGCTTATGCTTGAAACATACTATTCAAGATTTGATTGATAAGGGAGATATCACCTTGATAATCATAAGAGCAATAATGATCATACAGCATTCATAGAACCATTTCTAAAACATGGTCAAGAAGTCTCATCTTCTCAACCTAATATGGGGGCAAAGGTCAATTATGCTTACCCTAGAAATAATGTCGTTATCAATATGGTTGAACCTTGCCTCTTTGAACATTGCAATGTCATCACAATTGTATGAAGAGATAGAGATCATTCTTTAGCTAACGTAGTTACTCGATCACAAGCTCAGGCACATCTGAATGAACAAATCCCAGATTCAGCACATGTCCCTAAGATGCCCTTCAATCTTTCTTCCGCTTCCAAACAGAAGGTTGTTTCTAAATCTTCCAATCCTAAGGATACAAGGCCAACATCTTATAGCATTGTTCAACAACTCCAACACACTAATGTGAAAATCTCCATGTTTGAGTTTCTTTGAATATCTCTAGCTCATAGAGCCATTCTAGATAAAGCTTTGCTCGGATCCAATGTTCCTGATGACCTTGATTTAGACAGGTTCCAGACTATGGTTGGACATCTTACACCTCCATAGTATATATCCTTTTTAGAGGAAGATGAAAACTCCTTGAGTCACCCACATAACCAACCCTTGCATATAGAAGTCTTGATCTAGAACCGTAGAGTCAAACGTGTGTTGATAGATGGAGGCGCTGGCCTAAACATTTGTTCTTACAACTTGATCACACAATTGGGATTTTTAGAATTGGCTATTGATCCTAGAAAGAAAATAACTATCAAAGCCTATGATGAACAAGAAAGATCTTCTAAAGGCACCATTGTCTTACCTATCAGGGCAGGTCCAGTTATCAAAGATACTATATGTCAAGTTCTTGATCTACCTTTGGCTTACAACATTCTTCTAGAGAGACCATGGATACATGAGATGAAAGCTATTCCTTCTACATTTCACCAATGCTTGAAATTTCCTTATGAAGGAGTAGAGGTCACTATTCCAGCAAACATATCCACCACTTGCAATACATTGAAGGAAAGTGCAGATAAGCTTGTGCCTAATAATAGAGAATCTTCCATTGAACCAACTAAAGAAGCATCCACATCTAAAATGGAAGATCTTGCAAAAGAGGTTAATATCAAAGAAAATAGTATGGGAGAATATACTATGGAGCCAGTCTTATCTTTGACATCTCTCCCTATCTCACCTAAGTCTTATGGACAATCTTTGAAACAATCCAAACCAAAATCTAAAGAACCTCTTGAGGCATATAAAAAGAATTTTGTAGCAGACCAAGTCTCCAAGCAAGAATTTGAAGAGGATGAAGCTGTGCTCGCATGGCTTTACAAAGATGAACCTGAATCTCAAGTTGTCCAAACTAGTGATTCTACAGTATCCAAAGATTCTTCTAAGTTATATGGCCTAGGAGATAAATTAATAGCTAAGATGGGATATTCAGGTAAAGGACCTTTAGGAGTCAGAGGAAAAGGTCTTGAGGCACCTCTTCCACATACTGGTAGAGAAAACAAAGACAAGGTTGGCTTAGGATTTAATAAGAAGCCCTTTCACCTCAAAGGAAATTATGTTCATGTCATAGAGCAGATCACACCAGATAAACCTCTTCTTAAGAAGGAGGAAGCTGAACCATCAAATAGTGATTCAGATAGATTAGAACTCATCCCATATGAAAAATTGCCTAAAGAGATCAAAGACCTTCTTGATGATAAAGATGATCCAATCAAAAGAATTAATGTAGTAGAAACACAAGAACCTACTATCAATCAAGAGATAGTTGCAACACAAGAACCGGCTAATCTCAAAAACAATCAAGAAGAGGAAGGTGGTAGTTGTTCTAAGATAGATTCTCATGAGTATGAATTCAAATCAGAATCTTAGGGTAACCCTTCTTGGGGTATTCATCCTGACTTTACTCATGTTCTTAGATTTCCTAGGGGCATAGATGAAGAATCTAATGACTATGAATGGGGAGCCATTCCAGAACTAGATGAGCTTATTACAGAGAAACATGTTGATGTTATTCACCAATATGCACCTAATCCCAACGTAAGTCTAGAGTGAAATGAGGAACCTAGTGAGTCTGATCCACCTATGGCTGAATTGGACTCCCATAATGACATTGAGCCTATTCACAAATTGAATGTCTTAAGTTGTAATATCACCTTTGAACTCGAGTGTCAGGTTAGGACCAATGATGAAGAATCTATATCCGTAAACACTATCTCCCAATCTTTCCCCACTTTGACTATCCAATATCCAGAACTTATTGATCAAACCTCCATAAATCTGAGCCATGGTATTTATACCTTCCCAAATGACTATGCCCTTGCTTACTACCTCAATGTAGTTGAGCCTATGAGTACTTCCATCAGTGAACCAAGCGTTAGCATGACGGAGTCAGACATCAAATATCTTAGTCAAAAAAATAAGAATAAAAAGAAAAAGAAAAGGAGTTCTGAGGGTGAAAACCACTTTGTGGCAGTCTCAGAACCTACAAAAGTAAAATAAAAGATGTATCCAAAGGTGAAAACCTCTCTGAGGCACCTAAGGATGAGATATTTGATGTCCTTTTGAGTCATTTACAGGATAGATCTCCAATTCTAATTGAGCCCACTCAACCTATCAATTTGGGAATAGCAGAGGAACCACAATTGATCCATGTAGCTCAATCTTTATCAGAAGAAGAGAAGCAAAAATTTACAACATTCCTAATAGAGAAGAAGATCAACTTTGCATGGAAATATTTAGATATGCTAGGGTTGGATCCTAATCTTATAATGCATCATTTATCTATAGCTCCAAATGTCAAACCTGTCAAGCAAAAATTGAGAAAGATGCATCCTCATGTTGTACTCTTGGTAAAAGCTGAATTAGAGAAGCTCCTGAAAGCCAGATTCATCTGAGTTATTGACTATTTAGAGTGGATCTCTAATATTGTACCTATTTCAAAACCAGATAAATCAATCAGAATATGCACAAACTTTAGAGATGTAAATAGAGCATGTCCTAAGGATGATTTTCCATTACCTAACATTGATATGATAGTGGACATGACTGCGGGCTTTGAGATGTATTCTTTAATGGATGGTTTTTCTGGATATAATCAAATAAGAATTGCTCCAAAAGATCAAGAGAAAATTGCTTTCACATGTGCATGGGGTACCTTCTATTGGAATGTCATGCCATTTGGGCTTAAAAATGTTGGTGCTACATATCAAAGAGCCATGACATCTATTTTTTACGACATGATGCATAGGACTATGGAGGATTACGTTGATGACACTTTAGCAAAATCTATGATTAGGGCTGCACATCTAGATGACTTGAGCAAGATACTAGACAGAATGGAAAAATTTAGTCTCAGATTAAATCCTAAGAAGTGTGTTTTTGGTGTCACTTCTGGAAAGCTCTTAGGATACATAGTTTCAAAGAAGGGCATTGAAGTTGATCTAGCTAAAGTAAAGGCTATAATGGAAATGCAACCTCCAAAGAATATTAGTCAAATGAGGACATTGCAAGGAAGATTTCAATCTATCAGAAGATTCATCTCATAGCTAGTAGATATATCACAACCTTTTACAAAAACATTACATAAAGGTGTGACCTTTGCATGGAATGATGAATGTGAGAACAACTTTAACCATATCAAGAAGTATCTATCAAATCCTCCTATTTTGATGCCTCCTATTCATGGGAAGCCTTTGATCTTATATGTCTCCACTACAGATACATCACTGGGGGCATTGCTTGCACAACATGATGAGAACAAAAAGGAAAGAGCTATATACTATATCAGTAGAACATTGGTTGCATATGAGAAGAAATATTCAATGATTGAGAAAGCTTGTCTAGCTATGATCTTTGCATCATAGAAACTGAGACACTAAATGTTAGCTCATACCACACAATTGGTAGCTAAGATTGATCCACTCAAGTACCTACTAAGCAAAGCTGCCCTCACAGGTAGATTAGCCAAATGGGTTATGCTCTTAAGTGAATTTGACATTGAATATGTGGAAAGAAAAGCTATCAAAGGATAGGTTATTGCTAATCAATTAGCAATTGCACCTATGAAAGATTCCTCTATCATGACTCTTTCTTCTGACTCTTTCTTCTAGGGAATGGCAGTTATTCTTTGATGGCTCCTATACACAGAATGGATCGGGAGCAGGCATATTGTTCATAACTCCTCAAGGATACTCAATTCCAAAAGCATTCAGATTAAAGTTCCCTTGCACAAACAATATTGTTGAATATGAAGCCCTTTTGAATGGTATGAAAATAGCAATTGAGTGGAGGGTAACAGAACTACACATTCATGGAGACTCGCAACTTGTTATCCATCAAGTCAATGATGTATACCAAACTAAAGATGAAAAGCTCATTCCTTACAAGAGAATGGTAGATGATCTAAAGAAGTATTTCCTATCTATCACATTTAAGAAAATTCCTAGAATAGAGAATAAGGCTACCGATGCAATGGCAATGCTATCTACTTTATTACAACAACCTGAACATGAGCTACGCTATGAGTTCCTGGTGGAAGCACTATCTTATCCTGCATATGATTCCCCCGAAACCCACATGATCTGCACTGTTGTTGGTCATGATTCATCCAGATACAAAAACCTATTTTCCTATCTCCAAGACCAAATCAAAAGAGATACCTTATTCGTAATGCCTCCCGATATATCATCATTGGTCATGATCTATACAAATGAGGTCTAGATGGTACGCTACTTAGATGTTTAGAATGGGAAGAGTCTCAACGTGCATTGAAGGAAGTCCATGATGGTATTTGTGGGTCACACTTGAATGGTTTAACACTAGCTCGAAAACTTATTAGGGTTGGGTACTATTGGCCTGAAATGGAGAAAGAGTCTATCAAGTTTGCTAAGAACTATCAAAAGTGTCAAGTGCATGGTAACTTAATTCATGCTCCAGGGAGAGATCTAATTCCCTTTACTACACAATGGCCTTTTCACCAATGGGCATTTGATCTTATAGGAGCTATACATCCTCATTCTTCTAATGGACACACCCATATAATCACAGCAACAGATTATTTTACAAAATGGGTACAAGCAGTCCCTTTGACACAAGCAACTGGAAAGCAAATATCTATGTTCATATTGAACTATATCATATGCAAATATGGGATACCTCATTCCATAATCATAGATAATGGTGGACAATTCAAGAACAAAGACCTAGATGATGTATGTGCCAAATTCAAGATCACACAACATTGGTCTTCTATCTACTATCCTCAAGGGAATGGACAAGTAGAGGCTTCTAATAGGAATCTTTTGAAAATCTTGCACCTAACAGTTAATAAAATAGGAAGATACTGGCACCTCATGATCAATCCAGCTCTCTGGGCCTACAGAACAAGTATCAGAACATCTACTAGGGCTACACCTTTCGCTTTAGTTTATGGGTCTGAAGCGATACTGCCTATTGAGGTTGAAATCCCATCACTAAGAATCAGAATGCATGGTCTAGTAACTGATGATGCCTATAGAGTGTCTAGGTTGCAAGAAATTGAACTACTAGATGAGTGCAAACAAGTAGTGTATGATCATCTCAGAGTATATCAGAAGAGAATGTCTAGAGGCTACAACAAGAAAGTCAGACACAAAGAATTTTAGGTTGGTGATCTAGTCTTGAGAGAGAATCCTAAAAATCAATCACATCGAGAACGCAAGGGGAAGTTTGAACCCAACTAGCTGGGTCCCTTTGTTATCACTACTACTTTTGGCTTTGATGCCTATCAACTCTCAACAACTGAAGGAGAACAACTCTGAGAACCGATCAACATTCTCCATTTGAAGAAATTCTATGCTTAAGGCATTCAGTGTATGGTAAAATGTCTTGAAAAAATCATAAAAATCTGAAAAAGTCCTTAAAAAAATGAACATCTTGGTGAAAACCTAGCAATAGGTGCCTTGATGATTCACAAAAAAAAGTAAAAAATATCAAAAGTACAAAAAAAATTGAAAAAATGAAAAATACAAAAAAATGAGAAAAAGAAAAAGTGCCTTGGTGAAAATCTGGAAACAGGTGCCTTGGTAGAAAAAATAGAATCTCTGCCAAGATGGTGAAAACCTGACAAACGGGCACCACTTGTTCAAAATGCTCCATCTATCAGCACAATCTTGGTCTTTCCCAGCTTTCAGTCTGCTTTAGTCTATATATATCCCTGTTTCAACTCAAGCATTTGTACCCTATCAATGCTTAGCACTTGGGGGCAATCAATGTCATATCCTATGTCTTCCAATGTATCTTAGGCGTATCATATTCAGTTAGAGTCCTTTGAAGCTTCATTTGAGTTAGTCAGTCAGTCTTATCTCCAGAAAGGATTTTGCATCTACAACAACACAATCAAACATAAAAAACATACTGAAAACAATCTATTATTTTCATGCTTTTATCTCCTTGTATGCTTACTGATTCACATTGAGATTTTTTCATATTGTGTTCCCACGAGCTCTTCAATGATGTCCTTTATAGGATTTAGAGAGTGATGACTGGGGGCATAATCTTTTCTTTGTCTTCTGCTTGTATGTGAAAATCTAACAACTTTGGAAATTCTAGATTGAAATGGTGTCCGACTGTAAGAGCCTCTATCTTGAATTGTATGGCCATGCGTATCTCGACCATTGATACCCAAAAAATTCAAAGAAGTTTGATCTAACTATGGTCTTTTTGATTAAGTTCTTTCTCCTATTGTGAAATGTGATCTTACCTAAGGATGTGAATGATAAAGGGTCACTACGGGTAATTCACACTAGATTTAGAATGATTTCTTGACTGCTTGATGTGTTTGTAATGCAAGGCATATTTAGGTCATCACGATGTTTATATTCTGATGCTTATATAAGTTTCTATATCAAAATGGACATGATATTCAGGTTATCCTAGCATTTGTGCCTTGGTGCTTATATCTAATCTGACATCCCAAAAATAAAATCAATATTCATATATCTATGGTTGATTGACTAGTGGATGTTGTATTGATTCCTGTGCATACAAATCGATATTCATATGTCTATGGTTTCATAACTAGTGGGCATTGTATTGATTTATGTAGTTACCTAAAAATTCAATGATGAGAATAACCGACATATGATCAGTGACTAGGTCCTAGGTCTTAGGTTGCATTTCATTTTTCATGTCTCTTTGCATTTTGCATGTTTGCATGATCTCACAATGACTCAACGAACTTCAAAGTTTAAACAATTCTTCAAATATCTCTTCAAATCTAACAAGAGCTGAATCTCACATGAAGGTCCATCCAATGAAATAGCAAGTAGAATCCATTTTCGAGATCAAAATTGAAATCTGAGATCATTTATATTATTAACTACTTGCATAATCGACCTTCAATCATCACAGAAATCTAATATTCAACTTAACTGATTATCTTACATCAAACTATCAAAATTTCAACTTGGTCAACTATGGTCAACTCATGGTCAAACCTAGTCAAACTTGGTCTTCTGGACCTCCAAACGATGCAAAATGCATTCTCGAACGTGTCCAACCACATCTCAAATCAATTAACATGCTTCTAAACCATAATGCTGACTTTTCTTGTCATATTTCAATTTTAATCCCGAAGGAAGCATGGTATTGCATATCATTCAAAGTCTGTAATCATATCTTTTTTTGAAACCATATCTTTCCTTAGTAATCAAGATAACAACCACGTATAGTTGCTAACTCATCAAAAGACCTCATCGCTTGGGGCAAATCAATCATCACTCGGGGCATATCAGATTCATCGAGATCCATATCAATCTAGTATTCTCTTAATCTTGTAAATTGTATCAGTTTTTGCAACTATTAGTTCAATTGTGTTATTTCCTTGGTTCTTCAGAAACTAAAGGGTTCGGATGTGATACCAATGTGATTCAATATAAGGACAATCATGTCTGGAATCGGTCACTCACTTATTTGCAATCATAAGGTTCAGAATTAGGTGTTTTGGCACTTTTTCGCAATCATCAGTTCATTTGTTGTTATAGTTAACATTATCTTTGGTCATTCAGGACCTATTATCTTCATATCAATTGCAATCAACTTATGTCTCATATCACAATTTCTGTTTCATATCAATTTTAATTTCAAACATCAGTTTCAATATCATACATAGACTGTCTTTGAACCACTGCGCTTCGCACAACAATTCAAAGAGGGGCAAAATGTCATACCCCAAAAATGGGCTATAGGTTCATTAACCTCCCATATCGACACATCAAACGAAATAAACATCAAAGTCCTAACCAAAGGCACATTGGAACATCATCGAATCCTAATTGATTATCCTAAATTTTGCATCAGGGAATATTCCTAGCAATATTCCTAATTATCCTAATTATCTTTAATTTAATTATTATTTGGCGATAAATCCTATTTATCCTAAAGTTTGATTAATTGAATATTCTCAATATTTAATTAATTAGATTTAATTCTGCCACTTAATTGTTTAATAGAAGTTAATTATATTTATTCCTAAATTATATTATTTAATTTTGACAATAAATCCAAAATCCTATGAATAATTGATTAAATTCTTATTTAATTAATTAAAGCAAGTTGTCAATTTTTAATAATATTGTTTTTGAATAAAAGTTTGAAAAATAATTGATTAACCCATAAATCAATTGTTTTATTTTCAAAATCAATTAAGTTGGAAATAAATCACTTTATTATTAAATTAATTCATATTAAATCATGCACAATCAGAAAAGCAGACAACAATCAATTATCAATTAAAGCTAAACTCTATTTTGAGTTGAAAGTTGTTTTTGCATGATTTTTTGTGAGTTAACTATATTTAATTCCTTGTTGACTCAAAAATCAACCTGAGTTATTTGAGTGATTTATGGCTTTCTTTCATGCACCTCCAAAGCCTTGGATTTCTATAAATTAAGGTTTCAGCTCTTCATTTGAGGTCCATCCATCCATGAATTGCACACTCACGCTGTCGAATTGGAGACTAAGGAATCAATCTTGAGAATTCGAATTGTTGTGAGATTTTCATTGTTTTTGCATAGTATCCACATCATTTAGAATATTATTGTTAGATCATTTTAGCATATCAATTTTCATATAAGCATAGATTCATATCAAGTTTTCATTATCATTATTGCATAGAAAATCCAAAAAAAAAAGATTAATAGCTGTAGACACCGAAAAATCCTTCAGAAAATAAATTATTTTTATTTTCTGAAAATTCTTGATGACATCATCATTTATTAATTAATTATTTATTTAATTAATTAATTTATTTTATGGCATTAAATCCCTCTCTCTTAATTAAAAATCTTTAATTAAGGAATCTATCCTAAAAATGTCATTTGGACATTATCCCTAATTTATTAATTATTTAATTAATAAATTGACCAAAAAACTTCAAAAATAAATTAATTTATTTTTTATCCCAAAGTTGGCCAAAATTCTAAAGAGCACTAAACTCTTCTAGAAAGTCCTAAACCTTCCTCTAAATGGGTCTAATCCCTAATCTAGTCCCTTCAAACCCTAAGCCTAGATATTTAATATTTATTAAATTTACCTTTAATAAATATCTAAATCTCACCAAAAGCCACTTGCCCATCCCTTTCTTCTAATCCTAATCCTAATCCCCTTTCTAATCTTGTCACATTCCATTAGCAAAAGGTTTACCAAAACTTATGCTAACCTCCTCTTAGTCATCCTCCTTAGTCAACAAGGATTGCCACCTCTTGGCCACCTCTTGCAAATGCATTTAAGGATGCATTTAAGCCATCCTTATCTTTCTTACATGCATTCATTATGCATTTAAGACCTTCTTATCCTTTCCTTGCCACCTCTTGGCCTTGGGCACATTTACCAAATTGTGCACATGCCCTCAAACTTTCAACTCAATCCTCCCTTGACACTTGTCAGGACACTTGTCCTTGACTCAACCCTAACCTTAGCCCTAACTCTGACTCATCCTTTTAAACCAAGCCCTTCCATTTTCCTATAAATACCCTCACTTCATAAGGCAAATCATCTTTCAACTCTCAAACTCAATAGCAAAGTTATAATGTCATTTTCATTCTAGCATAAGCATAAACTCATCATTTTAGATCATTTTCAAGCTTAAATCACATCTAAATTAGCTTAATTGGATTAACATAGATTCATTTCTTGTTTAAATCAATCTTAGTTCATCTTTTAGCTTTGCATATTTGTGTGTTCTTGAGGCCTTTGAGGCAAAATAGGTTCCTCATACCTATTTTGTGTCATTTTGGGTCTTCATTAACCTCAAATCATCATTTATTTTGCATGCTCCAAGTGCTTGAGTTTGCACATCTATATCCATCTATATCCAAGCATATCAAACGGTGCATGGGCGCATCCATTTTAGGCTTAAACTGAGGTGGCTTTGATTTTAGTTTGTTTACCATTAAATTTGATTTGATTATATGCTATGACGTTTGTTTGTCTTTGGCCTTCAAAACAGGTTTAGGTGCACACTCAAATCCTAGTCTACATTCTGACACGCCCGGTGGGATGACAACCACAATCATTTTGATGAAATTATACTTTATATGCTTGTATTTTACAGGAAACAAAAGAAATGTCACCTTCATGAAAAGAAATGTCGCCTACAGCAAAGAAATGTCGCCTTCAACCAAAGAAATGTCGCCTTCATGAAAAGAAATGTCACCTACAAACAATCCAGTCACGCCTTCTTGCAATGAAATCATGCCTTTGAGGAAAGAAATCACGCCTATGAGCTCTGTTTTCACGCCTGCATAACTGAGATTTTCCTGTGATCGATAACTTCTGTTCCGTCCCAGAATTCTTCTTCTGTCGCCTGCATGTAAAGAAATCACGCTTGTGACAAAAAAAATCACACCTCTAAATATTTATCTGTCGCCTTTAGAGGTACAGAATGTCACCTGTAAAAATGAAATGTCACCTCTGCACTTTCCAACGTCGCCTATAAGCTGGATAGTGTCACTTTTTGGTTTTTTGTCTTGAGTTGCTTGGGACTATTTTTTTCATTTCTTTTATTACAGCAAAGGTCAAAAATAAAATCTTGAATGACATTAAGGAAAAGAACTTAGGTCCTAAGTGTCATTGTCAATTTGAAAATCAAACCAAATCTTGAATGCACTAAAAGGAACGAACAACTCTATTCCCTCATCTGTTTTAGATTTCAAAGAAAGTAAACAAATTCAATCTTGAGTGATCTAAGGGATAAAACAAAGCTTTTTCAAAGTTCTTAAATCAACTCGCTAATCAAATCTTGAATGCACAAAAGGAAAGAACTTGCAAATGTTCAATTCATTTACATTTTGAGGAAAAGAACAAATCAAAATCTAATCACGAGTGTCTTCATTTCAAAGTTCAAACATCACTTAATCAAATTTGGGAAAATGAACAAAATCTGCTTGATGTGCATATAGGAGTTTTTCAAATTCTTGCATAATCCTTGTTAGAGTAAGCAACGTGGAACATTTGAACTTGGACAAGTTCACCTGTTTTGCTTTTAGCAAGGCCTGTCCAAGGAGAAGCGCTTCCTCCTCGGAGAACGACCTCAAACCGATATCCCCCCCGGTCGGTATACAAATAAGCGAATACCAAAAGAATCACTTACATCTCCTAATCACCGGGCGTTCATGCCAAACACGTGTCTGGGGATGGTAAACATTCCTCTCCCCCAGCATTATTGGCAAGGCTCTTAAGTGAGTCACAGATGATCAGCATAACCGGGTATGGAGACACCACGGAACTATTAAAAACCTGATAAAATAGAGGCTACCCTATCTACATCTGAAAGTATCAAAATCTTTGTGCAAGGACCGATTCCAAGGGGTTTACCAGGTCGCCTCAAGATTACTCACCATTTGTATTCCCTTCTAGGGGATACCAAGCTGTGGGCAAGTGATTTTGATACTCACCTTCCTTAGGTAGATCTGTTTGAAGTGCTTGATAGTCAAAGACTCCCTGAAAACACTTGTTGAAACATACACTTTCAAAGCTTTGTCAGAGTCAGTTGCCTTTGTTTGTATCCCACAGGGTTGCTTTGTCCCTTGCGGAGATTGCTTTGACTTTAACTTTTGCCATTGGAAACCTTTGCCTCAAAATCAGAAGCCTCTTTTCCAAGTGATGCCCAGCAAGAACAAACATCCTAAAGCGAAGTTGCCCAAATCCCAAGCCTATCAAGAGCGAAAAGTTACCAAGAAGAAAACCAAGACCTATCAATCCACTATCCAAGCAACCCAAGCAAAGGAGAAGTCCCAAACCAGACTTGAGAACATTGCCCATAACACCCGCATCAAACAGTTCACCTTCCGTTTCTGAGTTAACCATCACTTTGTCAAACTTGAGCCAGAAGATTAGCCAAATCCTTGTTCATGTCTTGTTCCATCTTCAGATCTTGAAATCTTGTCTCAAACAGCCTTGCATCTTAGTTTCATCCTAGTTTCACCCTTTGCATCAGCATCAAAACCTTAATTGCATTTCAGAACATCATAAAAGTTGCATTTGCATTCATCTTCCTACCAGCATTCTAGAATCAATCCTTGTCATTTGCATTATCCCTTTAGATAGAGCATTGTCCCTTCACCCTTCAATACCTTTTCCACCAGCATCCCCCCATCAGCTTTCCATGTCTTTCCAGCAGATCCACCATCTTTTGTTCCAAATCCAGAGTTCCACCAACACTTAGTGTTCTACCTTTTGAGTTGTTCCTATCCCATATCCAAGATCAGAGACCATCATCTTCTTTTTTGGCACAACGTGTTGTCATAAAGAAATCAAAACTTGTCCTTGCATAGCCATCATCTTGAGCAAGAGATTGGAGTGTATTGATAAGAAACTTGTTGACCAAAGATCATCAGTCTATCTTAGGTTGACCCCATCATATCTCTGATCCTCCATTTGAGAAAAATAGCAGCTGATTTGTTGACCATTCAGTAATCTTTCACCAGCTTTCCACCAGCAACCTATCTTTCCTCCACCGTCTTGATCCATATCAGTTCCATCCAGCTTCCATCATCGCCATCTTGATCCCTGTCTTTGCATTTGCATCTTAGAAGTCATCATCTTTAGAAGTTCATCAACTTTGCATCCATCAACATCTTTTAGCCAAACATCTTGCATCCATTTAGCACTTGCATCTCCATGCCTGTTGAGACCAGATCTCTGAAAAGAAGAAGCATGAATCCTTATCCACCAACAACCTCATCTGATCCCAACCTTTTCACTAACGCCATGATGACCTACAATCCCCAGATCCAAGCCAGTAACCCATGTGAAGATCCAAACATCCCTTCATCCCCGTTGGCAATCCAAGCATTTGCAAATCCTTCAGAAAGCCCACCAGCGACCAATGCCCTTGTACCGCAACATCAGCAAAGCACGTTTGCTCACTACCTACCAGAAAGTACCTCCATCCCACCATCTCTCTATCCACGCATCCCCATCAAAACTATCCAAGTTCCAGTACAATCATCCCCCAATCCTATCATGCAAACACCCCAAGAGCTTTCCACCATTCCCCTTTTCTTGCAAGGAAGCCTCGCCAGTCCCGCAACACAAGCTGCAGCGCCATCCACTCCATCTCCTACCCCTTTTGCTTCATCATCTGCTATGGCTTCCCAAGCCCAAATCTAACACTTAACCCAAAGTCAGCTTCCACCTCTCACGCAAGCTTTTACACCAAAAGCTTCGCCACCATCCGCAAGTCAAGCAACGCCTTTCACCATCAAAGGAGCACCGTCACCCTTCACCCCCCAAGCACCTATACCTTCTTCTTTGGGGTTAACACAATCGCTCCCCATTCCAACCTCATCTTTCTCTTGGGTGTTTCCTTCATTTTCCTCCTCACAAACATCCACTCAACCACAACCTCAACAAGCTCCTTTCTCTCAACCATCATTCATGTCCCAAGCTCCCGTTGCTCCTACCATTCCATCATCCACTACAGTGCACCCTAACACAAGCTCTCAGTGGGGCCTCACACAAGAAGAAATGAAGGCATGGGGGATCCCATCTCAATCCCCTACATCTATGGTTACAAATCAACAAACCGCTTTCGCCCAAGCAGCACAGCAGCAACTACCCCAACCACCGCCGGCTTCAAGCTATTCATCCCAAATCCCAAATACCTTCTAGCAAGTTCCACCACCTCAACAGCCAACTTTCCCCAGCTATCTTACCCCATCACCCTTTGCTTCTAGCTTCCCCACATCTATTCCACCTCTAAGTAACGCAGGCATGCACCCAGCTTATATCAGCCAAACCCAAAGCCAACCTCAGCAACTACCACCATCATACCCGCAAGCAGCATCATTCCAACAGCCTCCCCCACAGCAACCACATGTCCCCTTTCAACAAACACCCATCATTCCTCAACAACAGCAAGTCCCTTGCTATCAGCCTCAGCAACAAATCCCTATCATCCCCCAGCAACAACAAGTTCCAAATGTCCAATATCAGCAAGCAGTCCCACAACAACCGCCAGTTCAACAACAGCAAGCAGCCCAACAACATCAAGCGGTTCCATATCATTTACCATAATATCCCCCTATGCCACACCAGCAATATCCCCAGCAACCATTGCCCCAAAATCAGTTCCAACCCATTTATCCACAGCAAGCGCCATATCCAGTTCCACAGCTTCCATCACAAGCAGAAGTTCCAGTTCCCTCGCCACTCAATGCTGAGTGGGAAGCAATGAAAAATGCTCTAAAAGAGCTACAAAGTGGAACAGAGAATAAAACATACAAGTTCGAAGAGGTGTGCTCATATCCCTTCGATCGGTCCATAGCAACTATCCCTTTCCCCAAGCATTTTGAGATGCCCAAGTTTGACAAATATCGGGGGAAAGGAGATCCAGTAAACCATATCAAAGAGTTCTACATGGCATGCCAAGAAGTGGCTTACAGTGATAATTATCTCCTGCGCCTGTTTCCCAAAAGCTTGGGAGGAACTGCTGTTGAGTGGTTTTACAAAATACCACATGGGACAATAAAAACCTTTGCTGAACTCTCTAAGAGGTTCATCACACACTATGCCCATAATGTGGAGAATGAGTTGTCCTTGCTAGACCTATGCAACTCAAAGCAAAAAGACGGAGAAAGCCTTGCAGAATACTTGCAAAGATGGCAGAATCTTACAACTAGGTTATCATATCAGCCGCCAGAGAAGCATCTAACAAAGATCATCATTGATAACCTGCATCCAAAGCTATCCCATCACATGCGAATGAACTGTCTCTAGACATACCAAGACATCAAGAGCAAAGGCATAGGCATCGAGAAAGCTCTCCTAGATGAAGGCACTATTCGTCACTTCAAGGATGATTCCAAAAACAAACCCAACAATGATAAATCCCGTTACTAGAATCGTAACAAGAATGTTGTTATAGATGAAGCCACTGACACTAAGAATGTACAATTCATTGTGGCTAGTCCTACACCAGCTCAAACATACCAACCGCCACAAGCACCCATCTATCAGCAACCACCAGTTCCCGCATATCAAGCACCTATTTATCAGTAGCCTCCTCAAGCTCGTCAACCACCTGTGCAACAGTATCAGCAGCAATACCAACAGCAACAGCCAGTACGTCAGGGCAATCCTGTTAACGCAGTTAACGTTGCCCCAAGGCAGAACAAACCTGACAATTAGAACAATCCAAAGAGGACTTTCACACTTTTGGGTGAGCCTTTGGATCAGATCTTTTATCGACTAGCCAAGGCAAATATGATCACATATCCACCCATCCCACAGAAGGATGACAACGCACCAAAGTCTGATTGGTATAAAGAACATGAATACTGTGATTACCATCGTGTGAAGGGGCACACAACATTGAAGTGCATGCGGCTTAAGAACTACATCCAGGATCTCATTGATCGCAAGGAGATCCAGGTTGATGCACCAGCTCAAGCTTCACCCAATGCCAGTTTGCAAATATATCAAAATGTGTTCCCTCAACACGATGTCGGGAAGAATCAAGCCAGCGCCAATCAGCCCCAAAATCGTGGCAAAGGCAAGCAAGAAGATCACACAGTGGCCTACATCAACTATGATAAGTATGTCGGATGCATAACTTAAGTTGAGCCCATCCAAGATAAGCCCACCATCAATACCATCCACGTCAGAGGGCCGGATCGACAATGTGCTGCAACTACCCGCAGTGGTAGGATAACTGTTGCCGGTGCTCCTCCGAGGTCAGCTGCTCCTCCAAGGCCAACATCTACTGCATCCACAGCACAGTCTAACACCAGGCCAGCATCAAATGCACGCGCAACACAGCATAATGCACCAAGTGCACAATACAATATCATAGAGCATCTTGGGAACATGCCAGCCCAAATATATATCTTGGATTTGCTCCACACATCACCCATCCATCAGGAGATCCTGGACAAAGCTCTAAAAGAAGGCCATGTCCCCACGGACATTAACATAACTCAGTTTGAAACTCTTGTGGGACACCTATCAGCAGCATGTGCCTTATCCTTCAAAGAATCTGATATACCAGATGTCGCTCCTGACCATACTCTCCCTCTCCGAATTGCTGTCATGGTCAGAGATTTCGCCATCAAACGAGTTCTGGTGGATAATGGCTCAGCCCTCAACTTGTGCACATTAAAATTCATCAAGAAGATCGGGTTCACGGAGGCCAACATACAACATGAGATGATCACTATCAAAGCATATAACAACTTGGAGCGTACCTCTGAAGGTACTATCACCTTGCCTATCCAGCTAGGCCCAGCAATGCAAGATACTGTCTGCCACGTTGTTGATCTTGACCTACCATTTAATATCCTTCTCGACTGCCCATGGATCCATTCCATTAAGGCTATACCATCTACTTACCATCAGTGCATCAAGTTTTTGCATCAAGGCACTGAGGTTACCATCCATGCTGATCCTAACCCCTTCGCATACTGTCGTGCGATGGAAGCATCTTTCCCTCATTCTACTCATTGTCCTGGAACTGATATTGGTACTTCTATTGCTAGCTCATCCCGATCCCATCGCGATCCAGAGACCATCCTCTCTTCCACCTTATCATCCATCAAGATCAACAACCAGGGTTATGGCGAATACAGCCTCAGTGATGCATTTGCTGTAGGGGCTCTTCCACGTGATCCACATACTCAAGGGCACCCAAGTTGTCAAAAGAAGCCTGTTGAGGAACATTATAAGCTCAAGCAAATCAGAAACATGACTTTTGAGTCTCATGGTACCATCAACAGCAAAGAAATGGATCCGGATATTAACAAATGGTTATACAAAGATCCCCCATCCCGTGACATGCAACTTCTTGAGTACTTCAAAGAGAAATACCCAATCCCCTACAAAAATGTCACAGAACACTATAACTATCAAGGTGGTGGTCTAGGACCACAAGAGGATGAAAATTTATTTTCGATCATACCATCCCAGAATCCAGAACAGCAAGGACTTGGCTTTAATACCTCTCGCCTGCTTGAACAAGAGCCCAATACCACAACTGCGGGCACTAACATGACCAACGTGAACTTTTCGAATAGCCAGGATGACCTTGTGGAAATTGAAGACATCCCCGAAGAGAAAGACATCCGACCCTATGAAGATATCTTTGCCGACGACACCCTCCTGGGGACTTCTGTTCTCCAACAACTCTCCATTAACCTCATAGATCTTCCCCTCACAAACCCCGACCTCATAGATTGGGACCAACCAAGCATCGCACACATTGATGAGTTCCAAAGTGCACAAGCACTCCTAGAATTCATGGGGGCATCAGGTCCAGCAAGCAATCAAGATCTAACATCAACCTCTGTCTATCAGCTTCACCCAAAAGGATATTTTGGGGAAGAGGCAAGCTTTAGTCGCAAAAATGATAAAGCAAAAGAACATCATGAGTCTTTATGTGAAAACCCCCTTGGAGCACATTCTGATTCCAAAATAGTAAAAATAAAGGGCGTATCTTCTAGTGAAAACTTGGCAATTCAAGCGCTAAAAGATGAAGCCTTGCCTCTTCCCCCTATCCAAGATTATAGACCAGAGCAGTCGCCGATCATCATAGAGGAAACCAAGCCAATCAACTTGGGAACAGAAGAATGTCCAAGGATCACCTACATTGCAGTCAACCTAACAGAAGGAGAAGAAATAGCTCTCAGTGCCTTGCTCAAGGAATCAGTTATCAACTTTGCATGGTCATACGCCCACATGCCTGGGCTTGATCCAAACCTTGTTTTTCATCATCTATCAGTAGATCCAAACGTCAAGCCAATGAACCAGAAGCTAAGGAAAATGCATCCAAAGGTAGCATTGCTCGTCAAAGCAGAGCTTGAGAAGCTCCTCCAAGCTAAGATCATCAGAGCAATAGATTATTCAGAGTGGATCTCTAACATGGTGCCAGTCACAAAGCCTTCTGGTGACATTAGATTCTGTACTGATTTCAGGGACTTGAACAAGGCATGTCCTAAGGATGACTTCCCATTGCCAAACATAGACATGCTTGTAGACCTCACAGCGGGTCATGAGATGTTATCATTAATGGATGGCTTTTCAGGCTACAACCAAATTCATATAGCGAAAGCAGATCAACATAAAATAGCATTCACAACCCCATGGGGTACCTTCTACTACAACATGATGCCATTTGGGCTAAAGAATGCAGGAGCAACATATCAGCGAGCAATGACAGCGATTTTTCATGACATGATCCACAAGATCCTTGAGGACTATGTGGACGATATCCTTGCAAAATCCAAAACAAGAGATGAGCACCTCAACATCCTAGAGCATGTATTTGATCGTCTGAATCATTATGGCTTAAAGCTTAATCCAAAGAAATGTGTATTTGGTGTTACATCTGGAAAGCTCCTAGGTTTCATAGTATCGCGACGAGGCATAGAGATCGATCCTAAAAAGGTAAAAGCAATAACAGAGATGCCTCCACCAAGAACACTCAAACAGCTCAGGAGCCTACAACGAAAGCTTCAATCAGTGCGTCGGTTCATTTCTCAGTTAGCAGACAAGTGCCAACCATTCTCACATCTCTTATGCAAAAACACCAACTTCAAGTGGGATCCCATATGTCAAAGAAGCTTTGATAAGCTCAAGGAGTATCTAGCTAACGCTCTGATCCTTGTACCACCAATTCCAGGATGCCCACTCATCCTTTACATCTCAATAACAGCTACAGCACTAGGGGCACTCCTAGCACAGCATGATGATGAAAACAAAGAACGAGTTGTCTACTACATCAGTCGCACTCTTGTGGGCTATGAGCTTAACTATTCACCCATGGAGAAAGCATGCCTAGCAGTGGTCTTTGCCACTCAAAAACTTAGACATTACATGCTTAGCCACACAATCAAGCTCATATCAAAGGTGGACCCTCCTAAGTATCTGTTATCAAGGACAACCCTCACAGGCCGTATGGCAAAATGGGTCATGTTACTCAGCGAATTTGACATTCAGTATGTAGATCGCAAAGCAATCAAAGGGAAAGTCATTGCCGATCAACTAGCAGAAGCACCACTGGTGGATGCCTATCCATTAATCATGGAATTCCCCAATGAACACTTATGCATGATTGAAGAGCAGCCCATGTGGAAACTATACTTTGATGGTTCCAACACATCCCATAGCTCTGGGGCAGGAATCCTATTCGTCACACCTCAAGGTGACTATATTCCAAAATCATTCAAGTTGGGATTCCCTTGTACCAACAACATTGCAGAATATGAGGCACTCATCTTAGGTCTCAAAACAGCTATCCAATGGAACATCACAGAACTACAAGTCTTTGGAGATTCATAGCTCATTATCAAGCAAGTCCTTGATGAGTATCAGACAAAGGATGAAAAATTGCTACCCTACAAGCAACTAGTGGATAAACTGAAAGAGCATTTCCTACATCTACAATTCAATCAGATCCCAAGGCTTCAAAACAAAGCAGCAGATGCAATGGTAACCATCGGATCCTTATTAGAAATCCCACGTGACGCAACACAATATGAATTTCTAGTCGAGCAGCTACACTTGCCAGCTTATGAGAACACCGATGCAAACATGGTGTGTGTCTTGGTTGGTCCCCAATCCCCATGGTACCACGACATCCATACATATCTAAAAAATGGTATCATATCTCCCCATCTCACCAATAACCAACGCCAAAACCTTATTCGCAGAGCTTCCCGCTACACTCTTATAGCCAACACCCTATATCGTCGCGGGTATCACAATGTCCTATCTAGATGTTTAGATTCAAACGAGGCCGTCCTGGCCTTACAAGAAGTTCACGCTAGAATTTGTGGTGCCCACACGAGTGGCATGGTTCTAGCAAAGCAGCTGCTTAGAGTTGGATATTATTGGCCAACAATGGAACATGATGCGTGTGAATTTGTCAAGAAATGTCTCCCATGTCAACAGCATGCCAATTTGATACATGCACCAGCACAGGATCTACAGCCTATTGCACCACCGTGGCCTTTTTCATGTTGGGGCCTCGACCTCGTTGGCTTGATCACCCCCCTCTCTTCGGATGGACACAAGTATATCATAACAGCCATAGAGTACTTTACCAAATGGGTTGAAGTGATTCCGCTCACCCTTACTACTGGCATCCAAATATCCAAGTTCATCCTCTATCATATCATTTGTCACTTCGGCATACCATCTACCATCTTCACAGACCATGGCACACCTTTTGAAAACCAGCATGTGGATGATCTATGTGCCAGACTCCACATCCATCACCGTTTCTCCAGTCCATATTTCCCTCAAGGAAATGGCCAAGCTGAGGCAACCAACAAAACTATCTTGAAAATCCTCAAGAAGGTTGTCAATGATTCTGGTCGTGACTGGCACCTCCAAATTAATCCTGCCCTTTGGGCCTACCACACTTCCTATCGCACTCCCACAGGCACCACCCCATACTCCCTTGTATATGGTGCCGAAGCCGTTCTGCCGATCGAGGTCGAGCTTCCATCCTTGCACGTCTCCATGAAGAACTATACAACTGATGAAGACTATCGTGTGGCCCGGCTCACACAGCTAGATCTGCTAGATGAAAAGAGACAGCAAGCCTACGATCACCTAGTTGCATACCAAAATCGACTCAAAAGGAGTTATAACAAAAAGGTCCATCCTAGACAATTCCAGGTCGGTGACATGGTCCTTAAAGAAAATCAGAAGGTCCTAGCAAAAAGAGAAAAGAAAAGCAAGTTTGAGCCTACTTGGTTGGGCCCCTATGTTGTCACCGCATCCTTTGGCTCGGGAGCCTATCAGCTATCAACACCAGAAGGTGAGCCCTTGAATGATCCTATCAACATCATCCATCTGAAGAGGTTCTATGCCTGAACCTGATCCTGCGTATATCAGAAAATCCAAAAACATTCAAAAAAGCAAAAAAAAGCAAAAAAGAAAAAGAAAAAAAAGTAAAGAGAAAGAGAAAATAATCGTCCAAACGGTGAAAACTTTGTAATTCAAGCACCTTGGACAAGTATGTTGGTGAAAACCTGGCAAACAGGTGCCAACATAGTAAACTGAGCTATTTATCTATTCAGTTGTCCTTTCAGCTACCGTCCTCTTCCTCCATCCATAATCTCTTAACAGATCTCCCAGCAGTTCCATCTCCCCTATCCTCCAAGAATTCAGCTTCCATCTTCCTCCAACCCATCTGCAATCCATATCCTATTCCAAAGCTTTGTACCATATCTTGTACCATATCCTTATCCCTTTCCTGTACAGCGCAATCCTTTCTATATTTATCCTTCTTGTCTCCATCCTAGTGAGAGTCCCGCCAAGTGTGTTTTTCCTATCCCCAATCCTGAGCTTCTGTACATATCCCTTGTGCATATCATTCCTCCTTGTTGTACATAGCCTTTGTCCATCCTGCAGCAGCATTTGATCAAATATCTTGTCCCATCCCCAGCCTCAAAAAACTTTTAGTCCCACTCGGGCCTTGTGCTTCAGCAACATCAATTGTTGACTTATCCTTGCTCATCCTGATTATTCCTTAAACTTCAGCTTTTGCCAGTGAACAACTACACTTATTCTCTCACCAACCCATGGGTCCTTGAGGATATATCATTCCTCCTGTCCGACCTAATCTTCCATCCTGGTCCTTGAGGATATATCGTTCCTCCTGTCCGACCAATCTTCCCACCATCAATCAAACCTAATCTCTCTCCTTGGCAAAGGATGTCTTTTTGGAGTTATCATTTTGATCTTGGGTTTTGTCTTTTTGATCTTGTTAATCTTTTTGTCTTCTCATTATCCCACCAGGGTCACCACGATTCATTATATCACGGTGTGCTGCGTGTGCGGATAATCTGGGGCAAGGTCTTTTGATCTTTCGCTTCTGCCTGTGAGTCAGTTGTGTGTTTGTGGTTCCTTCAGCATTGGTTCCGCCATGTCACCTCTGTGCTTCATGTGTGATGTTGGGGCAACCCTGTGTGTTTGTTTAGCATCAGTCCTCGTTAGTCCTCTGCGACGTTGTTGACAGGCCTCGTGATCCCAGTATCCTTGGTAGGTCTCTAACATAGCTATATTAAATCTAGGTTGTGCACTCCCCTTTGCACTTGGAGCTATCTGGTCCCTTGCATTCATTATAGATTAATCTTGTATCTTTGCATATAGCTGCATCTTGCATCTTTGCATATAGTTGCATCTTGCATCTTGCATTTCCATCTTATCTTGCATATCATCCATATTTGTTCTTAGAAGTGAGGTTATTTATCTCCCCTTTCTTCCTAGGCCCTTCCTTCCTCGTCCCGTCAGGCACACTTTGTCCCAGGGCGTATTCCCTCTTTCTCCTTGTCCCACTGGGCACGTCTTCCATGATTTTGTCCCATCGGGGCATGTATCCTCTTTCTTCCAATCCCCTCGCGCATCATACCCTCTTCTTCTGATTCTAGCCTTGGCATCTTGTTTTCTTGTCTTTGACGCCATGCCACTTGCGGCATCGCATCAAAGAGGGGCAAAATGTAGACACCGAAAAATCCTTCAGAAAATAAATTATTTTTGTTTTCTGAAAATCCTTGATGACATCATCATTTATTAATTAATTATTTATTTAATTTATTTATTTATTTTTATGGCATTAAATCCCTCTCTCTTAATTAAAAATCTTTAATTAAGGAATCTAGCCTAAAAATGTCATTTGGACATTATCCCTAATTTATTAATTATTTAATTAATAAATTGACCAAAAAACTTCAAAAATAAATTAATTTATTTTTTATCCCAAAGTTGGCCAAAATTCTAAAGAGCACTAAACTCTTCTAGAAAGTCCTAAACCTTCCTCTAAATGGGTCTAATCCCTAATCTAGTCCCTTCAAACCCTAAGCCTAGATATTTAATATTTATTAAATTTACCTTTAATAAATATCTAAATCTCACCAAAAGCCACTTGCCCATCCCTTTCTTCTAATCCTAATCCTAATCCCCTTTCTAATCTTGTCACATTCCATTAGCAAAAGGTTTACCAAAACTTATGCTAACCTCCTCTTAGTCATCCTCCTTAGTCAACAAGGATTGCCACCTCTTGGCCACCTCTTGCAAATGCATTTAAGGATGCATTTAAGCCATCCTTATCTTTCTTACATGCATTCATTATTCATTTAAGACCTTCTTATCCTTTCCTTGCCACCTCTTGGCCTTGGGCACATTTACCAAATTGTGCACATGCCCTCAAACTTTCAACTCAATCCTCCCTTGACACTTGTCAGGACACTTGTCCTTGACTCAACCCTAACCTTAGCCCTAACTCTGACTCATCCTTTTAAACCAAGCCCTTCCCTTTTCCTATAAATACCCTCACTTCCTAAGGCAAATCATCTTTCAACTCTCAAACTCAATAGCAAAGTTATAATGTCATTTTCATTCTAGCATAAGCATAAACTCATCATTTTAGATCATTTTCAAGCTTAAATCACATCTAAATTAGCTTAATTGGATTAACATAGATTCATTTCTTGTTTAAATCAATCTTAGTTCATCTTTTAGCTTTGCATATTTGTGTGTTCTTGAGGCCTTTGAGGCAAAATAGGTTCCTCATACCTATTTTGTGTCATTTTGGGTCTTCATTAACCTCAAATCATCATTTATTTTGCATGCTCCAAGTGCTTGAGTTTGCACATCTACATCCATCTATATCCAAGCATATCAAACGGTGCATGGGCGCATCCATTTTAGGCTTAAACTAAGGTGGCTTTGATTTTAGTTTGTTTATCATTAAATTTGATTTGATTATATGCTATGACATTTGTTTGTCTTTGGCCTTCAAAACAGGTTTAGGTGCACACTCAAATCCTAGTCTACAATAGCATTCATTCCATATCTAAATTTAGCATTCAAATCCTTCATTTAGGTGTCATCAAGGTCACTAATCTCGGTATAATCTGAGAATACATACTCGCATCTACTAGAAGGTAGTAAATCATCTGGTTAGTTTAGTTTCAATTACTTGCACGATTTTGATTTCAACTAACCTCTAATGTTTTACTGAAGTGTTGTGTCTACAGATCAAGTACAATTTTCACACACACAGTAGCATGGGGATTGAGGACCAACCAATACACACACCATTTTTGCATCGGCATTCTCATAAGAAGGTGTACATGTAGCTGCTCGACTAAGAATTCATACTGAGTTGAATCGTGAGGGATCTCTAGCAAGGATTCGATGGTTGCCATTGTGTCAGCTGCTTTATTCTAAAGCCTTGGTATTTGTGTGAACTGTAGACTTAGGAAATGCTCTTTCAGTCTGTCCACTAGTTCTTTGTATAGTAGTAGCTTGTCATCCTTTGTCTGATACTCATCTAGCACTTGCTTGATGATTAGTTGTGAATCTCCAAATACTTGCAGTTCTGTTGTATTCCATTGAATGGATGTTTTGATACCTAAGATGAGTGCCTCATATTCTGCAATATTATTAGTACATGGTAATCCCAATTTGAATGATTGTGTAGGAGCCATCAAAGTAGAGTTTCCATCCTAGTTGTTCTTCAATCATGCATAGGTGTTCATCAAGGAATTCCATGATCAGTGGATAGGCATCCACTAGAGGTGCTTCTGCTAGCTGATCAACAATTACTTGCCCCTTGATTTCTTTTTGATCTATGTATTGAATGTCAAACTCACTAAGTAGCATGACCCATTTTTCCATATGGCCTGTGAGAGTTGTCCTTGATAATAGATACTTGAGTGGGTCCACCTTTGAGATGAGCTTGATCATCTGGCTAAGCATGTAATGTCTAAGATTTTGAGTGGTGAAGACCACTACAAGACATGCTTTCTCCATTGGTGAATAATTGAGCTCATAGCCAACTAGAGTTCGACTAATATAATAAATGGATCTCTCTTTATTATCATCATCATGTTGTGCTAAGAGTTCCCCTAGTGTTTTAGTGGTCATCGAGATGTAGAGTATTAGAGGGCATCTCGAAATAGGTGGTACGAGGATTGGAGAGTTGGCTAGATATTCCTTCATCTTCTCAAAGCTTCTTTGACAGATGGGATCCCATTTGAAGTTGGTGTCTTTGCGTAGGAGGTATGTGAAAGGTTGGCACTTGTCTGCCAGCTAGGAGATGAATCAACACACTGATTGGAGCTTTCCTTGTAGACTTCTGAGCTTCCTGAGTGTTCTTGGTGGAGGCATTTCTATTATAGCTTTGACCTTCTTGGGGTTGATCTCTATGCCACGCCATGATACTATAAAGCCTAGAATATTTCCAGATGTTACACCAAAGACACATTTCTTTGGATTGAGCTTCAAACCATAATGATGTAGGCAATTGAACATACCCTCAATAATGTCAAGGTGTTCGTAGCATGTTTTTTTATTTTACAAGAATATCATCCACATAGTCTTCTAGGATCTTGTGGATCATATTGTGGAAGATGGTTGTCATTTCTCTTTGATATGTGGCTCTTGCTTTCTTTAGCCCAAATGGCATCATGTTATAGAAGAAGGTACCCCATGGAGTGGTGAATGTTTTTTTATGTTGATCTTCTTCTGCTATATGGATTTGATTGTATCCAGAGAAACCATCCATGAGTGACAACATCTCATGTCCCGATGTGAGATCTATGATCATGTCTATGTTGGGCAGCAGGAAATCATCCTTAGGACATGCTTTGTTTAGGTCCCTAAAATCTATACAAATTCTGATATCACCTGAAGGCTTCATGACAGGCACCATGTTGGAGATCCACTCAGAGTAATCAATGGCTCTGATGATCTTTGCGTCTAGGAGATTTTTCAGTTCAGATTTTACCAATAGGGCTACTTTGGGATGCATCTTGTGTAATGTCTACTTCACTGGCTTGACATTAGGGTCCACAACTAGATGATGGACAACATGATTAGTGTCAAGCCTAGGCATGTGTGTGTATGACCATGCAAAGTTCCCAGTGGCTTTGTGGAGAAGTGCAGTAAAAGCTATTTCTTCACCCTCAGTTAAAGATGCTTCAATGTAGGTTATTCTCGGACATTCTTTAGTACCCAAGTTGATTGGCTTGGTTTCCTCAATAATGATAGGAGACTACTCAGGTCTGTAATCTTGGATGGTAGGAAGAGGTAAGTCTTCATCTTCTAGCACCTCAAAGAGGTTTTCACTAGAAGATATGCCCTTTATTTTATCTTTTTTAGAATCAGAATGTGCCCTAGAGGGGTTTTCACATAAGGACTCGTTCTTTTCTTTTTCTTTTTCACTTTTGCGACTAAAGCTTGCCTCTTCCCTGAAATATCCTTTAGGGTCGAGCTTGTAGATGTGATTTGATTCTGAATCCTAATTTTATTGTTAGCTTGATGCCCCCATGAATTCTAGGAATGCTTCTGTGCTTGGGAACTCATCGATATGTGTGACGCTTGGTTGGTCCCAGTCTATGAGTTTGGGGTGAATGAGGGGAAGTTCTATGACGTTAATGGCAAGTTTTTGGAGTAAAAAAGTTCCCAAAAGGGTGTCATCATCAAAGATATCATCATAAGATTTCTTTTCTTCCTCTTCAGGGATGTCTTTGATCTCTACAAGGTCATCCTGGCTATTCAAGAAGGGAATGTTGGTCATGTTAGTGCCCCCAGTTGTGGTATTGGGCTCTTGTATATGCAGGCAAGGGGTATTAAAGCGAAGACCTTGATGTTGTGGATTCTTGGATGCTATGATAGGATCTTTGCTTCCGCATTCTTGTGGTCCTAGACCACCACCTTGATATTTCCATTGTTTGGTGACGTACTTGTGTGATTGTGGGTATTTTTCTTTGAATTAGCCAAGAAGTTGAGTGTCAAGTGGTGGGGGATCTCTTTATAGCCACTGATTGATGTCAACATCCATCTCTTGACTGTCTATGTTGCCATGGGAAACAAAATTCATTGGTCCCATCTCCTTAATTTCATGTTTGGCTTTAGTAGGCTTACTTTAGTGATTTGGGAGCCCTTGTGTATGTGGATCAAGTGGGAGGGCCCCAACTGCAAATGCATCATGTAAGTTGTATTCACCATAGCCTTTATTGTTGATCTTGACAGAGGAGAGGGTGGAGGCGAGGATAGTCTCTGAATCACTATGGGATCGTGAAGAGTTGGCAACAAAAGTGCCAATGTCAGTTCTAGGACAATGGATGGAATGAGGGAATGATGCTTCCATCACATGATAGTATGTGAAGGGTTGGGGTCTACATGGATGGTAACCTCAGTGCCTTGATGTGGAAATTTGATGCACTGATGGTAAGTAGATGGTACAGTCATGATGGAATGAATCCATGGTCAGTCGAGGAGGATGTTAAATGGTACGTCAAGATCAACAACATGGAAAATAGTGTCTTGCATTGCTGGTCCTAACTAGATTGGAAAAATAATAGTACCTTCAAAGGTACGCTCCAAGTTATCATATGCCTTGATGGTGATTACTTCAGGTGATATGTCAGCCTCTGTGAACCCTATCTACTGAATGAATTTTAAAGTACACAAGTTTAGGGCTGAGCCATTATCTATCATGACTCTTTTGATGGTGAAATCTCAGACCATAATGGTGATGTAGAGAGGGAGTTTGTGCTCAGGTGCAATGACCGGTATATCAGATGGCTTGAAGGAAAGAGCACATGGCACTGATAGATGTCCCATGAGGTTCTTGAATTGGATAGTATTTATATTTGTGGGGACTTGTGCTTCATGAAGGCCTCTGTTGAGAATCTCTTAATGGAGGGGGGAAGTATGGGGAAGGTCAAGGAACAAGATTTGGGCTGGTGTATTCCTAAGATGTTCTATGAGGTTATACTATGCATTGTGTGTTGGTCTTGGATTGTCACCCACAACAGTTATCTGGCCTCTTCGTGTGGTGACTGCACACTGATTATTGGCTCCTCTAACATGGATGACATTGATTGTGGGCTCGACTTGGATTATGCATCCAAAAAATTTATCATAGTTGATATGGGCAGCTGTATAGTCTTTGTGATCAGCATGATTTCCTTGTTTGCCTTTGCCTTGGTTCTGATTAGGAGGATTAGCATTGGCTTGGTTCTTCCCAACGTTGTGTTGTGGGAACATGTTTTGATATATCTACAAATTGGCATTAGGTGAGGCTTGGGTTGGTGTGTCCACTTGGATCTCCTTTCTATCGATGAGATCTTGGATGTAATGCTTGAGTTTCATACACCTTAGGGTAGTGTGTCCTTTGACACGATGATAATCACAGTACTCGTGATCTTTATACCGGCTGGGTTTAGGAGTTGCATCATCAAATTGTTGGATTGGTGGGTATGTGATTAGATTGGCCTTGGCCATTCAATGGAAAATTACATCCATAGGTTCACCAAGTTGTGTGAAGGTTCTCTTCTAGTAAGTCTGGGCTCTACGTCTAGTCTGATTGGGAGCAGTTGATATGGCATTGGCCTGATTGGTTAGATTGCCTTGATGGGCTTGTTGTTGATAGTGTTGCTGATTGTTTTGAGACTGATATTGCTACATAGGTTGCTAATGGATCTGAGGTTTTTGTTGATATGCAGGGGTTAGTGTAGGACCAGCCATAATGATTTGGACATGCTTGGTGTCTGTGGTTCCATCAGTGATTGCATTTTTGTTACAATTCCAGTAACAAGGTTTGTCATTGCTGGGTTTACTTTGGGAATCATTTTTGTAATATTGGATTTTTCCTTCATCCAGGATGCCTCTTTCGATATCTATCCCCTTGCCTTTGATATCTTGATACGTTTGGATGCAGTTCATCCTCATAAAGTGGGATAGTTTGGGATGCAAGTTATTGATGAATATCTTGGTCAGATGCTTCTCAGGCGGTTGATACAATAACCTGGTAGTGAGGTTCTACCATCATTGCAAGTAATCTGCTAGGCTTTCTCCTTCTTTCTATTTTGAGTTGTAAAGGTCTAGCAAGGTCAACTCATTTTCGACATTGTGGGCATATTGGGCAACGAACTTTTTAGAGAGCTTAGCAAAAGTTGTGATGGTCCCACGGGGTATCCTGTAAAACCACTCAATGGAAGTTCCTACCAAGCTTTTGGGGAATAGGCACAAAAGGTAATTATCATTATAAGCCACTTCTTGGCATGCCATATAGAACTCTTTGATGTGGTTTACAGGGTCTCCTTTCCCTTGATATTTATCAAATTTGGGTGTCTCAAAGTGCTTAGGGAAAGGAACAGCTATGATTAATCGATCAAATGGGTAGGGACATACCTCTTCAAACTTGAAGGTTTTGTTCTCTATGCCAATTTTGAGCTCCTTAAGAGCATTCTTCATTTCTTCCCACTCAGCATTGATTGGTGTTGGAACAGGTACTCCCATTTGGAAAGGATCTAATAGTGCTAGTGAATAAGGGTTATTTTGAGGTGGATATTGTGGAGTGGTATATGGAGATTTCCCAACAAGATAGGCAGATTGGAATGAGTTTTGAGATGACCATTGATGGGGTGGATATTGTTGTCGAGGCACGGAGGCCTATTACTATGGAGGATATGGAACTGCTTGCTATTGTTGGGGAATGATAGGGGTTTTTTGCAGTGTGGGGAAGTACTATTGTGATGGATGAGACTGATGGAATGATGTAGCTTGTTAATGAGATGGTCCTTTTTTTACTTGGCTTTGCGCTTGGTTAATGTAGGCTGGGTGCATTCCTGTGTTGCTTAGGGGTGGAACTGACATAGGGAAGTTAAAAATAGGAGATGGTTGGGCAAGGTAAATTGTGAGATGGGAAGAACATTATTGTTGAGGTGGTGGAGTGATGAGAGATGTGGTGGGTGGTGCGGATACATAGTTATTGTATGAAGGAAAGAATGAATCTAGCGAAGGTTGCATTTGTTGTTGTTGCGCTGCTTGGGGGAAGATGGCTTGTTGGTTTGCTAGAATGGATGTAGAGAAGTGGGTTGGTATTCTGAAAGAAAACATCTCTTCTTGAGTAAGGCCCCAACAAGAACCAATTCATGGTGGGAACTGTGATGCAGAGGATGATGGAAATGTAGATGTGATGGGAGTTTGGGATGTGAATGGTGGATTTGTAAATTCCATGGAAGGCATACCTGTTGTGAATGAAGTTTTTTGGGCTTGTGCTTGGGGTGTGGATGAAGATGCTTGCATTCCCCATGAGAAGGGTGGTGTTTATGTGGAAGCTTGTTGAGAGAAGGAGGAAAATGACTGTGTTTCCCCCAAAAATGATGGCATGGATGCAGAAGCTTGTGGAGGAAATGAGAAGGATGATTGTGTGGTCCTTGAGAATGGTGGTATAGATGTAGAAGATTGTGGAGGAAATGGGAAGGATGATTGTGTGGTCCCTAAGAATGGTGGTATGGATGCATAAGCTTGTGGAGGGAAGAAGGGGAATGATTGTGTTGCCCCAGAAAAGATGATGTTTCTTGGCCCATGGAAGGTGGAGGAATTATTTGTGTAAAGGTTTGTGTGGGAGGTGACAATTGGTTTTGTGGAAAGATTTGGGTATGAATGATGGCTTGAGCTCCTATGGAGGATGATGGTGTGCCCATGATAGGTGTAGCTTGTTTTTTAGGGCTTGTGAAACTACTTTGCAAAAGAGGAGGGATGGGCAAAGCTACTTGTGATATGTGGAAAAGTGGATCAGGGATTTGTTGGTTGATGGAGATGTGTGCTTCTGTTGGGATTTAGATGGTGTTGATGGGAATGCAAGGTTGGAGATATGGTGGAATGGGAGTACCTTCTTGTGTGAAGTTAGCCAACATGCTTTGTTGATTTTGAGCAATGATTGCACTAGCTATTTGTGCATTCCATGGATGATTCATGAATGTTTCCATTACAAAATAAGCGGGGGGGATATTAGGATCATCCCATATATTACTAGTTTGTTGGATCTAGGGATTGTAAGATACCATTACGTTGGTATAATTGTTGGGTTTGAACAAATTGGTGGTCTGATAAGGATCCATATTCCTTCTTTTCCTAGATCTTGTCTCGACAGGCATGGAATGCAGATCCAAAGATGCAAATGCTGGATGGATGCAAGATGTTCCTAAGAACTCTAAAGATGGTGGATTTCTAGAATGCGATACAAGGGTTTGGAACAACTCTAAGGATGGTGAAATGCTAGGGGATTGGTGAGATGCTCTAATTTGGATCAAGGATGGTGGAGGATTGGTGGGAGATGGTGAAAGATTGGTGAAACGCTTGGCGATGACAGAGGATTGGTGGAGGATGGTGTAAGATTTACTAAGTGTCAACAAATGAGATGCTTCTTCCTGATGTAGGATCAATGGTAGGATTGTGAACCTAGGATAGACTAATGATCTTCGGTCAACTAGATTCTTATCAATGCAAGCCAATCTCTTTCTTGAGATGATGAGGTTTACAAGGACAAGTGGGTTTTCCTTTAGACAATGCTCTATCAAAGGGGGAGATTTTTTATTTGGGATGAGGATTGGAAGCAACTCAAAAGATTAAGACATGAAGTGTTTAGGATTTGGATCACTAGATTTTGATTTTGATTTGGATGATGGGTTTTGATTTGGATAGATGGATGCTGATTTTGGGATCAAGGATTTGGATTTCTAATTAATGATTGTTGATGGAAGGATGGTGAAGGATGGTGGAATGATGCTATGTCTAAGAGGATGACCTAGATGTAGCTGAAATGGATGACCTATGATGTAACTAGGAAGATGTTTAAAGAATGCAATGATGCAAATAAGGATTTCTTAAACACAACTAAAGATAGATGGTGATGCAAGGATGAAACTAGGATGAACTAAGATGAAGGAATGTTGAGATAGGATTTGTGGGATTTTGAAGGAGGAATGGACATGTGATGGTCCCAACTAGTTTTCTCTTTCTAGATTGACATAGCAATGGTTAACTTTGAATCGGAAGGCAAACTGCTTGACTCTGGTGTTATACTCAATGTTTTCCAGTCTCTCTTGATTTGTCACTTCTGCTTGGATCGCTTTAAGGGAATGTTGGTGATCTTTCAAATTTATTTCTACATGTTTCTTCGATTGATAGACTCAGGGATTAGGAATCTTTTCTTTCTTGTGTTGGGTTAAATCGGACATTGCTTGGGGAGATTCCTGGTATTTTGTTTTTTGAAACAAGGCTTTGAATGTCTGATTTTTGATGTCTCGATTGGGAAAGGACTAACTTGACAATATAAACTTTGAAAACAATCCCGATAAGGGACAAGGCAACCTTGTGGGATACAAGAAAATGACTGAACCAAAAAACCTGATAAAGCTTTTGAAGGTGTATATTCTAACAAGTATTTGTTAGAATTTTACTTACCACTATATCTTCATCAATGACACCACCAGATCCTCTGATAGCATTGACTACCTCCTTTATTCTATTTGTATACTATACTATATTTTATCCTTCTTTCATTTTCATATCGTCAAACCTGCCTCTTAGGCTTTCAGATCAGGCTCTCTTGACATTAACATCACCACCATAGACTTGAGCTAGTTTATCCCACATTTCCTTTGAAGTACTACAATCTTTGACATTCTTAAATTCAGCATCTAATAGAGTAGCAACAATCTCTATCACAATCATGTTTTGTTCATGTCGATCCTTTAGTTGATCAAGAGTCAAAGGTCCAGTCAGTGGTTGTAAGTAGCCATTCTTAAGTAGATGTAAGCTAGAATCTCCAATTTTGGATATGTGAAGTTTCATTTGACTTTTTGATATAGTAAAGTTGTCCTTGTTCAGCTTCGGCACCTCCCTCTTATACATTTTGTGATCTTTCTGGTGAAGTCCTTAAAACTCTTCCAAGAAACCAATGCTCTGATACCAATTTTTAGAATAACTAAGAGGGGGGGTGAATTAGTTAGATCATTTATTCTATAGTCCCAATTACAAAGATGTATCTCTTTAAACAAATTCAACAAATTCTATAGCTCGGTAACATAAACTATTAAACTATCTGTGCCTTTACTAATTACCAGTTAATTACTCATAGTTATTACCGACCAAATCAAATATGCAATATGTAAAGTATGAAAACAAATCAATCATCACATAAACACATAACACAAAGATTTAATGTGGAAACATTGTTAAGGGAAAAACCATTTGGGACCGGTAACCCAAAATAATTTTCACTCTTATGAAGTGAGCTCGGTGAAGAGCCAACCCTGTTAAAGGTTACAAACACACTGTTAGGTGTGACCTTGTTAGAGGATTTAAGACTAACAGTTATCATTCAAACAACATTCACTATGGGGTCGATAGGATAACAATGTACATTTATTGAATGACATGGGGCATATCATAAGATGGTTAAGTCCACTTGATTAAGAGATTTTTCTATATCAATGGTTAAACTAAAATAGTAGTTGATCTGATTACAATAAAACTCAAATTACAGATGTTCAGATCTATTCTAAGCCCATACAAATCCTCTGATCAATATATCAATTCACTTCCTCAACTTACTTTCACTCGGTAAAAGCTCTCTGATGCTCGGTATTGTTTTGCAGTTCGGTTCTTCTTCAACCAGTCTGATCAGGCATGCATGAAACTGTATTCACATGAAATCTCTCTAGTCTTCTATCTTCTGGCATATTTCATAAAGAAACTCATATCTCTTATATAGACAGATAAACCATTTTCATATCAACCATTAGATTTTGCCGGTTAATCTCCTTCATTTATTTTTCCTCTTAAACTTTCCTTGGTGGTTGTGTCAGTAACATGTTTCAATTCCATCCCTTAGATCTTCTCTAAATTTTGTCAGTCGTGGATCTTGTAACAAACTTTATCCTCAATCTCGAAATCATAACACTTTACAACTCATAATTTCTATTGGCTAAACTTAAGTATTAAATGCTTTCATCTATACTTGATTAACAAAGAAATGCATTGGCGGACAAAATCTCAGTTAATACTATCGCTTGGTATACACTACACTAGCTTGGTGTATATTGAAGTGCTTCATTTACCGACCACACTGCTTTGTTAAGTTTTGCTTCCATCTTCATAAAATGTTAATGCAACATAATCAAGTCAACCATATGAAGTCGTAGACTCATCAATAAGTTACCCAAAGTATTCCTTAACCTCATGTGTCATATCCATCTTCCTCCATGTACATATCTTATTTCTTCATCTTTTCTCTCCTCTTTACAGATGTTTAGATGTTTGCAACTATCATGATAAGTTTTGTCAAAACTAGTTGACATCAATGACAAAAAAATGACTGATTTAATTATCTTACATATCATTTCAGTACTCGGTGATCTCTAATCATTGATCTTCAAGTCAATCAAGTATTCAATCAGTTGTAGTCTCATAGAAGTGTGTTTCTAAGAACCTTGTTGTCTTCTTATGCAATCAGAATATCTACTATACATGAAATGAGGTCTGCACTTGGCAATAATCTTACTCTTGATAGTCTGATTCATAAGCTGACAAATTTTGAGTTGAACAATTTTGATAATAGTATTGTATCATCTATTGAGTCTTCTTTCATGTCTTCTCTGAAGATCGGTAAGTCTAGCAATAGAAATAATAGGGATGACAATGACAGTAACACTTATGATGAGCTTGATGAACTTGAAGCTCTTATGGCCTGGAGGTTACCTAAAGGTAAAGGTCGATACAAGGGTAAATTGCCTTTAGCATGTTTTAACTGCAAAGAAGTTGGTCATATTACTGCTAGATGCCCAAATAAGAAAGAAGATGATAGAAACAAAGATCGATCTGGTGCAGGAAGCTATGGGAGGAGAAACAACAAAAGTTACCGACACTACAACAGAGATAATCGACACAACAATGATAAGGGCAAAAAGGTATGTTACATTGCTAAAGAGAATGATACTGATACTGACACAGATGATGATGTTGAAGTAGTATGTGTTGCGATGAAGGATGATTTTGAGGAAGAAGAAAGGTATGTAGAAACAAAACTCATTTCTAAAGTTAATAAAAATTATACATGGATCATTGATAGTGGATGTACACATCACATGACTGGTGATAAAGAAAATTTTGATCATCTTGAGCAATATAATGGAGGTTCTGTAAAAATGGGTAATGATACACCATGTATGGTTAGAGGAAAAGGATCTTTACTGATAAATGAAAAAATCAAATGTGATAATGCTTATTAGGTAGAAGGACTAAATTACAATTTTCTAAGTGTGGTAGAGCTTAACAACTCAGGTCATTAAGTAGCTTTTGAAAGCAAGAAGGTAAAGATATTTGATGATGGAGGAAAACTTGTTGGAATAGGAGCACAATTCAAAGGTAACTTGGTTTATCTTGACAATGTTGAGTCTTCATGTTTACTAATGAAAAATGAGGATGCATGGTTATGGCATAAAAGGTTATGTCATGTAAATTTTGATAACATGAATAAGATTAGTAGAAAGAAAAGGGTTAGAGTTCTACCTAGCCTAACAAAGCCTGATCATGTTATGTGTCATGAATGTCAAGAGGGAAAAATGATAAAATCTAGTTTTAAGAGTAAAGACTATTCAACAAAGAGAATCTTGGAGTTAGTTCACACTGACCTATGTGGTCCCATGAGAACTCAGAGCTACTATGGAGATAGATATTTCATTTTGTTTGTTGATGATTACACTAGATTGATGATTGTAATGTTTTTAAAGGAGAAACCTAAGGCATTTAAAATGTTTAAATGGTACAAAGAAAAAGTAGAAAAAGAAACCAAGAAAGAACTGAAATACTTGAGATCTGATAGAGGTGGTGAGTTTATTTTTGATGAATTCACTAACTATTGTAATGAGCATGGCATAAAAAGATAGGTGTCTGCACCGAGAACACCCCAACATAATAGGATTGCTGAAAGGAGAAATAGATCAATTGTTGATTGCGCGAGGAAACTGATGATAGAAAAGAATGTTTCTCAAACATATTGAGAGAGGCAGTTAGCACAGTTGTATATGTTATGAACCAAGTACAATTGAAGAAAGCCACAAATAAAACACCCTACGAGTTATGGTTTGGTCACAAACTGACTATAAGTTACTTCAGAATTTTTGGTAGCAAATGTTTTATCCTGAAAGATGATAGGAATGGGAAATTTGATTCTAAAGGGGATGAGGGAATATTTCTTGGATATTCTACTAAAAGAAAAGCCTACAAGTGTTTGAATAAGGTTACTAATAAGATGATTGAAAGTGCTAATGTTAGAGTTGATGAATTTGATGATAAAAATGGTGAAGAAAGGAATAAGGAGCTGGAAGACTATGGTATATTCACTTATATTGAACATCTAGAGTACCTACCAAAGCCACAGGCTGAGTTGACCGAGCATCAATAAAATAACACCGAGGAACAACAAAGGGAAACCAAGGATCAAGAAGAAGCTACCGAGCAGGGAAATGAACTTGAACAGGATGAACAACAAAGACGAGATCAAGTGCTGGCAAGATTTGTCAGAAGACATCGTCTTGAGAACCAAATCATAGGAGACAAACAAGCTGGCATGCTGACAAGAAGTAAGTTAAGACAAGGTACATGCTTAGTTTGTCTGTTTGAACCGAAAAATGTTAAGGTTGCACTTGAAAATGAAGAATGGATAAATTCTATGAATGAAGAGATAGAACATATAGAGAAAAACAAGACATGGACTTTAGTACCTAGACCAAAAGATAAGAATGTTATCGGTACTAAATGGATTTTCAGAAATAAGTTGAATGAGAATGGAGAGGTTACAAGGAACAAAGCTAGACTTGTTTGCATGGGATATGCATAGAAGGAAGGTATTTATTATGGTGAAACTTATTCACTTGTTGCTAGAATAGAAGGATTCCACGTGTTACTTGCATATGTTGCACATAAGAAGTTTAAAGTCTATCAAATGGATGTTAAGTCTACTTTTCTGAATGGGATACTAGAAGAGGAGGTCTACATAGAACAACCAGAAGGGTTTGTTGATCCAAATCAAAAAGACATGGTATGTAGACTACACAAAGCTTTATATGGTTTAAAGCAAGCACCAAGAGCCTGGTATGAAAGGCTGCATACTTATCTTTTAAGTATTGGTTTTGTAAGAACTAGTGAAAACAACAATTTGTATATGAAAGGAGGATCAGATGATACTATTTTGATTGCTAAAATATTTGTGGATAATATAATTTTTGGAGGACAAGATCATATTTGTAAATCATTTGGTGATGAGATGAGAAAAGAATTTGAAATGTCTATGTTTAGAGAGATTAAGTTCTTTCTAGGGTTGCAGGTTATTCAGTAGAGTGATGGAATTTTCATCATATAATCAAAGTATATAAAGGAAGTATTGAGAACATTTGGCATGGAAGATGCTAAATTAGTTGGAACACTAATGGTCACAGGCTACAAATTAACAAAATATGATGAATCTACAGAGGTAAACCAGACATTGTACCAATCTATGATTGGTAAACTGATGTATGTAGTACATAGTAGGCCATATATTGCACATGTAGTGGGGATTGTTGCTAGATTTTCTACCAATCCAAAGGATTCACATATGATTGAAGTGAAAAGAATCTTGAGATACCTGAAGAAAACCGATGAATATGGTTTATGGTCTTCTAAGGATGGAAAAATTGAACTAAGAGTTTACACCAACACAGATTCGGCTGAAAATATAGATGATAGAAAGAGCACAACCGGAGGAGTATTTTTATTTGGTGAAAGACTTGTTACCTGGACAAGTAAGAAACAACCTTGTATTTCTCAGTCTACTGCTGAAGCAAAATATGTTGTTGGTGCTACAAACTATTCAAACATTGCTTATATCAAACAAGTGTTGGAAGGGATGAATGAGATAATCACTGAGCCAGTGATTATATACTGTGACAACACTAGTGCAATAAATATTTCTAAGAATCTTGTAATGGACTCGAAGACAACATATTTCTATTAAGTGTCACTACTTAAAAAAACAAGTACAGGAGAAGCAAGTCAAATTGGAATCTGTTACATCAAAGGAGCAACTTGCTGATATTTTTACCAAGCCTTTACTGAAAGATACTTTTGAATACTTAAGGACTAGACTTGGGGTCCGTCCCCTGTCTACCAGTCACTAATGTGATCTGGAGGTTGCATCAGCCTAATCTTATCAGAAGATCATTCATGTTGATGCAACATAGCTCACACTTTGGATTTTGTCCAAGGTTGTGAAAGATTTGAGGAACTAGAACAGAGATTTGCATATCAATATACCAAGATACATTGTCTGCACCGAACAACAAAGAGTCACTTGGATATTGCAGAGCTGTATGTTTTATGTTTTTCTTTGGCATTTTTTTCAAAGGGAGAGATAAACAATATGATAAACAAAGAGATCAATGGAACATATATCTAAGGGAGAGATAATCTGAGAAAGTCAAGGAGAGTTTTGAAGATTTTTTCCTGAGAACAAAAGGAATCTGAGAGTTAAAAAGATCAAATCTGAATAGGAAAGTCTACACTTGCAATGCTATTATGTAACATATTGATTAAACACATTAAATATCAAGCTAGGGAGAGCTTACCGAGCTACAAAATTTTCTTACATAGTTGTAGAATACATATTTGGTATGTGTATGGTATATTTCATATTGCTTGAGTTTCCATCAATGCCAAAGGGAGAGATTGATGAACTACAACTGACTGAATACCTGATTGACTTGAAGATCAATGATTAGAGATAATCGAGTACTAAAATGATATGTAAGATAATTAAATTAGTCATTTTGTTGTCATTGATGTCAACTAGTTTTGACAATACTTATCATGATAGTTGCAAACATCTAAACATCTGTAAAGAGGAGAGAAAAGATGAAGAGCTGAGATATCTACATAGAGGAAGATGGATATGACAGATGAGGTTAAGGAATACTTTGGGTAACTTATTGATGAGTCTATGGCTTCATATGGTTGACTTGATTATGTTGCATTAATCTTTTATGAAGATGGAAGCAAAACTTAACAAAGTAGTGTGGTCAGTAAATGAAGCACTTCAATATACATTGAGCCAGTGTAGTGTATACCGAGCGATAGTATTAACTGAGCTTTTGTTTGCTAATGCATTTATTTGTTAATCGAGTATAGATGAAAGCATTTAATACTTGAGTTTAGATGATAGAAATTGATGAGCTATAAAGTGTTATGATTTCAAAATTGAGGATAAAGTTTGTTACAAGATCCACTGCTGACAAAATTTGGAGAAGATATAAGAGATAGAATTGAAATGTGTTACTGACACAACCACCGAGGAAAGTTTAAGAGGAAAAATCAATGAAGGAGATTAAGTGACAAAATCTGATGGTTGATATAAAAATGGTTTATCTACCTATATAAGAGATATGAGTTTCTTTATGAAATATGTCGAAAGATAGAAGACTGCAAAGATTTCATGTGAATACAATTTCATGCATGCCTAATTAGACTAGTTAAAGAAGAACCAAACTATAGAACAATACCGAGCATCAGAGAGCTTTTACTGAGTGAAAGTAAGTTGAGGAAGTGAATTGATATATTGATCAGAGGATTTGTATGGGCTTAGAATAGATATGAACATCTATAATTTGAGCTGTATTGTAATCATATTAACTATTGTTTTAGTTTAACCATTGATATAGAAAAATCTCTTAACTAAGTGGACTTAACCGTCTTATGATATGCCCCATGTCATTCAATAAATGTACATTGTTATCCTATCAACCCCATAGTGAATGCTAGTTGAACGATAACTGTTAGTCTTAAATCCTCTAACAAGGTCACACCTAACAGCATGTTTGTAACCTTTAACAGGGTTGGCTCTTCACCGAGCTCACTTCAGAAGAGTGAAAATTATTTTAGGTTACCGGTCCCTGGTGGTTTTTCCCTTAACAAGGTTTCCATGTTAAATCTTCATGTTATGTGTTTCTGCGATGATTGATTTGTTGTCATACTATACATATTGCATATTTGATTTGGTTGGTAATCACTGTGAGTAATTAACTGGTACTCAGTAAAGGCACAGATAGTTTAATAGTTTATGTTACCGAGCTATAGAATTTGTTGAATTTGTTTAAAGAGATACGTCTTTGTAATTGGGACTGTAGGATAATTGATCTAACTGATTCACCCCCCCCTCTTAGTTATTCTAACAGTGTTTTCACTAAGCTTTGAACTTTGCAATCACTTCAAGAAGAACTACCTAAGGACAAGGCTGGTATCAAAATCTTTTCCCAGAACTTGATACCCCAAAAGAGGGATACATATGGTGAGTGTCTTAAGGTGATCCAACAAACCATAGGGACCAGTCCTTGCACAAAGATTCTGATACCTTAGGATTTATATCAGGTATCTTTTGATTAACAGGTTTATAGTTGTTCCGTGGAGTCCTCCCAATCGGTTTGTATGCATGTGACTCACTTAAGAGCCTAGTTGACCATGCCGAAATAGTAGGGATATTCACCTACCTCAGGCTACCATCAACACGCATTGCCCAAGCTTGAGGGGATGTAAGCGAGAGTTTTCTCAATGCTTTTTTTCTATACCAGCTAGGGAAGGTACCAGTTTGAGGTCATTCTCCAAAGAGGAAGTGCTTTTTCTCTCTGGACAAGCCTCTCTAGAAGTAAAATGAATGAACTAGTCCAAGTTCAATTTCACTTTTATGTCACTTAATTAAAAGGAATTTGCATGAATGGGAAACTTTGCAAGACACATCAAGAATTTTATTCTTTCCCAATTTTATTTATGTGTTTTGAAATGAATGCTTGCAAACACATGTTTAAATTTTTATTTGTTCACTTCTTTGAAAGCTTTTTTGAAAGATTTTGCAAGAATTTTACCTTTTCATTCAAGATTGAGTGTTGCTTTTAGGATCTTGATTTTTGGAAAGAAAATGAAATAATTTGTTTGTAATCTAGGAATTCAAGATTTTGTGCTTTTTGATGTAAAGAAACATGAGTCTTTTGATTTTAACTTTGATTTCCTTTAGAGGCATTCAAGATTTGTGCTCTAGAATTTGGTTTTTTATGCCCAAAAAGAGGTGTTTCTAGATAGTTTGATGCATGAAATTTGAAAATAAATCAAGATTTTTCAACATGAAGTTTTTTTTAACCAAGAAAAAAGTATTTAGGATGATTTAGGAACATTTAGGAATGGTTAGGATCATTTAGGAACCTTTTAGGAAAGATTTATAGATTTGCTCGTAGATTGAGTAGAACTTTGTATTTTTCAAAAGTGAAGTTCATTTTAGCTTTGATTGATGCATTGATTTTGATTTAGGAACATTTAGGATGCATTAGAGTTTATTAGGAACCATTTAGATTTGGAATGCAGATTTGAGGTTCTTTTTATGCACCAAAAGACAAGGTGTTTCTACTTTGCATGAATGCATTCTAAAGCACTTAGATTTGCATGATTGAAGTTCATTTTAGCCAACTGAAAGACCTTATAAGTGATTTTTATTACTTTTAGTACCAAATAGGATGGTTTTAATTTGATTAGGACTGATTAGGAACAAATAGGAAAGACTTGTAGATTCTTTGATTTAAGGCACTTAAGAGTGTGTTAGTGTTTGTTTTTAAGCAACCAAATGAAATCTTTGAAGTTCCTAATCGATCAAAAAAGATAATGAGCCTTAAGGCCTTATTTTTTCTTAATTTTTTACTTGATTTTGAGAACACCTGCACAAGATGGGGTTAAAAATTGAAAATTTGGAGCCAAGAAGCCCTAGAAGGGCCTCAAAAACCTAAAAAACCAACTAAAACCCTAATTAAGGCCTTACACATGCCCCTGTTTCCCATATGAGTAAACATGGCAGGATATTTTCATGCCTTTACTCATAAGAGTGATGGGTAGGGCTAGTACGAGTGAGGATAGAATCTGGCACAAGAAAATAGGGCCAGTAGGCCAAAAATAAGCCAAGGAGGCCTAGAAAGTTCCCATACGAGTGGTGGGTGGTCCTAGTATGAGCCAAGGTCCTTGATCATATGATAAAGTAGTCCAAGGAGTTTACTCATATGATTATTCACCTATAACAAGATGATTCTTCTGAAAACATGAGTATTTTGCTTGGAAAACCCTAAAAAATGTAGTTTAGAAGGCATGTAGGGTCCCATCGGGCATACCAAAATGTGATCAGTACAAAGTTAACCTATTCAGAATAGGCATGGACATTAAAAAATTAGTGAACATGAATCTAAAAACATATTCCTAAGCTTAAACATAAAAATGAATGCAAAGACACTCAGATAGACCTGAAACGGGAGCACCCTGTCACTGTTTGATTTGTTCTCACTTTAGGGATGTAGGTGTTCTCTCAAATCACTTGGATCATATTCCTAATTATTATTAGGAAATATTAGGATAGGTTAGGGACCATAAGAACCCCATAGTGGCACAAAACCGGGTATAGAACACCCATTTTGCCCCTAAGGCCTTAAGAATCCTAAAGGCTCAAGAATGCAATTTAAGCTACTTATGAGTAATCTATGATTTGTTTTTAGACCAAATGAGATGTAGTATGATTCAAAAAATAATTAATAAAATCTTGAAAGAACTAGGTTCAATCCATTAAACTTAATCTAATATGTGTTAGAAAGCATGGAAAATGAGTTAATCTAGCATATAATGAAGAAAGCTTAAGATCTAGGACTATTATAGTGTTATAACACTACTTAATATAAATAATGTGAATTCTCTATTTTCTCTTAGGAAGTGAGGGTATTTATAGGATTTGGGAAGGGCTTGGGTTAGGAGGATGAGTTAGAATTAGAGGTAAGGTCTGGGGTAGAGTTAGGGGTAAGGTTTGGGGTAAGGTAAGGTTTACCTTGGGTTAGGGTTGCTCACACATGTGTGAGAAACACTAGGGAAGTGTGCAAAGGGAACAAGTGTGGAAGAAGAGACATGGGTCTCTTTATGAGGCTGTAAGAAGCCTTAAAGAGTGTGTAAGAGGCTATTTATGAGTTTGTAAGGCTCATAAATGAATGGGTTTGACTAAAAGTCAATGAGACTTGGATTAGCTTAGGAAATATAGGAAACATCTCCTAAATAGGCTTAGGGAAGTTTAGGATAGGCTAGAAGGTTCTAGGGTTTTGAGACTTTAAATAAATATAAAATCTGTTTAGGGATTGTGACATCATTTATTAAATATTGATTCAATAAAGAGAGGAAACTCACTTTACAATTGATTTAAATTCTTTGGGGAGAGATTCTTTAATTAAAATATAGGGATTTAATGACATAAAAATATATTAATTAATTAGTAAATGATGATGTCATCAGGGGTTTTCAAAAAAATAAAAATACTTTTATTTTCTAAAGGATTTTTAGGTGTCTACAATCATTCAAGTAGAAATCTCCCCAATTTTGATCTACTGGCCATTTGTCTACATATTTTTTAGGCCTCAAAAGAGGGCATACCATCCAATTCTGGAAGCCATTGAATTCACACTCATTTGATGTAGTATTCCAAACCCTCAACCAGAATTGTACTAGGTTTGGTCCTATTTTGCTCACTTTCCTAGGCCTCAACATGTTCACATCCATAAGGTCAACATTGAATAACATAATTAAATGCATTAACATGGATTAATGCATGAAATTTTATGGCTTTCTATTATCTATAATTGAAATTAGACCCTCATGCATCCTATCAATCACATACTGAATGTAATCATAATCAATGTTGGCATGATGACTTTGCATATCTAGGATGATCATCAGCAAATCTACTGGCATTCTTTCTTTATCTCCATCAATCCCTAGGACTAGACACAACCCATAGGCAAGGTATTTCATGTATAAATTTAAGGACTGAAATTCATATGGGGCTTTCATATGGGCAGGGAGTGGGGCTATGTACTTTCCAATTTTTGGCATATAGTGGACAATTTGGGATTTTAAAAGCTATATTTGCTTGCTATACTTTTCCTTTTCCTTTCCTAGGTCAATTTTTGTTGAGGAGGAAGTGAACAAGTTGAAATATTTCATGAATTATCCCCTATCTAGGGTGACTAGCGATGACCTATCACTTCTCTGAATTGTCTTGGAGACTGGATCATAATTTATTGCCAACTCAATCAACAAATCTACATCGAGGAAAATAGTAGACCACTAATTTCCGTAATCCTAGCTTCCAGGCATTACACACTAGAATGGGCTTATCCCTATTACTATAGAAATAATTGAAAATATGGTAACCCAAGACACTTGGAGTAAGAGGGTCCCTACAATTTTCCATGGAATCGATGAAGGTATCATCACTAACCTTCTTGTTCTGTGTTGATTGTGGGAGCAATTGGATGAATTCTTCAAAATAATTTGGCTTCCCTTTTTGGTCACCACTCTTCTCACATACTCTTTCACTAGATGAAGCATGAATGGCCTCTGGTTGACTCATGTTTCTTTCTCTTAAAGTACTTCTTTCTACAAACTATCTCCTTGAAATTGGCTCTCTGCAACAGCTTGGCTTCGCAAATTCACTCTCTAAAAATTGATAAGTGTAAGAATGCGAGCATCTTGTCTATATATACTAGAGAAATGAATGCATGGGAATGATCAAAATCTATGCAAATATCCTTCTTAGTCACCTCAACATTCACTTCTACATGAAACCAAGTTCAAATCCAGGCTAGCTGTAATGTAGGAAGTTGACAGGCCGCATTGAATTCTCAGAAAAGGTGACAAGCCATGATCACTATTTTATTATTTTAAAACCCTTGAAAATGGATAAAAAACCTTACTTGTACTGTGATTGGTCGATTTATTTCCTTTTCCAACCTGTCATAATGCCCTTTCAACATTAGAGTTACTTTTTCACTTTATAACCCAGTGAGCTTAACCTTACTTATTCAATGTGACTGAGGACATTTTCATAATCTCTCAATACTTTACTCAACCTCAGTTTGATCATGAGATTCAATGACTAAAGCATTCACTGAATCACCAAACTTTTTCCTTAACTGGGGTCTCATCTAGAGAATCAGTGACCACTGTCTGATCTTGTGCTTATCAATGGTCCATGTTGAGTCTCAAAGTCTTTAACCTTAACCCACATTTCAATACGAGATCACATGACTGAGGCATTCACTAGATCTCAGAACATTTTACTTAACCAGGATCTTATCTAGAGATCACACGAATGAAGCATTTGTGTGGTCATTGAATCTTATCTTAACCTGAAGTGTAATTTGGAGATCTAGTGCCAACTGTTAGATCTTGATTGTATCAACATTACATATTGAATCCTTGAAACCTTTATGTTAACTCATCTCTGGTCTGGAGAACATGTGACCGAAGACTTATTTGAATCACTGAATCTTTTATCTAACCTAGGTCTAATATGGAGATCACACAAACAAAGACATTCATGTAATCTCATAACCCTTGCTTAACCTAAGGTTGTATTCAGAGAATAAGTGACTAAGACATATTCTTGTATTCTCCAGATCTTTTTAGTAACCATGGATATATTGGGAGAACAAGCGATTGAATAAATCTCACATTATCTAGACTCTTGTCTTAACTCATGCTTAATCACGAGATCATGCGATTGAAGCATTCGCTAGATCTCGAAACATTTCTCTTAACCCCAGTTACACTAGGAGAACACGAGATAACCTTTATTCACCAAGTCACCAAATCTTTTACTTAACCCCAAATAAATCATGAGTTCAAGCACCAACCGTTGATCTTGTTCACCATTCATGGTCATCGCTAAGTCGCTAGATCATTTAAAACTAAACTATTGCATTAAGAGAATGAGCGACAATGGTAACCTGCTTAATTAAGTTCTTATTCACTGGATTGCTGAATGCTAAGCCACTAACCACTAGAATTAAAAGAACAAGCGATCACCATATTCGCTGGATCGCTAGATGTTTACAACTAACTGCTAAGAACTTGGAGATTCGGCGAACACTGTGTGACATCCCTTAGTCGCTAGATCACTAGATGAAACTTGCTAACACTTAAACATTACGAGACCTAGCAAACAAAAGGAAATAAGACCATGTGCAAGAAAAGACTCAAGTGCCATGAAAAAGTAACACAAAAATAGATCAAGGGTAGGGTTTTTAGACAAGCATAATAATTTTTTGAAACCCTAAGAAGAACTATGAACTAGTTCTCAAGATACATGCAAATTCTTCACAGACTTTGAAAGTACTGAAAAATTGGCTAACACCCTTTGCAAACTAGTCTTACCTTATTTCTAATCACTTCTCCTTTCTCATTCAGCTTATTCTTGAAGATCCATTTAGTACCTATAACATTCTTGTTAGTAGGCCTAGGTACTAAATTCCATGTATTATTTTTCTTTATCTATTATAATTCCTATTTCATTACCTTAACCTAATCATTATCTTCCAAAGCATCTTTTGCATATTTAGGTTCGAATTCAAACAGTAAAGAAGTACTTTCCCTTACCTTACCCCTCGTCATCACTCCAACATTTTTATCTCCAATAATCTAATCTTTAGAGTGATCAAGTTTCACATACCTTAGAAGTACCAGTTCTACTCTATGGTTACCTTCATCATTATTTACCTGTTGTGGATCATTCAATGGTTGTGGATTTTTCACTACTTCATTTATTTGGGGTATTGTATCTAGCTCCACCAATTAAACATAAACAAACTTGTCATAGTCTTCTGGTTCCTTCTTGCTATCTTCTTCATTTCTCTCAAAAAATTCATCAACTTTAACATTTTCACTTTCAATCATCTTGTTAGTACTCTTGTTCAAACATTTATAAGCTTTACTTCTAGTAGAGTATCCTAGAAATATTCCTTCATCACTCTTAGAGTCAAATTTACCATTTTTCTCATCCTTCTTCATTACTCCCAAAATTTTTAAAATAACTATCACTAGGAGTATGACCATACCACAGCTCATAATGTGTTTTGTTTGTACCTTTCTTAAGTTGTACTTGGTTCAAAGTGTAGACAACAACACTCACCGCTTCTCTCTAAAAGATTTGATCCACTCCTTTTTATATCAAAAGTGTTCTTGCAGAGTCAATTATGTATTTGTTCCTTCTCTCATCAATTCCATTTTGTTGGGGTGTTCTTGGTGCTGACATTTGTCTCTTGATTCCATGTTCTTCACAAAATGTTGTGAACTCTCGTGAGGTAAACTCGCCTCTTATGTTAGATCTGAGACACTCAAGTGTTTTATCTATTTCTTTTTCAACTCTTTCTTTATACACCTTAAACATGTAAAATGCATTAGATTTATCCTTCAAAAACATAAAAGACGTCATTCTTGAGTAATCATCAACAAAAAAAGATAAATTACTTATCTCCATATTAGCTTTTAGTTCTCATCAGTCCACACAAATCTGTGTGTACAAGGTCAAGAATGCTCTGTGATGAATAGACTTTACTAGTAAAGCTAGACCTAGTCAAATTTCCCAACTAACACTCCTTACACAACATTGTCTGGCTTAGCTAAAGTAGGCATACCTATAGCACATCTTTTCTTACTGACCTTTACCAAATTATCAAAGTTAACATGACAAAATCTTTTATTCCATAATAGACAGTCTTCAACTTTAGCCAATAAGCAATATTTATTAGTAGAGTTCAATCAAAATATATTACCTCTAGTTTGTTCACCAACAATAATTGATTCTCCAAAGTTTCCTAAGATCTTGCAAACACCATTACTAAATTCCAATATGAAACCTCTTTTATTCAGTTGAAAAATACTTAACAGGTTATACTTTAATCCATCGACCCAATAAACATCATCATAATTTGTGTTTTTATTAAGTGCTTGTATCATCAAAAAATAGAAGCACTTCCATTTAGGACTAGTTTAGCCCTCTGAGTAGGTATTCTGGGGTCATGTCAAGTGCCTTCAGTGGGTATTTTACTAGATTTGGCTTTTTCCTCCCTATTCTTCTTTTCTCCCTCCTGTTTCCAGCCTCTTTTTGGCAACTTTTTTCTAAGAAATTGAGAACTTTGACTTTCTAGGTCAAGGATGACCTTGTGGGTCAAGGTTGACCTTGAATTTGACCTAGGTCAAGGATGACCTCGACCCTAACCTAGGTCAAATTTGACCTCGACCTTGACCCCAGGTCCAAATTTTAGGTTCCAAAAGTTTCAGGATGTCGGGCTTCAGAAAGTTTTATTTCCTGCTTCTAGGTCGGCTGTTTCGGATTTTGGAATGATAAACTCTTAAATGATATTTAATATACATCCATTTCTAGGGGTTTTTACTTAATGGGAATTTATTTCTTATATGTCAGCCTCTCTAGAAGTTTTTTCCCTAGATTTGTATAAAAGGAAGCCTTTCTCTCTCATTTTGATATCTCAATTTCACATCCACTTTTTGTGATCAAGAAATTATCAAGTAAGAAAGAAGGAGAAGGAAAGAATCCAATAATTCATTCCTCTTCAAGCATCCAAGCATCCAAGCATCCAAGCATTCAAGCATTCAAGCATTCAATTCATCAAGGAGATCCATTGATAGCCATTGAAGGATTTAATCTCTTTGGAGCCCTCTTGTTGAAGAATTCTCCATCCACATCCATTCAAGCTTCTTCCTAGTCCAAGATCCATTAAAGGTTAGTGTTTAAGATCTAGTGCAATTTATTTGATACATCCTACATTTTATTCTACATTCATCCATACTTGTGGATTCAAGGATTCAAATCCTCCACAAGGATTTCAACATAAGCAAGGTGAGTAGTTCCATTTACTTTGTTTATATACATTGCAATTTCAATTATATTTCAAGGTTGATTCCAAACTGGGGTTTGACCGAGGAAAACCCCTCATCCAACAAAAAAAACCCTTTTTCTTGCAGGAGAAGGTGTGGGATAGCGAATATCAGTGCAGATCTAAGTACCCTTTTCGGCAAACTTTCGGGATCTGCGAATAGAATTTCTGTCGGATCAGTGCAGGTCAAGGTCAAATTTTTGGGGTAAGATTTTACCTTAGGGTAAGATCTTACCCCGGCTCTAGGTCAAGGTCGACCTTCATCAGATCAGAAAAAGTTTTTGGGTTTTCTCTGTTTCTGCATTTCCAGCCCAAATCCGGTTGCAGAATTTCTAAAAAATGTACACAGACATCAGAAATCAGCATTTTCCATATTTGCCCTATTTTGAGGTTAGTATTTGTTTTCAATTCAATTACTATTTCAATACATACTTTTCATAACAAAATATAAGGTTTTCTCCTTAATTCATATTCTCCATAGATGGATTCTTTTGTGCATTAACCTTTTGGTTGATCAATTTGGATCTCTCCTTTGGGAATTTGGATTTAGAGGTGGATCTTGTATTTCCCATCACATTCCACATACACACACTTCATATATATATATATATATATATCTTACATTTTGGTGAACCCGCGATAGACAACTCTTTCTTTTATGGTGTTAGATCTTGCATGTATTAGATTTCTTTTATGTTTTTGCATCTCATATAAAAATAAAAATAAAAATAAAAAACATTCATTTATTCATGCTTTGTGTTTTCCTAGTTTAGTTCATTTGCGTTGCATTGGTATATGAGCTTTACTACCTCTAGTCCTACCTATAATATTCCATATAGAAGAAGTTGTAGACTCATGGGTGCCTTTGATCATGAATCTTCCTGTCCTTTCCTTAGGATCCCGGATGACAATTTGATTATTCATGATTCCAACCCTACTACAAAGAAAAAATCTTATCACTCATCTCATGATGAGGATGATGCTTTAAGAGTTCCTCCTGAACAAGTCCAAAAACTCTCAACCGAACTTGATAAAATAGGTAATTGGCTTATTCAAGAAAACCATAATCAAGATTCTATTCAAGCTATAGAGGCTCTTAAGAAATTTATTTGTGATAATGATCAAGGTGTTAATCTTCTTCATGACATTACTCACCTTGTGCATTCAAATGTTAAACCTTTAGCTCAAGAAGCTCAATATCTAGGATTTTTTCCTCTGGTTACTAGTGTCAAAACTTCTTTTGTTCCTTTACCTAGTATTCCTACTTATACCCCTTCTTTGGTGACTACAACAGTTCCCTCTCTTTCTATGAGTGTTCCTCTTGTATCCCTTCCTACATCACAACCTTCTTACCATAATGTTCCTTTTACTTATTCCAATCCTCTTCCAACTATGGTTCCAAGTGTTCCTCTAGTTGTGTCTTCCATTCTTGTTGCTTCTTACACTTTACCTAGAGTTTCTAATGTTGCTATGCATACTATTTCCTCTAATGATTCAACAATCATCAGTTTGGCTCAAACTATGTCATCTTTACAACAACAACTTGCTTCCTTAACTCAAAAAAAGTTTAGCATTCCTACATGTGACATGGGAAGTCCTCTATCTCTAGAAATCATTTGTACTCCTATTCTTTAGAAAGTTGATATCCCTCATCTCGAGAATTACAACGGAAAAGGAGACCCTATTACTCATGTTAAAACATTTCAAATCCTTTGTAGTGACTACTTTCATGACCATAAGATTTTAGCCAAGTTGTTTGCTAGAACCTTCTATGATAAAGCCTTGCAATGGTTTTGTTTCTTGCCTCCTTATTCTATTGACTCTTTTCCAAAACTTGCCAATGCCTTTATTCAACAATTTCAAAATAACATTGGTCTGCAAGTATCTTTGATTGATTTGATGCATTGTAAATAAAACACTAAAGAAAAATTGATTGAATTCATTGGTAGATTTAAGCATTTACATGCTTAGATTTCTTATCCTATTCTTGACATTGATATTCAATGTATCTTTATTTCAAATTTGCAAAAGGATATTAGAGATAAAATTATGCTTACTGAATTTACCTCTTTTCAACAACTTTGTGCAGTGCTTCATCATTATTAATTACAAGTGAGTCAATTTGAGATCAACACTCCAATGGCTCCTATTCTAGTTGATAAGAGTGATGTTGCTCCTAATCCAAACAAATTTTGAAAGCCTAACAACTATGTCAAGATAAACAAACAAGTGAATATAGTTGTTGATCAAGTTGCTGCTGCATCTCACAATGCCACTTCTGAATCCACTTCTTTTCATCTAAATCATACGTTTAATCCTCTCTCTGAATCTTTACATTCTATCATGAATAGGTTGTTAACTACTAATATGATTACTTTACCTCCTATTTGACCTCTTTTACCTGCAACTATTGCATCTAAATCTTTTGATCCTAAAGCATTTTGTCAATATCATCATCAAAATGACCATGATACTGAGAAGTGCTATTCTTTAAAACATAAGGTTCAAGATTTGATTGATTCTAATGCCTTATCTATTGATAATTTTGATGGTAGTGGGAACAAGTCTATTTCTCATCCTAATCAAAACCTTCAAATTTATACAAATCCTTTACCTACACATGATACTAATACCATTGATCAACCATCTTCTCTAGATATTGTTTATGATTCAAATATGGATGACCTCAATCATACTATTAACCATGTGGAGCATGTTGTTTCATCTCAACTTGAATCTCTACCACTGACTCAAACTCAACCTCAACTTCAAGGTCCACCTCAACCTATGCCTAAACTAAAAACTCAACCCAAACCTCGAAAACAACCTAAAAATAAAAGACCTCGGGAACTCTTGATTACCTTTGATGATTCTGAGACTATTAAAGCTCCTGATGGTCCCCTTTATATTTATTGCTAGGATTTCTAAGATACCTACACGTGGTTGTCTAGTTGATCCTACATCCTTATTCAATGTTATTACTGAAGAAAATATTTTTATGAAAAACTTTCAACATGATTCTTATGATACATTTGATGTGTGGATTCAAACTTGTAATAGTTTTTTGTATCAATCATTTGGTTCTATTGATTTGCCGGTTGAACTTTGTGGTAAAATTGTGAACACTACCTTTGTTGTTGTTCCTACTTCCGATCAATTTCAAGTTAAGCTTGGTTTTCCTTGGTTGAATTGCATGCATGTTGTTGCTTCTCCTATCCATAAATGCCTTAAATTCATTCATGATGACGAAGTGAAGATGATAAACCATAGTTTATATCAACCTTCTAGGCCCAAGGATTGTGCTACACTTGACTTCTTTTGGCCTTCATTACCTAATTCATGTCCTTCTCGACCTGATAACCTCTTTTGCTCATATCAAGCCTATAAACATCACAAGATTCTCAAGTTAAGCATGCCTTCGATGGATCTTAATCGTGGTCTTTTGCCTACACCTTCCATACCTCCTTTATTTATGGCTTCTAGTTTTGTTAATCAAGCTCCTACTATTTCTTGTCAATCTACTGAGAATCATACTAATCCTCCTATAGAACCTATGAAGGATCCGGTAGTTGTTCCTCCTCGTTCTCAACATATTTCAAACAAGACAAAATGTAATCGATATGCTAATGAACGCCGTAAAAAGCATCATGCTCAGGCTAAGGCTCGTACTGTTGTTATTCAAAGTTCTTTACCTTCTTTTGATCAATCTATGCATGATGTGTTAGAAGAAGTTAATGCTAATAATGATGTTAAGATGCATGATTATGATGATTCTATTCGTATCTTAGATCCTATTTTGATTAATCTGGATGAAGAAGATACTCTTGATGATGATCATGATAAATATGAGACTATTGACATTTATACCAATTTACCTAATATGCTTTCATCACAATTAACAATTACACCTAGTATCGAACATCGTGATTCTCAAGAGGATCCTTGTTTGGAACTGGCTATCATTCCTACTGTGTTGGATATAGTCCCTCTTGTGATTTACCCACCTTCCCTAAATGATATAGAATGAGATGGGGAGAGTAGGTGGCGTGATTGGCTGGTCCTTCATGGTAGCCTTATGTGAGTTTGTTTGTCGTATTGTGCTTCTCCCGTAATGTGTTTACTAAATGTTTGTTAGATTTTTTTATACAACCCTTGTTTCTCTATTGGTGCAAGGTGATAAAGGAATGAAACCTGTTGTGCTATTCCTTTATATGTATCTCTATTCTTCTATATGTTATTTCATGTTATGTTGTACTTGTGCTATTGTTCATAAATGTTTCCTTGTGTAATTTGCTTAGATCCATGACTTGGTAGCACTAATTCTTTTTGGTCTCCATGCCGTGGTCTGAAAAGATTCCTCTTCATAACTCTTTTGTGTCCTTCCCCCATTGTGATTGTAGTTCTACTTTCTTTGGGGAATGATGTCAATTCATTTGCAATAATATCATATATATATTATCTTATGATCATACTAACCCCATGGTAGGTAGATCCCTTCTATGTTCTCTGTATGTTTATGTGGCATTTCCCTTGATTTGTCTTCATTTGGGGGCATCTCGTGGTGGAAACATAATCTAATGAAGTTGTTTATGTTTCCGTTCAAGCCATTTCTCTTGTTAAAGTGTTAGCAATGACTTTAACATGGGGGCATACGCTTTGCTCACATGTTGCACCCACACACTTTCAATATACATATATTTTTCAAGGTACTTCTCTCCCTTTATGGATTAGTGACTAACATTAAAGCATGGATTTTTATTTTCATAGGATCTCTTGATCCCTCCAGTTTCAAAATTTTGATCCCTTAAGGTTGGAGGTGTCCTTAAGATTGGATCTCTTTTGTTTTTGGTTTTTCTCTTGTGGAATAAGATATTCCTAAGGGTGAATCTTTAATGGGTTGACTAGTGAGTAGCCACATTCACTAGGCTGTTCAATTCTATCTTTCCAGTTGCACTGTTTCCTTGTGTGGTTCACAATGGGACATAAGTTCTCATTGGGTGAGATAATCACACCCTCTTCTCTCTCTTTTCTAGAGGTGTCTCTCTTATTTTTATCTTGGAGTTGATGAAGACTTGAGTCTTTGGGGGCTTGAGGATTTCTTTGTCCCTTTTATTTCAATAGGATTATCTTTTCATTATGATCTCCTTTACGAAGAGTTTGCATTGACTCCATACTCTTGCTAAAGTGGTGGCTAAATGTATCATTAGAAAATGGAAGCACTTCCATTTAGGACTGGTTTAGCCCTCTGAGTAGGTGGTTTGGGGTCATGTCAAGCGCCTTGAGTGGGTATTTGACAGGATTTGGCTTTTTCCCCCATGTTCTGCTTTTCTCCCTCTTGTTTGTAGCCTCTTTTTGGCAACTTTTTTTGAGAAACTAAGAACTTTGACTTTTTGGGTCAAGGATGACCTTGTGGGTCAAGGTCAACCTTGAATTTGACCTAGGTCAAGGATGACCTTGACCTTGACCTAGGTCAGAGTCAACCTCGACCTTGATCCCAGGTCCAAATTTTAGGTTCCAAAAGTTTCAGGATGTCGGGCCTCGGAAAGTTTTATTTCCCGCTTCTGGGTCAGCTGTTTCAGATTTCAAAATGGTAAACTCTTAAATGATATTTAATCTAGGTCCATTTCTAGGGGTTTTCACTTAATGAGAATTTATTTCTTACATGTCTGCCTCTCTAGAAGTTTGTGCCGTAAATTTGTATAAAAGGAAGCCTTTCTCTCTCATTTTTATATCTCAATTTCACATCCACTTTTTGTGATCAAGCAATTATCAAGTAAGAAAGAAGGAGAAGGAAAGCATCCAAGCATTCATTCCTCTTCAAGCATCCAAGAATCCAAGCATTCAAGCATTCAATTCATCAAGGAGATCCATTGATAGCCATTGAAGGATTCAATCTTTTTGGAGCCCTCTTGTTGAAGATTTCTCCATCCACATCCATTCAAGCTTCTTCCTAGTCCAAAATCCATTAAAGGTTGGTGTTGAAGATCTAGTGCAATTGATTTGAGACATCCTACATTTGATTCTACATTCATCCATACTTGTAGATTCAAGGATTCAAATCCTCCACAAGGATTTCAACATAAGCAAGGTGAATAGTTCCATTTACTTTGTTTATATATATTGCAATTTCAATTATATTTCAAGGTTGATTCCAAACTAGGGTTTGACCAAGGCAAACCCCTCATCCAACAAACAAAACCCTTTTTCTTGTAGAATCAGGTGCGGGATAATGAATATCAGTGTAGATCTGAGTACCCTTTTCGGCAAACTTTCAGGATTTGTGAATAGAATTTCTGTCAGAGTAGTGCAGGTCAAGGTCAAATTTTTGGGGTAAGATTGTACCCTTGGGTAAGATCTTACCCCAGCTCTGGGTCAAGGTTGACCTTCATTAGATCATAAAAAGGTTTCTGGGTTTTCTCTATTTCTACATTTCTAGCCCAGATCCAATTGCAGAATTTCCCAAAACTATACACAGACATAAAAAAATCAGCATTTTCCATATTTTCCCTATTTTGAGGTTAGTATTTGTTTTCAATTCAATTAAGATTTCAATACATACTTTTCATAACAAAATATAAGGTTTTCTCCTTAATTCATATTCTCCATAGATGGATTCTTTTGTGCATTAACCTTTTGGTTAATCAATTTGGATCTCTCCTTTGGGAATTTGGATTTAGAGGTGGATCTTGTATTTCCCATCACATTCCACATACACACATTTCATTCATATATATATATATATATATATATATATATATATATATATATATATATATATATATATATATATATATATATATATATATATATATATACACACACAGTGCTATTGAACCTTTAACTCTTACCGCACATGGAGAACCATTACCGAATCTGATTGCTCCTCCATAAAATTCCTCCATTGAATTAAATTTGCTTATGTCACTGGTCATGTGATGTGTACACCTAGTGTCTATTATCTAGTCACTATTGTAATTCATGCTTGAAATCAATGCTTTTTTCTCATTGTATCCATCTACACTCGTTGAGGGTTCCTCTTTGGCTTCCACAAAAACTATTTCAAACTCTTCCTCATTATCTCTTATGTTCGATTCTTCATTAGTCACTCCTTCTGATAGGTAACATGCCTTGTTTTTTTTGTCTTTGAAGTTCTTGAATCTCTTGTGATTATCATTTCTATCATTTTCAGGACATCTAGATATTATATGACCAATTTTGTTACATGCAAAACATTTTAAGGGAAGTTTACCTTTGTACTTTCCTTTTCCTCTAGGTAATCTCCTTTCTATTAGTGCCTCCAACTCATCTTGATCTCTTTCCTCAAAAAAGATAGAATCATAGTCATGATTTCCTTCAGAACTGTTAGATATTTCTTTTCTTTTCCTTGATGAACCAATGGTCAGGTAAGCTTTGAATACAAATTCTATTCTAGGCATACTATTATCAAAATTACTTAATTCAAAAGCAATAAGCTTGCCGACCAAGGAATCTAAAGTCACATTGTAGGATTAATGGATCTTAATTCTTGTATAGTAGAGACTCTAATAGAATATGTGGTAGTAGGTTTCTCAAGACTTTTCTTACCACATCATCTTCATCAAGTTTTCCACCGGCTCCTTTGATTGCAACAACCTCTTTTATCCTATAACTGTATTGTGCAATATTATCACCTTCATGCATTCTCATTTCATCATATTTACCTCTGGGGCTATCCATCTTTTCTTTCTAAACATGAACATCACCACCATAAATTGTTATCAATTTGGCCCACATGTCTTTAGCATTATCCATATCCTTGATATCTACAAAATCAGCATCAGATAGAGCACTAGCTATTTATATCATTACAAAGTTATGCTCCATCTTTCTCTTTGTCTATTCATCTGTTAGGGGTCCAGTAGGTCGAATATACTTGTTCATGAGATGAACCAATGCTTGATCTCCAATACCTAAAAGGTGCAACTTCATCCTGCTTACCCATGTAGAGAAATTATCCTTAGAGAACTTATATGCTTCCTTCCTATACAACTTTAGATCTTTTCCCTCAAGATGTTAAGCTTATCACCAAGAGGACCAAAGCTCTGATACCAATTATTAATACATGTTTGATTACTGAGAGGGGAGGGGTGAATCACTAATCAACAAATTCTCTGATTTATAACTCTTTCAAACTTTGTACACCAAAACATTCAACACTAATTAACATGAGTAGAAACTATCAAAACACGCATCCACAAATATTAAGTCACACAATGAAGACACCATATTTTTCTCATGGAAACCCAAATAGGAAAAATAACATGTGGGGATTGGTACCCACTAAATTTGTACTCTTCTAGAATACACCATGTGAGGAGCTTACCTGGTTAAAGGTTTACAAAAGAACTGTTAGGTGCTACCTGCTTAAGGGATTTTCCTTAGACTTGTTAGGATCTTTGTCGTATTAGGAGCTACCTTGTTAGAGGACTTTAAACATTCAACATGAATGCCACCTTGTTAGAGGATTTACAACTAAGATCTATTAGGATTTATCTGGTTAAGGGATTTCACTGTTACAAAGGTTAGAAAGCAACATATAAGATGATCTGTAAAATTGCACTACCTCTGCATGATCATATCCTATTAAGATATGAAACTCTTCACCATACACTATACTCTTTCTTGGCTTGATTGCACTTGATTTCTTCACTTGTTTTATCACTGCACCCTTCTGCAATACTCAGTCAACAACTAACTCCTTTTTCAACTTTCCAATAAATAGAGTTTCTTCCACCAACTTGAAATAAACCCTAGATTTGAGATATGAATGATCAAGATCATGATAGGTAAGATACAATGTATCTAACAACTCATAAAATATTATTATCTAACCTTGTCGACTTCCATATAGATTTCACCTTGGAAATTGAACCATCTTCAAAAATTTTTTTTGACCAAAAGAAACTTCTTGAAGAATCCACCTCAAACACATACCTTGGGTAATTTGATGTCAAACACTTTCAACAAAACACAGAATTGCCTTACCACTTCACTAAAAACATCACCAATCCTATTACCACTTTAGATTTCTTCATAGGTCCACAAATTCATTACTTGTTCAAGAACTCTATCTTTTTAATCTATCCATTCTGTCAATATCGCTTCCAGTCAATTAAACAATCTTCACCTTTCAACATTATAAGTCGCTATCCTTAACATAGTATCTAGACATTGTTATAAATCATATCCTCTGATCTTTCCATCAAATACATTACCAATTTGAAACAACATTCAAATTACTTACTGTCAGTCACTTACTGTTCTAGCAGTTACACTGCCACCCTTCTTCCAATCATAACTTAGTTATCGATCTACACCAACAGTAGCGGTTGCACATTAGACATCTAGAGACAAACCTTAGTCTCTCATAAGAATCACACCAACTGATTTGACAGAAAAATCAAATCACCACTCCTTGGCTTCAACTGTTCTTCTTGTCTGCCTGACATCCTTCAAATGATCATAACTCACTACACACATAAGATAAATCTATGCAGTCATGGATATATCATCTAGAGATATTAAGTAAGCTTCCTTCACGATCGCACACATGAACTCATACCATAGCTCGGGATCCAACCTCTTGAACATATCTCATCATAACTGGAACATTGTCAACCAACAATCACTAAGTTGACCTTAGTGACAAATGAAATAACTGATTCACCAGTCATGAAATCTGTACCAATCTTCATCAATGCACCACTTAGCATCACTGCATCAGTTATGCTAACAGTTCCTTCATTCCATTCCATAGTTTGTTGTGCAGTATCACATGTCAAAGTCTTGTTTAAAGTCTACAAGACAACAAAAGGTCTCACCACCTTGTGTATTTCATATTTTTTCAACTAACACCATGATATATAGTGCAATGTTTTGGCTGCCCTTTAGCCCTTTTACCCTCTATTTCCACCCAACTACTAATTCTATGTTCAACCATGCTTCCAAAAAGTTTCCAAAAGCCAAATAAAAATAATCAACTATTCTACTCTAAGTCATACACTTCACTATTTAAAAAAATATTGTGTAAATCAATTTTAGTCAACAATATTAAATCCTTAAAAATAAAAATAAGAACATTAAGTCATTAGATGGATAGATGGACAGTTGGAATAAACTTTTTGATGAGACAAGACTTCACATAAAAAGAGCTTCTTACTCAAAATGTTAATTTAGAATCTCTTCTTAGCTTACATCTTACATTACTGAACATTAAAAATGCTTACAAAATCTTATCAATCTACATCACTTAGAAAGAACCTTTTCTACATAGACATCGACAGATACATTCAGATGCGCGTTCTGCAAGAGATCCCGTACTCACATGGCTCCCAATGTTCCACGTGGCACTTGGAATTGCGTATCTGGTGCGAAATCAGACAAATTCTGGATCCCGTATACGCATAAAGTAGCAAAATTCTTTGAGTGCCGTGGCCCTCCATCCGGTATGTCCTTTAACTATCACTGTGCATGTGGCACTTAGAATCGCGTGTAAAATTAGAAAAAAACGCTAATTTAGAAATAGAATGTGAGAGTCTACTACATACGTGTAAAGTAAGCAAAATGCTTTGAAATATATCTTATTGATCACCATTGCTGAAATGGGTACCTTGAGTGGGGGTTGGTGCGGTGAAATAATTTGATGAAATTCAGGCCCACACGTGACTCCACGAAACAACTTGAGATCCATAAAATTCTTTTACCTACTGGGATGCCGAGAAACATTATGAGGCCAGTTATTGTTCACAAGCATTATGCATGCCAAGAATCTGGAAGCTTGTTCATGCAAAAATCCCGAGGCTCTGCATGCATCATCGACTAAATAATAGTACGAGCTTTGCTGCAATGGCGCGTTCTTTGCCTGTTGTCCTATATTTTCTTTCGTCTGCGGTCATCATAGCTTCAATTTCTCTCCCTGGTATTTATCCTTCATAGCTATGGTGGCTTTAGAATAATTTTTTGTTTAAAAATTGAGAAGCTGTGGATTCTATGTACTCAATATGATTTTACATTCGTCGGTTTCTGGTCATGTGTGAAAATTATACAATAAAAGTTCCACTCTCTTGCTTATATTGTTTGAATTCATGGGTGATTGTGAGAGTTATACAGAGGCTGGTAGTGGGCGAACGGGGTACGATTTGCAAGGAAAAATAGGGGAAGTTGGTTTGAATTAGGGAGTGACAACTTATAAGTTTAAAACAGAATTAGGTATTCCATAAGGGTGCTGCTACCTTGATGTTTTTGGTTTGTGTTTTTTATTCTGAGAGAGAGGACAAGGTTGGGTTATATTCAAATCATTTACTTGCAACTCTAAAACGACAGCAAAAGACCAAATCAGGGTATTGGGTGTGGCATTTGCCATTTTTATTGTTGTAGTCTTTTCAACTTGGTTAGCATAGGGCACGGTAGTATGTAAATTTAACTTGGTATCATTTTACTTTTAATTGTTAATTATGGTCTAAGGTTATTTTTGAAACATATCTGCAAACAAGAGCGTTCTTTCAGCTGTTGTCAATGCTACTTCACAGCAAACATGCCAATGTGGGGAATTGTACTTTCTCGCAAATGTAAATCCATACTAAAAGACCAAACTAGGGTCTGCTGCGAATCACTTATGCTCTATTTAATTTATTGTAACCTATCCAGGAGTAAAACAAATCTTATGGGAATTGAACTTGAATAATTTTACTAGTAAATTTAAATCCACATCAAAAGGCCAAAGTCAAAACACTTTCTTGAGGTACTTCTAAGACTGGCAGGTTGTTAACTTGTTTACATTTTTCAATACCGAAACAATGCATAAATCAACATTGGGTTGGTTGATATGTTCATGTCGTTAGAATATCCAATGAAATACTCTTATGCCATCATAAAATTGGACTAGTGGGAGAGCTCCTATGGGATGTATTCAGACTTGATCAAATCCTTTAGGTGATTCTTCCCGCCATCATATGTAATCCCCATGCTAGTGGGATTGCGTGGCCTCCGTCCATTAACTTCCCCTGCTAGAGAGTTTCTACTCTGCAAGCTGAACAGAGTGCCCTGGTGAGGGGAGGTTGGTGTCTAACCTGAGCCTCACCCGCCAAAACCAAGTCCATTCTTAAAAAAAATTGTGCTCAATTGCTCAACTTGTTTAATATTATAAGCTGGATTTTGTCATGGGGCTAGTCTCCATCCACATACCGTCAATCTAAAGGACCTGGGGCTGGCATCTGTCAATGTTTTGAGCAGAATTTTTTCCTGATATGTTTGATCTTAACTCTGTAAAAAGTGGTAATGAAAAAACTAGATTTCTGTTGGAGAGTACTAGACAATCTTCAAGCCATCATATTTTAATTGGTATTTCACTTGCAATATGCTTTTATGATTAAAATGGTACCAAATATGAACTCTAGATTTTGTCTTAAATAAGACTGTACCTTTGACTGCACCGGTCTTCAATCTGATTGGCACCAAAATGGTATGCACTTAAAATTGAGATAAAACTTCACCAATAATACTTGTGACTGGCCCAAAACATATTTGATTTCCATCTCAATCTCACTGGCATTATCCTCTACAGCAATGCGTAACAGGCTGTTCTTATGTGGATGTCAAGAATGCCTATACATATTCAACCTTTTTTATAACCAGTATTTATATTTGAAAAAATGGCTCTTGCAGTAATGTTAGAGATATATTCAACCTTTTTTATAAACAGTATTTATATTTTAAAAAATGTCTCTTGCAGTATATTAGAGATAGCATTAATTGCAAGTGATGCTTACTTGTAATAAAATTAACAGGAGAATGAGGTGATGTGAAGTTAGACAAAATAAACTTTATATAGGAAAAACTTTAGAAGTGTATATGCAAGGGACTAACAATTGTTCCTCCAAAATTGGAATGAAAATTCCATAACGCAGTGGCAGTGTAATGAATATGCATTACAATATAAAAAATATAAGCAGTGTGATCAAAGTGTGTGATCCAAGTTTTAATATGATTGTGTCTCTAGATGGGGAAGAGAATGGAAGGCCTTTGACCCAGTGCTATTCAGAAATTCCACAATTATGTGAAAGAATCCAGTCAAATACTACTTGTAAAGGTCACAGGAGTAGAGTTAAAGACTGTAACAAATGTTAAACATTATTATGAATTTCAATTTACTCAAGGAGATGTTGTTGCAGTCAACAATTAGTAAGCAAATAATGGAGGATTCAGGTACTGAAGGCCAAGAAGAGTGGGACATGGGCATGTCTCAAACGGTTAAGTTAACATATAAGAGGAAATTGAGAGGCACAGACTGATGATATGAAGCTAATTATGGCAGATCAAATGCTGAACCACATTAATATTAAATATACATGAAGACAGAAACAGTTGAATTCATTTCTTGGATTGCCTGAGTGATTCAATATTTTAGTTGGACAAGAGATTAGAATATCAGTAGACACTTAAAAATTTCATGATGTTTTCTTTGTGCATGTCACTAGGGGTTGAATGATTTTTAAGGACTATTTAGTTTGATTGGATAATTCAATATTTTAGTTGGGTAAGAGATTAGAACACCAGTATATACTTAAAATTCATGATGTTTTCTTCCTACATACAACTATGGTTGGAATCATGTTTAAGGGAAGCTAATATATTATATACATTATTTTTGGCAGAATGGAACAATCAACAAACAGGGCTGAAATTAGACTTATTTTCACCCATTCTAAGGGATGAAGCAGCGATAAGAATAAATCAATTGGGGAAGGTATGTTAGTTTCACTCCATAATCCAGTTTGTAGAGTAGGCATCACTCTAGGATTTTATGCCTTTTGTCTTCCTAGATAACAGTTCTCTACATTTGTTTGTTTGTGCAATTAGTAAGTTTTTTAGGCTTGCCATATTAATGAACTGTGGCAATCTGGTGATTTTTGCTCTTACAAGCTCTATAAATATTCAGGTTGCTTTCCCTAATACATATCAATATGCATCTTCATTTACTATAAAAGGAAAACAAGGTGGGACTATTTCCTTCATTTCAAGATTCAATGAGCTAGGGAAAGTGCATTAGATTATGCCAATGCACACATTCTATCCCATCCAAGGATCGTAACTGAAGCTAAGAAAAGCAGTTCGATGTTTAAAGGGTTATGTGTATACATACAACAATGTTCCTTTTCTTCATTAGATTATGCCAATGCACGCATTCTATCCCATCCAAGGATCGTAACTGAAGCTAAGTAAAGCAGTTCGATGTTTAAAGGGTTATGTGTATACATATAACCATGTTCCTTTTCTTCATTGGATTTGAATCCAAAGCAGCATCCTTTAGTTCAAGCTTCCAAATCAGCTTTATGCTTAGGATTGGGATGCACAAGCTTGACCATTTTGGACTGATAAATTCTATTCTAAGAAATGCTGCAAATATGTGTCCTGAAAGATGTTCCAAAAGGATTTATATATTGATTTTTGTGCTCTATTAGGTTTTGTAGAGTCACAAGTCCATGTCAATTCTTTACATTTTTATAGTAATGTTATTTCACGGCTAATTATATTGTTGAATACATTAAGTTGTAACTAAGATGGATAAATAAGGATGTAGCAATGCTATAAATATAGAACCAAAATATAGATAACTAGTTATTACCTTAATGAGGGCCTGATTGGAGTAGAGTACAGAGAACATTTCAGTGACTAGAAGTGCCCTTGCAGTGTGAACAGACATGTAGACAGAGAGATATCCAAAATGTGGAAAATATACTTTAGGCATAAGTGGAAAATGTGGCCTGCTTGAAAGTCTCTAAAGATTAGGATAAAGGCATCTATTCCTTATTCCTTCTTAATTCTGAATCACCTTTCTTCAAAGATATATTGTATGGCTTCCTTCTACTTAGTGTAGTGGTATGGCCAACTTGCCTTGCCAATCATACCATGAATGGTAAGGCAGGTTTAGGTCAGCAGTATGTCAATATGATTGTTCATAGCTAGGGGATGACCCTTCCACAAATAAAAATTCATGATATCTTTCACTTCAAAATATTACAATAACTAAAAAAAATCTTCAAAATCTTATTTGCTTGCAAATCATAAAAAAATTCCTCATTTCAAGATCCTGCAAACAGATATGAGGCTGGATATGATGATGCCATTTCTTGATAACCGGTTTACACAGAAAGTGGCTTGATCGGTATTATAGACAATATCTGACAATGATCAAAGCATTAGAATTTTACTCAAGCATAAGAAATTGTTAATCACAAAATCGCAAAGTAAAAGTAAATGAGTAATTCTCCTTTCTTTATATAGAGTTAGGGCATAACGGTAATTACCAAACGGTAACTATTCGTTTAATGACTACAACATTAATTGCCTTACCTAACCTTTCTTTCCGTTTTTGCCAACCGGTAATTCAGGCTTTTTCCTTTTTGAACAAACTTCGGTTGATCAACACTTACCTATTCGGTTATTCTTCCCGACTGAGTGAGTTTGTTGTTCACCACTCCTACCGGGAACAGTAGAGGAGCTACCGGTTCCCTCTAAGCCATTTAGGCTCAGTTTGCTAAAGAGATATCACTATCTTCAGATGATGATCTTCCCTTTGTCTTCTCCTCAGCGGAGCTCTTTGATTCCTTCTTGAACCAAATTTGCTTGACTTCTTTCTCGGTCTTCTTTCCTTTGTTGTTGTTCTCATTTGAAGATGAGGTCTTCTCCACCGGTTTGACCGATCCTTTCCTTTTGTTCATTGATCGGTTTCTGCAGTCTTTAGCTAAGTGTCCAACTTTGTTGTAGGTGTAGTAGACTATCCCGGTTGCCTTCCATGGATTTACCCTTCTCTTGTTGGGTGATTTACACCAGGAGTCATTATGACTATGCATGCCACAATTAGCACAGTTGGTTGTGCTCCGGTTCTTGTTTCTTTTGGGGAATACCGGTCTCGGTGGGGATCTGAATGCCATTGTCTTGGATTTGCATTCATCAACTTTGTGTCCAAACTTATTGCATGCGTAGCAGTAGCCCTTGAAGCTTCCCCTGCTTCCACTGAACACACTTGTGGGGCTAGACCAACATTCATTGGTCTTGTGGCCATGTTTGCAATAGTTTTTGCAGTAACTATTAGTTGGCTTTACCGGTGCATTTCTGCAGTTGCTTGTTTTATGGCCCGGTTTCCCACAGTGTTTGCAAAAAATGTTGAAGGTCTTTTTACCCTTTTGTTCTTCCGGTTTCTTCTTTTCCTTCTTGCTTTTGTTGGCTCCTAATGATTCATCAATCTCCTTGGTGTCTTGACCGGTGAACCCAAGTCTAGTGGGATCTTTGTGTTTTCTTTGAGCTTTGAGTTGCTCATCAAGCTTGATTGAGCTCTCGTTGTATCTTCTTAGGGTTTCATTCCTTTCTTCAAGTTCTTTCATCTGTTCCTTCAATTGATACAACTCTATTGCCAGCCTTTTGCATGCTTCATCTCTATCATGTCAGCCCTTTTGCATGTTGACGTTTTCTTGAGTGACTATTTGCATGTCTTCTTGAAGTTGCAGAACGACAAGATCATTTTCCCTTACCGCTTCCTCTGCCAGATTCCTTGCTCTCTCAGAGGTTGTTAAGGACTTGACTGCTGTGTTTCTTTCATCTTTAGCTGTCCTCTTTTTCTCAATCAGTTCAGTCATCCTTAGGTCATTATCTTCCTGCTCCCTATTTAGGTTGGAGATCTGATCGGTTAGGATCTGGTTCCTCTCCATGAGCTTAGAGACTGCCTCCTCAGCTTCATCTGATCCACTCTGCCCAGAGAGTTCACGAATTGTTTCATTTTTCTCACTCAATTGCAGAGCTAGCTCCTTTCTTTTAGCAAGGGATCTTCTCAGCCTACTCTCTAGAGAGGCAATGATGTCATTGGCTTCCTCAAGCTATTTCGGATACCTGTAACTCTCCATGATCTTTTTCTCAAGCGGTTAAGCTTTATATATTAGAGAACTTAGCTCTGATACCAATTGTTATTCCTAACCAGTTATTGAGAGGGGGGGTGAATCAGTAAATACTATTTCTATTGCAATTTCACACTTGTACAATGATTCTTGCAAGATAAACAGAATGTAAACAATCATTCACAAACATAAATAGAAATACTCAGATCAACAAATCATGTATACGTGGAAACCCTCGGTTAGAAGGAAAAAACCATGGTGAGACAGAGCTCGCAACTTCACTACTGCAGTAATAAAGATGCCCTGTTAAGAGCTTATAAAGCATTTGCAAGAGTGCTACCCGGTTAAGGGATTTGGTAGAAGATTGGTTAAGATCTTAACTCTGTTAGGAGCCGCCTTGTTAAAGGAATTTCAACATCAACAAAGATGTTACCCGGTTAAAGGATTTATACAAACAACCTAGTAAGGTTCACCCTGATGAAATGATTTGAATATGCTTTCACAAAATAAAAGCAATGATCTTAATTGACACTCTTTGTTTGATTAGATCATACTTGTTGATCTTCCTGTTCTGCTTGGCTGTTGATCCTTTCTGCCTTTCACCTCTATGACTGTAGCTCTTTTTAGAAGATAACTCTCTCCTTCTCTGTATAATCAACAACTCTTTTCTTGCGTCCTATGACCTGTATTTATGCAAAATTTCATCTCAATGAAACCCTAACTCATAGAACCGCCAGGCTGTAAACTCGACCATAAATCATGCAACAAAGAAAAAGCTTTGCGTTCTGATCTTGAGTTTACCTTGAAACATCTGCGTAGAAATAAAACTAACTCCTGTTAAAAAGATAACTTCAGTTCTAAACGGTGGATGCTCCGCATATTCCGGTTTTAACTTAAACAAGTCTACATTCACCGGTGCGGATAGACATGCTGTTGATTGGTATCAATCTTATACCGAGTCCATCCCTATATGCAATATAAGATCGGTACAATATACTCTATTCGGTCTACCAGTGCATCTCCTTTGTTTAGTCTACCGGTGCATATATTGTGTTTCTAGTCTACTGGTGCCTATAAAGTAATACAAGTGATCTACCGGTGAACCTCTACCGGTGGGAATGGTGTTTGCATCTTTCTTCACTAATGACAACTTAAGTTTGCTAACACACTGCTGTAGTAGAAACACAGCCTTCCTGAAACAAATGACAGCCTTTGCATGTAAATTGCAGCTCCTTAAAAGATAACACAGCCTCTATGTTTATTATCGCAACTTCCTTGGATGATGAATGCTCACAAAACTCTTTCAATCTGCAATTAAATATCTTCAAATTGATCCCCAAATGATCAGATAAGACCCTTGTAAATGCACAAAGCTCTGAAAGGATGATGTAGAACAATGGCTAGCACAACCAACAATCTCAGTGCAATGTTTCAGCACCTCAAAGCTGAGTAATAATGGCCTCCAAACTTGCAATGGCTATTTGGAACCCTTGCTAGAGAAACTCATAAAATTCACCAAGTATCAAAACACAAAAATGATCATTTCCCATATATGAGAATGAGCTCTTAAGCCCCTTTTTATTCTTTTTTGTCAGAGCTCAAACACATTCCTTACCAATGTGGGATAAAAGATATACATTTTCATGAATTAATTGAATAAATGGCCCCTTCCAATGATGACTCAACCCTCAACTTAAGTGAAATTATAAAGTTAAATTATAACTTTATAATAATCCATTTAATGATTTAATAATAATTTGGCCACTAAAATAATAATAACTCCCAAAATACTTATCCTTTAAATATGCCGTCTAAAATATGAGTCACACCTATTATTTCCCCATGTGACCAAATGCACTTTCCAAAAATAGAAAGGGTCCTTCTCGAACAACATCAGACTTACTATAAATAGTAAACATTGCAAAAGTATAGCAAATGAAGTCCAAATGACGGCAAACGAAAACCAAACCAAAGCATACTGAATCCTGAAGTAGATGCCCACTGAAAGAGACCCTCTCTCCATCCCCATTAGCCTATGAGGGTTATATGATAGGCTAATCCATCCATAGTCATAGTCATGCTAAAAAGGGGACATTACACAATTGCATTTAAGGCATCAAGTCTAGATTGGGTTTGACTTAGTTTTTAATTGGTAAAGGGACCCTCCCACTTGAAGGGTGCAAATCCGACTTTCATGTGTCATCCTTTGACACATAAGGCCTTCAATCACACCATGCCACATCAAGTTCTCAAACTCGACCCACCTTATGTGGGCTTTTAATGCAAATGGCATTCAACATTTACAAAGCTGATCTTTAATGGTTACACCAAATTGTCAAGTTTAAGTTTTGTCATACCAAGTGGGAATGAAATTCTGATTTTATCTCTATGTTGAGAGTTGCTGAATCAAATTGACAGTTAGATACAAATCTTTGATTTATTTTTGGCTTAAGAGTCTGATTTCTGAGTTAAGCTTTCTTCGTTAAGGTCTGAAAGTCCTTTGCCACTTGAAGGTCGGATTTGCCACATGAAGGGTGGAAATCCGACCTTCAAGTGGCAAGCCTTGATGCATCTTGCAAATTGACTAAGTTGAATCGCCACAAGAGGTGAAAATCAATTAACTCTTTGGATATGATTTCGAATGATGCATGAAAATTGGAATTTTGAGTTTGCCTTGCCACATGAAGGGTGGAAATCCAACCTTCAAGTGACAAACATTAACGCATCAAGCAGTGGAATCCAACGTCACATGTGGCAAGCATTGTGACATCAACCCTCTAATTCTGACCTATGGTTCTAACTTGCAGACTTGGGAATAGTCCTCCAAATCTTGACATCATAGAAGGTTGGAGCTGAAAGAAGACATCGAAGAATTATCAAATCAAACAAATGTGGACTACTGTCACTTCAATTTTCAAGAAAATCAGAGATTTAGTACCGTGAATTGCAAATCTGGGCATAAATCTGAGTTTTGAAGTCAAATCATATCAAAATTGGGCCTTAAAAGCACTCAGATTTTGTCATCAATATAAGGTATATGGCCAAAATCTGGCAAACGATGTTACTTTTTGATGAGTTCGAACTTAATTGGATGAAAATGAAAATTTGGTATTGAATTCATATGCTTTATCATTAGATTTTCATTTGCATATTTTATTTTAGGATGAAATGGAGAAGATATAAGGTAAAATATTGAAAGATTGTTCACGAATAGCCGTGGTATTGAATTTCATTCCTTTTTATCCAATTTTCAATAATTAAAAGAAAAGAATTTGAAACTCAGTACTTAACGGATGATGATTTGTGTAGGTTGAAGATGCTTAGAGAACGAAGCGTTGTGGCAAGATCAAGTTTGAAGCCTGCAAATAGAGATCAACGAATTGCAATTCACTCATCGGGGAGATAAGCGAGATGATGTTTGAGATCAAGGGTCAAAGTGAAGGTGCAAACCCAAGTTCAAATGCAAAAGAGGATCAAGGCATCAAGCCTTCCTGTAATGTTCCCATTTTCACGAGCATCCAAGTTTGAGCGATTAGCCTATTAATTGACCCTTGTAGGCTAATGGAAAACCTCGTGTAGTAGAAATTATAAGAAGTGGCATCAACCCGCTCCCCTGCAATCCACAACTGATCCCTCGAAAACTGTGGCACTACCAACTACCTACTACTATCAGCTATATGAGAAGAAGAAATAGATTTACTTCTAGCAGAAGGAAACAAATCACCCTAAAAGCTCGTCCCCAGTCCAGGTGATACCTTGTCCATGTCCTATGAATTGGGGTAGTGTAAAATGGCACACAAGTCTCCGACGAATCCACCATCGCTACCTCAGACCTCTCAGCAACCTGGTCCATATCATCTGTCATCATGCTAACAATTGGAGAACCTGATACCACAAAACTCTCTCTGCAATCCTCCACTGAAGCACTCACCTCCTCTATGTCTATTGCATTTGTCTCAAGGATGGATGTAACTATGTCTCCAACACATCCATCACTTCCCACTATGGAAGCTAACTCACCACCAACCATCACTATATGCATATGAACTGGATCTATGGCTGGCAAAGAATGCATCTTCTCCAACTCCATAGTCACCTCTCCCGACTGCAACCGCAACTCCTGAAGGGAGCATCGAGTGCCCTCTAAAGCCTCAGAAGTCACTGTGAGATCCTGAGTAAGCTCCTTCACCTCCTCTTCTCTGAGCATCAATGCCTCACATGCTCTACTCCCCCACTCAACTAGGTGATCTCGGTCGGCTACCAACTATAAATAGTTATGTCTCAAAATCTTGATAGCCTCCCGCAAGGAATGAATCTCTATCAATGAAAGGTAACCACCACTATGCTCAACTGCCATAGGAGCACCCCATATGTTTACTTCCAATAGTTGACGAGTGGCATCGAAATGCTCGAGAGTAGAAGTAATGTCTCTCCAGCCGACTCTATATTGGCTAGTCACATGACGAATTTGCACAACGGGCCTCCTATGTACAATCTCAACTGCACTGTCCACACTATGGAAGCTGTATCTAAAAAAATCCCCTGAAGATCACCATATCTCTGTGTATTGTCATCCGAGCACACATCTACCAATTGAATACTGACATCGGACTCATCCTCATTTACCCCTGAGGAAGCTGTTACTGAATCTGACTCATCACAATCCTTAGCTACCTCGTCCTTTGTAACCATATGACAATCCAGATCTTGAGACCCATCCTCACTCACTAACAACTCAGAGTCCTCCCCTAGGGTCTGATAAATCAAGCATGACTCGTTGCAGGTAGAGTCATCCTCATGTGTCATCGAAGAAGTAACCTCATCTAAAGAAGTGGAATCCCTGGCTGTAACAAACCCCTGCCACTCATATGCTTCCCCATCCTCATCCGTGAGTCCCTGTAAAAAAGGATCTTGAGACCCACCACCATCAGATGATAACGCTGAGTCAACTCTCATTGTCTGATATAAAAGATCAAACTCACTGCAACACACATCATCCTAACACTCAACATCAGAGGTATCGACAATGCTAGTGACCACATTGTCTAACTGAGAACCCTTTGCTAACTCTGGCTGCATACATGACTCAATGTCATCATGTGAATCACCTACAGTGTGGCATGAATCTATGTCACCTGAATCATCTGTAACACTCCCAACATGAGTGTCATCACTGGATAGCTCCATGCCCACATCCTCAATACAAGAAAAGACTACTGTCTCCTGTACTGACTCAACACTAGGACTGTTGTCATAAACATCAGAGCTGTCAGAGCTCATATACTCCTCCCAGTCCTCAAAAATAACACCATCATCTAAGGTGTCAGAATCCATAGTGGTATTTACAACATCCTCCACTCTCACACTATCCACGACATCAAGAACATGCTCACATAAAGGAGTGTTGTCCTGAAAATCAGACCTTGTATCACTAACTTTGATAGGCTCGGGATGTTGATACTCAATACCACTATCTTCCAACAAGACAGACACATCCACATGTCCCTGTAAAAAGTTTCCAACATCATGTGTGCAAATAGGACTAGTGGCTCTCTTACTAAGAACATGATCATCTCCACAATGATCAATAGTTGCTGAAAACTCATCATGAAGATTTCTGGACGTCTCACTTATGAAAACCTCTCGTTTCTCTCCCTCCATTCTTCGTGAGAAAGACTTCTTGAAGAAGGAAAGCATAAAACTAGCTGCCCTGTCAATAGTCACTGGATCTGAAAGTTGGGCTTTTGGCCTTTCCTATGTTTGCCTCAATTTCTCCATTACATTTTCCAAGGCACTTGTTTGTTTCCTGAACCGTGACATACTGCTCAACTGGTTTCCATTTTTACTTGGTTCTCTGTATTTATCCATGACTGAAATAAACTATGAGAGTCCTGATCACTCACAAAACAAGCATGGGAACTCAAAATTTTCAACCCTGTAGAATGACAAGAAACCAATCTGATACCATTGTAATAACTCCTGCTGGGTTATACCTTTAAAGCTTAATTTTGCTTGTTTGACATTTCATCAAACAATTGGCATGTAATGTTCAAATTCTGATTTTAGCTGAATATATTGTTTTGCAACTTGAATTTTTTTGTTTTTTGACAATATTTGAGGATGAGGAAATTAACATCAACTTTAAATGCACAATCTCAATAACTAAAATTTTATTTGCAAATTTATTCAATTTTGCAAATATATACAATGCTGGTAGATAATATGCAATTACAATTTCAACATCAACTATAAATAACATGCACCTTATCATAGATAGAAATCGCTGCTACCTGGAGGTTACAAAAAAAACAGCCTTTAATGCACATTCGCTGCTGTAGTAGAAACACAGCCTTCCTGAAACAAATGGCAGCCTTTGCATGTAAATTATAGCTCCTCAAAAGATAACACAGCCTCTATGTTTATTATCGCAGCTTCCTTGGATGATGACTGCTCACAAAATTCTTTCAATTGACAATTAAATATCTTCAAATTGATCCCCAAATGATCAGATAAGACCCTTGTAAATGCACAAACCTCTGAAAGGATGATATAGAACAATGGCTAGCACAACCAGCGATCTTAGTGCAATCTTTCAGCACCTCAAAGATGAGTAATAATAGCCTCCAAACTTGCAATGGCTCATTGGAACCCTTGCTAGAGAAACTCATTAAATTCACCAAGTATCAAAGCACAAAAATGATCAATTCCCATATATGAGAATGAGCTCTTAAGTCCATTTTTTTTCTTTTTTGTGAGAGCTCAAACACATTCCTTACCAATGTGGGATAAAAGATATACTTTTTTCCTCCTAATAATTCATTTACTCCAATACTTTAATTAATACCTTGGCTTAAGATTCCATGAATTAATTGAATAAATTACCCCTTCCAATGATGAGTCAACACTCAACTTAAGTAAAATTATTAAGTTAAATTATAACTTTTTAATAATCCATTTAATGATTTAATAATAATTTGGCCACTAAAATAATAACTCCCAAGATACTTATCTTTTAAATATGTCGTCTGAAATAGGAGTCACACCTATTATTTCCCCATGTGACCAAATGCACTTTCCAAAAATAGAAAGGGTCCTTCTCAAACAACATCAGGCTTACTATAAATAGTAAACGTGGCACAAGTATAGCAAATGAAGTCCAAATGACGGCAAATGAAAACCAAACCAAAGCATACTGAATCCTGAAGTAGATGCCCACTGAAAGAGACCCTTTGTCCATCCCCATTAGCCTATGAGGGTCACATGATAGGCTAATCCATCCATAGTCATAGTCACGCTAAAAAGGGGACATTACACAATTGCATTGAAGGCATCAAGTCTAGATTGGGTTTGACTTAGTTTTTAATTGGTAAAGGCACCCTACCACTTGAAGGGTGCAAATCCGACTTTCATGTGTCATCCTTTGACACATAAGGCCTTCAATCACACCATGCCACATCAAGTTCTCAAACTTGACCCACCTTATGTGGGCTTTTAATGCAAATAGCATTCAACATTTACAAAGCTGATCTTTAATGGTTACACTAAATTGTCAAGTTTAAGTTTTGTCATGCCAAGTGGGAATGAAATTCTGATTTTATCTCTATGCTGAAAGTTGCTGAATCAAATTGACAGTTGGATACAAATCTTTTATTTATTTTTGGCATAAGAGTCTGATTTCTGAGTTAAGCTTTCTTCGTCAAGGTCTGAAAGTCCTTTGCCACCTGAAGGGTGGAAATCCGACCTTCAAGTGGCAAGCCTTGACGCATCTTGCAAATTGACTAAGTTGAATCGCCCCAAGAGGTGAAAATCAATTAACTCTTTGGATATGATTTCGAATGATGCATGAAAATTGGAATTTTGAGTTTGCCTTGCCACATGAAGGGTGGAAATCCAACCTTCAAGTGACAAACATTAACACATCAAGTGGTGGAATCCAATGTCTCATGTGGTAAGCATTGTGACATCAACCCTCCAATTTCGATCTATGGTTTTAACTTGCAGACCTGGGAATAGTGCTCCAAATCTTGACATCATAGAAGGTTGGAGCTGAAAGAAGACATCGAAGAATCATCAAATCAAACAAATTTGGACTACTGTTACTTCAAGTTTCAAGAAAATCAGAGATTTAGTACTGTGAATTGCAAATCTGGGCATAAATCTGAGTTTTGAAGTCAAATCATATCAAAATTGGGCCTTAAAAGCACTCAGATTTTTGTCATCAGCATATAAGGTATATGGCCTAAATTTGGCAAAGGATGTTACTTTTTGAAGAGTTTGAACTTAATTGGTTGAAAATGAAAATTTGGTATTGAATTCATATGCTTTATCATTAGATTTTCATTTGCATATTGTATTTTAGGATGAAATGGAGAAGTTCTAAGGTAAAATATTGAAAGATTGTTCACGAATAGCCGTGGTATTGAATTTCATTCCTTTTTATCCAATTTTCAATAATTAAAAGAAAAGAATTTGAAACTCAGTACTTAACGGATGATGATTCATGTAGGTTGAAGATGCTTAGAGAATGAAGGGTTGTGGCAAGATCAAGTTTGAAGCCTTCAAATAGAGATCAATGAATTGCAAGTCACTCATCAAGGAGATAAGCGAGATGATGTTTGAGATCAAGGGTCAAAGTGAAGGTGCAAACCCAAGTTCAAATGCAAAAGAGGATCAAGGCATCAGGCCTTCCTTTAATTTTTCCATTTTCATGAGCATCAGAGTTCGATGGATTAGCCTATTAATTGACCCTCGTAGGCTAGTGAGGTTGGTTAGTGGGTCTTTTGAGGGATGCATCTTCTTTAGTTGTCAGAGTTTTGCAGATTTGGCTTTGATTTGGGGTCTCTAGGACTCCGTATGTAGTAGTTGCTATTTATCACTCATCTTTCTATTTATAGTAAGTTTTGAGAGGCTCAGAGAGGGACCCCTGCTATTTTTAGATATGGGTTATGGTCGTATGCGGCTTGATCATGTCAGCTCCCAGTTCAGACGACGTGCAGAGATGATGAGTAATAATGGAGATATTAATATTTATTTGGCTAAAATAAATATTAATACTTTTGAGCTTATATTATTAAGTTATAATATAATTTTTTATTATATTTTAAGTCACTTAAGTGAAGGGTCAAGTTATCATAGATGAGGCCAAGTGAACAATTAATTTAAAAGAATTATTTGTGCACCAACTATTGAGTTTCAAGTGAAAAATTTAAAATGGGAATATATCTTTTATTCCACATTGGTCAAGGAAGTGTTTGAGTTCTCACAAGAAAAAAATAAAAGGGACTTAGAGCTCATTCTCATGGAGATATATTATGTTTATGCTTTGATTGAAATTTCTTCTCTGGAGCATTGGAGTTTGTGAGAAACCAATGGTTTCTGCATTGTTTCAAGCTTATCGGCATTGGAGAGCATTGCATTTTCTTTGTAGCAGTAGTTAGAGGGTGTGAAAAATTCGCATGATATTGCTAATCTAGTTGGCTTCATTCAGGAGTCATCATTGTGTTGATTGGAGGGATTATTCCTAGATGTTATTGATAGATTGAAGGCATATTCTCATAGCAGATTGAGGACATCGAATTGAGGAGCTATTGGTTGTTCATGGTTGTTCGAAACATTGCTTTTTGCTGGTTATTCATTTGCCCTACCCTCACTTCTATACTTGGTTCGATTTTGTTGAAGGAGGCACCAAAAAAATCAGTAAGAATTCCTAAGAGGGACGCCTAGCTAAACCACAGTGATTGATACCATCAGTTTGGAGATTGGTTGCTGATAGAAGGAGATACAAGTTGTTGTATGCTTGCTTTTTCGGTTAGCAAGGGTTTCAAAGTAAAATCTACAATGAAAATGGGTATGCTTTTTAATGTAAAACATTCTAGTGCTATGTATTGAAGGAAAAGTAATAAAGATTGTCTTCTATGCCCAAAGTATTGTTAGTATTAAATTCCAAAAGTTTTCTTTTCATGTTTATGCATTGTTTTTGCAAGAAACCATCTCAAAACACAAAACAATAAAAACCAAAACAAGAAGTTTCAGTTCAGCAGATAGAGCTTTAGAAGGGTTATTACAAAGTACAAATTTGAAAGCATGTTAGTGAGGAGATTTCAAGATCAGGGCATCATGAAAACATTGACTTCAAGTACAAGTGCGAGTTCAAACAAATGCAATGAGAAGGTTTCCAAGGGCAGAGAAGACAACATGTAGATGAAACAATTTGAGAATAGGAGCCATCACAATAGAAGGCTTGATAATGTTGAGATATTTTCTCATCATCAAGAGGTAATTATCAAGCCTCTAAGATAAGCATGCTAAGGTGGCTGTCCATTTCTTCAACCAGTCAGATCGTGTCAAGTGTCTCAGTAGGAGAGCTTAATAATATTATGTATAGATTCATTGAATTTGCCAAAATGGGAAAAGTCAAAAGAAAATTATCTTCTAAAGGAAGATTTGTTGTAAGCCCATGTGGTATTTTATTATTGGCTCATTGATTGGTGGTTTCTTCGATAAGCTTCTACCTAACATATTTTCTCATTGGCCTATCAAAGCATTGCAATTTTATCATTGACCCACAAGGTGGTGCTCTTTTGTAATTGAGTGGGCATTTAATAATTGTTAGTTGTGGTTATGAAACCCTAATTAGGGTTGTGTTGGATTAATCTTCGCTCTTGATTTCAAATCAATCGTGGTCACTCATTGTACTAGGAACTACTATAAAAGGCCAAGGCCTTCTCATTTGAAACTTATGAGATTAGATTAGATTAGATTAGCTAAGGGAGACTTGGAGAAATTGTTGTCATAATGCTATCAAAGTAATTGATAATTCATTGTTGGTCTTCATGGTGGATTACTTGTGTTGCTTTGGAGTATCGCATGGCTTTTACATTTCCTCACTTAGAATAGGATTTCATTTCATGTTGGTTAGAAATAGTGTTTAGTTGAATGGAAGATATTTTAGATGCGTCTTTGGTGAACTCGCTTAGACCAGACCACTAGTTGCTTGTTGATTGTAAGTACGCCTTGCATGGTCGAATGACATATTTATGCGCTTTACTTCGATTATTGCTTGCACATTGATATTCATCAATGAATGGTTTTAATTGAATGGTGATAGTTTTAACATCTTACATTTACCTTAGGAGATCGCACTAGCTTGGTTGATGTCGATGGTTAAACTAAGTCTAGTAGAGCCACAAAGGCATTCATCATCTCTTACATTTTTTAGAGTTAGAATAGCTTTCTAAACCCTTATCCTTTGTAATTGGTTTGGTTGGAAATAGTTGAAGTAGTTGATGTCCATTTATTGAACATCATAAGTCCCTTTGTGATACCTAGCATATCACATCATTATAATTGAGTAAAAGTCCACAATAAGAAGGAACCTTGGGGTTGCCTCATTTGATCATATAATCCATATACTTTGTTTAGCATATGAACATCCTTATTCAAGAGAGAGTTGGAGATTTGGTGTTTCATCTTGGAATACTAAGTATTCGATTGTGCATGTTGTAGTGGCATAAAACTCACATAAACAAGATCTTCAGTGAGAGTACAATGAATTGGTGATGATGTTAAGAAAGATATTTGGAATTCCATAGTCCTACATGTTTGAGTCTAGAATGTGGTACTTCATTGAGCAGGTGACGGAAGGAATCGATGCTATGGACTGGGCTTGAATGATTAATGATAATTTAGATGAGAAGCTCAAAGATTTGGAGCAGTTAGATAAGTTTTTGCATGATCTCTTATGTTATTACATGTTAGCCAAGAAGACAAGGTATGAACGGTTAAGGTACAAAGGGGCGATAGGAAGTCGTCCAGGACATTTGAAAGTACACGAGTATTATACTCAGTTGCAGCTCTATGCTAAGGATGACTTCATGAGAGCCAAGGATACCTTTGCTATGTGCATTGTCAGAACTTTGCAAGCCGACTTCCATACTATCAGTTGAGGCAATGAAGTTAGTAGAGAAATACAGAGCATGTTTCATCTAGTTCCCAACTTTCTCCTACATTACGCTACAAGGGTTTTCTTTGGATCCATACAGACTTCCAAGGTATTCGACTGATAAGATGGTGTTGTTGGAAGTTACTAGGCAATTGATTGCGTACGACAAAATCTAGAAAAAGAATAAGAAATTGGGACTTGAGTTCCCAATTACCATAGGAGAGTCAGATGAAATGTGCCCGTGTATAGAGGCAGTTGAAAGGTCAGCAAATGAATTACACTTTTACCATCTAGTGCTTTACCTAGCAAGAATGGATTGTGATTCTTACCACAATCAAAGTGGTAGATAGTGAAAAATATCAAAGCAAGTGGCATTTTGAAGATTTTTGGGCAAATTTTGTAAACGTATACGAGATTAAAAGGAGGATGTTTTCATGGTTTTCACTCAATATGATCAGGGCATACAAAATCATTGAGGCACTGGACCAAGTAGAAGAAGATACAAATGTGATCCAATCTGGGTATGAGAAAGAGAGAGAGAGAGAAGACCATCTAGCCATATGATTGGTCCAAGAGAGAAATATTAGATCTCGATTCAATATTGAGACCAGTCTTGAAGTTTACAAAATGGTGCATCGAGCATCAAGTTAGCAGATTGAGGGTGAGTAAAGACTGTCTGACTTGTAACTTGATGCGACATTAGGGGTTGTGGGATGATAGATCTAGGTGGCCATCAGGAGTGAGAATTGAAGGAGAAATTCCATCAAAAAATGTTGAGCAAGAAAAGGGAAAGAATATTGTCCAAGAAGTGCAATCGAGGAAGAGGCCCAACGCGCGGAGTGAAGAACCCCAACAAAAGAGGCAAAGGCTAGTGATAACACCAACATCACCCAACATGACTCCGAGCTTATAGGAAATTGATCCTTTCACAAGGGAAGAGGTTGAAACGAGTGGGAGAAGGATGTCGCAAGAGGATTAGATAACTTGGCTAGTGCATGATAGAGAAATCATTAATGCTTGTCAGGAATTTGCCCAACAGAGAAATCAAGGACAAGAGGCTACTGTTGAAGAAGGCCTTGAGGTCATATCAGACGAGGATTTGGTAGAGGCAAAAGTCCCTACTACAGAGGCGGAAGTTCCTACCGCAAAAATAGTTCTTGTGGAGGAAGAAATCAATGACGGGTTGGTGCAAGGACAAGAACGGTTGTTAGTGCATGACGGTTGTAATATCCCCTTTCTAGAATAGAATTTAATAATAAATAATAAAAAAATAAATTCATGAACAAATTATTTTTAAATTAACTATATAATTAATATAATAATATAATATAATTTATATATATAAATAATAATAGTAATAAAATAAAAATAATAATAATTAATATTATACCATAATAAAGATATAATAGTCAATATCATATAATAAATGGATAATGAAATTAAAATATAAACAAATATATAACAAATAAATGAATAATAGTAAAATATAGTTATAAATAAATGAATTAATTAAATTACAATATTGACGGGGCACATACAATTTAATATGCTTTTTATAAAGCAACCCGAGTTTAACAATAGTCATAATAATATGCTGAAGGTTATTCCTGATAACAATCGGTTGATGTTTATAGCTTCGATTAGATAAAATGATCTTAATATTATGAGAAAATAAATAAGAAATATATTAATATATATAATGATGGACATTATTTTTTTTTAAATTTTTTTTGCAAAAATGGACAGAGCCATCATATTTTATTAATAAATAACTACTTCAGTGGGGCTTCAAGAGGGAAGAAGTAGGAAGAAAAACTCCCTTCGTAGCCAATATGTACAAATTTTGACAACTTACAAAACCGGATATCACCACGAAATCCGAAATTGCCAAAGGCTTACAGACAAAATCAAACCAAAATATGGAGATCCTGAACCCAAGCCCATAGGCATACAAACCATAGACCCCCATGCAAAAAGGCTTACAAATGAAGGGCGGGCACAAAAGCAGCCATTGAAGGCATATATACATATATTTACTAATACCACCCAACCCAGCTTAAAAACAAAAACACAAAATATCATGGGAAGCCAGCGAAGCATTAATGAAAACCACAATTATGACAGGGGCACTTGCAACTAGGAGAGGCCGAAGCCGTGTCTTCTGACGAAGCCAAGGGAACACCCGGAGCCGCACGACCAAGTGAAGAGGAGCCAACCAAACCGTCATTGTGAGCATAGGCCAGGAGCACCAGGCAGGAGTCAAAGACGTTGAATGCGTGCGCGCAGACTGAGACTAGGATAAAATCCACCAAGAAGCCATAGTAGAGCTGAAACCCGGCCTATCCATGCGGGAGATGCCGATTTTGAACGCGTCAAACATCTTTATAATCCCTACATCATTATCCAAACAGGAAGGGGAGAAGATCTCTCCCACCCACGTCGATGAAGCCCTGAGACTATAACGCGCCACCGCGTTGTGTAAGTCCTGTGAGGATGCAAAATCTTCCCGGACCAGCTTCGAAATCACTTGCATAAACTTAACATAATCTTGAAAAACATCATAAAAGTTGGAAAGAAAAATTGATAAAATCTGCGAGTGAAAGATACACCTTGGAGAAGAGGGGACCAACACATAATCCTCGATGATCTGCCGAACCACCGAGACAACTTCCGCTGGTAGTGGCTTAAAAACCACCCGAAAATGACGTTGGAGGTAATCCCTAGTCGTTGGGCACTCCAAATGCTGGATTGGCATGTTGATACGTAGGTTAAGCGCCCTATATTCCATGGTCGACATGGCTCGCAAATGACAAAAACAGTGGAGACACAATGAAATTTGCAGCATGAAATGTGGAGGAATAAGGGACGAAGCAGGGCCCAAGAAATAGGCCGAAAAACACAGAGGATGACGACATCCCCCAATGTCATGCCTTGTGCGACAGATAGCAATTTGTACTTTGAGCAAAAAAATGTTATTTCCCAATTAAGTTCGCACATAAACTTAGGGAAATAACGTACACCAACTAAGCATGAGCAACCCCTTGACAAGAAACTTCGCTCGTGTGAAGGGATGTGAAAAGACCACCCAGCCGTCAAAAAATATAACACCACTTCCAGCATACCCACAGATTACAAGGCTTATTAATTAATGATTAAGGCCTGATACTTGCCCCTGGCGTGGTTGTACCTCCTTAACAACCCAGGATTCACCATTTGAGTTTAGCAGGAATGTGATAAGGCAGTCTTCCTGCCATTGAATGTCACCCGAGGGGAGATCTGCCCCCTAATTCGCCAACCAGTCAGCCAAGCCGTTTGCTTCCCTGAAGCAATGAGAGACAACAAATTCCTCAAAGGATGGAAGGAGGGTCCAAACCTCCTTGATGATGTATTGAATTTCCCAACTGGAGACTGAGAAATTGTTGAGAGCCGAGATGATGATTTGAGAATCCCCTTCTATGTGGATCTTCTTAACCCCTAGTGATATAGCCATACGAGTGCCCATGAGCAGAGCCCTAGCCTCAACAATGTTATTTGAACCAAAAGAAATTCTCGAGCTTCTAGCTCCAATGAGGATCGAGTTTGAATCCCTAAGAACACACCCCGCACCCGAAATGCCTAGGTTGCCTTTGGAAGCGCCATCAAAATTTAACTTTATAAAGGACTCATCTGGAGGGATCCACTTGACATCTTTTCTTTTCTCTTTATTTGATACTTTCCCTATCAAAACCCCATTAAATGGGATAACAATAAGGGGCTAGGAGTTCATTATTTTTGAATCCTGAGAAGAGAAAAGAGAAGATACCGACTTTGATCTCAAAGTGTATGCATTCACCATTTCTGAGATTGATTTTTCCACCACCCCACACACCTACTCAACTGAGCTCTTATCCTTTCTAAAGATTCTTTTATTCTTTTCCCACCAAATAGACCATGTAACCGCCGCTGGGATCACTCTCCAGATCCGTGCAAAGAAAGAGTCCGAATTAGGAAGGGGCCATTGATTGAGGAGGTCCACCAAACTAGCCGGCAGAGGACCATACCAACCCAGTCTATTCAGGGTCCAGTACCAAATTTCTTGGGCAAAGGGACAAGACACTAGAAGGTGGTTAGGGTCTTCCAATTGAGATTCACATAAAACACAATTAAAATTTGTTGCAATACCCAATCTTTGAAGGCAATCCCCTGTTAGAATACGCTTTAGAATTGCCAACCACAAAAAAGAACCGGCCTTGGGAAGGACTGCAGTATGCCAACAAAATCCATAAATACGCTTGTTGGGGGATTGGAGCTTTTTTGACATTTGAATATATCCGAGCTTTACAGAATATCTACCATCCGAAGCAGGGGACCAAATGAGCCTATCCGGCTTGAGATTAAGAAGAAGAGGCCTCTGAAGAAGGATACTTTGGAGGGCCTCCAACTGATCCTTGGGAAGACCCACCTGAGACAAATCCTTCCAACCTGAACTGAGACCATTTCCAAACAAGGATAGGGAGATATAATCTTTTACCTTGGAACCCCATCTTGATTTTAAGACCTGAATAGTTGAAGGCGTGATGACAGAGGAAGCAGAAATGGGAGGGAGGCCATTCCATGAGTCCTCCCAGAAGTTAGCCTGATTCCCTGAGTGTACAATCGAAGATAATTTTGGCAAAATGATTTGCCGACATTTGATCACAAAATTCCACATTGCCGAGCTAGAGGGAGGATCCTTGATGGTGAATATCCGGGCAGGATCATCCGAATCCAAATACTTGAGTCTAATGATTTTGGCCCAAAGTGAAGATGGATTTTCATATAGTTTCCAAGATAATTTGGCCCCCAGACTGATATTTCTTTCATATAAGTTGTGCAGGCCTAGACCTCCACAATCTTTAGGGCAGGCCATCTTGTCCCAAGCCACAAGGGGGATCTTCGACGAGTTATCCATGTTACCTCTCCAGATGAAATCCTTAATAAGTTTTCTGATTCTGTCCATAACTGACCTGGGAGCCAATAATACTGACATGATATAGTTTGGGATTGAAGATAAGACTGATCCGACAAGAAGAATTCTATCCGCAAAAGACAACCACTTGGCCTTCCAAGTGGAAATCCTATCAGCTATTGCTTGGTAGATCTTCTCCCAAAAAGAGGCTTTACATGATGGACATTATTATTATATTAATATACATACTTATAATATTAGACTAAATAAACATCATATCGGTCAATATTAATTAATACCATTTTGTATCGGTTATATTTAACAATATGAGATAATATCATTCTACATTATATGTATATTAATATATATAATATTAATGATATTATTATTATATATATTAATATACATATATAAATGTATATTATATTTGATCAAATTGTATTTTAGTGATCGGTATGAATATCGATTTATGAATACTGATTTACATTGGTAAATATTCATATTAATCTCTGATTAATGTCGTGCAAGTATAAATACCGATTATTATTGGTGAAGATTTCTATTAACCCCGATGACTATTAGGTGACTTATTGGTTATGTATACCGATCATTATTATTAACTGCAAGTATAATTAGAGTCACGTAAATGTTAAGACATGACTCATTGATGAGTCACGTCTTACCATTAATGTGACTCTTCTATTTACCAATATATATTATCATTGAAATGAGACATTGATGTACAGTAAAATACAGAAACTGATAAGTGTTGTGTATCAACAAGTACGAAGTATATACATAAATTAATACAAGTCTCTCATCTCATTCTGCAGAAAATTTATATTAACATATTTATATATCTATTACTATATCAGTAATAAATATATATATATATATATATTTTGTGATTAAATATATTACACATATTCATGTTATATAAGAAAATTGAAAAGCCATATACTCTTGATCTTAAATTTAACATGGTATTAGAGCCAGGTTCCTTCGTTGAAGCCTAACCGCTCGAAGGAAGATCCGATTAGATTGAAGGAAGATCAAGATCAGATTTTTTGGAAATCTCTTACCTACAGAATGGCAAATGGAATGAGACTCGAAGACAGACTTGAAGGTGCCTCCGATTTTGAATCATGGAAACTTCGAATGATGTTGGTATGAAGGAAGAATGAGCTAAAGACGATGATAGAAAATCCTCTTAAACCTAATGAAAATGATGAGAAGAATAAATGGGAAAAAGATAATACTAGAGCAATGGAATTATTAGTGGATGGAGTGAAAAATCATCTACTACCTGTCATCACAAAGTTAATCCTTGCTTATGACATGTTCAAAGCCTTGGAAAACATGTTTGAGATCAACAACACCAGCAGAATTCCTACTCTTAAAAATCAACTCTCTAATATTAAAATGAGTAAAGGAGAGACTATCACCTCATATTTTATGAGGATAACCGAATTAAGGAATCAACTCTCTTCTATTGGTCACATTTATGATAATAAGGAGTTATCTATGATAACTCTAAATGGGTTCCCTATCTCATGGGAAAACTTTAGACAAGGAGTAAGTGCTCGCACCAAACTCCCCAAATTTGATCGACTAAAAGCTGACTGCATTCAAGAAGAGTATAACTTGAAATCTAGAGGAATCATGGAATCCACTAAAGAAGATGTTCAGGTTCTCATCACTAGTTCAAAAAGGAAAAAGGGCAAGAAGTCGTATGATCAACATCCGTTCAAGAAACCAAGAGACCTCTCTTCAATGCAATGTTTTAGATGTGACAAATATGGTCACAGTGCAAGAAAGTGTCCTGACAAACTTAGAATGCAAGCTTCCCTTGCTGAAGTAAATAATTCAAATGTATGTTAAGAGAAATATGTATTCTAAAAGAAATTCAAGATACCTTATGATTGAGAGGGAGTTCACTGATAAAGATAAGAATACTTCTGAGGTAAACTTGAAATGATTATTGATTATTATATTAATGTTATTTTATAATTATATGGGCCTTGTGTAAATCATAAGGAAGTGACGACTTCTAAATGATTATCACTTGTATTTGTTAAAGTTATTGGAAGGTGACGATCTTGCATTAACTTTTCTATTGTGATAGATATTTTTGCGATGATTTAAACATATCTTAATTGTGGATAGAATTGCCGATGGAGGCAATCCACACTGAAGCTTGTGAGTTTGTGAATAGAATCGCCGATGGAGGCAATTCACACGAGCTTGTGGATAGAATCGCTGATGGAGGCAATCCACACTGAAGCTTGTGAGTTTGTGAATAGAATCGCCGATGGAGGCAATTCACACGAGAGCTTGTGGATAGAATCGTCGATGGAGGCAATCCACACCAAAGCTCGTGAGTTTGTGAATAGAATCACCGATGGAGGCAATTCACACGAGAGCTTGTGGATAGAATCGCCGATGGAGGCAATCCACACCAAAGCTCATGAGTTTGTGGATCGAATCGCCGATGGAGGCAATCCACATGAGAGCTGGTGGATCAAATTGCCGATGGAGGCAATCCACCTGAGAACTGTGGATGGAATCGCCGATGGAGGCAATCCACCTGCGAACAAACTTTCACAATTTATGAACTTATTGTGATTTACATTTTTATCTTCCCTAGCTAAGAGGGAGTGTTGATGTTTATAGCTTCGATTAGATAAAATGATCTTAATATTATGAGAAAATAAATAAGCAATATATTAATATATATAATGATGGACATTATTATTATATTAATATACATACTTATAATATTAGACTAAATAAACATCATATCGGTCAATAATAATTAATACCATTTTGTATCGGTTATATTTAACAATATGAGATAATATCATTCTACATTATATGTATATTTATATATATAATACTAATGATATTATTATTATATATATTAATATACATATATAAATGTATATTATATTTGATCAAATTATATTTTAGTGATCGGTATGAATATCGATTTATGAATACCGATTTACATTGGTAAATATTCATATTAATCTCTGATTAATGTCGGGCAAGTATAAATACCGATTATTATTGGTGAAGATTTCTATTAACCCCGATGACTATTAGGTGACTTATCGGTTATGTATACGGATCATTGTTATTAACTGCAAGTATAATTAGAGTCACGTAAATGGTAAGACGTGACTCATCATCGATGAGTCACGTCTTACCATTTACGTGACTTCTATTTACCAATATATATTATCATTGAAATGAGACATTGATATACAGGAAAATACAGAAATGGATAAGTGTTATGTGTATCAACAAGTACGAAGTATATACATAAAATAATACAAGTCTCTCATCTCATTCTGCAGAAAATTTATATTAACATATTTATATATATCTATTACTATATCAGTAATATATATATATATATATATATATATATATATATATATATTTTGTGATTAAATATATTACACATATTCAGGTTATATAAGAAAATTTAAAAGCCATATACTGTTGATCTTAAATTTAACACAATCAATGTCTCTGAATTGAAGTTACATATCTGCCCCATTCTTCTATTCTCTGTTCTAGCCGGCTCTGCATAGACGGGAACAAATCATTCTTCATAAGCAACCAAAATAATTCACACAAAGCCATTAAGATGAACAAAGGAATAATAAACAACAAATAGACCTGTGCATAAATCAATAATTAGTATGGTAATGATACGAAGAGATAAGATGCTGGTAAATCAATAATTAACATCCCGTTTATAAAAACCATTGAGTGTATTATGGAGAGTCACAAACTATTTGATTATGAGCAAAATAGATGCTAAACGGTATTGTTAGAAAATTGGGACAAGGAGAAAGGTGGCGTCGCTTTATTTGTGAAAAGGTGTGATCTTTGCAGGATGAAGGTTATAAGATCAACAACCTTTCTCTTTTGTGGAACATAGGGAGCAATCGAACATTGACTAATATATTCAGGAATATATATGCCTAAGGAGAACATTGACGAAGTAAGGAATATATGCAAGCAGCGATCACTACTTGTTGCCTATTTTTGCTTTCACATGCATATCTTTATTTAGACTGAATAGGACTTAAGATTGAAGATCTCCAAACACTTTCTTTATATCCATTCATGAACCTTCAAACTCATGGTTACAAGCCTTCATATAGGGATAGTAATCTATATGATTTAGTCCCTACATCTTCTCTTGTGCTAAGTTTATCATAATATTCCATAATACTCTATATTTACAGTCTCCCATTAATCATCACAGACCTCCATTTATTGGATTCCACATTAGAATGTCTGTTTGAACTACTCTCACAATAATACTTCTATATTGAAGGAGCTTATTCGACAAGGAAACAAATATTAGTAGCAATTAGAGTTCCCTTGATATGACTCTTACTCGTGATACTTTCAGTCATACATTTCCCTGAGAATTGGCTTACTGAAAGAATTTCATTAAAGGGACATTATATTCGATCAACTTCTCTATTGTCTAATTCATAAAGACAAGAACAAGGATATTACATGTTTGAGAGCTGAAATACACAGATATATATACCCATTTCAGAAAATCAAAATAAGATAAAACAATTCATTACTATATCAATCATGGGGGAGAATGGCAAACACAAGTAATTTCCTAGAGGGCATTACAAATCAAAATTCTAAGTGGGAATTTGAGAGAAAATTGAGTAAGATCCTAAGTAGGGACATTACAAAATTGATCCTTTCACAAGGGAAGAGGTTGAAACAAGTGGGAGAAGGATGTCGCAAGGGGATCAAATAACTCGGCCAGTGCAGGATAGAGAAAGCATTAATGCTTGTTAGGAATTCACCCATCAGAGAAATCAAGGGCAAGAGGCTACTGCTAGGGAAGGCCTTGAGGTCATATTAGATGAGGATTTGGTAGAGGCAGAAGTCCCTACTATAGAGGCAAAAGTTCCTACTGCAAAAATAGAAGTTCCTATCATTGGGGCAGAAAGTCCCATTGCGGAGGAAGAAATCAATGAAGGGTCGGTGTAGGGATAGGAATGGTTGTTAGTTTATGAACATACAATTGCTCTAGATTGGTGGAGGCAAAGGTTGCAGAGGAGTCCTGGAAAGGAAATTGAGCTGGCACTTGAATTACAAGAGATCTTGATCTGAGTCAACAAGTAGGAAGAGAAGGACAAGGCAAAAAAGTTTTCAAAGTTCATCAATTGATAAAGCCAAGTGTCAGTGTAGATGAATTGGAGATAGTGCTATCCAGATTCCAAGCATTCAGGGAATAGAATCAGACATAGGCTATTTTGGGCAAAAACGGATTAATGACTTAGTGGGAATCTTTCTGCATTAATGGGTCATCTTTGACCACTTCCCCACTAGGTGAGTGGATTTCTTTTGATTGGTCTGTATGAACCCACTCATTAATTGTAGACTCTCTTTCCTCGCGCTAACCCTAATTAGGAATGAGGTGGCAAAATCTAGGTTGTTTATTTTGTTTCAATCTTGACCACTCATTGTAATTTGAGACCTATATAATGACTTCACTTCTCATTTATAAAGATGGGGAATTTTGAGATTGTTGCTTAAGAGCTACCAAGATAATAGAGTTGTCAATGAACTTTGGTTATCTCTTGATTTTTTTTGGTGCTTGCATGTTTTCTTTGTTCCCTCATTTAGACTAGATTTGTTTTCAAGTACTTAGATGAATGTGATTGATAATGGTGTTATGGTGGAATCGTCTTGATCATACCTTTTGTTCTTCGGTGATTTTGAAGTGTAGTGTAAGGTTGGTTTTGAGCCCTTATGTGGATGCTTTACTTCTATCATTGATGCACATTGTTCATTATGATGGTGATCACTGTGATATGAAAATTATTTGCACAAGCCTTGAAGATTGCACCAACTTTGTGTAGTTGTTGAATTTGGCGAAGCAAAGTTTGGTTGATTTCATCATAGCAATATTCATCTTTCAAGTTCTTAAGATTAGAATAGATCTCTAAACCCTACTTTCATTTACTTTCAGCATATATTGTGAAAACCCCCAAAAAGTACTTTCACTGTCATATCTTTTGAATAGTTCCCATAGCTAGTATCGTTTGAATCATCTTGATAATGAGTACGTAAGTCCCCTCGTGATACCAACATATCACATCAACCATTGAGCTTATCCAGAGTGAAGAATTGACATAAAAGAACCTTGGAGTCTATTGTATGATCTTTCATAATCTTAGCAAACACATGACTTTTCTCAAGCGAGGATAAGATACTTTGGTATTTTATTCTACTATTGGTACGGTCATAAAACAAACATCAATAGAAATTGGCGCTAGGAGGTCTACAATACCAAGTATTACTCAAGAAGGATTTCACATCATGAATCAAGATGGTACTACCACATAGAGACATTGTGTACTAGTCCTGTAGTCGAATCTCGGACTTGGAAATGGTCAAGAAGACATCATCACAGGATTGAACTTGTTAGCAAATTGAAGTTGTCGTTAGTGAAGATAGATGCAAACACCATTCCCACCGGTAGAGGCTCACCGGTAGATTACTTGCATTACTTAGTAGGCACCGGTAGACTAGAAATAGAGTATATGCACCGGTAGACCAAACAGAGTACATTGTACCAGTCTTATATTGCCTACACGGATGGACCGGGTATAAGATTGATACCGGTCAACAACATGTCTATCCGCACCGGTGAATGCGGAGCTATTTAAGTTAAAACCGGAATATGCAGAGCATCTACCATTTAGAACTGAAGTTAGCTTTTAACAGAAGTTAGTTTTATTTCCACATGGATGTTTCAAGGTAAACTCAAGATCAAAACGCAAAGCTTTTTCTTTGTTGCATGATTTATGGACGAGTTTACAACTTGGTGGTTCTAAGAGTTAAGGGTTTCATTGAGATGGACTTTTGCATAAATATAGGTCATAGGATGGAAGAAAAAAAGTTGTTGATAGTTGTTGAATATACAGAGTAGAAGAGAGATATCTTCTGAGAGAAGAGCTACAGTCATAGAGATGAAAGGCAAAAAGATTTAACAGCCAGGCAGAATTGGGAAAGTTCAACAGGTATGATCTAATCAGACAGAGAGTGTCAAGTTAAGATCATTGCTTTTGTATTGTGAAAGCATTTTGAAATCCCTCTATCAGGGTGAACCCTAATAGGTTCTTTGTAAAAATCCTTTAACCGGGTAACATCTTTGTTGATGTTGAAAGTCCTCTAACAAGGCGGCTCCTAACAGAGTTAAGGTCTTAACCGATCTTTTACCAAATCCCTTAACTGGGTAGCACTCTTGCAAGTGCTTTGCAAGCTCCTAACAGGGCGTCTCTATTACTGCAGTAGTATAGTTGTGAGCTCTGTCTCACCGTGGTTTTTTCCTTCTAACCGAGGGTTTCCACGTATACATGTTGTGTTGATCTGAGTATTTCTATTTATGCTTGTGGATGATTGTTTACATTTTGCTTATCTTGCAAGAATCTTTATACAAGTTTAAAATTGCAATAGAAATAGTATTTACTGATTCACCCCCCCTCTCAGTATCCGGGTAGGAATAACAATTGGTATCAGAGCTTCGTTCTCTAATATATAAAGCTTAAACGCTTGAGAAAAAGATCATGGAGGGTTACAGGTATCAGAAACAGTTTGAGGAAGCCAACGACATCATTGCCTCTCTGGAGAATAGGCTGAGAAGATCCCTCGCTAAAAGAAAGGAGCTAGCTCTGCAATTGAGTGAGAGCAATGAAACAATTGATGAACTCTCTAGGCAGAGTGGATTAGATGAAGCTGAGGAGGCAGTCTCTGAGCTCATGGAGAGGAACCAGATCGTAACTAATCAGATCTCCGACCTAAAGAGGGAGCAGGAAGATAATGCCCTAAGAATGACTGAACTGATTGAGAAAAAGAGGAAAGCTGAAGATGAAAGAAACACAACAGTCAAGTCCTTAACAGCCTCTGAGAGAGCAAGGAATCTGGCAGAGAAAGCGGTAAGGGAAAATGATCTTGTCGTTCTGCAACTTCAAGAAGACATGCAAATTGTCACTCAAGAAAATGGCAACATGCAAAAGGGTTGGCATGATAGAGATGAAGCATGCAAAAGGCTGGCAATAGAGTTGTATCAACTGAAGGAACAGATGAAAGAACTTGAAGAAAGGAATGAAACCCTAAGAAGATACAACGAGAGCTCGGTCAAGCTTGATGAGCAACTCAAAGCGCAAAGAAAGCACAAAGATCCCACCGGACTAGGGTTCACCGGTCAAGACACCAAGGAGATTGGTGAGTCATCAGGAGCCAATAAAAGCAAGAAGGAAAAGAATAAACCGGAAGAACAAAAGGGTAAAAAGACCTTCAACATTTCTTGCAAACACTGTGGGAAACCGGGCCATAAAAAAAGCAAATGCAGAAATGCACTGGTCAAGCCAACTAACAGTTACTGCAAAAACTGTTGCAAGTATGGCCACAAGACCAATGAATGCTGGTCGAGCCCCACAAGTGTGTCCAGTGGAAGCAGGGGAAACTTCAAGGGTTATTGCTACGCATGCAACAAGTTTGGACACAAAGCTGATGAATTCAGATCCAAGACAATGACATTTAGATCCCCACCGAGACCGGTATTCTCTAAAAGAAACAAGAACTGGAGCACAACCAATTGTGCTAATTGTGGCATGCACACTCACAAAGACTCCTGGTGCAAATCACCCAACAAGAGAAGGGTAAATCCATGGAAGGCAACTGGGATAGTCTATTACACTTGCAACAAAGTTGGACACCTAGCTAAAGACTGCAGGAACCGGTCAATGAACAAAAGGAAAGGATCGGTCAAACTGGTGGAGAAGACCTCATCTTCAAATGAGAAGAACAACAAAGGAAAGAAGACCGAGAAAGAAGTCAAGCAGATTTGGTTCAAGAAAGAATCAAAGAGCTCCGCTGAGGAGAAGACAGAGGAAAGATCATCATCGGCCGATGGTGATCTCTTCAGCAAACTGAGCCTACAAGGCTTAGGAGGAACTGGTAGCTCGTCTACTGTTCCCGGTAGGACTGGTGAGAAACCCACTCACTTAGTCAGGAAGTATAACTGGACAGGTAAGTGTTGATCAACCGGGGTATGCTCAACCGAAAAAGCCTAAATACCGGTTGGCAAAAAAGGAAAGAAAAGTTAGGTAAGACAATTAATGTTGTAGCCGTTTAACAATAGTTACCATTTGGTAATTACCGTTATGCCCTAACTCTATATAAAGAAAGGAGGATTACTCATTTACTTTTACTTTACGATTTTGTGATTAACAAATTCTTATGCTCAAGTAATATTCTCTTGCTTTGATCATCGTAAGATATTGTATGTAAGACTGATCAAGCTACTTTCTGTATTAACCGGTTGATAGCAATGGCATCTTCATCATCTGTCGCCAAGTTGATTCAAGGAAATCAAATCGACCGACTTGTCTACGATATCATGGCGGTTCAGAACAGGGCGAACGACATGATTGGTGCACTATCATGCATGCCTGATGGTGTTCTCATGATGGAAGACGTGACTGCTTTCATTCACGCCAAGCAGGAAGAACTGGGAGAGACATTCATCCAGAGCGAGTATCTCTCGCTATGTGAGGACGAAAAGCTTCTTGATAGATACGCGAAGCTGGTGTCATCTGGTCTCATCAACGGAGTCATCTATCCAACTATCTTCCGACCAGATTGGATTCAATTGGTTCTCAGTCATGTGCATGATCCAGGGTTTTGGCTCCAAAAGTGTGCAACTACACAAATTACAAAGGAGGATTTGCATCGAGTGACTGGGTACAGTCGGGAAGGGGAAGCACTAACCCTAAGAACTATCTCCAATGCTGTCGTCACTAAACTAACAAAGTCGAAATTGGATGGTCAACTTATGATCGTAAACGACATCGAAGATCAAGGAGTTCGGTTTGCATCTGCTGTGATAGGATACAAGATTTATCAATCCAACAACCTGAACAGCATACTGGGAGGAGTCATTCATGCTGCTCACCGGATAATGTATGACAACGCCAAGTATGACCTCTGCTAAATGCTTCGAGGTTAGATATTTGAAAATATGAAGAAGCTCAACATTGTAAAGAAGAAATCCATGAAGTACGGGACCCTACTAGTATGTCTTTACTTCTACTATTCAAATTTCTTCCCGAGAATTGGAAAGGCGACATGGGGAACCAATCGATCGGATATGCACCAAATAAGTGAAATGGCCAACCAACTGGGAAACTAGTTCGGTAAAGTAATGACCGAATACTTTGAGGCATTCCAACTAAGAATGCACGCAAGGGAGAGGGTGTTGTCAACCATTGTTGACTCATACAAAGATGATGTATGCTTTCTGGTCTCCACCGATCACTGCATCATTCAAGCAGTGGAACCAAGAACCGGATACGCTCCAGAACTGGGCTACGAGATCACCTCCAAGACAGCTAAGGCATATGCAGATGCCTTGACCGAAGCTGACCTAGATCTCTCTGCTTACCGGTTTGGTACCTATGAAGAGATCCTGGATAATCTGAAGAAAAGAGTACCAATCAAGAACGTCTATACGAAAAGGACCCCCACACCGAAGAAGAAGCCGATGACAGAACAACCCAAGATTCAAAGGAAGAGAGCTCAACCAGTAGCTAGCACCCAAGGGGAAGAACAAGAGGAAACAGAAACTGAAGAAATAATTCCTCTAGTCAGAAAGAGGACATCTGGTAAACCGGTGAAGGAGGATCCACCAAGAAGGAGAAAGCCCACAATTGATGAATTTGTGGTAGGATTGAAAGAATATGGCAGAATGGGTGCTGTCAACAGAAGATATCAATTGGCCAATGAAGAAGATAGGAGAAAAATAGAGGAAGCAGTAGTTCACTGTATCTATAAATTCAACCTCTCTCCTATTGAACTTCCTTAGGTTGTACCTGATGATCTTCAAGAAATTCTCGAAGCTAGATGGAAAGCTTCAATGGACAGAGAAAAGGAGCTAAGGATTCGAGCTCTTCTTGAAGTCCAGAACCATTTTACTTTGGAAGAGGCCACTTACCAAGCCAAACTGCATCAGCAAAATTTCCTGACAAAGAAGAGGATCGGTCTAATGCTTATTGGAGAAGCTGAGAAGGTTCATGAGGAAGGAGTAGCAATATGGAACAAACTTCTTCAAACCTAGAAACAAGTAGAACACCAAAGGACAACTGAGCCACCGGTCACTGATATTGGAAAAGGAAAAGGAGTACTTGGAGCAGAAGTACCGATCAGAGAAAATATTCCTACCGGACCGGTCATCGTCGACATCACTGATGATAAAGGTAGTGATCCAGCTCGCCCAACCGTTCTTGTCTCTCCGGAAAAAGGTAAGACTCGCACCATGACTGTCAGTGATATAGTTGATGAGGTGATGGATTTTGGAGAGGTAGACAATGCAGCTAGATGGTATAGTGTGCTAGGAGAAGAAGATAAATAGGCAGTAATAGTAGCTCTAGTGGAAACTTTTATGGACTACCACAGAACTCCAAGGGACTATAGGTCCAAGTTTCCCCCTGAACTCAATTCTAGGCTAATGACAAAATGGAGAACCGGTATAGGCACCAACACTAGAATCAATAAGGAGACATTGTCAAAGGTTAGACCTGGTCTTAGTGAAGAGAGAATCAAGCTTCTACTAGAAGAAGCATCAATGAACTTGGATACCAAGTATAGAGTTGCTAAGATACTCAACGGGTATGAAAACGAAGTCTATAAAGAGACTCTAGATTTTCGGCAGCAGTATGATTTCAGTGCACTTGAGGGAACAGGTCCACAGGATCAACCTGAACCAGCACAAGCACCACCGGTTCAATTCACTTCTTGTGAAGAACGTACAACCGGTGAGGAGAATATTCATACAGAACAGTTCACATCTGGTGAACAGATGAATCTGGGAGAGTCATTAGTGAAGATGACCACTAACAACACTACAGGTGTTGAAGAAGAAATTGTTGTGGGTGATCTGCATACAGCTGAAGAGCAACACAAGGAAGAAGTCCCACCGGAAGAGAAAATTCCACAAGAAGAGGATGCTCAACCAGAAGTTCAAATGCAACCGAAACTGGAAGCACAGAATGAGGAAGAAGTACTAGCAGCAGAAGTCCTACCAGAAGAAGAGGCACAACCGGAAAATGTGGCATTATCGGAAGAGTTAGCCCAACCGGAAGATGATGAAAACAAACAAGAACAACAGAATGAACAAGAACAAGAGTTACTTGTACATATTGAGCAAGCGCTACCGGTACAGGAGCCTAGACACAATGAACAGGTAGATGTTCCAAGCTCATCCTCATCCAAGAGGAAGCTATCTTTTGCAGTTGACACAGAAGCCTAAAGGAGCAAGGCTACCGACATTGTGGTTGACATCGGCAAAATGTCAACAAGGCAGCTAAAGGAGCTAACTAAAAGGAAACAGGACATGGTCCTAACAAATGTCAAAAATATCCTGAGCAACTTTGTACTTGATGCTGACATCGATGAAGATGAACCTGCCATTGATCAATTGGAGATCTTGGCACAAGCAATCGGAGAGGATCTCATCGATCCAGAGACAGTAGCAATTGATGACTATGAAAAGAAGAGAATATAAATTCTGCACAAACAGGTTGAGGAAATAAAGGTCACAATATCTACCAATTTAAGGGTACTACAACAACAGATTCAAGTAGCAGGAAGTCTGATGACCAGAACTTCTAATTTTGATACGTTCATCCAAGATTTGACAGAGAAGTCAACAAAGACCTCTGAAGATATAAGAGTTCTGTCCTCAAAATTTGATGTCAAGAATATATCTGCAACAAATTTCAGCAGAGAAATGACAAGCCTAGCTCTCATTCTGAGAAAGGCATCTGAAGAGAAGACTAAGAGAATCTAAGATATAATTGGATCTCAATTATTTCTGGCTCCCACATTTGACTTAATGCAACAAACTGCTACAGATGTTGGGAATCTGATCAGAGAACCGGACTACAAGACTGTGGAGGACATGGAGAACATTATTGTCTATTTAAAAGAAACACTCAAGAATCTAGAACATGTCACCGGTCAATGGAATCCCTTTCTTCATTCAGCGAAGAACATTTACAAGGATGTCTTCACCAAGCTACAAATGTAAAATAACCAGTACAGTTAAACCCTTTGTCCTATGGAGGCAGAAAGGGGAAGAAGAAGCAATGGGAAGAAGAAAGAGATCAGAACAGAAGGAAAGAAGGACAGAAGAGCTAAAGCACTAGAACAGGGAAAGCACTAGGAAGGGGAAGTCTGCAAACAGAAGAGAGAAGAGATGAAGTGTACAGTACATAGGGCAGCAGTCTACAGGTCAAGGAACCAACTGTGATAAGTGAGTAATGGTTTTGCCACCAATGACAAAGGGGAAGATTGATAGCAAATTGAAGTTGTCATTAGTGAAGATAGATGCAAACACCATTCCCACCGGTAGAGGCTCATCGGTAGATCACTTGTATTACTTAATAGGCACTGGTAGACTAGAAACAGAGTATATGCACCGGTAGACCAAACAGAGTACATTGTACCAGTCTTAGATTGCATACAGGGTTGGACCAGGTATAAGATTGATACCGGTCAACAGCATGTCTATCCGCACCAGTGAATGCGGAGCTGTTTAAGTTAAAACTGGAATATGCAGAGCATCCACCGTTTAGAACTGAACTTAGTTTTTTAACAGGAGTTAGTTTTATTTCCACATGGATGTTTCAAGGTAAACTCAAGATTAGAACGCAAAGCTTTTTCTTTGTTGCATGATTTATGGACGAGTTTACAACCTAGCGGTTCTACGAGTTAAGGGTTTCATTGAGATGAAGTTTTTCATAAATATAGGTCATGGGACGCAAGAAAAGTTGTTTATAGTTGTTGAATATACAGAGCAAAAGAGAGATATCTTCTGAGAGAAGAGCTACAGTCATAAAGGTGAAAGGCAAAAAGATTCAATAGCCAGGCAGAACCGGGAAAGTTCAACAGGTATGATCTAATCAGACAGAGAGTGTCAAGTCAAGATCATTGCTTTTGTATTGTGAAAGCATTTTGAAATCCCTCTATCAGGGTGAACCGTAATAGGTTCTTTGTAAAAATCCTTTAACCGGGTAACATTTTTGTTGATGTTGAAAGTCCTTTAATAAGGCGGCTCCTAACAAAGTTAAGGTCTTAATCGATCTTTTACCAAATCCTTAATTGGGTACCACTCTTGCAAATGCTTTGTAAGCTCCTAACAAGGCATCTTTATTACTGTAGTAGTGAAGTTATGAGCTCTGTCTCACTGTGGTTTTTTCCTTCTATCTGAGGGTTTCCACGTATACATGATGTGTTGATCTGAGTATTTCTATTTATGCTTGTGGATGATTGTTTACATTTTGCTTATCTTGCAAGAATCTTTATACAAGTTTAAAATTGCAATAGAAATAGTATTTACTGATTCACCCCCCCTCTCAGCAACCGGTTAGGAATAATAGAACTCTCGCCTGGAAAGTTAAGAGAAGCGCAATTGAGTATATGCAAGTGAGCTTTGTGTTGGAGGAAGAAGAAGAGAAAGCTTAGAAGATTGAAGTGGCTATTCAAAGAGCATTGATCATCCAAAGGAATCAACAACCTCCCACACCCCGAAGACAAAATTGAGGAAAAATTCACATATTGGAGTGCATCTATTCATTCTTGCTTGAAAGACATCGAAGAATCTTGAGATCCACTCTGGGAGTAAAAGAACTACAAGAGCTAAAGTTTGATCAAAAGCCTAGGCGAGGTAAGAAAGGAGTTAGTACAAGTCAAAATTCACCAAGTATAGAAGATCTTGCAAGGTTATTCGAAACTCCACCACCTCAATGTCTAGCACAAAGGACAGTGCAAATTCAACATGGAGCTACACAAGTTCAACAAGTACAGTCCAAATAGCAGTACCAATAGTTGTTCAACAATCAGTTCAAGCAATGGCACTCTGGTGTCCACAAAATGCATCTCCTCTCGCAACATTTGTTGCTTATCATGACATGCCCAAGAATCCTGAGCAATTATGTTCCAAATTCTTTGTCAATGATGTCAACCGCACTGCAGATGAACATATCAAGATTTTCGAAGACGTTCTCCAGAATAGAAACACCCAGGAGGAAGATGTTGCTTGTTCACTGTTCCCCTATACACTGGATGATGAAACATTTTAATGGTATTGGTGGTACCCTAAATTTTGAGATTCCAAATCCATTATCAATAAGAAGGTTTATCCATATGAAAAAAATCAAAGGAAAGAAGCTTTATGACACAAATAAATAGAACTAACGAATTGAAGCCTTCAAAAAATGTTGGAATTTCGACCGGCTGCAAAGATGATGCCGATAGAGGTTGAAGATGGTCAAATTTTAAAAATCTAAAAACGACCCAGTTCGGGAAATCAAATTTCCTATCTCCAATTCCAATTCTTAGCTTTTTATGAGGTGTTTTGGTTTTTCGACTAGACCCAAATCTGAAATTTAGGTAGTTATTTTTTAGTTAGTTTATTGTTTTTCAAAATAATTTGTAATAAGGGTTGTGTCTTTTCACCCTAAAGAGGTGTGAAAGCCACTCAAACACATATATATACATAATGTAAAATGTGGAGAGAGGGACACATTCGAATAAGAAATTAGAAGAAGAATATTTGTAAGGTAAGATGTAAATTTTAAAGCACGATTTTAATATAAATTTCAATATTATATTTTAATAATAAATAAAATTTCCCTTTTTCAAGGCAAAGAGATTGCAATTAAAATGTGGATTCGTCCTTTGTGATCAATAAATAGATTATTGAATTATTCTGACAGAGTTTTATTTTTGCATTGGATATTTTCGTGCATTCTTTGTTTGACAATCAGGATAGTGTGAAATATATGTGTTTCCTTATCTCTGTCTAATCGGACTTCCAGCCAGAGAAGTTAAATCCCTTTTGGACTAACAGAGAATTGCATATAAGATTTGTCTTTTGCAGAGCTTAGGAGTAATTGATGATATTTTTATAAATATTGTCTCATAAAGTTGTACGTAATAATCCTTGTTATAGTTGACTCTATTGCCTGGATAAACAAAGGCACTAGTCATTTAAAATCATTGGAATATAATTATTGGAGTTATTAATTGAAGTCATAATTCTATATACTTCCTTCTTGCAAGTATCTAATCAATTATTGATAAACCTTACACAAACATTCAAATCATTTCAAGTAATCGTATAACTTTATATTGATCAAGTTTGAGGATTTTTGCCAACTGGAGAACTCATAAGCTTAAATTTGCTATAGAAAAGCCTTGAATAAAGTGATCAGGTTTGAGGTGAAGGTTTACCCGCCTAGGTGTAGCGAAGCCTAAAGTGCAGGGGAATTTTGATTATTCCCGTTTGTTGGCCAGAACTAATTTGGAATCCTATTGGAGAATTCTTGTCAGTCACAATCAATCAGTCCACCAATTCATTTCAGACTTGGCAAGACTAAAAGATGCATTCCTAGGGAAGTTCAGATTGCCAATCACTCTAGCTGAACTATATAGGCATTTCATTGAGATAAGGAGACAAGAGTGTGAACCAATCCGTGCCTTCAATGACAGATTTTAGAGAGCTTATTCAAGATTGCGTGATCCTTACTGCATAGGTGATGACATGGCTAGACCCATTTCATCATAGCGGTATTCATCTCTCAAGTTCTTAGGATTAGAATAGATCTCTCAACCCTACTCTCATTTACTTTTAGCATATATCGTGAAAACCCAAAAAAATTACTTTCACTGCCATATCTTTTGAATAGTTCCCATAGCCAGTATTGTTTGAATCATCTTGAGAATGAGTATGTAAGTCCCCTCGTGATACCAACATATCACATCAACCATTGAGCTTATCCACAGTCAAGAACTGCCATAAAAGAGCCTTGGAGTCTATTGTATGATCTTTTGCAATCTTAGCATACACATGATTTTCCTCAAGAGAGGATAAGATACTTTGGTATTTTATTTTGCTGTTGGTATGGTCATCCAACACACATCAATAGGTATGATTAAGTAAAACACATTGCAAAGAGAATTTGTCTGCTAATCTGATTGCAACTCTATAGTCTTATGCTTTATTGCTATTGCAAATTGAATTTAAGGTTGCATTTGTTGTTAGATAAAGAGCTCAAGGACCCTTTATAAATTTTAGTAGGACCTTGTAAATACTAAGCAGTGAAAGGCATTGGCCTGCAGTGCAACGGTTGTTGCTTCTCTTTGTAATAGCAAGATCTTGTGCTCGATTCCCGAAATGGGAGCTTAAATAAACTTAATATAAAAAAAAATACTAAGTAGTGAAACACGCGGACACCCCTCCCCCCCCAACCTCCAAGTTTCCGATATCGGGACGTCTCGAGGACGGGGGGATGAGTACTTGGTATCCTCCCATTGCTGCTCAACCTTTGCCAGAACGTGGGGATGGCCAGAAGTCCCCGGGACATCTTGGGGACGGCCAGGAGTCCCCTAAGCATCTTGGGGACGCCTAGGAGTCCCTTGAGCGTCTTGAGGACTTCTGGAAGTCTCCTGTACCAAGACATGAAAAAGTGTATTTTAAAAAAAATATTTGCAAGCAAATCAGATATATACATATATTTTTGGCTGATTGAAGGGCGTTTTCAGATCATTTGCAAACATAATATGGGCAGTTTATTAGGGTTTGTAGCTGCTATTGCATACATTATTGTTAGTTATGCTAGCTACCCTAAATAAAAATCAGAACTAGGGTTTCTATGTTGGTGTTCATGTGGTGCTACTGTCATATTTTTGATATAATATAAATCTTCCATTTGCCGATTCAACAATTCTATTTAGTATTCTAATTTCTAATAGTAATTCAATATTCAATGTATAAAACTTCAATGTTGAAGTATATTGTAGTCTGTATTTAGTATTTCACAGTCGCAATTTTGCTTTTTTACTTCTTATACTGTTATACATCTTTTCATAACTAGCATTTCAAGTACTATATGTATACAGCACCACCCCCCCGCTGCCCCCTGCTGCCGTCCCCTTGGTGTCCCCAAATTGAAGCCCTTTTTCCCCCCCATCTTGGAAACTTGTCTCGCTGTCTGCTCCTCCCCCGGTCCCCGAAGACCCAAGTTGCACTGATACTAAGTGAGCAGTCCTTTGGACCTGGTGTGCTGTTTTTCTAAATTGAGTTTACTGCATTCACTGCATTATTGATTGAACTGGTACAACATGAGCAACCGAGATTCTATTCAATTTCAACAAATGATGATGTTTCTTAGTTTCTATTGCATTCAATCTATTAAAGACAAGAATGTTGTGTAATTTTATACTGTTGCTCTGTGAACCTTCTATTTGCTGTCTCTATTAAATCCTTTATGCACTAGATGGATGCCTTGGTATGTCATCATTTAATTGTTCCCGCTTTGCATTAGAGGCTAGCTTTTGAGATAATTACTTATCAGGCTCATCAATATATTGAATTGCTTAAATAATGAGGGCAAAAGTCTTTCTATGTTGAATTGTTTAGAACAATTCTTAAACAATCATTTTTTCTGCAACTCAAATTATTAAACATTACAAGTAGGATTAGTTTAATGAATTACAGCATATTAGTTCCTATAATGAATAGACAGTAGAAAAATCTGTAAATCTTAATTTTAGCTTTGTCTTAGAAAGGGAAGCTGTTCTCATCTTACATATCATGTTAATAGAGGAAACATGTTTTGATTGTGAGCTCTGTCACCAGATTAGTGATGCTGAGAAGCACCTCCAACGCACTTTCTTGAGTCCTGCAGCTATAAAGGCTGGGAATCTGATTGAAGAATGGATGCATGATGCTGGACTGAGAACGTGCTTTCTCTCTCTCTCTCTCTCTCTCTCTCTGTTCTTTTACTCGAAGCTATTTAGTTGTGCGCCAATATGACACAAATGTATCCACTGAACAAGCTATAATTTTTCAGATGGACTGATAAGATGGGGAATGTACATGGTCTGACTGATGGAGCAAATGCAAGTGCCCCAAAACTACTCATTGGCTCTCACTTGGTAACCGAACCATCCAAAATTTATCTGTTCATCAATAAATATTGAAGAAAAATAGTACAGAATTCAAAAATCTGAGAATTAATACTTTGGATGAAACAGGATACCGTTGTTGATGCTGGAATGTACGATGGATCCTTGGGCATCATATGTGCTTTAGCTGCAGTCAAAGCTCTCAAAATTAGTGGAAAATTAGAAGAACTTCCACGCCCAGTTGAGGTGTGAATGAAAACTAGTTTCTTCTGTCTCCTAATTAATTACAGCATCAAATACACAGAAAATAAGGAATGCCCAGGGTAAAATACTCTAAAGTAGGTAAATCTCATCCATGAAAACAAGGAGTTAGTATGGAACTCATGCTTCTAATTAATTGATATATTGTTTTTTGTTTCTACTTCTTTGCAAGTAACGACTATCAATAAACCAGAATTAAACAAATTAGTCCTGAAATAGTACCATAACTTGATCATTTACTTCTTAGGTACTATATTTTTTATGAACATCAGAAAAGACACAAAAAAAGAGTGTTTCAGTATGTACTCTGTTTACAAACTTTATGTTTTGATTAAGGTAAACACAGGAAAAGGGCCCAGACCTGTTACAGACCATCCATAGAGGCAAGCAGGATGAGTCTCGCAAGAAGTAAGACTAGAAAAAAATGAGAACAAGGCAAGTCTTCTGAGATAAGAGACAGGAATCAACCACAAAGAAGAGAACAGCAAAAACCAGTAATGCTTTTGATCGGTGCATGGAACCAGAAATTGGTTTTGGAAGGACCCAAAACCACAAACAGAGACAGTCAAGGCCGTTTAAATCCAAATTTCACCAAAGGCCTCAGAAGAGGGGCAGGGTAGGAATGGAAAATCCTTCCACTTTCCGAAGGAGAGAACTCAACATTAAGTTTCCTTTTAATCTTGTAAGGGGTTCCTTTGCACTCAACAGTGTTCTCTTGTGATAACAGCAACCTCTTGTCCTCCAAAGGGTTTGAAAATGACAGCCAAGGGTTGCCCTAACCTCTTTCAATTCCAGTAAAAAATCCTCTTGGGGCTAAGGACACACCACATCATTGGCATGTACATTATCATGGAAGTCTTGGCAGACCAAGGAGAAGCGTCCAGCACCGTGGTAGTAGTACTGCCCAGAGGACTTATAAAGAGTTTCCCTGTTCCCAAACCCAAGCTTGGATCATAGCTTAACACTGTTGGGCAACTAGACACAAAATCTAGCAAAAAGAAAACTAGATCTAGATTTAGTGACATTGTCAATGACAATAAACTAACCAATAGCATCAGCAATTCCATGGATAATACAATAATCCCAAAATCCAAAGGAAGCTCTGGGAGATGAACCCAAATAAGCATCATGTTGACCTTTTAAACATCAAAGCCAGCAGTCCAACTTTTTAAATGAAGAAAAGCATTACCTAGAAATCATGGACCACCTTGAAGAAAATCCTCGTAGGAGCTGACCCATTTTGAAGCTTTGGCTGCATTATAAATTATTTGAGCAAAAATATTCCACCATCTTGATACCTTGTTGAGGATGACAGTCATTGTTATATGACAAGAGTCTTATGTTGTAGAGTGACCATGATGACGAATCCTTGGTGTAAGTGCTACTTTTTAAAGTCATTCATGGGAGAATCCAGAGCTGTGCAGTTTATATTATACAAATCACTAGATCATGATGTATTCAGGACTTGCAAAACGAAAATATTCATAAATTAGGGGCAGATAACATGTCGGAGTGGACTCATTTTGAAGCTTTGGCTACAGTATAAATTATCTGAGCAAAAATGTTACATCTTGATAGCTTTTAGATAATGTTGAGGAGTCTTGGACACTCATCATTATGTGATAAGAGCCCCATGGTCTAGAATGACCAGGATGATGAATCCTTGGCACAAGTGCTACTTTTTCAGGTCATTCATAGGAGAATCCAGAGCGTTGCAGATAACATTATAAAAAATCACTAAATCATGAAGTATTCAAGCCATACAAAATATTCACATTGCATCTCCAAACTGCAATACGAATGTGTATGATAGAGAATATAAAGATGGATAAATAGTAAATAAAGAATGCTTAAATGTTGTATAACTTTACAAATAAGTTCATGAGGAATTATTTGTGGATTCTCATCTTCTTTCAAGTGACAATGATTTATTTTTAGCTAGCTTCAAATAGAGGTCATCAAAGCTACCAGTTAAAAAAGGTTTTCTTGGTTCAAAAGGGTGCGGGCCAACCAAGATTTAATATTTTAAAAAATATTGGGAAATTATTTGATATCATTTGGAAAAATCACAAAATTAATTGACTCTAGACAATTGCATAAGAATGCTAAAAACAGGTCAATGTTCATAAGTTTATGAATCATAAATTTACAATTCAGTACATTTTTTGGATGTGTACCAGAGATGGTCCAAAAGTATTTAAAATTAAGACTTGATGCATTATCTAGTTCATCAGAAATAGCTAAACTAATCCTGTGCTATAACCTACACCAAACCATCACTTCATCAAGAGGCTGCAAAGTGCATTCCAAATTAGCAAAGTGTAAGGATGAGTATGGTATGTATTATGCCTAGACAAGACTTACTGTTATGTTTGTGAGTTAGTTTTCTTTTAAACCCATTTCCTTATTCTTAGACAGTAGGGTATATTAATGTCATGTCTGAGTAACTAGTTTAATGTATCCAACCATAAATTAGTAGCTTGTGGATGAAGGAACATTTGTAATATTGATCTATTCTCATATCAGTACAATTGCCAATCTAGAGCAGCAACCTTTCCTCCATTTTAATTTAGGATTTTCTGGTGTGGTTTGTATTTCAGTAAACAGGTTCCCTAATTATTTTCTATTTGTATTTTGCAGGATCTTTTCCTTATCTTGTTTAGGAATACCGCAAGGTATTATTGGATCAAACTAGGGCAAACACTATGCTAGGAGTCAGATTAACTAGTCTGAGTATGTGGCCAAGGAGGATCTGGAAGAGCTTTTTGGTTCACTGGCAGATAAAATAATGTGTGACTTGCAAGTGCCACATAGAAAGGCTATGGATGAGAATTTGAAGAGGCCCTGTGGGCAGGAATATTAACACTTCAATATGCAATTCTGAAAATGTTGAGGGTGGATTGAATACAAATCCATGGGGAATAAAGTAGCAGAATTTTAACAATTATGAGGCCAAAGATAGCCCACGGGACAGCAACCTCTGCCATTTTGGCTTTCTAGCTTGTTGAGCTTCTGCTGGTAAGCTTGATAATGAGCTTCCCCATTTCCCTAACCTTCTCCTCTTTGAACAAATCTTGTAATGAAGCAGACACTAATGTAGGGAAGATAATACTATTCTAAATTCAGTAGTGACATGAAGCTCTCACAAACACACTTAAACCCTCAGATGAAGATTCTGCTGTATATGTTTGGGTAAGAAGTGGAGGGACATGCAAGTCTGAGCATGATTAAGTTAGCATGCAGGGTGCAACATTTTTCTAATGAAGAGATTAAATTAAATGTTGTTCTACCCCATTTAGCTGGGATACATGGGGAGAGATGGATCGCTAGGAAGTTGAAACCTTGAAGTGCTCTTCAACAAGTCTGTTGATCAATTAACTCAAAGAGACAATTTGAACTAGGATGGGATCTACAATGTTCAGGCTTTTTTTTACAACATATTTATTCAGAATTTTCCACCATAGATCAACTTATGAGTAAGCATGTAATGTCCCTTTTTTGAAATAAGATTTAATTATAAACAATCATAATCAATTTAAAATATAAAAGAACAAAAAAATAAATAATGTAATTAAAATTTATTTAAGTTTAATGAATTGTTAAAAGGCACGAAATGAAAAGTTGTAACTCCCTCAAACATGAGCTATAAAAGGGAGAAGATAATTTGATTTGAAAGGTGGGCGAGAGAGGAAGGAGGAGAAAAGGGAAGGTGTGAATCATGAAAGTTTTAATGGAAAAGAAAAAAGGGATGAGAGACTAAGGAAGTGATTCCTTCAAAAGGCAAAAATTATGAGGGGTTGTGACTCTTTTAAAGAGTTTTTTTTTTCTTTTTTTTTTCAGTTGGTAAAATATTAATTTTATTAATAATGAATTGGGATTTAGCCTGGCCTGAACCAGGAGTGGTTACAAAAGGGAACCACCTCCCCAATATCCCTTTGTCTAGGACGAAGCCCAAGTACCAATCAAACAACTAAGCCTCCCTCATGGCTCCACCGTTAGCGTGTGAGCGAAGGATCATGTTGAAGGCTCCACCCTTTTGTGATTTCTTTTCCTTCTTTCCTTTCACAATGTCATGTCCCCATTTTGAAATAAGATTTAATAATAATACAAAGAAATAATAATAAAGATCAAATATGAAATAAATAAAAATATAATATAAATAAATATATGATAATTAAAGATTACCATTATTATAAATATAATAGAATACATAAAAGAATATAAATATAATTGTGATAGCCCTATTTAATAAATATACCAATTAAACATTAATAATTGAATATATTATTATTATTGAATTGTCAATTTATATAATCATAATAAATATTAATTAACGAAGTCAATGGATTAATTATCATTTCTATTATTATTATCATATTTATTAATCAGCAAGTTAATTATCATTAATAAATTAATTAATTAATAAATATCAATATCAGTTTGATTCCTTAGATGAATATCGTATTACTCCAAATTTAGATAATAATCTCTAATTGTATAAATATCTTGGATACCGACTAAGACCAAGAGATAATCCGATCAAGATTAAGGCGAACATCAATAAAGAGATGGTTATTGATTAAAAATATAATGGGACGAGCATCATTAATGCATGGAGTATGTACGAACGTGAAGGCAATTAAACATGGTCAACAAACAATGACTGCCGTCAACACCACGTAGGAAACAACATGGGGTGTCATCGGTTCAACACTATCGGATGTTGTCGGTTCGCATAGGAAGGGTATGCCGCTTGTCTAAAAAGAAATATAAGTTTTAGTAATCAGGGAAAGAAGAGGTCACGGAACAGAAGGGAGCTAATTTAGAAAGACAGGGTGTTCGTATGGAGAGAACAATGCACAATGGCAAAGCCAAGACTGATAACCCATAGGAATAATATTCTCAGACGGTAATGGGGAAAGGATGGAGGATAGAGTCGGACGGACAAGTCATAATATCACTGCAAACTAAAGCATAAATGAATAAGGAAAAAAGCCGGAGTCTACGGAAGATTCGACCAAGTTGATAGAGGAGATTATAACAAACAAAATGATTGGTAACTGATCGAATCATCTAGGAAGGGAAAAGTACACACTCCACATTTAAGGAAGTTGGCTAATCATATAGCTAACGAATAGAGTAGCACTAGTAAGAGATATCATGGTCGCTAAAATAAAATATTAATGAAGTCGAAGTCAGTCCATTAGAATGTGTAAGAAGAACATGAAATTGATATGCAAACTGACTTGGACAAGTACAATAGCCGCATAGCCACTAATCACTAAACGATGATATATAATTATCAATTTAAGAAGAGGAAAGAATGTGGTCGATGAAATGAAATCATATCAATAAATTCCATATTGTCAAGTCACTTAATAATAAATATTGATTTAACAAAGAGGATAATTTGTTGTTGACAATATATATTAGATGAAGGGATTGATTGTGAATTAATGGGAGACTTATAAAATTAAGTAGCAAAAACAAAGGGTCTTGGCATCGATTATAATTACTTTTAAATGGTTTCCAAATGTCTTTAAGGTTAGGTGGTTTCCAACTGTTTTCTAACCATCCAACCAGAGGCTTCTTGGATTTAAGAAGACAAGGGATCAATGGAATGAGTGAGGATGTGTGTCGATGAGAAGTGCAAAGGCTCGATTAAATATAAAAGGGAGTGATTAAGTCTTGATACCAGAGCTTATAAATCTCTATGGGGTTGCTGATCTAAAGTGTGATAGAGACATTATAAGTCCAATAAAAGAATTGTGAGTTGATCTTATTATGAGAAGATTGCAGCAATACGATCTTCGTGACATCTACAAATTAGAATTTATAGCAAAACACTAGACTTAATCAAACTCTACTGTTCAAGTAAGATAAGGATATATATATTTATTATATAGAAACAATAACATCACAATTGAATTAGAAGAATTGTATCCCAAACCTCATAGGATCGGATAGGGGACATTACACACAACCTGCCATCCTTCCTCCATCTTTTCTGCCTCCTTTTTCCACTGCACAAATGCTTCCCCTATGCTTCTCCCATCCACTCCATTATCAAAACAAAAGCCTTCCACTATTCCGGCAACATCAGAACTAGATACATCAATGGCACCAACTACACTTTGACTTTCAGTTCCTCTTGAAGCCATACAAGAAGTATCAAACTTTCCCGCCCGTGTCACAACATGGGATACTTCTTCGCTTGTCTTCTCTCCCGCTATCTCAAGCCTCGAAAAGGTTCTGTTAATCTTTTCTGGGGTTTTAATCCCCAAAGCTTGCTGACCAATTTCAGATGTCTGTCCCAAAGTGGACTCTAAGACAATTTCAGTATCCTTTTCCATCCCCGTTGCAAGGGAAACCTTAACACTCTCAATATTCATTTTCTCCACATTATACATCTGAGAGGAACATTTTGTCCACTAAGTGGCTTGTTTATCAGAACTTTTTTTTGTGCAATTTTCTGCAACATGATTGATCTGATAACATTTTCCACACCTAAATGGGATTCCCTCATAATCCACAAGTTGCACCCAAGCCTCTTTTGCCAATTTTAAAGCAAGATCCGTTGGAGGTTTTTTCGACAAATCCATCTCGACCAAAATACGAGCAAAGGTCGTATGCAAGAAGTCTTGAGAACCTTCATCAACCCCTAGTAATCTACCAAAAGTATTCCCAATAGCCTCAAAGAAAGAATCACACCAAAACCGAAGCGGAAGATTTGGGAGTCTTACCCATATCGGAATTTTATTGAAAGATTTGGAGACTGGGTTGAAAGCTGGATCCCATGGCTTCAACAACCATACATATTCGTTCTCCCAGCACTAGTGAGATTCACCCAGGATTTTCTTTCTATCCTGCATACTGTCAAAAACCACTACAAAATGCCCTCACTCTCCAAGGTATATCTGGATCTCTCCATCTACAATGGGGCTCCAGTTTATTGATATCCATCTATGTAGCTCACCGAGATTGGACCAAAAACCCTTAAATCTCCCAATCAATCTCCCCTCTCTGGAAAACTTCTCATTTTTAGCCACCTCTTCCTCAGTCTCTCCTTCAAAGCATACCACTGGCCTCTCTTCAACGGGTTTAATCCAATCTTTACCCAGACCACTGCTTCCCTTTCCCTTTTATATTCGCCTCACCTGACAGAATCCTAAGACCATTCTCCTTTTCCCTTGAAAATCCCTTTTGTCGCTTCTCATCAAGCCCAAAATACTCTACTCCCTCCCCATATGCCTCACCCTTTTCTAATCCTTTGAAGTTACTCCTTTGCATCCTATGAATCAGATGTGAATCCATGTAGCCGCCATTTGCATTGCTTGAGGGCTTCTCAAACCCTACAACATTGGCAAAAGAAGCCTTCCGACCAACCAGTCGCCTATCTTCACTAGGCGGCTCATCCTTGTAAAAACCCCTACTGCGTTATACCTCTAAAGCTTAATTTTGCTTGTTTGACATTTCGTAAAACAATTGGCATGCAATGTTCAAATTTTGATTTTAGCTGAATATATTGTTTTGCAACTTGATTTTTTTTTGCTTTTTGACAATATTTGAGAATAAGGAAATTAACTTTTAACTTTAAATGCACAACCTCAATAACTAAAATCTTATTTGCAAATTTATTCAATTTTGTAAATATATACAATGCTGGTAAATAATATGCAATTACAATTTCAACATCAACTATAAATAATGTGCACCTTATCATAGATATAAATTGCTGCTACCTGGGGGTTACAAAAAAATGCAGCCTTTAATGCACATTCGCTGCTGCAGTACAAACACAGCCTTCTGAAACAAATGGCAGCCTCTGCATGTAAATCGCAGGCCACAAGTATGGACGCAACCCTCAAGAATGTAGTCGTAGCTCCTTAAGTGATAACACAGCCTCTATGTTTATTATCGTAGCTTCCTTGGATGATGATGCAACCTCTAAACTGTATTTTGCATCCTTGTAACTCCCCCACATGAGTCACAACAAGACACACCAACATAAATATCTCCCATGTAAGCCACTAAGAAAATCTCACCGGCAGCTAGGGCCACGAAATGTACTGAAAATGCTCAATAGCGATCAATTTCAGTTTACAACAGCACCAAAATTGCAATAAGTGTGATCAAAATTACTTTCCAGATAATCGGAACACAATTCACCACCACTCATTTCAATGATTCAAAGTGCAAAAGGGGAGAAATCAGTCCTCTCAAACACTAGTTGAAAAACTCTTCAGCTATTTGTCCAAACAAGTAAAAAGCAAAGTCAATAATGAATTGCTTTTCGACAAAGCATTGCTTTTATAATAAATGATATTTTCTTCAAGACACCAAAAGCAAATAGCTTCTCCCACACACTTTTCACTTAAAAGGCTTTGTAAACACACTTTTCAATTAGAAGCCTTTATTTAATAACTTTGAATTAATAATAAATAACTCCCAAGCTAAAAGCTTCATGAAGACACTTTTCACTTAAAAGGCTTCTTCAACACACCTTTCACTTAAAATCATTGCTTTTAAGACTTAGGATTATATTCCACGTGAATTAATAATTAATACCCCCACGCGGTGCCTAAAAGCAATTTTTAATCTTAATTCAATATATACCACTGAAAGTGCTAATACCATCACCAAACTGAATATAGCGCCTAGGTGCTTGCCAGAAATGGAAATCGCCATCACTAACTTACTATAAATAGCAAGTCGATCTCCATGGACCCTCTAAACAATGTACCAGACCACAAGGATCACAATGATGGACTGACCTCACTGACTACCTGCCAACTGCAAAAATAGGGGACATTACAGTCCTCCCTCCCCGAGATTGCTTGTGCCCGAGCAATCGCCGAAACCAAAGGCACATATTGATCTACTCGGATCCCAAGGAAAAGTGCGTGTAATGGCCCTGGCATCATCTACTCCTGTGATAATAACTCTATCCATAGGGCTATCCTGAACATACTGTCACCGTGCCAATGATGGCGACTCAACCAATCTGCAATGCTAAGCTTGTCTCCACCTGGATCCCAGTAGAGATGCAACTCACATCCATCCACAACCAGAAAGAATGGATATTCAATATCAACTGATTGATCAAATCTCCTTGCACATCCTACCAACCTGCCCTGTGTATGTAGTCCATTTGTGCAACAGGGAGAAGAACTCTCATATCCCAGATATCCACCCTCTGCAAAATCGTCATAGATATGCTGCCCCTGCAAGACACCTCCTGCTAGCTTGTAGTAACCAACTCCATCAACTGTAGATGGAGAAAACCCATCCCATAAGGGATGATACAACCTAAGAGCCAACCCACACCGACGTGCAACCAAAACCTCAACCAGTGGGTCAAAAGAGAAATGATGAGCGCTCCTCACTATGTAATCATGGTGAAATGCTCCAATCTCTGTCATAGGCTCATCAAAATCCAACCGCAAATTAAGAGTTAGCTCCAATTGCTGACTCTGAACAACTAATTTGGTAGTATTTTGGGAAACCCTCTTAGCAAACCCAACCACAAAATCCCTGTGGGGAAGCATTGTAGTCAAGGTATCTACAATCTTTCCCCACTAACAGTTGAATATCGCGAGAACCCCGGATGAGAGTACCCTCAGAAGTCTCTAAGGGCCCTTCTTGCAAAACTGGACTCTCAAGCAAGTACTCCATGAAAGACGTCGTGCGGTAGAAATTATATGAAGCATCAACTTTCTCCCTTGCAATCCACAACTGATCCCTCGGAAACTGTGGCACTACCAATTGCCTACCGCTATCAGCTGTATGATAAGAAGAAATATATTTACTTCCAGCAGAAGGAAACAAATCACCTTGAAAGCTCATCCCCAAACTAGATAAAACCCTTTCCATGTCCTGTGAATCAAAGGGAGTAGTGTCAGAAACTGGCACACAACTCTCTGATGAATCCACCATTGCTACCTTAGGCCTCTTAGCAACCTGGTCCATATCATCTGTCATCGTGCTAACAATTGGACAACTTGATACCACAAAACTCTCTGCAATCCTCCACTGAAGCACTCACCTCCTTTATGTCTATTGCATCTGTCTCAAGGATGGATGTAACTGTGTCTCCAACACATCGATCACTGCCAACTGTAGAAGCTAATTCACCACCAACCACCATTGTATGCAACTGAATTGGATCTATGGCTGGCGCAGATTGCATCCGCTCCAACTCCATAGTCACCTCTCCCAACTGCAACTGCAACTCTTCAAGAGACCACTGAGTGCCCTATAAAGCCTCAAAAGTCGCTGTGAGCTCCTGATTAAGCTCACTCACCTCCTCTTCCCTGAGCATCAATGCCTCATATGCCGTACTCCCCCACTCAACTAGGTGATCTCGGTCGGCTACCAACTGTAAATAGTGCTGTCTCAAAATCCTGACAGCCTCCCCTAAGGAAAGAATCTCTGTTAGGGAAAGGTAACTACCACCATGCTCAATTGCCATAGGAGCACCCCATATGTTTACTGCCAACAGCTGACGAGCGACATTGAAATGCTCGAGAGTAGAAGTAATGTCTCTCTCGCCGACTCTCAATGGCTAGTCACATGATGACTCTGCACAACGGGCCTCCTATGTACAATCTCAACTACAATGTCAACACTATGAAAGGAAGCTGTATCCAACAAACTCCCCTCAAGATCACCGTATCTTTGTGTACTGTCATCCAAGCACACATCTACCAATTGAGTAATGACATCGGACTCATCCTCATCTACCCCCGAGGAAGCTGCTGCTGAATCTGACTCATCACAATCCTCAGCTACCTCATCCTTTGTAACCACATGACAATCCAGATACTGAGACCCATCCTCACTCACTAACAACTTAGAGTCCTCCCCCAGGGTCTGATAAATCAAGCACGACTTGCTGCAAGTAGAGTCATCCTCATGAGTCACCAAAGAAGTCGCCTCATATGAAGAAGTGGAAGCCTTGGCTGTAAGAAACTCCTGCCACTCATGCTTCCGCATCCTCATTTGTGAGTCCCTATAAAAAATGATCCTGGACCCACCACCATCGGATGATAATGCTGAGTCAACTCTCAATGTCTGATATAAAAGACTGGACTCACTGCAGCACACATCATCCTCACACCCAACATCAGAGGTATCCACAATGCTAGTGTCCACATTGTCTAATTGAGACCCCTGTGCTAACTCTGGCTTCATACATGACTCAATGTCATCATGTGAATCATCTGCATTGTGGCATGAATCTATGTCACCCGACTCATCTGTAACACTCCCATCATGAGTGTCATCACTGGACAGCTCCATGCCCACATCCTCAATAGAGGAAAAGACTGCTTTCTTCTAAACTAACTCAACACTACGACTGTTGTCATAAACATCAGAGTCATTAGAGCTCATATACTCCTTATAGTCCTCAAAAATAACACCATCATCTAAGGTGTTAGAATCCATAATGCTATCTACAACATTCTCCACTCTTACACTATCCACGACATCAACAACAGGCTCACATAATGGACTGCTATCCTGAAAATCAGACCCTGTGCCACTAACTGTGATAGGCTCAGAATGCTGAAACTTAGTACCACTATTTGCCAACAAGACAGGCACATCCACATGTCCCTGTAAAGAGTCTCCAACATCATGTGTGCAAATAGGACTAGTGGCTGTCCTACTAAGAACAAGATCATCTCCATAATGATCAGTAACTACTGAAAACTCATCATGAAGATTTCTAGATGTTTCACCTATGAAAATCTTTCGTTTCTCTTTCTGCATTCTTTGTGAGGAAGACTTCTTGAAGAAGGAAACTATAAAACTAGCTGACCTGTCAAAAGTCGCTGGATCTGAAAGTTGTGCTTTTAGCCTTTCGTGTGTTCGCCTCAATTTCTCCATTTTGTTTTCCAAGGCACTTGTTTGTTTCCTGAATTGTGACACACTGCTCAACTGGTTTTCATATGTACTTGGTTTTCTGTATTTATCCACGACTTAAATAAACTAGAGTGCCGATCCCTGACAAATCAAACGTGGGAACTCAAGATTTCCAAACCCCACAGGATGCCAGGAAATTGCTCTGATACCACTGTAAAAAGCCTTGTTGGGTTATATCTCTAAAGCTTAATTTTGCTTGTTTGACATTTTGTCAAATAGTTGGCATGTAATGTTCAAATTCTGATTTTAGCTGAATATATTGTTTTGCAACTAGAATTTTTTTTGCTTTTTGACAATATTTGAGAATGAGGAAATTAATTTCAACTTTAAATGTACAATCTCAATATCTAAAATCTTATTTGCAAATATATTCAATTTTGCAAATATATACAATGCTGGTAGATAATATGCAATTACAATTTCAACATCAACTATAAATAATGTGCACCTTATCATAGATATAAATCACCACGGCCTTTAATGCATATTCGCTGTTGTAGTAGAAATGCATCCTTCCTGAAACAAATGGCAGCCTCTGCGTGTAAATTGCAGGCCACAAGTATGGACTCAGCCCTCAAGAATGTAGCCGCAGCTCGTTAAATGATAACGCAACCCCTATGTTTATTATCGCAGCTTCTTTGAATGATGACACAACCTCTAAACTGTATTTTGCAGCCTTGTAACTCCCCCACGTGAGTCACAGAAAGACACACCAGCATAAATATCTCCCACATAAGCCACTAAGAAAATCGCACCAGCAGCTAGGGCCACGAAATGTACTGAAAATGTTCAATAATGATCAATTTCAGTTTACAACAGCACCAAAATTGCAATCAGTGTGATCAGAATTACTTTCCAGATAATCAGGAAACACAATTCATCACTTATTTCAGTGATTCAAAGTGCAAAAGGGGAGGAATCAATCTTCTCAAACCCTAGTTGAAAAACTCTTCAGCTATTTCTCCAAACAAGTAAAAAGCAAAGCCAATAATGAATTGCTTTTCCATGAAGCATTGCTTTTATAGTGAAAGATATCTTCTTCAAGACACCAAAAAACAAATAGCTTCTCCCACACACGTTTCACTTAAAAGGCTTCATCAACACACTTTTCAATTAGAAGCCTTTATTTAATAACTTTGAATTAATAATAAATAACTCCCAAGCTAAAAGCTTCACGAAGACACTTTTCACTTAAAAGATTTTTTCAACACACCTTTCACTTAAAAGCATTTCTTTTAAGACTTAGGATTGTATTCCATGTGAATTAATAATTAATACCCCCACTCGGTGTCCAAAAACAATTTTTAATCTTAATTCAATATATACCTCTGAAAGTGCCAATACCATCACCAAACTGAATATAGCGCCTAGGTGCCTGCCAGAAATGGAAATTGCCATCACTGACTTACTATAAATAGCAAGTCGATCTCCATGGACCCTCTAAACAACCTACTAGATCACAAGGATCACAATGATGGACTGGCCTCACTGACTACTTGCCAACTGCTAAAAATAGGGGACATTACAACCCCTACCTTCGCTGTTTATGACTCTAGATTGAGAAAAACAAGAGTGCTCGTTGTACTTGTAGGTGTGCACAAACGAGCCCCCATTCCTTTAAGAAATAGTGGCCCTACATTGCAACAAGGGACAAGGCACAATAGCATTGCCCAATCCTCCAGACTCATACCTTGAATTGGAATAGGGTTGTCTCCAATGGAGATTGTGACCCCTCATAACCACTACAGAAGCCCTAGCTGCAGCAGGGGCCGACATCACGACGAAATCCCATAAAAAATTACCGACTCTTTCAAAGAGTTACAATTAAGAAAGTTTGTGACTCTTTCAAAGGGCGGAAATGATGAAGTGTTTTTGACTCTTCCAAAGGGTGGTAATTGTGAAAGGTCGTGACCATTGCAAAGGGTAGACATGATGAAGAGGTGTGACTCTCATCCACATTGGAAGATTTAAAGGGTAGAAGGTTTCATTTGAGGAGGATGTCCATAGGGGATCAACTTGGGGAATAATATATTATTCTCAAAGGCAACAATGGAAAGTGGTGGCTAAGCTAGTGACCCTTTCACTAATGAAGTATAAAGGAGATTTCATTCCAAGAATGAAGGATGACTTATCAATCATCATCCTTTATCAAATATCCCTCAAGAAATCTAGTAAACAATCAATGAGCAAGATCAAGGAAACAATCATCAAATCCACATCAATCATCACTTCATCTTGGGATCAACAAAGCATACAATTCAGCAATCAAGAATCACTCTATCAAATCAACATTCAGTCAATCATCATCCATCAATATGTGAAACTAGCATTCATTATATTGTCACTTTTCAATCATCTAATCAACAATACTTAATCACGACTCACCAATACCTCGAATCACCAAACCAATGGAATTCATTCAATCAATCAATCATTCTTATGGATATCAATCATTCAACGACACTAGAATGATCAATTAAGATAAGACACTTTGATCAAGCAAAATAAGATAGAAGGATCAGATCTAATTTAAGGCAATCATACTCAGGCATACATAAATTGGATATTATAAGTTTAATTTGGTATGAAGTATTAATTCTTATGATAGACAACATAGTGGATCTTATTTATAATTACTTGCTTATGAACAATATATATGCACTCTAAGAAATGGTTTTATTATTTGGTTCTTTTATATGTAAAATATAGGCAATAGTGTGTAATTAATTATATGTTTGCATTAAGAAATCATGGCAGGGATATTAAGGAATACAAGGACAGGAAATAGTTATGAGGTCCTTCTAAGCACCCACCTCATGGTGGTGACATATAGTCCCTTGAAGCTAAAGGGGTGCAAGGAGTGCCTCGCCCTTGGGCTATAAAAAAGGAAGGATGTTTTGGACATCCTACTGTAGTTTCCCCAAACCTTTACCATAGTAGACCATTAAGTTGAGGAATTCTAATCATAAGGAGGATAAGGGTGACAATGGAAGAGGGGAATGGCTATGGAATTCCTCACTAGGTACACACCCTCATATGGATGGAAAAAGGCCACATGATGGACAAGAGGGATGATATCTGTTCTTGGGCCTAGGGTAGATGATCGTTTAAGGCACCCTAATATTCCCCTTATCTTAGCTCTTCCATGGTTGAACTCCATCAATAAATTAAATATATGTTATGATTAAATTAATGTTTCTAAGCCTAGTTGGAAATATCTATGCTTTAAATGTCTCTAATAAGGAAGACTATTTTGTGGATTATGTTTCAATGATTTCCTAACATGTTGCAGGATTTCAAGGTACATGTTTTTACTAATTCTATTCTACTTCTTTTTCTACTTAGGATTTGTGATTTAGGGCAAAAACTAGGGCATTTACAAAAGGGGACATTGCAAAGCATGGTTTCTACTAATTAGTTAATTGGGGAGCAATGAACCTTTGAAATAATTAAATTGTATCTTGTTTTCACTCTAGTATTGGGCACCCTTGATTTCTTGAAGCACCTATGAGGTTTCTAGATTTGTAATTGGTGTTGTACTCACGTGATGATTGTCTAGAATTTTTGTGAGTAGGGAGATGAATCATAGGGAGAAAACAAAGAAAGGTAGTCATGGAAACATTTTCTTCATCATGACCATCTTAGGCTAAAACTTGGGGGATAATTATATAAGAGCAAAGATGCCAGAGCATCCGGGCCCACATATAGTCTTGCACACCCAAAAATATTGATCAATTAAAATCTGGTTTTTGTTCTTTCTATGTTTAGAGGCTCTTTTACTGGTTGAAATTTTTTCTATTTCCAAGGTGCTCAATATTGTAAAGGTCAAGGATTCTATGGAACTTGCACTCCTTTTTCCTTAGCACGATTCTCTAATTCTAAATAGTAATTTCCTAAAGGTCTATGTGACATGGTGTTGGGTCTCAAAACTGCAGTTCAGAAAATGGCACAGATTTTCAACATTTATAATCCCAAACATACAATTATGGCCAACAAATAGGAATCACCCAAGAAGAGCTGATTCCTCTACTCTTCTATCTCTGCCAAATCATGGCGGGTGCACCTAATGATCATCTTGACTTACTTCTTTAAAACAATCACTTCAATGTATCATGGCAGATTTAATTAACTTTCTTTATTGATTATTCCAACCTAGCATGAGAGTTGAAAATAATGTGTGCTTCTCCTGCTTTTCTTCTTACTTCTAACTTCTATCTTCTTATATCTCCTAATTCTGATTATCTTCTACTGCTTTACTTTAATTAATCTTCTACTTGCTTGACAATAAAATGAATTTGATAATGAAATAAAAACCCTTGTTCTTTGAAATAATAAAAGACCAATCCCTTATCCAAATTGGGCAATGGAGTCACTTCTTATCAAACCTCCATGTACAACTCTGTAACACAGTTTTGTATTCTATAGATATACCATCAACCACCCAATCCTATCAATGTAGAATAATTAAGTACACAACACATTAACCAGTCCAATTGATTTTAATCTCTTCCAAAAAGCCAATTGGACAAAAAACAAAGGGACAACTTCGCAAATGTCTTTTGATGATCAAATTAACATGAAGGATAAATAACCTTTCTACACAAGTTTTAAAGATGGCAATTGATTTTCAAATCAATAATTACAGAGGACTGATCTGAGAAGAAAACAACTTTCATACCATAATTTTGGACAGAAAAGCTGGATCTGATGCCTTATTCTATTCTATGACATTTCTCGCCTCAAATGGTCTTGGTATCCCTTCTTATACAAAAGGAAAGGATGCAAACAAGCTTCAGACCATTTCACAACATCCCTTGAAGGTGAAAAGACATCCCTCTTTTAAATAAAAAATAATTCCAAATCCCGAAATTGCCTTAGTTTATGTAATTAATTGCCATTTTACAACTTGTTTAGGCCTTTAAGAGGTATTTTAAGGCTATTTTAGGGGTATATAATGGATAAATGGTCTATAAATGATGTAAATACCCCTTCTAGTGCTTCACAGTTCATTTTCCATGCCCATAATTATATTTATGTTCCGCAATCTTTATTAGCAGTCTCGTTATTTCGCAAACCTCTTCTTCTAGTCTCGGCAAAATGGTGACATCTCCATTTCGCGATGTCTTCCTTTTGATGTCTGCAAAATAGCGAAGCTTCGCTTGGTGCCGCATGTGAAATAGCAAAATGTTCACTATTTTGCAACTTCCCTTTCTGAGATTCTGTGAAATAGCGAAACATGATAAGGGTACATTTTAAAGTTCTTTTTGTGGTCAATGAAATATATTGGATATTCAGAGGGGTATTCAAGGCTTAATGTGCAGCGGAGACTTTGGTAATTCTTATTATGGTGGGATTTTATTCTGGGCTTGACTAATAAATCATTTGGGGATTATGTGGAGGGATTTTCTATCATGGGAGGGGCTATAAATTATCAAATTTATAGTCCCAACAGTATGAAGCTTTTCAAATAGAAAATAACATTGAGAAGGTAAAAGGGTATGGCAGGGTGAGAAATTTTAGGCCAGAACCGGAATTATTTTGTTGGCAATATGGTGCCTTGGATAATAATCATTATTTTGATTATCAGATTGTTGATAGCCCTACTAAAAGGAACAAGGACATATATGACACTGGATTGGGACGGTCAGGTTATGTTCCAGCATATCAGGATATTAGTCACGAAATAGGGTATAATTCATCTTGGTATAATTATGATATGAGCAGAGTAATTAAGCATGAACATAAGGAGGAAATAGGAGATCAAAAAATTGAGTCTTCCTATGATGGTGAAACTGATGATGATGAAGAAGAGGTTAGAGGCAATTCTAACAATATGCAGATTATAATGTACAGATTTCTTCAAGTTTGAGATAGCCAATCAAAGGGAGAGACAGTATTTATCGATTTCTATACTTCTCTTTATAATATCGGCTTGCATAAATATATATGTGGAGGGACATGTCTCCACAAGGTGGAGCCATGTCCGCTCATGACATGGCCCTCTCTCAAACAATACAACACTTGCCAAAGGGTGCTTTCAAGACGCCTGATCCTTAATCGGTTTAGTTAACATAATAACCAAAAACAATATTATGAAAGCCGCCGATCTACTGTGCATTACATTTGATCATTGCCCGATCCATGGTATGTTTGATATAATAAATACAATCATTTCTTGATCTGTTATATATAAAACAATGTTGTTGTCAATGATCATTGCTCGAAACATGGCAAGAGAATAGAATCTGATTACATAGATTAATATACTTGTATCTATATAGTATTTTGATCAAATACAAGGATGATGGTTTTACAAAGCATTTGAAATGATTATTCTTATAGGCACAAGAAATGTGTATTATGTCAGCTCACATAGTGAAATGACATAAATACATATATACTCATATATATATAATCAATATAAATGATCATCCTTATATCTGACCGAAGCTACTATGCATCAACAATGGCTGACAATGGATATCATATGAGAGTTACAAAAGATGTGGTTATTGTTGAAGGGTGCTCTAACAACTAGACTAACACAATACTTCGTAACTTTTTGAAGCATAGGAGATGATCTAGCATGGGAGTCTTCGGGCAGTTACTCACTAGGAAAAGATACTTGCAATTTCTATTAAATTTGGCATAACTCTCTAAGTTTTCAAACTATGGGGAGAGTGCAAGTCAAATGAGATAGGGCAATTTAGATATAGAAAGGACAAGTGGAAGGGAATCGTAGAGGAAAGTTCAACATGAGAATCAGAAGAATTTTTTGAGAAACATTCAAATTTACAACCAATTTGAACAAGAAATGCCCATTCAACTTAAGAGGGACTTGTTTCCTCAAGAAAATACCCATTTTGTCATTAGTATTTGGTCCTTGTTGTATTAACCAGTTTGTTGCTTAAAGCTACAATCAATTCCTTTTAGGTTTGTGGTTTAGTTCTTGGCATGCATTTCCTTTGGTACTAAAACTATAGCCCCAAATCTTGGATTTCACAAGGCTTACCAATAACTTGAACCCATCATAGTGCTACTCTAGGTTGAGAGCAAGAGTTTTTATTGGCTTTGGAGAAAAATCACATGCTAGGGTGAAGAATGTATTCTCTATCTCTGAGCAGCATGTTATTAGCAAATCATATTTATGGTGTATTTTCTCTTAAACATTGCCCTAATATGTAAAGAGCCTTGTTGGCTCTATGTTGAAGATAATGTTTTTCTTCTGAATTGTTTGCAATTTCATTTTTTTGTTTTTTGGAATGTATTTGTTTTTTTGCAATTTTTCAGAATAAGAATAATATTAAATAACAAATTTATAGTATTTTCAAAACCCACCAATTGATTGAATTCAATAACTTGCCAATTCTCAAATATCATTACATAAAATTAATGCAAATTGGCACCTATATCAAAACGTGGCATGTTGGAGATGAAACGCAGCCACTGGAGGATGAAACGCAGCCAACATGAAATGCTACGCAACCTCCAAAATATAAATTGCAGCCTCCAGATGTAAAACGCAGCCTCCAAATTTGAAACACAGGACTCCCAAAATGAAACGCAGGCTTCTAGATATGTCGCGCAGCCTCTTTGTGATAATACGCAGCCTCTTGGAGATAATTCACAGCATTCTTGGTATGAGACGCAACCAATAGGAGATACAACAAAATCCTAAATAAACCTCTGAACCTCTGGAATAAATCGAACCTAGCTGTAGAATGATAATTAAATCGAATTGCTCAATAGACACCAAATTTGGTTTACATCAGCACCAAATTTGCAGCTTGTAAAATTAGAATTGTTTCTCAGAATTCAGATGCACAATTCACCACCAAAACGGTGATTCAAAATGCAGAAATGAGAGGAATCAATCCTCAAACCCTTGTTGAAGAACTTCAACAAAAAAACTTCATAAAAAATGCCAAGTCCAAGAATGAATTCAATTTTTTCCCAATAGCTGTTAAAAAGCATTAAAAACGTTTAGCATCTCTAATACACTTTTCACTTAAGAGGCTTCTCGCACACACCATTAAATTTAAACATAAAGATATAGTTATTTATTAAGATTGATTTAATAAACAACTTAAATTATGAAGCCTCATCATTAAAAAAACTCAATAAATGCTCCTATTGCTCAACATCTTTGTGCTGCCTCCATTGCACTACCAAAAATAGCAACTGCTCAAAATAGACTTACTAAAAATAGCAAGTCCATCATAGAGACCCTCAAATCCCACTGTCATCTCACGAGGGTCGCAATGATGAACTGATCATGCCCAGCTAGAAGAACTTGCCAAAATGGGGACATTACAGTCCTCCCTCCCCAAGATTGCTTGTCCTCGAGCAATCGCAGTTTGGGGTGTTGAAGTATATCCTCAGGCTCCCAAGTGGCGTCCTCATCTGGAAGTCCTTGCCACTTCACCAAAAACTCTGTGATGATCCGCTTGCGCAAATGTCTTTCCTTGGTATCCAGAATAGCCTCAGGGATCAACTCTAATCTGCCCTAATTATCCAAAGGGGGTAAGGTAGAAGATGGGACAATACGACGGCCCAACGCCTTCTTGAGGTGCGATACATCGAATAAATTATGAACTCTGTTGTCCGGAGGAAAATCTAACTCATAAGCAATCTCCCCCACCCATCTCACTACACGGAAAGGACCATAGTAACGGGGCTTGAGCTTCTCAGCTCTGCTCTTCCTGATGGAAGATTGTCGGTAAGGCTGTAACATCAAATAGACCATATCACCCACCTGAAAAGAATGAGCAGTCCTCTGATCAACATATTGCTTCTGCTGATTTTGAGCTCTCTGAATGTTAACCCTCAGTGTCCTCATGATGTCCTAGCTACCCTGTAGCAAATCATCTGCACTGGGCACCCTACTGTCATTGCACAAGAAGTCCATGAAACTAGGGGGATCATACCCATACAGAGCCCAAAATGGAGACATCTGAATAGTCATGTGGTGAGTGGAATTATAACAATACTCACACAAGTGTATCCACTTCACCCAAGCCCGCTGCTGAGATGAAACATAATTCCGCAGATATCTTTCCACCCACTTATTTACTATCTCAGTCTGACCATCAGTCTGAGGGTGGTAATTGGTACTCGGAGTCAATTCTGTCCCACATAACTTGAAAAGCTCCTGCCAGAAATGACTCATGAAACAACTATCATGGTCGCTCACAATAGTCTGGGGTAAACCATGCAATCTAAACACCTCCTGGAAGAACAACTCTGCTAACTGAATAGCTGAATAAGTGGTGGTAATCGGAAAGAAGTGAGCATATTTGGTGAGTCGATCCACCACCACAAAAATGCAGTCTCTACCTTTAGCTTTCGGCAAGCCCACAATGAAATCCATAGACAAACATTCCCACTTCCGCTCAAGAATGGGAAGCGGTTGCAACAACCTTGTAGGATAAGTATGCTCCTATTTGTTCTGCTGACAAATAGAGCACTCATGAACATACTGCTGCACATCAGACTTCAGGCCCTTCCAAGTGAATCTTTCCCAAATCTGTCTATAGGTTTTTAAGAACCCGGGTTGTCCAGCCAATGGAGTCATGAAAGGCCCGAAAGATAATCTGTCTGACACCTGATCTAGGGACTAGATAAATCCTTCCCTTGTAAATGATTATCTCATTTGCAAGGGTATAACTGTTTTCATGTATGCTACCATCAACAATACCAGCTGCCCAATGATCACGAGCATACTCTTCAATGATCAAGTGTCTCCAATCCTTTGCTGTCTCAGTAATCAAACACAAGTGGGGTTTCCATGAAAGGGCATCAACAACCACATTCTAAGTGTTGGTTCCTTTTTCCCACATTGCCAGATTTACAATTCAATTGACAAATTAATGTCACGGACTCTCAATAACTACTCCAAATTTGACAAGAAAAAGGCCCAATTAACAAGGACCAAGAGAATGATCCTCCTACACTTTGAGCTCCACATCACTCAGGTGGGTATACCTCATCTGCACATACATAACTTCTTTTAACAAACAACAGGTCTGCAGGTATATGACTGTGGAATAGCCTTCAAGCTCCTATAGGTATCTTGTACCTCAATGAATCACCAAGTCTTATGCAATATCCTACTTGCATAGAATGAGTCTGAAAACCAGAAAGGGCTTCTATGATCTCCTATCAACATGAAAGGGAAAATGATTTCATTTGATTGAGTTGATGTTTTTGGGTTGAATGGACCCCTGAAATACCCCAAGTCTCTCATAGACCAGTGCCTTATCCAATGGGCAACAGAGTCAAATAAATCACTGCAACAAAGAGCTATGAATAGAGAAGACAATACATTCTAATATGTTGATGCCTTACATCAAGCATACACCATTGATCAGATCGTACTTAGAAATCCACCTGTGTACCCAGATATGCTATCACCTATTCAAAGGACTTTAACCCTCCCCTTAGAAGAGACCTTGGAACAAGCAATACATTAATCAACATCCACTGAAAGACAAGTATGAGATACCCTTGATATCCCAACTCATACACATCTAAAAACTAGTCCTAAACTCAGTCATTTCTGCGAAAACAACTCCATTGTAGCCATCTTCAGACATACAATAAAAAGACTAAAATACCCTTGATGCTCTAATCAACAAGTTCGAGAATCAAATGGAGACAATCTGATAGTAGTATGAATATGCTGAAATCTTATACATAAGACAAACTGTTACAATTTATATTCTATTCCCCAAGCCAGAAAGGAAAGAGGGAACACCCTATATGCAGAGAAGAAGGCAATATATTGACAAGAAGGAACCACTCATGAAACCAGCTCTGAGAAAATTATAGAGAATCAAGAACCTCTCAAGGTTGCCAAAAACTGGAACCCTTTTAAATGATCTTGGAAATCCTTAAAAAGAATTGCAACAAGCTACGGATCATTTAGGGCAAAATTAGGTCTACAACAACCTCAACCACCAGACTCAACAAGAAATGAAAGCAAAACAAGAAAGCCTGGAAACTTGGGAGAATCAGATAAAATCTGGTGTACAATAATTTGGTTTCATCATCAAGGTTCACTGCAAATACAAATTCAACTGATTTCTTGTTGAAGACAAGACAAAATTAAATGCTAGGACCACCAAGAGGAAACTTGTGTGTACAGGGCATAGAAGCAACTGACATTCAACAACCCTAGCCGCCCATGTCAAAACAACAACCTTCAGCATTAACTTGGCATGGCACATCAAGAAGCAAAATTAGACCAGGCGGCTACCCATATCATCTTCATCATTTCTTTACCTGCAACAGTCCTGGAGAAATCAAATCTGATCTGGCTTTGTCATTTTTTGGCCCACTGTAACAAACCCTGCAGAGAAAAACCCTTAAACAATTTTGAATCCTGGCGGCAACGGCTAGTTGATAAATTTTAAAACACGGCCATCGATCATATCTTTTCCCGGCAAATCGGACGGTTCTCAAAAATCGACAACAGTCACTTAAACCATTAAAAATATCCGGCCACATCATCATATTTCAGCAACCAATGAAAATCAAGCACCCCAGTATGACCTGGCAGCTGGACCCATCACTTTATCGTTCTTTCCATCAGACGGCTGTCGCAAAAGTGCGATGACTATCTTTCGTTCACTTTTCCTTTGCGACATCACGACAGTCGTCAGATCATATCTGTTCTTTACTTCTTTATAAATTGCGACCCCACAGCCGTGTGACATCATCCTGGACACGTGTCACCATGTCGCATAAGCGCAAAGACTAACAGGCGGGCACGTCTCCTTTGCGGCATCACGATAGCCGTCAGATTAACTTAAATTTGGCGTCCTTTTAACATGCTGAAACCCTCGGCCCCACTGACAAACTCCATGTCACCATCCTTCACGACCAATGAAAATCGGACATATCTGCAACACCTAGCATCCGACCCACCGTCTTCATCTGTCCTTACCTACTGGAAGATCGGACGGTTGTCGCAATGTCGCATTGGTTAACATCCGGGCATCTTTCCTTTGCGGCTATGAGACGACCGTTGATCTTGATCAAACTTTAACCGACCACGTAGCCTTAAGAAACTAGGTCCACCTTGACAGGTGTTGATGTTTTGTAGCTTCAGTCAGATAAACACTATGAGTCAATACTAGTGAATATATATATATATATATATGTGATACATATATATATACTTAAATATATACATATATATAAATATTATTATTATGTAAATATTAGAGAGATTAATATAATACTCGAGATATTATATATATATATATATAATAATAATAATAATTGTCATTATATTAATTACATATTAATGAATAGACATGTCTCATAAAGGGACATGTCTCTTCTTGGCTCATTCTCAATATAAATGCAAGAGCATGTTGCATTTGGAAAACACAGACAATGAGAGAGTGCTATTACATTTGCAATGATCCTAAAACCTTAACATGGTATCAGAGCCAAGTTGCAAATGTAAGAGAGTAGTTTATTGATGGTGAATTTGTGACTGTCTTAAAAAATACAGTCTCGGTACGAGGACCATATCTCACAAATGAACCGTTGGATTTTTGTAAATTTCGGATATGTTTGTTAAACCCAAATTTACAAGAATCTCACCAAAGCGATTGAAATGAAAACGTATGGTTCAAAAGTTATGACCGAATGTGTACAGGTCTATGCAGATTTCTGAACAGAGACTTCAAGAGATAAGTATTCCATGTTGATTAATGTTAATAAATTTTTATGTAGTTATTAATTCATACTATAACATTGGGATAGAAAATCTTGTATTATTTTATTATTAATATTTCTTTGGGATAATTTAGTTTTATGAACTATTTGTAATCTCTCTAACATACCTTCAGGAAAGAAGCACAAGATAATTGCATTCAAGGTAGAAAGAACTTGATGCTTGCAAATGAATTGATGATTGAGAATAGATGCAAAGGGAGTTTGACATTTCAAAAGAGGTCAAGAAGTTGATAAACTTGAGCTTCAGAGGGAGCAGATGGTTCATTCAACGTGTGACAATCTTGATTGAGAGGGAGTTCACTATTGAAGGCGAAACACTTCTGAGGTAAACTTGATATAATTGATTATTATACTAATGAATCATGAATATTTCTAATGGGCCTGCCCCCTGTGTAAATCATGAGGAAGTGACGACTTCCAAATGATTATCACTTGTATTTGCAGAAGTTATTGGAAGGTGACGATCTTACAATAACTTAAATCATGATATATATTATTTATAATGTTGAAACAGATCATGATGAATTAATGCAACAACTAAGTGTTAGATGTCATTAAGTTGATGGTCTATGAGTTGTTTGCATAAATATATCTTGTAAAGCAACAACTAAGTGTTAGATGTCATTTTATTGACGGTCTATAAGTTGCTTGTATAGATACATCTTGTAAAGCAACAACTAAGTGTTAGATGTCATTAAATTGACGGTCTATAAGTTATTTGCATAGATATATCTTGTAAATCAACAACTAAGTGTTAGATGTCATTGACGGTCTATGAGTTGTTTGTATAGATATATGATAGGTATTTGGTGAATATCATGTGTTGATATTCTGCAGGCTAGTACCTTATTGAGCACTTGGTGAATATCATGCGACTTGATATTTTGTAGGCCAATGCTCCAGATATCATGAGATGATATCTTTATAATTTTGTTGAGTACTTGGTGGACATCATATGACTTGATGTTGGTAGGCCATTACTCTGAGCACTTGGTGAATATCATGTGACTTGATATTCTGCAGGCCAATGCTCCTGATACCATGAGATGATATCTTTGTAAACTTTTGAGTACTTGGTGGACATCATGTGACTTGATGTCAGTAGGCCATTACTTTGAGTATTTGGAGAATATCTTGCGACTTGATATTCTATGACAAATACTCCCAATATCATGAGATGATATTTATAAATCTATGAGTTATGGTGAATATCATGAGACTTGATATTCCTAGTCAATCCATATCTCTGACATCACAGTAATGTGATATCAAAATAAAATTTCATAATTAACGTTGTGTTGCTCTTTTAGATTGATGGATTTTATCTTCCCTAGCTAAGAGGGAGTGTTGATGTTTTGTAGCTTCAGTCAGATAAACACTATGAGTCGATACTAGTGAATATATATATATATATATATATATATATATATATATATATATATATATATATATATATATATATATGAGATACATATATATATACTTAAATATATACATATATATAAATATTATTATTATGTAAATATTAGAGAGATTAATATAATACTCAAGAGATATTATATATATATATATATATATATATATATATATGTATCTATGTATGTATTTATATATATAATAATAATAATTGTCATTATATTAATTACATATTAATGAATAGACATGTCTCATGAAGGGACATGTCTCTTCTTGGCTCATTCTCAATATAAATGCAAGAGCATGTTGCATTTGGAAAACACATACAATGAGAGAGTGCTATTACATTTGCAATGATCCTAAAACCTTAACAACAGGTGTCATTCAGTTGCAGTCCCGCAAGAAGGAAACTGCCAGTGAAGCCAGGTTAAGGCGCAGTGACCACCGTTGATCAGATCTCAATTGACGGTCCTCGTTTTAAAACTCTGGATGCTAGGAAACTTAGCCGCTACATCTGGAGATTCAGCGACAACGGTAGAACTTAACCGTTCTCTGGATCACTGGATTCTTTCTTACTAACTGCCAAGACTGAGAGATCACGCAAACACTTAGTCGCAAGATCGCTGAATGAAAAGACTAACTGCCTGATCATTTGGAGACCAGGCGACTAAAGAGAAACATGACATAGACCTAGACACAGTCGTTGGTTCGTTGAATAAAAAGTGACTTGAAAGATTAATCTTGAGATCCAGCGAACACTAAGAAATAAAAGACCACGTGCAGACTCGAATACTTAAGTGGCCAAAAAGGTAACAAAGAAATAGATTTGGCTAGGGTTTTTTGTGGACTTAGACAATTTTAAAAAATCCTAGGACATGGATATAGACCTATTTCTCAGACCTTAAAACTGCCATATTTCACTGGTTTTTGCACTTGAGCATATGCGATCTGAACTAGAGCTTGGACACACCATAAACTATCTTTGGTTAAGGGCGCAAGCCATGAAACATCTTAAATCTTCTTCGCTGCCCAAAACTGTGTGGCAACTAAGGCATGACAATTTCCTAGGGTTTTTCACAAGATAAGGCCATTTTCTTTGGATTTCTTGCAATGACAGGAAAATGGCCTAACACTAAATACCTTTGATGTAGGAGATATCAAAATCATACGACTATAACTTACTAATCCACTTTTGCTATCTCTCATTCAAATCCCGCTGACCAAGGAAATGCTTCAGGCTATTGTGGTTTGTTTTAATACAAAATTTTTTGCCAACTAAATACTGCCTAAATTTGGCCAAGGCATGCATAATGGCCAACATTTCCTTATCATAAACACTGAATAACCTCTCAGGACCTCTAAGCTTCCGACTCTCAAATACTATGGGATGGCGATCTTGAGAAAGAACTGCTCCAATGCCCTCACCTGAGGCATCGCAGTGCAACTCAAATGGCCTTGTGAAATCTGGCAACGCCAAAATCGAGCATGACGTCATAATCACCTTGAACTTCTCAAAGCACTCTTGTGCCTGAGCAGTCCACTCAAACGCACCCTTACGGGTCAAATCAGTAAGGGGAGCTGCATGTTGAGAAAATCCTGCCACAAATCTACAGTAGAAAGCACATAGTCCAATGAATCCCCTAAGTTGTGTCAAGTTCTCCGGTGTAGCCCAATCCAGAATAGCACAAACCTTATCAGGGTCCATGCGAACTCCCTCTACACTGATGATGTGTCCCAGATACAACAACTCAGTCATGCCTAAGGCACACTTGGACTCCTTGGCATACAAGGAAGCCCTATCAAGAATGCCTAACACTGCGTCCAGATGTGCTACGTGATCATCCCAAGTCTTACTATAAACAAGTATGTCATCAAAAAACACGAGAACAAATCTCCGCAACTGAATATGGAAAACTCTATTCATAGTAGACTGAAATGTAGCCGGGGCGTTAGTCAAGCCAAAGGGCATGACTAGAAACTCAAAGTGGCCACAATGACACCTGAATGTTGTCTTCTCCACATCCTGCTCTCTGACTCTGATCTGATGGTACCCGGATCTCAAGTCAATCTTGGAGAAGTATTGCACTCCATGCAACTCATCAATAAGCTCATCAATCCGAGGGATAAGATACCGGTTCTTAATAGTCTTTTTATTTAGCATCCGGTAATCTATACACATCCTGAGTGTCCCGTCATTTTTCTTCACCAAAACAATTGATGAAGAAAAAGGAGACTTACTCGACCTAATATGTCCCATAGTGAGCAGCTCCTATATGGTCTTTTCAATCTCATCCTTAAGTCACTAAGGGTGCCGGTAAGGAGTAATCATAATGGGCTTAGTGCCCTCCTCTAACTCAATAACGTGTTCAATCCCTCTATCAGGTGGCTTTCCATGTGGTAAGTCATTAAACACTTTAGAGTGTTTAATTCCAAGCTGCTGAATATCAGAATGATAAGCTGGCTTATCTGCACTAATCCATAGTAGGCAACATCCTACACTTTGCTGCCCAATCAACAATGTCATTATGCCGTACCAAGTGCTGCATACGACTGAAAGAAATCATCTTCAGACTACTACTCCTGATGGCCTTAAGAATGTGAGTTTTTCCATCCTTAATGAATTTCATCTCCATCCTCTCAGTGCTGATGTAAATGTCCTTAAGAGAATGCAACCAGCTCATACCAAGAACTATATTAGTGTTGCCCATATCTACCCCATAAAAATATGCCTTAAAAGAATATTTATTTAATTTCACGGGAAGCTCAAAAATCATCTTGTCACACTTAAGAGTGTAACCATCAGCCACCTGTACTCTAAGTCCCTCAAAAGTTTCTGTTTCAAATCCTCTCTTGGCAATCAAACGTGAATCAATAAAATTGTGTGTAGCACCTGTATCAAAAAGAGCAATGACTCATTGCCCTACCAAGAGACCATGCATCCTGAAAACACCTTCCTTTCTCATGCTAGAAAGGTAAAAAACCTTGAAGTTAGAATCATCTACTTTCTCATCACCATCACCTGAAGCCTCGTGTGTGTCCTGCTCATAATCAGCTTTTTGTTCCGGAAAATCAGAATTATCCTCATCATCATAGAACCATTTCATCATCTTATTCTTACCCTTAGGCTTCATAGGACAATCATGATTTAAATCGTAAGGTCCTCTACAATAAAAACATAATTTTTTCCTCCTTAGATCATTTAGAGTTTCTTGATCTCAAGGGCCTATTGTAGGATGCTTAAATTCAGCTCTATCATCCTTTTTTGGGGCTGCCCTATCATAGGATGAAGTAGTAGGTCTCGAAGCAAACTTGCTTCGTGGTATAGATGATTCAAGTTTCCTTGCTTTTTTCATAGCTTCCTGCAAGGTAGGTAGATCCAAGGACTTAACCCACCCTCTAAGTGGCTCAACCAAGCCCTCAATGAAGAGCATAACTCTCCTCCTCTTAGAAATATCATATACCATCACAGATAACTGCTGAAACTCATTGATAAAGGCCTCAAGGCCACCTGTCTGTCTCAACTAAGCCAACTCTCTGAAACAAGTCTCAGGGTCTTTCCTATCAAACTACTCTATCAACCTGTCAACAAACTCGTGATAGTAAACGATCTGATCGTGTCGCAAAGACACTAGCCCATGGTACCACCAGTCATGAGCTACTCCGTCCAAATGCAACACAACAAAGCGAATGGTGTCCTCCTCAGTCATGGGACGCAAAGCTAAGTAAGTGTCGAGCTTATGAGCCCAAGCTCGTGTTGTAACCTTGCCACTACCATCAAAGTGGGCTAAGGTCATCTTGCTGGCTGCCTCTCGCAAATCTGTTTGTCTAGGCCTCTGTCTCACAGGTGCACGCCTACCTCTAGAATGCTCACGCTTCTGTGTAAGGAATCTGTCAAAGTTCAGATTCTACTTGATGGTGTGTGGTAGAGCATCCCACTCAGCATAGTGAGTAACAACATCATCTGCAAATGGCGCAGCCTCAGTCTCAGTACTAACTATGTCAACCTCAGGTCTCAGAAAAGTAGCCCGCTGTGGCCTATCATAAACACCTGTATTTCCAGTCCTGTCAAACCTGTCATCAAATCTAGTCTAGTCCTCAACTCTTATCTTGTCACCAACTCTAGACCTGTCATCTGCTCTGGACTTGTGTGAATTGATAGATACACTCCTAGCACCTCTCTATCTGCCACGGTCGCCAGGTAGAGCAATGTGTTGCAAGGTGTCAGATAACTGCTGCAACACAGTAGCCACATGATGTTGGCCATCTGCAAGATTCCTAAATGCATCCTTGGCCTCTCTGTGAACATCAAAACTAGTGCCAGCATCTCTGTTACATGTACCACCCAAACCTTCTGAACCACCAACACCCCTATCACCAACGCTACCAAACTGAATCTTAGCCTCTCCATCACCGGGTGGAGAATTGGGACCTCTGTGGGTGTAGTGCATACTAGGTCTGAATCTTTGTGACATGTTGAACCCCAATTCCTTGTAGGCTGGCAGGAAACCACTCTAATACCACTGTAAAGAGCCTTCCTGGCTCTATGTTGAAGATGACATTTTTCTTTTGAATTGTTGGCAATTTCGTTTTTTTGTTTTTTGGAATGTATTTGTTTTTTTGCAATTTTTCAGAATAAGAATAATATTAAATAACAAATTTATACTAATTTCAAAACCCACCAATTGATTGAATTCAATAACTTGCCAATTCTCAAATATCATTACATAAAATTAATGCAAATTGGCACCTATATCAAAACGTGGCATGCTGGAGATGAAACGCAGCCAAAATGAAATGCTACGCAACCTCCAAAATATAAATTGCAGCCTCCAGATATAAAATGCAGCCTCCAAATTTGAAACGCAAGACTCCCAAAATGAAACACAGGCCTCTAGATATGAAACGCAGGCCTCTAGATATGTCATGCAGCCTCTTTGTGATAATATGCAGCCTCCTGGAAATAATTTGTAGCCTTCTTGGTATGAGACGCAGCGAATAGGAGATACAACAACCTCCTAAATAAACCTTCGAGCCTCTGGAATAAATTGAACCCAGTTGTAGAATGATAATTAAATCGAATTGCTCAATAGACACCAAATTTGGTTTACATCAGCACCAAATTTGCCACTTGTAAAATCAGAATTGTTTCTCAGAATTCAGATGCACAATTCACCACCAAAACGGTGATTCAAAATGCAGAAATGAGAGGAATCGGTTTTCAAACCCTTGTTGAAGAACTTAACAAAAAAACTTCATAAAAAATGCTAAGTCCAAGAATGAATTCGATTTTTTCCCAATAGCTCTTAAAAAGCATTAAAAAAGTGTAGCTTCTCCAATACACTTTTTACTTAAGAGGTTTCTCGCACACACCATTAAATTAAAATATAAAGATATAGTTATTTATTAAGATTGACTTAATAAACAACTTTAATTATGAAGCCTCGTTAAAAAAACTCAATAAATGCTCCTGTTGCTCAACATCTCTGTGCTGCCTCCACTGCACTGCCAAAAATAGCAACTGATCAAAATAGACTTACTAAAAATAGCAAGTCTATTAGAGAGACCCTCAAATCCCACTGTCAGCTCACGAGGGTCGCAATGATAAATTGACCATGCCCAGTTATAGGAACTTGCTAAAATGGGGACATTACATAATATTACTCATAGGATTATTAATGGCACCTAGCTTCAATAATCTAGTTATTTATCAATCACTTGTCGTGGAAGAAGTGTTTTTGTTATAAGGGGAAGTATTCCTCTCACATTTTCATTACTAGTCTTCTTAGATCCATATAATTATTATTTGGAGAAAGGTTTTTCCCTCCATTCTTATTTTGGAGTCTAGGTATAGTTTGTTGTGTTGTAAACAAATATGCCCCATTGCAAATGGGGACTCCCTCTTTTTGCTCAGTAGCTTAGTGTTTAGCTTAGGTGTCCTTAGGTTGGGAAATCTTTCGGGTTTCTTAGTTTCCTAATGCTTAAGGAACAAGCTTGTCAAGTCAGGAATTCCTAGGTTGTGATGAAAAAATTCTCCAAGGATCAAATGTCAATTGCAAAATTTGGGTTTGAGGAGGGTTTCCTTTAGGAAATCTGCCTCTAGGTCAATATTGTCTTTCAATTCTTGCGTAAGTTGAGTTGACAACATTTTTAAAAATCCATGGTTGGAATGTAAAATTGTGAAATTGCAATGAGAAAAAATGAAGAATCAATATTTTGAAAAATACTAGTATGGAGTTGTAGAGTTGTGAAAACGTTAGGAATTAAGGGTGACATTATGAAGATTTTACTAAGTATAAAAGTTGTCAAAATGTTGCAAAACTCTTGCCAAAGTTGCAAAATGATGTTTAAATATTGTCAAAGGTTGGGAATCAAGGTGTCAAGAGTGAAATGTGTGGAATGCTAAATGGAAATGTTGAGTGGAGATGAAAATTTGAATTTTGTTGAGGAATTAAATTCCAAAGTTGAAAGGGAAGCTATTGGCATAGTTAAGTTGTCATTGGATAAGTGTAAAGCAAACATCAAACATCAATCCCACTAGTGAACTGGTAGACCGAATAGAAGATATGTATCAGTAAATCAAACAGTGTACACAGAACTGGTCTTATAGTACATACAGGGGATGTATGGACAACCGGGTACAAGAGTGATACCAGTCGACTGCATAATAATCCGCACCGGATTATGTGGAGCTGTCTGAGTTAAAACCGGATTATACGGAGCATCCACCGTTTAGAATTGGAGTTATCTTTTTAATAGGAGTTAGTTTTATTTTGTACGCGGATGTTTCAAGGTAAACTCAAGATCATCTCGCAAAACTTTTTTTGCTGCATGATTTATGGATGAGTTTATAGCTTGGCGGTACTATGAGTTGAGCTTTTATTAAGATTAATTTCTTATAAATATAGGTCATAGGATACAAAAGAGTTGTTGAAAATACAGAGCAGGAGAGAGATACCTTCTGAGAGATGCTACAGTCACAAGAGGTGAAAGGCAAAAAGGTTCAATAGGCAGGCAGAGCAGAAAGGATAACATGTATGATCTAATCAGACAGAGAGTGTCAATTAAGATCGTTGCTTTTATACTGTTAAAACATATTCAAATCCCTCTATCAGGGTGAACCCTAATAGGTTCATTGTATAAATCTCTTAACCGGGTAGCATCTTAATTGGTGTTGAAAGTCCTTTAACAGGGCGAATCCTAACAGAGTCAAGATCTTAACCGATCTTCTACCAAATCCCTTTACCGGGTAGCACTCTTACAAGTGCTTTGTAAGCTCTTAACAGGGCACCTTTATTACTGCAGTAGTGAAGTTGTGAGCTCTGTCTCACCGTGGTTTTTTCCTTCTAACTGAGGGTTTCCACGTACATATGTTGTGTTGATCTGAGTATTCTATTTCTGTTTATGAATGGTTAATTACATTCTTTTTATTCTGCAAGAATCTTTATACGAGGTTTAATTAAGATAGAAATAGTATTTACTGATTCACCCCCCCTCTCTCAGTAACCGGTTAGGAATAACAATTGGTATCAGAGCCCTTAGGTTCTCAAAGATATAAAGCTTAACCATTTGAGAAAAGGATCATGGAGGGTTACAGGTATCAGGAGTAGCTTGAGGGAGCCTATGACATTATTTCCTCTCTTGAGAATAGGCTGAGAAGATCCCTCGCTAAAAGAAAGGAGTTGGCTCTGCAGTTAAGTGAGAGAAATGAAACGATTGAGGAACTCTCTGGGAAAAGTGGATTAGATGAAGCTGAGGAGGCAGTCTCTGAGCTTATGGAGAAGAATCAGATCCTAACCGATCAAATCTCCAACCTAAAAAGGGAGCAAGGAGATAATGCCCTAAGGATGACTCAATTAATTGAGAAAAAGAGGAAAGTTGAAGATGAAAGAAACACTGCAATGAAATCTCTAGCAACCTCTGAGAGAGCAAGAAATCTGGCAGAAGGAGCAGTAAGAGAAAGTGATCTTGTCGTTCTGCAACTTCAAGAAGAAATGCAAATAGTGACTCAAGAAAATGCAAACATGCAAAAGAATTGGCACCATAAAGATGATGCATGCAAGAGGTTAGCAATTGAACTGTATCAACTAAAGAAACAAATAAAAGAGCTCGAGGAAAGAAATGAGACACTTAGAAGATACAACGAAAGTTTTGAAAAACTTGATGAACAACTGAAAGTTCAAAGAAAGCACAAGGATCCCATAGGACTTGGATTCACCGGTCAAAGCACCAAGGAAACCGATGAGTCATCTGGAGTCAAGAAAAACAAGAAGGAAAAGAAGAAGCCGTAGGAACAAAAGGGTAAAAAGACCTTCAACACTTCTTGCAATCACTGTGGCAAACCGGGCCATAAAACAAGTAACTGCAGAAATGCACCGGTAAAGCCAACTAACAGTTACTGCAAAAACTGTTACAAGTATGGCCACAAAACCTCTGAATGTATGTCTCGTCCCAATAGTGTGTCCAGTGGAAGCAGGGAAAGCTTCAAGGGCTATTGCTACGCATGCAACAAATTTGGACACAAGGCTGGTGAATGCAAATCCAAAACAATGGCATTCAGATCCCCACCAAGACTGATATTCCCAAAGAGGAAGGAGAACCGGAGCACAACTAATTGTGCTAACTGTGGCATGCATAGCCATAATGACTCTGGTGTCATTCACCTAACAAGAGAAGTGTAAATCCATGGAAGGCATCCAGGATAGTCTGTTACACCTGCAACAAAGTTGGACACCTGGCCAAAGATTGTAGAAACCGGCCAGTGAACAAAAGAAGAGGATCAGTCAAACCGGTGAAGAAGACCTTGTCTCCCAATCATAAGGACAACAAAGGAGAAGAGACCAAGAAAGAAGTCAAGAAGATTTGGTTCAAAAAGGAATCAAAGAGCTCTGCTGAGGAGAAGATAGAGGGAAAATCATCGTCTGCTGATGGTGATATCTCTTCAGCAAACTGAGCCTAAAAGGCTTGGAGGGAACCGGTAGCTCGTCTACTGTTCCCAGTAGGACTGGTGAGTAACAAACTCACTCAGTTAGTAAGTATAACCGAACAGGTGATTGTTGATGAACAAGGGTTTGTTCAAACAGGTAAAAGCCTGAATACCGATTGGCAAAAAAGGAAAAAAAGGTTAGGTAAGGTAATTAATGCCATAGCCATTAACAAATAGTTACCGTTTGGTAATTACCGTTATGCCCTAAATCTATATAAAGGAAGGAGGATTACTCATTTTATTTTACTTTGCGATTTGTGATTTATAATTTGTTATGCTTGAGTAATATTCTCGTTCTTTGATCGTTGATAAGTTATCTCTGTAAGACCGATCAAGCGATTTTCTGTGTTAACTGGTTGATAACAATGGCATCATCATCATCTGTCGCCAAGTTGATTCAAGGAAATCAATTCGATCGACCTGTCTATGACATCATGGCAGTTCAGAACAGGGAAAACAACATGTTTGGTGCACTGTCATCTGTGCTAGATGGAGTTCTAATGACCGAAGATGTCACCGCTTTCATATATGCGAAACAAGAAGAATTGGGTGAAACTTTCATCCAAAGCGAGTGCCTCTCGTTGTGCACTAACAGAAAGCTTCAGGACAAATACGCAAAGCTAGTATCCTCAGGTTTGATAAATGGAGTCTGCTATCCAATTGTGTTTCGACCGGATTGGATACAACTGGTTCTCAGTCGTGTGCATGAACCTGGCTTTTGGCTTGCTAAAGGAGCATGCACTCAAATCACCAAGGAGGACCTGCATAGAGTGACCGGGTACAGCGACAAAGGGGAACCCCTCACCCTTAGAACCATCTCCAATGCCGTGGTCGCTAAATTGACAAAATCTAAATCTGATAGTCGGCTAATGACCGTCAATAATATTGAAGATGAGGGAGTTAGGTTTGCATCTGCAGTGATAGGTTACAAAATCTATCAATCAAGCAACCTAAATAGTGTGCCGGGAGGAGCCATTCACGCCGCTCACCGGATCATGCACGACAACGCGTAGGATGATCTTTGTGCAATGCTTCGAGGACAGATTTTTGAGAATTTGAAGAAGTTCGGTATCGTCAAGAAGTTCCTGAAATATGGAACCCTACTGGTATGCCTGTTCTTTTATTATTCTAACTACTTTCCGAGAATAGGCAAGGTGATATGGGGAACCGATCGACCAGTCATGATCCAGATCAGTGATATGGCCAACCAACTGGGAAACCAGCTCAGTAAAGTCATGACTGACTACTTTGAGGCATTCCAACTAAGAATGCACGTCAGGGAAAGGGTTCCGTCAACTATCGTGGACTCCTACAAAGACGAGGTGTGTTTCCTGGTCTCCATCGATCACTGCATCATTTAGGCAGTAGAACCGCGAACCGGGTATGCTCTAGAACTGGGGTATGAAATCTCTGCAAAAACAGCCAAGGCATATGCAGATGCTCTGCAAGATAGTGATCTGGACTTGTCAGCTTACCGGTTTGAGACCTTTGAAGAGATCCAGGAGAATTTGAAGAAAAAGACACCAAATAAGGATGTATATGTCAAAAGGACCCCTACACTGAAGAAGAAACCGACAGCAGAACAACCCAAAGCTCAAAAGAAGAGAGCACAACAAGCACCCAGTGCTCCAAGGGAAGAAATTGAAGAAATAGAGATTGAAGACAACATTCCTCTTCTGCAAAAGAAGAAATCTGGGAAACTGGTGAAGGAGGATGCACCCAGAAGAAGAAAACCTACAATAGATGAATATGTAAAAGGAATGAAAGAAACAGGTGGAATGGGGACAATTGAAAGCAGGTATAATCATGCTACCGAAGAAGACCGGAGGAAGATAGAAGAAGCGGTAGTCTATTGTATTCATAAGTTCAAGCTAACCCCGACTAAACTTCATAATACTCTACCATCTGATCTTCAAGAGATTCTGGAAGCAAGATGGAAAGCGTCAATAGAAAAAGAAAGGGAGTTGAGAATTAGAGCTTTACTTGAGGTGCAAAATCATCTAACTCTAGAAGAAGCAACACAGCAAGCAGACCTACACAAGGAAAGTTTCTTGATAAAGAGAAGGATAAGTCAAGTACATATCGGAGATGTTAACAAGGTGCATGGAGAAGGTGTTGCTATCTGGACCAAACTTCTTCAATGACAACATCAAACAGAAGAAACGTGCTAGCAAACCACATAGCCACCGATCCAAGATACTGGTAAAGGCAAAGGGATTCTAGGAGGAACAGTACCAACTGTACCAGTTATCGTCGATATCACTGATGACAAAGGTGGCGATCTGGCTCCACCAACCATACTGGTATCTTCAGAAAAAGGTAGGGCTCGCACTATGACTGTAAATGATATTGTAGATGAAGTAATGGATTTCGGTGAAGTAGCCAATGCGGCTAAATGGTTTAGTGTGTTAGGAGAGGAAGATAAATAAGCAGTAATAGTGGCTCTGTTGGAAACCTTCTTAGATTTCAACAGAAGTCCAAGAGACTGTAGGTCAAAATTTCCTCCTGAACTGAATACTAGACTTATGAACAAATGGAGAACCGGTCTAGGCACAAATAGTAGAATTGTTAAAGAGACATTGTCACAGGTACAACCTGGTCTCAGTGAAGAAACTTTTAAACTTCTAATGAAGGCAGTATCCATGAATCTGGATACAATGAATAGAGTTGCCAAGATAGTAAACGGTTATGAGAAGGAAGTCTATCAAAAGACACTAAATTTCTGGCAACAATATGACTTCAGTGCTCTCAAGGCAACAGGTCCACAGGATCAACTTGAAACAGTACTGAAGCCACCGGTTCAATTCACTACTCGTGAAGAACCAACAACTGGTGAACAAGTGAATCTAGAAGAACAAGTTCTACCAGAGGAACAAATACTGGGAGAGTCATCGGTCAAGATGACTACTGACAATACAAAAGGTGAAGAAGACATTGCTATGGGTGAGCTACATACAGCTGAGGAGCAGCACACTAAGCCACCACCGAAACAGGAAGTTCCACCGAAAGAGCAATTACATCCAGAAGAGGAAGTCCACCCGAAGGAAGAAGTGCAACCGGGAAGAGAAGAAAATCAAGAAGAACAGAACAAACAAGAAGTCCCTGTCAACACTAAATAGGAAAACCTTGAGGAAGTGCAATTGGAGCAAGAAAAGAATCAAAAGGAACCAGTTGATGTTCCAAGCTCATCCTCATCTAAGAGGAAGCTAACCTTTGCCGCTGAAACTGAGGCCAAGAAGAGAAAAGTTAGCGAGACTGTGGTTGACATAAGCAAAATGTCAACTGACAACTAAAGGAGCTAACAAAGAGGAAACAGGACATGGTCCTCACCAGTGTTAAGAGCATCCTATACAACTTTGTATCGGATGTAGATATTGATGAAGATAAACCCGTGATTGATCAATTGGAGATTTTGGCACAAGCAATAGGAGAGGATGTCACCGATCCGGAGATAGTTGCCATTGATCACTACGAGAAGAAGAGAATAGAAATTCTCCACAAATAGGTTGAAGAGATAAAGGTAACAGTATCTACCAACATAAGGGTACTCCAGCTACAGTTACAGGTTGCAGGAAGTCTAATGACAAGGACTTCAAATTTTGATACTTTTGTGCAAGATATCACAGAGAAGTCATCCAAGACTTTTGAAGACAAAAGAGTTCTGTCTTCCCAATTTGATATAAGGAACACATCTTCAACAGATTTCAGCAGGGAAATGACAAGCCTAGCTGTCATTCTGAGAAAGGCATCTGAAGAGAAAACTAAGAGAATCCAAGATCTCATTGGATTTCAATTATTTCTGGCCCCAACATTTGATTTAATGCAACGGACTGCAACAGACGCTGAAAATCTGATCAAGGAACTGGACTACAAGATTGTAGAGGACATGGAGAACATAATTGTATTGCTAAAAGCAGCATAGAAAAATTTGGAACATGTCACCGGTCAATGGAATCCTTTTCTTCATTCAGCGAAGAAAGTTTACAAGGACGTCTTCACCAAGTTACAGATGTAATCCAAAAGCAAAATCCTTTGTCCTATGGAGGCAAAAAGGGGAAGATGACATAGAAGAAGATCAGATAGAGAAGGTCAGAATGCAGACAAATTCAGCTTAAAGATCAGAAGCACAAACACAGGGGAAGTCTATAGGACAGGGAATGAACAGTGATGAGAGAATAATGTTTTTCCACCAATGCCAAAGGGGAAGATTGTTGGCATATTTAAGTTGTCATTGGATAAGTGTAAAGCAAACAACAAACATCAATCCCACTGGTGAACTGGTAGACCGAACAGAAAATATGTACCGGTAGATTAAACAGTGTACATAGAACCAGTCTTATAGTACATACAGGGGATGTATGGACAACCGGGTACAAGAGTGATACCGGTCGACTGCATAATAATCCGCACCGGATTATGTAGAGCTGTTTGAGTTAAAAGCAGATTATACGGAGCATCCACCGTTTAGAACTGCAGTTAGCTTTTTAATAGGAGTTAGTTTTATTTCTACGCGGATGTTTCAAGGTAAACTCAAGATCATCTCGCAAAGCTTTTTTTGCTGCATGATTTATGGATGAGTTTACAGCTTGGCAGTACTATGAGTTGAGCTTTTATTAAGATTAATTTCTTATAAATACAGGTCAGGATACAAAAGAGTTGTTGAAAATACAGAGCAGGAGAGAGATACCTTTTGAGAGAAGCTACAGTCACAAGAGGTGAAAGGCAAAAAGGTTCAACAGCCAGGCAGAGCAGAAAGGATAACAGGTATGATCTATGTTGGTGTTCAAAATGGACGCTTATGCTCTTAGGCTGCCAATATACCCTCAGGTTGATTTTAGGATTGGTTAGTTCCAAAATGTATAAGGATCTTAAGGTAATTGGACCAACTATAGGGACAAGACTGCCCTCTTCACTTCTGGCTCTGCAAAACCAAGGCAGGTGTACCTAACCCAGTGAAAACTATACTTCACACACCAAAGACTGGATTTAAACAATAGATTGATAGTAAGAAATTACTAAATGCTAACCTCACATTCATTGACTCTCCATTACTATACGGTGACAAAACCACACAACCAACTACTTAAAGCCTGAAAAGGTTATTGATTTTAATATTTGGAATGTAATAACCTCAATCAATGTATGTTAACAGGAGAGATACTCATTTAGGCCAGTGCCTCATCTATTGGGCAAGAGTCCTTAGACACAAAGACACAAATTTGAGAATATCTGAGAATTCATAGCCATAAATACATTTATCTTAATCTTTACTGCTTACAAAACATCCTTACATAAACAAGGGCAAACTTATATCTCATTTAGAGCATTGTTTAATCCAATCCTAGATCAGAACTCAAGAATTAAGATACATACATAAAAGTATTATGTAATGAGCTAGAAAACTCAAAGCTTACTTGACTTGACACAAAGGAGAGATAAGAGTCAAATGTTTGTATTAAGTATGATGAATTCCTTCTGTGTATACAATGAATCACAAGACACCCTGCTTGCAAATTATAGCTTAGACCTGCAACTTTCTTCTTTCATTAACAAACACTGAGTTAAAAACTATTACAAAACCTTGGGACCAGAAACTAGGGACTGATTTTGAACTTCGAAACTGGAACCCCTACAAAATAAAAAACTCAACACTATATACCACTGGTTACCTTGGAATCCCAAACAGGTTAGGATGCAACAAGCTACGGATAACCAGGGTAAGGGTTAGGGTTTCCACCCACCAAAACAATTCAAACATATCAGAAATTAATTCACTGGAGGGAAAACCAAGCAACCCTGAGCAATCAGATCTAAAATTCTATCTTCATTTATGGTAATTTATCTGGAAATGTACTGAAGATCATGAAATTCCTGCAAATTCATCTGATTTGACCCCTGCAACATGCCTCGAGCATCGTTTATTCATTCCCCCACGGCATAAAACTCCCCTGCGAATAATCATTAGACTTACTGGACCACGCCACAACTGCAAATTATTTCTATTAAGTTCGGCCGTTGAAACATTCAATTCTGGTCCTTTCTGTCGCTGGAAAGCATTCAAATTTTCAAATCTGCAAAGAACGGCTACTTTATGGCGCTTACCAACGTATCAACGGCCCACATTCAAATCTAAACTTGGTTTATATCGCGACCGTTAGATGCTTTCCCTTTTTCCCGGGTTATGTTTTCACTTTATAAGAAATTGGCGAATACGCGACTGAAAAAACCTTCGCCCATTCACGAGAACTTTGAGAGCACCGCTAAATCATTTAGCTATTACGCGAACACTATCCGCCAAATCGCTAAGTCTTTAGACCCTTCGCCAAAACATCACGCGAACCAGCGAACAAAGCAAACATTTGTCAGAACCGCCAAAAGACTGAGAAAATTACTGGGCCCGCATCAAGAAGATCGACAGTTGTCTCATCTTCTCATAGACCTCCAAGATTCCATCAGATCATAAGACAACCGTCGGATTAAGAATCTTTCCCTGCCCTGACAACCCTCTGACAAGATATGAAATCAACGGTTAGCACATCTTCGCATGTGTCAAAAACAACCCATCAGATTACACGCTGACTGTCGATGCTCTGCAAGTGTCAGAACCCACTGAACCTCGAAAAAACCTGGCCCCACTGACAACTTGTCCAGTCACACTACGTGGACCAATCAGATAACTACAAATCAGCACACTTGGCAGTGGACCCGCTTGAAACAAAAGATTACGTCACACAAGAGAATGAATGGCTGGCGCATAATCTCAAGCCTCTGACACATCCCATAAGATCATGCGCCCGTTGTTGATTCCCTAACAATGTCAGGACCCTTTGACACACTCGGAAACCAGGTCCCACTGACAACTGCCACTGTAGCTCCTTGTGGACCAATAAAATCTGAGCACATCAGCACTACATGGCCCAACGGACCCACCCTTTGTTGACCTCGATACACAGGGAGATCGGACGGCTTGCGCAAAATTTGAAAAACTCAAGATTCTATGCGCTTATACGCCAACCGTCGATCTGGAATCTCTTGGATGAGATACTGGGCCCGCCTGACAACATTCCAGATCATTATCGCCGACCCATAACAAGCCACCACATCAGCATATATCTGACAACCAATCCATATGTATCATTGATTAAAAAGAGGGACCACCATTGAGCGATTCGGTGACTAAAGGAAATGCTAAACCGTTTGTTGAGTCGCGGAATGTTAACCGGTAACCGCTAGGGACTAAGAGATTACCCGACCAAGTAGTCGCGTAATCGCCTAAAAGAAAGATGTGACCGCCAGGGATAAAGCGAACAAGCGACTAGCCGAGAAAGAAATGTGCACATGCATATATGATCACTTAAGTGGCCAAAAAGGTAATGAAGAATTAGAATGAGGCCAATGCATATTTAGGGTTTTTTCACTACAACGGCTAGTTTTTTGAATTTTCACCGAGGGTTTAAACCAGAGACCAGGAAAAAGGGTATGCAGCCATGAAATTTATTTTTACCAGTGCTAACAATCTAATTAGACAGAGTGTCAATTAAGATCATTTCTTTTATACTATTAAAGCATATTCAAATCCCTCTATCAGGGTGAACCCTAATAGGTTCGTTGTATAAATCCCTTAACCGGGTAGCATCTTAATTGGTGTTGAAAGTCCTTTAACAAGGCGACTCCTAACAGAGTCAAGATCTTAACCGATCTTCTACCAAATCCCTTTACCGGGTAGGACTCTTACAAGTGCTTTGTAAGCTCTTAAAAGAGCACCTTTATTACTGCAATAGTGAAGTTGTGAGCTCTGTCTCACCGTGGTTTTTTCCTTCTAACCGAGGGTTTCCACGTACATATGTTGTGTTGATTTGAGTATTTCTTTTTTTGTTTATGAATGGTTAATTACATTCTGTTTATTCTGCAAGAATCTTTATACAAGGTTTAATTGAGATAGAAATAGTATTTACTGATTCACCCCCCCCCCCCCCCCCCTCAGTAACCGGTTAGGAATAACAGAAGCAAGACGAATTCAAAATAAAAAATGAAAAAATCCTTAGAATTACAGCTCAAATCCAAGTTTTTTCCTCCCATCCACCTAAAAATCAAGTTTCCATTTCCTTTTCCAGCTAAAACTTGATTTTCCTTCAATATTTCCTGCTAAGTTGATTTTCCTTCAGCATTTCCTGCTAAGTTGATTTTCCTTCATCATTTCCAGCTAGAAGTCTCAAACCCGCCCTAGACAGACTCCATTTCCAGCTAAAATTCAAAATTCGGACCCTTAAGCAAGTACATTTTCAGCTAAAGTGTGGATTTACGCCCTAAGCCTTCGTCATTTCGACCTAAAATGAGGAATTTCGCCCAAGACATTAGCCATTTCCAGCTAAAACTTAAAATCCCGCCAAAGAGGAAATGGAAAAAAGAAAAGAAAACGAAAACATTAAGGAGATCGACCCTCAACAAGGATAATAAGATGCCTACTAGGTTGGCCCTCAAGGCAAATTGGCAATTCAAGCATGAGCGCTTATATGGAAGAGGAAAGGCATAATTCTAAACACAATTAAAAGTGAATTTGAGAGCAGGTGCAAATCCAAAGCATTTGAGTTTTCCTTGTTCAAGAGAGGATAGAATACTTAGTACTTTATTCTATGTTAAGAGGTTATAAAAAACACATCAACACAATTCATCTATGTTTGTGCAACTACCTATGATATATTGTATTTTCATTTTGTGCTATTTTCCCCCTTATTTAGTATTGCTGCAGTGAGTATTCAGAATGCACGTTTTTCCAAATAGAGGTCCATTGAGAGTCAATTATGACATCATCAAAGACTAATATAGAATTATAAGCGATTGTTATTATATGATCATAACTTATTTATAACATCAGAATTGTTTGAGCAACAAAGGCAAATGAAAACAGATTTTATGAATTTCCAAATATTTTTCCCAGCTGGCTGGATTGGCATTGTTCTGAAATTAGAGCAGCAAGCTCATAACATCTGATGATACAGTTATACCCATAAACTTTATTAAATTGTCTCAGTTAGTATACATTTTCCCTCATTGTATGATAATGTGTAAACTAGGATTTATATAATACTTGTCCTTTTCACTGGACTAGACCTTTTATACATTTTCCTAACCCTTTCACTTGGAATTATACCATTAGGTTTTAACTTTTCAAAAACACTAGATTACCATTTACTGTGTTTTCTGATATATGGACAGGGATTCCACCAAGCCTCTTGCCATCTGACAATTTATGAAATTTTCTGTGCTTTGTTTGCAGCCACTGTTAGACTTTGGTTTGCTTAAATTTTGAACATTTTAGCATCTAAATTTCTTTCATTTTATTAGCACTTGAATGGAACCAATGCCTATGAAGACATAATGAAGATTTTATCTGATTTTATACTTAGTTACCGGATTCGCCTGGACAGGCCCGGATCTGGGTCCGGGTCCGATCCGGGTCCGGATTCGTGACGGATCCAGGCAGGGTCCTTCCAAATGCCTGTGGATCCGTCCGGATCTGCGAGCCGCGGATCCGGACGGATCCACAGGCATTTGGAAGGACCCTGCCCGGATCCGTCACGAATCCGGCACGAATCTGGGCGGATCCTTGAGGATCTCGCGCGAATCCTCAAGGACCCGCGGGTGTAGGAGGCAGAAAAGTCAAACAATGACTTTTAAAACACATTTTTATATTCTTTTTTTTGCTTATAACCCATTGATACAGATTTTTTTGATAATCCATTTGATTGATGAACCATTGAACATTGAATCATGTCTCAAACTTTAATGAACAATACTTTCATTTTGAATTGTCATTTTGTAATTCGGTAATTCAATGTGCTGATTTTATTTAGAATCGCCAACATAGAATCATAGATCAATGATCAAGTATGCTATTTGAAATTTTAATGATCAAGCATCATAGATTCATAGTATGAAATGATTTAGTTTTAGAATTATGTATATTTCTCTTATATTTTTGGATATATATATATACACACACACTCACGAATCCTCACGAATCCAAAATGGGAAAATTTTTTTTTCACGAATCCACGAACTGGATTCGCGAACCCGAATCCGTCCCCAAACCCGAATCGGTAACTAAGATTTTATACAAAAGTATCTGTGAAACAGAAATGACATCTTTAACTTCAAACCTTTTTTGGCTTTAGATCTTATCCTTGCTAGAAGAGGGATAGAAATGTGAATACAACATGATTCAGAGAGATAAAAAAGGGATAGAACAAGGACTGCAATCTCTGCATTTAGTAGGAAGGAAGAAAAATTTTCCCAATCTGGTAATAGTGAGTAATTGTATGACAAGAATTTTAAACCATTTTCTTAATACGTGAATTGAGGCATTTGGGTCCTTTTCCCTTTGTTTTAATTTTCAAAACACGGTTACATTCAAGAATGGAGTTCACCAATGAGCTGCAATCGAGATGTAAAAGACTACCTCTGAACTAAATAGTCCCTAGTTGAAAATCAGGGAACTCCATCCTTAAGAAATTATGAATGAAGGCAACATATTCCAACAAAAGAAGCATAAAGAACTAAAAAATTAAACCCAGACACAAAATCACAGAGTCTACCGATTCAACAGAGATGCTCCACTACCAGCAATTGACGTTTCAGCCCTGTCTTTAGCACTGCTCCTGGGAACCAGACCTGTGGTCCTCAACAGAAATCTGATGACTCTAAAAGATCTCTTAGCTTGCTCACTGTCCTGGTAAGGAGACAGCAAGTGAAAAGGATGAAGCAACTTAGAGAAATTGAAGTCTGGGATAAAACCTTCCCCACTGCCTTCAATTACAAAAACCTGCAATTTGTCCACCACCCCAGTCAGAGCTAAGAATCTAGCCTCAATTTGTCAGAATGACATCATGGAAACTAGATCATAGAATCCCCCACCAGCCATAGTAAGAGTGCAAGCAGAATTAGCCATGGAAAACTCCAAAGCAGCCTCCATTCCTCCTCTGAACTCCTCCCTCACAAGATTCTGAGCCAGAGCTTTCACTGCTTATTTATCCTTAACAAATTCCAAAATGTTGGCAATGAACATGGATGTCAAACCATCACACATTGATAACCTTTAAGTAATTCTTCATCAATGTTACTGCATCATATTTCTTTAACTACTGTGAGCTTGATTAACCTAGCAACTATTGACTTCTAAATGCAGTATTGGTGTCTCAATTTCTACAAAAAAGATAAATCTTATTAATGTGCCTAACTGTTTTGAAAATGGAGCAGGTGATTGCATTCAGTGACGAAGAGGGTGTTAGGTTTCATTCTACCTTCTTGGGGAGTTCAGCTATTGCTGGAATACTTCCAGCAGATATTCTACATATAACTGATAAAAGGTTGGTTCTGTCATAAATTGATGATATAAAATGTCTGCTTATCACTCAATCCTGATCTTTATTACATGTGCAGTGGATTGACTGTTCAGGATGCACTTAAAGCTAACAATTTTGATGGAACAGAGGAAAGCCTGCTTCAACTCAAGTACGATCCTCTCTCAGTGTGGGGTTATATTGAGGTTAGCTTGCAAAGCACGCTTAAAGTTGTCTTGAGCATTTTCCTTAGAATTTATTTTGTTTTTGTTTCCTTTGTTGACCAGGAAGGTTTATACATCTAGATATTCTTTTTTGGTCTATGGTGCAGGTTCACATTGAGCAAGGCCCAGTGCTGGAGGCACATGGAGTTCCTCTGGGAGTTGTAGTGGGAATTGCAGGACAGACACGATTAAAAGTAAGATTGCTTTCCCATTTCTTATGACAACCTTATTAAATGTAACAGATAAGATCAACAATATATGCAATCTCGTAGCTTCTTGTCACAGAAGAAAAGCATATGTCAATTTACAATTAGGTCCATTGTGTCAAAAAATGGCTCCATTAACCTGGTTCTTTTTTACAGGTTACAGTGAAGGGTTCACAAGGGCATGCAGGTACTGTACCAATGTCAATGCGTCATGATCCAATGCCAGCAGCTGCGGAAGGTATCGTGTTCTTGGAGAAATTATGTAAATGTCCAGAAGAACACTTATCTGAAGATAGCAAAGACAATTTATTTGGGAAGGGAGTTTCAGATGGATCAACAGTATGTACCGTTGGAGAAATAACAACCTGGCCAAGTGCAAGCAATGTTATTCCGGGGCAGGTATTGAATATCACTTCACACTTTCTTGCGACATTTTTGAATTTGAATTATGTAGACAAAGTTCACAGAGAGTAACACATTGTCTTGGTCAATCAAGTGCTCATGCAAAGGAAAATGTGGCACTATATTATTATGCAAATAAAGAATGTTTGCTAGAGTTTTCCTATCAAAACAAAGGTGTCATCTTTGAGAACATTATTATTTCACAAGTTCTCTTATTAGCTCTGGTGGCTCTGGTCTCATTTGTTTGGAATATAATATATATGAGAATTTTCACTAAAAGAAAATTTCCAAACTGAAGCAAAAGTTCACAGTTAATGGCAAATCATATTGTTTCAATTGCTATGGCCTTTGGATTATAGTTTATGGGGTACTTCCAAACTGCTTTGTTTCCTCTACCCCACATTAGCAAAGAACTAATTGAGGCCTCTTAACATGATACAATGTCATGTTTTTCCTTTCATGATGCCTTTAAGCTATGTAGGATTATGCATATATTTTCATCCGTGTATATATAAAGTCCTTGATAAAACGGTAAACCTCTAGCATGCATCTCCCCTAAAACATGTCAATAAGATTTAAAGCACATATCATTAACATTCATATCTTGAATATTAAAACAATTAGATATTACTAAAATCATCAAAGTATTACCTGTTAGTCAAGAGTGATTGACACTCTTGTGAACCATAACTATCTTCCTTTTGATGATAATTAGCTTGGTTATGAAATGGATGCAATGTTTTTCTATTGCCTCCATCTATGATTTCAAAACAATCTGCAAACATAATTATACTTCCAAAATAGCTGAAGAGATTTGGAGTATCAAATATATTGGATTCATTTTCTAACACATGCTGTAACAAGCTAAACTATATCAAATAAATATCAAAAACAATTTCATCATAAAACTGATAAAATAAAACTTTTGCTTTTCCTTTCATTTATAACTGGAATGGAAATGAATTCATTTTCAAATGAATATGAATATTATTGAATAAGAGATTTAAGTACTTTCAAATGAACTGGAATAATAACCAACAGATTTACTGCTTTCACTGTTTCACATCAACTTGAATGATAACCAAATAATAGATTTAACTACTTTATCTTTTCAAGGAATACATAAACAAGAGAGGATAATTACTCTTCTTTCTTCCGTTCTGAAAAATCTTGTATGAGTCTTTGCATAACTGAGAGAGGGATACCATTATCAGGTGCTTTACCTCTCTGCTCAATTTCCTAATGGAAGTGGCCCTGCCCTACACAAAAGGTGCAGATATAGGGTTAGGTCTGATTTCCTTCTGAGCCTGGTGTTTAGAACCTGCATAATTCACAGTCGGTCACACAATCTAGGTACCTCCTTATCTAGTATGACCCTTCTGACTAGACCTGTAATTATGGTTCATGTGAATTAACGCTTGCATGCATCTTGCATTGCACCACCTTGGCCAAGGCTTATCAATACAATCCCAACTAGTTACTTTCAAACCTAAAACAGCTACGCGAGTTTTTATTATAATTCACATTTATTTTATCATAAAATATTAAATTATTCTAATGATTAAATATTCCTAACCACGACGATGCCAATGGAACTGCTGGTTAAAGAACCTCTTGAAACTGGCGAAACACAAATTTAGTGCATGAATGCTTTTGCAATTTCATTCTTAATCATCTCTTCTATCTCATCTTGAATTGGTTTGGCCATGTTGAAACACCTTGGTAGATAGTTTGATGGTTCTTGAGGTTTAATGCCAAGACTTAGGTACTTCAATCACAATTGATAGGTCATGCAAGATGAAGATGAATTACATTGATGCTACCAATAAGGACCTATCTTGAAGCCTATTGAAAAACTCTCTAGATGAAGTTATGTCCTTGCATGGATGTTTTGTGTGTGAGAGAGAGAAAGAGAGAGTAGTGTTAAGGAATTGACAGATATAGAACTGAAACGATAAATGTACTTTGATTTACCTGTTTGTTCTACATGACATACTCTTGAAAAAGATGTATGATTATGTTGATGTCAGTTTTGTACCACTACATAACATATAACAATTGAACACTTGATATAGAATACCAAACACTCAACCCTCTCTTGAAAAGTGAATACTCATGAACATGAGAAAACTCCAAGGTTCCTTACACTTGTGGATACTAACTCAGTTATATTAATGTGATTTTCTGGTTAATCACGTAGGTGGGCTTACGTTGTTCACTCAAGGATGTCATATTCTCGCCATGATGATGATAAGATAAGGCTTTGCAATGTATACTCAAATGACTTTTTTCAATTTATATCACTTCCAACTTTGCTCTTCAAAAACTTCAACTACTAAACTACTTGCTGCTTTACTAATACTCCTATGGAATGGAAAGATTAGCAAATGGACGGGGATCAAATCTAATGAAAGCTTGCTAGCGGCGCTGCCTCCATTGATACAATGATTCAAGGGGAATTGGACTAGATTACCACACAAGGATTCCTAACAAGCCGCTAGGATGCTAGTGGCCTAGTATATAGATCCCTATCAAACATTCACTAACATCACCTTACAACTAGCCATCTACTTATATTCTTACTTAACCACTTTCTTGAAATGAAATCTATTTTAACAACTCAATGAAATCTAACTTTAACAATTGGAAGTAGAAACCATGCAATAACACCAAGTGTTCTTAATCACCATGCAAGACACAACAATGATAAGAGAAGCAATTTTGGTATTATATAAGCAACAATTTTCTTCAACCCTTTACATATGAGAGCAAATGGCCTTATATAGAGGCTCAAAAATACAACCAACGGTAGAGATTAAGAGGCAAAATCAACGATCTAGATTAAATCCTAGAAACCCTAACTAGGGTTAACACCCCATCGGCCAATGAGAAGACGCCACCTCATCAATGGACCAATGAAAAAAAGGAAAAGTGGCAACCAATGAAAAGGCACCAAAATGGCAACCAATCAGAATCAGACACCTATCCTACCCAAGAAGAAAGGAGAATTTGCCACTTGGGCTTACATCAAATGATCTTCTAATACAATTCTACCCTTTTCTTTCATCTTCTTAGCCGACTAACATGTTGTTGATTTCCTCCATGGGAGGGCAAGGTATGTGCCTCATCCTGAGCTCAGCTATGTTCATCATGTTCTTTGCTGCTTGCAGTGTCTTCTCACTCTCCTTCTCATAATCCTTAGCAAACTCGATAAGGGCCCCGAGAGAGGCAAGGATGCCCAAATGCTTCTTCCTGATGGTAACCTTCCCCAACTCATCCAACCTCGATCCAAACTCTGTCTCATTAATGTTTTCCTCTTTGATATCTTCAAAATCCAGTGCAACCCTTGCATCGCTCAGCATGTTTGAAATGAAAGTGTCGATGCTTGGACTGTATTGCGCAATCTCATCCCGTATCTCTTCAAGTGTCCTCAATCTGACAGTCAAGGCGACATACCAAGACTCAACAATACCCTTTCCTCCTTCATTCACCACCTTGGCCTTCACCAACAATCTCTCTGATAGCCCTATAGCCGCCTATAGCCTAGGAATGGCTAAGACTCTGATTGGAAGGAAATCCTTCCACTCCTCTTCAAATGCTCTGAATTTGTCTCTAAGAGACACAAATGACTTGAATGTCAAGATAAAGGAAGGCAAGAACTTTCGCCCATCCTGTATTATATCACTAATCCAATCTTTGGTTTCTTGCACTTGAGTTGATATCTCCTCCATATTGCACCCACTATCTTGTAGAAGGGCTGCCTAATGAAACTGTTGGATAGGCTGACACACTCCTTGATAGCAATCTCTCCAATACCTGTTTTCAGCCTCCAACTTCACAATCCTTTCATTTGCCTTCCTCAACCTTTCTCTAACCAAAACCATGCCTTCCTGAATCTCCTCACACTCCATGTCACCTTGAACTCTTCCCATATCATGCTCTACTATCTCATACTCCTGGGCTTCAATCTCGCTTACCGCCTTGCTAACCTTTGGTATAGCAATCTGAACCCTTCGGTGACCATCATCATCACTCCTGATTACCTTTGCCACTGTTCCTGCAATTTGTTTCTGTCTCACATCATCTTCCGTTTCCACTAACCCTTGAATGTCTTCAATTGTTCGGATGGCCACAACCTCGCCCCTTGGCATAAGCATCTGCCTCAACCATGGTGGTGCAGTACATCTCCCTAAATTTGGATTTGGTTCGACTAGCAAAGCATCACCAACAGCCTTAGGCGCTTGGCTGCCTTCCTCAACTGATAGAGCCCCAACATCGATTGGCCTATCTCCTCCACTGGTGACTGTCATATCATCTTTAAATTGGTTCTCCGAGAGAGGAGAGTATTCTGTACTATTACTGTAGCCACTTGATTCTGAATCAGAGCTCACCTCTACTACTACCCTTTGCTCACTTGTATCAAATTCTTGGCTCCTAGCCTCAACTATGCTCTCTTGATGGTGCTGCACTCTGTTTCTTTGTTGGAGACTCTTGATGTTCTTTACCTTTCTCAACCTCCAAACTCCTCTTCTTGCTCCTAACTATTTGTTGTTGCCGCTGGCTACTGCCCCCATTTCGCTGTCCGATTGACTCTGTTGGATTCTCCTCTTCTGGCTTCATCTTCTCATAGGTGAGGTGTACCGTCCGACTATGTAATTGCCTTAACTTCTTGTTGTACCACCACTCAGTGTGTAGATTAACTGCTTCTAAGGAAGGATCTTGATGATCATCCCAATCCACTGGACTCAACTCTGCCCCTTCTACTGTACTATAATCTTCCCTTAGCGCACCTTCATCATCTTCCAGCTGGTCCGAAATGTCAAGGCCTCTCCATCTGATGGCCCTCATCATGCCCACTGATAACTTTGAGAAAGCCAACTTCCTCACATGAAAGTCATCCTGCGCATTGGCCCAAAAATCCTTTATAGTAGGGATATGCCTGAATGGGTCCCTATGAGATGCCTTGATTAGGCCATTAGGATCGAATCCTTGCCTTGCCCTATACCATCCTAGATGATATTGTTCTAACTCTTTCTCCGCAGCTGCAAAGGTGACAAGATTGGGGCAACTATCATTTCCTATCATGAGTGAGAAGGTAACCCCTGTCTCACCTTTGAGCTTCATCATCTTGTCATACTGCTCAAGTTGCCTAGCCAACTCCATCAAAACTATCCTATTGGGTGGGTACCTTGGAAACCTCTTGGGACAAGCTGTGCATCCCGCCACTCTGATATATGTGAACTGTGAAAATTGGATGAACCAACTCCCATACTTCTTGACTTTTGTCTCTGCTTCCGGTGAGAGCCTCTTAGCAGGTGTCCCTTGCAGTACCCTTACTGTCTTCATGGCAAAGACATCATAAAATATCTTGTAGTCCTTGATGTTGTGCAAATGAAGCTGGGGATAGCACTCATGCACCAAGCATTGTCCGAGCCCATTGCCAATCACTCCTAAAGCCTTAAGTCCTGGATGCTCATACAGCCTTGCGATCAAATAGAAGAGGTAGGACCCCATGTAGAATTGCTTCTGATTTTGCACTGTCCTAAGTTGCAACTCTAAATTCTCACTTATGATCCTAGCCCAATCAAACTTTCTTTTCCCATTCTCAATCCCTTCAATAAAATAATACATCCAAGTATCAAACTGTGTACCATGAGCGGAGCCCATGACTTGGTTGAGAAACACGACAAGGTTGCCATACTCTAATTTGAAATCTGACCTAGTGAGCCTTGACGACTTGGTGACTCCCCTCTTGCCTTCCTGCAACCAATTCTGCCTTAGTAGAGTGAGGTAGGCATCCTGATTATCCTGAAAGAGCTTGACCGCCTGATCCATCAACACCACTATCATGCCCTTGTGCTGGGGTATATTCAACACCTCCTCTACCATCTACCCACTGATGTTGGCCAACACTCTCTTCCCTTTACCAAAGATGATGGACTTAGTCATAATATCAAACCGAGATGCACACTCCATCACCAACTCTGGACAAGGCAAGGTAGGAGGGAAGGCGGCAGCTTGCACAATTCTACTCTTGCTGATCTTCTTCGCCATGGGGGAGTGACGTTCCTTTAATCTATCTCTTAACTGTACCATGTCCACTGTGCCAATGTTGGTGTCACCCACTCGCTTCAATTTTGAGAAGATTGCGGTCTTGGGCATCATGTCTTCCTTGTCTTTCTTGGTATGTATTCCCCTTTAGTTCTTGCTTGCACTAGCATCTGCAATTCTAGCCCTTATTTCTGCCCCTTCTTTCTACAATATGGTACTACACTTATCTTTGCCTCTTCAATCCTAGGGATGGAACTACCACTTATTTTTGCCTCTTCAATTGCCTATCAAACTACACTTATATCTGCCTCTTCATTTCTAGGGATGAGACTACCACTTATATCTGCCCCTTCGAATACTTATGAGATGGACTACACTTATATCTGCCTCTTCATTCCTAGGGGTGGAACTACCACTTATATCTTCTTCAATTTCCTATGAATGAAACTACACTTATATCTCCCCCTTCAAACTCTATAGATGGAATGATAAAGTGGTGGATGAGTAGTGCAAGAAGAAAAAGGGAAATGAGCCAAGCAAGACAAAGAAAAATTCTGCCCTTTAGACCATCAATCATCCTCAAGCTTGAAGACCTTCCTTCACCAACAAAACCACTCCTCCACCAAAGAAGACCACTCCTTGCAAAATTTGCTCCTCCTTGCTGCCAAACACAATGCAAGACTGAATGAGAAATGAGGAGGGGAGGCCCTCCTTTTATACCAAATTTTGCCCCTTAAGGGAGAGGGCCGACTTTCCTTGGAGGAAAAAATAAAATAAAATAAATTGCCATTACAACATCAAATTAAATGCATGGAAAATCGCATAGCCTTGGGGTAAATTTTATTTGTTTTAAACTGCCAATTTATTGCATAGAAAAATCGCAAATGGGGCTGGGAATGGGCGGCTACCTTGGGAGATGCAAATTTATGTTTGTTGGGCCCATGCCCTCTCTAAAAAAATCGCACAATAGGCCCTATGGAAGCGGCCAGCCTTGGGAGATGCAAATTTATGTTACAAAGTGGAACCAATGCCAAGCAAAATTCAAAATTGGGAGAGGACTGCCAGCTGTAGCTCTTGGGCTTTGAAAAAAAATCACTTATCCCTGCCCTATTTGGCCAAATCAAAATTGATGAGGCAGCCTCTTTTCATTTTACAAATTTGAAATTTGCCCCAAAAGAAAATCGATTTCAACTCATTCAAACTTTCAACATAATTTCAAAATTGAAAATTATAAGCAAATTAAAATTCAAATAATTTTCAATTTCCATTTACTCCCCCTTTTGCATTTTGAATCCATTCCCTTTGCCATTTAAAATTTCATTTTGCAATTCAGAATCTCCACTTGGCAATTTAACTCCAAATCAAAATTTGCCATGTCTAATCATCGATTCACCTGCCAACCCATTAGCAAAATACAATACATTAAAAAAAATTGCATTTAAAATCAATTTCACTTAAAATTTTATTTTCACCACTAAAAGTTTTACAAGATTTTCCAAAAACATCTAAGCCCACAATTATATTTTGAAAATGTTCAAGTTATACAATTATACCAATTTTCAAAATTCATCTAAGTCCCAAAATTTGCAAATTTGTTCTGCTAGATATTATTCTTAACAATCAAAATAAAATATTCTCACTTGAACTTCATTTGGCCTAGAGACAAAATCATCTGTTTAGTAAAACCAAAGTTCAGTGCAAGTTGAAAACATGCTAGACCCTTCTGGGCAGTTCAAAAACATCCAAGGTGCAAAATTGTTATTTCAAAACCTGTGGATCACTCCTAAACTCGCTAAGGCATCCAAATAATTCTCAAGTGTGACATCCAAACTCCCGAATCTAGGAAATTGCCCGAAAAAAGGGGGTCCCCAAATTCTTTGGGGCGATGGTGTGAAAACCTCACAATAGATTATTGTCTTATAATATGCCTATCTGCTATTTTCTTTATATCTATCAGTGTTATGTGTATATAGGAAATTAAGACTTGTTATGGAAGTTGAATGTTTTCCATGGGACTCATTTAAGTGATGTGGCTGGTACTTGCATGATGTGTTGGTGGATGACCTACAACAATCTGAGCTTTAGTGGTGCCTCCTAGATTATTGCAAGGACTACACTCTACAATGCCCAAAGTGTGACATTCATAATAGTGTGGTGATGTATGATGTGAATTAACCTTTGTGGTTTGGCCTAGAGGGTGCTAGACCCAATATCCTGTTGAAGCTATGATAAAAATTGTAGATTTGATTGAAGTGTGAATACTGCTGAGTCCGAACTTATGTAAAGTGATATGTCACTACTGGATTTGGTGTGACATTAGCTTAGAAGATGATTTTTGGTTGATCTTTGTGTTATCTTGAGCATTTGGGATGTTCCCTAGGAAACTGTAGACCATGGAAGTGTTACTGTTACCCCAATTTCCATGTACATGCAAATTTGGCTAAAACCTATCCCCAAGTCTCTGTTTTCACCTTGCCAAGCATCCTTGAAATTTTCATGAATTTATCTCTTGTTTCCTGGCCTCTGCAATCTTTTAACTCTCTGGTCTGCAGTTCAAAAAATTCATAAACTAGCCGTTGGTGTTAAAAAACCCTAAGAGACCCTAGACCATGTTCTATTCGGCTGTTATTTTTTCGGCAACTTAAAAGTCCCAATTTTCACGTGCACTTTATTTTTCCTTCAGTCGCCAGTTCTCTAAGTTTTCCGGCGGTTACCTTTTTCTCTCGGCGAACTAGCGACTGCAGTGTTTCTCTTAGTCGCAAGATAAATTGGCGGTGCCCTTAAGTATTCAGCGACTCCGCGGATTGCCTTTCAGTCGGGCATTCGCTAACTGAAACCCCAAGTTGGACTAAACACTCAGCGATTCTGCGAATGCTTTGTTCATGTATTCTGCAGACTTAACCAAGGTTAGGAATTCTATTCAGCGATTGAGCGATTCTTCCTTTGGTCGCGCATTCGCTTAGGCTTCCGGAGTTAAATTTGCAGTGGGGTCCCAGTTGATGAGATCAACGGTTGTCGTAAGATCTCATAGCATGTGTCAGAGGCTTGTGATCTTACGACAACCGTCGATCTTTCCTTTTCTTTAGCGCTTCATGCCTTTGTGGGTCCATTGCCACGGTGTCCTATGTGGAGGTATTTCATTGGTCGAAAGGAGATGACTTGTAATTTGTCAGTGGGCTCAGTGGTCAGTCCTCTTTTGATCTAACGACTGGCGTGTTTTCTCATGAAAAGTGTCAGAAATTTGCGAACTTAAGACAGCCGTTGATTTCTCCTGGTGACGCAACTCTTCATTTAGGCGGGTCCACTGCTACTTGTATACAAATGGCGGCTTCTGATTGGTCCACATAATGATGATTACGCATATGTCAGTGGGGCCATGTCGGAACGCCTGCAGAATGTCAGAAGGATAGAGATTGACGGCTGGCGTGTGTTCTCATGAATGGTGTCAGAGCCATGAGATTATGCGCCGGCCGTCCGTGTTGCCAAGTGTTCAGGCCTTTGTCAGGTGGGTCTGATGCCAGGTCAAAGTGATTTGGAGGTTCGCGATTGGTTGCCGAGTGCTGACAAGGTTATAGGTGGGTCCATTTGTCAGAGGGGTCCTGGTCTAAAATAGATCTACGGCTGGCGTAAAGGTGCAAGGAATATTTGGCGGCCATGAGATCATGCGTCCACCGTTGGATCAGAATCTTATCTTTAGTGGGTCCGTCGTCAGAAGGCTTGCCGGGGTGTCTGCTGATGGGGCGGTCGAGAACAAATAGAAGTTTGACATGTGGAGATGGGCCCAGGGTTAACAAAATTTTTGGCGGCTTCGATAAGTTCCTTTTGGTCGCATATTCGGGTGATAAAATAGCAGTGCTCCAATCAATCTGGCGAATGCGCGAATGTGTGTATTCGCAGAATCTTAGAATTAATTAGTGAAGCCCTAAAGTTCTCAGCGACCTAGCGATTGTCTTTGGTCGCCAGTTTGCCAAATGTAGGCCGGATTCTCATAAGCGGTTAAGGAAGTATTTTGCGATTCAGCAACCAAAAGGTTTTCTCGTGTTCGCTTAATGTAACCAGGGTTATTAGAAAGACCCAGCAATTCAGCGAAAAGCCTTGTTCGCTGAATTGCTTAACCAGACCAGGGTAAACCAAAGGAGCTCGCGACTTAGAATTCTTCAGTCACATAGTCGCCGAATGACTTAAAGGAGGAAAACTCGAGGTGGGTCCAAACGTGCCGACGTGCTAAAATTTCATTGGTCCTCGTATTGCTGATATGGATTTGAACTTTTCAAAAGGGTTTCGCGACTGTTTCAGGATAGATCTGAACCGTTCATCTGTCGGGAAACGAAGGATATTGACGGTCGCGTTTTAAAATGACCGGCTAGCCGTTAAGTTTTCAAATTCAAATGTGTCTAAGAGGGTTTTTGCCAATATTTGATTTGCAGGCCGCAAGCGGCGAGGTAGCTCAGAAAATTTATGTCTCCAGGACATTTGTAGTTGAAAGAGGATGATGAGGAAGTCTGGGCGGCCGTCATGGGTCGATTCTTGTCTCAGAAAAGTACCAGCTTGAGCATTCATGGCGAGACTTTTTGCAGGAAAGTAGATGAATCCAGGTCGCTTGTCTGCAGGTTGATGTAGTACAAGGAGGGGCACGCAAACTTGAGGTCTGATCGGCCATATTTGTAGAGTTACATTCATGATCAGACTTGACAGATGTAGGGTTTGTTATTCTAATGTGAAAATCTTGTAACCCTAGTTAGGTTTTCTGACTCTTGCCTGCATGCAGTTGAGTATGTATATATTGTATTTTTGAAACTTTCGAGCTGAGAGTTGGACAATTGTAGAAGAAATTCATCTTTTCTTAAGGGTCATCTGTGGTATCATCTCTACCCCCTGGCTTATACAGTTGTATTTCTCCCATTGATAATACAAATATTGCAGAGGTATTTTGTGACAATTCTTCATGTCCCTATGCTTCCTTATTTGGGTTATCTCTTATTGGATCAAAGCATATGATGTTTTCAGTGATATCTTAGGGTTCCTGATCCCTCTTACTTTCTGCAATTGTGTGTGTTATTGTGTTTGATTTGATTTAGATGTTTTGTGGGTATACTTCAGCCCCCTAATAGTCTTGTCTCATTCCTACACCGAGTTGCAGAAGTGAATGTCTGTTTGCAGGTTATTGGTTGTGTCTTATGTTCAGGCTCTCCTATGAAACACTTATGCAAGCTTATTCAGTAAGTTGTGACTTACTAGACCTAAGCCTTTCATTGATCCTATTCCTCCATACTGAGATCCAAACCCTAATTTCGGTGTATCACCTAGTAGGTAGTTTGCTTTCAGTCATTTCCCTTTTCAAGCATTCTTTCTATCCCTTTCTCTCAAAAGTTTACTTTCATGTCTAGAAGCAAATTAAGGTGATTATCCAAGAGGAACCAGCCTAGAACCTGGAGGTCTCATCTCAGTTAGCATAGGTCCCACACCTGGAGATGATTTCCATGTTATACTAGGTTATCAAGACTACGAGAGCTTGAGACAAAGGCGCAAACCTAGTGTATAACAGTTACAACTTGCTATAATTATTGCAAGCCATGAGAATGGTCTTGGCAGTATTGTAGGAGTTATTGTCCATAGATCGTCTTGGATGAAATCAACCTGAAATTAAAAAAAAGCATAGAAACTGGTTTTTCATATATATATATATATATATAAATGCTGAATTTTAGCTAATTTTTATTCTGAGTCAGAAAACAACTTGCCATGGTTTTGCTGAGTCCAAGTCTCAGCACTATCTCCAATTTTATGGATCTACACTTAAAAATTGTATATGCTAAAGAATATTATAATACAATGTGGATTCCTCTTTTGTTGGAGTTAAAATTTGTAAGACAAGTGGTGAGTACAAGTTTTCATATTCTCTAGTGGAGTTAACTAGCTACATAGCACTTTGTTCTTAAGGTTGTTTGATGATTTCACTACTAAAATCCCACTCTACCCCTTACGTTCATTTTGTGCCCCCTAGTGTCGCTCTTGTATTAAATTTTTTCTTGGTCTTATCAGAAAGCTGCAATAATCTTATGAGATCGAAAACAAGACTTTTTGAGATCAGTGACATCCTTTTATCTTGGTTTGATCACAAAGATGTTTGCAGATTTTCAGCTTCCTACTTTTGTATGTACAATCCTTTTTTTGGGCTTCTTTCCCGATGAAAATTATCTTTTTTTGTTTCCATAATGTTGGCATCTAATTGTGTTGAAGTCTTTATTACAATTGATAGTTGTGCTAGATAATTTTGCCTGTGTAGGTATAAAGTGGATCTTTTTTATGATGTATTCAGTTTAAAGTGTTAAAGTTTTAGGATCATTGCAAATGTAATAGCACTCTCATTGTATGTGTTTTCCAAATGCAACAATCTCTTGCATTTATATTGAGAATGAGCCAAGAAGAGACATGTCCTTTGAAGGGACATGTCTATTCATTACTTTGTAATTAATATAATGACAATTATGATTATATATATATATATATATATATATATATATATATATATATATATATATAATATCTCTTGAGTATTATATTAATTTATCTAATATTTACATAATAATAATAATAATAATAATTTTATCAATTTAACTATTTAGTTATTATGAGAACAATTATAATCTAACTTTGTATATACATATATATCAATGCATATAGTAATATCAATTATTATATATATTGATATATATGAATATATATAATAAATCATTTCTCATAATAATCATATAGTTAATATTATTTATTTGACCGATGCTACAAATATCAACACTCCCTCTTAGCTAGGGAGGATAATCAATCCAATGTCAACACTTATGACACTTGGCAACATGAATCATATGATGTAAGCAATAAAGGCATCATCCTCAAGATGTAGTCAATAGAAACATAGTCTCAATATGTGGATTGCCTCCATCGGCGATTCTATCCACAAATTCTCAGGTGGATTGCCTCCATCGGCGATTTGATCCACAAACTCAAGAGCTTTGGTGTGGATTGCCTCCATCGGTGATTCTATCCACAAGCTCTTGTGTGAATTGCCTCCATTGGCGATTCTATTCACAAACTCACGAGCTTTGGTGTGGATTGCCTCCATCGGCGATTCTATCCACAAGCTCTTGTGTGAATTGCCTCCATCGGCGATTCTATTCACAAACTCATGAGCTTTGGTGTGGATTGCCTCCATCGGCGATTCTATCCACAAGCTCTCGTGTGAATTGCCTCCATCGGCGATTCTATCCACAAGCTCTCGTGTGAATTGCCTCCATCGGCGATTCTATTCACAAACTCACGAGCTTTGGTATGGATTGTCTCCATCGGCGATTCTATCCACAAGCTCTCGTGTGAATTGCCTCCATCGGCAATTCTATTCACAAACTCACGAGCTTTGGTGTGGATTGCCTCCATCGGTGATTCTATCCACAATTAAGATCACAAAAATATCTATCACAATAGAAAGTTATTGCAAGATCGTCAGCTTCCAATAACTTTATCAAATACAAGTGATAATCATTTGGAAGTCGTCACTTCCTCATGATTTACACAGGGGGAAGGCCCATTAAAAACATTCATGATTCATTAGTATAATAATCAATTATATCAAGATTACCTTAGAAGTGTTTCACCTTCAATAGTGAACTCCCTTTCAATCAACATGATCAAGATTCTCACAAGCTGACTGAACCATCTGCTCCCTCTGAAGCTCAATTTTATCAACTTCTTGACCTCTTTTGAAATTTCAGACTCCCTTTGCATCTATTTTCAATCATCAATTCATTTACAGGCATCAAGTTATTTCTCCCTTGAATGTAATTATCTTGTGCTTCTGTCCTGAAGGTATGTCAGAGAGAGATTACAAATAACTCACTAAACTATCTTGACCGAAAATACCAATGATAGAAGCATACAATATTTTACTAACCAATAGTATAGCATGAATTACAAACTCAAAAATTATGTGCATTAAAACATGAAATACATATCTTTTATAAATTTCAAGTATTTTATTTTGTAGGGTGAGCCCATATAGAAAATATCATGCAAATTCATAAATGATGCCGCCCCTTCTTGTACATTACCATAATTCTTAACATGAGCTATCATGAATATCCAAAGGTTCTATACACTATGACCACTTTCAATATGATCGGATCTCCTTTCAAGCGGTTAGGCTTTTAACGAAGGAACTTCACTCTTTTACAAATTTTTTTTTCATAGACCCGTACATAGTCGGCCATAACTTTTGAACCTGAAATTTTCTCCTCAATCGCTCCGGTGAGATTCTTGTAAATTTGTTCATCACCAACATATCCGAAATTTAGCAAAATCCAATGGTGCATTTGTGAGATATGGTCCTTATACCAAGACTGTATTTTCTGAGACAGCCACGTATTCACCATCAATAAACTACTCTCTTACATTTGCAACTTGGCTCTGATACCATGTTAAAGTTTTAGGATCATTGCAAATGTAATAGCACTATCTCATTGTATGTGTTTTCCAAATGCAACAATCTCTTGCATTTATATTGAGAATGAGCCAAGAAGAGACACATCCTTTGAAGGGACATGTCTATTCATTACTTTGTGATGAAGGGTGCTCCCCTTAATACCACAAACACTTAACAGAAATAGAGAAACAACAACAATAATATGCAAGAACAGAAAATTGGCTTCTTATTATCTCCACAAATGTGGAATTACAAACTTTCAGAATTACAATATGCAAAGCCACATGGGCATTCCCTTACAATATTCTGTAGGACAAAGTCTCGAATCAATACCCAGATCTACTACCCAGAACTGCCCTAGAGAACACTACGGGCCTTCTTTATATAGGCAATTTCCACCGCCTGAGAAGGTTCCAGAAATTTAGCCCTAAGGGCTGACCCAACTTAGAATTATTTTATTTTTCAATTTATTACATCAAAGTCGGCTCAAAATAACTTTTGAAACCCGAACAGAAATTTTGAAGGAAAATTATTTTTCGCCATTTCAGGTGGCTTGACTTCCGGAGACTATAAGTCATCACCAGTTGACCCGATTGACTATTATAACCCCATTTCGGAAACGCCACGAAGCGCTCTACAGGCTTGACCCGCGCAAAACGCCCATCACCCAAATTTTCAACCTCATCCGGGGCCTCTAAAGCCTTCAAAATTGAGTTCGAAGTTTCTGTACCTTGCTGCCAATACCGAAAATCTTCAATATCTTCAAAACTACACCTGATCTAGCCATGAAACTTTGCTGGCAGGCTGATATGACTGAGATGAACCTCCATATGTAAAATCAGACATTCCGAGATCGTAAGACTAACTTACTAAAAATAGCAAGTTTCCATAAATAGCAACTCTGCACAAAATAGCTCTTATTGAATACAAAAACAAAAATATTTTTGGGTGATGCACGATTGCTCTTACACCCAGGATGCTCCTTCATCACTTTGTAATTAATATAATGACAATTATGATTATATATATATATATATACATATATATATAATATCTCTGGAGTATTATATTAATTTATCTAATATTTACATAATAATAATAATAATAATTTTATCAATTTAACTATTTAGTTATTATGAGAATAATTATAATCTAACTTTGTATATACATATATATCAACGTATATAGTAATATCAATTATTATATATATTGATATCTATGAATATATATAATAAATCATTTCTCATAATAATCATATAGTTAATATTATTTATCTGACCGATGCTACAAATATCAACATAAAGGAGTTCAACTCCTGCAATTCCTTGTATATTAATGGATCTAACTTCAAACTTGTACAAAGTATGCGTTGTTTGCTTGTTGCGGGGTATTATTTATTTTAAATTTTTAAAATGAAGAACTATAGATGTTGAGGGACTCCCACTATCAGTCATTTGTTCTTGTTCCTGCAGGTGACATTTACAGTTGATATTCGTGCAAGAGTGGATGCTCTGCGGGAATTTATCATTTCTGAATTTAAAGAAAAAATATACAAAATATGTGATAAGCGATCTCTTTCATGCTCTATTGAAAGGAAGGTTTGTTTTAAAACTTTTTCTGTCAGAGGTGCTTGAAGGGGTAAAACATTTCTATTAATTTTCTTATTTTTAAAACTGTCCTAATTTTATTGAAAGAGACCATAAGTATGCTTCTGATTTTGTATATTGTAATCCAGCATGATGCTAGTGTAGTGGAATGCCACAGTGATATGAATTTTCGATTGCACAATGCTGCAAGGATAGCTATGCAAAACTTACCTCTTCTACAGACATGCAAGGTATCAGATGATGTTCCTATGTTGATGAGTGGAGCAGGACATGATGCAATGGCACTTTCACATCTAACCAAGGTTTGTTATATTATTAATAGACTCTGAATATTTTTGATATGTGCAATTTCTTGTGTACATAACCATACAATTCATCAGGTTGGGATGTTATTTGTTCGTTGCACTGGAGGAATAAGCCATTCTCCTGCAGAGCATGTTCTCGAAGATGACATTTGGGCAGCAAGTCTCTCGTTTTTGGCTTTTCTACTAGAAATGTAGATCTGTTTCATGGACATAATTCTATTGCACCATGTAACAGTGTCCAGCAGAGCATTTTCTAACCTTTTGAGCAGTAAGTCTCTTCTTCTGGCATTTCTGCAAGAAAATAGATCTGTATCATGGTTATGACAATTATATTATGTACAGTCCTTGCAACGACGGAGACATTTTATGTACAGTCAAAGGAACATATCTGTATGAGTTAAAATCAAATTTGATCTCCACTGTTACATATTAACTTAAAACCAGGCTCTAATTGTGTATCTGTTGATATATGAAGCAGACGATTGGTTAATAAGATCTGACCTAATCTCTCACAAGGTGGGATTACAATTCTGAAAATTCTTCAATGATAAGAGAAATTTAACTCATATGAACTAATCTTGAAGAGCTCTCTTTTGCCAAAGTGTTAGATTTCTTAACAAAACCTTATCAACATTTCATCATCTAAGATTTGATTCTACATGCTAATAAATTTTGTATTTGAACTCAAAGATTGTGTTATGCCGAAACAGATTTAGTAGTGCTTAGTGTTTCTGAAAATTTTTGTTACTTCAGAGAACATGTAGAATGTGCCGTGCTACTTCTGTGTATTAGAAATGACGTGAATCAATCAAATCCATGCTTTCCATCATTGTCGTGTACTCTCTATGCTCTATATGCATTTACGTTTTAGAAAAGTATAACGTGATGAATCGGAAATTAATTAGAAATATTAAAATTCTATATATAAGTAGTATTTGGAACTGTCGGCATTCTTCTCTCATATTTCATGAAAACAGAAATATTCACTAACTACATCCTAAAAGAAATATCAAGTCACTAAATTTTATTGTAATTGAAAAACATTTTGGCAGACATTACTATCAAATCATGCTTAGCAGTCAGATTTTGCATGATATGTAAGAGTAAGAAAAATGGTGCTTAGCTTACTTCGAGGAGCAAGTTTTGCAAAATCTCACAACATGCACCATCCTACAACTACTAGAGATTTTACTGTTGGATAATGACAATAATTTAAACACTAATGCAAATAAAATCTTATCTTACGAAAAGAATTACTTTTTCTCTAAGAGATAACCCATAAATTCTTTAAAAGAAAAAATTAGATTTTTCTAAATCTACCAGTGGTTGTTATCTTGAAGATATTATACATATCTATGTTGTCTTAAAAATAATATAATTGTAATAGCAGCAGCTGCATGAAGATTGTAATTATTTCTTTCACATATTGTCGAGGATTTATTTAAATTTGTTGATTTATATTTCTGACTCTGTAACAAGTAATCAGATCAATTATTTTTTTTCCTACAGTTTTGTTAGGATTTGGTGTTCATTTTGTAGCATCAAATGGTGAAGGTTCCGAATGCAAGGTTTGAGGTGGAGAAATTTGATGGGAGGAATAAATTTGAGCTGTGGAAGCTCAAGATACATGGTTTGTTAGTGCAACTAGTATTGTACAAGGAATTGGTAGGCAAATCAGAAATCTGTTACTACGATTGATGAGGTAGGTGGATCTAGATACTAGAGTTCTTAGCACAATTCAGTTGTGTTTGGTAGATGATGTTCTTTTTTATATTGTTGGGAGAGAAAAGAATAGCAGGCTTATGTAGTAGAATGGTGAGCCTTTACATGATGAATCCTTGATAAACCGGATCTACTTGAAGAGGTAATTGTATAGTTTGTGAATGAAGGCATGAAAATTGTTGCTCATTTAAATGCTTTCAATACTCTTATATACTAATTAAATAGTATGGATGTAAAAGTCACTGATGAAGACAAGGCAGTCATGCTATTGTGTCCATTGCTTGAATCTTAGAATCACTTTGTCACTTACATCAGGTTTAGCATAATTGTCACCCTTGAATTTGATTATGTTGTGGGAGCTTTGTTGAATAAAGAGGTGCAAAGGAAATATAATATAACTTCCACAATAAAAGAAATGGTGGCTGATGGTCTCAACCGATGCTGAGGGGAGGGGTGAATCAACACCTACTAAAATTTGAAGACAATTTGATATAATTTAACTAAAATTGCATGCAGAACATATCCTATCATAGAGATAATTATCACAAGATCAAAGCATTAGAGAGCACCAGATGTATCACATGGAAACCCAAAGCGGGAGAAAATCACGGTGTGAGTAGACTTCACAATTTTTGCACTCTTCTGAAGTGCGTCCTGTTAGGAGCCTTCCCTGTTAAAAGATTACAAACACATAGTTAGATGCGACCCGATTAAGGGATTTAAGAAATAAAGCTTGTTATAGCTTGCCTTGTTAGAGGACTTTAGAGCATCTACTCGATGTCACCCAATTAAGAGATTTAATATAAGGGACTTATTAATGTCCACCCAAATATTGAGATTTTTGCTATTGCGATTGTCAGAGAGCAATAGAGTGTTTGATCTTTTTGAGATGGCTTTGCTGAGCTTGATAAGATCGCTGTGTTGATCAAATGAGAATCATCACCAGACATCACATGTATACTCTCTCTAGATTGTTGTGCTTCCTTGCACACTCTTCTCTTCTTCTTTTCTTCACCTTTTCATAGCTTTGTTTAGTGTATAGGTTCACTCTTTTTCTTCTTGGTAGAATGAAGACATAATATTCTTCACAGGCTGAAGAATAAATAGACTTTCTGCTTTTCCCTTTTTTTGCATGTGCAACCTCCATAAAGATCTCCTTTGGATCCATCATCCAATTGAGTCTCAGTTCAGAGAGGAAACATCAGATGCATGCAAAAATGTTTTTTGTTTTGTAAAAAAATGACAGATGTGTGTCGCATACTTTCCTTAACTTGAGATTCCACCATGTTTTAATGGCTTAATTTTTGGTATTAAATCCTTCAATTGTGTCTTGCACCGATATTTTACATAACACAAAGTCCTCCATGTTTTATGCAACAAATCTCGATCGAAGAGTCATTTAGATAATATCTCACTGATCAGAGATGATCGATTTACATCCTTAGGTAGTGTACAAGTCTTTGTCTTCACTTGTCACTCTTCCTTTCTCTGTCTATACCAGTTTGGTTCCTCGGTTTCGGTTATAGACTTTATTAGTCACTGCTCTAGTTCTCTGGTTAGTGACTTCACCGATCACAGTACTTCTTCCGTTGGTTTCCTAACCAGTCTCATTGTTAACTGCAACACTTCTCTATTTGTTATTATTGTCACTTGTTCCATGTTTGAACAATGTTAGCTTTAGACATCAATGACAACACCAATTTTCTATATATCAGTTACATCCTTACCGTTTAATGCCAACAATCTCCCCCTTTGGCATTGATGGCAAACACCTTACCGGTCCGCATCCTTACCCTTTGACAATAATGCCAAAGGCTAGTCAAATGTCCATCTTTAATGAAGTCTGCTCCCCCTTCGAGCAACAGTCCTTTGTCACCAATCCAATTAAGATGAGTCTGATTCCTCTATTGAAGCTCCATGAATTGATGATCACCTTTGTCCTTTTACTGAAGATCAAGAAGGGGAACTACCCCTAATTAACCTATGAGATACTCAAAGGTACTTTTCAGTAAAGGCTTTGTGAATATGTTAGCAACCTGTTCTTTTGTGGGAACATATTCTAACTTTACTTTTTTATTTTGCACCTTCTCTCTCAGATAGTGATACTTTATAGCAATGTGCTTTGTTTTTTAGTGCATGACATGATTCTTGGATATATTGATTGCACTCGTGCTGTCACAGAATATTGCAATCGGTTTAGGTACCCATTCTTGGATTCCTTCCAATATCTGTTTTATCCATATTACCTGTGTGCAATTAATTGCTGCAGCAACATACTCAGCTTTTCCTGTGGACTGTGAAATGCAATTTTGTTTCTTACTTGTCTATGACAAAATCCTTTCTCCTAGAAAGAATGCACCTCCACTTGTGCTCTTTCTGCCATCAATGTTGCTAGCCTAGTTTGCATCGGTAACATTTTTATCTCAAAACCTCCTTTGTGAGGAAACCATAGACCATAGTCCTCAGCACCCTTTAGACATCTAAAGATTCTCTTAACTACTATTAAATGTGTCTCTTTTGGGTTTGCAGAAAATCTAGCCACAATACTTACTACATGTGCAATGTCAGATCTACTATGCACAACATGCTGTAATTTGTCAATCATTGATTGGTACAATGTCTCATTGACTTCTTTAGCATCATCCTCCCTTGATAACTTGCAGTTGGTTATCATTGGTGTGCCAATCGGTCTAGATTCTTCCAGCCCAAATGATTTAAGATTTTCCTTAATATACTTGGACTGAGATATGAAAATACCTTCTTTGAGCTGATGGACTTGCAGACCAATGAAGAACTTTATAGCTCCAATCATGGACATTTCAAATTCTTTCTTCATCTCTTCAACGAAGTCTTTGCTCATTTTGTCATCTCCTCCAAAGATGACACCATCCACAAAAAAATCAGCAATCAGGTTCCCTTCTTTACCAGTCTTGAGATACATATTGTTGTTATCTCCCGTTCTTGTGAATCCTATGGTTAGGAGGTATGAGTGCAACCTTTCATACCAAGCCCTTGGGAATTTTTCAGCCCATAGAGAGCCTTCTTCAATTTGCAGACCATATCATTTTCTCCTGTGGATGCGAATTCCTCTGATTGTTCCATATACACTTCCTCCTTCAATATACCATTTAGAAATGTAGATTTTACATCCATCTGAGATACTTTAAAACTTTTATGGGCAACACAAGCAAGTAGAATTCTTACTCCTAGTCTTGCTATAGGTGCAAAGGTTTCTCCATAATCTAGTCTTGCATCCTGTGCATATCCTTTGCAGACTAGCCTTGCCTTGTTTCTCACCACCTTTCCTTCTTCATTCAGCTTGGTCTTGAACACCCACTTGGTGCCTATAACATTCTTGTCCTCAGGTTTGGGAACAAGAGTCCATGTTTCATTCTTTTCTATTTGCTCAAGCTCCTCTTCCATTGCCTTAACCCAGTTGTTGTCCTCGAGAGCTTATCTGGTAGTTTTTGGCTCTATGCTGGAAAGTAAATAGATACTTTCTTTAGCCTTTTTCCTGGTTAGAATGTTAGCACGTTTGTCACCAATAATGTTATCAGTGGATTGATATGTGACATACCTTGGCAGAATCGGTCGGTGGTCTTGATCTTCATTTTCCAATTGAACAATATTTCCAACGAGATCATGGACAACTTCTTGTTCATCTTCTTCAATCAGTCTTATGTTTTGATTCTTTCCCGGCTCAGGCACATTACCCTGTTCCAAGGGTCTGTTTACCTGTTCTTTTTCATTAACGACAATTATTTCACTGAGTTCTAAATGATCATTAACATCATGATCCTGGTGACTGACTGATTCATCATGATTATTCTTTTCCCTTGGTTTTGAATACTCATTTATCTTTACATTTTTAGTTTCCGCTATCTTTCATGTCCTCTTATTCAAACATCGGTAGACTTTACTTTTGGTAGAGTAACCCAAAAATATGCTTGCATCACTCTTTGGCTCAAACTTGCCAGAGTAAACATGTCTTTTGATGTAATAGTTGCTACCAAAAACTCTAAAATAGATTACACTGGGGGTATGACCAAATCATAACTCATATGGAGTTTTACCGATTCCTTGACTTGAACTTGGTTTAGTGTATACACAGTGGTCCTGATTGCTTCTCTTCGGAAGTGATGGGGTAGATTTTTTTGCATCATCAGAGTTTTTGCACAGTCTATCAGAGTCCTATTTCTTCTTTCAACAACTCCATTTTGTTGATGGGTTCTCGGTGCAGACATCTGCCTTTTTATCTCCTGTTCTTCATAGTAGTGAGTAAACTCTTGAGAGATGTACTTACCTCCTCTATCTAACCTTAGACACTTCAAGTTTTTACCTATCACCTTCTCCACTCAGGCCTTATAGATTTTAAACATATGAAAGGACTTTGATTTCTCTTTAAGGAAGAGTGTTCACATCATTTTTGAAAATTCATCTACAAAGAGCATGAAATTCCTATCTCCATAGTAGCTCTTTGTCCTCATTGGTCCACACGGGTCTGTGCGAACAAGATCCAACACTTTTTCAGCAGAAAAAAACTTTTTGTTGAAGCTTGTACTCGTCAATTTTCCTAACTGACATTCTTTACACATAGCCCTATCAAGCTTTGTAATACTAGGAAGCCCTCTGATTGACTTCTTCTTACTTACTTCGACAATGCTATCAAAGTTTATGTGGTAGAGCCTTTTGTGTTACAACTAGCTATTGTCCTCTTTTGTCACGAGGCAAGTTTTCTCTGTCTCCCCTTTTGCATTAGCAATGAGGCAAGCCCCCTTGGTTGAGTTCAGGTAGAACAGGTTCCCTTTTCTCTGTCTACCGGTGGTGACATGAGATCCTGATTGATTCTTGACAATACAAGAACCTTGTCTAAACTCCAACAGGTATCCTTTGTTGTTCAGTTGAGCCACACTAATTAGATTATACACGAGTCCTTCTACCTAGTACACATCTTCATATACAACTTCATTGCCAAGTGCTATTGAGCTTTTGCCTCTGATAGCACAGGGATCATTGTTACCAAAAGTCACTGATCCACCATCATTTAGCTTCAGGCTGATGAACTTGTTTTTGTCACCAGTTATGTGGTGAGTGCATCCACTGTCAATGATTCAGTCGTCACATTGATGGGATCTAGAGATAAGTGTCATTTCACTTATCATAGTGCTTTCTTCTTTTATTGCCACAAAGACAATTTCATAATCTTCTGATTCTTTAGATTCATTGTCTGTGACACCTTCCTCAACAAGGTAGCACTCCTTTCCTTTTTTCTTGAATCAGTTGAACTTTTCTTTATTTTTATTTGTGGACACCTGGCAGCAATGTGTCTTATCTTATTGCAAGAGAAACACTTCAATGGAAGCTTCCCTTTGTACTTCCCTTTTCCTCTTGGAAATCTCCTTGCAATGAGTGTTTCAAACTCATCCTGCTCTAGTTCTTCCGAGAGTAGATTTTCAATGAAATTACCAGTAGTAGAACTATTACCAACCTCTCTTCCTTTCTTGGTGGAAGCAATATTCACAGAAGACTTAAAATAAACATCTAACATGGGTAAGCTGTTATCATAATTGGTTAATTCAAAATCAGTCAACTCACCGATAAGAGAGTCAAGGGTGACTTGAGATGTACTCACTAATATGAGCTCTTGTATGGCTGAGATCTTGATAGCATATTGTGGCGTTAGCGTCCTCAATATCTTGCTTATCACATCTTCTTCACTCAGTGTTCCTCCAACACTTTTGATGGAGTTCATCACTTCTTTTATTCTATTGGTGTAGTGCTCAATGTCTTCTCCTTCGTTCATCTTCATGTCATCATATTTGCCTCTGAGGCTTTCTACTTTTGCTCTTTGAACATGTGGGTCACCTCGGTACATAGTTTGTAACTTTTCCCACATTTGGCAAACTGTAGTTAGATGTTCAATTTTTGTATAGACATGGTCAGGGAGCATACTAGCTATCATATCCATTGCAACTATGTGTTCACTTCAGATCTTCAGTTGATCACTTGTCAAGGTACCGGTGGGTTTTCTATAATCATTGATTACATGAGTCCATAATTGATCTTCAATGGTTTTCATGTACAACTTCATTCTACTGCACCATAAAGTGAAGTTTTCCTTAGAAAACCTGGGTCCTTCCTTCCTCATCATTTGATCTATTCCTTGTTGCGGTTAAGCAACATAGAAAAAGAACTTGGCTTTGATACAAATTGATGGTCCCAATCAGTGTTGAGAGGGGAGGGGTGAATCAACACCTACTAAAATTTGAGGATAATCTGATATAATATAACTAGAACTGCATGCAAAATAGATTCTATCACAGAGATATTTATCACAAGATCAAAGCAGTAGAGAACACTAGATGTATCACGTGGAAACCCAAAGCGAGAGAAACCATGGTGTGAGTAGACCTCACAATTTTTGCACTCTTCTGAAGTGCACCCTGTTAGGAACCTTCCCTATTAAAGGATTACAAACACAATGTTAGATGCGATCTGGTTAAGGGATTTAAGAAATATGGCCTATTAAAGCCTGCCTTGTTAGAGGACTTTAGAACATCTACTCAATGTCACCCAGTTAAGGGATTTAATATAAGAGACCTGTTAATGTCTACCCAAATACTAAGATTTTTTCTATTGCAATTGTCAGAGAGCAATAGAGGGTTCGATCTTTTTGAGATGACTTTGCTGAGCTTGATAAGATCGCTATGTTCATCAATTGAGATTCATCACCAGGCACCACAAGTATACTCTCTCCAGATTGTTGTGCTTCTTTGCACACTCTTCTCTTCTTCTTCTTTTCTTCACCTTTTCATAGCTTTGTTCAGCGTACAGGTTCACTCTTTTTCTTCTTGGCAGAATGAAGGCAAATGATATTCTTCACAGGTTGAAGAATAAATAGATTTCTTTCTCTTTTGTGAAGAATAAATAGACTTCTTTCTCTTCCCGCTTTTTACATGTGCAACCTCCGTAAAGATCTCCTTTGGATCCATCACCCATTTGAGTCTCAGTTTAGAGAGGAAACATCAGATGCATGCAAAAATACTTTTTTGTTTTGTAAAGGAAATGACATATGCGTATCACATACTTTCCTTAAGTTGAGATTCTGCCATGTTTTAATGCCTTAATTTTTAGCATTAAATCCTTCAATTGTGTCTTGCATTGATCTTTTACATAACACAAAGTCATTTATGTTTTGTGCAACAAATCTTGGTCGAAGAGTCACTTACCACTTTGTCAACTGTGACTTTCATCGTTTCATTAGTCTCGATGATATCTCATTGATTAGAGATGATCGGTTTACATCCTTAGGTACTGTATAGGTCTTTGTCTTCACTTGTCACTCTTCATTTCTCTTTCTATACCGGTTTGGTTCCTTGGTTATATATATATACTTTACCAGTCACTGCTACGGTTCTCCGATTAGTGACTTCACCGGTCACAATACTTCTTCCATCGGTTTCCTAACTAGTCTCATTGTTAACTGCAACACTTCTTTATTTTCTATTACTATCACTTGTTCCCTGTTTGAAAAATATTAGCTTTAGACATCAATGACAACACCACTTTTCCATATACCGATTACATCCTTACGGGTTAATGTCAATAGTGGCTAGGGGCTAATCCAAAAAAGAAAGGGGATGATTGAAGAGGTACATCCAAATATAAGTCAAAAGGCTGAAAAGAAGACAAGGATGACTTAAAAAAAAGAATCGAGTCCAATTGAAACAAGTACATGCATGGTTAGTGAAGTAATATCTATTTGAACTATCTAATTATATTGTGAGGAATTGTTACTATATTTTGGTGCTTCTGATAATGTGTTCACATAGAAGTTGGTTTTCTACTTACCAAGCTAGTAATGTTCTCACTGCAAATAATGCATCTTGTAAGACTATTGAGATTAAAATGTGTAATGGTGTTGCAGAGAAATAAATAGAGGTAAGACATATAGTAGAAATCGAAGAGAATTTAATTTCTTTGGGAGTTTTGGATTATTGGTGGTCATGAAGGTTACCAAGATTGGAAAACTTTACAAGATAGAAGGGAGTATTGAAATAAAGACAAAAGTTTAAAACTAGTGAAACCGGGAGACACATCTCCAACCCCTTGAGACACATCTCGAAGACGGAGATGTAGACACATCTTTGAGTCTTTTTGTGCACCCTGAGTGTTTGATTTTGGTTGGAGACTTTACCTTGCCGTCTCTCTCCATCTTACAGTCTCCCACCAAGTTTCCCAACGTCTCTTGTTGATAAATGCACATAAAAGGCATAAAAAATAACATTAAACATTATTTTCCTTTCTTCATTCACCATTAGAAGCACTGAAGGTGCCCTAGAAGAGTAAAAAATGCACATAAGATTGCAACCAAGTTTTCATTTATATTTTTTTTCAATCCTGTAGGCCTATAATCATGGTATTCAATGAAACTAGGAGTCTAAAGTTCATGTTTTTATTTTTAAATTGTAAGCAGTCACATGTTATGTGAATGCTTTTGCATTTTGCATACATGTCTGTCAACCTAGTTGCATGCAAATGCGCTCGTAGAAATGTATTCAAAATATAGAGGCATTCACAGACATTATCATAGGATACAAAATTTGTAGGATGCTTAGAGGAATGTACCCTACAAATTATTAGTTAATGTTCGAAGTTTAAAGTTAAACTTTTCCATTGTTCTTGTTTTTTAAGTTTTATGTTACAATTATTTTTGAAAATTATATAATTATATTAAAAAAATGACATCTCCAAGTACTCCCGTCTCCTATTTTTGAAATTAGTCATACTAGTACCGGTACAAGTCTCCAAAGTCTCCAAGTCTCCCCATCTCCAAGATATTATGTTTAAAACAAGTAGTCTTACAAGGTATTCAAGATTACATTCATTTAGATGTTTGAGGAGCATCTCATAGTTTTGTTTGGAGGATCATCACATATTTTACTTTTCTAGATGATTACTCTAGAAAGGTACAAGTCATGTATTTAAGTAGTTTAGAGTTTTGGTTAATAATATTATTGGCAAGTCAATCAAGTGTTTGAAAATAGATAATGGAGATGAGTTCAAATCTTTAGAGTTTGAGAATTTTTTTGAGGAAGTTGGGATCAAAAGGCATAAAATCAAGTTTACACTCAATGAAATAGTGTCATCAAATGAATGGACAAGACTCTTCTAGAAAGAGTGAGCATGCTTGGTAATCCCAAGTTGGATAAAATATAATACAACATTCTCATTTTAAACATTCTTCAAGTTTACGTCCTAGCAATAAAAAAAAGAGATTACATGTCTTGTGTGTTGTATGATAATGTAATATGAATTTTAATTTATGCAATGCTATGTACAAGACTAAATATTTCTCATAAAATTGGTGTTGTCGTTAGATACATGGAAAATCCAAGTCAAGAGCATTGGCTAGTAGTGAAATGAGTGATTTTGTATTTTAGAGATAGGAGCAATTATTGTATTTTATAATGATTGAAATGATTTAGTTTAGGGTTATGTGGATTCATATTTTGTAGGTGATTTGGACAAAATAATATCTACTTTAGGCTATGTCTTTCCTCTTGCTAGAGGACTTATTTGTTGGATGTCAAAGCCTCAAGAAATAGTTTTTTAATCCACTATATAGATTACATTTATGACTATCACACATACATGAAAGAGACAATTTGGTTAAAGGGTCTATTGGGTGAGTTTGAAAAAGTGTTGGATAAAATGATTGTATTTCCTTATATTCAAAGTGTCACTCATTTGGATAAAAATATAGTTTATCATAGTAGGACCAAGCATATTGAAATTAAATACTATTTTGTAAGACAAGTAATTGATGGAGGTGGATCAATGCTTGAGAAAGTCTGTACACCAACAAATTGTACATTTACATGTTTACAAAACTAGTTTCATTAGAAAAGTTGAGGTGGAGTTTGGCTTCTCTTGGCTTGTAAAAATAATGGTGAATAGGCATGAAAAAATATTAGGTAAATTATTGTCACAGGGTAGATTGTTGGATAACAATTAAAAAATTAAAACAAATCTTATCTCATATTAAATGAAAAGACTACTTTTTCTTTAAGAAAATCTATAAATGTTTTTAATGAAAAATGAAGATTGTAATATTTTCTCCCAATAATAAGAATATCAATACTTTGTTTTGTTGGCATTTCCTTGGCATATTCTCAGGGTTCTACCATATAAATTTGTGTCTTGTATGCTTTTCTATTTCATCTTCTCCATTATTTCTTTATGAACAATTTGTATTGCAATATTATTTAATCTTGTGGATTTACGTTTCTACTTCCACAACCTCAACTATTTGGCATACTTTAGTAACAAATAATGTTAAATTGTTGTGTAATTTAGATTTTTCACAATATAAGAAAAATGATATTTAGCTTACTTGAACCATATTGAAAAATTTCTTGGCTTAAATCTAAGAGAGGTTCATATTTATTTGAGCAATGCAAACATTGTTTATATTTTACTTGACTCTTGAGATGAGCACCAAAGAAAATACATATCCAACTTTTTATACAAACTTGGAGATTCACTCACTATCCCCAAAGGAACACATCTATGCATGGATTCCATAAGCATTACCATGTATACACAAGCATCTTATCATCTATATATGTGGAAGTTGTTGACAAATGTACAATAAATGTTTCACGAGATGAGGTGTTAAAATATTGCCACATGATGTTAGAGAATTCATTACAAGGTTCTGTATCCCACATGGAACAAAATACAAAGGAAAAAACTTTAAAGAAATGTGACTATCACCAAATGATCTTTCATCCACATAGCCCAAGCACCTCTAATATCTCCTTCTTCAATTCTTTGAAGTTCTATCTCTTCGTGTTAGACTCCCACTCCATAGTGATCTATCCTACAAGTTTCACCCAATGCAAATTTCCTATTTTGCTAACCTCTCCAAAATGCATGCTATATAATTCTTTGCATATCTCTTATTCACCCAAAAGGATGTCCAATTTCATTTCCTCTATGACTTTAGAAATTTTATAATGTCTTATCCTTCATAAATCATCTAACTTTCCTATAGTTTGACAACTAAAACACCGTATTATACCGAGTCATAAAATCTTGGACATCAAAATTATGCCTATTTTTATTACCATCATCTAGAATCAAGCATCCTAGGTGACTATCTCCATCACACATGAATGCAAGTGCCATTGGAATATGTTTTCTTGGGAGAAGGCTACTATACAATTTTTTGATACTAAATGTTCTGCTATAATATGACAACCTTTTGATTTGGTAATGCCTCCTCCTTACTTGGTACCTCTAGTTATTGTTTTCTCTACACCATATTTTGTTCCTCCTTGAGATCTTGAGGAACCTCACCTAAAAAAGAAATATGTGTTTCTAGTTCCTTCAATAAGACCTCCTTTAATTCAAAAAATTTCTAACATTTGACCATTTTTTGAGCCATTAGATATGTTGAACGTAAAAGTTGATATCTAATGCCACCATTCTTACAAACCCTCCATTCCAACATATCTATTATCAGATCTTCCTAGACATCCTCCATCCCACCATGATTGATGTATATATTCCTCAAGAAATACTTAGAAGAAAATTCAAGCACTTTACCATTTAGTCATATTAAAGAAAATCCAAATCCACCTTCTCCACCTCATTTAGATCATTCTACATTAGTTCTATTCATATAAGAAGTTTTTATTTCCTCTAGTCTAGGTACTACGTTTAGGATACTAGTAGTGATAGTCCTATTTTTGTAGAATTTGACAGTGAATCACTAAATTTCATTTCTCAATAGAGTTTGTTTGAGTCCCTTGTAGATATTCCAACATTTCCCACAACCTTTACAGGATCATCGATCCTTGTCTCGCAAGAAGTTCACAATGACATAGTTATTGCAACCAATTCATCAACTCTTGTTGTAGGCAAGACATATAGTATTCCCATAATAGTCTTTCCTATGCAAGCTTGAACTCCCTCCCCTTACAATAAAGATTGGAAGATTGATGATTTGTTTGAGGAAGGTCCTTAAACAAAATTATTCCTCTTATCTATAGAATAAATTTATTCGTATTATTGTTTTGTGCACCCTTATCCTTTTTTGTATATATGCTTGTTGATTTTACTTGGAGGATCCATGATACAATAATAGGTAAATGGAAAAATGGGTGATAAAATATTGTAGATTCCTATATTTTTATTTTCATTCTTCTATACATTTATATTAAACATTTTTTTGGGGGGATGATGCAAAGCATTAAGACATTTAGACCTTCTCCGTGTCAACCCAAAAAATTATTTCTTTTAGGTTAGTCTCTTCTTTTGTAATTGCCGATTTCCATTAGGAATAATGACTTCAAAATATTATTTCTTATGATAAACTTGATTATCATATATTAAATACTCATCCCAAGTCCTTGGATCCCTCATTATTTTTTGTGCAAGTGATGTTGTAGTTTTTATGTGGAATCCCTATATAGTTTGATAACATTCCAATACCACAATGTTATGTGCTTCATGATACAACATCCTTCTTGATTTGATTTTCCTAAGCATATATCTTTTCCTATCCTTCCTTAAAATAACTTGTATTCCTAGTGTCATACAATTACTTTAAGGGGGTCTCTCTCAATGTACACATCCCACTTTTATTTCAAATCATTGATCACATTTATGATTTTTATAGTAGCTTAGTAGAAAATGGACCATCTATCAAACTAAAGGTTTCTAGATCATGGATTCTCATTTGACTTACCTTTTTTTATACTTATCCTACAATGCAACTTGTAGTAACCATGGTCAATCAAAAGAATCGTATGTAATCTAGCATAACACAACTTATTCTAGCCATTCTCATGCTCTTCATATTATCTCTCTTTCACTTTTTGGTTATTTTTTTTCTTATCTACATCAATATCTTTTTTGTACTCTTTTTGTCTTATATATGTCCTTTTATCTAACATATTATTTGTAAACTCTTTTGTATAAATTTTGTATTTTATGCAAGATAACCTAGTTGTTTCATAGATCTTCTCTATGAGGGAATATTCATGAGGGTTGGAGATTTTGATTCCTCTACGATATGCTTTTCTAATATTTTCTTATAAGTTCTTTTTACTTTAGCATGCATATCTAGTATAGTGTATATACTTGCTGAGTGGGGGAAGACTGAAGTGTTGTAAATTTCATAATCGCACAGTTTCACACTACACAACACCCCCTTCATAACTTCATGAGATGAAAAATATTTTAATGTAAAACTATTAACCCCAAAATATCATTTATCTAGCATTTTTCTTATAATTCTAGCATTTGGAGTTCATTTTTCTCAAATGACATTTGCACCCTTGGCTAAATCGATTGCTCTGAATCTATTTTCGGGATTGAAATCAAAATCTGACATCTCTAGATGGCTCAAAATTGCGTTTTAAATTCTGGGACCCTTTGGGATCGGACGCTTGTGCAGTCAGTCTTTTGGTGCCAGTTTCCTGCCAGATTCTCATCTCCTCATCATTTTCTCGAGATCTTCAATGTTTTCATCTAAAGTCAGCTCTAATCAAATTTAGTCAACCATGGTCAACTATGGTCAAACTTGGCCAACAGGACCTCCCGATCACTCCAAATTGCTTCTACAGCTTTGCAAATCTTGTCTGATTGTTTCTACTCTGCAACCTCTTGTTGTCAATCGTCCCTCTAATATGTCATCTTTCGATTTCTCTCCCAAGGGGGCAAGATGATTGCATCATTTGAATCTTGTCGAACCAGTCTCATTTTAATCTGATCTAAATCAAAGTCCTCACCGCTTGGGGCATCTCTTCTCTAGGGGCATCTTTGTGCCTCACATCTCGTCATCTGGTCATCTATCTTTTAGGTATCTCATCAATCTAACGCGGATCCTCAGGAATCAAGCTTCATTCTGGAGATGGTTCTCAAAATCTCATTAGGTGTTGGGGCAATCTAACCCTAATTCCTAAAAGTCAAGCTTCATTTTGGAGATGGCTCTCAAAATCTCTTTTGGACCGTTATCTGGGCAATCTAACCTAGGTCTTAGAGGGCTAAGCTTCGTATTGGGGGAATCTAACCCTAATTTTGGAGATTAGTCCTAAATATGAATCTATCATCATTTGATCAATGGGCATTGGGGAAATCTAACCCCGATTCCAATATCCTTTCAAGTTGTCATTAGACCGTTGTCTTCACAATCTAACTTAGACTTCGGATAATCATCCCTCATTCTGGAGGTGGTTCTGCAATTCGATCTATTTGAGTGTCTTGGCATCCTAACCTTGACTTCCGCGGGTTAAGCTCCATTCTATGGATAATCCTAAAACCTCATTTGTCACATCAAACTATTCTTTGAATCAATGCGCTGCTCGCACATCAATTCAAAGAGGGGCAAATGTAATACCCCAAAATTGGCACCTTATAATTTCAATCAATTTTGGTGCATTTTCTTCAATTTTACATCATTAAAGTCCTATTTTACTAGGCAATTTTCTCTCTCCTACCTAACTTTATTTGACTTGATGTCAATTGCAAAAACCCTAAATTGCATTAATCTCATACTATAATTAATTCCTAAGTATTCGAATTTATTAGCTAAATAATCCCTATGATAAATTGATTTAATTCTAAAGTCCTAAGTTCTTTAAATTAAATTAAACCCACCCCCTTTAGCTAATACACATAAAAAGGAATTAATATTACTTGGTTATTTGAATGGATTATCTTATTTTGATTTAATAATTCAAAATATTTGAAAGGTCACCCATATGTGGCAATAATTCATTCTTTTAATTAAGTAATTCCTCAATATTTGTCTCAATTGGGAATGAAGAGTCAACCGTTTCATTTCAAGAAACTCTTCATTCCTTCTCTGGGCTTGTCTATATTATGAACCTTCTCCTTCATTCGAAAGGAGGCAATTTTAGAGCACATAAACTATAGCAAATTTTAGTCTCAATTATTGATATTTTCAAAGCTTTTATTTCACATTTAGATTAATTCTATTTTAGTATAATATTGCATTCTCATATTAATTAGTTTGTTTACCATGCTTATAGCTTAATTTTCAGATTTCTTTCAAGCTTTTGTAGATCAAATATGCACTTTCATATTTATTTCATGTTCTTAACTTAAAATCTGCATTTTCATTCTTAGATTAATGGCATATTCATCTTAGATTAATTGCATTGTTTATCTTTTAAGCTTTCAAAATCCTCCGTCTTAGTTTGGTCTTTTGGTTGTTGGCTCTCGGTCTTAGAGTAATTCAAACACCCTAGCTAATTAGGAGGCAACAGGTCGAATCGATAGATATTGCGAATTGAGTAATTCATACTCACCTTCATAATTTCGATGATCGAGCAATGACTATGTTGTGTATATGGCTGGATTAGAAGTCCATGTTCAGCTATAGACAGTATTGATCATTGATTTTTTGAGCCAACAATCTGTCTTTCTATTCTTGTGCAGATCTCCTTTCTATTTCCAATAAGGCTTGTCTTTCTGACTCTAGGAGTCTAAATTTCTCTTCCTTTGCAGCCTGTTCATCTAGGAAGGCTTTCTTTTCACGCTCAATCCTCTTGAGTCTTTCACTTGTGTATCTTGAAGTTGTTTGGAGCGGTGAACTTGGTCTTGAATGTTTAAATAAGTCATTGGTATATGCTACATTCATGTGAGTATCATAAGGTTCATCGTCTTGAATGTCATGTTGTGATTGCTCTTTTTGAGAGACTTGTCTCTTATCTCTCTCAACCCTTTGATGTGCATCCAGATATCTAGTAGAAATAAGAGATGAGATTGGTTGATTTTCATGAAATGAACTCCCAAACAGAATGTTATCTGTGTCTTTCCAATATGTTGTCAAGACTTTTATCCCTTTCTTCCCTCTCCCTTTGATTCATTGTGTAACTCATATCCATATTTGAATGAGAAGGTGCTAAGGATGTTCTCAACTTGCTAAGATTACTCTTAGGATCAAACCAAGCTTCTGAGGTATTCCTAGGGGATTGATCAAAGATGGGCTCTTTTCCCTTATGTTTTTGGCGAGTTTGAACTAAGGGTAATTGGTCAAAGACTACTTGAGGTCATTTTCCTTGATTTACTTGATATCTTGTCATAACTGACATGAAAGAAAATATCCTAGGTGATAAGATGACCCTAAGAAATGTTAGTATCAAACTAGGATAGTAAAAGAACTCAATTGTCCAAAAGAGATGTGATAAGATAGAATTTTTACAAAATGTATAAACCAACACTGCCACAGAGGTGCCAAATGAATGGATAAGTATCTTAACACATATGGATCAGGAGGATGATTTATCCAAGTTATATTTGATTGAATTTGATTTTGGATGGAAGTGAATTGGACAAGAGATTACTAAAACTCTCCAAGCGAGTTATCAAAGAATCTAAAGGTTTACTTTCTCAACAAGGACAATTTCTAACTAACCGATTCCAAGCAAGGTCACTTGTGAAATCAAAGATTTCTAATTCAAGAGGTCAAGATACAGGAACCCAAGGTGCAAAAAGGCTTCTAACAGAGGGGCAAGTGACTTGATCAGACCCGAATCGACTGAGGAAAACTAGGAATGGCAAGATAGCAAATCAGGCAAGCTATAAAAAGTTGGTGTTTTGACTCAAGAACTCAGTTTTTGTTCGTTTTAAAAGATCAAGTAAACACATCAACCAATTTTTATCATTGATCAAGCACATAAGATAGAAATCAAGGAGTTCAAGCAAAAAAATGTCTTCAAACAATGAGCAAGGGACAAAGCAACTTGCACATGAACAAGAATAGTGACTTAGTATGCTACTCCTTAAAGATTCTACTTGTGTATGTTCTCAAAATGTTTTTCTAATCACGCACATAGTCCTAGAAAATAAAAAGTTGGTTGCACTATGGTTCTTAGTAATGGTCAACTCTACAACTTTTTCAATCTCAAGAGGGTGAACTCCAATCCAGGCACACCGGGGTTTTGACACATTCTAAGAATTTAATCAATCAGAGATGTTGAGGAGATCTAACAACCCAACAAGAAACTACACCCGTGAAGATTTCTTCCACAAGGATATTTATATAGCGGTTGTTTCTACCATGACAAAAATGGCTATTACTGCTTGAGGTTTTGTCCACGTGTTTTACCCAATAAAGGGAGTGTCCACTATGGTTAACCCTCTCTAACAAGGTGACTCACAAAAAGGACCACATGGGGACTTGGTTTAGATTCAAGGATCTGAGTTTCTGATACTACCCAAAAAGGGAGTAGAGCATAATCCTCTAGCCTCTTCACTTCACCCAAACATAGCAAATAGATTCATTGACATGGTAATATTGAAACCACCTCACCAAAGTTCATAGGTCAACAACAATGTCTACCGATCTCTCTAAACGGGTCCAAGAGAGAATGTATCGATCAATGTTGAGGACTAAACCAAGTAAGACCGTGAGATAATTAAAATATCCTCCCTACCTACAAGGGGTTCTATCATCAAGAAGAGATTCACAAGAAGCCCACTCTCTCAAGAATGCCACAAATAGTGTTCATAGGGCCTATTTACTATGTGAAATAAGAAAGTGAATCTATGTTCTTTTTAGAGCCCAAAATTGAAGTGTGATGTATGAAAGCAATAAACACTCAAGCTAGACACATGAGAGATTCATTTTATTCCCAAAATCCAAATGTTATAGAAATTTTAACAAAATACTTCAAGTCCAAAGCAACGCGCTTAGTAGATTTTTATTGAGCTTTTTTTGTGCAAGCAAGCCACAAACTCTCCAACAAGCAAACAAGCAAATAAGATATGCAATGTATATCCAACTTATGCAAACCCTACAGTTAGATCTAAAAATTAATTTTTAGGAAAAATAATAGCCAACAAATAATCCAAATGACAACTCATATCATGCATTGAACCATGAAAAATAAGTGCATACTCATCACAAAATTTTATTTTTTTTGCATTTGACCTAGTCAACAAGATCTGATTTTTTTGATATGATTTTGGCTACAAAAATAGAAATGCAAAATAAAGACCCTTGCTAAAAAAAGAGAGCTTTCCAAATGTAAAATTTTTAGAAAAATCTCTTCATTTGTGCCTTAGAGACCCATTTTACCAAAATAGACTAGTTTTTGTAAATCAACTATTTGAGCTATGATATTGCATCCAAATTTAAAACACAAAACATGGACCTCCTATAGAACTTAAAGATATTTCTGAAACGTATGCTGATTTGCGCCGAAAATTAATTTTTTTAATGAAAAATAAAGAAAAAATTATAAAAAATCCAAAATAACTCAGAAAATTCTAAAATTTTTACTGAAGCTTCTTTGATATGTCACCAACCTGAAAAAAACATTTCAAACTAAAACTCCAAGCCATTTGGGAGATATGATCAAATCTTTGAAAATCTAGGGTTTTTGTCTCCAAGGAAATCTGCACAAGGGGGTTAGCTCCAAAAATAACCAAAACAAGTAGGTAAAGGTGGGTTGCCCCACAGTGGGCATAAAAAATGTGTGCTAAAATATTGACACACTTCTATGAGGTCTCAAATGGTGACTCATAGCTCTCTATTCATGGAGTGCAAGGGTTTGTAATGAAGGCCCTCAGATTAGACCTAGTTTGCACCTATGCAAGTACACTATAAAATGAGAGATTCAAAGAGGAAAAGAAATAATGCTAGTCTCCATGATCTTCAAGTATGCATGCAAATGAAAATAGAAGCTATTCTAAATGATAACAATGCATGAAAGAAAACTAATCTATGAAAGGAAATGCTTATGCAAGATTATTCTATGAAAGGAAATATGAATCAAATCTAATATGCAAGTGTAATATTAATCTAAATGGATTGACATGGAGCATGAGAGAAGAAGACAGGAACAGAGAAGTTTCAATATTCAAGCTCAAGTGCTCCAAACTCTTCTCCAAAATTGCTCTCCAAACCTGCATAACAATAACATAAATTTTGGATCTCTAAAATCTCTATGCATAAATGAGAAGGAGAGGGCTCCTTATAAAGGATTTAGAAATGAATGGACGATCAAGATTAAGAGGCAAAAATAAATGAGCAATGGTGGAGATTGAATCTTGGTTGATCCATGTGCTCAAGATTCTCAAGAGGCAAAATCAATGGACATGATTAAGAGGCAAAAAGATGTGTGGAAGAGATCAAGAGGCAAAAGGAGATTCCACTCATCTTGGAAAGTGTGCATTCAGTGGGTAGACAAAAAGTCTTTTTCTTTTTCTTTTTCTTTTATTATTTATTTATTATTTTTAACAAAGTGGTCTCCATTATTTAATTAAAATATTTTCTATTCATTTAAAAGAGATTTTTTCTTTTAATTAAATGTGGCTTAGGATAAAATGATTTTATTATTTAATTAAAAGATTTTTTATTTAATTAAAAAGGAGCATGTTCTCTTAATTAAATAAAACTTAGGATAAAATGATCAAACCTTAGGAAATATTGAAATAATTGAATTAATTATGAATCGATCAAAGAAATTGATTTAAATTAAAAATATTGCAAAACATTGATTTAGGAAATTGATAAATTGGTGAATGGGGGCCCAAAGTCTAAGCGACCATTTTAGGGTGCATACACTAACAGGGTTAAGGATCTTCTAACAAGGATCATAAAACACTAGTACAGAATATTAGTGGGTGTCAATTTCCACCGGGGTTTTTACCTATTTGAGTTTCACCGTAACCATATTGGTGTTATGTGTTGTGTTCATGTTTCTTATTTATGTTGATGTTCATTTCAGTACATAAGCATTCGAGTTAAGTTTAAAGAGAAAAGTAAAAAAATAAAATATAGTGAACACTGATTCACCCCCCCTCTTAGTGTTCCCATTCCTAACAATTGGTATCAAAGCTCTGGTCCTCGGCAAAGAAGTTTAACCACTTGAGGAGATCATGGAAGAACCAGAAATGAAACATTTGAAAAGAAATCTTGAAGCTGCTCTTGAACACCTAAACAGATCTGAAAAAGAAATTAAAGAACTAAAAGAAAAAGTCAGTGATGCTCAAGTAGTCATCAAAAGGCTAAGAAAGGATTTGAAAGAATGCTCTACCAGTGATTTAGGGATAATGATCAAGAAGCTGAAGTAAGAAAATTCATCTTTGAAAGAACATATTGAAGAATTAGATGATAAGCTGACTAACAATCAGGAAGTCTATGATGAACAGATCAAAGAGAACCTTCAAATCAATGAAGAATTGAGGCAAGCAAACATGGAAATCTTGGAGCTAAGGAAGAACAAAGAAAGCTTAGAATCTGAATTGAAAGAGGCAAAGAATCACATTGATAAATTCCACACCAGTTCTGATTTGATAGAATCTCAGTTGTATGCAAGAAGACTTAAAGGAGATACTAGCTGCATTGGATACAATGAAGCACAAAATCAAATTGACAACATGTGAGCAAGAATGAAAGCACCAGAAGACACCTTAGATGCTAAGAAGACTAGAAGTCAGACTAAAGATCATGTTGAACCATCCAAGAATGAGCGCAAGCCAGTTGATCAAACTTGTTATGCATGTAACTATTACCCTAATTTTCATATGCATGCAAATTTGGCAAATATCTATCCCCAGGTCCCTGTTTTGACCCTGCCAAGCACTCTGCAAAATTTCATGGCTTCATTGCAAACCCTCTGGCCACTGCAATCCTTTATACTCTCTGGTCTGTAGGTTAAAAATTCATAAAACTAGCCGTTGGACCCTTAAAACCCTAAAAAACCCTTTGGCCTGTTATATTTTCATGTTACTTTATTTGACAACTTAAAAGTCCCAAAATACCCATGTGCACTTTATTTTCCTTCGGTTGCTAGTTCTCTAAGTCTTTCGGTGGTTATCTTTTCCTTTTGACAATTCAGCGACTGCGGCACTCATCTTAGTCACATATTGTTTGGCGGTTACCTTTTCCCAACTAGCGACTCAACGAAACGGTTAAGTTCTCTTCACTCGCGTAGTCGCTAAGTGTTTGGCAGTCTCAGCTTGTGGGGGTCCCAGTTCTATAGGATCTGACGGTTGTCACGAGTTCACGAAGATTTTTTTTGACACATGCGATCTCGCGATAGCCGTCGATCTTCCCCCTTTTCTCAGCGCTTCAAGCTTTTGTGGGTCCACTGTCATGGTGTCCTACTTGGAGGCTTTTTATTGGTTAAGGGATGATGACTTGTATTTTTTGTCAGTGGGCCCAGGGATGTCAGAAGCTTGGAAATCTACGGTTGGTGTGTGTTTTCATGAAATGTGTCAGAGGTATGCGATTATAAGACAACCGTTGATTCTCTTTGGTGACGTAACTCTTCATGCTTGGCGGGTCCACTGCTATGTGTACACAAATGATGACTGCTCATTGGTCCACATGGTAGTGATTAGGCAATGTGTCCGTGGGACTAGGTTTCCAGCATTTTAAAAGGCTCTGACATTTGCAGAGGATCAATGGCTGGCGCATGTCTGCAAGGAATCTTTCTGACACATGCGATCATGTGCCCGCCGTTGATCTTACTTTATCTCCGAGCTTTGTCAGGTGGGTCTGCATTGTTAGATGGTCTGATGTGTGAGGCATTTGATTGGTTGCTACATGCTGATGAGGACTTCCAGGTGGACTGATGTGTCAGTGGGGTCACGACTTAATGAAAATCTACGGTGGGCGTATGATCTGAAAGAATATTCGAAGGGTATGAGATCTCACACCCACCATTGGATTAGAATCTTGTCTTAAGTGGGTCCAATGACAGGGAAGGGCCGAGGTGTTTGCTGATGAGGCAAACAAAGTGAATGAGGGTTTGATGTGTGGCAATTCTGGGCCTAGGGTTAGTAAAGCTTTTTGCGAATCGACGATTAAGGGTTTCTCATGTTCGCTTAATGTAACCTAGGGTTATTAAAAGATTCAGCTATTCAGTGACTGCAGTGTTCGCTAAATCGCTTGACCCAACTGGAGATAAGAAATGTATTTCACGACTTAGAATTCTTCAGTCGCACAGTCACCAAGTAACTTAAGAGAGAAAAGGTCAAGGCAGGTCTAAATATGTTGACATGCTTGATGCTCATTGGTCGAGACTTCTTGATGTGGACTCGAACTTTTCAAAGGGTTTCGCGACCGTTTCAAAGTTAATCTGAGCCGTTCATTTGTTGGGATATAAAGGGTATCGACGGTCACATTTTAAAATGACCGGCTAGCCGTTAGTTTTCAAATTCAAATAGTTCTAAGAGGATTTTTTCTAGTATTTGATTTGTAGGCCGCAAGCGGCAAGGTAGTTCAAAAAATTTATGTCTCCAAGACATTTGCAGTTAAAGGAGGATGATGAGGAGGTCTGGGCAGCCATCATGGGTCTTTTCTTGTCTCAGAAAGGTACCAATTATGCATTCATGGCAAGACTTTTGCAGAAAGGTAGATGAGTCTAGGCTGCTTGTCCGCAGGTAAATGAGGTACAGGGATGGGCACACAAACTTGAGGTCTGATCGGCCATAATGTTGCAGAGATATATTCATGATCATACTTGATTAAGTGAGGGTTAGATATTAATTTAATAAAAATCTTCTGTAACCCTAATTAGGTTTTGACTCTGGCCTGTGTGCCAGATAGATGTATATATTGTATTTTTGGAGCTTTCGAGCTCAGAGTTGGATAATTGTAGAAGAAATTCATCTTTTCTTAAGGGTCATCTATGGTATCATCTCTACCCTCTGGCTTATACAGTTGTATTTCTTTCATTGGTAATTAATACATTGTAGAGGTATTTTGTGACAATTCTTCATGTCCCCATGCTTCCTTGTTTGAAGTATCTCTTATTAGATTAAAGTATATGATGTTTTCAATGATATCTTAGGGTTCCTAATCCCTCTTGCTTTCTGTAATTTTGTGTGTTATTATGTTTGATCTGATTTAGATGTTTTGTGGGTATACTTCAGCCCCCTAACAGTCTTGTCTCAACCCTAAACTGAGTTGCAGAAGTGAATGTCTGCTTGCTGGTCATGAGTTGTGTCTCATGTTCAGGCCCTCCTATGAAATACTTATGCAAGCCTATTCAGTAAGTTGTGACCTACTAGACCTAAGCCTTTCATTGATTCCATTCCTCTATACTGAGATCCAAACCCTAATTTTGGTGTATCACCTAGTAGGTAGTTTTCTATCAGTCATTTCCTTTCCCAAGCATTCCTTTTATCCCTTTCCCTCAAAAGATTTACTTTTCATGTCTAGAAAAAAATTAAGGTGATTATCCAAGAGGAACTAGCCTAGAACCTAGAGGTCTCATCTTAGTTAGCATAGGTCCCACAACCTGGAGATGATTCCCATGTTATACTAGGTTATCAAGACTACGAGAGCTTGAAACAAGGGTGCAAACTTAGTGTATAACAATTCTGGTACACCTGGTGTGACTACAAAAAAAGTTCATTGTTTGAAGGTTATGTTATCTCTGATATACAAATTGCATAAAATAGGCTTTAAGAAATTTTTCTATCAAGTATATCTAGTGACTCCATTGATTTCAAGGATCAGGGCTAACGTTGTTTAAGGTTTATGAGAAAGATTGAGACCAAAAGCTCAAAGCCCACTAAATTTTTAGAGTTTCCCTCAAAGGGAAGTCACGAAGGTAGGTCAACTCAAAGAACATCCCCTAAAAGGAGAGTTCAATCAACACCACCTGATACCTCAGAAAGGAGACCTTTTCTCTTTCATTCCAGAAGAAGAGGTAGATCTCTAACTAGAGATCTAGAAGAAGTTTCAAATCCAGTAGCAAATACAACTCATATAGTTGTTAATCTTCAGATTCTAACTCTTGCAATGGCTAGACAGTTTGCCTTTGCACATTTCAACCAAGGAAGTCCATTAGCCTTTGCTCAACATCATGATGTGCCCTTGGTGGCACTTAAGAGTATACCTGATTTCACTGGTGAAGGGCAAACAACTGCTTTTGAGCACATAAGAGATGTGACTACCATCTGCAGCATACACAACATAACTCAAGAAGATGTGGCCACAAAATTATTAGCAACCTCTCTCAAAGGTAAGGCCCTTGAATGGTTTAGAAACTTAACTGTTGGTTCCATTACTTCATGGGATGAGTTAGGGGATGCATTAAGTAAACATTTTGAGGATAAATCAGATAACTTGTCTCTAGTTGAGCAGTTAACAACCATTAAGAGAGACCCTCAAGAGCAAATGACAGACTACAATAGTAGATTCCTCAAAACATGGAATAGGATTCCAGTCTTAGTGAGACCATTAGCTGATCATGCTTTCCTTTACTACTTGCAAAGCTTGAATGGTCAAATTTATGTCATAATCCAATCCATGGGTGGTACTTCCTTACCCCAAGCTTGTGACATAGCTGTCAGAGCTGAAAATCATTTGATTGAAGTAGGCATGATTGCTAGAAGGCCACCAATGCCCATCTTTCCTAGCCTTCAACCCATTGCACCTACACAAGTACCCCCATTTACCCCTATTCCCACCATATTGGCCCCCCAAGCTAGTACTAGTGGTCAAGAGCTAACAACTAGTTTTTCTCAAGAGCTACAAGAAATAAAGAATAGTCAAGAAAGTAGTTGTGTGTGTGAAAATTGTACCTGATCTGTAGACACAACACTCAGTAAAACATTAGAGGTTAGTGATAATCAAAATCATGCAAAATTGAAATCTAATCTAACCAAGCGATTTACTGCCTTCTAGTAGGTGCGAGATTAATGTTCTCAAATTGTAATCGAGATCAGTGACCTAGACGACACCTAAATGAAGGATTTGAATGCAAAAGATGGATATGAAATTGAATGCAATTAATCTATATGTTTGATATTTTTTATGCAATAAGAATGATAAAAACTGATATGCTATGAATGGTATTGAAAACTGATATGAAATGAATGCTAAATGATCTAACAATGAAGATTCTAACAATGATATGAAAACTATGAAATTCTATGCTAAGATATAAAAACTATGCAATTGAAATTGATCTCACAAAGCTTTGAATTCGCAAATTGATTCTTTCAAGCTCCAATTGTGCAAATTCTCCAAATCTGATATGCTATGATTCCTGGAGAGTAAGTTTGCAATTTGCGAGATCTTGTGGATTTTAGAGATGATTGAGAGATGAATTATGAAGAGCTGAGCCTTATTTTTATAGAAATCCAAGGCTTTGGAGGTGCATGAAAAAAAAGCCATAAATCACTCAAACAACTCAAGTTGATTTTTGAGTTATTTTTAAATAAAGATAATTAACTCACAAAAACATGCAAAAGCTAAGCTTTAACTCAAAATAGAGTTTAGCTTTAATTGATAGTTGTCTGCTTTTATGATTGTGCATGTTTTATTTATGAATTAATTTAATAATAAAGTGATTTATTTCCAACTTAACTGCTTTTAAAAATAAAACAATTGATTTATGGGTTAATCAATTATTTAATCAAACTTTTATTAAAAACTATATTATTAAATAATGACAACTTGCTTTAATTAATTAAATAAGAATTTAATCAATTATTCATATGATATTAGATTTATTGTCAAAATTAAATAATATAATTAATAATAGATAGAATTAAATTTAATTACACAATTAAGTGGCAAGATATTAAATCTAATTAATTAAATATGAAAAATATTTAATTAATCAAACTTTAAGATAAATGTGATTTATTGCCAAATAATCATTAAAATTAAAGATAATTATGATGATTAGGAATATTACTAGGAATATTCCCCGATGCAGAATTTAAGATAATCAATTATGATTTGATGATGTTTAGATGTGCCTTAAGTTAGGACTTCGATGTTGATTTCGTTCGAATTGAAGATGTAGGAGATTAATGAACTTATAGCCCATTTTTGGGGTATTACATTTTGCCCCTCTTTGAATTACTGTGCAAAGCGCAGTGGTTCAAAGATAGTCTGTGTTTGATAGAGATATGAAACTGATTCGAAATTGATAATTGATATGAGACAGAAGCTGATTGATATTGATTTGATATCGAGATAATAGGTCCTGAGTGACCAAAGATAATGTTCACTGTAGCAGCAAATGAACCTATGATTGCGAAAAAGTGTCAAAATACCTAATTCTAAACCTTAGGATTGATAAGAAGTGAGTGACCCGTTCTAGACTCGATTGTCTTAGCAGAACTAGCAGGTATCACATCCGAACCCTCAGTTGCCGAAGAACCAAGGAAAGAACACTATGATCCGATGGTTACAAAAATTGATACAGTTTACAAGATTAGGAGAATACCAGATTGATATGGATCGATGAATCTGATATGCCCCAAGTGATGATAGATTTGCCCCAAGCGATGAGGACTTTTGATGATTCAACAACTAGACATGATTGTTTGTCTTGATTACTGATGAATGATATTGATAGATAAAAAAAAGATATGATTTCAAATTTGATTACAGACTTTGAATGATGTGCAATACCATGCCCCCTTCGGGATTAAAATTGAAATCTGACAAGAAAAGTCAGCGTTGATAGTTTAGAAGCATGTTAATTGATTTGAGAAGTGGTTAAACACGTCCAGCGAATGCATTCTGCATTGTTTAGAGGTCCTAGAGACTAAGTTTGACTAAGCTTGACCATGAGTTGACCATGGCCAAGTTGAAATTTTGATAGTTTGATGAAAGCTAATCAGTTAAGTTGAATTATGGATTTCTGTAATGATCGAAGGTCGAATATGCAAGCAATTAATAATATGAATGATCTCAGATTTGAATTTTGATCTCGAAAAAGGATTCTACTTGCTGTTTCGTTGGAGGAACCTTCATGTGAGATTCAGTTCTTGTTAGATTGGAAGAGGTGATTGAAGAATTGTTAAAGCATTGAAGTTCATTTAGTCATTGTGAGATCATGCAAACATGCAAAATGCAAAAAGACATGCAAGATGAAATGCAACCTAAGACCTAGGACCTAGTCACTGATCATGTGTCGATTTGTTATCATCATTGAACTTTTAGGTAACTGGATAAATCAATACAATGCCCACTAGCCATGAAACCATAGACATATGAATATCGATTTGTATGCGCAAGAATCAATACAACACCCACTGGTTATACAACAATGGACATATGAATATTGATTTGTTTTCAAAATGTTGGATCAGATATAAACACCAAGGCACAAATGCCAAGATGACCTGAATATCATGTCCATTTTGATATAGCAATTTGTATAAGCATCAAAACATAAACGTCATGATGACATGAATACGCCTTGCATTGCAAACACATCAAACAGTCAAGAGATCATTCTAAATCCAATGTGAATTACCCATAGTGACCCTTTATCGTTCACATCCTTAGGCAAGATCGCGTTTCACAGTAGGAGAAAGAATTTACTCAAAAAGATAATAGTTAGATCAAACTTCCTTGAATTGTCTGGGTATCAATGGTCGAGGTACACATGGCCATCCAATTTGAGATAGAGGCTCTTACAGTCGGACACCATTTCAATCCAGAATTTCCAAAGTTGTTAGATTTTCACATACAAGCAAAAGACAAAGAAAAGATTATGCCCCCAGTCATCACCCTCTAAATCCTGTAAAAGACATCATTGAAGAGCTCGAAGGGACACAATATGCAAAAATCTCAATGCGGATCAGCAAGCATACAAGGAGATAAAAGCATGTAAAAAGCATAGATTATTTTCAGTTGAGTTTTGATGTTTGATTGCATTGTTGTAGATGCAAAATCCTTTCTGGAGACGAGACTGACTGACTGACTCAAATTGAAGCTTCAAAGGACTCTGACTGGATAGGATACATCTAAGATACATTGGAGGCCATAGGATATGACATTGATTGCTTCCATGTTGGAACATTGATAGGATACAGACACTTGAGCTGATTGGTGTACAGACCGACTTATTGAAAACTGAAAATGTTGAAACAAACTGGGAGATATGTACAAACTAAAGCAAGACTGAAAGCTGGGAAAGACCAAGATTGCACTGATAGATGGAGCATTTGGAACAAGTGGCACCTGTTTGCCAGGTTTTCACCATCTTGGTAGAGATTCTATTTGTGCTACCAAGGTGCCTGTTTCCAGGTTTTCACGAAGGCACTTTTTCTTTTTTTTTCATTTTTTTCATTTTTTTTGTATTTTTCATTTTTTCATTTTTTTTGTATTTTTCATTTTTTGATTTTTTTGTGAATCATCAAGGCACCTATTGCTAGGTTTTCACCAAGATGTTCATTTTTTTCAGGACTTTTTCTAATTTTTAAGATTTTTTTCAGGACATTTACCAAGCACTGAATGCCTTAGGCATAGAATTTCTTCAGATGGAGAATGTTGATTGGTTCTCAGAGCTGTTCTCCTTTAGTCGTTGAGAGTTGATAGGCACCAGAGCCAAAAGTAGCAGTGATAACAAAGGGACCCAGCCAATTGGGTTCGAACTTCCCCTTGCGTTCTCGATGTGATTTATTTTAGGATTTTCTCTCAACACTAGATCACCAACCTGAAATTCTCTGTGTCTGACTTTCTTGTTGTAGCCTCTAGACATTCTCTTCTGATATACTCTGAGATGATCATATGCTACTTGCCTGCGCTCATCTAGTAATTCAAGTTCTTGTAACCTAGACACTCTGTAGTCTTCATCAGTGACAAGTCCATGCATTCTGATTCTTAGTGATGAGATTTCAACCTCAATAGGTAGTACCACTTCAAACCCATAAACTAAAGCAAATGGTGTAGCCCCAGTAGGCATTCTGATACTGGTTCTGATATTGGTTCTGATACTGATTCTGATACTTGTTTTGATGCTTATTCTGATATTTGTTTTGATACTTGTTCTGATACTGATTCTGATACTGGTTTTGATACTGGTTTTGATACTAGTTCTGATATTGGTAGCTCTTTTTCTATTGCAAACTCCCAACCAAGATCATATCATGCAGTCCCAATGTCTAGCAAGGTGGAGAACAAGAGGGATTGGCAAGCTAGTGGAAGAGATGGAAGACAAGAGAATAAAGGATAATGAAGGGAAGAAATCCTCAAGGGAAAACTCCTCAAGAATACTCAAGCTAGGGAAAAATCATCATGTAAAGCATATTTGGATAAGTAGGGAAAGGCTAGTATAGGATAAGTCACAAAAGCTTAGTGCAAGAGTAGGAAAGAATGCAATCCAAAGGAGTAGACATGTCAAGAGGCTTCATAGCACTGTGTTTTACTTTTTCTTTCCTTTTTTATTAGATCAAGACCAAAGGGGAAAAGGATAGTGATAGGCAAAAATGAATGGAGAAAAATGGATATGAAGGCTAAACAGGAAGGGACTGAAAGCAAGATCAGTGTAAAATAGCTCACAAAATAGCCAAATGTTTGTGTATAGATCAACATTGTCAAGATCAAAGAGAGAAGACGAAATGGATGAAATATGTAGAAGAATTGCGCATAATGCTTGATTGCCAGGTTTTCATCATGGTACTTATCCAAGGCACCACAAGGGAGTGGTTTTCACCATAGGATGAATTTATTTCTCTTTACTTTTGCTACCAAGGTGCCTGTTTCCAGGTTTTCACCAAGGCACATTTTCAATTTTTTTTTTTTTTTTTTTTGTTTTTGAATTTTTTGAAGAAGGCAAGCTTTTTAGATAGTGCTCCTTGAAAGGATAAACCATGATATACCAAAGATTTGAAATGATACGCTCAAAGATGCTGATAGGGAAAGGGAGATGAAAGAGAAAAATGGAGGATAAGGTTTTATGTAAAGCGAGTGAGGTTGGAAGATAGGAGGAATAGGCAAGTGAGGAAAAAGGATAGGAGGTAGAAGGATAATACATGGAAGGATTGTGAAAGGGTAGATGGAAAGGAAGGCAAGTTCAACATCAACACATACCTTGAAGGGTGATGAGAGAATGGAGGAATCGTGAATGAAGGAATACGTGAAGGAATATGGTGAATGGATAGCAGAGGTTGTGGTTTAGGCACATGAAATGGAAGAATATTTTTGGAGGGAGAGGAAGTGGAAGCCTTTGGAAGCTTGAATGTCAATTTCACTTTTTTCTCAACACCAGACTCTTTCAAGAGAGACTTTGGAATCCATATAGTCGTAGGCTTTTTATTTCCTTTTGGTAATTTGGAGAGAATATCTTCAATTATGAATTTTGGAACCCATACTTGTCTTGTAGTTTTTTTCTTAGATATCTCTTTTGACTTTATGTTTCCATGTCTATGAGAGGAGACATGATGATATTCTTTTTTTGATGGATTCTTGTATTGTTTCTTTTTCTTGTATTGAACATTCAAGTTACTTCCGAAAGACTTGGGACTTGTGGAAGAAGGAGGATATGATTGGTTTAGATGGGTGGGTGGATGAAAAGGATTCAAGGGTATGCATCTATGTTGATCTTGAGGAAAGATGAGAGATGGAGGGATGTAAGGGCCCAATATGGATGGTGAATTAAGAGAGTTAGGAGGGGAAAGTGAAGGGACATAAGGACCCAAGATGGAAGGTAGACGTGAAGCTCTTAGTAGTGGTGGAAGAGGTCCAAGGATGGAAGTGGAAGATGCAAAAGGATAATCAATAAGTTCATCAGCATCTATATGACAACCAAGGATATCAACATCTTTAGATGAGCATTAGAATTTTCAATAGAATCATGTATATCTTGAATATGAGCACCTTCTTTGATAGGATTGTTCAAAGCTTGCAAAGACTTAAGAAGAGTAGAAAGTGGAAGCGAACATGGAGTGGTAGAATAAGAAGATGGAAGATTTTGATCTTGACAAGGATCTTTGGATAGCATAAGCACATAATTTTTCTCTTGATTTTCAATAGGCTTAACATCAGAAGTAACAACACCATTTTTACCAACCTTAATGGAAGTATCATCTTTGGAAAGCGCAAGCGTAGTAAGGTTATTTTGATTGTCAATAAGCTCAACAGTGTAAGTAGTAGCTTGATCTTGCTTAGGTGAAGACTTAAGACATGGTGGAATGCATGAAAAAGGGGGTACAAGATCAAAAGAACCCTGAGGCAGATAAGAGACATCGGAAAAAGGAGTGGATGACATGGAGAGTTCTTGATCTTGATCTTTCTTTATGTTCTTTTCTTCATCATTTTTAGAGTCCTCTTGACATGGAGCCACAAGGAAGCATGTTGGGATTGTATGGATGAATTTGGAAGAGATGGTGGAGGACTAGCTGAAGTAGGGATTATAACATATGAAGGCTTAGGCTCTTTAGGTTTATCATTATTGAAAGTATTTGCAGCCAAGTGAAGGTTAGCTTGAGTATCTTTAAGAGGTAGCCCTGGGGGATAACTATAGGGAACCGCATGAAAAGTATCAGGGCTTGTGTCAGATGAAGGTTCTGTGAAAGATTTGAAAGACTCGGAAGCTTTAGGAAATGTATGGGTATTGGAGGAAGTAGGGGATGGAAGGGAACCATCACTAGACAAAGGTTCAGCATTAACATGATCTTGCTTGAGAGTGTAATCTTTATTTTCAATTGGAGAGTTCTTAGAGGAGAGATCCTTATAGTATTGACGTTTCAAGCTAGCACGATGTATTTTATAATCCTCAGCAGTAGTAGATGGATCATCATCAAGGTATTGTCCACAAAATCCATCAAAGTCTCTTTCAAAATTAGAATCATATGGATCACCATCACGATCTATCCAATGTGACGGCCCATTTGTAGTAAGCAGGAAGGAACGACGAGGAGGATTCTTAGGAATGGAGGTGTCATAGGTATCATTACATCATCTATCATCATAGTCATCATAGTCTCCAAAGATGGATGTGTCACTCTCTGTGGAAGAGGTATCATAAGGATTGTCACGTTGCTCATATTTTGTCTGGGGGCATGGTGACATGTACAAGTCTTTATCAAATGGAAAAGAGTATAGAGATTCCATGGAGAACTCTTTAGATTCCTTCTCTTTCTTAAGATTGTTAAGTTAAACTTGCATAGCTTACAGCTGCTTCATCATAGCGGTGATCAGAATTTCTTCCTCATGTGTACTAATTTTTTGAGACATGTGTACTGATTTTCAATAGCTACTGATTTGTTCTTGACACAATGATATTTTTGATAGATTCTGGAACTAGGCTGGAAACATTAGATATCTTACAATTTGACAATTTCTGACAACTCTCTCAAATTTTTCCAAATGACACTCTGCAGACTCGTACGACACTGGGTAGTCTATGAAACGACAGTTGCTAAACTCGTACGATAGTTGGGTAGCAATGAAACGACAGTTGATAAAACTCGTATGACAGTTGCTAATAGGGTTTTGACTTTCTTGAATTTGTTGGTTTGAAAACTCGTACAACACTGGGTTCTCAATTATATGATAGATGGGTTGTAATGAAATGACACTTGACAAAACTCGTATGACTTTTGACTTCTTGAAATGACTTTTGACTCCAGAAAGATTTTACGTCAATTTTTACAAAATTTAAGGTCTTCAATTTTGGATTGTTTGCAAATTGTACTGTCCAGATTTTGAAGGTTATACCAGATTTGATCATTTTTAATAGCCAAGTAGATAAACAAGCACACAGAACAGCAAGCAAGTGATTCCAAGCACGTTTGAAAACAATGAACAAGGGCAAAAGCAACCTTGTGCATGAACAATCAAGTGACCAAATTGTGCTAATCCCTGAGAGTACTAATTGTGTATGTTCTGAAAAGTTTTGCAATAACACACATATACCTAAAAGTGAAAAAAATTGGCCTCTCTAGGGTTTTTAGTAATGGTTTGACTCTGCAACTTTTATGATTCAAAGGGGTGAACTCCAATCCCGGCGCACCAGGGTTTTGACATAGTCTGAGAACTTAATCTTCAAGAGCTACTAGAGAGATCTGAGAACCCAACAATGAACCATACCCATGGAGATTTATTCCACAAGGACATTTATATAGCGGCTGTCACTACCATGGGGAAAATGGCTATTACCGCTTGAGGTTCCGTCAACGCAGTTTGCCCTGTGAAGGGATTGTCCGCTATGGTTAACCCTCTCTAAAGGTGACTCACAGATTTATACCACAAGGGGACTTGGCTCCAGATCCAAGGTTTTTGACACCTTTTCACTTTTAACCCAAACAAATAATTTTTTATGAAAAATTGAAAATAAATTATTAAAAATTCAAAATTTTTTAGAAAATTCTAAATTTTTTTTCAAAGCTTCTCTGATATGTCTCCAACCTACAAAAAAAATTTTCGACCAAAAATCCAAGCCGTTTGGGAGATAAAATTAAATCTTTGAAACTTTGGGGTTTTAGCTCCCAAAATCAAAATCAGCATGCAAAGGTGGGTTGCCCCACGGTGGGCGCCAGAAATGTGTGTGTGAAAATTGTACCTGATCTGTAGACACAACACTCAGTAAAACATTAGAGGTTAGTGATAATCAAAATCGTGCAAAATTAAAATCTAATCTAACTAAGCGATTTACTGCCTTCTAGTAGGTGCGAGATTAATGTTCTCAGATTGTAATCGAGATCAATGACCTAGATGACACCTAAATGAAGGATTTGAATGCAAAAGATGGATATGAAATTGAATGCAATTAATCTATATTTTTGATATTTTCTATGCAATAAGAATGATAAAAATTGATATGCTATGAATGCTATTGAAAACTGATATGAAATGAATGCTAAATGATCTAACAATGAAGATTCTAACAATGATATAAAAACTATGAAATTCTATGCTAAGATATAAAAACTATGCAATTGAAATTGATCTCACAAAGCTTTGAATTCGCAAGTTGATTCTTTCAAGCTCCAATTGTGCAAATTCTCCAAATCTGATATGCTATGATTCCTGTAGAGTAAGTTTGCAATTTGCGAGATCCTGTGGATTTTAGAGATGATTGAGAGATGAATTATGAAGAGCTGAGCCTTGTTTTTATAGAAATCCAAAGCTTTGGAGGTGCATGAAAAAAGCCATAAATCACTCAAATAACTCAAGTTGATTTTTGAGTTATTTTTAAATAAAGATAATTAACTCACAAAAACATGCAAAAGCTAAGCTTTAACTCAAAATAGAGTTTAGCTTTAATTGATAGTTGTCTGCTTTTATGATTGTGCATGTTTTATTTATGAATTAATTTAATAATAAAGTGATTTATTTCCAACTTAACTGCTTTTAAAAATAAAACAATTGATTTATGAGTTAATCAATTATTTAATCAAACTTTTATTAAAAACTATATTATTAAATAATGATAACTTGCTTTAATTAATTAAATAAGAATTTAATCAATTATTCATATGATATTAGATTTATTGTCAAAATTAAATAATATAATTAATAATAGATAGAATTAAATTTAATTACACAATTAAGTGGCAAGATATTAAATCTAATTAATTAAATATGAAAAATATTTAATTAATCAAACTTTAGGATAAATGTGATTTATCGCCAAATAATCATTAAAATTAAAGATAATTATGATGATTAGGAATATTACTAGGAATATTCCCCGATGCAGAATTTAAGATAATCAATTCTGATTTGATGATGTTTAGATGTGCCTTAGGTTAGGACTTCGATGTCGATTTCGTTCGAATTGAAGATGTAGGAGATTAATGAACTTATAGCCCATTTTTGGGGTATTACAGCAGTAAGCAAGAAATGACAAACTTATTGCAGACCTTGACTAAAGAGGTCACAAATTTGAAGAAACAAGGTCAAGGAATCAGACCACCATTTCAGACATAAGGCCAAGGTCCTAATCAACAATATCAAAATCAAGGACAACCTTATCAACAAATTAGGCCACCATACCAAGGAGGCTATCAAGGACAAGACAAAGTTTCAATCAAAGACTGTTCCAACCATATAATCCTGCATGTTTAAATTTTGCAAATCCGGTGAGGGATATGGTTCCTGGTCAAAACAATGTGGCTATGGATAATGAATGGTGTTTTCCTTGTAATCAGCCTCATAACCAGGCTACGTGTTCAAATGGATGGATGAACCAAGCTCTAATGGTTCAAAATGCCTCCCAAGCTCAATCAGAGGTTTCATCTAGTGGGTTAGTGCCTCAATAGGAATCACAAGAGCATGAGATTGCTCTCTTCAATTGGGAACAACCAGACTTCAATGGAGTTAATGATGAAGTTGCCTTTGTTGCCTATACAAGAGAAAAAAGGAGAGCTCAAGACATGGAAAGAGAAGATTCCAATGCCAAAGCCACTACATTTGCAGAGTCACTATAGCAAGCTACTCCCATCACACCTAAGGAGGTCCCTGTCATACCAAGCAAAAAGAGCCAGGCTCTCAAGGAGGTAGAGCCCATCATAGTAAAGGCACAACAGAGAGTACACACTGTGACACCGTTTAACATTGTAGACAACATGAAGAAGGTGAACATCACCATGTCCATGTGGGACTCTTTGGCTCTTCCAGGACAGCCTGAAATTTTGAAGAAGGCTATGAAAGAGGCAATAACTCCTCAACCTGCAAAAGAAGCTGCAAAGCCAGTGTTGGTTAACACTGATCAAGAAAAGGAGTTTCCAAGTAGCAACTCCAAAGGCAATGCCACACAAGGTAGGAATTCAAAGCCACCTCCCTTTTATGTATCTTTAATCATTGGAAAATCTTTAGTACATAATTGTATGGTAGATAGTGGAGCTACTAGCACTGTAATGCCCAAGAAATTAGCTGACCAATTAAGACTAAAATATGAGCCCTTCCAAAAGAAGGTTACACAACTTGATGGATCCTTAGTCAATACTATAGGTGTGGCCAAGGATACCAGTCTAATCCTACATGCTAGTCCTAATTTCTCCATCCTCCTTGATATATACATCATAGATCTCCCCGCATTATTTACTATATGTCTTTCAAGGGAGTTTACAACTAAGATAGGAGGCTACCAATCTTCTGACTGGTCCCACATGCTATTTCATACAAGATATGGGACCAAGGTCACCATTAAATCAGAACCATTGGTAGCACACCATATAGAGCCAAATGTGTCCAATACCATCAATGTAAACTGCCCTATATTTGATGACAGTGACTTCCAAACCATTAGTGAAGCAAGCACAAAGATAGAAAGTATCCCTAATATTTTTCTAGATGAAAGAGCTTCAGAGGCCCAAGAAAACCTTGTTTGGGATTTTGGTTTGGAAAGTTATTTGATACAAGAAAGTGGAGTTATAGAGCCAAACCTTCTCAAAGAGGACACTGATTTAGAAGATCAGAACAATCAGGTTTGGGAACTATTTTTTGATGGAGCTAGAAGTAGACATGGTTCTGGTGGTGGTGCTATGCTAGTATCCCCAAAAGAAGAAAGGTATTACACTACCTTTAGATTCAGTTTCTCCTGCACTAGAAACATTGCAAAATATGAAAGTCTGGTCAATGGACTAGAATGGGCTAGAAAAGAGGGCTTAAGGCCTTAAAAGTTTATGGTGACAGTGAGTTAGTTGTCAGCCAAGTAAGAGGGATAAGTGCAACAAAAAATGACACTTTGAAAGCATACAAACAGAGATTTTGGGATGCAATTGAAGATTTTTGTGCTTTCAATATTGTTGCTATCCCTAGGAAACTAAATCAAAATGTAGATAGGTTAGCTGCTGTTGGATCTCAGTATGACATTCCAAATAGCATTTCAAAAGAAATGGATCAACAACATATCAAAGTGATTGTCAGACCTTTTATTCCGGATAATGATGTCAATTGGCAAGTGTTTGAGAATGATGAAAATTTTTTGCAATTCTTGTTTGAAGAAGATGCTTTTTCAGAGTATAATCAAGATAGGCTATCACAAAACTATGGTGATCAAGTGATACAACTTAAGTCCAATAAGATGCCTAGAGGTCTTATCACCTTAGAAACTATCTTCAACAAGGATGATGAAGTCAAGAAAAACAAAGCTGGCCTGGTAGTCCAACAAGAACATTGTGTTGAACTAGAGTTGGAACCAGGTAAGAACCTACAATTTGGAAAAGTAAACATTGAATTGGAAAAGAAAACTTACACTCAGTTATTCAAAGAATTTAGTGATGTATTTTCATGGTAGTATGAAGACCTAAAGGGTTTTGATCCTACTCTTGCTCATCACACCATTGAATTAGAACCTAATGCCAAACTAGTGAGGTAGAAGCAAAGGCCTGTTAATCCCAAACTTGAGCCACTTATGCATAAATAGGTACTCAAACTAATAGAAAGTGGTATCATCTACCCCATCAAGCATACTAGTTGGGTTTCCAACCTTGTTCCTATCAGGAAGAAGAATGGGGAGTTGAGGTTATGTGTTGACTTCAGGGATCTTAACAGGGCCTCATTAAAAGACCGCCATCCATTACCCTCAATGGAACAAATTCTACAATGTGTCACTAGATCTGAGAGATTTTCATTATTGGATGGCTATTCAGGATACAATCAGATCCTGGGTAATGAAGAGGATCAATACAAGACTACATTTACAACCAAGTGGGGAACCATGACTTATCAAAAGATGCCCTTTGGCTTGTCAAATGCAGGTGCTACATTTCAAAAGGCAATGGATATGGCCTTTAAAAGCCTCATGTACAATTTTGTACTAGTCTACTTAGATGACATAACTATCTATTCAAATCATGCAGTAGATCACATCAAACATTTGAGGAAGATCTTTGAAAGGTGTAGAAAATTTGGGATATCTCTTAATCCCAAGAAATGTGTGTTTGCAGTTCATGAAGGAAAATTGTTGGGATATGTAGTATCCAAAGAAGGAATTATAGTGGATCTTGAGAGAATTGCAGCCATCTTAGAGCTACCCTTACCACACCATAAGAAAAGTCTCCAATCTTTCATAGGAAAGATTAATTTTGTTAGGAGGTTCTTGCTTAACATTGCAAATTTACTAAAGCCTTTGATAGCCATGTTAAAGAAGAGTTCAGCTTTTAGTTGGACCAAAGAAGGGAGAGTTAATTTCCAAGCTATCAAAGAGGCCTTAATAGAAGCTATTGGGAGTTCCCTTTGATCTTCAACTTGCAGATTTATACTTTGATGGATAACTTTAATATAACTTTGACTCTATCACCACTCCAAAGTCTACAAGGAAGAGGGCCAATTAACAAGGATCAAGAGAGATCCTCCTACACTTTGAGCCTCATTGCTCAGGTGGGTGTACCCTTGAATCACTTCTTGAAAGGAATCACTAAATGATATACAACTATATACTCTTTACTAACTACTTTAAGATTTTATCATTTGAATGTTTGTGTGTGTGGTTGATGACAATGAAATGCCTCCAGAGGATAGACCAGTGCCTTAACCTAGGGCAAAGAGTCACCCAATTACATACATTAGCTGAATACCTTAATTCAAACACAATTGAATCTAGTATAAGTGCTTTGCCTATTACCCCTCTCCCTCAGACACAAGGACATCAGATTCCTACTTGGTTGCAAACTCATTGAACGCACCCAAAAGACTTTAATCATAACTTTGTTAGTTACTCAGAGATGACTTCACAATACTCTTTGTTTACCATATGCTAACACACTTTGTGACATTAACATATATGAGCTTAGAACTGAAATAAGAAGACATACACAAATGCAAGATTGGAACTCAATAGTATTTTCATTAACATATTCAGGATCAATATACAATCAAAACAACAAAAAGATAGGAAAATACCCAAAATCCCACTCCTCTATCAGTATAACACTATCAACAACCAGCTGGGACCAAATAAAGTTTTTGGAACCCTTGCAAAATCAAAATTTCTACAACTTATACTCCCTAGTCATCTTGGAATTCTCAAAGAGAATGCAAAAAGCTATGGATGACTTAGGGTTAGGGTTTCAACCACCCAACCAACTGGAAATAGTCAAAAAGTTATTACAGGGGTGGAAACCCAGGCAACTAGGAGAAAGAAAATCTTGGAATGATCCTCAATCATGAAAATTTCTCTGTGAAGGTACTGAGAATCATCAACAATGCTCAAAATGTCAACCCTACAACACGCCTTGAGCACAAAACCACACAGTACAAACCCTGTAGATGATCACTCAACACCTTGGCCCACATTGCAATGGTAAACAAATCATCTCTCACCAACACCAGTCACTTCTGCATTGAATTCTTGTCCTTCTAGTCATAGGAAACCCTTCAAAAATTTGAATTTGAAATCAAACGGCTACTTTATGGTGCTTGCAGCAAATCAGTGTTCAAAATTCAAAATTAGGTTCACTTTAAGTTATGACTGTCTGATCTTCATGTTTCACGGGCTTTATGATTTACCTCTTAAAAGAGCCCAGTCATATTTAGTGAGCTGATGACCGAAGACCTTTTCCAGTTCACAAAAAACTTTATCTCTCCACCATTAAGTTTAGTGACTCCACGAATGCTTGTTCGCTGAACCACTAAAACACTTAGAGAACCACTACTAATTCATGTGAATGAGTGAAGCCTTTGAAATTTGTCAGTACCGCTAACCTTTTAACCCCACCTGGGCCCTCTTTATGCCACTTGTCACTATGTCATTCACAGCTCATGCTCGGTCACACTAACAAAGGTCCCACCTTCTGCAAGCCTTCTAATCAGATGACAGGTGTAAGATCTCATAGCTCTGACAAAATTCATGAGAACTTATGCCAACCGTAGATCACATCCTCATCACTGATCTCTCTGACAATGACCCCACCTGGCCGCATCATCCATGTCGACCAATAAAAATTGAACAATCCTACACCACTTGGAAAATGGCCCCACTAAGAACATTAAGCCACCTGGAAGATCAGATGGCTAGCGCAAGATCTGAAAGGCTCAAAAGATTCTATGCGCTTACACACCAACCATTGATGAAGAATCTACTCCCATCTCTGACAACCTTCTGACAAGAAACAAAATCAATGGATGGTGCATAATCTTAAGCCTCTGACAAAACCCACAAGATTATACACCGTTCATCGATTCACTAATAGGATCAGGACCCACTGACACATCCAAAAACTAGGTCCCACTGACAGGATCCCTCTCAACAACACATGGACCAATGAGAGAATGCCAACTATGCCAACATGGTAGTGGATCCACCCATTTGAGAAGCTCTGTCATAAAGGAGAATCAATGGATGTCTTAAGTTTGCAAGCCTTTGACACATCTCATGAGAAGATATGCCCACCGTCAGATGGAGATGGTGTCAGAGAGCCAGGCCCAGGAAAATACAAATCTAAAACATTAGGAAGTATTAAAGGGTAGGACATAGGGAAAATCAATGCCGAGGAACTTAGGAAAATAAAATGGTCGGGGAAACTTAGGACTTAGGAAGAATTAAAGGTGACCCCGCCGACACATGAAAAACCTAACCGCGAACTTGAAGTTGGTCATTTTAATTAGCACATGCAGATTTAAAGTTTTAAGTTGCCCTAAAAAGGTAATGCAACATTAGAACAAGGCCAGGGTATTTTTTAATTTTTTAGACCCAACGGCTACAATTTTGAAATTTTTTGCCTTAGGGTTTATGCCAGGGACCTAAAAATAATTGCAGAGATCGAAAAAAAATTGCTAAAGCCATGAAATTTTTGGCATGTGCTAACAGTGGCTCTGTTTGGGGATGTATGCCTCCTGCAGGCATAGCAGGGACTTAGAATCACTGGTTTAAAGCAGACCATCCCACTGGAAAAATTGAAGAAAACAGGGAACAAGCAGAGCAGAGCAGGCAACAGGACCAAAAACTGATAGACCAGGACAAAATAGGGTAGGGTCAAGCAACTTATTTACAAAATTTACAAAATGTACAAACCTAACTACTATTCATGGAAAACAGAATACCTCAATTGAAGTATTTCTTCAAGAAATGTCCATGAACTGACAATTCCTGAATACCACCATTTAATTCTTTGATAATGTATGAATCTTGGCTCCATTTCTCATGAATTAGATATGGCCCTAGCTAGATGGGATCAAATTTACCATGTTTCCCCTTATCCTCCAGTCTGGCATTCCAAACTAACACCAAATCATGAGGTTCAAACTTTCTGTCAACAGTCTTCTTATCATATAAATTCTTAACCTACAACTACAATTTGGCATTCATTGCGACTGATTCTCTTCTAGTCTCATCCAACCTAATGAGGTCCTCAATTCTCAACTGCATCTCATCATCTATGTCATCATCATATAGCTGAACAAATTTATACATTTCCAATAAGTTATTTTGAGGCATTCTTGCATGAATTCCATATACTAGGTCAAATGGTGCACAACCAATTTCCCTCTTCATAGTTACCCTATCAGCCCATAGAGCTAATGGGAGATTTGAATTCCATGCCCTCTTATTCTTTTCAAAAATTCTCTTTAATATTTTAATCAAACTCTTATTAGTAGATTCTGCCTGACCATTTCCTTGTGGATGATAAGGTGAGGAATTAGAAATCTGAATTCCCAAACCTTTGCAAAAGTCCTTATATTCAGCAGACCTGAAGCACATGGCATTATCACTTACTATTCTCTCAGGGCACCCAAACCTTGTAACAATATTATTCATCATAAAATCAATTACCACCTTACTAGTTGCATTTGTTGTAGGTATAGCTTCTACCCACTTTGTAAAGTAATCAGTGGCAACTAAGATCCATGAGTGTCCTCCACTTGACTTGTTTGGTATCTCCCCTATGAAATCAATTCCCCATTGTTGGAAAGGAGCTTGAACTTCTATTGGTCTTAATGGCACATTACCTAAAAATTTAAGCTTACCAGAGAACCTTTGACAAGCATCGCACCTCCTCACCAACTGTTCTGCATCCTTGAAGATTGTGGGCCACCAAAATCCTACTCTCAAGATCTTATGAGCAGTTGTTTTACCCATATAATTCCCACCAAAAACTCCCTCATGCATTTCTTTCAACAACTTATTAGCCTGGTCTTCATCTACACACTTCAAAAATATGCAATCCAAATTCTTTCTATACAATTTACACTTCACAATTACATACTTGATGGCTTGTAATTTCAATGTCCTTTTCTGATTATCATTCATACTATCTAGACATTTCATGTTTCTCAAGTAATAGATGATATCCTGATACCAGATACAATCATCCATATCACATGTATAATCAATTTCAGAATGATTTACCTGATTTCATCAAGATTGGATTGGGCCATCAGTTTTTCCAATCCTTGTCCTTTAACCAACTTAGTAATCTGGACCTCAACATTGAATTCTTGGATCCTATTGATCCATCTGCATCTTCTTCTAGACACCTCTTGCTGTGAGAAAATATCCTTCACAGCTGCACTTGGCACAAAAGAAATCACAGCTGCTCCCATCAAGTAACACCTAAAAGCCTAGATTGCCTTCACAAGTGCATAAGCTTGTTTCTCATTTATGTCATACTTCAATTTTGCAGCCTGCAAAGATTTACTAAAAAATGCAATAGGCTGCTCAAAACCATCCTTATTCTTTTGTAACAAAACTACAGCAATAGTGTGAAAAGATGCAAAGGAAAAGATATGCATTGGAACATTATAATCAGGTGCCTTAAGCATTGGTGCATCTTTGATAGCTTACTTGATATTTTTGAAAGCCTCATCAGGCTCACCCTCCCAATTGATTGCAGATCCCTTCTTTAACATCTTAGAAATAGGTCTAGTAACCTCTGCAAAATTTGTCACAAACCTCCTTAAGAAATTGACCTGACCAAAGAAGGACTGAATTCCTTTAACATTCTTTGGTCTCTAAATTTTATCAATGGCTACTACCCTCTCAGGGTCAATTCTCACTCCTTGCTTCCCAACTAAGTGGCCAAGCAACTTACCTTCAATGACACCAAAAGCACATTTCCTTGGGTTCAAAGAAATGCCAAATTCCAAGGCCCTCACAAATATTCTTTCTAAATGAGTGCAATGGTCTTCTTCCTCCTTGAAATAGGCAGTTAGATCATCTTGATATAAAACAAGGAAATTATTTATGAAATCTGAAAAGGCAACATCCATTGCCTTCTGAAAAGTAGTACCGGCATTTGTGAGGCCAAAAGGCATTCTTACATAAACATATGTCCCCCAAGGTGTTGTGAAAGCTATCTTGAATTGCTCTGATTCCTTGACAATGACCTGATTGTAGCTAGAGAAACCATCCATCATAGACATCAATTCTGATCTGGTTACTCTCTACAACATAGCTTCCATATTAGGCAGACAATAATTATCCTTTAATGAGCTGATGTTCAGATTCCCAAAGTCCACACAAAGCCTGATGTCAGCATTCTTTTTTCTCACAGGAACAAGGTTTAACACCCAAGAAGAATGCCTTATAGGCTTGATAATTCCAGCATCTCTCAGCTTCATTAACTCTTCTTGCATCTTGGGTGCCAAAGTGGGATTAATAGGCCTTTGTTTTTTCTTGAAAGGTTTAGCATCTTCTTTCAATGGAATAATATGCTGAAACAAATCTTCTCTATAAACCTTTAGGTCATCATATGACCATGCAAAAACATGCTTGAATTTTCTCAATAATTCAATCAAAGATTTCTTTACCTTTTGAGATATATCTCTACCAATGTATACCTTCTTAGGTGCCTCATGTGTTCCAAGATTTATCTCCTCTAGATCAGCATGATCTTCTCTTTTGATATTCTTTTGAACTCTATCCTGGTTATCAAAGACAGTCTCCAAAACAACAAGCCCCTTGGGCACCTTGTTAGTTCTAAGCTGAATGACCTCATTGCCAAAGACAACCTCCCTTCCTTCTACTGACTCAACCAAGGCTGAACAATCAAATTCTTGACCATGATACTGATCCTCACAACCCATAAAATTCAAGATATCATTATCATCATAAAAAACTTTCCAATTCTCAATATTATCTGGTATGCTAGGCCTAGCCTGAATTTCAACTTTAGAGATACCAGAAAATGTAATATCATTGGGATTGATTAAATTATTGGCTAACCAGTCAGCCATCTTATTATTACTCCTATCCTTCCACTCAATATTGAAGGCATCAAAATGTTCAATCAAATCCCAAACTGCATTCCTATATTGCTTCAACCTCCTATTCTTGGAAGCATATATTGACCTGACTTGGGACACCAGCAACTTAGAATCACCAACAACACTTAAACACTTAATACCATGCTTTTGTGCCAACCTCAATCCTAACAATAAAGGCCTCATATTCTGCTATATTGTTGGTACAAAAGAAATTCAATGTGAAAGAAAATTTGTAGGTATTTCCATCAGGAGAAATAAGTAAAATACCTACTCCTGCACCATCTTTGCAATTTGCACCATCAAAGTACATTACCCACAAATCATCTTTCACAGAATTAGCACTTACCTCAACAAAGATAGGTGGCAAAATAGGTTCCTCTTCAAATACAAGGATCTCTACCCTAAAAGCATTAATATCAGTATCCAAAAAACATGTAGTTTCATTATCAATATTTCTCTCAATCATGTGGCATACTCTTGGCTCTCGTTCAATCTTGACAAACTGATCATCAATCTTGAAAGTGGCATAGGACATATCACACTGTAAACTTCCACCCATGGCATCACTCCACCTTCTAGATAGTAGCATCCCATAATGAGGAGGGATATCCACCACCAAAACACTCATTGTTAACTCTTTCTCTGGATATGCTGCCAGCCTATATGGCATTACATTGATAGTCGCAATAATTGGTACCTCCCTCTGATCCATTGCACAACATCTACCTTGCACTGTATCAACTTTAAGGCCCAACTTCTCCATGATTTTGAAAGGCATGATAGTATTAGAGGCACCACTATCAATTATACAATTTCTCAACTTCATTCCATTCACAAGAACACTTAAGAAGAATGGATCAATATTTTCAAGGCTGGCATTGATAGAACCATCCAAGTATATTGGAGGAATTTGAGACACAATTCCCTGAGTATAAACACCTTTCGAAGCCTTATCCTAAGGTCCATTGCATGCAACATCATTTTTATGAACATTACCTACCCATGCAATAGCTTTGTCTTTGTGTTCAGGGATCCTCAACAATTCTGACAATGGAACTTTAACTGTAATTTGGGACAACACAGATAACATATCAACAGGAGCAGAAGAAGGAAACTCAATCTTCACTACCTTAATATCCTTTTGCTTATCTGACACATTAGGTGTATTGGCCACCCTCATTTTTTCAATCTTAGCCATTGTGTTAACTAGCCTCTCAATGTCACTAGAAATCTTTTCAATTCCAACTCCCTTAGGCTCACAATTCTTACCTTTTACATTCTTGAATTTCACCATGTGATCACCTTTTGATTTGTTCTCATTAGGTTCTCTAGAGTTGGTACTCTTTATAAACATTCCTACAGCTTTTTCATTTGTATTCCTTGCCACCATGCCTCTAGTTTGCACTTGGGCAATCATTTCTATAGTAATCCTATCCATCTCTTCTCTAGAAGGTCTTCTTAAATTTACTGGCTCAGAAGAAGAGTTCATGTTACATGTCTTCCTATCAATGTCTTCACTATCAGAAAAACTTCTTGATGAAAAAGGGCCTGATTGTGTCTCTTTACATTTACATCTACCTCTTCATCAAAATCAGAATCATCTTCATATCCTAGATATGAAGAAGCCATGTTGCATCCAACATCATCTTGATCTCCTTCTTGATCTATCTCCTCATTGCCACAATCTTGATTTGCAGCCATAGAATGTGCAACTACACAATGCTCTGCAGAATGAGGGGACTGGCATGCAACACACCAAGGTATGTCCTCCATGACATTTATTGAAGCCTTTTGTAGAGGGTCAGGGACACCTCTATCATTGTTTCCTCTCACAGTAGGTACAATAGGCTTGCCATCCTTCCATTGGGTGTTGTAGGCGTAGTTCTACAATCTATTCTGTTTGTTAAAATTGTTGTTGAATTGAGGCCTTTCATTGGTAGGGGCATTGATGTTCCTATTTGTAGGTGCCTTCAAATCCTTCAATGCATTGACCACCTTATCCAATTTATCTTCCTCTTTCCTCCTAACTCCAACATTCTTATCATTTTCCTTTTTGTATTTCTTATCCCCAAACAACTTTGGGTCATCTCTGTTTCCCCACAATTTTCCTGATATTTTCATATTGTTCTCAATATTGATAGTAATCCTAAAAGCATCCCTAAGAGTTCTTGGTTCTTTGTCCCTCAACAAATATCCCATCTTTCCATCAAATGCATTGAAGTATGTGGTCAGATAGACATTGTCATCTAACCACATAACTTGGAACAACTTATGCATACCTTTCTGAAATCTCATGTTGAATTTAGCTGCAGTCTCATTCTGATTTTTCCTTATGGTATTGAATTCATTCAACATGAAACTAGCATTAGGCCTATCACCATACTACTCTTTAAAACATCTCTCAAAAGAGTCCCAAGTATCAATACATTTGTGAGGAAGTCTCTTAAACCAATCTCTAGCATCCTCCATTAGAGATTGAACAAATAACTTCATGACCACATCCTCATGCTCTACCTCATAATCATTAAGCATATCAACAAATAACCTAAGATGCTCTTCACAACTAATAGCATTATTACCAGCAAACTTAGGTACCTTATCTCTAATATCATTTGAAAAAGAATTCGGCTAACTAGGAATTCCATCAAAACTAATTTTCCTATAGCCTTCTAATTGCATAGGTCTTCTTTGAAAACTTGAACTGGTGTTAACCCTAGGATCAACATTAGCATCTACATTTATTTGTACATTTGACTGCTACCTAGGATCAGGACCTATCCTAGCAGATGAAGAAGGAATTGAACTAGTAGCATTAGTAAGTGGAATAGTAGTAGTCATAGATGGCATACCTAGTTCAGTAGCAAATGGGCCAAGAGCATTAGCTGATGAAGCCTTCAAGAACTAGATCTTTCTTCTTTTTTCTTCAATGGAAGCTTCAATTTCAGTGCTCTCTAATTCTCTTGCAAGGTCCTCATCTTCTTTTCTTCTTCTCTCCATTTCTATGTCCTTATTTAAATTAGGTGGTGGGACTCTGGGTATTGTCAATGATTTACTTGTTTGATGTCCCACCATCTTTTTCTTTCCTTTCTCACCAGCGGCAACATTAGGCCTAGTGATCTCATGCCCATCTTTATCTCTAGGAAAAGGAACATAACTTTGCACTTGTCTAACCACAGGGCCCTCCCTATCAAATTCATGATCTTGTAGTAAGAACTCTTGCTTACTCCTCAAGGCATCAAGATCACTAAAGACATCATGCTGCAAAGTTTTAGGAGCAGAAGCAAGCATCTTGTTTCTCTCCTTTATTTCATTAATCTTTCTAAGGAGAGACTATCTTTCTATTAGAGCATTCACCTTTTTAGCCTCTCTCTCCTCTTGTAACCTCTTATGTATGGCATCCTGCTCTGCCAACTGCAACCTCAATGCATTTAACTCATCAGGATCTACCATAATGTCATCAGAACCTGATGACACATCCATATCAGAAAGATTTTGATATGGGAAGTGGACTTGCCTTGGTCTCATGGGTTCTCTTTTGAAATTGTCCTCATCAAGATCTAAATCAATCTCCAAACCCATCTCTCTAGCTTGTTCATCTTGACCTATAGGCAATGGACCTTTGTCTTGAAATACAACTTCTGGGGTATCATAAAATCTATCTTCAGAGTGACCACCATCTGATCTAGAAACTCTATCCTGTGAACCTTCCTCACTTGAGGAAACATGTGGTGCTCTACCTCTAGTACTTCTTTGTTCTCTGATGGGAGCACTAGGAGACTCACCATTCATTCTAATCCAACTCTTCTTCTCCTATCTAGGCAATTGCTCAAGAGTTACCTCTAGATTCTTTTTGACAAAGGACCTAGTATTCCTCCTCTTGTCCATGATTTACAATATATAGCACTGGTTCTTAACCTTTTTGAGTCACCACCCACCTAGATGGGAAATCTTTACTTGAAATACAACAGGAAAATAAGAGTGCACTTACAACCTTTATCTCTAGACTCTCCCCAGCAGAGTCACCATTTTGTTGGGAGTTCCCTTTGATCTTCAACTTACAGATTTATACTTTGATGGATAACTTTAATATAACTTTGACTCTATAACCACTCCAAAGTCTACAAGGAAGAGGGCCAATTAACAAGGATCAAGAGAGATCCTCCTACACTTTGAGCCTCATTGCTCAGGTGAGTGTACCTTTGATTCACTTCTTGAAAGGAATCACTAAATGATATACAACTATATACTCTTTACTAACTGCTTTAAGATTTTATCATTTGAATGTTTGTGTGTATGGTTGATGATAATGAAATTCCTCTGAAGGATGGACCAGTGCCTTAACCTAGGGCAAAGAGTCACCCAATTACATACATCAGCTGAATACCTTAATTCAAACACAACTGAATCTAGGATAAGTGCTTTGCCTATTACCCCTCTCCCTCAGACACAAGGACATTAGATTCCTACTTGGTTGCAAACTCACTGAACCCACCCAAAAGACTTTAATCCTAACTTTGTTAGGAACTTAGAGATGACTTCACAATACTCTTTGTTTACCATATGCTAACACACTTTGTGACATTAACATAAATGAGCTTAGAATCAAAACAAGAAGACATACACAAATGCAAGATTGGAACTCAATATTATTTTCATTAACATATTCAGGATCAATATATAATCAAAACAACACAGAGATAGGAAAATACCCAAAATCCCACTCCTTTATCAGTATAACACTATCAACAACCAACTGGGACCAAATAAACTTTTTGGAACCCTTGCAAAATCAAAATTTTTGAAACTTATACTCCCTAGTCATCTTGGAATTCTCAAAGAGAATGAAACAAGCTATGGATGACTTAGGGTTAGGGTTTCAACCACCCAACCAATTGGAAATAGTCAAAAATTTATTATAGGGGTGGAAACCCAGGCAACTAGGAGAAAGAAAATCCTGGAATGATCATCAATCATGAAAATTTCTCTGTGAAGGTACTGAGAATCATCAACAATGCTCAAAATGTCAACCTTGCAACATGCCTTGAGCACAAAACCGCATAGTACAAACCCTGTAGATGATCACTCAACATCTTGGACCACACTACAATAGCAAACAAATCATCGCTCACCAACACTAGTCACTTCTGCATTGAATTCTAGTCCTTCTGGTTGCAGGAAACCCTTCAAAAATTTGAATTTAAAATCAAACAGCTACTTTATGGTGCTTGCAACAAATCGGTGGTCAAAATCCAAAATTAGGTTCACTTTAAGTCACGATCATCTGATCTTCATGTTTCACGGGCTTTATGATTTACCTCTTAAAAGACCTCAGTCATATTTAGTGAATTGGTGACCAAAGGCCTTTTCGAGTTCACAGAAAACTTTATCTCTCCGCCATTAAGTTTAGCAACTCCATGAACGCTTGTTCGTTGAACCGCTAAAATAATGAGAGAACCACCGCTAATTCACATGAATGAGTGAAGCCTTTGAAATTTGTTAGCACTACTAACCTTTTGACCCCACTTGGGACCTCTTTATGCCACTTGTCACTATGTCATTCATAGCTCATGCTTGGTCACACTTATAAAGGACCCACCTTCTGCAAGCCTTATAATCAGACGACAGGTGTAAGATCTCATAGCTCTAGCAAAACTCATGAGAACTTACACCAACCGTAGATCATATCCTCATCACTGATCTCTCTGAAAATGACCCCACTTGGCCACATCATCTACGTCGACCAATAAAAATTGAACAATCTTGCACCACCTAGAAAATGGCCCCACTGAGAACATTAAGCCACCTGGAAGATCAAATGACTGGTGCAAGATCTAAAAGGCTCAAAAGATTCTATGTGCTTACACGCCAACTGTCAATGAAGAATCTCCTCCCATCTCTGACAACCTTCTGACAAGAAACAAAATCAATGGATGGTGCATAATCTTAAGCCTCTGACAAAACCCATAAGATTATATGCCGTTCATCGATTCACTGACAGGATCAGGACCCACTGACACATCTAAAAACCAGGTCCCACTGACAGGATCCCTCTCAGTAACACATAGACCAATGAGAGAATGCCAACTGTGCCAACATGGCAGTGGACCTGCCCATTTGAGAAGCTCTATCATAAAGGAGAATCAATGGACATCTTAAGTTCGCAAGCCTCTAACACATCTCATGAGAAGATACGCCCACCGTCAGATGGAGATGGTGTTAGAGAGCCAGGCCCAGGAAAATACAAAGCTAAAACATTAGGAAGTATTAAAGGGCAGGACATAGGGAAAATCAATGCCTAGGAACTTAGGAAAATAAAACGGCCGAGGAAACTTAGGACTTAGGAAGAATTAAAGGGGACCCCACCGACACATGAAAAACCTAACCGCGAACCTGAAGCTAGTCATTTTAATTAACACATGTGGATTTAAAGTTTTAAGTTGCCCTAAAAAGGTAATGCAACATTAGAACAAGGCTAGGGTATTTTTTAATTTTTTAGACCCAACGGCTACAATTTTGAAATTTTTTGCCTTAGGGTTTATGCCAGGGACCTAAAAACAATTGCAGAGATCGACAAAAAATTGCTAAAGCCATGAAATTTTTGGCATGTGCTAACAGAAGCCCCTGCTCTCCTAAACCCAAATTTCAGTAAGGATTTTATCCTTTATGCCTATGGAGGTCATGATGCTATATCTGCCATGCTGACTCAAGAAAATTCAAAAGGATTGGAGCAGCCTATTGCTTTCTTTAGCAAGGGTTTAGAGGAGTATGAACAAAGATACTCTTTTGTAGAAAAACATGTACTTGCTATGGTAAAAATCCTTAAAAAGTTTAGATATCTGTTGACCCATAGCAAGGTACACTTGGAAGTTACTCATCCAAGTGTCAAAGAGTTTTTTCTTTCCAAGGACCTAAATGAGAAAAGAGCTGGTTGGATCACCAAGGTGATGGAGTATGACATAGATATTCAAATTACCAAGCTGGTTAGAGGAAGAGGTCTTTGTGAGCATTTGGCATCAGATGAGAGTTCAAAAAAATTAGAGCAAATAGATGCATCTCTGGTGGTGCATTCTATAGAAGAACAAGCCAAGGCAACTAGTTGGTTGCCTAATATGATCAATTATTTGAAGATAGGACAATGTCCTGCAGGCCTTGATTCAACAAAAAGAAGGTATTATAGATTGCAATCTGTTCCTTTTGTGCTGATTGATGAAGTTCTTTTTAGAAAGGATCACAATGGTGTCCTTTTGAGATGTATAGATTCAGAAAAGGTAGCTGATGTCCTATTTGAATTTCATGATGGACCTTCTGGAGGTCACTTTTCTCCTAGGACTGCTAGTTTTAAAATCATGAGGGCTAGATACTATTGGCCATCTATCTTCAAAGATAGTCATGATTATGTCAGAAGATGCATCAAGTGTGCCATGTTTGTAGGAAAAGAAAGGCTTGTAGCCTTGCCCCTACATCCAGTCAGAATAGAGAAACCCTTCACAAAGTGGGGTATAGACTTCATTGGTATGATCAACCCTCCATCTAGTACATGCCATAAATGGATAATCACTGCAATAGATTACTTCACCAGATGGGCAGAAGCAATTACTTTAAAGGAAGCAAATGAGAACGTTGTATTAGGTTTTTATGATGACATAATTCATAGGTTTGGCACTCTTGATTCCATCATTTTAGATAATGCATTGGCATTCATAGGCCTTAAGGTCTCAGAGTGGGTAGTCAAGAATGGCATCTATCTGAACACCAGTTCCAATTACTACCCCCAAGGCAATGGTTTGGTTGAATCAAAAAATAAGAATTTGATTAGGATAATCAAGAAGACTCTGCAAGACAACTAGAGGGATTGGCATACTAAAATCAGATTTGCCTTATGGCTAGATATAATTACTCCAAAGAAAATCATTGGTAATTCTCCTTAAATGCTAGTATATGGCAAAGAGGCCAAGTTATCCATTTTAGCTGAATTTCTAGCTCTGGACTTGGCTACTCAATATGTCCTATTTGAAGAGGAGGATCCCTTGTAGATCAGACATGCTCAGCTCATGGAATTGGAGGAAATCAAAGATAAGTCCATGAAGGACATGGAATTCCATCAGATTCAGACAAAGAAAAGTTTTGAAAAAAGAGCCAGGGTCAGGAATTTCAAAGTTGGAGATGTAGTCCTCAAGTGGGATGAATTCAGATCCAAGCCTGACAGACATACCAAATTTGATTCATTTTGGGGTGGACCATTTGTTATAATAGAGTGCAAGGGATCCAATGCTTTCCAGCTATCAAATCTTGAAGGAGTCCCCTTGCCAATATCAGTGACTAGTTTCCACTTGAAGCCTTATTTTGAGGTTAATCCCTCTCTATAATTCTTGTAAATATGTGTTTTTGCTTTCTTTCCCTGCTTTTTAGGATAGTTTCCTATTTTTCAAGAAGTGCCTATGCACAAGTTCTGTCCCCCTATGAGATTTGTGATTTTGATGACCCCATGCCCAATGAATATGTCAAGGCCACTGGTTTTCCATGTCTAGCAAGATGACATTCAGTAGAAATCGCCAAAATGTTACACTAATTTTCATATGCATGCAAATTTGGCAAATATCTATCCCCAGGTCCCTATTTTGACCCTGCCAAGTACTCTACAAAATTTCATGGCTTCATTGCAAACCCTCTGGCCTCTGCAATCCTTTATACTCTCTGGTTTATAGGTTAAAAATTCATAAAAATAGCCGTCGGACCCTTAAAACCCTAAAAAACCCTTTGGCCTGTTATATTTTCATGTTATTTTATTCGACAACTTAAAAGTCCCAAAATACCCACGTGCGCTTTATTTTCCTTCGGTCGCCAGTTCTCTAAGTCTTCCAGTGGTTATCTTTTACTTTTGGTGATTCAGCGACTACAACACTCCTCTTAGTCACGTATTGTTTGGTGGTTACCTTTTCCCAACTAGGATCTGACGGTTGTTGTGAGTTCGCGAAGAGTTTTTCTGACACATGCGATCTCACGATAGCTGTCGATCTTCCCACTTTTCTCAGCGCTTCAAGCTTTTGTGGGTCCACTATCATGGTGTCCTACTTGGAGGCTTTTTATTGGTCGAGGGATGATGACTTGTATTTTTTGTTAGTGGGCCCAGGGATGTCAGAAGCTTGGAAAGCTACAGCTGGGATGTGTTCTCATGAAATGTGTCAGAGGTATGCGATTATAAGACAACCATTAATTCTCTTTGGTGACATAACTCTTCATGCCTGGCGGGTCCATTGCTATGTGCACACAAATAGCAGTTGCTCATTGGTCCACATGGTAGTGATTCAACAATGTGTTAGTGGGACCAGGTTTCCAGCATTTTAAAAGGCTCTAACATCTGCAGAGGATCGACGACTGGTGCATGTCCGCAAGGAATCTTTCTGACACATGCGATCATGTGCCCACCATTGATCTTACTTTATCTCTAGGCTTTGTCAGGTGGGTATATGTTGTTAGATGGTCTAATGTGTGAGGCATTTGATTGGTTGCTACATGCTGATGAGGACTTCCAGGTGGACTGATGTGTCAGTGGGGTCACGGCTTAATGAAAATCTATGCCGGGCGTATGATCTGAAAGAATATTTGAAGGGTATGAGATCTTGCACCTTCCGTTGGATTAGAATCTTGTCTTAAGTGGGTCCGATGTTAGGGAAGGGCCGAGGTGTTTGCTAATGAGGTGAACAAAGTGAATGAGGGTTTGACGTGTGGCAATTTATGGCCCAAGGTTAGTAAAGCTTTTTGTGAATCGATGACTAAGAGTTTTTCATGTTCGCTTAATGTAACTTGGGGTTATTAAAAGATTCAGCTATTCAGTGAGTACAGTGTTTGCTGAATCCCTTGACCCAACTAGAGTTAAGAAATGTATTTCATGACTTAGAATTCTTCAGTCGCACAGTCACCAAGTAACTTAAGAGAGAAAAGGTCAAGGCGGGTCCAAATATGCTGACATGCTCGATGCGCATTGGTCGAGACTTCCTGATGTGGACTCAAAATTTTCAAAGAGTTTCATGATTGTTTCAAAGTTAATCTGAGCCGTTCATTTGCCAGGAGATAAAGGGTATCGACGGTCACATTTTAAAATGACCGGCTAGCCATTAGTTTTCAAATTCAAATAGTTCTAAGAGGATTTTTGCCAGTATTTGATTTGCAGGCCGCAAGTGGTGAGGTAGTTCAAAAACTTTATGTCTCCAGGACATTTGTAGTTAAAGGAGGATGATGAGGAGGTCTGGGTGGCCGTCATGGGTCATTTCTTGTCTCAGAAAGGTACCAGTTATGCATTCATGGAAAGACTTTTGCAGAAAGGTAGATGAGTCCAGGCTACTTGTCCGTAGGTAAATGAGGTACAGGGATGGGCACACAAACTTGAGGTCTGATTGGCCATAATGTTGTAGAGATATATTCATGATCAGACTTGATTAAGTGAGGGTTAGATATTAATTTAATAAAAATCTTCTATAACCCTAATTAGGTTTTGACTCTGGCTTGTGTGCTAGATAGGAGATGTATATATTGTATTTTTGGAACTTTCAAGCTCAGAGTTGGATAATTGTAGAAGAAATTCATCTTTTATTAAGGGTCATCTGTGGTATCATCTCTACCCTCTGGCTTATACAGTTGTATTTCTTTCATTGGTAATTAAAACATTGCAGAGGTATTTTGTGACAATTCTTCATGTCCCCATGCTTCCTTGTTTGAAGTATCTCTTATTGGATTAAAGTATATGATGTTTTCAATGATATCTTAGGGTTCTTCATCCCTCTTACTTTCTATAATTTTGTGTGTTATTATGTTTGATCTGATTTAGATGTTTTGTGGGTATACTTCAGCCCCCTAACAGTCTTGTCTCAACCCTACACTGAGTTGCATAAGCGAATGTCTGCTTGTAGGTCATGAGTTGTGTCTCATGTTTAGGCCCTCCTATGAAATACTTATGCAAGCCTATTCAGTAAGTTGTGAACTACTACACCTAAGCCTTTCATTGATTTCATTCCTCTATACTAAGATCCAAACCCTAATTTTGGTGTATCACCTAGTAGGTAGTTTTCTTTCAGTCATTTCCTTTCCCAAGCATTCTTTCTATCCCTTTCCCTCAAAAGATTTACTTTTCATGTCTAGAAGAAAATTAAGGTGATTATGCAAGAGGAACCAGCCTAGAACCTGGAGGTGTCATCTTAGTTAGCATAGGTCCCACAACCCGGAGATGATTCCCATGTTATACTAGGTTATCAAGACTACGAGAGCTTGAAACAAGGGTGCAAACATAGTGTTTAATAGTAACAAGCATGGACATATAGCAAGGAAATTCATAGAGGTAACACCTTTCAATGGTTACTATTATTCATGCAATAAATTTGGTCATAGAGATATGAATTGTAAGACAAGTCAAAAGAACATGACTCAACATAATCAAAGAAATTAGAATCAGCCAAATATAAGAATTTCTTAGAATGTTACATGTCAGATATGTAACTATAATGGTCACTCAACAAAACAATGTAAAATGGTGACCCATGTCAATGTGCCAAGGAATATAAGGCCTCCAGTCATTTGTCACTCTTGTAACAAGGCTGGACACATCTCATATTTTTGTAGATCAAGAATGCAAGGTCAAGAAAGCCCTAAAAAGGATGAAGAACCAGTATTGGATACCGAAGGAGAAGTCAAGTTTGTGAAAGCTTCAGAGGATGCGAGCTTGATTTGGTCTGAGGTTAAGAAGGATAAGGTTGATGGGAATGTATTGGATGCATCCATAGTAGATGCACCCTCTACATCTATATGAATGGCCCTTAGGGTCATAAGAGGAGCTAATTTAGCTCTAAACCCCTACATGGTCGGTATACTCACCCTCTGAGTATGCACCTTTGGACTTAACCTTTTGGAGACTAGAAAAACCTATGTGCAAGAGTACACTAGCTGATTGTTTATAGAATGAAAGTTGTAAATTATCAAGTGACAGCCTGGTTTACGCGGCAAGCATTAATGGAAGAATTTCTACTTTAAAGTACAAAGAATTTTGTAGATCTCTCATTGCATTCAAATTCAGAGTGATTGGAGAGCAGATAAGCCCTAGCATTTGATTATGAAGGATTGCTGAATTGATTCACCAGTGATTAGCAGTACATTTGATTGGTTATGAAAGCCTTAACCCATCATGCCGATTCAGAAGTCTTTGAGATCATTTGGAAAGTGTTATACAAGTAAGTAATGGCTACACCTATTGTATTTGATGTGGTGGAGAAGAAAAGATATGTGTTTAAGATGCATCCATTCAAGTCCACACTAGATGATCTAGAAGGTGCATTCTCCCACACTCCCATAGGTGTTATGCATGTGGAAGAAATTAGAGCATACATATATTGCAAGAAGGAACCAATAGGTTTGGATAGAATAAGAGTGCACATGGAAACAATGATGAAACTTGATAAAAACTTCATGGATGAGTATGCGCAGCTTGAAAACCATCTGATAATTGAATATGCAACTGCATATGAGTTCTATGAGTCTGAATGTTAGAATAATTGAGAGGGGGGGGGAATCAATTATCCATAGTCCCAAATCAAAATGTATAATCCAAAATAATTTACTTAAACTTCTGCATCTCGGTAATAGAAAATACTATACTATCTATGCTTTTAACGATTACCAGTCAATAACATATAATGATTATCAATCAAATCCAATATGCAATGTGTAAAGTATGATAACAAACAATCACCATAATGAACACATAACACAAAAGATTTAATGTGGAAACCCTGTGAAGGAAAAAACCACTTGAGACCGAAAACCCAAAAATGTTCACTCTTCTGAAGTGAGGTCGGTGAAGACCCAACCCTATTAAAGGTTACAAACACACTTTGAGGTGTGACCTTGTTAGAGGATTTTAGACCAACCATTATTGTCCAACCAACATTCACTATGGGGTTGACAGGATAACAATGTTCATTCTATGAATGATACATATAAGACTTTCAAGTCCACTCTGTTAAGAGATTTCTCTATTTACAATGGTTAAAATATAACCACAGTTGATCTGATTACAATACAACTTTAATTGTAGATGTTCATATCTATATTATGCTCATTCAAATCCTCTGATCAATATATCAATTCTATATCAACAATAATCAATGACTTACTGTCACTCGATAATAGCTTTCTGACACTAGGTAAACTCTACAATTTGGTTCTCCTTAACCAGTTTGATCAGGCATACATGAAGCTTGTTCATGTGATAATTCTATAGTCTCCTTCTTCCAGCATGATTTTCATAATGAAACTCTAGTCTCTTAAATAGACAAGTAAACCATTTTCTTCTCTTCCACTAGATTTTGCCACTTATTCTCCTTCATCCATTTTGCTGCTTAAACCTTCCTCGACTGATGTGCCAATAACACATTTTGATTTCATCCTTTAGATATTCCTTGAATTATGCTAGCCATTGATCTTCATAACAAACATTATCTCCATCTTTGATTTCGATGTACTTTACAGCTCATCAATCCTTAATGACTAAACTAATCATTTAGTTCCTTTTCTCTTGCTCAGTTAACAAAAAAATGTGTCAGTGAACACAAGCTCAGTTTAAACTGTGCTCGGTATACACTACACTGCTCGGTGTATACTATGATGCTTCATCAACCAACCACACTGCCTTGTGTCTTTTAGCTTTTTTCCTCATCATAGATGAATGAAACATAATCAAGTCAATAACATAAGGTCATAGACTCATCATCAAGTTACCCAATGTATTCCTTATCCTCATCTGTCCTATACATCTTCCTCATGTAGATATTTCTATTCTTTATCTCTTTTACTCCTTTTCTATAGATGTTTAGGTATTGTAACTTACAAAATAAGTGTTGTCGAACTAGTTGACATCAATGACAACATATTACTGATTTCATCATATTACATATCTAATCAAAAACTTGGTGATCTCTAATCACAGATCTTCAATTAGGTTCTAAATCAGTTGTAGTTCATCAATCTCTCCCTTTGGCATTGATGGCAACTCAAGTAATATGAAATATACCATACACATACCAAAGATTTATTCTACAACTCTGTGAACAAATGTTGTACAAGCTCTCCCTAGCTTAATATGTTTAATCACTACGTTACTCAACAACATTACCAATGCAGCTTTGACATTATGCATATATGATCTTTTCAACTCTCAGATTCCTTCTTCTGTTCTTAGTAACTGATCTTCAGTACTCTCCCTTTCTTTCAGTTTGTCTCTCCCTTAGATAGATGTGTTCTCATTGGTACATATTGTTTCATATTGTTTATCTCTCCCTTTGAAAACAATGCCAAAGAAACAAAAAAACATACAACTCTATAGTAGCCATGTAACTCTCTATTGTCTGGTACATACTCTGTATCTCTGTATACCGATATGCCAATCTGTTCTAGTTCTCCAAACTTTTCACAACCTTAGACATGATCCAAAGTGTGAACTATGCTACATCAACTTGAATGATCTTCTGATAAGATTAGGTTGATGCAACATCCAGATCACATTAGTGACTGGTAGATAGGGGACAGACCCCAAGTCTAGTCCTCAAGTATTCAAATATATCCTTCGGTAGAGGCTTTGTAAATATTTCCACAAGTTGTTCTTTTGATATAACAAACTCTAGCTTAACTTGCTTCTCCCGTACTCGTTCTCTCAAGTAGTGATACTTAATAGATATATGCTTTTTTTTAGAGTGCATCACTGGATTATTTGAAATGTTTATTGCATTGGTGTTATCACAATATATAATCACTAGCTTAGTGATTATCTGATTCATACCTTCCAGAACTTGCTTAATATATGCAATATTTGAAAAGTTTGTAGCAGCAACAACATACTCTGCTTCAGCTGTAGACTGAGAAATGCAAGCCTACTTCTTACTTGTCCATGTAACAAGTCTTTCACCTAAGAAAAATGCTCCTCCAGTGGTACTTTTTCTGTCATCCACATTTCCAACCCAATCAGTGTCGATATAGACTTTGAGTTCAAACTTTCCTTCCTTAGGATACAATAATCCATAATCTTTTGTTTTCTTCAGGTATCTTAAGATTCTCTTTGTAGCAACCATGTGTGACTCCCTAGGGTTTGCAAAATTTTTTGCAATAATTCCTACAACATGTGCTATGTCTGGTCTACTATGCACTACATACATTAACTTACCAATCATAGATTGGTACAATGTCTAGTTCACCTTTGTAGTTTCATCTTTCTTAGTCAGTTTACATCCACTAGCCATCGGTGTTCCCATAGGTTTAGCATCTTCCATGCCAAATGTCTTCAATACTTCTTTGATATATTTAGATTGTGTGATGAATATCCCATCATTTTGCTAAATCACTTGTAGTCCTAGAAATAACTTAATCTCTCCGAACATAGACATTTCAAATTCACATCTCATTTCATCAGCAAATGACTTACATATTTTATCTTTTCCTCCAAATATTATGTCATCCACAAATATTTCAGCAATAAGAATAGTATCATCAGTATCTCCTTTCATATACAAATTATTGTTCTCACTTGTTCTAACAAATCCAATACTTAATAAATAAGTATGCAGCCTCTCATACCAGGCTCTCGGTGCTTTCTTCAAACCATATAAAGCTTTATGTAATCTAAATACCATGTCTTTCTTTTTTGGATCAACGAACCCTTAAGGTTGTACTATCCCATTCAAAATTGCTAACTTGACATCCATTTGGTAAATTGTGAACTTTTTGTGTGCAACATATGTAAGTAACATTCTGACTCCTAATCTAGCAATAGGTGCAAATGTTTCACCATAATCAATTCCTTCCTCTTGTGCATATCCTTTGCATACTAATCTAGCTTTATTTCTTGTTACCTCTCCATTCTCATTTTCCTTGTTTTTGAATATCCACTTAGTACCAATAACATTCTTATCTTTAGGTCTAGGTACTAAGGTCCAGGTTTTGTTCTTCTCTATCTGGTCTATTTCTTCTTTCATTACATTAATCCATTCATCATTTTCTAATGCAACTTTTACATTCTTCAGTTCATATTCACAAACTAGACATGTACCTTGTCTTGTCTTACTCCTTGTTTGCATGCCATCTTGTCTGTCTGCAATGATTTCTATCTCAAGATGATGTCTTTTGACAAAAATCTCTAGTATTTGATTTCTTCTTTCTTGTTCATCCTGTTTAGGTTCATTTTCTTGCTCAGTGGGTGCTTCCTACTCATTGATTTCTCTTTCCTGTTCCTCGGTATTATTTTCCTGCTGACCGGTTGTCACTATATGTGGCTTCAGTAGATACTTAGGTAGTTCAATGTAAGTGAATCTACCATAGTCTTTTGGTTCCTTTATGCTTTCATTTGCATTCTTATCATCAAACTCATCAACTTGAACATTATTACTTTCAATCATTTTATTAGTAACTATGTTTAGACACTTGTATGATTTACTTTTACTGGAATATCCTAGAAATATCCCTTCATCACCTTTTGAGTCAAACTTTCCATTTCTTTCATCTTTCAGAATAAAAAATTTGCTTCCAAAATTTTTGAAATAACTTAGAGTGGGTTTGTGTCCAAACCATAACTCATAGGGTGTCTTATTAGTGTCCTTCTTCAATTGTACTCGGTTTAGCACATAAATTGTAGTGCTAACAACTTCTCTCCAGTATGTTTGAGTAATATTCTTTTCTATCATTAATGTCCTTGCACAGTCAATAATTGACCTATTCCTCCTTTCATCAATGCCATTCTACTAGGGTGTCCTCAGTGCAGAGACCTATCTTTTAATACCATGCTCATTACAAAAATTAGTAAATTCATCATAGATAAATTCACCTCCTCTATCAGATCTTAAGCATTTCAATTCTTTACTAGTCTCTTTTTCTACTTTTGCTTTATAACACTTGAACATCTTGAATGCCTTAGATTTTTCTTTCAAGAACATGACAGTCATCAACCTAGTGTAATCATCAACAAAAAGAATAAAATATCTATCTCCATAATAACTTTGAGTTCTCATAAGACCACATAGGTCGGTATGAACCAACTCAAGAATCTTCTTTATTGAATAATCTTTGCTTTTGAAACTAGATTTAGTCATTTTACCTTTTTGACATTCATGACACATAACATGATCAAGCTTTGACAAGTTAGGTAGACCTCTAACTCTTTTCTTTTTACTGATCTTAATCATGTTATCAAAATTCACATGGCACAACCTTTTATGCCACAACCATGCATCTTCATCTTTCATCAATAAACAAGAAGACTAATCATTATCAAGATAAAAGAGATTACCTTTGGATTGTGTACCAGTTCCAACAAGTCTTCCTCCATCATCAAATATTTTCACCTTTTTGCTCTCAAAAGCAATTCGGTGGCCTAAATTATTCAGCTATGCCACACTCAACAAATTATAGTTTAATCCTCTTACCCAATAAGCATTTTCACATTTTAATCTATCATTTATCATCAGGGATCCTTTACCTCTTACCATACAAGGTGCATCATTTCCCATTCTTACAGATCCTCCATTGTATTCTTCAAGATAATCAAATTTTTCTTCATCACCAGTCATGTGATGTGTACAACCACTATTTATAATCCATGTATCATTCTTATTAACCTTAGAGATAAGTGTTGTCTCTACATACCTTTCATCTTCTTCAGAATCATCCTTCATTTCCACAAATACTACCTCCACATCATCATTAGTGTCGGTATCAGTGATATCTTCTTCCTCAGCAATGTAGCATACCTTCTTGCTTTTGTCATTATTGTCTCGGTTGTCTTTGTTATAGTGTCGGTAGCCTCTATTGTATCTTCTCCCATAGCTTCCTTCAGATCGATCTTTGGTTCTATCATCATCTTTCCTGTGTGGACATCTAGCAGCAATGTGGCCAACTTCTTTATAGTTAAAGCATGCTAAAGGTAATTTGCCTCTATACCTTCCTTTACCTTTAGGAAACCTTCTAGTCATAAGAGCTTCAAGTTCATCAAGATCATCATCAGTATTGCTATCACTATCATCCTTATTATTTCTACTACTAGACTTACCAATCTTCAAAGAAGTCATGAAAGCGGATTCAACATTCGGTACAACACTATTATCATAATTATTCAGTTCAAATGTTGTAAGCTTTCCAATTAGATTATCAAGAGTGAGTGTGCTGTTAGGTGCTACCTATTTTCATGAATTGCAGATATTCTGATGGCATAGATAGGCAATAGGGTCCTTAGAATTTTGCTTACCACAGTGTCTTCATCAATAACTCCATCCGATGCTCTAATAGTGTGAACTACCTCCTTTATTCTATTTGTGTACTGCACAATGTTTTTACCTTCTTTCATATTCATGTCATCAAATCTTCCTCTTAAGCTTTTGACTCTTGCTCTCTTGACATTCACATCACCACTATAAATTTGAGCTAGTTTATCCCACATCTTCTTAGCAGTAGTACAGTCCTTGATGTCTTTAAATTCAACATCTGAATAGGCAACAACAATCTCCATCATAGTAACATTATGTTCATGCCTATCCCTTAGTTGATCAAGGGTCAAGGGACCAGTGGGTGGTGTAAGGTATCCATTCTCCATCAGATCTAGGGCAAAATTCCCAATCCCAGATATATGAAGCTTCATTCGACTTTGCTATATTGTGAAGTTATCCTTGTTTAGCTTTGGCACTTCTCTCTTAAACATTTTGAGACCTTTGTGCTGAAGTCCTTAAAACTCTATTCCAAGCAACCACAACTCTGATACCAATTGTTAGAATAACTTAGAGGGGGGGGGGGGGAATCAGTTATCCACAGTCCCAAATCAAAATGTATAATCCAAAAAAAATTACTTAAACTTCTATAGCTCAGTAACATAAAATACTATATTGTCTATGCTTTTACCAATTACCAGTCAATAACATATAATGATTACCGATCAAATCCAACATGCAATAAGTAAAGTATGATAATAAAAAATTACCACAATGAACACATAACAAAAAAGATTTAACGTGGAAACCCTGTGAAGGGAAAAACCACCTGCGACCAGCAACCCAAAAATGTTCACTCTTCTAAAGTGAGGTCGGTGAAGACCCAAACCTGTTAAAGGTTACAAACACACTATGAGGTGTGACCTTGTTAGAGGATTTTAGACCAACTGTTATCATCCAACTAGTATTTACTATGGGGTTAACAAGATAACAATGTTTATTCTATGAATGATACATATAAGACTTTCAAGTCCACTTTGTTAAGAGATTTCTTTGTTTACAATGGTTAAAATGTAATAGTAGTTGATCTAATTAAAATACAACTTTAATTGCAGATGTTCAAATCTATATTATGCTCATTCAAATCCTCTGATCAATGTATCAATTCTGTATCAACAATAAAGAATGACTTACCATCACTCGGTAATATCTTTCTGATGCTCTGTAAACTCTGTAGTTTGGTTCTCCTTAACTAGTTTGATTAGGAATACATGAAGCTTGTTCATGCGATAATTCTATAGTCTCCTTCTTCCGGCATGAGTTTCATAATGAAACCCTAATCTCTTAAATAGACAAGTAAACCATTTTCTTCTCTTCCACTAGATTTTTTCGCTTATTCTCCTTAGTCCATTTTGCCACTTAAACCTTCCTCGACTGATGTGCCAATAACATGTTTTGATTTCATCCTTTAGATCTTCCTTGAATTATGCTAGCCATTGATCTTTGTAACAAACATTATCTCCATATCTGATTTTGATGTACTTTACAACTTATCAATCCTTAATGGCTAAACTAATCATTTAGTTCCTTTTCTCTTGCTCAGTTAACAAAGAAATGTGTCGGTGAACACAAGCTTGGTTTATACTACGCTCGGTATACACTACACTACTCAGTGTATACTGTGATGCTTCATCAACTGACCACACTGCCTTATGTCTTTCAGCTCTTTTCCTCATCATAGATGAATGAAACATAATCATGTCAATAACATAAGGTCATAGACTCATCAGCAAGTTACCTAATGTATTCCTTATCCTCATCTATCCTATACATCTTGCTTCATGTAGATATTTCTGTTCTTCATCTCTTTTACTCCTTTTCTACAGATGTTTAGGTATTGTAACTTACAAAATAAGTGTTGTCAAACTAGTTGACATCAATGACAACATATTACTAATTTAATCATATTACATATCTAATTAGCAACTCAGTGATCTCTAATCACATATCTTCAATTAGGTTCTAACTCAGTTGTAGTTCATCATGAATGGATAAAGATTATACTGAGTAGGATTCATGATGACCTATTCTAGATAGGTGAAGTACCAGTAAGGATCATAGGTGATGTAATTCATGAGATGACAGGTCTCTCTAAGAAAGGCATCATTCTTCCAGCAGGCAAGGACATGAGAAAACTAGTTGAGAAAACCTGCAAATCAAGAAGTGATAGGTGTGGAATAACAATAGAGCCTATAGAGGAGAAATAAATCAAATTGATGTCCATGATACTGGGATACAGGTTCTAGCACACCAATAGGGTGAATAGTGTGTTAGTGGCCACCATTCTAGTAGGAATAAGGTTGGTAAGAGAAAATGGAGAGTTCAATCTATGTGAGATCTTGCACACACAACTAATAGACAACATATGAGCCATCAAGCACGACAAGACCAAAATATTCAGGTTTGGGTCTTTAATAATCTATATGTACTTCCATATTCTTGGAAAGGTGTCTGATTTGTATCTAGACAAATCTATTCCCACTATACAATAGATATCCTTTAAGGTATCCATAAAAAGTACCCTTAAGGATTACATGAATCTAGAATTGGAAACATTTAGGGTCAAAATGCAGATGAGATATAGGATTTTGAAAAGTATTGTTGAGAAATACAAGGATGCCATTTATTTCATGGTGGAAACTGATAAAACATGCATGGAGGCTATTGAACCAAGAACAAAGTGGATTCATCCATTGGGATATGAAGTGGAAGAGCCTATTCTAGAGGCCTATGCTCAAGTTTTGATGTCAGCACCTAAGGACCCCAATGAACCTAGATGGGGAACTTATGAAGAGAAAATAAGAGAAGTAGATGTTGTATTGAATAGCGCAGCAACAAAAAGAAAGGTTTCCAAAGTCACTTCAGAGATTCTAAAAATTCATGGAGTATCCCAAGAAGACTTAGATAAAGCAAGGCAAGAGAAGATTTCTTTGGAAATAGAGAGCGTAGCTGTGGCAAAGACAAAGTCTGATGATCCAAAGATGAAGAAGGTGAAAATTGAGAAATTTGATGATCTGAAGGGTAAAATAGGTGATACCCCTTTTGTGCCCAAGGTAACCATTGACTGCACTAATCCTCCTGAGTGTAAGGAAATGCCTAAGAGGAAGAAAGAGATTAGTGTTATACACTAGGTTTGCACCTTTGTCTCAAGCTCTCATAGTCTTGATAACCTAGTATAACATGGGAATCATCTCCAGGTGTGGGACCTATGCTAACTGAAATGAGACCTCCAGGTTATAGGCTGGTTCCTCTTGGATAATCACCTTAATTTGATCTTAGACATGAAAGTAAACTTTTGAGGGAAAGGGATAGAAGGAAATGCTTGAAAGGGAAATGACTGAAAGAAAACTACCTACTAGGTGATGCACCAAAATTAGGGTTTGGATCTCAGTATAGAGGAATGTAACCAATGAAAGGCTTAGGTCTAGTAGGTCACAACTTACTGAATAGGCTTGCATAAGTGTTTCATAGAAGGGTCTGAACATAAGACACAATTTATGACCTGCAAGCAGACATTCACTTCTGCAACTCAGTGTAGGATTGAGACAAGACTGTTAGGGGGCTGAGGTATGCCCACAAAAGCATCTAAATTAGATCAAACACAATAACACAAAAAATCATAGAAAGTAAGAGGGATTAGGAACCCTAAGTTGTCATTGAAAAACATACATATGCTTTGATCCAATAAGAGATGACCCAAACAAGGAAGCATAGGGACATGAAGGATTGTCACAAAATACCTCTGCAATATCTGAATAATCAATGGGAGAAACACAACTGTATAAGCTGGAGGGTAGAGATGATACCATAGATGAACCTTAAGAAAAGATGAATTTCTCTTTTACAAAAGTCCAACTCCTAGCCCGAAAGCTTCAAAAAATAATATATACATACTCAACTACACGGAGGCAGGAATCAAAAAACCTAACTAGGGTTTCATGGATTTTACATTAGAATAATATTAAAACCCTAACCACCATCAAATCTAATCATAAATACATCTCTGTAATACTATGGCCAATTAGATATTATGTGCCCATCTATGTACTGCATCAACTCGCGGACAAGCAACCTAGATTCATCTGCTTTCCTGCACAAAGTCTTTCCATGACTGCTCAAGCTGGTACTTTTCTGAGACAAGAATCGACCCATGATGGCCACCTAGACTTCCTCATCATCTTCTTTCAACTGCAAATGTCTTGGAGACATAAATTTTTGAGCTACCTCACCGCTGTATACTATTGAATAAAAAATTGTAAAAAACCCCCTGGAGAGATTCAAATTTGAACTGCAACGGCTAGCTGGTCATTTTAAAACATAACTGTTGATCTTTTTTAATTCCTGGTAGATGAATGGCTATGATGCACTGAGAAAACAACTTAAAACCCCTCTGAAAAGTCAAAAACACCATGGAAGTCAGCGGCCAATAGGAAGCGAACATGTCAGCACCTCTATCATTTTTGGACCCACCTCGAGCCCCTTTCTCTTTTAAGTCTTTCAGCGACTAAGCGACTGAAGAATTCTAAGTCATGAGATCCTTTGGCTTACCCTAGTCTGGATAAGTGATTTAGCAAACAAGGCTTTTCGCTGAATCACTGGGTCTTTCTAATAACCCTGGTTACATTAATCAAACATGAGGAAACCTTCATTCACCAATTCATTGAATCATTTTAACCACTCATGAGAATTTTGGCTTACATTTGGCGAACTGGCGACTGAAGATGATCACCAGATCACTGAGAATTTTAGGGCCTCACTAACTTATCCTATGATCTTGAAAATACACACATTTGCACACTTGCCAGATCATTTAGAGTACTACTACCTTATCATAGGAATGAGTGACCAAAGAGAAGTTATCAAGGCCGTGAAATATTTTGTCAAACTTGGGTGCAGAATTGCCACCTATCAATCTTTTATTCACTCTAGCCACCTCATCAGCAACATCTTGGCACCTCTTTGACATCAGACCCACCTAAGACAAGATTCTAATCTAATGGCAGGTGCAAGATCTCTTTTAATCTTTCAGATCATACACCTGCCATAGATATTCATTAAGTCATGACCCCACTTGGTATATCAGTCTACCTAGAAGTCCTCATCAGCATGAAACAACCAATCAAATTTGAGCAAGTTAGCACACTTGATAGACTCAGACCCATGATCTGCAGAAAGAGCATCAGACGGTGGTCGCTAAACTGCTAACTTAACTAGCGTGCATCTTATCCCAGTGGCATAGCGACAACCACAAGATCTTGCTATACTTTAACCTCTTGAAAAGATCAGGACCCATTGACATGTGCCTAATCACCATTATGTGGACCAATCAGAAGCTACTATTCATATACATGTAGCAGTGGACCCGCCTAAATGAAGAGTTACGCCACCAAGGAGAATCAACAGTTGTCTAAAAATCACATCCCTCTGACACTTTTCATGAGAAAACATGCCAGCCGTTAGATCAAAAGGGGACTAACAACCAGGCCTATTGACAAATTACAAGTCATCTCCATTTGACCAATGAAAAGCTTCCAAGTAGAACACCATGGCAGTGGACCCACTAAACTCTGAAGTGCTGCATAGAAGGGAAGATCGATGGTTATCGTAAGATTGCAAGCCTCTGACACATGCTATGAGATCTTACGATAACCATTGATCTCCCCTTCTGGGACCCCACTCTGATAAGTAATCTTGATACCAAATCTACGGTGGGTGTATGATCTGATGCTCCTAGAATATTCCTTTAGACTATAAGACAACCGTCTGATGCAGAATCTCACCGCTACTTGCAGAACTAACCCCACCTTGACCTGGTGATTTAGTGACCAAAGGCCTCCTATTCATGAGAGACTTTGATAAACCATGGTTGAGCTAGGTGAATACATGAACAAAGGGGCTTTGCTAGTTTTCCGAATTACATGTGAACCCAGGGTTTGATTAAGCAAATGCCCGATTGAGGGCATTTTCACAGAATCACTGAATGACTTAAAACACCATTGGAAGGAAATAGAAAACTGGCGAACAAGAAGAAACCTAATATTCATGTGCCTTTTTTGATCACTTAAGTTTCTGATAAGGTAACAAGGAAATATAACATGGCTTAGGGTTTGTAGGGTTAATTTAGCACCAACAACTACTTTTTCAAATATTTAAACTGCAGACTAGGGAAATAAAAAGATTCCAAAGGCCAGGAAACAAGAGATAAATTCATGAAAACTTCAGGGATGCCTGGCAAGGTGAAAAAATAGACTTGGGGAAAGGTTTTAGCCAAATTTGCATGGACATGAAAATTAGGTTAACATTTTGGCAATTTTTGTTGGATGTCAGCTTGCTAGACATGGATCAGTGGTCTTGACATATCCATTGGGCATGGGGCTATCAAAACTCGAAAATTCTCACAGGGAGACAAAACTAGAATTGGAGAGACAAACTTGTGCACATGCACTTCTTGAAAAGTAGGAAACTAACCTAGAAAATAGGGAAAGAAAGCAGGGAAACTTATTTACAAAAATTTATAGAGAGGGGGGAACCTCAAAATAGGGCTTCATGTGGAAACCATTTACTAATATTGGCAAGGTATTTCCTTCAAGATTTGATAGCTAGAAAGCATTGGATCCCTTTCATTCTATGATTACAAATGGTCCACCCCAAAATGAATCAAATTTTGTATGCCTGCCAGGTCTGGATTTGAATTCATCCCATTTGAGAACTACATCCCCAACCTTGAAATTTTTGACTCTGGCTCTTTTGTCAAAACTCCTCTTTATTTGAATTTGATGGAACTCCATATCTTGCATTGATTTGTCTCTGACTTCTTCCAATTCCATCAACTGAGCATATCTAATCTGTAAAGGATCTCCTTCTTCCAACAGAGCATATTGAGTGGCCAAGTCCAGAGCTGGCAATTCAATTGAGATAGACAATTTGGCCTCTCTACCATATACTAGCATATAAGGAGAATTACCAATGATTTTCTTTGGGGTAATTCTATCTAACCACAAGGTAGACCCAAGTTTAGTATGCCAATCTCTCTAGTTTTCTTGAAGAGTCTTCTTGATTATCCTAATCAAGTTCTTATTGGTGGATTTTGCCAAGCCATTGCCTTGGTGGTAGTAATTGGAACTGGTATTCAGATAGATGCCATTTTTGACTACCCACTCTAAGACTTTGAGGCTTGTGAATGCCAAGGCATTATCTAAGATGATGGAATCAGGAGTGCCAAACCTATGAACTATATCATCATAAAAATTTAGGACATCACTCTTATTGGCCTCCTTTAAAGAAACTGCTTCTGTCCACTTGGTGAAATAATTTGTTGCAGTGATTATCCATTTATGGCCTGCACTAGATGGATTATTGATCATGCCAATGAAATCTATACCCCACTTCATGAAAGGCTGATCTATTTTGATTGGTTGTAGGGGCAAGGCTGCAAGCCTCTCTTTTCTTGCAAACATGGCACACTTGATGCATTTTCTAACATAATCATGAATATCCTTAAAGATAGATGGCCAATAGTATCCAACCCTCATGATTTTAAAAGTAGTAGTCCTAGGAGAGAAATGACCTCCAAAAGGTCCATCATGAAATTCAAATAGGACATCAGCTATCTTTTCTGAATCTATGCACCTTAAAAGGAAACCACTATGATCATTTCTAAAAAGAATTTCATCTATTAGCACAAAAGGAACAGATTGTAGTCTATAATACCTTCTTTTTGCTGAATCCAAATTTGTAGGACATTGTCCTATCTTCAAATAATTGATCATATTAGGTAACCAACTTGCTACCTTGGCTTTTTCTTCTGTATCATGCACCAACAGAGATGCATCTATTCATTCCAATCTCTTTGAACTTTCATCCTTTTCCAAATGCTCACAAAGACCTCTTCCTCTAACTAGCTTGGCGGTTTGAATATCAATGTCATATTCCATCACCTTGGTGATCCAACCAGCTCTTTTCTCATTTAGGTCCTTCGAAAGCAAAAATTCTTTGACACTTGGATGAGTAACTTTTAAGTGTACCCTACTATGGGTCAATAGATATTTGAACTTTTTAAGGCTCTTCACCACAACAAGCACATGTTTTTCTACAAAAGAGTATCTCTGTTTGTACTCTTCTAAACCTTTGCTAAAGAAAGCAACAAGCTGCTCCAATCCATTTGAATTTTCTTGAGTCAACATTGCAAATATAGCATCATGACCCCCATAAGCATAAAGGATAAAATCCTTATTGAAATTTGGATTTAGGAGAGTAGGGACTTTTGTTAAGGCCTCTTTGATAGCCTAGAAATTGACTCTTTAGTCCAACTTAAAGATGAACTCTTCTTTAACATGGCTGTCAAAGGCTTGAGTAAATCTGCAATGTTAGGCAAGAACCTCCTAACAAAATTAATCTTTCCTATGAAATATTGGAGACTTTTCTTGTGATGTGGTAGGGGTAGCTCAAGGATAGCTGCAATTCTCTCAGGATCTACTATGATCCCTTTTTTGGATACTATATATCCCAACAATTTTCCTTCATGAACTACAAACACACATTTCTTGGGATTAAGAGATATCCCAAACTCTCTACATCTTTCAAAAATCTTCCTCAAATGTTTGATGTGATCTACCACATGCTTTGAATAGATAGTTATGTCATCTAAGTAGACCAACAAAAATTTGTACATGAGGCTTTTAAAGGCCATATCCATTGCCTTTTGAAATGTAGCTCCTGCATTTGACAAACCAAAGGGCATCTTTTGATAAGCCATGGTTCCCCACTTGGTTGTAAATGTAGTCTTATATTGATCCTCTTCATTAACCAAGATCTGATTGTATCCTGAATAGCCATCCAATAATGAAAATCTCTCAGATCCAGAGACACATTGTAAGATTTATTCCATAGAGGGTAATGGATGGCGGTCTTTTAATGAGGCCCTGTTAAGATCCTTGAAGTCAACACATAACCTCAATTCCCCATTCTTCTTCATGACTGGAACAAGGTTGGAAACCCAACTAGTATGCTTAATGGGGTAGATGATACCGCTTTCTATTAATTTGAGCACTTCCTTATGCATAAGTGGCTCAAGCTTGGGATTAACAAGCCTTTTTTTTTGCCTCACTAGTTTGGCATTTGATTCTAATTCAATAGTGTGCTGAGCAAGGGCTGGATCAGAACCTTTGAGGTCCTCATATTTCCATGCAAAAACATCATTGAATTCTTTGAATAATTGGGTATAAGCTTTCTTTTCTAATTTAGTGTTCACTTTTCCAAATTGTAGGCTCTTACCTGGTTCCAACTCTAATTTAACACAATGTTCTTGTTGGACTACCAAGCCAGCTTTGTTCTTCTTGACTGCATCATCCTTGTTGAAAATAGTCTCTAAGGTAACAAGACCTCTAGGCATCTTATTGGACTTCAGTTGTATCACCTGATCACCATAGTTTTATGATAGCCTATCTTGATTGTGTTCTGAAAAAACATCTTCTTCAAACAAGAACTGCAGAATTTGTTCATCATCGTCAAACACCTACCAATTAACATCATTATCAAGAATAGATGGTCTGACAATCACTTTGATATACTGTTGATCCATTTCTTTTGAAATGCTATTTGGGATGTCATATTGGGATCCAATAGTAGCTAACCTATCTACATTTTGATTGAGTTTCCTAGGGATAGCAACAATATTGAAAGCATGGAAATCTTCAATTACATCCTAAACTCTATTTTTGTATGCTTTCAAAGTGTCATTTTTGGTTGCACTTATCCCTCTCACTTGGCTGACAACTAACTCACTGTCACCAAAAAATTTTAAGGCCTTAAGCCCTCTTTTTCTAGCCCATTCTAGTCCATTGACTAGACTTTCATACTTTTCCATATTGCTAGTGTAGGAGAAACTAAATCTAAAGGAAGTATAATACTTTTCTCCTTTTGGGGACACTAGCATAGCACCACCACTAGAACCATGTCTACTTCTAGCTCCATCAAAAAATAGTTCCCAAACTTGATTGCTCTGATCATCTGCATCAGTGTCTTCTTTGAGAAGGCTTGGTTCTATGACATCATTTTCTTGTATTAAATAACTTCCCAAACCAAAATCCCAAATAAGATTTTCTTGGACCTCTGAAGCTCTTTCATCTAGAAGAATATTAGGGATATTCTCTATCTTTGTGCTTGCCTCACTAATAGTTTTGAAGTCACTGTCATCAAATACAGGGTAGTTTGCATTGATGGTATTGGACACATATGGTTCTATATGGTGTGCTGCTAATGGTTCTAACTTGATGGTGACCTTGGTCCCATACCTTATATGAAATAACATGTGAGACCAGTCAGAAGATAGATAGCCTCCTATCTTAGCTGTAAACTCCCTTGAAAGAAATATAGCGAATAATGTAGGGAGATCTATGATATATATATATATATATATATATATATATATATATATATATATATATATATATGTATATATATATATATATGTATATATATATATATATGTATATATATATATATGTATATATATATATATATATATATATATATATATGTATATATATATATATATATATATATGTATATATATATATATATGTATATATATATATATGTATATATATATATATATATGTATATATATATATGTGTATATATATATATATATGTATATATATATATATCAAGGAGGATGGAGAAATTAGGACTAGCATGAAGGATTAGACTGGTATCCTTGGCCATACCTATAGTATTGACTGAGGATCCATCAAGTTGTGTAACCTTCTTTTGGAAGGGCTCATATTTTAGTCCTAATTGGTCAGCTACTTTCTTGGGCATTACAGTGCTAGTAGCTCCACTATCTACCATACAATTATGTACTAAAGATTTTCCAATGATTAAAGATACATAAAAGGGAGGTGGCTTTGAGTTCCTACCTTGTGTGGCATTGGCCTTGGAGTTGCTACTTGGAACTTCCTTTTCTTGATCAGTGTTAACCAACACTGGCTTTGTAGCTTCTTTTGCAGGTTGAGGAGTTGCTACCTCTGTCATGGCCTTCTTTAAGATTTCAGGCTGTCCTGGAAGAGCCAGAGAGTCCCACATGGACATGGTGACATTCACCTTTTTCATGTTGTCTACAATATTAAATGGTGTCACAGTGTGTACTCTTTGTTGTGCCTTTACTATGATGGGCTCCACTTCTTTTGGAATTTGGCCTTCTTTTCTTGTGATGACAGGAGCCCCCTTAGGTATGATGGGAGTGGCTTGCTACAGTGGCTTTGCAGATGTAGTAGCTTTGGCTTTGGAATCTACTCTCTCTATGTCTTGAGCTCTTCTCTTTTCTCTTTTATAAGCAACAAAAGAAGCTTCATCATTGACTCCATTGAAGTCTGGTTGCTCCCAATTAAAGAGAGCAGTCTCATTTTCTTGTGGTTCTTGTTGAGGGATTGATCCACTAGATGAAGCCTCTGATTGAGCTTGTGAGGCATTTTGAATCATTAGAGCTTGGTTCATCAATCCATTTGAACATGTAGCCTAATTGTGAGGTTGATTACAAGGAAAGCACCATTCATTATCCATATCCATATTGTTTTGACTAGGAACCATATCCTTCACTTGGTTTGCAGAATTTAGAGGTGCAGGGTTATATGGTTGGAATGGTCTCTAATTGAAACTTTGTCTTTGTCCTTGATACCCTCCTTGGTATGGTGGCCTGTTTTGTTGATAAGGCTGTCCTTGATTTTGATATTGCTGATTAGGACCTTGGCCTTGTGGCTAAAATAGAAGTCTGATTCCTTGAACTTGTTTCTTCAAATTTGTAACCTCTTTAGTCAAGTTCTGCAACAAGTTTTTCATTTCTTTCTTACTGCTTTCTTGGCTATTCTTTATCTCTTTTAGCTCTTGAGAGAAACTAGCTGTTAGCTCTTGACCACTAGTACTGGCCTGAGGTGCTAATATGGTGGGAATAGGTGTAAATGGAGGTACTTGTGCAGGTGCAATGGGTTGAAGGCTAGGAAAAATGGGCATTGGAGGCCTTCTAGAAATCATGCCTGCTTGAATCAAACAATTTTCGGCCTAGACAGCTATGTCAAAGGCTTGGGGTAGAGAAGTACCACCCATAGACTAGATCATGAAAAAGATTTGACCATTCAAACTTTGAAAGTAGTAGAGGAAAGTATGGTCAGCTGATGGCCTTACAGAGACTGGAATTCTATTCCATGTCTTGAGGAATCTACTATTGTAATTTGTCATTTTCTCTTGAGGGTCTCTCTTAATAGTTGTTAACTGCTCAAATAGAGACAAGTTATCTAATTTATCCTCAAAATGTTTACTTAATACATCCCCTAACTCATCCCATGAAGTAATGGAACCAACAGTTAGAGTTCTAAACTATTCTAGAGCCTTACCTTTTAGAGAGGCTGCTAATAATTTTGTGGCCACATCCTCTTGAGTAATGTTGTGTATGCTACAGATGGTGGTCACATCTCTTATGTGTTCAAAAGCAGTTGTCTACCCTTCACTAGTGAAGTCAGGTATACTCTTTAAGTGCCACCAAGGGCACATCATGATGTTGAGAAAATGCCAATGGGCTCCCTTGGTTGAATGGTGCAAAGGAAAACTATCTAGCCATTGCAGGAGTTGGAATCTGAAGATTGACAACTATGTGAGCTGTATTTGTTGTTGGATTTGAATCCTCTTCTAGATCTCTGGTTAGAGATCTGCCTCTTCTTCTAGAATGGAAGGACAAAGGTCTCCTTTCTAAAGTATCAGGGGGTGTAGATTGAACTCTCCTTGTAGGGGATGTTCTTTGAGTTGACCTGCCTTTATGACTTCTTCTTGAGGGAAACTCTAACAATTTAGTGGGCTTTGAGCTCCTAGTCTCAATCTTTCTCATAAACCTTGAGCAAGGTCGGCCTGAATCTTTGAAATTAGTGGAGTCACCAGATATACTTGATGAAACAACTTCTAAAAGTCTATATTATGTAGCTTGTATATCAAAGATAGCATAACCTTCAAATAATGAACTTCTTGTGTAGTCCCACTAGGCGTGCCAGAATTGTTATACACTAGGTTTGCGCCTTTGTCTCAAGCTCTCATAGTCTTGATAACCTAGTATAACATGGGAATCATCTCCAGGTGTGGGACCTATGCTAACTGAGATGAGACCTCTAAGTTCTAGGCTGGTTCCTCTTGGATAATCACCTTAATTTGATCTTAGGCATGAAAGTAAACTTTTGAGGGAAAGGGATAGAAGGAAATGCTTGAAAGGGAAATGATTGAAAGAAAACTACCTACTAGGTGATGCACCAAAATTAGGGTTTGGATCTCAGTATAGAGGAATGTAACCAATGAAAGGCTTAGGTCTAGTAGGTCACAATTTATTGAATAGGCTTGTATAAGTGTTTCATAGAAGGGTTTGAACATAAGACACAATTTATGACCTGCAAGCAGACATTCACTTCTGCAACTTGGTGTAGGATTGACACAAGACTGTTAGGGGGCTGAGGTACACCCACAAAAGCATCTAAATCAGATCAAACACAATAACACACAAAATCATAGAAAGTAAGAGGGATCAGGAACCCTAAGTTGTCATTGAAAAACATACATATGCTTTGATCCAATAAGAGATGACCCAAACAAGGAAGCATAGGGACAAGAAGGATTGTCCCAAAATACCTCTGCAATATCTGAATAATCAATGGGAGAAACACAACTATATAAGCTAGAGGGTAGAGATGATACCATAGATGACCCTTAAGAAAAGATGAATTTCTCTTTTACAATTGTCCAACTCCTAGCCCGAAAGCTTCAAAAAACAATATATACATACTCAACTGCATGCAGGTAGGAATAAAAAAACCTAACTAGGGTTTCATGGATTTTACATTAGAATAATATTAAAACCCTAACCACCATCAAATCTAATAATAAATACATCTCTATAATACTATGGCTGATCAGATATTATGTGTCCATCTGTGTACTGCATCAACTCGTGGACAAGCAACCTGGATTCATCTACTTTCCTGCACAAAGTCTCAGCATGAATGCTCAAGCTGGTACTTTTCTAAGACAAGAATCAACCCATGACGGCTACCTAGACTTCCTCATCATCTTCTTTCAACTACAAATATCCTGGAGACATAAATTTTTGAGCTACCTTGCCGCTGTATCCTATTGAATCAAAAATTGGCAAAAACGCCCCGCAGAGATATTCAAATTTGAACTACAACAACTAGCTGGTCATTTTAAAACATAATCGTTGATCTCTTTTAATTCTTGATAGATGAATGATAGTGATGCACTAAGAAAAAAACTTAAAACCCCTCTGAAAAGTCAAAAACACCATGGAAGTTAGTGGCCAATAGGAAGCGAACATGTCAGCACCTTTGTCATTTTTGGACCCACCTCGAGCCCCTTTCTCTTTTAAGTCTTTTAGCAACTAAGCGACTGAAGAATTCTAAGTCGTGAGATCCTTTGGCTTACCTTTGTTTGGTTAAGAAATTTAGCGAATAAGGCTTTTCACTGAATCGCTGGTTCTTTCTAATAACCTTGGTTACATTAAGCGAACATGAGGAAACCTTCATTCACCGATTCGCTGAATCTTTTTAACCACTCATGAGAATTTTGGCTTACATTTGGTGAACTGGTGACCAAAGATGATCGCCAGATCACTTAGAATTTTAGGGCCTCACTAACTTATCCCGTGATCTTGTGAATACACACATTCGCACACTCACCAGATCATTTAGAGTATTGCTACCTTATCACGTGAATGAGCGACCAAAGAGAAGTTATCGGGGCTACTAAATATTTTGTCAAACCTGGGCCTAGACTTGCCACCTGTCAATCTTTTATTCACTTTGACCACCTCATTAGAAACACCTTGGCACCTCTCTGACATCAGACCCACCTAAGACAAGATTCTAATCTAACGGCAGGTGCAAGATCTCATACCCTTCGAATATTCTTTCAGATCATACACCCACCATATATCTTCATTAAGTCGCGACCCCATTTGGTATATCGGTCTACATTGAAGTCCTCATCAGCATGCAACAACTAATCAAATTTGAGCAAGTTAGCACACCTGACAGACTCAGACCCATGATCTGTAGAAAGAGCATCAGACGGTCATCGCTAAACCACTGACTTAACTAGTGTGCATCTTATCCCAATGGCATAGTGACAACCACAAGATCTTGCTATACTTTAACCTCCCAAAAAGATTAGGACACACTGACATGTGCCTAATCACCATTATGTGGACCAATCAAAAGCTACCATTCGTATACACGTAGCAGTGGACCCGCCTGAATGAAGAGTTACGTCACCAAGGAGAATCAATGGTTGTTTGAAAATTGCATCCCTCTAACACTTTTCATGAGAAAACATGCCAGGCGTTAGATCAAAAGAGGATTGACAACTGGGCCCGCTGACAAATTACAAGTCATCTCCTTTTGACCAATGAAGAGCTTCCAAGTAGAACACCATGGTAGTGGACCCACTAAACTTTGAAGCACTGCATAGAAGGTAAGATCGATGGTTGTCATAAGATCGCAAGCCTCTGACACATGCTATGAGATCTTATGACAACCGTTGATCTCCCCTTCTGGAACCCCACTTTGACAAGTAATCCTGATACCAAATCTATGGTGGGCATATGATCTGATGCTCTTGGAATATTCCTTTAGACTATAAGACAACCGTCTGATGTAGAATCTCACCGCTACCTACAGAACTAACCCCACCTTGACCTAGCGATTTAGTGACCAAAGGCCTCCTAATCACGAGACACTTTGATAAACCATGGTTGAGCTAGGTGAATATGTGAACAAAGGGGCTTCGCTAGTTCACTGAATTACATGTGAACCTAGGGTTTGATTAAGAAAATGCCCGACTGAGGGCATTTTCATGGAATCGCTGAATGACTTAAAACACCGCCGGAAGGAAATAGCAAACTGGTGAACAAGAAGAAACCTAATATGCACGTGCCTTTTTTGATCACTTAAGTTGCTGATAAAGTAACAAGGAAATATAACAGGGCTTAGGGCTTGTAGGGTTAATTTAGCACCAATGGCTACTTTTTCAAATATTTAAATTGCAGACTAGGGAAATAAAAAGATTGCAGAGGCCAGGAAACAAGATATAAATTCATGAAAACTTTAGGGATGCCTAGCAAGGTGAAAACAAAGACTTGGGGAAAGTTTTTAGCCAAATTTACATGGACATGAAAATTAGGGTAACAATTAGCACCAGTCATACATCCTCGTGAGTAACAAGAAATGAAAAGAACAATCAAGCACCTCCAGAAGTAAGTTTCAAACCTAGTCTCAAGGTGTTGAGCTCAAGGATTATTGATGAAGGTAGGATATATCAAGTAGGGAAGTTCTATAAGAAGTATAGTGAAATTGATAAATCAAAAATTCATGGAATGATTGTCAAACATATGCTGAAGTTCAAAAAGACAGTCCTAGAACTGAAGACTATGATTCTAGATAATGTTTGGAACATATTAGAATTCCTAAAGAGACAAGCAATGGAGGAAGATCTGAGAATAAGAGAGAAGATCCTATATGAGAGTTTTCCAGTATGTTCTCTAGAGGAGAAAAAGTTTTTGTTAGATCTGGTGAAGCCACACCTCAGAACAAAAACAAGAAGCCTACATATAATGGACAAAAACTTTAAGTTAGTTGCAAAGGAAATAAAGAAAGCCTTTGAGAAGGTCTTCATGAACATGAACATGTATCTAGTTACTGCGCCCATAGCTCAAGTTCCCACAAAAGTTGCAAAAGAGTCAAAGACCATAAATGTACCATCTAAAGGTGCATAGGATTCGGTGCATGTAGTTGATGCACCCAAAGAAGTAGAGAAATCTTCACCTATGACAAAAGCACACAAGAATGAAATAATTTTCATTAACAATGTTGAGATTGAAAAGGTGGCCTCAGATACTAATTTGGACAAGTTTGAAGAAGCCTTTGTAATCACTCAAGAGGCTGAAAATCTATGTAGCAACACTCCTCCCAGTCAACAAGAAGTACTGATTGAGGATGTGACAGAAAAGAAAGAACAAGGAAAAGAAATAGAGATAGAATAAGAAGAAGAAAAGAAAGAAGAAGAAAAAGAAAAGGAAGCAGAAAAACAAAAAGTAGAAGTAGAGATAAAAGAAAATGAACCAATAGATAAATAATCTATTAAAATAAGAGTCAAATAGGAAGTAATGGATAGTACTCCTATCACTCTAGTACACTAAGCTTAATTTTTGTCAAGTTTGACACCTGACACAACCAACTTGGATTCATGGAGAGAAGAAGACCTGATCAATATTAGTGTCTTAGCTATAGAAAAAGCCAAAGAGAAACAAGTGATGAGGAATCCCTTATTTGTGGAGTCAATGGACATATTGAACAACCTGTTGGCTTCGGACAAGAAAGTGCCCAAGGTTAGTAAAGTTGATGATGTTAGCAACATCCTCACAACCTTTAAAACTAACTTTTCTAGCTTGGAAGAATCTGCATGTCAAGTTGCAGAAGAGAAGTATAAAAAGAAAAGGTTAAGTGAATTGGTCAGTAACTTTTCAGTAGACCTTAGATCACTCAAAGTTGGACAAGCAACTTTGAAAGAGTTTGCAAAAAAAAGGAAGAAAAATTATTGCTAACTGTATGGATCAAGACAAGTTGACTGATGACCATTTTGAGAAGATTCAAGAGGTAGAAGCTATGATAGAGAAAGTAAAGAAATCAGTGAAAGAACCATCCACTGATGTAAATATGTGCAATAATGTATATCAAGGACAAATTGACAAAATTAAGAAAGTAGAAAAGGAGATGTCAAAAATAAGGGCTAGGCAGACTCAAATTAGAAATGCGCTTACACCCTCACTAGATATACTTAATCAAAATATCAAGGATATCGATGCTACCATGGTGACATATGTTCAAGGTCCTAGTTCAGACTTGGAGAAGATGGAGAAGCTACAATATGCATTATACGTCCATCTCTAGATTGTTAATTTATTGATTACATTTTGGAAGAAAGAGATCCAAAACTTACAGATAGCATATCTGGATGTTCTCTCACTGTAAGTATTTGTAGATATAGTTTTGAAGCACCTTTGTCATTAATGTCAAAGGGGAAGTATGTATAGAATATGGAGTTATAGATATGTATAAGGGAGATACAAGATAGAAGTTTTTTGTATAAGAGATAAGTTAGCAACTATGCCATATTACTTTGTTGCCATCAATGACAAAGGGGGAGATTGTTGGAAAGTTGACTATAATAGTGTATATGACTTAATATAGTGTTGTTATTATAGAAAAAAAGTCATATAGTGTTCTGGAGTCAGTGCACTTGATGAGAGGATCAGAAATTGATTAAGTGTTGAAGATTGGACAATGTACAAAGTACCTAAAGATCAGAGCATGAGCACACATGCATATGATAGAATTATGGTATACACCCTATAATTTAAGTTGATAGGATCATATTCATGCTACATCTAAGATAACATGATCAAAAGATTCAGTATGAGAAAGATACAAAAAGTTCAAGTTGCATAGACAGTGAATGCCAGAGAAGAACAGTGTAAGAAACTGATTGTTGGTATTTTGGTTAGCAGTTATATTATTATTGTGTAAGGGCTATGCACCTATTGTATTTAGGTTATAGACATGTAATTAACTTTGTTAGTAAACATTCTTGAACTAATTCATTTGGAAGCGTTGTGTGTAATTGGTTAAAGGGCCGACCTAGTTAATTGTTTTATATGCGCATATAAATATTAGATGCACCATTGTAATTAGGCATGAGAGTTGATATAGAGTAAAGAAAAGAAGAGAAGAAGTGTGTAAAGAGTTGCTAAGATGTATTAGAGCTTTTCAAGAGATCAAAGCCTCAACACATCAAAGGAACTGATTAGACAAGCAGTGTCATAGTGGCAATTCATCCAGCAGATATAGTGTGTATCTGAGATCAGAAGGTTGTAGCCTTCACCACTTGAGTAGTGAGCTCTAGGATAGTGAGTCCACATGCATAATAGGGTTATTGTAAAAGACTCCTAACAGGGTCTGACCCTTGACCAAGTCACTGTACTAAATATATTGTAAAGTAACTCCTAATAGGGTTAAGGATCTTGTAACAAAGATCATAAAACACTAGTACAAAATATTAGTGGGTGTCAATTCCCACCGGGTTTTTTACCTATTTGGGTTTCCCTGTAACCATATTGGTGTTATGTGTTGTGTTCATGTATCTTATTTATGTTGATGTTCATTTCAATACATAAGCATTCAAGTTAATTTTAAAGAGCAAAATAAAAAGATAAAATATAGTGAACACTGATTCACACCCCCTCTCAGTGTTCCCATTCCTAACAAAGGGGTCCTAAGTGGTCATAAGAGATCATAAGGGGTCTTGAGACACATTAATGTGCCTTAGGACCCCTTACAACCCCTTATAGCCAATTATGAAAACTTACCATACATCTTAGGGGTTGTAAGAGTTGTTAAGGGGCCCTAGGAAACATTAAAGTGTCCTAGAACCCCTTATGAACCCTTGGGATCCCTTACCATACACTGATATATGGTACGTGGTCCTAAAAATATCTTAAGGGGTCCCACAACACATTAATGTGTCCTAGGACCAATTAAGACCCCTTACAACTACTTAGGACCCCTTATCATACATTAGTGTATGGTAAGGGGTACTAAGGGGTTGTAAGGGCTCTTATGGGGTCATAGAACACATTAATGTGTTCTAGGAACCCTTAAGATCCCTTATTACCCATTAGGACCACTTACCATACACTAATGTCCTAGGACCCCCTAAGACCTTTTATAACCCATTAAGACCCCTTAAAATATACTAATCTATTTTAAGGGGTCCTAGGACACATTAATGTGTAATAAGACCCCTTAAGACCCCTTAGGACCCTTTAGGACCGATCCCTACATGTTAAGATGTCATAGGGCCTTTTAGCACACCTTAGGACCCCTTACAATACATTAGTGTAGGGTAAAAATTGTACCTAGCTGCGGACACAACACTTCAGTAAAACATTAGAGATTAGCAAAATTGAAATCTACAAGTAATTGAAACTAAGCTAACCAGGAGATTTACTACCTTCTAGTATGTGTGAGTATGATTTTCTTAGATTGAAATCAAGATCAGTGACAATGCAACACCTAAATCAAGGATTTAATGCAAAAGAATGAAAAACTATATGGATGCAGATTAATCTATTTTTTTGGATTTTGTATGCAATTAGGATGAAAAACTGTATGAATCTAATATAGAATGAATCGAAATGATATGCAGAATAATATAAGAATGATATGAAAAAATATGAATTCTTATGACCAATAATGAAAAATCTCACAAATTGCCTGTTGCAAGTTCTTGATTCTTCAGCTACAAATTCGCCAGAGTAATTGTGCAAATTTGAGGGTGGTTTATTGTAAAGAGCTAAGCCTTGATTTTATAGAAATCTAGGGCTTGAGGATGCATTGAGAAAAGCCATAAATCTCTCTTGATAAACTCAGGTTGATTTTTGAGTCAACAAGAAATTAGAAATAGATCAACTCACAAAATCATGCAAAAATAGCTTTTTAACTCAAATCAGAAGTTTAGATCAGCTTTCAACTCAAAATAGATGTTGAGTTTAAAAAAGATAACAACTTGAATTGATTTTTTGATTTGAAGTTTAACTGCTCCTTCAAATGTGCATAGATAATTATGAATTAATTTAAAAATAAAGTGATTTATCTTCAACTTAATTGATTTTAAATTTAAAACAACTGATTTATGGGTTAATCAATTATTAAATCAAACTTTTATTCAAAAATTATATTATTAAATATTGACAACTAACAGTAATTAATTAAATAAGAATTTAATCAATTAGTCATGAGATTTTTGATTTATTGTCAAAATTAAATAATATAATTTAGGAATAAATATAATTGAATTTAGTTAAATAATCAAGTGGCAGATCTAAATCTGATTAATTAAATATTCAGAATATTCAATTAATCAAACTTTAGGATAAATATGATTTATCGCCAAATAATTATTAAATCAAAGATAATTAGGATAAATAAGGAATATTCAAGGAATATTCTTCGATGTAGAATTTAGGATAATCAATTAGGTTTTGATGATTTGATGTGTAGATGTGCCTTAGGTTAGGACTTTGATGTTGATTTCGATCGATTTGATGATGTAGGAGGTTAATGAACCTATAGCCCATTTTTGGGGTATTACATTTTGCCCCTCTTTGAATTACTATGCAAAGCACAATGGTTCAAAGATTAGTATGTGTTTGATGTATGAAAATGATTTGAAAGATGAACCGATTCCGAGACAGAAACCGATTGAAAGATTTAAAGATGTTAGGTCCTGATTGACCAAAGATAATGTTAACTATAGCAACAATGAACTGGTGATTATGAAAAAGTGTCAAAACACCTGATTTTGAACCTTATGATTATGAAGAAGTGAGTGCTGATTCCAGACCTAAATGTCTAGAGGAATCGTAGTGGTATCACATCTGAATCCTTTTGTTACAAAGAATCAAGGAAACAACGCTAATGAACCGATGGTTACAAAAAGCTGATACAGTTTACAAGATAGATTAGGATACCAGATTGATATGGATCTCAATGAATCTGATATACCCCAAGCGATGTGCCCTAAGCGACGAGGTCTTTAGATGAATCAACAACTAGACGTGGTTGTTTTCTTGATTACTGAGAGAATGATTTGGTTTACAGAATTAGATTTATAGACTTGAATGATGTGCAATACCATGCCCCCTTTGGGATGAAAACCAAAATCTGACAAGAAAAGTTAGTATTGAATGATTTAGAAGCATGTTAATTGATTTGAGAAATGGTTATACAAGCCCGAGAATGCATTCTGCATTGTTTGGAGGTCTTGGAGACCAAGTTTGACTAGGTTTGACCATGAGTTGACCATGGGTAACCAAGTTGAAATTTCAAATAGTTTGATGTAAGATAAACAATTAAGTTGAATTCTAGATTTTTGTAATGATTGAAGGTCGATTATGCAAGCAGTTGACCGTCTTGGGTCCAAAAAATTTAAATCACAATTTTGACATAGTAAACGATCTCATATTTTGATTTTCATCCCGAAAATGGGTTTAGAACGTTGAAATTAGCTAGGGGTGCAATTTTCATGGAAAACAGAGCACTTTGAAAGATTAGGTCAAAACCTATATAAGGGCCAAAAGGGTCATTTTCAATTCATTATTCACATTTGACTTTTGAAACTTTCATGGAGCCCTTTGAGTGAGAAATGGTGAAGATTAAGGTACCTATGTCTTCACACCATTTTGAGTGCAGTTGGAGACATCAGAGACCTCCGCAGTATGGACATCTGGTAAGTGGACCTCTGTGCCTCTTTGTAAATTCCATTTTTGCATGTTTGTAGCCTTTTTAGATCATTTTTCATACATTAGGAATTTTTAATTTTTGCATGCATAAAAACTCATACGACATTCCCCTAGGAGTCGTACAACTTTTCAATTTCCTGTAGAGTGTCATCCTAGAACCCCTATAAACTCATATGAGAGGGACCCAAGAGTCGTACGACATTTCATCGGGTCCCTCAGTTGTCGTACGGGAACATATGCATTGTCATATAACCATGAATTGTCATATGGGACCTTGCTGAAACTTGTACAACTTTTGATACCAGACTGTATTGTCATATGGAAAACAGTGAGCTAAAAACACCCTTTTAGGTCAAAATTTTGAATTTTTTGATTTCATAAGCTGATTCCTGAGCATTTAATGTACCTTCTGAGATAGTCAACTTTTGAGTTTCTATACTTTTAGCCTATTTTTCAACTAATTTACTGATAGGATACCATGTTTTTGTGTTGTGTAGGTCGTCTATCCTGATGTCCATGTTCATATATCACACCCTGCCACTCAGAGACTCTGCGTGTCACTTCCTGATCCGATGAGAGTGCATTTAGCTTCATGTAGTGTTGAGTATCTAATTCGGTTACCAGAGATTTGGGTAAACCATGGGCTTTTGACTGGGTTGATCAAGCGCTTTCACTTTGAGACACAAACCTTCCATTTTCCTACTGGAGAGTTGATGGTCACACCAGAGGATGTGTATCGTATTCTACGTATTCTATTCCATGGCCTGCGTCCTGAATATGTGAGTTCAGGGAACTCAAGCTTACATGCTTTTAGGATACTATTTGGAGATGATACACAACTGACATAGTCGATCTCTTGGGAGTCCTTAGTTCAGAGATATGGGCAGACCCATAGGTTAGAGTGCATACTAGCTGGTATGATAGGAGGTATCATTATGTCCGACCATCAATAGAACGGTCTCTTGATGGGCTGGGCCCCTATGGTTGCTCATTTGATGGCCACTCCTTTTGAGTTGGGTTGGGGTTAGTGTATGCTGGCTCATATGTTCTTTGAGATGCACAAGATTGTGTATCAAGAGAGCAAGTCATTTTCTTTAGGTGCATTAGTGCTTCAGATTTGGGCATGGAAGCACATCCCAATATGAAAACCAATATGTCAGCCGCAGTGCTAGGCACAGGAGCTAGTGATTTATATTTATTCAGGATATGTCACATAGGTGTGTTAGCACTGGTAAAAATTTTCATGGCTGCGTCCCCTTTTTCCTGGCCTCTGCATCCTATTTCTCCTATTTTCTGCCAAAACCCTAGGCAAAAATTCAAAAAATCTAGTCGTTGCCATGAAAAACCCTTGTTTTGTCTTGCCTTGTTCTAATTTTGTGTTACCTTTTTTGTGTCACTTAAGAGTCCCTTAGTGTATGTGGTTATTTTCTCACAGGCTAATACTTTTTCATGCCTTGTAAACTTTTTAGTGGTTCAGCGAATAGTGTTCGCGTAATCTCTAAATGCTTGGTAGTCTTATCTTTTTATCCAGCGACCCGGTGAACACTAATACCTTTTTCCCTTAGTTGCTCATTCGCAAAGTGGAGGTGCCTTGTAGTGAGATTCTAAATCGATGGTTGTCTTATAAGCGGATAGAATCTTTTTGGCTCATAAGATCTTCCACCCACCATTGATTTCTTGTTGTGACGTAGCTTTTCCTTTCAAGCGGATCCACATGCCAGGTGTGCTGATTTGGTGGTATCTGATTGGTCCACGAGGTGCTGAGTTGAATTTTATTAGTGGGTCTTGTGTCAAAGAATCTGCATAGCAATATAAAAAGTTGATCCAATAGTTATTGTAAGATCTGATAGAATTTGTCAGAGGTATGTGCTTTTGTGATAATCATTGATCTCTTTTCAGGAGGGCCTAGTTTCTGGTCTAAGGTTTTGGTGGAGCGGTTAAATCTTTGGCAGTCCTGATAAAATCTTTGGTGTTCACGCATTCTCATAATTATTTGGCAAAGTTCTAAACTTTTGGTGAATGGGTGAATAGGTGTATTCACTGAATCTCTAGATAACGTGGCAGTGTTTCAAGTTTTGCTGTGAATTGGCGAAAGTCTTTGGTCGCTAATTCGCTAGATCACCAATGGGCCCTCATCTTTTTTATGTATTCAGTAGTTCATAAAGAGTAACTCAAGGTTATGAAAGGACTTCACGATTCAGTGAAAACCTTTGTTCGCTGAATCGTTTGATCTAACATGGGTTAAGTAATGTTTCCTGCAACTTGGAGTTTCCCTGCAATCACGTATTCATTGAGTGGTCAAAGGATTAAGTGATTGCTGAGAATGGTGGGACCAATTGCCATGTGTTGCTGAGGTGTTAGGTTTTGATTGGCCATGGATTCTAGGTATGCGAACACATTAGTGGGGCCAAGGATTTCTAGTTCAGTGGGTTCTGACGTTGTCAGAGCATCGATGGCCAGTGTATGATCTTAAGGGTTTTCTCTGACACTTGAGATCTTACGCCCGCTATTGATCACTTTTGTTGTTAGAGGGTTGTCAAGGCAGGGAGAGATTCTCCATCCCATAGTTGTCTTATAATTTGAAATAATCTTTTGGCTCTATGCGAACTTCAGACAACCGTCGATCTTCTTGATGTGGGCCCGGTAAATTTATTAATCTTTTTGGTGGATTTGATAAAGGGTTAGTAGCGCTAAAAAAGTCCAAAGGTTTTGCCCTTTTGCACAATAAAATGGTGAAGTGCTAAAAGGTCTGGCGATTTGGCAAACAAGCGTTCGTGTAGTAGCTAAATAAACTGGTAGAGAGGAAAAATGTTCAGCAAATTGGTGAAATTCCTTCAGTCGCCTGTTTGCCAATTATGAACCAAGGTTAAGTGTCTTCCTTTGTTCACTGATTCACTGAGGTTAAACATGAGTTAGGGGTTTCATTTCGTGAATGAGATTAGCTTTGTCGCGTGGTTGCAAAATGTAACCAGGATTCCTATTAAAGGTAAATCATAAGACTCATGAAATATCAGGATCAAACGGTCACAATATAAAGTTGATTGAAATTTGAATGTCGACTGCCGATTTGCTGCTTGAGCCATAAAGTAACCATTGCAGGTCAAATTCATATTTTTGAAGGTTTCTCAATGACAGAAAGGACTAGTTTTTAATGCTTTCATGACCGGATTTGATTAGTTTGGTGGTGCCGATTGTTGCAGTGTGGTCTAGCGAGTATGATGATTACTTGTAGGGAGTTTTATGCCATGGGGAGAATGAATAATGGTGCTCGAGGCATGTTGCAGGAGTCAAATTAGAATGAATTTGCAAGAGTTTCTTGATCTTCATTACATTTCCAGAGGATTTACCATAAGTGAAGATTGATTTTGGATCTAATTGCTCAGGGTTTCTTGGTTTTCCCTCCCAGTGTATTAATTTTAGATATGTTTGAATTGTATGGTGGGTGGAAACCCTAACCCTTACCCTGGTTATGCGTAGCTTGTTGCATCCTAACTTGTTTTGGGATTCCAAGGTAACCAGTGGTATATAATGTTGAATTTTTGATTTTGTAGGGGTTCCAGTTTCAAAGTTTTAAAACTCAGTCCAGAGTTTCTGGTCCCAGGATTTTGTAATAGTTTTTGACTCAGTGTTTGTTAATGAAAGAAGAAAGTTGTAGGTCTAAGCTATAGTTTGCAAGCAGGGTGCCTTGTGGTTCATTGTATACATAGAAGGAATTCATCATACTTAATACAAATATCTGGTTCTTATCTCTCCTTTGTGTCAAGTCAAGTAAGCTTTGAGTTTTCTGGCTCATTACATATTGTTTGTATGTATGTATCTTCATTCTTGAGTTCTAATCTAGGATTGGATTAAATTATGCTCTAGGTGGGATATGAGTTTTCCCCTTGTCTATGTAAGGATGTTTTGTAAGCAGTAAAGATTAGGATAAATGTATTTATGGCTATGAATTCTCAAGTATTCTCAAATTTGTGTGTCTTTGTGTCTAAGGACTCTTGCCCAATGGATGAGGCACTAGCCTAAATGAGTATCTCTTTTGTTAGCATACACTAGTTGAAGTTATTGCATCCCAAAAATATTGAAATCAATATCCTTTTTAAGCTTTAAGTAGTTGGTTGTGTGGTTTTGTCACCCTATAGTAATGGAGAGTAATGAATGTGAGGTTAGCATTTAGCACTTTCTTACTATCAATCTATTGTCTGGACTGAGTCTTTGGTGTGTGAAGTATAGTTTTCACTGGGTTAGGTGCACCCACCTTGGTTTTGTAGAGCCAGAAGTGAAGAGGGTAGTCTTGTCCCTATAGTTGGTCTAGTTACTCTAAGATCCCTATACATTTTGGAACTAACCTCTCCTAAAATCTATCTGAGGGTATATTGGTAGCCTAAGAGCATAAGTGTCCATTTTGAACACCAACAAGATGGTGACTCTACTAGGGAAATGTTACACAAGTCTATATTAAGCCGTAGGTCATCATTGGAAAAAATAGGGTTATTCTTGTCCCTTGTCTTGTCAACTGATTTGGATATTTGTTAAGTGAGGAAATAGTATTGTAAGATTCCCAATATACTTGGGTGGAAACTCAAACATCTTTGCAGCAGTGTTGGTTAGTAGATTTTTATAAAATGAGTTACAGAGGTACTAGGTCCCAAAGAAAGGAGCATCCTGAAAACATAATGGAAGAAGGTATTCCAAGCACTTCCAAGCCTAGTCAGACAAGGGGAGGAAAGAAGAAAAGAAATGTTTCTCATACTTGGAGAAATAAAAAAGATACAAGACAAGAAACTCAAACCAAGCCTAGTCAAGAAGAAAATATTTTAGAATATGAAGAGGCTATTGATTTGGGACTAAACCAATATAAGGATGAATTTCAAGTGGGAGATGATGAGTCTGAGACTACTCTCCCTGAATCAGAAGAGATCTTTGAAGAGGTCTATGAATTGGAAAGAAGAGTCCAAGAACAAGTTGCTATCAGATAGAAAAGGGAAAAGGACAAAGAAGATAGAGTAAGACAAGCCATGATAAGGGCTGATCAGCTAAAGAGGTAGTTGTTAGATTTGGAGGCAATTAATTTTGTCCCAGAGCCTGAAAGAGTAGAGGAACAACCTATTGTGTATAAAGCACATGAGATAACTAGGCCTAGAGATAAGGGCAAACAGAAAGCTATTGGAGTTTAGATGAATGAACAAGTTCATGTGGAAAACCCATTAGAGCAAGGGTTGAGATTAGATGTAGACCTTGAGAAGGCTAGAAAGGAAAAAGAAATGTAGGCTAAGGAATTGGAGAAGGCAGAGTTGGAGGCCACTACTGTAGAAATGAGGAAGAAGATTGATTTTCTCAAGCATACCTCAGGACCTTCAAATGTTGCTGCTTCCTTTTTGGGGCAAGATGGAAATCATGGTAACCTTGCAACTTAGACAAATGGCATTCCAGGTGCTTCTAAAATTCCCGTTGATTCAAACACAAGGACATCTACATCTCAAGGAATGGATCTGCCTCAAGGAGTTCCTATTCATGAAAGGTACAAACAACTTATCTTTTTTGGTATTCCTGGTTATCCTAATGTAATCCTTGATGAAATTAGAAAGAAGCTCCCAAAGTTTACTGGAAATAATGTCATCACATATGAAGAACATCTAAATTTTTTTATGGATGTAATAGATGATTATAATGTTGAGCCCAATGATGTTGTAATGAAGTTATTTGTACAATCTCTAACCGAGGATGCTAGGGATTGGTTTAGAGGATTACCCCATGCTAGTATAGGATCTTGGAATGAATTTAGGAATTGTTTCAAGGAGCATTATGGAGATAAAAAAAATGAGGGTTTTATCTTGAATGAATTCAATAACATAAAGAAAAATTAGAATGAAGAGGTCCTTGAATTTAATATAAGATTCCAAAAGGCTATGCATAGGCTCTTGCAAGTTATCAGGTTAGATGAAAGAGTGTGTCTTGTGACATACTTGAATTCTTTTGATGTGAAGATGGGTTACCTCTTAAGGGATAAGAACCCTAGAAATCTTGGGGAGGCTTACAAGTTGGCTGTTAACATAGAGAGTAATAGAAGAATATCAGGAAAACTAGGGAGAAGAGATGATTATAGGCCTCAAGTGAAAAATAAGAAGGAGATGGGGAGGTCTGCTAACTTTAAGCCAAATGAGGAGGATAATCTAAAGAAGATTCTAAGCACTTTATAGGATCTAAAGCTTGATGAAAAAGGAAACAATAGGGTTGCAACAAATGACCGACCTATTTCAAGTATTTTTAGTAGGCAACCAAGAATGCAGAATTACCCATACAATACTCAGTGGAAGGATGGTAAGCCCATTTTTCTAGTTAAAAGGGATAGGCCTGATGATAGGATTCCTGATCCTTTACAAAGAAATTCAGTTAACATGAATGATGACATCCCATGGTGTACTACTTGTTAGTCTCCTCATAGTCCAGAACATTGTGTTATTGCTCTAAATTTATCTGAGAATCAAGAACAGGATGAGCAATATGATCAGAGTGGTTGTGCAATGACTTCTTCACATGCATGGGATGAGGTTCACTCTACTGATGGTGAAGAAGAAGAATTTGATGACGTTGGATGTGGTATAGTGAAGTGTGAGGAACATGTTTCCTTAAGGAGACCCTCTGATGAAGAAATTGCTCAAATCACTCTAGACATGGTCACTCAAGCCATGAGCAATTATAATTTGAGAAATAGGATAGTTGGAAGCACAAATGGTAAACCTGGTAGCATGTTTATCAAGAAATAAAAAAAAAGTACACAACAACATGAGGAAAAGGAGAAAGATGCTGGTGTTGTCAGTAAGGTTAAAGTAAAAAAGAAGATGGGACCTGCTGCAATACCTCAAGGTAAAGAAAAGACATCAGAGATAGTTGTGCCTATACCTCAGAGGGATGATGAGTTTTTACACAAAGGTAAGTCTAATTTGACTGAGATTAAGGAAGACATGGGAAACCATACATATGTTCCCATTGATATGACTAAATTGCTTTCACAAATAACTGTCAAGGTTCCATTGTTAGAAATGATGAGAATAGAAGAGCACAAGGTCAAGGCTTTGGATTGGGTAAATGGTGCCTCTTCTATAAAGATCCAAGAAATGAATAGAGGTGATAAGCATGTGGCTTCTTTAGATGACACACTTGACAATAAAAATGAAGAAATTGTCTTTGAGATCCCTCAGAGATATTTGGATGAAAACATTGTAAATACTGCATCAGGGATAGTGGATCCTTTTTTCTTGTCCCTTATGATAAATGAAAAATTGTTGAAGAATTGCATGATTGATTCAGGAGCATCAAACTCTATCGTGCCTACAGAGATCATGAAGTCATTAGGACTGAAGGTAGATACACCTCATGGGAGATGCCAAGCTATGGACTCAAGAGAAGTACCAGTTATTGGTACCATTAAGGCTTTGCCTTATAAATTAGTAGCATTTCTTGATAAACTACTAACTATGAGTGTTCTTGTAGTTGACATTCCTCAATATGGAATGTTGTTATCTAGAAAATGGAGTGCCTCTATGGGAGGAAGTATTCAATGTGACTTGTCTTTTGCTACTTTTAGCATTGAAGGAGAAAGTGTGAAAGTTTCAAGGTAAGCTATAACTCCACATATGATTGAGGAGGATGAAGATGACAATATGAATTGTTTTGTTGACACTGACATTGGCTCTTTCCAAGTTCAAGAGAGAGAAGTGCAAGAAAAGGTCAAGCCTGTCATTCTGGCTGATGATGAAAATAACATGGTAGAAGGTAATGTCTTATGGACCTTGTATTTTGATGGTGCAAGTTCAAAGGAAGGTGTTGGAGCAGGAGTGCTATTGATATCCCCAAGTGGTAAGACTTTTAAGTTTTCTTTCACTCTCTTGTTCCCTTGCACAAATAATGTTGCTGAATATGAGGCCCTACTGATTGGTTTGAGACAAGCATCAAAACATGGGATCAAACATCTTAGGGTGATTGGTGATTCTAATTTAATAGTTTCTCAGATTAGAGCAAAGTATGCATCTAAGAATCAAAGGCTGAAACAATATAGAAATGCTGTTTGGGATGAAATTGAAGGTTTTAGTGCCTTTGGTATTGATTGGGTGGATAGGAGCCAGAACAAGATGGATGAATTACTGGAAAACATAGCATTAAGGCTAGAGGATATTACTTTTGTGGGGATATCTAGGATTGAGTGTAAGTCTAGGCCTTCTATCCCAGACAATGTTAAGAATTGGCAGGTATTTTCTGATGATCAGGATATACTAAGGTTTTTGCAGTGTGAATCTCATTTTGATGGTCATGAGATGGATTTCAGCACTTATGTTGACATCATAAATGGAAAAGAGAATGTTCTTGGGAAAGAAGTTTTGCAACTAAAGTCAAATAGGATCCCAAGGGGATTGGTTTCTCTTGAGAGGGCATTTGATGATAAAGAAAGGACTTGTTTTCCTAAATTTGTTGATAAGATAAATGATTTGGAGGAAATAAATTTAGGAACAAGTCAAGTACCCAAAAATGTTTACATAGGTAAATGTTTGTCTCAAAAAACTAGGAACAATTTGATTGATCTTCTCAAAAAATTTAGACATGTCTTTGCATGGTCTTATGATGATTTGAAAGCCTATAGAGAAGATCTATTCCAGCATGAAATACCATTGAAGGAAGGAACTAAACCTTTTATGTAGAAATTAAGGCCTGTGAACCCTACCTTGGCACCAAAAATGCAAGATGAACTCAAAAAGATGATGGATGCTGGCATTATCAAGCCTGTCAGACATTCTACTTGGGTGTCAAACTTGGTTCCGGTCAGAAAAAAGAATGGTGACATTAGGTTATGTGTTGATTTTAGGAACTTGAATGTCAATTCTTTGAAGGACAATTATGGTTTGCCTAATATGGAGAATATGCTACAAAGGGTTACTAGATCAGAGTTAATGTTCATGATGGATGGTTTCTCTGGATATAATCAGGTCATGGTCATGGCTCTCTGGACTCAAAGTTATGGTGGGCACTATGGGCTGACAGGGTAACTATTAAGAAAGCCATAGGTTGTGCTCCATTTGATTTGGTATATGGAATAAGTGCTAGATTTCCTCAAAATAATTTATTGCAAATGTATAGGTTCATCCAGGCATATGATGAAGATTTGAATGATGAGATGAGAGTAAGAATGGATGAGATGATCCAGTTGGAGGAGGTGAGGAAAGATGCACATGAAAGAAATGAGACATTGCAGAGACAATGTAAGAGTTTTTTTGATAGGAGAGATACTCAAAGGAGTTTTGAGGTTGATGACCTTGTCTTGATATGGAATGCAATGTTAGAAGATAAGGGGAAGCATGGAAAATTTGATCCAATTTGGTTGGGCCCTTATCTTATTGAAAGAAAATGGAGGACAGATTCTTATGTCCTAAAGGATTTAACTGGTGGTACTTTTGAATTGCCTATTCATGGACAATTCCTAAAGTTTTACTTCTCTTGAAGTATCTTTTCCATGAACAATAGTTTAGGTTTTCCCTTGTACAGTCATCTATTTTTTTTTTTGGGTCAAAGTTTTGAGTTGGTCTACTCTTCTAGGAGATTCTAGCTTGCTCGTTGTATCTACAAGTGATACACATCCCCGAGTATGAGCCACTGTTAGCACTGGTAAAAATTTTCATCGCTACCTCCCCTTTTTCCTGGCCTCTGCATCCTATTTCTCCTATTTTCTAGCAAAACCCTAGGCAAAAATTCAAAAAATCTAGCCATTGCCATGAAAAACCCTTGTTTTGTCTCACCCTGTTCTAATTTTGTGTTACCTTTTTTGCACCACTTAAGAGTCCCTTAGTGCATGTGGTTATTTTTCTCTACCCGATGTTCATTGAATCAGCTAATACTTTTTCATGCCTTATAAACTTTTCGGTGGTTCAACGAATAGTGTTCACATAATCTCTAAATGCCTGGCGGTCTTATCTTTTTATCTAGTGACCTGGTGAACATTGATATCTTTTTCCCTTAGTCACTCATTCACAAAGTGGAGGTGCCCTGCAGTGAGATTCTAAATCGATGGTTGTCTTATAAGTAGATAGAATCTTTCTAGCTCATAAGACCTTGCACCCGCTGTTGATTTCTTGTTGTGACGTAACTTTTCCTTTCAAACGGGTCCACATGCCAGGTGTGCTGATTTGGTGGTATCTGATTGGTCCACGAGGTGCTGAGTCCACTTTTGTCAGTGGGTCCTATGTCAAAGAATCTACAAAGTAGTATAAAAAGTTGATCCAATGGTTGTCATAATATTTGATAGAATTAGTCAGAGGTATGCGCTTTTGCGACAACCGTTGATCTCTTTTTAGGTGGGCCCAATTTCTGGTCTAAGGTTTTGGCAGAGTGGTTAAATCTTTGGTGGTCCTAATAAAATATTTGGTGTTCACACATTCTCATAATTATTTGGTAGAGTTAAACTTTTGGTGAATGGGCAAATAGGTGTACTCACTGAATCTCTAGATAATGTGGCAGTGTTTCAAGTTTTGCTGTGAATTGGCAAAAGTCTTTGGTTGCTAATTCACTAGATCATCAGTGGGCCCTCATCTTTTTTATGTATTTTCCAGTTCACAAAGAGTAACCTGAGGTTATGAAAGGACTTCATGATTCAGTGAAAAAACTTTGTTTGTTGAATCATTTAATCTAACATGGGTTAAGTAATGTTTTCTATGACTTGGAGTTTCCCTGCAGTCATGTATTCACCGAGTGGTCAAAGGGTTAAGTGATTGCTAAGAATAGTGGGATCAATTGCCATGTGTTGCTGAGGTGTCAGGTTTTGATTGGCCATGGATTCTAGGTATGTAGACATGTCAGTGGGGCTAGGGATTTCCAGTTCAGTGGGTTCTGACATTGTCAGAGCATCGACAACTAGCGTATGATCTTAAGGGTTTTCTTTGACACTTGAGATCTTACACCCACCGTTGATCTCTTTCATTGTTAGAGGGTTGTCAGGGTAGGGAGAGATTCTCCATCTAACGGTTGTCTTATAATTTGAAAGAATCTTTTGGCTCTATGCGAACTTCAGACAACCATCGATCTTCTTGATGCAGGCCCGGTAAATTTCTTAGTCTTTTTGGTGGATCTGATAAAGGGTTAGCGGCGCTGACAAAGTCTAAAGGTTTCACCCTTTCACACAATAAAATGGTGAAGTGCTAAAAGGTCTGGTGATTTGGTGAACAAGCATTCGCGTAGTAGCTAAATAAATTGGTAGAGAGGAAAAATGTTCAGCGAACTGGCGAAATTCCTTCAGTCGCCCGTTCGCCAATTATGAACCGAGGTTAAGTGTCTTCCTTTGTTTTCTGATTTGCTGAGGTTAAACATGAGTTAGGGGTTTCATTTTGTGAATGAGATTAGCTTTGTCATGTGGTCACCAAATGTAACTAGGATTCCTATTAAAGGTAAATCATAAGACCTGCAAAATATTAGGATCGAACAGTCATGATATAAAGTTGATTGAAATTTGAATGTCAACCACCGATTTGTTGCTTGAGCCATAAAGTAACTGTTGCAGTTCAAATTCAAATTTTTGAAGGTTTCTCAGTGACATAAAGGACTAGTTTTTAATGCTTTCACGACCATATTTGATTAGTTTGGTGGTGCCGATTGCTGTAGTGTGGTCCAGCGAGTATGATGATTACTTGCAGGGAGTTTTATGCCATGGGGAGAATGAATAACAGTGCTCGAGGCATGATGTAGGAGTCAAATCAAAATAAACTTGTAAGAGTTTCTTGATCTTTAGTACATTTCCATAGGATTTACCATAAGTGAAGATTGATTTTGGATCTGATTGCTCAGGGTTGCTTGGTTTTCCCTCCCAGTGTATTAATTTTAGATATGTTTGAATTGTATGGTGGGTGGAAACCCTAACCCTTACCCTGGTTATCCATAGCTTGTTGCATCCTAAGTTGTTTTAGGATTCCAAGGTAACTAGTGGTATATAATGTTGAATTTTTGATTTTGTAGGGGTTCCAGTTTCAAAGTTTTAAAACTCAGTCTGGAGTTTCTAGTCCCAGGGTTTTGTAATAGTTTTTGACTCAGTGTTTGTTAATGAAAGAAGAAAGGTGCAGGTCTAAGCTATAGTTTGCAAGCAGGGTACCTTGTGGTTCATTGTATACACAAAAGGAATTCATCATACTTAATACAAATATCTGGTTCTTATCTCTCCTTCGTGTCAAGTCAAGTAAGCTTTGAGTTTTTTGGCTCATTACATATTGTTTGGTTGTATGTATCTTCATTATTGAGTTATAATCTAGGATTGGATTAAATTATGCTCTAGGTGGGATATGAGTTTGCCCCTTGTCTATGTAAGGATGTTTTGTAAGTAGTAAAGATTAGGATAAATGTATTTATGGCTATGAATTCTCAAGTATTCTCAAATTTGTGTGTCTTTGTGTCTAAGAACTCTTGCCCAATGGATGAGGCACTGGCCTAAATGAGTATCTCTTTTGTTAGCATACACTAGTTGAAGTTATTGCATCCCAAAAATATTGAAATCAATAACCTTTTTAAGCTTTAAGTAGTTGGATGTGTGGTTTTGTCACCCTATAGTAATGGAGAGTCAATGAATGTGAGGTTAGCATTTAGCACTTTCTTACTATCAATCTATTGTCGGGACTGAGTCTTTGGTGTGTGAAGTATAGTTTTCACTGGGTTAGGTGCACCCACCTTGGTTTTGTAGAGCAAAAAGTGAAGAGGGAAATATTGTCCCTATAGTTGGTCCAGTTACTCTAAGATCCCTATACATTTTGGAACTAACCACTCCTAAAATCTATCTAAGGGTATATTGGTAGCCTAAGAGCATAAGCATCCATTTTGAACCCCAAAAAGATGCGCATGGGCCATACAGAGTATTGGAGGTGCGTCCTCAATGATATGACATTTGTGCTTTGGCATCCTTATTTACAAATAGAGGCTTGGCCTACTACTCGAGAGCAGTTTAGTTATTTCTTCCAGAGTCGAGTGTTGATTGGGTGATCTACCACAGTGATCAAGAGATTCATCATTACCAAAGTGTTGTGGTAGTATGGTATCATTCAAGATGCCCCATAGGACTACTCCACCTATGCATGGATAGTCTGAGAGATTGGCCTAGGATGGATAGAATGGTTATCTTATGTTCTATGTACACATGAGTATAGCGGTATTGTGGGTAGAGACTGGGACTACTGTCTAGATGTTGTAGATGCTGGGGTTACAGAGGGATATGTAGCTTGGCTCATAGAGCATCCCATATATAGATTTTTAGATCCTACTGAGCTGATACCCTCGATGGAGGAGGCTATGGATGTGATAGGTGCACTGATGGGTTGAGGCCAGAGATGGCGTGATACACAAATTTAGATGCCCCAACCTACACCTTTGAGGCTGAGAGTAGTGGTGAAACCATAGAGACCATTTGGTCATATGAGACCACCTCGTCCTACTAGTTCTTTAGCAGGCTAGCCTACAATTTTACAGAGGAGATCTACTAGAGGAGAGAGTGGTACATTAGATAGTATTGGTAGTGCAGATGAGTTACTGGGTGCACAAAAAGACAGGTGCTAGTCCTGATCCTTCATAGGGTGATACCGATTTTTATCTTGGTGCTGAGGTGAGACACTATAAGGCACAGAGAGTAGAGGTTGCTGATTAGCCAGCTAGAGATACAGATATGACCATGGCAGATGTAGATCCTAGTGTAGCACAGACCCCTCAAGAGATGATTAGGCATTTGAGATTATAGGTTAGGGAGCTGAGAGTACGGAGTGCTCATTTTGAGAAGTGATTCACAGAGGATGATAGACAACAATCAGAGCTCCGAGAGGAGAATAGGAGATTGTAGGTAGATGTGACACATCAAACTTCTTGAGCTTGTTAGAAATAGGGAATACTGAGAGGGGGGGTGAATCAGTATTCTGTAAACTTTTTCTTTCCCTCAATTATGGATATAATAGATTATCTTAATACATGCATAACATAGTAAACTAAAAACATGCATAACAATAAAGAAAATGAACTCATAACACATTATTTGTTCTCGAGGAAACCTTGGTCTAGGGAAAACCCCAGTGGGGATGGTACCCACAAAGATCCACTAATCAAAAGTATCCTATTAAGGATGTTGACCCTGTTAGGAGCCTATTACAAGCATATAGTGTCTCAGTCCTGATTAAGAGACTATAGGCCTTGTTAGAAGCCTCAACCTTGCTAAGAGTTGGTAGTACTGATTACAAATGATTACAAGATGAGCCCACTGCCCAAAGAAGTAATGTATAATGATTACTGATTACAAAATAGAGTAAGGTACATAACCTTATACTTATTTCTTGTCTTTCACAACTTCACATCAATATCTTTCACTATATCATCTATCTCGTTACAAATTACATCTCTCTTTCACATTTCATATGCCTTACATTTATACAAGTTATTAGGAATAATAACTTTTGCAGTCAACTTTACATGATAACATAAAGATTTACACAAGATACATATTTACCCAAGGGTTAACATCTAGGATGTCATCTCTTTATATTATTAAGACATTATTTTGATAAATAAAATAATCCCTTAACTCTTTACCAATTCTATCTTCATATTCTGTCATGTCGGCTTAACACTGTCTTTGGTAAAACTGCCATAACTTCTTCCATACATGTCATACAGACTTACACTCTTACGTGAGTCTTCAATAGTCATCATGGTATCTATGTTCAAGTGCACAAGCATTTAACTTACTCCAATCTACATCACCAATCAAAACTGTCTTCTGGGTACACTGGGAAAGTACTGCACATACTTGGACAATTTTGCTTTGCACTCTGTCATACTTGCTCTTTGTCATATGTAGTCTTCATGTAGATTATATGTTTCCATAATGATAACATCTAGATATCTAGCTCAGCCAAATTTCCAACAATCTCCCCCTTTTTCATTGGTGGTAACATATGAGAAAATTGGCTAAGTCTCAAAACTTCAAACACTCAAAATTGTGGCCATAACAAAAAAAATATATCCGCTGTCCTTATAACTCCATAAATATTATCTATATTCTATACTTCCTTATCATACATACATCAATTTTCTACTATATATCTCTCCCCCTTTGACAACAATGACAAAAAAAGATGCCAAAAACTGTGTTCAAAAACTCATACACCTTGATTCAGTATTGTAGAGCTGGTAGGCTTGCAACACAATTTGAAAAATTTACTTTGATGCTCTCTATCTCCTTCTCCCATGCCTTCTTAATGGAATTTGCAACACTGAGTAGTGCACATAGTCCATAAGATGCAATCTAACATGCTTGAAGGTTTGCAAAACTAAACTTCTCAAAAGATGTCTTCGATGCAAGACATTCTTGCAACTGTCCTTCAATAATGCTTATCTTTATTAAAATGTGCTCTCTTAGAAGAGTGAATCTTTTCAATTTCTTGTCCTTTTCATCATTGAGAATCCTTATTTCATCATTTAATTTTCTGATTCTTTTCTCAAAATCCAATATCTTTACATTAGGGCTGCCTAAAAGATTTGTCTCTGACTGAATTTTTGCTTCTTTAGCCTTAATCTTCTCAACTTCTTTAGATACATGATTTTCAAATTTTTTACATTGAATATACAAACTTTTACCTCTGTCCAGATTTCTTCTCAAGTCTTTTATACAAACATCCAGATTGTTAATATCATTTCTGATATTGTGACTTATATCATGAAATATCTTGGCCTCACAGGCTATCTAAACCTTCACTTTAGCCATATCTGATAAGTTAGTGAATTCATTATCAAATGCATTCATAACTTTCTTAGCTCTTTCTAGTGGGTTTTCTTCTGCTATCTGGTTAGTCACAATACTTTGTAACTTCTCTATTATTTCCAGTAAAGATCCTTCAAGGCTCTTCACCTTTTTTTTTCTTTTGAATAATTTTGTTTAGGGATGTGATCAATTCCATTTGATCATCATCATCTACCTCTTTCCAAAAACTTTCAAATATAGATCCAATCTGTGATTTCTTTTTAATCTCAGGTGTAAGACTAATCTCTTCTTTGTTAGGGACCTCTTTCTATCATTGAATTTTTGTGTTTTCTTGATTCTATGTTTTCTTTTCTTCCTCTTTCCTTGATTCTTTCTCTCCTTATACAATAGATCTATCTTATTCTTCTAAGGCCAAATTGTCAACACTGTTTTCAAGATTTTGAAAAGGATTATCATCACTATCCAATGTGATCTTAGTTCCTTCCACATGCATTGACTCATCTTCAATGTTGATTGATGGTGGAGAGGGACTCTTCTGATGCTTAGCTTCCTCTCCCTGTTTTGTTAACTCTGCTGCACTAGAGTGTTTTTCAATACTATATGCCATTACCTTCACTATTGTTTACTCTATTTCCTTGTTTATCTCTTCATAGTTTCCTCCCATTATCTAAATGGTTCTTTTTTTGGTTATCAGATGGGTTCCAAGTTCTTTCATTATTTCCTTAAAGTGATCTTCATCTCTGATTTCACATAGTTTTCTTACAAGATTTTCTCTGATTTTATTATCTTCTTCAGTTGCTCTCTTTTTCCTGTTAACTAGCTTCTCAAATAAATCATCAGGTATCTTACCTTGAATTGTGTCAAACTTCTTATCTACTAGGATCATGTGTCTCACAACTACATTTTCCAAATTCAATCTTTATGAATAGTTATAAAGATCATAGTACTTGTTCATCTTAGAGAAATCTCCATCATGAATAATATGATCATTTACCTTCTCAATATTTGGTTTCCATGTCTTCTTTTTCACTTGAATATCTTCATCATCTTTTATCTCTGCTATTTCCTTTGTACTGGTGGCACTATTATCTTCTATCTCTTACCTGGTCTAGTAGCTATTTCTTTCACTCTTTTCCCTGGTGGAGTTGATCTTGTAGATTTCCTAACTTCTTGTTCTTCTTGCTCTACTTTTACTTTATGCTTCATATTTCCAGTTTCAACCGATATAGGGGTGGAACAAACAAAACTTCCTTTTGTCCAATGTCTCTAAATGCTACTGCTGTATTCTTTGAAATCATAAACTCTTGTTTTGTCAATCCTATGTCCTTAAAGAATTTTCTTAATTGTACTTTCTACTCTTTTCTTAGACTGTTTATCTACCTGAATAGACTTTGCAGAGTTGAAGTTATCCTCAAAAGTCCCAAACATGTTTCTGTGAATATCCAACTTGCTCTTAAGCAATCTGTTCACATATTCTTCTGCTTTAGTTCCATAAATTTCATAGCCAAGAGGGTCTATGAACTCTACTCTAGGTTCAAATTATTCAATAAATGTAAAGTCAGTGTCAACTGTAAATCATATCTCATTCTTATACTTTTCAATAATTGAATGAGTGATTCTTGATCTATTTTTTATCAAATTTTGAAATGTTTTAATTACTAGAACTACACTCACATTGATCTTGTCAATAAGATGTCTTCTGAATACTGTTTTTATCCTTTCCATTGTGGTCTTTCCATCATTCCAGTCATCACCAATTGTAAATGGAAATCTTCTTAACAAATGAAAAAACATATAAGTGATCAATGATGAGAATCTAAACTGGGAGTTTTTAGTCTTCTTTATCTTCTCCAAGTTCTCAAATAACTAAATTCTCAATATTTCACACATGTCTACTTGTACTTTGTCAACACACATCAAATAGGCTACATGAATCATTCTAGCTACCATGTCATCTTCTCTTGAATTAGCACAAAATTTAACTGTAAGGATCTTGCACAAATACCCAACATCATCCTATTGTATCTTGCTAATCACTATACCTTTGCCATTGTAAGATGATTTAGTGTTGTCTAATACAGTTTTCTTCACATTATTTTCATTAAACGGTATGACTCTAGATTTAGATAAACTAGTTACTTCATGAATTAGGTCTGCTGTGATGTCTATCACTCTGTCATCTAACCAAAACTTTCCATTATGTATTCTGCTCAGAACTATCTTAGTGCATTCTTCATCATCAAATTCATAATGTAAAGAGTACTTTATGATTTCATTATCCTTCAAATGTTCAAACCCTACTCTCAATGAAATATCCCGATGGTAAAGTTTTTCATATTCCTTAGTAAAATCACTATCATTGAGGGTTTCAAGCTTACATCCCAAATAGCTTCTAACATTCTCTAAATGCAGAACTCCATTTGGTATGGATGATAAAACCAATTTAGGGTCTTCTTCCAAGGGTTCTACAGGTTCCCTTTTAGTCTTAGGTCTAATCTTATCTCTCACATTGTGAATCAATTAAATGTCCTTTTCTTCTACAAATTCTCTAACTGATAGATAGATTTGCTTAGTAAAATACCTCAATTCCATGATTTAGGGTTTGCGTAGATCCGACATGAAATTCCTTCACCAAATCCTTGTAAAATACTTCCAATAACTACTCCTTTGATCTCCTTAACAATTGTATTCGCTTTAATGATCAAACAATACTAATCATAACCTTTTAATATTTCAATCTCATTAGATTCTAACATTGCATTCAATTCTTTTGCTGCTTCTTTCCAAAAATTTGTTCCTACTTACCTGTAAAACTTAAAACTTCTTGCGATCTCACATAACATCATATTAACTCATGCGCTCTTAACCATAGCATCACTACATCATATACTATCTTTCATCAACTGTACAAGACTCAATTCATCCTATACTAACTTCTACACTATCCTAAGTTCCTATTCTACCATGTTTTATTAATGAATTAAGTACTTTAAGATGGGTTAGGTAGAGATTCACTCTTACCTTTAGATGCTTCACCTTTCTGATTACCTTCAATGCTGAATGTATCTCCTTGATCTATGGCTTTAATAAACTTCACTTCTTCTGAATTACTACAACAACCTCCATAACTATTTCTTGCATTTTCATTTCTCCTAGCATGACTTCTAGGGTTAGGGTTCCTCATGTTATTCATCTAGAAAAACTTTTCTGTATGACCAAATTTGTTGCATATCTGAAAAATTACTCCATTATTTCCATATCTCGATCCAGTCTGATTGATTTATGATCTACAATTTCTGGCAATGTGTCCAACCTTGTTGCATCTATAACATACTACTGCATTTCTTCTGTTCATATCTTCAGTAGGTTTCTTATCTGCATGGTTAGTATCTCTAAACATTCTACTACCATTATTATTCTCATTAAATTTAGGTTTCCTACATTCAATAGCTCTATGTCCAAAACAAGGACAATTATAACAATAACCATTAAGAGGTTTAAATTGCTTAGCTATACAACCTTTCTTCATATGACCAAAATTATTACATGCAAAACATCTACCTTTAAATTTTGTTTGCATACCTTAAGGTGATTCTTCTTGTTTAGGTGGTTCTTCTTGTTTAGGTGTATCTTTAGATTTGTCAACTTCATCAGATTTATTTTCTTCTATGTTTTCAGAAACTCTTAGATCTAGTTCCTTGCTTTCTTTACTCACTTTAGATGAGTTAAATCCAAAACTAGTTTTATCATAGAATGTCTTTTGATAAGAAATTTGTTCATCAATCTTCTCACTAGTAGAATATAGCTTTTCAAGTCATTTCTTATATTGAATCAATTCACCTTTCACAATAGTATTATACTTTTCAAGTTTAGCATACTGCAATTTGGTTTTCTCAAGTTCAGATGTCACTTTACAAAGTTTAGATTTCAGATCTTCTTTCTCAGATTTTAGATTTTCATTCTCAAATTTCAGATTTGCTTCATTCCTACTATTTCCATCTTTCAAACTCAACTTCAAATTTACTATCTTCAGTTCATGTTTAAGGATCTCATTTTATTTTTCCAGATTATCATCACAATCTTCAACTTGAATTGTAGATTCTTTATCTGATTTCAGTTCCTCCAGCTTAATCTTTAGCTTTTCAATGAGGTTCTTTGCATCATCATAATTTACTTTCAAAGTATCTCTTTCTTTAGTAAGTAAATCAATCTATTCAAGAGCTTTGTCAAGATTCTTCTATAGTTGATCCATATCCATAGAGATCTTACTCAAGCTACTAGGCTTTCTTTGAATAATTCTTTTCTGAGTAACTAGGCTCTGATACCAATTGTTAGAAATTGGGAATAGTGAGAGGGGGGGGAGCACGGTGAATCTGTATTTTGAAAACTTTTTCTTTCACCCAATTATGGATATAATAGATTATCTTAATACATGCATAACATAGTAAACTAAATAACATACATAGCAATAAAGAAAATGAACTCATAACACATTATTTGTTCTCGAGGAAACCCTAGCCAAGGGAAAACCCTAGTGGGGATGGTATCCACAAAGATCCACCAATAAAAAGTATCTTGTTAAGGATGTTGACCCTATTAGGAGCCTATTAAAAGCATATAGTGTCTCAGTCCTGATTAAGGGACTATAGGCTGTTGGAGATTTGCCAGCAGGCCAGTACTGACTATATGTTTGTCATTGATGACAACATCTAGAAAGTAGCATGCGTGGAAGTCTTATGTAGTAATCTTTCAACATATGTAGCATAGACATGATATCAACATGATATCATGGGTGCAGAGGTTAACTACTAGTACATATAGTTATATAACAGCTTGTGTCAGCAGTATTCCTGATAGAGTAATAGACAGTGCTCTATGTATGGTTGTCCGTATATTTATGATGGAGCCTTGCATGCTTGGATATATGTTGAAGACATGTCAGTGATGTTTTAGTCATGGACACATAGTCTATTGATCAGTAGAAGTGAAGTTATTTAGTTGCTATTCACTAGTAGTAGTTTCCTTTGTTTGTTCAGAAGAGCCGACTAAGATTATATTGGTTATGGAGTTGCACCTATCTTGTGGATATGCACCCTTGGATTTAAGCTTAGAGGAGAGTTATTGATGTTAGGTTAAGATCACATGAAGTAATTCAGCTTGAGGAGTAAGATCCAGTTGTTTTGGTAGAGCCGACAGTGTGTAGCATGCATCTACAATTATCTTATTGGACAGGTCCCAGAATGTGTTGTGTGCATAGTAGAGCCAACAATTGTTTGTCAAAGTTTATTATGATTTCGCTAATATTATTTCAAGGTGGTTCTAATAGGCCCACTTGATTATATCATTTAGAGGAAAGATATTTATAGGCAGTCATTTGTGATTTCTTGAGTGTGGTTCATAGTTGATCAAGTAGTGCAGAGCATAGTGTGCAAAGTGTTGAGCCATTAGAAGAAGGTCCATGTGACCAAGTAAAGTATTTGTGCTATAGATTGGAACTGATCTAGACAATGAGTCAAAGTGCAGTTCACCAAGATCTAGATATAGTGTGTATTTGTTAAATAGAAGGTTGTAGCCTTCACCCCTTTGAGGAGTGTGCTCTCAGACAGTGCGTCTTCTCCCCTAATAGGGACAATTGTAAAAGAATCCTAATAGGGTCTGACCCTTGACCAGGTCTACTATACTAATTATATTGTAAAACAACTCCTAATAGGGTTAAGGATCTTCTAACAAGGATCATAATACACTAGTGCAGAATATTAGTGGGTGTCAATTCCCACTAGGGTTTTTACCTATTTGGGTTTCCCCGTAACCAAAATATTGTGTTGTGTTCAAGTGTTCTTTCATTGTGTTTATGCTTTATGTTTAAGTATATTTAATTGGATAAAGAATTAAAGCTTGTAGATAACTGATTCACTCCCCCTCTCAGTTATCTCTTGGGACTATTCCTAATAATTGGTATCAGAACCAAGTACCTCAGAGAGAAATTTTAAAAGCTTGAGGTTGATCAGATGGCATACTTTAGGAAAGAAAGTCCTAAGTTTGATGGAGAGAATTATCTTGATTGGAAGAACAAGATGGTGACCCATTTGCAGTGCATTGCTTTTGAAGTTTTTGATGTAACTATCAAAGGAGTCAAGATCCCTTCCTTGGAAGACCTTGTAAAGGATGATTCTACTGATAAGAAAAAGGAATTGTTTCATCAGAATGCTATAGCTAAAGAAGCTCTTATCAACACCCTATCTAATGGTGAGTTTTCAAAAATAAAAAAGGTAGATACAACCCACAAAATATGGAAGCACCTAGAAGACATATTTGAAGGAGACAAACAAGAAAAGGATGTGCGTAGAAAGACATGGAAGAAAAGATACACTACATTAGAGATGCTACCTAAAGAAAATATTAAAGCTTACAATCAAAGGATAAATGAAGCAGTTGCTGGAATCAGAAACAATGGTGGAGAGATTTCAGAGGAGGACATTATGGACAAGTTAATGACTACTCTCACTCCTGAATATGAAAGAAAGATCAACATCCTTGATGAGACCATGAAACTTACATCAAATTTCAAGAGAGAAACCTTGATCAGAAAAATATCAGCCTTTGAGATTTCAAGATTGAAGATAGAACCAAAGAGTGAGACAACCTTCAAAGCAACAGTTCAGGGTAAGAAATCTGCAAACACTTTTGGTAATTTTGATGATGATGATGAAGAGAAAACTCTAGATGACTTCATTGCTATGATTTACAAAAGAGAAAATAAAGGAAAAGGTAAATATGAAGTTCAATTGCCATTCAAGTTCTTTTCATCTAATAAGATTAGTCACTTTGCATCTAAGTGTCCTACTAGAGCTAGAAAATTCAAAAAGGATTACAAGCCTAAATATTATAAGGAATGTTACCATGTTGGAGATGGAGTTTCAGATGATGAATAAGGTGAAGAATAAATTGAGCTCATTTTTATTATAGACAAAATGAGTAATAAGACAAATCATAAAGATGAGAAAGAGGAACAAGAGCTAGCATTGATTTCCCAAGCTGACATAAGGATAGACTAGATTATAGACAGTGGTTGTTCACATCACATGATAGGTGATAAAAATAGATTTGTTCATCTAGACAAATACAATGGTGGCATGGTTAGATTTGGATACAACACTCCTAAACCAATAGTTGGTAGAGGAGCCATCACCTTGGATGGAAAGAATAGTACTGATGATGTTCTTTATGTTGATGGTTTGAAACATAACCTTCTCAGTGTTGGATAGTTACTTGGAAAAAGCTACCAGTTGGAGTTTAAAGATGACAAATGCATCATTAACAACAAGGATGGGATTATGATTGCATCAGGCTCAAAGACTAGAGGTAATATTTTCCAACTCAATTCAGAAGCAAGTTTTTTTGTTGCTAAAGTTGATGACAGTTGGTTGTGGCATAAAATACTATGTCATATCAATTTTGATAACATAGTAAAGATAAGAAATGTAAAGGCATTAAGAGATCTACCTAGCATAGAAAAGCTAGTTGATACTATATGCAGGGAATGTGTAATGGGAAAGCATGTGAGAAATTCATTTAGTAGCAAGCACAATTCAACAGAGAACAAGTTGGATCTGATTCATATAGACCTATGTGGTCCAAATTAAAAAAGATCATACTATGGTGAAAGACATTTCATTTTTTTTATTGATGATTATACTAGGATGATGTGGGTTGCATTCTTGAAAGATAAGTCATAAGCATTTGAGAAGTTCAAAATATTTAAAGCTAAGGTTGAGAATGAATCTGGACTAAAGATAAATTTTTTGAGATCGGATAGAGGAGGAGACTTCACCTCTGACAGATTCTATGAGTACTGTGAAGAACATGGCATAAAGAGATAGTTAGGTGTACCTAGAATCCCTTAGAAAAATAGAATTATAGAGAGAAGGAATAGGATCATCCTTGATACAGTGCACACCATCATGATTGAAAGAAAAGTTGCACACTCCCATTGGAGAGATGTGGTCAATACAATAGTATACACCATCAATAGAATTCAATTGAGGCCTGGAACTGATAAAACACCATATGAGCTATGGTTTGGCAATGTTCCCATAGTAAAATACTTTAGAATCTTTGGAAGCAAGTGCTACATCAAGAAGGATGAAGTAGTAGGAAAGTTTGATGCAAGAAGTCATGAAGGTGTTTTCCTTGGTTACTCTACTAAAAGTAAAGATTATAGATATTTCAATTTAAGATTAAAAAAGATCATTGAAAGTGCTCATGTTAAGATTGATGAAAATTTTATGGTTCAAGAAAGATATCATGATTACTCACCCATGATTGAAGAAGAACCCAAACCCTCCACTAGTGAGACAATTATTAAAAAAATGTTTGATAGTATTGATGTGTTATTCAATGACCTTGAGACAAGTGAAGAAGAAAATCCTAAGGCTGATGAGTCAACATCACCTAAAGTTCCAAAGTTTACATCTAGAAATCATTCCAAGAAAGATATAATTGGAGATCAGAGCAGCAAAGTCTTAACAAGATCACAAGAAAAGAACTCAGCTAGCAGTGATGCGATATGTTTACTATCTCAAATTGAACCTTTAAGTGTTGAAGATGCATGTAATGATTCAGATTGGCATGATGCTATGAAAGAATAACTTGATCAGATTATTAAGAATGACACTTGGGAATTGGTCCCAAGACCTAGTGATAAGAATGTGATTGGAACAAAGTAGATATTCAAAAATAAGATGAATGAAGATGGTACAATAGTAAGAAATAAAGAAAGGTTAGTATGTAAGGGATATATGCAAAGAGAAGGCATTGATTATTCAGATACATTTGCACATATGAGTAGATTAGAAGCTATTAAGTTGTTTCTAGCCTATACTATAGTAAAAAAATTTAAATTATATCAGATGGATGTCAAGTCAGCATTCCTGAATGGAGATTTGAAAGAAGAAGTATACATTGAGTAGCTAGAAGGATTCACCTTATCAGACAGACCTGATATGGTATGAAGATTGAAGAAGGCCCTCTATGGACTTAAACAAGCCCCTAGAGCATGGTATGAGAGACTAGATGGATATCTAACAAAGGTTGGATTCAAGAAAGGAGCAGAAGATTGTAATTTATTCATTAGAGAGACATCTGAAGGTCTACTACTTGTAGCTATATTTTTTGATGACATTATCTTTGGAGGTAATGACAAACTAAGTGCAAAATTTTCCAAAGAAATGTAGAATGAGTTTGAGATGAGTATGATTGGTCCTATCAAATACTTTTTGGGACTAAATGTGTAGCAGATAGAAAAAGGAATTTTTATTAATTAGTCCAAGTATGTGAAAGAGATACTAAAGAAATTCAAAATGGATGATTTCAAACTAGTAGGAACCCCTATGATCACTGGATGCAAGCTTAGAAAAAAATATGACTCACCAATAGTAGATATAACATTGTATAAGTCTATGATTGGTAAACTCATATATCTTACTCAGACTAGACCTGATATTTCTAGTGGAGTTGGCATAGTTGGAAGATTTGCAACAAAACCTAAGAAAAATCACCTCATGGCAGTAAAGAGAATATTCAGATACTTGCAGGGCACTATAGATTATGGTCTATGGTATCCTAATTTAGAAAATGTTGAGCTTCATGTATACACTGATGCTGATTGGGCATGATGCATAGATGATAGAAAGAGTACATCAGGTGGAGCAGTGTTTCTTGGTAATAGACTTGTCACCTAGACAAGCAAGAAATAGAATTGTATTTCTCAGTCAACAATAGAAGTGGAGTATGTTGCAGCAGCCCTAAATTGTTCTAAAATTATTTGGGTCAAGTAGATGATAAAGGATTTTGAAATTCAGATTGATTATCCTATTGTTATTCACTGTGATAACACTAGCACTATCAATATGTCTAAGAACCCTATGATGCATGCAAAGACAAAACATATTGAGATCAAGTATCACTTCCTAAGAGAGAAAGTGTTAGAGAAAGAAGTCAAGTTGGAATATGTGAGTACTAAGGATTAGTTGGTAGACATATTCACAGAGCCCTTGCCAAAGGATACTTTTGAGTATCTCAGGAAAAAGTTGGGAGTAATTTCCTTCCCTGATTCTGCTTAGAAAAAAGAAAGAAAGGCATCAATCCTCAGGGACTGATGGAAGGTTGACTACTCTATCTAAGGAGTAGTACCAATGCTTAAAATGAATGGCACTCTTTTCCATTGATGTCAAAGGGGAAGTAATATATAGAGTCATGAAAAATAGAAGTAAAAAGGAGTAGTATACTAAGGGGGAGCATTATTCAGTCTTAAAGGCAGTTCAGTTGAGGAAATGGAGAATATTGAAGATTAGTGCAGTAATAGGAGGATTCATCTTTGGGGGAGTTTTTTGATGAGGAAATGGAGAATGTTTTAAAATTATTTCTTATTGGGTTGGTGGTGGTTTTTCATTCCACATGTTGCCATCAATGCCAAAGGGGGAGATTGTTGGAGATTTGCTAGTAGGCCAGTATTGACTGTATGTTTATCATTGATGAAAACATATGGAAAGTAGCATGTGTGGAAGTCTTATGTAGTAAGCTTTCAAAATATGTAGCATAGACCTAATATCAACATGATATCATGGGTGCAGAGGTTAATTGTTAGTACAAACAGTTATATAGCAACTTGTGTCAGTTGTGATCCTGACAGAGTAACAAACAGTGTTCTGTGTATGGTTGTCCATACAGTAATCATGGAGCCTTGCGTGCTTGGATATATGTTTAAGACATGTTAGTGATGTTTCAGTCATGGACACATAGTATTTTGATTAGTAGAAGTGAAGTTATGTAGTCGCTATTCACTAGTAGCAATTTCCTGTGTTTGTTCAGAAGAGCCGATAGAGATTATATTGGTTCTGGAGTTGCACCTATCCTGTGGGTATGTGCCCTTGGATTTAATCTTAGAGGAGAGTTATTGATGTTTGGTTACGAGCACATGAAGTAATTTAGCTTGAGGAAAAAGATCTAGTTGTTTTGGTAGAGCCGACAGTGTGTAGCGTGCATCTACAATTATCTTATTGGACAGGTCCCAGAATGTGTTGTGTGCATAGTAGAGCCAACAATTGTTTGTCAAAGTTTGTTATGATTTATCTAATATGATTTCAAGGTGGTTCTAATAGGCCAACTTGATTATATCATTTAGATGAAAGATATTTATAGGCAGTCATTTGTGATTTCTTGAGTGTGGTTCATAATTGATCAAGTAGTGTAGAGAAAAGTGTGTGAAGTGTTGAGCCATTAGAAGAAGGTCTATGTGACCAAGTAAAGTATTTGTGCTATACATTGGGACTGATTCAGACAATAGGTCAAATCACAGTTCACAAAGATCCAGATATAGCATGTATCTATTAAATAGAAGGTTGTAGCCTTCACCCCTTTGAGCAGTGTGCTCTCAGATAGTGCGTCACCTCTCCTAACAGGGAAAATTGTAAAAGAATCCTAACAGGGTCCGACCCTTGACCAGGTCTACTATACTAAATATATTATAAAGAAACTCATAATAGGGTTAAGGATCTTCTAACAAGGATCACAATACACTACTGTAGAATATTAGTGGGTGTCAATTCCCACTAGGGTTTTTACCTATTTGGGTTTCCCCGTAACCAAAATATTGTGTTGCGTTCAAGTGTTCTTTCATTTTGTTTATGCTTTATGTTTAAGTATACTTAATTGGATAAAGAATTGAAACTTGTAGATAACTGATTCACCCACCCCCCTCTTAGTTATCTCTTGGGACTATTCCTAACATAGGCCTTATTAGAAGCCTCAACCCTACTAAGAGTTGGTAGTACTAATTACAAATGATTACAAGATGAGCCCACTACCCAAACAAGTAATGTACAATGATTACTAATTAGAAAATAGAGTAAGGTACATAACCTTATACTACTTTCTTGTGTTTCACAACTTCACATCAATATCTTTCACTATATCATCTATCTCATTACAAATTACATCTCTCTTTCGCATTTCATATGCCTTACATTTATACAAGTTATTAGGAATAATAACTTTTACATTCGGCTTTACATAACATAAAGATTTACAAAAAATACATATTTACCCAAGGGTTAACATCTAGGATGTTGTCCCTTTATATTATTAAGACATTATTTTGATAAATAAAATAATCCCTTAACTCTTTACCAATTCTATCTTCATATTCTATCTTGTCGGCTTAACACTATCTTTGGTAAAACTGCCATAACTTCTTCCGTACATGCCGTACAGACTTGCACTCTCAAGTGAGTCTTCAATAGTCATCATATTATCTATGTTCAAGTGCAAAAGCATTGAAATTACTCCAATCGACATCACCAATCAAAATTGTCTCCTGGGTACACTGGGAAAATACTACACATACTTAGACAATTTTTTTTTGCACTCTATCATACTTGCTCTCTGTCATATGAGGTCTTCATGTAGACTATATGTTGCCATAATGACATTATCTAGATATCTAAGTCAGCCAAATTTCCAATAGAGTTGCCTATTATGTTGTTGTTCCTATTGGCTAGAGAGTACCAACATAATCCCAGTACATGATAGCATCGAAGGGAGCGAGGGCACCATGAGCTGAGGCAGTGCTTGATGCACCACCACCACCTTTGCTAGATGCAGAGGATCAGCCTAACAACTGATCTATCTTGATATTCCATTTTTGTCATTTTGTTCATATACATTGATTTGACTACTGATAGCTCACATGAGCTCATTCTTTTGTATCTTGTGCCAGTAGTGCACCCTTGACTAGTTTGAGTTATATGATATATATGAGATCAATATTTTTGGTTATTGTGTGTGTGAATTTTGTATCTGATCTATAGACACAACACTTCAGTAAAACATTAGAGGTTAGCAAAAATTAAAATCGTGCAAAATTGAAATCTAATTTAACCAAGCGATTTACTGCCTTCTAGTAGGTGCGAGATTAATGTTCTCAGATTGTTATCAAGATCAGTGACCTAGACGACACCTAAACAAAGGATTTGAATGCAATTGATCTAGATATAAATTGAATGCAATTAATCTATATTTTTGAATTTTCTATACAATAAGAATGATAAAAACTGATATGAATCTATGCTAATATGGAAATTGATATGCTAAAATGATCTAACAATGATATGAAAAAGAATCTAAATGAATGTAAAAAAAAATGGAAATTGATCTCACAATAGCCTTGATTCGCAATAAGCTTTGATTCTCCAAATTCCAATTCTTCAAAATAGTTGTGCAATTCGTAGATGACGTTGGCAAAGTAAGCTTGCAAAATTATGAGATGAATTATGAAGAGCTGAGCCTTATTTTTATAGAAATTCAGGGCTTTGGAGGTGCATGAATAAAAGCCATAAATCACTCAAATAACTCAGGTTGATTTTTGAGTTATTTTTAAATAAAGGATAATTAACTCACAAAAACATGCAAAAGTTAAGTTTTAACTCAAAATAGAGTTTAGCTTTAATTGATAATTGATAGTTGTCTGCTTTTATTATTGTGCATGTTTTATTTATGAATTAATTTAATAATAAAGTGATTTATTTCCAACTTAACTGCTTTTAAAAATAAAACAATTGATTTATGGGTTAATCAATTATTTAATCAAACTTTTATTAAAAACTATATTATTAAATAATGACAACTTGCTTTAATTAATTAAATAAGAATTTAATCAATTATTCATATGATATTAGATTTATTGTCAAAATTAAATAATACAATTAATAATAGATAGAATTAAATTTAATTACACAATTAAGTGGCAAATATTAAATCTAATTAATTAAATATGAAAATATTCAATTAATCAAACTTTAGGATAAATGTGATTTATTGCCCAATAATTATAAAATTAAAGATAATTATGATGATTAGGAATATTACTAGGAATATTCCCCGATGCAGAATTTAAGATAATCAATTATGATTCGATGATGTTTAGATGTGCCTTAGATTAGGACTTTGATGTCGATTTCATTCGAATTGAAGATGTAAGAGATTAATGAACTTATAGCCCATGTTTGAGGTATTACATTTTTCCCCTCTTTGAATTACTGTGCGAAGCACAGTGGTTCAAAGATAGTCTATGTTTGATAAAGATATGAAACTGATGTTTGAAATTGATAATTGATATGAGACAGAAGCTGATTGATATTGATTTGATATGGAGATAATAGGTTCTGAGTGACCAAAGATAATGTTCACTATAATAGCAAATGAACCTATGATTGTGAAAAAGTGTCAAAACGCTTGATTCCAAACCTTAGGATTGCTAAGAAGTGAGTGACCGATTCTAGACTTGATTGTCTTAGCAGAACTAGCAGGTATCACATCCGAATCCTTCAGTTGTCGAAGAACCAAGGAAAGAACACTATGACCCGATGGTTGCAAAAATTGATACAGTTTACAAGATTAGGAGAATACCAGATTGATATGGATCTTGATGAATCTGATATGCCCCAAGTGAAACTGATCTGTAGACACAACACTTCAGTAAAACATAAGCAACGTTGATTGATTTGAGAAGTGGTTATACACGTTCAAGAACGCATTTTGCATCGTTGGAAGGTTCCAAAAGACCAAGTTTGACTAGGTTAAACCATGAGTTGACCATAGTTGACCAAGTTGAAATTTTGATAGTTTGATGTAAGATAATCAATTAAGTTGAATACTAGATTTCTATGATGATGGAAGGTCGATTATGCAAGCAGTAGACCGTCCTAGGCCCAAAAATTTTAAATCATGATTTTGACATATTAAACGATCTCAGATTTGAATTTTGATCCCAAAAAAGGATTCTACTTGCTATTTCGTTGGAGGAACATTCGTGTAAGATTCAACTCTTGTTAGATTTGAAGATGCAATTTGAAGAATCGTTTAAGCATTGAAGTTCGTTTAGCCATTATGAGATCATGCAAACATGTAAAATGCAAAGAGACATGCAAAATGAAATGCAACCTAAGACCTAGGACCTAGTCACTGATTATGTGTCGATTTGTTATCATCATTGAACTTTTAGGTAACTGGATAAATCAATACAATGCCCACTAGCTATGAAACTATAGACATATGAATATCAATTTGTATGTGCAAGAATCAATACAACACCCACTGGCTAGACAACCATGGACATATGAATATTGATTTTATTTTTGGAATATCGGATTAGATATAAGTACCAAGGCATGAATGCCAGGATGACCTGAATATCATGTCCATTTTGATATAGCAATTTGTATAAGTATCAAAACATAAATGTCATGATGACCGGAATACGCTTTGCATTGCAAATACATCAAACAGTCAAGAGATCATTCTAAATCCAATGTGAATTACCCGTAGTGACCCTTTATCATTCACATCCTTAGGCAAGATCGCATTCCATAGTAGGAGAAAGAAATTACTCAAAAAGAAAATAGTTAGATCAAAATTCCTTGAATTATCTGGATATCAATGGTTGAGGTACGCATGGCCACCCAATTCGAGATAGAGGCTCTTATAGTCGGACACCATTTCAATCCAAAATTTCTAAAGTTGTTAGATTTTCACATACAAGCAGAAAACAAAGAAAAGATTATGCCCCCAGTCATCACTCTCTAAATCCTATAAAGGACATCATCGAAGAGCTCGAAGGGACACAATATGAAAAAATCTCAATGCGAATTTAAGTAAGCATACAAGGAGATAAAAGCATGTAAAAAGCATAGATTGTTTTCAATTTGTGTTTGATTGTTGCTGTAGATGCAAAATCCTTTCTGGAGACAAGACTGACTGACTGACTCACATGAAGCTTCAAAAGACTTTGAGTGGATATGATACATCTAAGATACACTAGAGACCATAAGATATGACATTAATTGCCCCCAAGTTTGAACATTGATAGGATACAGACACTGGAGATGATTGGTGGACAAACCGACTTATTGAAAATTGGAAATGCAGAAACAAACCGGGAGATATGTGCAAACTAAAGCAAGACTGAAAGTTGGGAAAGACCAAGATTGTGCTGATAGATGGAGCATTTTGAACAAGTGGTGCCCGTTTGTCGGGTTTTCACCATCTTGGCAGAGATTCTATTTTTGCTACCAAGGCGCCTGTTTCGAGGTTTTCACCAAGGCACTTTTTTTTTTTTTTGTATTTTTTTTTAAATTTTTTTTTTGATTTTTTGATATTTTTAAATTTTTTTGCGAATCATCAAGGTGCCTATTGCTAGGTTTTCACCAAGATGTTTATTTTTTTTAGGACTTTTTCTGATTTTTAGGATTTTTTCAAGATATTTAACCATAGATTGAATGCCTTAGGCATAGAATTTCTTTAGATGGAGAATGTTGATTGGTTCTCAAAGCTGTTCTCCTTTAGTTGTTGAGAGTTGATAGGCACCAGAGCCAAAAGTAGCAGTGATTACAAAGGGACCCAGCTAGTTGGGTTCAAAATTTCCCTTGCGTTCTCGATGGGATTGATTTTTAGGATTTTCTCTCAAAACTAGATCGCCAACCTGAAATTCTTTCTGTCTGACTTTCTTGTTGTAGCCTCTAGACATTCTCTTCTGATATACTCTAAGATGATCATACACTGCTTGTATGCGCTCATCTAGTAGTTCAAGTTCTTGCAACTGAGACACTCTGTAGTCATCATCAGTTACTAGACCATGTATTCTGATTCTTAGTGATGGGATTTCAACCTCAATAGGTAGTACCGCTTCAGACCCATAAACTAAAGTGAAAGATGTAGCCCCTGTAGGTGTTCTAATACTTGTTCTGATACTTGTTCTGATACTTGGTTCTGATACCAGTTCTGATACTGGTGCTGATACTTGTTCTAATACTTGTTTTGATACTTGTTTTGATACTTGGTTCTGATACTAGTTCTGATACTAGTTCTGATACATGTATACTTGATAGCATCTTTTTCCATTGCAAACTCCCAAGCAAGATCATATTGTGCAGTCCCAATGTCTAGCAAGGTGGAGAACAAGAGGGATTAGCCAGTTGGTGGATGAGATGGAAGACAAGAGAATGAAGGAGAATGAAGGAGAATGAAGGGAAGCAATCTTCAAGGGAAAACTCCTCAAGAATACCCAAGCTAGGGAAAAATTGTCATGTAAAAGCACTTTTGGACAAGCAATGAAAGGCCAACATAGGATAAGTCACAAAAGCATAATGCCAAAGAAGGATAGGGTGTAGTCCAAAGGAGTAAACATTTCAAGAGGTTTCAAAGCATTGTGTTCTACTCTTTTTTTGTTATTTTTTTTTATTAGATCAAGACCAAAAGGGAAATGGATGGAGAAAGGTTAGAATGAATAGAGGAAAATGGATATGAAGGCTAAAAAGGAAGGGAATGAAAGCAAGATCATCGTAAGATAGCTCACAAAATAGCCAAATGTTCATGTATAGATCAACATTATCAAGATCAAAGAGAGAAAATGGAATGGATGAAATATGTAGAAGAACTATGCATGATGCCTGATTGCCAGGATTTCATCATGGTACTTATCCAAGGCACCACAAGGGAGTGGTTTTCACCATAGGATGAATTTATTTCTCTTTACTTTTGCTACCAAGGTGCCTGTTTCCAAGTTTTCACCAAGGCACATTTTCAATTTTTATTTTTTTTTCTTTTATTTTGGAAGAAGGAAAGCTTTTTAGATAATGCTCCTTGAAAAGATAAACCATGATAGGCCAAAGATTCAAAATGATACGCTCAAAGATGCTGATAGGGAAAGGGAGATGGAAGAGAAAAATGGAGGATAAGGTTTTATGTAAAGTGAGTGAGGTTGGAAGATAGGAGGAATAGGCAAATGAGGAAAAATGATAGAAAGTAGAAGGATAATGAATGGAAAGATTGTGAAAGGGGAGATGGAAAGGAAGGAAAGATCAACATCAACACACACCTTGAAGGGTGGCGAGAGGATGGAGGAAACATGAATGAAGGAATACGTGAAGGAATATGGCGAATGGATAGCAGAGGTTACGGTTTAGGCACATGGAATGGAAGAATATTTTTGGAGGGAGATGAAGTGGAAGCCTTTGGAAGCTTGAATGTCAATTTCACTTTTTGCTCAACACCAAACTCTTTCAAGAGAGACTTTGGAATCCATATAGTTTTAGGCTTTTTATTTTCTTTTGATGATCTAGAGAGAATATCTTCAATGATGGATTTTGGAACCCATACTTGTCTTGTAGTTTTTTTTTTAGATATCTCTTTTGACTTTATATTTCCATGTCTATTAGAGGAGACATGGTGATCTTTTTTTGATAGATTCTTGTATTGCTTCTTTTTCTTGTATTGAACATTCAAGTTACTTCCAAAAGACTTGAGACTTGTGGAAGAAGGAGGATATGACTGGTTTAGATGGGTGGGTGGATGAAAAGGATTCAAGGGTATGCATCTATGTTGATCTTGAGGAAAGATAAGAGATGGAGGGATGTAAGGACCCAAGATGGACGGTGAATTAGGAGAGTTAGGAGGGGAAAGTGAAGGGACATAAGGACCCAAGATGGAAGGCAAACATGAAGCCCTTAGTATTGGTGGAAGAGGTTCAAGGATTGAAGTGGAAGATGCAAAAGGATAATCAATAAGTTCATCAGCATCTATATGACAACCAAGGATATCAACATCTTTAGAGTGAGCATTAGGATTTTCAATAGAATCTTGGACATCTTGAATATGAGCACCTTCTTTGATAGGATTGTTCAAAGCTTGCAAAGACTGAGGAAGAGTAGAAAGCGGAAGTGAACATGGAGTGGTAGAATAAGAAGATGGAAGACTTTGATCTTGACAAGGATCTTTGGATAGCATAAGCGCATAATTTTTCTCTTGATTTTCAATAGGCTTAACATTGGAAGTAACAATACCATTTTTACCAACCTTAATGGAAGTATCATCTTTAAAAAGTGCAAGTGTAGTAAGGTTATTTTGATTGTCAATAAGCTCAACAGTGTAAGTAGTAGCATGACCTTGCTTAGGACAAGACTTAAGACATGGTGGAATGCATGAAAAAAGGTGTGCAGGGTCAAAAGAACCGTGAAAGGAGTGGATGACATGGAGGGTTCTTGATCTTGATCTTTCTTTATGTTCTTTTCTTCATCATTTTTAGAGTCCTCTTGACATGGAGCCACTTCTAAGGAAAAGGAAGTATGTTGGGATTGTATGGATGACTTTGGAAGAGATGGTGGAGGACTAGCTGAAGTAGGGATTATAGCATATGAAGGCTTAGGCTCTTTAGGTTTATCATCATTGAAAGTATTTGTAGCTAGGTGAAGGTTAGCTTGAGTTTCTTTAAGAGGTAGCCCTGGAGGATAACTATAGGGAACCGCATGAAAAGTATGAGGGCTTGTGTCAGATGAATGTTCTGTGAAAGATTTGAAAGACTCGGAAGCTTTAAGAAATATATGAGTATTGAAGGAAGTAGGGGATGGAAGGGAACCATCACCAGACAAACGTTCAACATTAACATGATCTTGCTTTAGAGTGTAATCTTTATTTTTAGCCTGAGAGTTCTTAGAGGAGAGATCCTTATAGTATTGACGTTTCAAGCTAGCACGATGCATTTTATAGTCCTCAGTAGTAGTAGATGGATCATAATCAAGGTATTGTCCACAAAAGCCATCAAAATCTCTTTCAAAATCAGAATCATATGGATCACCATCACAATCTATCCAATGTGATGGCCCATTTGTAGTAAGTAGGAACACACGATGAGGACTCTTAGGAATAGAGGTCTCATAGGTATCATTACATTGTCTGTCATCATAGTCATCATAGTCTCCAAAGTTGGATGTGTCACTCTTCGTGGAAGAGGTATCATAAGGGTTATCACGTTGCTCAAATTCTATCCGGGGGCATGGTGACATGTACAAGTCTTTATCAAATGGAAAAGAGGATAGAGATTCCATGGAGAACTCTTTAGATTCCTTTTCTTTCTTAAGATTGTTAAGTTCAACTTGCATAGCTTGCAGCTGCTTCATCATAGGGGTGATTAGAGTTTCTTCCTCTTGTGTACTGATTCTTTGAGACATGTGTACTGATTCTCAATGGCTACTGCTCTGTTCTTGACACAATGATTTGTTTGATAGATTCTATAAATAGGCTGAAAAAGCTAAATATCTGGCAATTCTAACAATTTTCTGACAACTCTCAAAAATTTCCCAAATGACACTTTGCAGACTCGTATGACAGTGGGTATGCAATGAAACGACAGTTGAAAAATTCATATGACAGTTGCAAGATTTTGACTTTTGAAATTTTGATTGGTAGAAAGACTCATATGACACTGGGTACTCAATCATACGATAGATGGGCAGGAAGGAAATGACACTTGATAGAAACTCGTATGACTTTCTGACTTCCTGAGATGACTTTTGACTCCAGAAAAAGATTTTAATTTAGATTTTGCAAATTTTGAGTTTTCAGATTTGAATTGTTTGCAAATTTCAATGTCTAGATTTGAGGATTGTAACAGGTTTGTCTATTTTCAATAACTAGATAGATAAACAAGCACGCAAAATAGCAAGCAAGTGATTTCAAGCATGTCTGAAAACAATGAACAAGGGCAAAAGAAACCTTGCGCATGAACAATCAAGTGACTTATTCATTCTAATCCTCAGAAGTGCTAATTGTGTATGTTCCAAAAATGTTTTGCAATAATGCACATATACCCTATAAAATGAAAATTTGGCCTCACTAGGGTTTTTAGTAATGGTTTGACTCTGCAACTTTTATGATCCAAAAGGGTGAACTCCAATCCCGGCGCACTAGGGTTTTGACACAGTCTGAGAACTTAATTTTCAGGAGCTGCTAGGGAGATCTGAAAACCCAACAATGAACCATACCCATGGAGATTTCTTCCACAAGGACATTTATATAGCGGCTGTCACTACCACGGTGAAAATGGCTATTACCACTTGAGGTTTCATCAACGCAGTTTGCCCTGTGAAGGGATTGTCCGCTACGGTTAACCCTCTCTAAAGATAACTCACAATAGTATACCACAAGGGGACTTGGCTCCAGATCCAAGGTTTTTGACACCTTTTCACTTTTAACCCAAACAAAGCAAGCAAATTAATCCGACACACTAAGACAAAGTTTTGCTTCACCAAGGTCTATGATGCCAACTCCACGTGATCTATCAACCTCTACGGAGAGAGAATGTATCAATCAATAAGAGAAGATGCACTAACCAAGTTGAATGTGAAACGCACTAAGTATCCTCCCTACCTACAAGGATTCTATCATCAAGAAAGATTTCGCTAGGAATCCAATCTGTCAAGAATCACGAATAGTGTTCATAGGGCCTAATTACTATGTGAGCACAGATATATTCCCGAAAGCAAATCTACCAAAAGTACCCAAAAAGAAGAAAGAGAAACACTTAATGCTTAAAGATAATATGAGATGAGTCCACAAGGTGGAACACTGAACACCTCACACAAGCTAAAAATGAGTCCCCAACTTAGAAAACAAGTGAGTTCCTAAAAGCACAAAAGGGTTTCCAAGTGGAACACTTAACGCTTCTGTCCTATTGACCCCTCCCCTTTATGGCACTGAGATTGCAACCACGGGGTGGAAATGAGGGGCCGGTGGATTAGCGAGTCTAATAACCTAAGATAGCAATCAAAATCAATCACAAGTATTCTAAGACTACTTAATGAATCCTTAAGGGTTCACAACCTAGTATCAATTATGCAAGTGTGTAGAAATAGATCAAAAGCATGAAAAGATGCACACAAGCTTGACACATAAGAGATTTATTTTAAGTCCCAAATTAAAATATTATTAGATGAAAGAGAATACCTGGGATCCTCACAATGTGCTTAGTAGGTTTTACTTGATTTTTAGCAATTCTTGTTGAGCTTTTCCATGCAAGCAAGTGACGAACTCTCCAACAAGCAAACAAGCAAACAAGATATGCAAAATATATTCAACTTATGAAAATCATAGGGTTAGCTCTAAAAATCAATTATTATCAGTAATAATAACCAACAATTAACTCAAATGACAACTCATATCATTCATTGAACTATATAAAAAAAATAAGTGCATACCCATCACAAAACTTTATTTTTTTTGCTGCATTTGACCTAGTCAACAAGATCTAATTTTTTGATATGATTTTAGCCACAAAAATAGAAATTCAAAATAGATACCCCTACTAAAAAATAGAGATCTTTCCAAAAATGTAAAAATTTTAGAAAAATCTCTTCATTTGTGCCTTAGAGATCCATTTTATCAAAATAGACTAGTTTTTATAAATTGACTATTTGAGATATTATATCATGTCCAAATTTAAAATAAAAAGAATGGACCCCATGTATAATTTAAAGATCTTTCCAAAAATATAAATTTTTTTGAAAAATATGCGGATTTGCGTCAGATATTAATTTTTTCTATAATTTAAAGAAAAAATTATTAAAACTTTAAAACATCTCAAAAAATTCTAAATTTTTTATTGTAGCTTTCTTGATATGTCACCAATTTGCAAAAAAAATTTCAGATCAAAACACTAATTTGTTTGGGAGATAAAATTAAATCTTTGAAACTTTGGGGTTTTAGCTCCCCCAAAAAATCAAAACCAACATGCAAAGGTGGGTTGCCCCACGGTGGGCGCCATAAATGTGTGTGTGAATTTTGTACCTGATCTGTAGACACAACACTTTAGTAAAATATTAGAGGTTAGCAAAAATCAAAATCGTGCAAAATTGAAATCTAATTTAACCAAGCGATTTACTGCCTTCTAGTAGGTGCGAGATTAATGTTCTCAGATTGTTATCGAGATCAGTGACCTAGATGACACATAAATGAAGGATTTGAATGCAATTGATCTAGATATGAATTGAATGTAATTAATCTATATTTTTAAATTTTCTATGCAATAAGAATGATAAAAACTGATATGAATCTATGCTAATATGAAAATTGATATGCTAAAATGATCTAACAATGATATGAAAAAGAATCTAAATGAATGTAAAAAAAAATGGAAATTGATCTCACAATAGCCTTGATTCGCAATAAGCTTTGATTCTCCAAATTCCAATTCTTCAAAATAGTTGTGCAATTCGTAGATGACTTTGGCAAGGTAAGCTTGCAAAATTATGAAGAGCTGAGCCTTGTTTTTATAGAAATTCAGGGCTTTGGAGGTGCATGAATAAAAGCCATAAATCACTCAAATAACTCAGGTTGATTTTTGAGTTATTTTTAAATAAAGGATAATTAACTCACAAAAACATGCAAAAGCTAAGTTTTAACTCAAAATAGAGTTTAGCTTTAATTGATAATTGATAGTTGTTTACTTTTATGATTGTGCATGTTTTATTTATGAATTGATTTAATAATAAAGTGATTTATTTCCAACTTAACTGCTTTTAAAAATAAAACAATTGATTTATGGGTTAATCAATTATTTAATCAAACTTTTATTAAAAACTATATTATTAAATAATGACAACTTACTTTAATTAATTAAATAAGAATTTAATCAATTATTCATATGATATTAGATTTATTGTCAAAATTAAATAATACAATTAATAATAGATAGAATTAAATTTAATTACACAATTAAGTGGCAAATATTAAATCTAATTAATTAAATATGAAAATATTCAATTAATCAAACTTTAGGATAAATGTGATTTATTGCCTAATAATTATAAAGTTAAAGATAATTATGATGATTAGGAATATTCCCCGATGCAGAATTTAAGATAATCAATTATGATTCAATGATGTTTAGATGTGCCTTAGATTAGGACTTTGATGTTGATTTCATTCGAATTGAAGATGTAAGAGATTAATGAACTTATAGCCCATTTTTGGGGTATTACAGTTATGACTTCATTTGTACTGGTCATGTTTTGATTAATGATGATATCATGTGATGTAGATGCTATGAGTAGTGTAGAATGTATGTATGGATGTATGCAATGCAATGATTTATTTCAAATGTATGGATGTATGCAAATGTAATTGATTATGGAAAATGTATGGAAATATATGAGCAATGTGAAATGCACATGTATGTAATGTAATAGATGGAATGAACATGAAATGTAATGTAAATGCAACGATACACATGATATGTTTTGCAGGGATTGATGAAGACAAGTACTCGGTCTTATGTCAAAAAGGATGTTTAACCCAGAATGGTAACTGCTTATGGTTCTGCGAGGAAACCTTCGTGTGAGATTTAGCTCTTCATGTCAAGTTTAAGTTTTTGAAGAATCATTTAAGCATTTTAAGTGTATTCAACAATTTGTGAGATCATGCAATCATGCAAAGTGCAAAATGATATACAAAATGAAATGCAAACCTAAGACCTAGGACCTAGTCACTGATCATGTGTCGATTTGTTTTCATCATTGAACTTTTAGTAGGTAATCGAATAAATCAATACAACATCGACTAGTTAGGAAACTATAGACATATGAATATTGATTTGTATGCACCAGAATCAATAGAATGCCCACTGGTCAGACAACCATGGACATATGAATATTGATTTTGTTTTCAGAATGTTGGAGTAGATATAAGTACCAAGGCACAAACGCCAGGATGACTTGAATATCATGTCCATTTTGATATAGCAATTTGTATAAGCATCAAAACATAGATGTCATGATGACCTAAATACGCCCTATAGTTACAAACACATCAAGCAATCAAGAGATCATTCTAAATTCAAAGTGAATTACTCGTAGTGACCCTATATCATTCATATCCTTAGGTAAGATCGTGTTTCATAGTAGGAGTAAGAACTCACTCAAAAAGATAATAGTTAGATCAAACTTCCTTGAATTTTCTGGGTATCAATGGTCGAGGTACTCATGGCCATCCAATACAAGATGAAGGCTCTTACAGATGGAAACCATTTCAATCCAGAATTTCCAACAAATAGAAAATAAAGAAAAGATTATGCCCCCAGTCATCACTTCTCTAAATCCTATAAAGGACATCATTGAAGAGCTTGAAAGGACACAATATGCAAAAATCTCAATGTGAATCAGTAAGCATACAAGGAGATAAAAACATGTAAAGAAAATATTTTTTTCAATTTGTGTTGATGTTTGATTGTGTTGTTGTAGATGCAAAATCTTTTTTGGAGAGGAGACTGATTGACTGAATCAGATGTAGCTTCAAAGGACCCTGACTGGATATGACACGTTTGAGATAGTGAGGACTATAGGATATGACTTTGATTGCTCCCAAGTTTGAACATTGATAAGATACAGATGCTTGAGTTGAATGCGGTATAGACTGACTTTATTGAAAATAGGAATGCGAAAACAAACTGGGAGGTACGTACAAACTAAAGAAAGACTGAAAGCTGGGAAAGGGTGAAAGATTATGTTGATAGATTGAGCATTTTGAACAAGTGGCACTCGTTTGCCGAGTTTTCACCATCTTGGAGGAGATTCTATTTTTGCTACCAAGGCGCCTATTTCCAAGTTTTCACCAAGGCACTTTTTTGTTTTCTCATTTTTTTTTAATTTTTAATTTTTTCAATTTTTTTGTACTTTTACTCTTTTTTTTATTTTTTGTGAATCATCAAGGTGCCTATTGCTAGGTTTTCACCAAGATGTTCATTTTTTTTAGGACTTTTTCTGATTTTTAAGATTTTTCAGGACATTTTCACAAACTGAATGCCTCAGGCCTAGAATTTCTTGAGATGGAGAACATTGATTGGTCCTCAGAGCTATTCTCCATCATTCATTGAGATTTGATAGGCACCATAGCCAAAAGTAGCAGTGATAACAATGGGACCTAGCTAGTTGGGTTCAAACTTCCCCTTGCATTCTCTATGTGATTGATTTTTAGGATTCTCTCTCAAGACTAGATCACCAACCTGAAATTTTTTGTCTGACTTTTTTTTTGAAGCCTCTAGATATTATTTTCTAATATACTCTGAGATGATCATATGCTGCTTGTCTACACTCATCTAGTAGTTCAAGTTCTTGCAACCTAGACACTCTGTAGTCATCATACATTACTAGACCATGCATTCTAATTCTTAGTGATGGGATTTCAACCTCAATAGGTAGTACCACTTCAGACCCATAAACTAAAGCGAATGGTGTAGCCCCAGTGGGTGTTTTGATACTTGTTATATAGACCCAGAGATTTGGATTGATCATGAGATGCCAGTCTCTTCCTATTTTATTAACTGTACGGTGCAAGATTTTCAATAGATTCTTTTTAGAATCCTCTTCTTGTCCATTCCCTTGAGGATAGTAAATAGATGACCAATGTTGTGTAATCTTGAATTTGGCACATAGATCATTTAAGTCTCCATGCTTGAATTATCCACCATTATCTATGACTATATAGTGTGGAATTCCATACCGACATATGATGTAATTCAGGATGAACATTGAAATTTGTTTGCTAGTTGCTTGAGTCAAAAAGACTGCTTCTACCCATTTTTTGAAATAGTTTGTAGCTATAATAATATGGGTATGCCCATTAGAAGAATGAGGATGTATGGCTCCTATAAGATCAAATGCCCATTAGTGAAAAGGCCATTATGTAGTAAAGGGAATTAGATCTCTCCTTGGTGCATGAATTCAGTTGCCATGTAATTGGCACTTTTGATAGTTCTTAGCAAACCTGATAGCTTCTTTTTCCATTTCAGGCCAATAGTACCTAGCCCTAATAAGTTTTCGAGCTAGTGTTAAACCGTTGGAATGTGATCCACATATACACTTTTGGACTTCCTCTAATGAATGTTGAGACTCTTCCCATTCTAAACACCTAAGTAGCATACCATCTAGACCTCATTTGTATAGATCATTACCAATGATGACATACCAAGATGCATTATGGATAAGGATTCATTTCTCATATTGGTTAAAGGAATTAGGAATGATTTGATCTTGGAGATAGGAGAAAAGGTTTTTGTATCGGGATGAATCATGACCAACAATAGTGTAGATCATGCAGGTTTTGGGGGAATCACATGTGGGATAATATAGTGCTTCCACTAGGAACTTGTAGCATAGTTCATGTTCGGGCTGTTGTAATAAAGTAGATAGTGTTGCCATAGCACCAGGAGCTTTATTCTCTGTTCTAGGAATTTGTTCAAAGGTGATAGATATGAAATATTTCTTTAGATCATCTACCATTATTTTGTATGGGATTATCTTTCCATCTTTCATTTGATATACATCATTGAATTGGTGTATTACAAGTTTTGAGTCTCCATGAATGTGTAGTTCTATTACTCTCTGTTCAATTGCTATCTTCATGCCTTTAAGAAGGGCTTCATATTCAACAATATTGTTTGTGCAAGGAAGCTTGATTCTGAATGCTTTAGGGATTGAGTATCCTTGAGGAGTGATGAAAAATATTCTTTATCTAGATCCATTCTATGTATAGGAGTTGTCAAAGAATAACTTCCATGCTCTAGAAGAAAGATTCATGATAGAGGAATCTAGGAATTCCATTTGCATTGGTGTATCATCAAACAATGGTGCATCTGCTAGTTGATCAGCAATAACTTGGCCCTTGATAGCTTTTCTTTCAATATATTCAATGTCAAATTCACTTAATAGCATCACCCATTAAGCTAATCTACCTATGAGGGAAGCTTTTCTTAGTAGGTACTTTAGTGGATCAATCTTAGCTACCAAATGTGTGGTATGAGCTGACATTTAATGTCTCAATTTCTATGATGCAAAGATCACAGCTAGACAAGATTTCTCAATCATTGAATAGTTCTTCTCATATGCTACTAATGTTCTACTAATATAGTATATAGCTCTTTCCTTCTTGTTCTCATCATGCTATGCTAGTAATGCTCCCAGTGATGTATTTGTGGTAGAGACATATAAGATCAATGGCTTCCCTTGAATAGGAGGCATCAAGATAGGAGGATTTGATAGATATTTCTTGATATGATTAAAGTTCTTTTCATATTCCTCATTCCATGCAAAATTCACTCCTTTATGTAATGTCTTTGTGAAAGGTTGTGATATGTCTGCTAGTTGAGATATGAAGCATCTTATAGATTGTGCTCTCCCTTGTAATGTTCTCATTTAACTGATATTCTTGGGAGGTTGCGTCTCCATGATAGCTTTAAATTTTGCTGGATCTACTTCAATCCCTTTCTTTGAAACAATGTAGCCTAAGAGCTTTCTAGAAGTGACACCAAAAGCACACTTCTTAGGGTTTAGTCTAAGACTAAACTTCTCCATTCTATCCAGTATTTTTATGAAATCATTCAGATGTTCAAATCTTATCATAGATTTTTCTAAAGTATCATCAACATAATCCTCCATAGTTCGATGCATCATGTCATGAAAGATAGATGTCACAGCTCTTTGATATGTAGCAACAACATTCTTAAGCCCAAATGGCATGGCATTTCAATAGAAGGTACCCCATGCACATGTGAAAGCAATTTTCTCTTGAGCCTTTGGAGAAATTTTGATATGATTATATCCAGAAAAACCATCCATTAAAGAATACATCTCGAAGCTCGTAGTCATGTACACTATCATATCAATGTTAGGTAGTGGAAAATCATCCTTAGGGCATGCTTTGTTTACATCTCTAAAATTTGTGCATACTCTTATAGATTTGTCTGGTTTTGATATAGGTACAATATTTGAGATCCATTCATCATAATCAATAACACAGATGAATCCAGCTTTTAGTAGTTTCTCTAATTCATCTTTGACCAAGAGTGCAACATGTGGATGCATCTTTCTCAATTTTTTCTTAACAGTTTTGACACCTAGAGCTATAGATAAATGTTGCATTAGAAGATCAGGATCCAACCTTGGCATATCTGAATATTTCCATGCAAAGTTGATCTTTTTTTTTTGTTAGGAATGTAGTAAATTTTTGTTTTTCTTCTTCTGATAAGGATTGCGCTACATGGATCAACTATGGTTCTTCTGTTGTTCCCAAGTTGATAGATTGAGTGGGCTCAATCAGTACTAGAGATCTATCTTGTAAATGACTTGGAAGGACATCAAATATCTCATCCTTCGGTGCCACAAAGAGGTTTTCACCTTTGGATACATCATTTATTTTTACTTTTGTAGGTTCTGAGATTGCCACAAAGTGGTTTTCACCCTCAGAACTCCTTTTCTTATTATTTTTATTCTTATTATTTTGACTAAGATACTTGATGTTCGACTCCGTCATGCAAACACTCAGTTCACTGATGGAAGTCATCATAGGTTCAAATACATTGAGGTAGAAAGGAAGGGCATAGTCATTTGGAAAGGTATAGATACCATGGCTTGGATTTGTGGAGGTTTGGTCAAGAAGTTCAGGATGTTGGATAGTTAAAGTGGTGAAAGATTGAGAAATAGTGTTTACAGATATGGATCTATCATCATCGGTCCTAACCTGACTCTTGAGTTCAAAGGTGATATTACAACTCAAAATGTTTAGTTTGTGAATAGGCTCAATGTCATTGTGGGAGTCCACTTCAGCCATCAGTGGATCAGACTCATTAAGTTCATTATTTCTCTCTAGACTTACATTGGGTTTAGGTGCATATTGGTGAATAACGTCAACATGTTTCCCTGTGATAAGCTCATCTTCCTCTGGAATGGCTCCCCATTCATAGTCATTCGAGTCTTTGTTTATGCCTCTAGGAAATTTGAGAATGTGTGTAAAGTCAGGATGAATACCCCAAGAAGGGTTACCCTCAGATTTTGATTTGAATTCATACTCATGAGAATCTGTCTCAGAATAGCTGCCACCTTCCTCCTTGTCTATGTGGTTTTCTTCAAGATCAGCTGGTTCTTGTGGTGCAACTATATTTTATTCCATAGTAGGTTCTTGTGTTTCTACTACATTGATTCTTTTTACTGGATCATCTTCAGCTTCAAGGAGGTCTTTTATTTCTTTAGGAAAATGCTCATAAGGAATGAGCTCATCAGTGGTGTCTAAATCATCACTGTTAGATTGTTTTGTTGTTTCCTCTGTTGGTTCAATCTGTTCTAAGACATGTGGGGAGTTCTTGCTAAGATGGAAATTCTTCTTCTTATATCCTAGACCTATTGTATTCTTGTTTGTTTGACCATGATGATCAAGAGGTGATAGAAGACCTTTACCTTGTAGTCATAGAGGTCCTTTTCCAGTGTATCCCTTTTTGTGATTAATTTGTCTTCTAGTCCATATGAATTTTGAGGAATTTTTCTTGAAGTAGAGTCACATTTCTGGACTAATTGGGATTGAGGCTCATCCTTGTATAACCATGCAAGCACGACTTCTTCTTCATCAAAATATTTTTTAGATACTTGCTCTGTGACAAAGCTTCCATTGAATATGACCTGAGATTATTTAGTGGTACGTTTCACTTTGTTAAAAGGTTGTCCATAAGATTTTGGAGACAACGGGAGAGATGCAAGAGATAAAATAGGTTCCATTGTGTATTCTCCCATACCATTATCTTTGATTTTGACTTCTTTTGCAATGTCTTCCATTTTGGAGGTTGATGCAATGTCCAACTATTTAGTGGAAGATTATTATTAGGAACAAGTGTATCAACACTTTCTTTCGATGCATTGCAAGTTGTATATAGGTTAGTTGGAATTGTCACCTCTACTCCTTCATAAGGGAATTTCACACATTGATGGCATGTGGAAGGAATAGCTCTCATTTCATGTATCCAAGGTCTCCCTAGAAGGATTTAGTAAGCCAAAGGTAGATCAAGAACTTGACATATGGTGTCTTTGATAATGGGTCCTATTCTGATAGGTAAGACAATAGTTCCTTTGGAAGATCTTTCTTGCTCATCATATGCTTTGATAGTTATCTTCTTCTTAGGATCAATGGAAGTTTTAGATAATCCCAAGTGTGTGATCAAGCTATAAGAACAAATGTTTAGGCCAACGCCCCCATCTATCATCACATGTTTGACACAATGGTTTTGGATCAAGACTTCAATGTGCAAGGGCTGGTTATGCGGATGACTCAAGGAGTTATCATCTTCCTTTGAAAAGGAGATATATTGTGGAGACATCAGATGACCAACCATAGTATGGAATCTATCTAAATTAAGGTTGTTAGGAACATTAGATATGAGAAGAGCTTTGTCTAGAATGGCTCTATGAGCTAGAGATATCTGAAGAAACTCAAAAATGGAGATTTTTGCATTTGTTTGCTGGAGTTGTTGGACAAGATTGTATGATGTGGGCCTCGTGTCTTTAGGATTTGATTTAGAGGAAGCCTTCTATTTAGAAGCAGACAAGAGATTGAAAGGCCTCTTAGGGACATTTGATGAATTTGGGATTTGTCCTTGTAGATGTGCCTGAGCTTGTGATCGAGTAATTGCATTGGCTGATTGATTATCTCTATCCTTTCTTACAGTTGTGATGACATTGCAACTCTTAGATAGGCATGGTTCAACCATATTTATGACAACATTATTTCTAGAGTAAGCATAATTGACTTTAGCACCCACATTAGGTTGAGAAGATAAATCTCCTTGACAATGTTTCGAAAATGGTTTCGTGAATGCTGTATGATCATTATTGCTTTTATGATTGTCAATTATGATTTTTCCAATCTCAATTTTGTCTTGTATGATGTGTTTCAAGTGTATGCAGTTATTAGTTTTATGACCCTTATTGTGATGGAAGTCACAAAAATCATTCTCTCTCCACCATTTTGGTTTAGGTTCAGGATCAAATACCTTTATCTTAGGCAAAGTGATGATGTTGTTAGCCAATAGAGTTTTCATGGTAGATTCCAAGGACTCTCCAAGAGGAGTAAACTTTCATTTAGGATCTATAGCCCAAGGTTTATAGTTAGATGACTTCTTGTTTGATTCTATTTCTTTTTCTTCTGAGGCTTTGATAGCTTGGGTGCCAATAGTGAGATTGAAAGCGGGTGCCTTAGATGGGGCACAGATAGTATCAACAATGCCATCAGTGACAATGCCTTTATTCTTGTTCTAGTTTTTGCCTTTGTCTTTAGAATTGGATCCAGATTCATACTTGTCCTTTTGAAGTGATATGTCTCCTTTTTGTACAAGTACTTTCTCAAATTTGATTGCATTTTCTATCATTTTATTAAAGGATGTATGATTTTGCATTTGCAAATGGTAGTTGATATCTGGAACAAGGTTGTTGATGAAAATTTATGGCTTCTCAGTTTCTAGAATAGGTCTAACATATAGAGAAAACTTTTTCCTCTATCTTTTGAGAAAAGTTAGGAATGGTTCTCCTGAGTTCTATTTTAGATTACAAATGTCAATCATAGTGACTAGATGCTGGATGTTGTAGGAGTATTGTTGATAGAATAGTTTGATTAAATCCTCAAAAGTTTTGATAGTAGGAGGCATTTTTGAGAACCAATGAATAGTTGATCCTCCCAGAGATAGAGGGAAAAGATGCATTAGGTAGGTTGGTTCGTGCATGAACTCCATAGATTGAGTACAGAATTTTCTGACATGATCTTAAGGATCAGAGTTTCTATCATACTTATCATATTTAGGCATCTCCACTCTCTTAGGGAATGGTGACATGTACAAGTCTTTATCAAATGGAAAAGGGCATAGAGCCTCCATGGAGAACTCCTTAGGTTCCTTTTCTTTTTCAAGTTTGTAGAGTTTGACTTGCATGTCATGCATCTATTTCATCATAGCAGTGATTGGAGTTTCTTCCTCATGTGTAATGATATCTTCAACATTAAAGTTGGGAGGAAGTTTAGCCCATTGACGAGCCAACTCTAGGAAGTATGTTTCTCTGTCTTCCTTCAAGAAATGCCTCATCATTTTCTTGAAGTCATCATCATTTTGGTATTGAGGAATTTCAGAAGGTGTGGGTTCTTGATCCACACCATGTTGAGAGTGATGTCCTTGAGACCCTTGGTTCATCCCTCCTTGAGACACATTACTGTAATGAGAGCTACCAAGGATGGATTGATGTGGAGTTGTCTAATAGCTTCCATGAATTGATACAAGAGGGGTTGGTTGATTACCTATGTGAATTGATGCAGGAGGGGTGACATAACCACCTTTCAAGAATAAATTACCAAGAGCATCTTCTCCAAATTTATTAGTGTCGTAGGATTAATGAATGGTCTAAGAAATCATAGAATACATCTCTGAAGAGGTTTTAGGTTGTTCTCTTTGTTTTCATGATGAAGCTTTGGTTTCCACCATTAACCTTAGGTGAAGCAAGAGAGAAAGATGAAGACAAATGAAGAATGTCTTGATTCAAGAAGATTGAATGACGTAATTTTGTCAAGATTGGATTGATTGAAGATTAGATTGGATGTAAATGAAGGATACTGTGCCCTAGTAGTATGGGTAGACACCCAAAAGATGGCAGACATGAGCTCACAACACTTAGCTGTTTTAGATGAAGATTGAATTGAAGATAATTTTGACAAGGTTTTGACACAAGATGAAAAAGACTCAAATTGATAAATTAGAAGGCTAAATCAAACTCAAGAGACCAATTTAAGAAAATGATTGAATTCTTTCTAGTTTTTGCTATGATCCTAACACAATAATTTGTTTGACATAATCTGGAAATAGGCTATAAAAATTGGATTTTTGGCAAGTTTCTGGCAATTTTTCAAAAATTATCATACGACTTTCTACAGGCTTGTACAAAAGTGGGTAAGCTCTAGCACAACAATTGACAAGACTTGTACAACAATGGCAAAGCTTGGATGATAATGGAAAAGCTCACACTAGAGTTGATAGCAGATTTTGACTTATTTTCTTGTGATTTCTGACAAAACTCATATGATAATATACAAGCTCTCATACAACAATCAGGGGGTTTTGATACGATAAAGGGTCAAAAATCGTATGAATTTATGATCCTTTGGGATGACTTTTGACTCCAGAAAGGAATTTTGCGTCATATTTGCAATTTTTCAATTTTTAGAATTGGTGTGTTTTGCAAGGTTTTCTATCCAGATTTGAAGTTTTTTTCAGGATTGTTCATTTTTGATAACCAAGTAAGTAAACAAGCATGCATAACAATAGGAAATTGATTTCAAGCACGTCTGAAAAAAATGAACAGAGGATAAATAAACCTTGTGCATGAACAATCAAGTAACTTAATGTGTTAATCCCTAGGAATGCTAGTTGTGTATGTTCCAAAAAGTTTTTCAATAATGCACATAGTCCTAGAAAATGAAAAATTGGCCTCACTAGGGTTTGTAGTAATGGTCTGAATCTGCAACTTTTGTGATCTCAAGAGGGTGAATTCCAATCCAGGCACATTGGGGTTTTGACACAGTCCAAGAATTTAATCAATCAGGAGCTGCTAGGGAGATCTGATAGTCCAACAAGAGACCACACCTGTGAAGATTTCCTCCACAAGGACATTTATATAGTGGCTGTTTCTACCATGACAAAAATGGCTATTACCACTTGAGGTTTTGTCCATGTGGTTGACCCAATAAAAGGAATGTCCACTATGATTAACCCTCTCTATAGGTGACTCACAAAAGATACCACAAGAGGACTAGATCGGATTCAAGGATCTGGGTTTCAGGTACTATCCAAAAAGGAAGTAGAGAATAATCCCCTAGCCTCTTCACTTCACCAAAACAAAGAAGACAAATTTATCCGACATGCTAAGACTAAAATTATCTCACCAAGATCTATGATGTCAACAACTATGGTCTATCGATATCTTCAGAGAGAGAACATATCGATCAAAAGCTAAGGACTCAAAAACCTAGTAGAATGCAAGATAATATCAGTATCCTCCCTACCTACAAGGGGATCCTTTGTCAAGAAGAGCTTCGCATGCGTGAAAAAGAGAAAGAAGCCCACTCTCTCAAGATCATCCACAAATAGTATTCATAGGGCCTATTTACTATGTGTAATAGATATGCAAAAAAAGAAAATCTATGTTCATTTTATAGCCCAAAAATTGAAGTATGTGATATGAAAGTAGGAAAGGCACACAAGCTTGACACAAGAGAGTTTGTTTTAAATCCAAATCTAAGTGTTATCAAATTAGAGTAGATACTTGAATTCCTCACAATGCGCTTAGTAGATTTTTACCTATTTTAGCAATTTTGCTTGTGCTTTTCCAATCAGAATCAACGAATACCAATCAGAAATAGAAGATCTCAATTGTTAAGGTTAGCTATTAGTCCAAATCCAAAAATCAAATCTGGAAAACTACTTGAAAATTTGAAATGACAATTAAAATCTGGTATCAAAACTCGTATGATAGTCAATTACCTCCCGTACGACAATCTGGAAACTCATACAATAGTGGGTGTCTTCCCATACGATAATATAAATCCCGAACGACATTGTGTAAGTTATGACACAAACCTCAAAAATCTCAACTATCATACGACAACCAATGGGTTTTGGTATGACTTTCTAACAAAACTCATACGAAAAATGTATGGACAAAATTTGAAAATCATAGAAATGGTAGAAAATGATAGAAAATTGAATGAAATGATTAGAATAGAAATGGAAACCCATTTTAGGGCCCCATGGTAGGTGCCAAAAATGTGTGTGTGAAAATTGTACCTAGCTACGAACACAACACTTCAATAAAACATTAGAGGTTAGCAAAAGTGAAATCTTGAAGTAATTAAAACTAAGCTAACCAGGTGATTTACTGCCTTCTAGTAGGTGTGAGTATGATCTCAGATTGAAATCAAGATCAGTGACAATGCAATGCCTAAATGAAGGATTTAATGCAAAAGAATGAAAAACTGTATGGATGCAAATTAATCTATTTTTTTGGATTTTGTATGCAATTAAGATGAAAAATTATATGAATCTAATCTAGAATGAATCAAAATGATATGCAGAATAATCTAAGAATGATATGAAAAACTATGAATGCTTATGACCAACAATGAAAAATCTCACAAATCGCCTGTCGCAAGTGCTTGATTCTTTAGCTACAAATTTGCCAGAGTAATTGTTCAAATTCGAGGGTGGTTTATTGTGAAGAGCTTTAAGCCTTGATTTTATAGAAATCAAGGGCTTGAGGATGCATTGAGAAAAGCCATAAATCACTCTTGATAAACTTAGGTTGATTTTTGAGTCAACAAGAAATTAGAAACAAATCAACTCACAAAATCATGCAAATCATGCAAAAATAGCTTTTTAACTCAAATCAGAAGTTTAGATCAGCTTTCAACTCAAAATAGATGTTGAGTTTCAAAAAGATAACAACTTGAATTGATTTTCTGATTTGAAGTTTAATTGCTCCTTCAAATGTGCATAGATAATTATGAATTAATTTAAAAATAAAGTGATTTATCTTCAACTTAATTGATTTTAAATTTAAAATAATTGATTTATGGGTTAATCAATTATTAAATTAAACTTTTATTCAAAAATTATATTATTAAATATTGACAACTGACATTAATTAATTAAATAAGAATTTAATCAATTAGTCATGAGATTTTTGATTTATTGTCAAAATTAAATAATACAATTTAGGAATAAATATAATTAAATTTAATTAAATAATCAAGTGGCAGATCTAAATCAGATTAATTAAATATTTAGAATATTCAATTAATCAAACTTTAGGATAAATAGGATTTATCGCCAAATAATTATTAAATCAAAGATAATTAGGATAAATAATGAATATTCAAGAAATATTCTCTGATGCAGAATTTAGGATAATCAATTAGGTTTTGATGATTTGATGTGCATATGTGCCTTAGGTTAAGACTTTGATGTTGATTTCGATTGATTTGATGATATAGGAGGTTAATGAACCTATAGCCCATGTTTGGGGTATTGCACTTAACACTCCTTAGGACCCCTTACAATACATTAGTGTAGGGTAAGAGGTCCTAAGGGGTCCTAAGATGCATTAATGTGTCTGAGGAGTACTTAAGAACCCTTATGACCCATAAGATGTATGGTAAGCGGTTCTAAAGGGTCCTAAGAGGTCATAAGGGGGCTTAGGACACATTAGTATGTCCTAGGAGATGAACCCTTAAGGCCCCTTACCATACAATAATGTTTTGTAAGGAGTCTTAAGGGGTTTTAATGGGTCTTATGTGGTCCTAGGACACATTAATGTGTCCTAATACCCCTTATGACCACTTACCATACATATTAGAGGTTGTAAGGGCTCTCAAGGGGTCCTATGACACATTAATGTATCATAGGACCCCTCAAGGTGCTTTAGGACCGCTCATCATACATATTAGGGATAGTAAGGGTTGTTAAGGGTTCCTAGGACACATTAATATGCCTTAGGACCCCTTAAGAATTCTTAGGTCCACTTAGGACCCCTTACCAAACATTAGTGTATGATAAAGGGTCCTAAGGGTCTTAAGGGGTTCTAGGACACATTAATGTGTCCTAGGACCCATTAGGATCCCTCACTATATATTATTGTATGGTAAGGGGTTGTAAGAGATCATAGGGGGGTCCTAGAACACATTAGTTTGTACTAGGACCCCTTATGACCTATTATGAACATTTAGAACCTCATAGGATACATTGTTCCCCTTAATACATCCTAGGACCCCTTAATGTATCCTACGATGATTTTTGACCCATCATTGTCTCCTATGACTCATTCACACCCATTAATGTATTTTAGGATCTCGTAGGACCTATTAATATATCTTAAGACCCATTAATATATCACATGACCTATTAATACATATGAAAATTTATTAGGACTACTTAAGACACCAAGGACTACTTAAGACATCCTAGGACTACATCCATCTCATCTCTCTCCCCCTAATTACCCCTATATCTCACTCTCTCCCCTCTCTCATCTCACCATCCCATACCTTCCCCCCATCATCACCCCATGATCTCTTTCACTCTCTCCATCATCATCTTCATCTATTTCTCCCTAACTATCCTCTTTCTCTCTCTACCTCATCTATCTCTCTATACTCATATAACCCTGTCCCCCTTCTCTCCCTCTCTACCTCATATCTCTCCCCTTCCCTTTCTTCCTATATAATCTCATCATTCCATCTCTTCTCCCCCACCATCCCATACCTTCCACCCTCTATCTAATTGATTTATTATGATAGGTGAAGGGAGAGATGAATAAAATAAGAGAGATATGGAGATAATGAAATATAGATAGACATGAAGATATATCTATAGAGAGATAGAGATAGATGGGGAAATAGTGAGATAGAAAGGAGGTGATGGAGAAAAATAAGAAATAGCTATGGGTATAGGGAGTTAGAGAGAGACACTTAAATAGAGAGAAGATAAATTATTAGAGAGAGAGAGATTTTCTCTTAGGTCATCTTGAGAAATTGTGTGCAAATGATCAAAGACAACAAGGAAACTCTATATGATGATTATGAAAATTTTTGATCTCATTAGTACATAAAATGTAATTTTTTCATTATTTACTACTTTTAAACTATGTTAATTCTTATGGGAGAAAAAAGAACTAAAAAAGAATGATTTTTTATGCAAAAGTTGTGATTATTATAAGTTTCTAAATTAGGTACTCACTTCAAATGATTATAATTAAGTTTTGATATATAATAAAATAGAATTATCTTATCCATATTGTAGGTCTCATAATCAGATTTCTAACACTTGTAAAAAATCAAAATTTTGATAAGAAACTCAAAAGTTATGCCCATTTTACTAAAATCTATTTTTTAATTTTTCAAAACGGGTATCCAATTTGGATCAGATACCTAATACATGTATCGGGTACTGATACCTCTAACACAAGCAAGGATTTTCTTCAAGATTTTCCTTGGGTTTTGGCTTTGGGATTCCAAACCTAGATGGTCAACCCAAAAAACATGTTTTCCATATTTTCTCCAATCTCCATACTTCGACCATGTAGCTGATGAATTTTTTTCACCTAATTTGATGAAATGAAAAGGGTTTGTTAAGGAGATTCTCAACTTTCCATCAATATAATTGCTGCCAAATTTTGAGTTGAATAAGTAATTATTATTTATTTCTAATTGAATTACCTCTAAAGTCTTGATTGATAGACTAATTGAAAAATAGCTATTACTTTCAAACAGTATAATATTTTTGAAAACTGAAACATGCGTCACATTCTATGCTTCACCTACTAAAAGATATTTTTTTCAATTTGATGAAGTTTAGACTAATTTAAGGTGGTTAGACACAAGAGTTTTTATGTTCTATAAAAGTTGTAGCAGAAAAATCATAATTAATTATTTTCTTGGAAAAAAATTACAAAAAAAAAAAATGCATCACATTGGGACATGAGTCTACTACTTATATCTAGAATCTTGTAAAAAATATTATCATTTGATTGTGTTTAAGGTGGTCATACATACACCTACTTCTTATCTTTTTTTTTGAAATCTTTATAGTACTGCATTGAAATTTGGATTTTCTACCATATAGAATAATTTATTTTCAAAAAAGGGCTAGTAGATTAGAAACTGCATTCAATTTTCTACAAATTGTCTTCTTAAATATTTTTGATATAAGATTGATAACTTGTTCCAAATTTTATGTCAATTTTCCTAACCCTGATTTTCTAAATTTTCATTGCCAGTTAAGTGCCTAGTTTGGCATACCATGATCCTGCACATACCCATCTAAAAAATATATAACACTCAAGAACTAGATCTGATACAAGATTGCCAATTTCAAGTAACAATGTTTTTCTTAAAATACTTTATGTTCACACTAGGACTATGATCAACAGGCAAAAAATCAAAGCCATCATCATGTACAAAGTCTAAAAAAGGTGTACAACTAAGATGAATGATCAAAAATCCTATAGGAATTATCACTCTACTCTCCAAGAACAAAATGATAATTGAATTGGGTGTGAATTCCACAATCCTCCCTACACCACCATGGGAGACTTGATAAATGGTAATATGGCTACTTGATAAATGAGGTACAAACATAACATCATTGAGAGTTTCATCCCCAATATCAACATATCCCTTCTAGATTTCATTCATGTATATTGTATTTTTTTTCATTGATAGCGTAACATAAGCTCAAAATAAGAGAACATAGAATGTGAAGAAGCCATATGGTGATAGGATCTAAAATTTAGGACCCATCTTTCTAATCCAAGATATAATGCCCACCCATAGTTTACTTTTTAATTTTATATTTCCAAACTCTTTTAGGCCACTTTTATGTGTGCATTGATTATTTCACCTTTATTATGTAGTTTTGGATGTATGAGATTACATGGCGATTTGATATTGGATAGTTGTGAAATATCATATGTTGCTGTTAGATGATGTTAGTTACTTTGATGATGATTATTTATATGTTTAAAATGTTGATTATATTTATTATTTTACTTACCCCATACTTGCATGTGTATGACTATCATGTATGTGTTACCTTTCCGTTTGACGTGTTTGATATGGTTTAGGGATGAAGCCGTAGTTACCTACTTGTGGGATCCACATGATGTCCCGATCCCTATCATTGCTTGTTATAAATATATATGGATGTACATGCTTGTCTTTTATGTAGGTTTGCAAGTACTAGACATCGACTTCCCTGAATTGTTAGGATGGCCATGCCCTATCACAAATTCTCAATGGTAAGAGATGAGAGATAATATTCAAATTCGAATCCCAACCTAGGATATTTTATTGTCTTGAACTTGTGGGCAAGTTTATGATATTTTACCTTTCCAAATTCATCCAGGTGACGTGAATTCATAGCCTTTCCCTTAAGCATGATTATTGTTTTATTAGGTAAAGTTGGTCTTTGGCTAGTTGGTGTAATTTTTGTGAAATGATTAGATAATTTACTAAGATTGATTATGTGGTCCAAATAATTAAATCTTATTAAATATAGAAAATTAAATGTGAAGGTATTTAATTAATGAAAATTAATTAAATATAATTATTATTTAAAAATACGTAATTAAAAGTCTAATGGTAGAATTAAAGATTTAAATAATTATTAAATTCAAATTTGAGGAAAATTGAATAAAACAATAAGGAAATAAATTAAATAATATTCTTTTAGTTAAAATTGATATACAATTAGTTGCACATTCAATTTAAATAAATTAAATAAATAAAGTAATTCTTAATTAGTTAAGTGAATTGATATAAACATGAATTACAAAAGTGCATGGAGTAATTAATTAGAAAATTGAATAAATCAGGAAAAAAGAGAGATTGATTAAAAAAAAGTTGTGGAGTTAAGTTGAGTTCTAGATTTGCATGGTTGAGTTTGAATTTCAGAGCATTTTTCTTTATGAGGAGGAATTAGGCCATTATTCTACACACAAATTTGCAGGTTTTGGATGAAGGATTGAATTGAAATATTTTTATGAAAGCTTGGGATTTTCAACATTTTTCTGGTCTTCTTTGTGTTTCTTCAATTGGTGGTTTGAGGTAGGGTTTGAAAACCCTTGTAGATTTAATTCTTGTATTTCAAAAATATTGTTTTCTTCCCGTCCGATAGATCTGGATGATATGTCTATTTTGTTGATTTTATTATCATGTTAGGAATTATGGAATTAAGCTTCCAAGATTTAGTGCCTGGTATGTTAGAAATTTCCATAATTGAATCTCATTTTAAATTATCTAGGGTTTGATAAATTTGTGGGAGAAAACCTTAGGGTTTGTATCAATTGAATCTTTAAGCAATTTTGCTTCTTGATAATAGCTAGTTATTTTAAATTCCTCGCTGTTAAATTCTACATAGAATAATTGTGTGTGTGTGTGTGTGTGTGTGTATGAGGTACATACACATACACATACACATACACATATATACATACATACATAAAATATATACATATAAACATTTTTTTAAAAATAAAATATAAAATAATATATATGTTGGGGTGGAGGCAGGGTAATACCCCCCACCCCCACCCGATAGCTATGACTACCATGACAACCATGTTGCTTATGACAGTCATATGTTGTCGGTGGTAGCATGGGCTACCGGTGGAAGCCCCTTGGGTATATTGTTTATTATTTTATATAAAAATTATTTTTGATGACACTTCCATGATTTCATCTTAGGTTTCCTATGTGTGTTGGTTTCCTCTAGATTAACATGTGTACCTTTGAGTTATTGAGTTGTACCCTTAGGATAGGAATTTATAGGACCCTTGCTTAGTATTACCTGATGAATGATTTTGGTATTGTTATTCGAGTGAGGTCTGATGTTATCTCCTCAGCACGGCGGGAGTGGAACCACAAGTTTCTGCAAGGTCAGGAGGTAGTGATTATTTTACCATTTGAGACTCTGATGTTCTTGTACTAGTGTTGGATGATCCTTGTTGTGGTTTCTTCTTATCTTATCTTCCTTGGAGACTTATTCTTATTCTTTCCTTATTTATAACTTGTACTTTTTACTTAGTTGTACTTACATACCCTACGACTTGTGCACTGTATGTGGGTTATCATGTATACTTAATGGTTCAGATGTATTTGTTTATTCTTGCTCTGATGTACTATATAGAAGGTTTAGATAATTATTGTAGTTAATAGATTAAATTGTATTTACGTAATTCTACATCAAGGAACCCTTGAGATTGTGTATATAAGTATATATGGACTTTATGTTTTACTTCCACTTTGTTATTCAATAATATTTGTAAACATTTAACGAAAAAAATTTATTCTGTAAACTTAGTAACATGTTTTAGGTTAATATCTCGTAGGTTCCCTAGTGGGGCATTACACAAGACCTATAGAAGTACAAATATTTTTACCTTTTTATTTACTTGTCTTAGTAATATGACCTTTTTCCTTGTTAGATTTTAGCTAGTTTAACTTTTTAGTATGAGAAGAAGAAGTTGAGTCAATCATTCAAGAAGGAAAACTAATTTTGTTCCTCTAAAATAGTTTTATTAGTTCATCAATATCCTTCTTATAACAATAATGCTCTTCATGTTCCATTCGTCTTGCGATATGCACATGTAGGATTTTCCCCTTAGCTAATTCCTCTTGTAAAGAGAATTTAGAGTCTACTTTAAAAGTAGATAAATATTGATATGAATCTTCCTTCTTATTTCCTTGGTTCTTTTGTTTCTTATTTTTTCTTGTTAATGCCTTATTTTATAGAAAATACATGACTAGATTACAAGATTTAATATTTCCCATTCAAATAAATTTAGTTTTCTCCTTTGTGCAATCAACAAAAAAATCATTTAGAGAGGGCATAATAAATGATCTCCCTAGGGCTATCTTCATTGCATGAAATGTAGTAACAAACATAACCTAATTCAAAATAATACTTAAAATGATCAATGAGTCATTCTCTTTAATTCCACATTGTCCCAATTTTAATCTTATGACATTCAACATGGTTAAAAAAATCTCAACATGGTTAAAAACATCTTGAACAGTGTCAAAGTTGTAAGGGCTCAATCCTATGAGCTCATTCTCCAATTGATGGGCTTTCAAATCACCTCGCTTACCAAAGTGAATGTTTGAAGAGTTCCATACTTCATTTGGTAATGTTGCTGACATAATATGAAAGTGTAGATTAGGAAATGCAACCATATATAAGGTGCCAAAAGTTTCATCACATTTGTTAAACCATTTAGGATTTTCTTAGTTAGTTTTAGGCTCCCCATGAAAACCCATTGTTATTCTATACAATTTTAAAGTTCTTATGTGAAGTTTCATGCACATTTTTCACTCAAAGTAATTGTAAGGTGCATTTCATTCATTTTAAAAAAAATATTTTTTAGAAAACAAAGATTTTAATATATGAAAAACTATGAATTTTTATATATTATTTTTGAAAATCAATATATTTTTTGAAGATAGATTTTTTTTTGAAAATTCCACACCATCCCTTCTGTAGGTGGTTGTACATCTTAGCTACTAAATTTTTTTGCCTCAAAATTTACTTTGTTTAAAATCAATAATTGAAAGTCAATTTTAAGGTTTTTGGTCCTTCAAAATGTGATGGTAGGGTTCACTTGGCCTCAAAATATCCTAAAATAATAGCTACCTATTGGATCTAGTGATAAAACTTCATATTTCAAACCTTAATTAGTTTCAACTCCAATATTCAATTTGGATGAATGAAATAAAATATGATTACGACTTTATTAGCTACACTGAGCTCAATGATGATCTTAGAATATCTCTAATAAGCTCCAAAATACCTACATTGAAAATAAAGGGATTCCCCATAGAAATATTTTTAATCTTTTTTAATTCTCCAAGTCATTGTTAGATGAAAAAGAACATAAAATTCTTTCCAAAATGAAATACGCCTACATTCTTAAAAGATTTATCATCCACAACTCACAATTAGCTTTGATACATTGTTAGATCTAGACATGAAGCTACCTAAGATCATAATGACTGAAGGAAAGAAAGAACATAGATCTAGAGATAAAATAAGTTAGCACTCTCTTGCATTGAAGTAGCACTCATGGATATGTGAATTAATGAACTAGATAAGGGTGAGTTGAGGGGTTGTTTTGTATTTAAAATAAAGACAAATAGTTTCAAGAGGAGTAATAACTTGCCCAAAATAGATGGAAGTTTCTTCTACTTATTAAATGTTAGGTTACATGACTACACCAACTTAGGTAAGAAAAAATAAATGTTTATGAGAGGTAGCACATAAATTAAAAAGAGAATATGAAGATTTACTATCCAAAGGTGAGTGTGAGTGACACATGTAATTCATGTATTATGCCACAACTCCTCATATTGACTAGTTTAATATAACTTAAATAAACTTAATGATATGTGTAAGAGAAAACAATATTTTCCTAATGTAACAAAAAATAAACTTATATTAACAATAATTTAATGGTTTTGGAGCAAGGATTGAAGATAACACTTGAAACCATCAAGATGCCTAATTTTTCACTACGTGGCAATGTTGATGTGAAATGATTATACACTATATAATTAGATGATGCAAGTAGTTTTACATGAGCTAAGTGATTTATCTAAACTTGAATTAAAATGTGTCCTTTTATATAGGACCTATCATGTAACTCAAAACATTTTTTTCCTTCAAGTTAGCACAAAACAATTAATTTGGAGAGGGTTGGCTTGGGTCTAATTTAAATCTTGAATGACAATTTTAAGTCATTCTAAAAATTTGATCAGTGAAGATAAAATATTACAGAATTATTGAGAAACAAGGTAAAAATACAAAAATAAAATACTTTCCAAAGTGTCTATAAATATAAAATTTAACTCCTTGATATTGGATTTACGATAAAATATTATATGCGGAAGTATAAATCAAGAAATAAATAATATTAGTAAACTATGAAGCAACGACACATAACATTAATTTTACGTAGAGAAACCTTTTCAAGAAAAAATCGACTAGATAAAGATGACAAGCATGTTTAATATTTAATAAGCAATCTATAATACCAAGTTCCAACACACTTTACATTGCATTATAATTACATTCCCCAACAACATTTGTGTATATGTGAAATATGAAATCAAATGACTATCTCAAACTTGCAATATGTAGGAAAAAATAGATGAAAATTAATAAATTGTTTGATCAAAATAATAGATACCAAAAATATCGTAAATGGAAAACTCTATGTCCATCTTAAAAGAATAAAATAGTAAACATGGCCAATATCTCACTTGAACATCAACATAGGCACAATCAATAAATCTACAAATAACTAATATAACCACAAAGACATCATTGACTAAAAACTTTCTAATGACTCACATCATCAAGTGTTTCATTACACTTTGGGGATTATAACTCTTGTAGATATTATTTGTAGGAATATTTTCTCAACTCTTCAATCCTCCTTCATATAATTAATGTTATCAATTATATGATAGCTAATATGCAAGTCCAATACAAGTATCACTATTGTGCTCTACCTTCTTACAAATGCATACGATAACTAATATTGATTTTAGGAGAATGAAAATTATATTTTTTTTCTTTAATTACACTTTAGACATCTTGTCTAGATACACACATACATATACATATATATTTTGTAAGATTAATGTTACCTTAATTCAAATGAAAACACACTACTTATACATTAATTATTATATTAAAACAGTCCAATCGAAATGAATTGGAAACAAAAAGTAACAAATATACAATTTTCCTTTATTACATATATATTTAATTTGAATAAAAACTTGTAGAACCATTGTTTTTATATTCATAAAACATTGGGTATTACTGTTACTTGAGATCAGCAGGAAAAATTTTATTAGAGAATTATAACTCTTGTGGATGTTATTTGTAGGAAAGTTTTGTCCACTTTTTAATCTTCCTTCATATAACTGATGAAATCAATTATATGACAGCAACTCCAAAATCAAACACAACTATTATTATAGTGCTCTACTTTCTTAGGAATGCATATGATAACTAACATTAATTTTAAGAAAATGAAAATTATGAATTCTTGCTTTAATTGCACCTTAGACATCTTGTCTAGATACATACATACGTACATATAATAAGATTAATGTCACCTTAATTCAAATAAAAACATACTACTTATACTTTAATCATTATATTAAAACAGTTCAATCAAAATAAATCCAAAACAAAAAGTAACAAATATACAATTTTTCCTTATTTTATGTAATCTGAATAAAAAACACTTGTAGAACTATTGTTTTTATATTCATAAAACACTAGATATTACTATTACTTAAGATCAGTATAAGTTAAAACCTCCAAAAAAAAATCAATGGTACAACAGAGTTCTACTGTAAATGATAATAGAATAAAAAGTTTCCTGAACTATTTAAAGAGCTAGAAGTGATTAAAACTACAAGCTAATTTTCTTCATTTGCAGGTTCCCTAAGAATGATAAATCAAATGAGAAAGCTCCTGGCAATTTGATTGCAATATATTTAGATGGATAGAAGCTCATTCGGACAACAAAAACATGGCACCTGCAAATATGATTTGATCAAACATGGCTATTGTCATATGCAGTGCCATGTCTTTGTTGGCCAAACAGGCTTCTACCCATTTCATCATATCTCTGTAATATGAAAAATAGCATATATTTATAGCCTGTAAAGATGTGTTGAAAGATGTGCTCATAATATACACATTTTCAACTCACAATGTTCTCATTATATTCTCTGTGGTTTCAATCTCCCATTCTATCGTTTTCCAAGATATTCCAATTCCTTTGTCTTTCACTTTTTCTCAAAGTTATCACTGTACTGCTTTTTTATTTGATCTGGTTTCCATTTGAAATGAGAACAGCGAACATTTTCAGATTCGAAAAGCCTTGGCAGGCAGGCAATAATGTCTGAAACATAGCTTCTTTATTAAAAACTCTTGTCCTCAAACGTCTCTTTTAAGCTGACTTTAGTGATTCCTTTTATTAAAGACATAATTTTCAGTTTACTGACTTTAGTGATTCCTTTTATTAAAGCCATAATTTTCAGTTTACTGACTTTAGTGGTTCCTTTTATTAAAGACATAATTTTCAGTTTAAAGGTAACGAGGAAGGGATGGCTTTACATAATAAATTTGTATGTTTATAATTGAGCGTGTAACAATTAGTCGATAGGTTTATATTTTCTTTTTTAAATAATTAAATTGTTTAACTCATCTATCTATCTATTTATCTATGTTTTAGTATGCTTAACGAGAACTTAAGAAATTACGCAAATATGCACAATAAAGACAATTGTTCACTACAAATGAATAAGGGGAAATGCTAACATTGTTAAATCACAACTACTCATTACACATTCATAATAAATTACCATGTTACATGCTACATGATGCATCTTTTTCAATAATTGATTCTTAGATTGTTAAAGCTAACAACTAAATCTCTTATGCATGTTGTATAAATGACATGACAACGATTTCTAGAGTTGACATCATGTCACAATTGTTAAGTTAATCTAGTACATATGTTATGGACTTAGGCATCTGTCAAGTCAAAATTACAACATTAGGATAACTCAATGGATAGTTCAATGTCGTCATGACTTGTTGCATATCACTATCTGCTAGATAGTATTGATGCAGGAGCATCCTGGGTGTAAGAGCAATCTTGCATCACCCAAAAATATTTCTGTTTTTATATTCAATAAGGGCTATTTTAGTGCAGAGCTGCTATTTATGGAAAGTTACTATTTTTGGTAATTTTTGCACGTGCTCAGAATGATTTGATTTCTTTCTTGGAGGTTCATTTTGGTCATGTAAGCCTGCCAGTAAAGTTTCATTGCCAGATCAAGTGTATATTGGAAGATATTGAAGATTTTCGGTATTGGCAGCAGGGTACAAAAACTTTGAACTCAGTTTTGAAGGCTTTAGAGGCCCCGGATGAGGTCAAAAATTTGGGTGACGGGCGCTTGCGTGGGTCAACCTGTAGAGCGCTTCGTGGCGTTTCCGAAATGGGGTTATAATAGCCGATCGGGTCAACTGGTGATGACTTATGGTCTTCGGAAGTTGGGCCACCTGAAATGGCGAAAAATAATTTTCTTCAAAATTTCTGTTCGGGTTTGAAAGGTTATCTTGAGCCGACTATGATGTAATAAAATGTAAAATAAAATAATTCTAAGTTTGGTCGGCCTTATTGGCTAAAATTCTGGAACCTTCCCAGGCGGTGGATAATTGCCTATATAAGGAAGGCTGTATTATTGTCTTAGGCAGTTCAGAATAGTTCTGGGTAATAGTTCGAGGCTTTGTCCTACAGAATATTATAAGGGAATGCCCATGTGGCTTTGCATATTGTAATTCTGAAAGTTTGTAATTCCACATTTGTGGAGATAATAAGAAGCCAATTTTTCTGTTCTTGCATATTATTGTTGTTGTTTCTCTTTTTCTGTTATGTGTTTGTGGTATTAAGGGGAGCATCCTTCATCAAGTGGTATCAGAGCCAGGTTTTCTTGAGTGTATAAATAGATCACCGACTATGAGGCAGTTTGCACCAGGACCGTGGCTAGGGTTTCAGCGCGCATCATGAAAATGCCTCCACGAAGGGAACGTGGCGGAAGAGCTGGTGTTGTAACACCCGAGGTTAGAGAGCTGCAGAGACAAGTGCGAGCATTGCAAGAAGAGATTCATAGAGGAATGAATCTTAATATCAGAGATGAAAGCGAGGATGAAGCCGAAGAAGAATATCAAGAAGGAGAAGCTGAAATTGTGAACCAGGAGGAAGAAAGACTTTTTCGGGCGATTTCCAAGATTGGGAAAAGACCTAAGATTGAGGTTCCTACATTTTCTAGAAATCTTAACCCAGAGGAATTGATTGACTGGATCAATGAATGTGAGGAGTATTTTGAGTATGAAGATGTTGAGGATCCTGATAGGGTCAAATTTGCGAAGGCCAGACTGAAAGGTCATGCGAAGATCTGGTGGTAAGAAATTCAATTGGAGCGAAATAGAAGAGGGAAAGATAAAATCACAAGATGGGATCGGATGGTGGAAAAATTGAAGCGACAGTTCATTCCTATTGATTATGAGCTTGACCTACTGAAGAAAATGCAAAGTTTGAAGCAAGCAGGGAAATCTGTTCAGGAGTATACAGAGGAGTTCTATCGACTCCTCATCAGGACAGGCCATGCCGAAGCTGATAAGGAGAAAGTTGCCCGATACCTTAATGGGTTAAGGTCAAGCATTCAGGAGGAGTTGAATCTAGTTCGAATGAACAGTATTGAGGAGGCATACCAATTTACCTTAAAAGTAGAGGAAAAGCTGAACAAGAAGTTCGAGAGCAGACAAAACGGAAGAAGTCACGGTGGACGATCTGGTGGACGGTCATATGGTGGCCGAAATGAAGATCCGAAAAAGAAGGATGAGGCTAGTAGCAGCCAAAATCAGCGAGGAAATAATTTCAATCGCTTCCAGGATCAGAATAATAGAGATCAGAGAGGAAGAGGAAGAGGACAAGGATCTGGAAGAGGTGGCTTCCGTGGAACATGTTTTCACTGTGGAGAAGAAGGTCATAGGGCATTTGAATGTCCTCAGCACCAAGGCAGAACAGACAGGAGAAATGAAGGCCAGGCCAGAGTTGCACATGTAGATAAAGATGCCAGATCATCAAATTCTGAAGATGCTAAAAAGGAGAAACATTGATTAACAGAAGAGTCCTGTTGAGTGGTGAGAATGAACCTGAGCAAAGGAGGAGCCTGTTTTGCACCAGGTGCAAGTGTGAAGGTAAATGTTGTGTTGTGATTATTGATAGTGGAAGCACTGACAATTTGGTGTTAGAAGAGATGGTGACAAAGTTGAAGCTCAAGAGACAGAAACACCCACATCCATATCGGATTGCCTGGGTAGAGGATGACCACAAGGTCATGGTCAGTGAACAATGCCTAGTGAAGTTCAAGATTGACGAATACCAAGATGAGGTATTGTGTGATATCATATCTATGGATGCATGTCATATGTTGTTGGGTAGACCATGGCAATTTGACAGATGTGCTGTACATGATGGTCGTGCGAATACCTATTCCCTGACAAAGGATGGAGTGTGACATAAGCTAAAACCATTGAAGGAGACTGAAGAAAAGATATGTGGTAATGCAAGGATAACTTTTGTTGATGGAAGAAATTTCCTAGATGGTATGAGGCATGAGCATGTATGTTTTTCTTTAATTCCAAAAGCTGGTAAAGAGGAAGTAGAAGATGTTCCTGTAGAAGTTGTAGATTTGTTGAATGAGTTTCAAGATATTGTATCCGATAACATGCTTGATGGATTACCACCAGTCAGCAAGATCAGTCATCAGATGGACTTGATCCCAAGAACGAGTTTGCCGAATAAGGCAGCACACAGAATGACACCTGCAGAAAGTGAGGAGTTGAACAGACAAGTACATAAACTGTTACAGAAAGGATTGATCCGTGAGAGTCTGAGTCCTTGTGTTGTACCAGCGGTATTAGCACCAAAGAAGAATGGAGAGTGGAGGATGTGTATAGATTTTAGGGCAATAAACAAGATCACAATCAAGTACAAGTTTCCATTGCCACGAATGGATGATATTATGGACTGTTTGAGTAGAGTTGTGTATTTCTCAAAGATAGATCTGAAGAGTGGATATCATCAGATTCAGATTAGAGAAGGAGATGAATGGAAGACTGCCTTCAAGACAAAGGAAGGACTATATGAGTGGTTAGTCATGCCTTTTGGGCTAACCAATGCACCGAGCACTTTCATACGGCTCATGAACGAGGTTCTGAAAGAATTTTTGGGTAAGTTTGTCATTGTTTACCTAGATGATATTTTGATCTTTAGTAAGACATTGGATGAGCATATGATGCATATTCGTATGGTATTTGAGAAGTTGAGAGAAGAGAAATTGCTGATTAATTTGAAGAAGTGCAGTTTTGTGAAGAAAGAGTTGGTGTATTTGGGGTTTGTAGTTTCAGGAGAAGGTCTAAAAATGGACCCAGAGAAGGTACAAACTATCCTTGAATGGCCTACTCTAAGGAGTGCTACTGAGGTAAGATCTTTTCATGGTCTAGCTAGCTTTTACAGAAAGTTTATCAGAAATTTTAGTAGTATTTGTGGACCCTTGACTGAAACAATGAGAGGGGATAGAAAAGAGTTTAAGTGGACTAATGGGGAAGAAAAGAGTTTTCAATTGTTGAAATAAAAAGTTACAGAAGAACCTGTTTTAGCACTTCCAGATTTTAATAAGGTGTTTCAAGTAGATTGTGATGCTAGTGGTACTGCAATAGGAGCTGTTATGAGCCAAGAAGGTAAACCTGTTGCTTATTTCAGTGAGAAGTTAAATGATGCCAAGAGAAAATATTCTGTTTATGATCAGGAATTTTATGCTATAGCTCAGACATTAAAGAAGTGGAGACATTATCTACTTCCTAAGGAGTTTGTTTTGTATACTGATCATCAAGCTTTGCAATATTTGAATAGTCAAGGAAAGTTGAATCAGAAGCATTTGAAATGGGTTGAGTTTTTGTAGAGTTATACATTTGTTTTGAAACACAGGAGTGGAAAGTCTAATAGGGTTGCAGATGCTCTTGGCAGAAGGCAACTATTGCTGACAGAAATGCAGATTGAAGTGGTTGGGTTCAAGGAACTCAAGAATTTGTATCCAGAGGACCCTGATTTTGGTGAAGCTTGGAAAGCTTGTACAGAACCTGTTACTCTAGACGGGATGAAATGGTTGGATTTCATCATCTAGGATGATATGCTATTTAGAGGGAGTCAGTTATGCATTCCACGAAGTTCTATGAGGGAGAATCTCATCAAGGAGAAGCATAGCGGAGGATTGGCTGGACATTTTCGTCATGATAAAACCTTTGGTTTGGTTAGTGAGAATTATTATTGGCCACAGTTGCAGCAAGATGTGAAGAAGTTTGTACAGAGTTGCAGAGTATGTCAAATGGTGAAAGGAGTGAAGTAGAATACAGGGTTGTACCAGCCATTGCCTATACCAGAGAAGCCTTGGGAGGATATCAGTATGGACTTTGTTCTTAGTTTACCGAGGACACAGTGGGGACATGATTCAATTTTTGTAGTAGTTGACAGATTTTTGAAGATGACACATTTCATTCCCTGCAAGAAGACTAATGATGCTGTTCATGTAGCAAAATTATTTTTCAGAGAAGTAGTGAGACTTCATGGTTTGCCAAAGACCATAGTTTCAAATCGGGACACTAAGTTTGTTGGATATTTCTGGCGAATATTATGGACGAAGTTGAAGACAGATTTGAAGTTCAGTTCATCACATCACCCACAGACTGATGGACAGACAGAGGTGGTGAATAGGAGTTTGGAAAATCTGTTGAGATGTTTGGTTGGGGATAAGCCAACAGGATGAGATTTGATTTTACCACAGGCAGAATTTGCATACAATAATTCTATCAACAGGAGCACTGGTAAATCACCATTCCAGATTATATATGGAAGTAGTCCAAGAAATGCATCTGAGTTGAGAAAGATAGATAAAGGAGAAATAAGTAGTGCTGAGGCTGAGAATTTTGCAGAACATTTGAAGAACATCCATGGGGAGGTGAGGAAGCATATTACCAAGATGAACGCACAGTATAAGGCTAAGGCAGATGAGAAAAGGAGGTATAAGGAATTCTAGGTTGGTGATGAAGTCATGGTTCATTTGCGGAAGGAGCGGTTTCCAGTTGGTACATATAACAAGTTGAAAATGAAGAAGTTTGGACCATGTAAGATATTGAAGAAGCATGATTCAGGAAATGCATATGAGGTAGAATTGCCTAGTGAGCTGAATATTTCACCAGTGTTTAACATTTCAGATCTGACAGAGTATCATGAAGGAGGTGTTGAAGATGAGATCACAGCCGCACAGTGGAGTATTCCAGCAACTAGTTCAGACACTAAGGAGATCAAAGACATACTGGACAGTCATGTTAGTAGAAGCACAAGGAATAGGACATATGAAGAGTATTTGGTCAAATGGAAAGGATGACCTATAGAAGATTCATCGTGGCTAACAAAGGAGGAGGTTAACCGTCTTGGTTTTCCTCTGCACACCTAAGTCGTGACAGGGTCACTTCTCAAATTACCCTGGGTGTCTGATGCAGGAGCATCCTGGGTGTAAGAGCAATCTTGCATCACCCAAAAATATTTCTATTTTTATATTCAATAAGGGCTATTTTAGTGCAGAGCTGCTATTTATGGAAAGTTACTATTTTTGGTAATTTTTGCATGTGCTCAGAATGATCTGTTTTCTTTCTTGGAGATTCATTTTGGTCATGTAAGCCTGCCAGTAAAGTTTCATTGCCAGATCAAGTGTATATTGGAAGATATTGAAGATTTTTGGTATTGGCAGTAGGGTACAGAAACTTTGAACTCTGTTTTGAAGGCTTTAGAGGCCCCAGATGAGGTCAAAAATTTGGGTGACGGGCGCTTGCGTAGGTCAAGCCTGTAGAGCGCTTCATGGCATTTTTGAAATGGGGTTATAATAGCCGATCGGGTCAACTGGTGATGACTTATGGTCTTCAGAAGTTGGGCCACCTGAAATGGCGAAAAATAATTTTCTTCAAAATTTTTGTTCGGGTTTGAAAGGTTATCTTGAGCCGACTATGATGTAATAAAATGTAAAATAAAATAATTCTAAGTTTGGTCGGCCTTATTGGCTAAAATTCTGGAACCTTCCCAGGCGGTGGATAATTGCCTATATAAGGAAGGCTGTATTATTGTCTTAGGCAGTTCAGAATAGTTCTGGGTAATAGTTCGAGGCTTTGTCCTACAGAATATTGTAAGGGAATGCCTATGTGGCTTTGCATATTGTAATTCTAAAAGTTTGTAATTCCACATTTGTGGAGATAATAAGAAGCCAATTTTTCTGTTCTTGCATATTATTGTTGTTGTTTCTTTTTTTCTGTTATGTGTTTGTGGTATTAAGGGGAGCATCCTTCATCAAGTATCCTAGGCATTATTGCCCTTCTTCTTCAGCCTATTGTTGTGATAATAAATGTGTTTCCCGTGTCTTGGGTGAAAACCAATGCAACAAAAAAGAAGACAAAATTCTACAATCCTCTGCTCCCATTTTTAGGCATCACTATAATTCTTTCCAATTCCCCCCATTCTATATCAATCACACTTGAAAATATACAGTCATGGAAATCCACATTAGTCATGTCCTGCACAATATTGCAATTTCCTCACCATTGCAACTTCATCCTTCACCCTAATGTTGTTGGAGCATTCTTTGGAACACCCATTCTTTCACCACTGTAATGGATAAGGCATTATGTCACCCCTCTCATTATTTCCAATTCCACCCATCCCAACTCTAATTAAAAATATTTTATCCTTGCCTCTGAAACTACGTAGCTAGAGGTAGCACAATTTTTATCCTCATTAACCTAATACATCACTTATAACAACTTAGAACACAAAACTAAAAATAGTATATTGAACAGTTAAAAGTAGCCATCATTACATTACCTCTTTATAACAAACTTCCCTAGTTCTTCAGCATCTTGACCAAATTCCAATGTGCCAAAGAAGAAGAATAAGAAAATAGAATCATTTGTTGGAGCAGATGAAACCCTAAATGCAGCCTCAACAAGTTTTTATCAACTTTAGAAAGACTATTTAAAGGCTTTTGACCTACACTACTCCACCCCTATAATTATGTCATATTCCTACCATTTTAACACAATCACACTTGAAAATATACAATCATTCCAATCAACATTAGTCATGTATTATTCAACATCACAATGTCCTAGACATAATGACAGAGTCAAAGGATTCATCTTTTCACCCTAATGTTGTTGGTGCATTCTTAGGAACTACCCTTGAACACTCTCTCCTCTCCTTCTTTCCAATTCTGGGCATCCTAAATTTGATTGCAATTGGTCTCTCTGAAACTACATAGCTGGAGGTATCAAACTTTACCACAACCCCAACAATACAATGACATAATCCTCCTTAGCCCAATAGAGCACTTATAATAACTAAGAACACATAATTAAAAATATTATACCAAACAATTTAAAGTTGTCATTCTTTCACGAGCTCTTTATATCAAAGTTCTCTAGTGGGTCACCATGCCTAACAAAGAACACCATCATTAAACAAAGGTGATGATCACATATCCTGAATAGATCCTAATTTGTTCATCTCAATTCATTGAAAAGGGTAAAGGATAAAAAGGTGTGCACCAAAATGTAATATGTAATGTATGTGAATGTTGTGTGGTATGAATGATCTCTATGAATAGATAGGATTGGGGAAGGTAAGATCTTCTTAACCCCAAATTCCCAAAGGAAAGATCCAAATAGATTAACCACAAGAAATTGGTCAATCCATAAATAAATCAATAGATAAAGAATATGAAGAAAGAGGAAAATATTATATTCCGTTATGGAAAAGAGTATTAAAATCTTAATTGAATTGAAGATAAATACTAACCTCAAAGTATAGCAGATCTGGAAAATGTTGTTTTTTGGTGTCTGTACTGAGTTTCTGGAAATTTTGCAACCAATTCTAGGACAAGAAAATAGAGACAAAGAAAACCCAGAAATCTTTTCCTTTTCTAAGAAAGGTCGACCTTGACCCAAATAAAAGTTGACCTTGACCCCTTTATGTTGACCTTGACCTGCACTGCTTCGACGGAAATTATGTTCACAGATCTCGAAAGTTTTTCGAAAAGGGTGTCTGAATCTGCTCTATAATTTATTATTTCATACCTGTTCCTGCAAAAAAATGGTTTTGTTGTTTGGATAAGGGGTTTGCCTTGGTCAAACCCCGATTTTGGAATTAACCTTGAAATTGAATTGAAATTGCACTAATAAACAAAGTAAATGAAACATTTCACCTTGCCTATGTTGAAACCATTGTGGAGGATCTAAATCTTTGAATCCACAAGTATGGATGCTCCAAATGAATGTAGAATTGAATGTAGGGTGTCTCTATTTCAATTTTCCTTAGATCTTCAACAACAATCTTGAATGGATCTTGGAATAGGAAGAAGCTTGGATGGATATGGATGGAGAAATCTTCAACAAGAGGGCTCCATAGAGCTTGAATCCTTCAATGGCTACCAATGGATCTCTTTGATTAATTGAATCTTGAATGCTTGAATGCTTGAAGATATTGTTGGAAACTACAATTGAAGAAATTATTGTATTATCATTGATGTCAAACCTTAATTGGTAAGACTGTTGCTATTTAAAAAATTACTATATCTATTTGATTGTTCAGAAGGATGTGAGTAAGGTTGATAACAATAGCACCTAAGGAAAGGTTGAGTTATCTTGATACTTCAATGGGTACTTGATTATGTGGCACAATGATAAGATGATGTATTGTTTATCTAAGTAAGAATGAAGACTAAACAAGTAGGCTTAACTGAGCAAAAGTGAAGAAATCTAGTTTAAACCGAGTGATGTTAGTGTCGACCGAGCTAGTATATATGCCAAGTAAATTTAGTGTTGACCGAACATCAGTTAATTGTCGAGGAAGATAGTATTAGTCGAGGAAACACTTTTAGTGGTGACCGAGCTTTCCAGTGAAGACTAAGGATTTGAACATAGTATTGACCAAGCGTCAGTAATTTACATTTGAGGAAGAATTTAGATTCCTAGCCAACATAGTTAAATTCTTGGATTATGTAAATCATGTTGACTTTATCTATTGATTGTATGGAAGCATTTAATGCACTCTAAATTTTTTTTATTGTAAATCTATTAAGATATTTGAGATGTTTCTAGAAGGATAGATGAAGAACATAAAGTTGGAAGGATTCGATGAATTTGATGTAACCCTAAGATCTACGGAGGAGATTAAGCGGAAAAAAGTGTATTGACCTGATTGAGGAAGTATTAAGGAAACCTAAGCATGAGGTTGATGCAGAGAAAGGTCACACTTTAGGAGTAGCCTAGCGTTGTGAAAAGTACATCAAAGCTGATAATCAGTCATAAGCAAAGATGACAAAGGGAGAAATATTGTTACTAAACTAAAAATATGACATCTAAATCTGAAGGATGTATGTTTTCGTTGCTTCTTTGGCATTATTGTCAAAGAGGGAGATGAATAAGATGAAAACACATGGTGAGATTTCATGGAAGATCAAGTAAGAGGGAGAGATTCAGAGGAAAGAATGTTACTGTGTGGATGGTCATATAAGCAAGGCTAATTGATTCTGCATGAGATGAAAGCTAAGGATATTATAAACTACATCAGAATGAATCTAAGGATATTATAAATATTTTTCTAATGGACATATAAGTTTTGGATTGGTTGGTGATTCATGTGTTATTCATATGGTGTTTCCATCAATGCCAAAGAGGGAGATTGTTGTAAATTGCAATTGAAGCAATTGTTGTATTGTCATTGATGTCAAACCTTAACTGGTAAGACTGTTGCTATTTAAGAAAGTACTATATCTATTTGATTGTTGAGAAGGATGTGGGAAAGGTCGATAACAATAACACCTAAGGAAAGGTTGAGTTATCTTGATACTTCAATGGGTACTTGATTATATGGAACAATGATAAGATAATGTATTGTTTATCAAAGTAAGAATGAAGACTAAACAAGTAGGCTTAACCAAGCAAAAGTGAAGAAATCTAGTTTAAGCCGAGTGATGTTAGTGTCGACTGAGCTAGTATATGCCGAGTAAATTCAATGTTGACCGAACATCAGTTAATTGCCGAGGAAGACAATATTAGCCTAGGAAACAATTTTAGTGGTGACCGAGCTTTCCAATGAAGACTGAGGAGTTGAACACAATATTGACCAAGTGTGAGTAATTTACATTTGAAGAAGAATTTAGATTCCTAGCCGACATAGTTGAATTCTTGGATTATGTAAATCATGTTGACTTTATCTATTGATTGTATGGAAGCATTTAATGCACTGTAAAATATTTTATTGTAAATCTATTAAGAGATTTGAGATGTTTCTAGAAGGATAGATGAAGAACATAGAGTTGGAAGGATTCGATGAATTTGATCTAACCCTAAGATCTACGGAGGAGATTAAGAGACAAAAATTGTATTGACCTAATTGAGGAAGTATTAAGGAAACCTAAGCATGAGGTTGGGTAGAGAGAGTATGTTGGAGTTGGTGTTGATGTTATTGATTGTATAAGAAGAAAAGGTTGAAGGAGAAGTGTTATGATTTCTTGAAGGGATTTTCGAGCAGATCAGTGATGGAGATGGAAATGAATCATAGTCAGTAAGACAACATATGTGTATGGAATTTGATTTGATATTTGCAAAGTGAGTTGTATGTTTTCAGATCAATATTACTATTACTTTCTAACCATTGTATCAGTCAAAATCCTTTTAACCAAGGTTGACATAACAGTCATTTGTATAAATCCTTTGAAAAAGGTTGCATTCTAATGGAATGTATGTAAGTCCTATAACAAGGCGCACTTTTAACAGAGTGGTTGAAATCCTTTAACTGGGTCACACTTGACAGTGTGTTTGTAACCTTTGATAGGGTTGTCTTTTCATAGAGCTCACTTCAAAAGAGTGAAAATATCAATAACATGTTACAAAGTGGTTTTTTCCAAATTGGGTTTCCACTATAAATTCTAGTGTTAATACTTGTGTGAATGTTTTGGTTTGAACGTTTCTGTGTTTTTCAAGTTAGATACTATTGGATAGTGGACTGCACTGTTATATTTTTCTATTCTGTAATCAGTAATGACTAAGTAGCTATTGGTTGTTAGATCTATTTTGTTGAAAAGTTTTGAAAGTTTATTTATACATCTGGACCTGAGAACAACTGATTCACCCCCCCTCTCTGTTGTTCTAAATCATATTAATAGATATATGAATGCTTGAATGCTTTCTTTCTCCTTCTTGCTTGCTTCTTGATTGCTTGATTTTGCTTGATGGATAATTGCTTGGTAATAATGGATTGAAATGAGAGGAGAAGGCTTCCTTATATACTAGTCTAGGGACCAAAAATTTAGAGAGGCCAACATAAGAGAATTAAATTCCCATTAATCCTCTACCCTTAGAAGTGGACCTAAATTAAATATCATTTAAGAGTTTACCATTTTGAAGCCCGAAATAGATGATCGAGAAGTGGAAAAATAAATCTTTCCAAAACTCGACATTTGGAAACCCTCAGATTTTGAAATTTGGACCTAGGGTCAAGGTCGAGGTCAACCTTGACCCTGAAGGTTGACCTTGGCCCTAAGGTCAAGAACCTTAAATTCATAGAGCTAGGTGCCAGAAATAGGCTGGAAATAAGCAAAAAATAGGACAAGACAGGGAAAAAAGCCAAATCCTAGTCAAAGACCCATTCAAGGCATGTTACATGACCCCAAACCACTTACTCGGAGGGCTAAACCAGTCCTAAATGGAAGTTCTTCCATTTATCGATGATACAAAAAGTATAAATGACAAAAATCACACTAAAAAATATAGAATCATGTCAATCAACATTACTCATGTCCAAAATGGAGGCATCCTTGAAAAATTAAAATACACACAACTACTCTTGAGAGACACGACCAAAAATATAATTTAGTCATTTGTAATTCATGTAAGTAATGATTAATGAGATACATCAATTGAGAACTAACAAAAATGGAAAATTTGGAATGAAATCAGTTTTTGGAAGCAAGGAGTAGTATCATTCCTCTTCAAAAATTATGGTAGTACATTCCCATGGTTTTCATCATGTAAGATATTATTGTTAGGAATGGGAACATTGAGAGGGGTGGGGGGGTTGAATCAGTGTTCTATAATTATTTACTTTTCTATATACTTTGAAACTTAACATAATTGCTTAGTTACTAAAATGAACTTCAAAGTAAGTAAGATAAACATTCATAACACATGACACCAAATATGATTACGGGGAAACCTAAATAAGTAAAAACCCCAGTGGGAATTGACACCCACTAAGAACTGCACTAGTGTTTTGTGATCCTTGTTAGAAGATCTTGTAACCCTGTTAGGAGTTGATCTTTACAATGCTTTAGTATAGTGACCTAATCAAGGGTTGGACCTTGTTAGGAGTCTTTTACAATAACCCTATTAGGGGTGGGGACACACTATCCTATAGCTCACTACTCAAATGGTGAAGGCTACAACCTTTTGGATATCATATACACACTATATCTACAAGGTGAACTATTGTTGTGACACTATTTGTTAAATCAGTTGCTTTGATGCGCTGAAGCTCCAACCTCTTGTGAAGCTATACAACATACTGACTACTCTTTTCTCTACTTGACTCTCTTTCTTATCACCTACTAAATTACCAAGGTGCATGTCATATTTATATGTGCTTACAAAATAATTGACTAGGTCGGCCCTTTAACCTATTACATACAATGCTTCCAAATGAATTGGCTCAAACGTGTTTACATACAATCATAATAACATGTCTATGACCCAAATACAATAGGTGCATAGCCTTTACAAAATATTATTACAAGTACTAACCAAAATACACATAGTCAGCCTCATGATCTATCCTATTCTGTCGCTTACTGTTTGTGCCACTTCATCTGCTTGTAACTTCATCATACTAACTCATATCATCATGCACTCTTAGACTTAGCATGAAAACATATTAAAAAGATTATCTTCAAGGGTGCATGTTGTAACTTTATCATACACAAGTGCACTGATGCTCTGATCACCTAGTGCTCTGCTATCTGTCCAGTCTTCCATAGCCATATTTCTGATCTTATTCAATATGCACCGACTCCAAAACTTTATATGAATTTGTTTCCATAATGAAAACACTAAATATAGTCATATACTTTAGTATAGTCAACTTTCCAACAATCTCCCCCTTTGTCATTAATGGCAACAAAGGAATATGGCAAAGTTACTAACTGTATCCCTATCCAAAATCTTATTGATATATAGTCTTACTTATATCTCCCTTTCTACTATATACTATACTCCTTTACATCATATACAAGACTTCATATTATATATTCTATACTCCCGCTTTGACATTAATGAAAAAGGTGCTCAAAAATATGTATTCACAAGTACTTACAAAGGGAAAACATCTTGATATGCTATCTTCAAATTAGCAATCTCATTCTACCAAAATTTCTTCTGTGTGTCTATTGTCTGGAGATGGGCACAAAAGCATATGTTAAATTTTCCATCTTCTCTAGTTTTGTACATGGACCTTGATCATATGTCACCATAGTGGCATCGATCTCCTTGATGTTCTGATTCAAGACATCTAGTGAAGGAACAAGAGAATTTCTCAGATGTGATTGTCTTGCCCTTATCTTGGAAATTTATTTTTCTATCTTCTCTATTTTGTCCACTTGTCCCTGGTATAAATTGTTACACATGTTTATATCTTATGTGGGATCTTCTACTGATTTCCTTACTTGATCTATCATAGCCTTTGCCTCCTAAATTTTCTTATAGAGGTCTGCAGTCAACTTGTCTTGGTTCATGCAGTCAACTATGATTTTTCTTTCTTGAGCTGCAATCTCTTTTAGTGAAACTTGACCAACCTTGATCGAGCTAAGGTCAAGTGTGAAGTTACTTATTAGCTCATTCAGTCTCTTCTTAAGATACTTTTCTTCTGCTATTTTGGCTTCTGATTCCTCCATGCTAGAAAATTTTTCCTTGAAGCTTGTCAGGATGTTGCCAACATCCTCCACTGAGTGCACTTTTGGTACCTTCTTCTCTACTGGCAGTAGATTGTTCAAGATGTTTACTGACTCAAAAAATAGAGAATTCCTCATCACTTTTTTTTTCCTTTGCCTTCTCCATAGAAAGAACATTGATCTTGATCAGGTCTTCTTCTCCCCAAGAGTCTAAGCTTGTAGTGTCAGGAGTCAAACTTGACAATAATGATGTTGATGGTATAGGAGTGATAGGTGTGCTATCAATCACTTCTATCTTTATCCTTACTGGTATTTCAATAGAGGCTTTATCTATTGGTTTTTTTCTTTCTTCTCTTCATCTTCTTTTTCTTCTTCTTCTTCTTTCTCCTCTTCTCTTCATGTTATATCCTCAATTAGCACTTCTTCTTGTTTCTTAGGTGAGTTATCACTGCATAGTATTTCAACCTCATGTGTACTCACAAAGGCTTCCTTAAATCTATGCAAGTCTTTGTCAGTGGCCACCATTGATATCTCCACATTGTCAATCATTATTGTGTCATTCTTTTGAGTTGTGGTCATAGGCACAGAGTTTATTTCAACTGTGGGCATTGTTACTTGAGGGCACTGAGTCCTAGGGACATGTCATATATACACTTGTGACCTTAGCTACTTTCTCTTTCTCAATAGGAGCTTACCTTATGGGCGTAGATTGTGGTTGCATGTGTTGTTCTAGAAACACCTTCTCAAAGGCTTGTTCTATCTCCTTTGTTATCTACTCATAATCCTTGTTCTTTATGTGCAATGTCCCCATCTTAGTTCTGAGGTATGGCTTCACCAAACCTAGCAGTAGTGTTTTCTCATTAATTGAACATACTGGTAGATTGCCATCCAATATTTTCTCTTTGATTCTAAAGTCTTCCTCTATTGCTTTTCTTCTCAAGGAATCCAAAATTTCCCAAACTTTATTTAGAATTTCTATCTTTAGTTCTAGAACTTTCTTCTTGAACTTGATCATATGTTTGATCAACATATCATGGATCTCAGACTTGTCAATTTCATGATATCTATCATAGAATTTAGCTATTTGATCTATCCTTCCTTACTCTACCACTCTAGTCCCTAACACTTGAAGACTTTGTAGGAATCCTACCTCAGGAGGTGGTTGTGTATTTTTGTCTCTACTTCTTGTGGCTCTAGTTGAAGGGTGACTTGTGGTAGTTTTCTTCTTCCTCTTAGGCACCTTAGGATATGCTTCAATGGACTCCACATCAACTGTAACTGTGGGTGCAGGAATGATATCATCAATTTTCTCAAATTTTATCTTCTTTTTCTTAGGGTCATCTATTTTCTCTGTTTTGGCTTCTACAGAGGATGCACTCTTAATCTGCATAGCAATTTTGGCCTCTCTGGCTTTATCCAAGTTTGCTTGAGTCACACCATGGATCTTCAAAATCTCAGAGGTTATTTTGGTGGCTTTCCTCTTGGTTGCATTACTGTTTAAGACTGCATCCACTTCCCTAGTATTTTCTTCATAAGTTCCCCATCTAAGCTCATTTGGATCCTTGGGCGCTGATAGTAACACTTGTGCATAGGCTTCCAAGACTTTCTCCTCCACTTCATAGCCAAGTGGATGAATCCACTTAGTTCTAGGCTCAACAGCCTCCATACAAGTATTATCAATCTCCACCATAAAGAAAATGATGTCCTTATATTTCTCAACAATACTTTCAGGTATCCTATACCTCATATGCATCTTTATCCTACAGGTTTTCAATTCTAACTCCATGTAGTCTCTTAGAGTGCTCTCAACTAATGCCTTAAGGGATATCTAAGGAATTGTAAGTAAAATTTTGTCTGGGTATAAGTCTGGTACCTTCCCAACTATATGAAAGAACATGTAGATTATCAAAGACCCAAACTTGAATACTTTGGTCTTATCATGATTGATTGCCCTTATGTTGTCCATCAACTATGTGCACAAGATTTCACACAAGTTGAATTCACCATTTTCCCTTACTATCCTTATGGCTGCAAGAATAGTGGATGCGGACACACTATTGACCCTGTTGGCATGCTAGAATCTATAATGAAGAATCATAGACAAAAATTTGATGTCCTCCTTAATTTGCTCAATAGTCATCCTGCGCTTGTCACTCTGGGATTTGCAGGCTTGTTAACCAATTTCCTAACATCCTTCCCAACTGGAAGAATGGTTCCTATCCTAGATAAACTTGTCATCTCATGAATGAGATCTACTATAATTCTAACTGGCACTTCACCTATCCAAAATAGGTCATCATGGATCCCGCTCAACAATATCTTGATCCAGTCAGATTCATAAAATTAATGCACAGTAGCATATTCAATAATGGGGTGATCCTCTAGGTGCATGAACTCTTTAGTGAATGATTTGTCTAGATTCATCATGGAATCTAGGTGCAACCTAATTCTATCTAAGCCAACTGGTTCCTTTTTGCAATATATATAGGTGCGTATATCTTTGACATACATGACTTCCATAGGGGTTCTTGAAAATTCACCTTCTAGGTCATCTAAGGTTGACTTAAATGGATATCTTTTAAACATGTATCTCTTTCTTTTAGTGACATAAAATAATATAGGAGTAGCAATGAATTACTTGTTTAGATGCTTCTAAAATGTTTCAAAGGGTTTTTGAGATGTCACGTTGATCTAGGGTTTCTGAGATGTCACATTGATCTAGGGATTCCAACAATCAAAATTCTTATTTTGCTGATAGATTCACTGCAATGCTTCACAACTTCAATTGTTGGATCTTCAGTGCTCTCTAAATGCTCAACTTAGAATGAAATGTGTGAATAATGAAGCTCTTATGGCTATAAAGTAACTTTTTCCATCATTAATGCTTGCCATGTAAACACAGAGTTCAACTGTGAATTTCGTTCTTCTTCTCCACTGACAATCTGATAGTGCACTCTTGCATATTGCATCATATAGTCTCCAACTAGTTTTAATCCAAGGCACATAATCTAAGGGTTAGTATACCAGCCGCATAGGGGTCTAGAGCTAATCTATCTCCCCCTATGACCCTGCAAGTCATTTAACCATAAATAGGAGGTTCTTTCATTGCGGATGCATCCTCTTTTGTTTCATCAAAATTATCCTTCTTTTCTTCCTTCCAAATCAAGCTCACAACATCTGAAGCCTGTAAAAACTTGACTTCTCCTGCTTCTTATAATATTGAGGTTTCTAACTATTTAGGGCTTTCCTATCTTTGCGCTCTAGTTCTGCAAAACCTAGAGATGTGTCTAGATATGTTACATGAGTGGAAAATGACCGGAGGCCTAATATTCCTCAACGCATTCATGTGGGTTACCATACTATACTGTCTAGCTATGTGACCAACATAATTGTATATCTGACATGTAATGTTCTGAGAGTTTCTTACATTCTGCTGAGGATGACTTCTCTAACTTTTCTGATTCCAATTTCTTTCATTTGATCTACAATTCATAGCTCTATGACCAAACTTATTACATGAATAACAATAACCATTGAAAGGTCTTACCTCTTTACAATTTATTGCAATGTTCCCATGTTTGTTACAAGCATAACAAGTCTTGTTTACTAGTTTTCGCTCATCCTTGGTTGGTTCGGCTTCTTCTTTTGTATGACGTCCTATCTTCTGTAGATTCTTTTGATGCTTTCTTTCTTTCTCACATGTCATTGATCTAATTTTGTGCTTCATTGAACCCAATACCGCTGGTGTCTCCTTTAATCTTCTGTGCATACAATTGTGATTCTATAAGATCTTTTCTTGTGTGCAATTTGTCAATATGGTTCTTTGCCTCAATTAATTCAGATTACATCTATTTCTTGATGTTCTCTAATTCCAAGATTTTCATGTTTTCTTGTCTTAGTTCTTCATCTAACTGCTTGTTCTCTTTGACCTATTCTTCATAGGCTTCTTGATTGTTGAGTAGTTTTTCATCCAACTCTTCAATATGATCTTTTAAAGATGTGTTTTTCTCATTTAGCTTTTCAACCATTTTTTCCAAATCACTTGTGGAATAGTCTTTCAAATATTTTCTCAATTTTTTAATGATTGCATGAGAATCACAAACTTTTTATTTTAGTTCTTCAATTTCTTTTTCAGATTTGTCAAGGTCTTCAAGAGCCACTTCAAGATTGTTTTTTAGATGTTTCATTTATCCCTTATCCATGATCTCATCAAGTGGTTAAACTTATCTTCAGAGGACCAGGGCTTTGATACCAATTGTTAGGAATGGGAACACTGAGAGGGGGGGGGGGGGGTGAATCAGTGTTCTATACTTATTTACTTTTCTATATACTTTGAAACTTAACTTAATTTCTTAGTTACTAAAATAAACTTTAAAGAAAGTAAGATAAAAATTCATAACATGTGACACCAAATATGATTACGGGGGAACCGTATAGGTAAAAACCCTGTTGGGAATTGACACCCACTAAGAACTGCACTAGTGTTTTGTGATCCTTGTTAGAAGATCTTGCAACCCTGTTAGGAGTTGATATTTACAATGCTTTAGTACAGTGACCTGGTCAAGGGTCAGACCCTGTTAGGATTATTTTACAATAACCCTATTAGGGGTGAGGACACACTATCCTAGAGCTCACTACTCAAATGGTGAAGGCTACAACCTTCTGGATATTAGATACACACTATATTTGCAAGGTGAACTATTGCTGTGACACTTCTTGTTAGATCAGTTCCTTTGATGTGTTGAAGCTCCAACCTCTTGTGAATCTCTAAAACATATTGAATTGACTACTCTTTGCACACTTCTTCTTTACTCTATGTGACTCTCTTTCTTATCACCTACTAAATGACCAAGGTGCATGTCATATTTATATGCACTTACAAAATAATTGACTAGGTCGGCCCTTTAACCTATTACATACAATGCTTCCAAATGAATTGGCTCAAGCATGTTTACATATAATCATAATAACATGTTTATGACCTAAATAGAATAGGTACATATCCTTTACAAAATATTATTACATGCACTAACCAAAATACACGTAGTCGGCTTCATGCTCTATCTTGTTCCATGGCTTACTGTCTGTGCCACTTCATCCGCTTGTAACCTCATCATACTAACTCATATCATCATGCGCTCTTAGAATTAGCATGAACACATATTAACAAGCTTATCTTCATGGGCACATTTTGTAACTTTATCATACACATGTGCGATGATGCTCTTATCACCTGGCACTCTATTTTCTATCCAGTCTTCCATACTTAGCCATATTTTTGATCTTCTTCAATATGCGCTGACTCCAAAAATTTATATGACTTTGTTTCCATAATGAAAACACTAAATATAGTCATATACTTTAGTATAGTCAACTTGCCAACAATTATTAATGACTCATAATTCCCATTTGCTCAAAAAGAATGTGTCTTGAAAAATGCAAAATTCCAAAAAGTCAAATGGTTTGCACTTTATTGAACTCTTAAACCATACTAACTAAAAGGTGCATAGGTTTGAATATCTCACGACTGATCGGAAAAAAAGACTTAAACACTAAAATGACTAATGAAAAATATATATTCTCTAAAGGTAGTTAGTTGATCAGGTATTTATTGAACCCTCAAACAATGAAGAGTGGGTTTGGAAATTTGTTAACTTGCTAACTAGATTCAAAAAGTGAAAAAATGACTAACTATGAGTGACACTTAGTGAGGTTGTAAGGATGAGTTCAAAACAAAGGGTAACATTTGAACAAAGGCTTAGAATTTGTTAGTTTAAATATATTTATCCTTTTAACAAAAAAGAAAATAAGGTATAGTTTTTATTCATAAACTTTTAAAGAGGCAATGATCAAAACTGAATGATTATAGAGTAGAATACAAAGATTCTACACAACACCAATAAAATTTATAATATTAAAATAGACATCACTCAAAACATTTGTTTAAAGACAAATCATCTGGTAAAATATGTATAAACAATTTTTAAATTATCTTACAAATATCAGACAAAGCTAGCCAATCATGATATATTTAACATAAGAAGACAAGATCATTCATTCACCATAACACAAAGTTTATGATTTGTGAAACTACATTATGAAAAATTCTATTCGTATCTATCAAAAGTTAAAAATTGAAAAAAAAATTCTTGACTATCACCATTCATCCACAGTATATAGTCTAATCTAAGTTACTGTATTTTAAATAATGATCTCTTCAAGATAACCATTTTAAAGAGAAATGCAAAATTCACTTAAAAATGAATGAGAAATGGCCTTCCAAAGGCCATAGTTTTTGGTTTCAACATAAAAAGAGATTACAAAATATCATAATGAAATATTATTTTGGGAGGATCACCTTCTCGTCTCTTTCTCTTTTCTCACCTCTTGGTGCCTCATGTACTACTTCATCTCCATGAGCTTCCTATGTTATTTGTGCTCATACCCTTTCACCATAGTTTTGTATTTGGAAAGCATGGGAGCCAATTATTTAACATTGAATCATTTAGTGATATTGACCCTTAATCTATTCTTACTAATATTTTAGTCTGACTCCTCTAATCTTGGGTGTACATCATGAATATAATTTTTAAAAGAGGGGAGATGAATGAATCTACTTGAAAAAGCTTCCACTTATTTTTCATTCACTCTCTCTATGGACATTTCTATTTCAAGTCTTGAGTCAAAACTTTGTGCTACATGTTGGCTCCCAAATCAATACATTGTAAAACCCTAAAAGTATGCTAAGCTTTATGATCAAGTTTTTCAATTGATTTGGCCAATGAATGAGACTCAATCCTCAAGAGGATCAATTTCTCCTACACTTCCAAGGTGGGTGCACATTTGATAATTTAAGAAGATTAAATTTCCTTCTGATCTATCTTTGATATCTACTCCTATTTTAGAGTGGCAGGAAAGGTCTAAAATAGATTACTCTGTCTTCTAACTCTACTCCTATCTCTAACTATAATTTCTACAACTCCAAATAAAATAAAAAATTACTTGATTGGTATTGAAGTAAAATTTGATTCGTGCCTTTCTTGGGCCATAGAGTCAAAATGATTTCTTTTTGTAGACACTTAAAATCATCCTATAATGTTATAATTATTTAATTATTCCAGTTATATTCTTCTTGTCTATTTAATTAAATTTGGCTCATTATTATATAGTATTTAAATTTAAATACCCCTCCTACAATTGTGTTAAATTTTATTTAATACATTTTCCCCACATAAACCCTTGTTAAATAAATTCTAATTTATTTAAATCCCTTCACATTCTATTATTCCTCTAAACCATGATTAGTTTAAATTTTAAGTAAATCAATCCTAAATTTGAACCTAGATCCTACCCTACACACATCACTCTCAACAAATAGACCTACTTTTTGATTAATTAAGGTTAATTAAGCTAATTTTTGGATTCCTACACACATTAGCCCTAATTATTTGCTCACACGTGTGTGAGAAAATTTCCAAAAATTTCCTTTTGAAAAAAAAATCTAAAAAATCCCCAACAAGATTTCTTACAACCTTGATGACACCTCTTACACATTCTAAAAACATAAAAATTGACCTTTTCTCTTACACCTTCTTACACATATGTACTTGAAGTACACATTGACCCATCACATCTCAAGTTTCTCACACATGTGTGAGAAAACTTGGACTCTTGCATGGCTTATGTGTCCTTCATGTGGCACCTATGTGGATGCCACATGTGATCCACCTCACCCCAGCCCTCCAAAATCCTATAAATAGGAGCCTTGCCAAGAGTAATTCATCCATCATTTTTCATTAGAGTTATCATGCTAGTATAATCTTAGAGTTTTCTTGCATTTAAAGTTTATCTAACATATTTGGTAGTTACTTGCATCAATGGTAGAATAGTTACATGCTAGATCATATTTACTTTTCTCATTCATATTGAATTCTTGAGGCTAGTCCTTGAGCTCAATCTTCATAGTAGTTTGTAGTTTTATCTTGTATTTATCATTTTCAAATCATAGTGGGATTTAGATATTGTGTTGGGAGAGCACACCCACATATATCTCTAAGAGCTAAAATCAAGAAATCTTGGGTGCATTTGCTTATTGCTCATCAAAGGTTGTGGAGAAAGCTCCTTAATTTGGTTCTTGTAAGTTTACTAAATGTTAGATTTATATTTGAATAATATGTTTATTGCTAACATTTGAATGTTTTAGCTTTCTCCCAATAGGAAATATTTCATCACATACATTTTGGCATGCTCGGTGGGACCCATGTCCCTTTCTAAAACTCATTTTCTTCTATTTTTCACTACTCTCAAAAACTATAACGCATTGACATCTCCACCCTAGAATTGTCATCTATGCAATTTGGTGTATGTGCTTGGGGACTGTCATCTCCGCCTAGGCTTAAATTTTTAACATTTTAACTCTCGACTTTTTGTTAGAACATAGTTTTTACATAATTAAGTGCTGCCAAATTGTTTCAAAATTTACTTTTAAACCTTGCGAAACTATTTTTTTATGATTACTATCATCTGCATGGTCTGGCATCTGTGACGTACTTTGTCATCTATACCCCTCAAAAACTATTTTTCCATCTGTTAGGTATAACTTTTTTAGTTTTTCATCTGTGATTGTACACTGTCATCTATGATTTTGACTATTGTATACAATAGGTGACTGTCATCTATGCAGATTATTATCTCCAACCTATCATTGGTGTCTACACTTTTTTTTCTGCTAATTTATCTAGTTTTTTGTAGCACATTGAATCTAAAGATTGAAAATTCCAAATTACTAATATTATGTGTTGCAGGACGTTGACAAAAGATCTATACAAATTCTAAACTACTCACATTTTTGTTTTGCAGGTTTCCTAGGAGATACAAATAGATATTGTGTCTTTATTAATTTTTTCTTAGAGATTTAACAAAAGTTCACTTGTATTTTTTTCCAAGTGGTAGGGGATTATTCTCTTGTCTCTTTGAGACAATAAGAAACCTAGACCCATTTGGCATTATACTTTAATAGGGACTTTGGAAAAGAAAAAGTGTGTTTTCTGTGTTTGGGAGAAAACCGCGTTGGATAGGAGACTATGCTCTTTTCCCCTAGAGGGAAAATCATAAATCCAAACTCCTTCTGTGGCCAATCCATGTCTTTTCATTTCATCCTTTAGATGGGTCTACTGGTGAGGTAAAAAGCTCCCAGGAATGACCCATGTGAGAATGAGGTGTTAGCCCACCACTCCAACTCACGTTAATGAGATTTTATTTTTGGGGTTAAGGCCTCAGAAGATAGATGACATTTGAGCTTATACATGGCTCTCACCTAACATTTAGTAGGGCCTCATGGTTTAAATCATGTTTAGTTGACTACTTGTGTAGAGTTTCTTTGTGGGGCTATATGTCCTAGTCGTGCTTGCATGGACTCAAAGGGTGTTTTTGAATATAGATCCTTACTAAAAGCTGTAGAGTAGTGGCCACTTGGTTCACCTCTAAAAGGTTGATAATCTGCATGTGAGAAGAATAGTAATCTCAAGACACTCACCATATCAAGCCCCCATCAATGTTAACACTTTGATAATATGAAATCATGAATTGAGCCATTGCGTGCTTGGTGATGGCCATATTCTGAGGAGTTGTGAGGTGTGTTCCTAAGTCACTGGGCAAAGGTTTTCAATCTCAGCCAATTTCCTAGGGATAAAAAGTGCACTTTTTATTTTCAAAACAAACCCATACACTTGAATCCCGCAAGGTTTCTTTGTCCCTTGTAGGACTATTTTTGACAAACATGCTTGTAATCCAAAAGTTTGATGTATGTTTAAGGATCATTTCTTGCCACTGAACAAATTAACAAAAATCAAATCAAACATGTGACTGATCAAAACCTTAAAAAAAACACTTTGAATCCTGGACTGTTGTCTCTAACCTGGCATTGTTGTCTCCACAAATTGTCATCTGCGTTTGAGAAAAGTCATCTCTGCCTAAAAATAGTGAGCAATTTGATTTCACAAAAATATCTAAAAATTGATTCCTCAGAAGTCCTTCAAATCATTTGATATGAAACATTGATTTACCCTGTCAAAATTAACATTTTCCCAAGGCATGACCGATTCAGGAAAATAAAAGAAAGAAAACTCCCTATCTCATGAGTTCATAGAGAGAAGAAAATTTCTAATCAAAAGGCTAAAACTAATCAATCTTATTCAAAATCCATCCAGAGAGTTCTAGAGGCTAGTGAGAAATTCAATAAAATCACCTACGACAATTAGGTTGCTAATTTCATTGCCAAGAACAAAGTGAACATGGCCATTGTCACATGGGAATCTTACAATTAAGTACCATCAACCTTCATTCTTCTTCAAGTCATTCATCCCTTTCTCATCTTTAAAAACCTCTTCCTTCATCCACCTTTTGAAATATTAGGAGCATTAATCATAATCTTGGACTTTAAATCAAAATCCAATCGATCCATCTTTCACACCTTCATCAAGCAAATAGGAGAAAGAATCATCCCAAAAGTGTCTCATAGACTTTAAATCAAAACAAACATTAATCCATGGCTAATTTGAGTACTAATTTTTTCTCTAGTAGTCCTATTTTTGTTTGGGGATCATTAGTCTATCACTCAAATAATAAAAGACTTTAAATCAAACCCAATCCTATGTTTTCATAATCACAAGGTCTTGTTTCACCTAGGTTTTTTCCAAACCTTTAAATCAAACTGATCCTTGAGGCTTAATTCCTATTTAATCCAACCTAATCAATCAATATAATCCCCAATAAAATCAATCTAATAAATCATCGAGGCTTAGTCCTCGCAATTCAATCCAAACTTAGTCCAAGTTGTTCCAAGTTCACCAAATCCTTTCTTTTCTTCATCATATCTCATCGGTCATTCATCCTTCTTTGATTCAACCCTTTTAAGTTCAACTGTGCATGGTACTTACCCGATCATAAGAATATTTAAGACAGGAATCTCTAGCCATGGATAATGATCAAGAATCAAATTATAAAGGTATTGTTCCTTATGTTAGAACAAGAGTCAAATTGTGAAGACACCTTCAAAAAAGAACTAAGGATTTTGGAGTAAGTTTGAATGTGAATTACCTTGAAGTTGATAGAAATGATTAACCCATCATATATTTTGAGATTCTAAAGCTTTCTTTCTAATGTGCATTATGTGATATGACAAATTGTCTCCAATAAATTGTCAAATTTTTAGTTTTGGAATGGCCCCTACAACCAATCTTGGTTAGTTTGAAAGTGGATAGTGAGTGGATAGTAATATAATACTATATATCATTGTCTACTCACTATCCACTTTCAAACATGAGAAATAATAGTGAGTTCCTACTAGGTGTAAAGGTATTATTCCTTATGTTAGAACAAGAATCAAATTGTGAAGACACCTTCAAAAAAGAACTAAGGATTTTGGAGTAAGTTTGAATGTGAATTACCTTGAAGTTGATATGAATGAAAAACCCATCACATATTTTGAGATTCCAAAGCTTTCTTTCTTATGTGCATTATGTGATATGAAAAATTGTCTCCAATAAATTATCAAATTTGTAGTGTTGTAACAACCCCTACAACCAATCTTGGTCAATTTGAAAATGGATAGTGAGTGGATAGTAATATATGGATAGTAATATAATACTATATATTACTATCCACTCAGTATCCACTTTCAAACATGAGCAACAATAGTGAGTTCCTATAAGGTGCAAAGGTATTGTTACTTATGTTAGAAAAAGAATCAAATTTGAAGACACCTTATAAATAGAACTAAGGACTTTAGAGTAATTTTGAATGTGAAATACCTTGAAGTTGATAGGAATGAAGAACCCATCTTATATTTTGAGATTCCAAAGATTTCTTGCTTATGTGCATTATGTGATATGAAAAATTGTCTCCAATAAATTGTCAAATTTGTAGTGTTGGATCAATTGATCCTTAGGAAAGATTGTGAGTTCATTAATCCTCTATATCACTCATCATGTTTCCTTTTGAAATTTTCATGTTTCATCATTATGTTCAAATGGTGGGTTAGCATATCCATTATTTAGGACATGTTCAACATTCTTTCTATGAGGAGGATTGTACTTTGTTGTTCATCATTCTTTCTGTGAGGAGGGCTAGAAAATACATGAATGGCTTCATTTAACCTCCTATCCATGTCATCTTGTACATATTATCCATCCTCATCCCTCATAGAGAGAGTACATCAATGGAGTTCAACCCAATAAATTAGACACTTGGGGACCTCAACATTGGAAACTCAGTGCAAAAGTTGTTGGAGATTTGCCAGTAAGCCAATGTTGACTGTATGTTTGTCATTGATGACAACATATGGTAAGCAGTGTGTGTGGTCATTTTAAGTAGTGAGCCCTAAGAATATTTTGTATGGATATGTTATCAACATGATATCATAGACACAGAGGTTGATTCTAAGTGAAGACAATTATATAGTTGTTTATATCAGTAGTGTTCCTGGCAGTGTCACATGAAGATTTTTGTATGTGATTTTTAGTATGATTATGTTGGAGCCTTGTGCATTTATATTTATGTTGTAGACATTTTTATGGTGATATGTTCATGGATATAGAGTTGGTTGTGTAGTATAAGTTAAGTTATGATGTTTCTATTTGCCAATTACAGTTTCCTAAGATTGTCTGATGGAGCTGACATTGTTTATATTGTTTTAGTAGTTGTGGCTATCCTTTTGATATGTGTGTTTGGATTCATGTTTGGAGAAGAGTTAAGAATGCTTGGTTAAGAGTGCATAATGTATTTCAGCATAAGAATAAAGTATCAATAAATTTGGTGGAGCCGACAGTGTGAAGTGATGCATCTACTCATATTGAGTTGCATAGTCCTATTTGCGTTGCATGCTTGATTTAGCCATTGGAGATGTTAGTGAAGAGTTATATTGTTTGTATAATATGATTTCAAGGAAGTTCTAATAGAGTGACTTGATTAGATCATTTAGAGAAAGATACTTATAGCCAGTTAGTTGTGATTTCTAAGTATGATTGTGATTGTGAGAGTAGAGTAGAAGATGTGATTGTACTAAGACAGTCATCAATTGCAGATCTATGTGAAGAAGAAGAGAGTATATGCTATTCATTGGAATTGATCAAGACATCAGGTCTACTTTCTAGTTCACCAAGATCCAGATATAATGTGTATCTATTATGTAGAAGGTTGCAACCTTCACCATTTGAGTAGTGTGCTCCCAGATAGTGTGTTCTCACCTTTAACAAGGTTAATTGTAAAATACTCCTAATAGGTTCTAACCTTTGACCAGGTCACTATACTTCATACATTGTAATGATCAACACCTAACAGGGTTGTAAGATCTTCTAACAGGGATCATTATACTCTAGTGTAGTTCTTAGTGGGTGCTAATTCCCATCGGGGTTTTTACCTATTTGGGTTTCCCCGTAACCAAAATTGTGATGTTGTGTTAAGTGTTATCTTATTGGGTATGTGCTTAATGTGATTTTATACTTAATTAGATAAATAATTGAATCTTGTAGATAACTGATTCACCCCCCCTCTCATTTATCTCTTGGGAATATTCCTAACAATTGGTATCAGAGCCAAGTACCTCAGAGAGAAATTTTAATAGCTTGAGGTTGATCAGATGGCATTCTTTAGAAAAGAAAGTCCTAAGTTTGATGGAGAGAATTATGTAGATTGGAAGAACAAAATGACAACACATTTGCAGTGCATTGCTTTTGAGATTTTTGAAGTAGCTACTAAAGAAGTTCAGATTCCCTCTTTATCAGATCTTGGAAAGGAAGATGCAACTCTTAAGAAAAGGGAGATGTTATCTCAAAATGCTATTGCCAAAGAAGCCCTTATCAATGCCTTATCTGACAGTGAGTTTTTAGAGATCAAGAAATTAGATAAAGCTTACAAGATATGGAAGTATCTAGAAGACATGTTTGAAGGATATATCCAATCCAAGAATGCACGCAGAAAGACATGGAAGAAAAAGTACAATACATTGGAGATGCTACCTGAAGAGAACATCAGAGACTAAAATAAAATAATTAATGAAGCAGTTGTAGGAATCAAAAACAATGGTGGAGAAATTTTGGAAGAAGACATAACGGATAAGTTGATGACTACTCTGATAGAAGAATATGAGAGCAAGATAAACATCCTAGATAAGACTATGTAGTTTTCAAAAGACTTCAAAAAAGAGACCTTAATAAGAAAGATTTCAGCATTCGATATTTCAAGTTTGAAGACAGAGCCTAAAAGTGAAACAACCTTCAAAGCTTCAGTCCATGGTAAGAAATCCTTGAACACTTCTAGTAACTTTGATGATGATGATGAAGATAAAGAACTAGATGATTTCATTGCTATGATTGCTAAGAAAGAAAGGAAAGGAAAAGGAAAATATGAAGGTCAATTACCATTTAAATGCTTTTCATGTAACAAGATTGGTCACTTTGCATCTAAGTGTCCTACAAGAGTCAAGAAGTTCAAAACTAATTACAATCCTAAGTATACAAAAGAATGTTACTATGCTAGAGATGGAGTATCAGATGAAGATTTAGTAGAAGATGAAATTGGATTCATTGCTATTGAAGATATGGAGAAAATGTTTGATGAAATGGATATTGGAGATGAAAAGAAAGCACAAGAATTAGCACTAATTTTACAAGCAAACATGAGAACATATTGGATCATTGACAGTGGTTGTTCACATCACATGACAGGAGACAAAGATATATTTGTACATCTGAATAAGTACAAAGGTGGCATAGTTAGATTTGGAGACAACACTCCTAAACCTATCATAGGTAGAGGAGCTATCACCTTGGGTGGAAAGAACAATACTGATGATGATCTATATGTTGATGGTTTGCAGCATAACCTACTAAGTGTTAGATAGTTTCTTGACAAAGGATATCAGTTGGAATTCAAAGACAACAAGTGCATCATTAATAAAAAAGAAGGGGTAATGATTGCATCAGGTTCAAAGATAAAAGTTAATTTTTTTTAGCTTAACTCAAAAGAAAGTTATTTTGTTGCTAAAGTAGATGACAATTGGTTATGGCACAAAAGACTATGTCATATCAATTTTGACAATATAGTAAAGATAAGAAATGTAAAGGTAGTAAGTGACCTTCCTAGCATTGCAAAACCAGTTGATACAATATGAAATGAATGTGTAATGGGAAAACATGTGAGGAATTCATTCAGAAGCAAGCATAAATTGATAGAGAATAAATTGGATCTAGTGTATACAGACCTATGTGGACCAACTCAAACAAGATCATACTATGGTGAAAGGTAATTTATTTTGTTTGTTGATGATTATTCTAGAATGATGTGGGTTGCATTCTTAAAGGATAAATATGAAGAATTTGAGAAGTTTAAAATATTCAAAGCTAAAGTTGAAAATGATTTTGGATTAAAGATAAAATCTCTGAGATCAAATAGAGGAGGAGAATTCACCTCTGATAGATTTTATGAGTATTGAGAAGAACATGGCATAAAGAGATAGCTAAGTGCACCTAGGACCCCTTAGTAGAATGGAATTGTAGAAAGGATAAATAGGATCATACTTGACATAGTGCGCACCATCATGATTAAAGGAAAAGTTGCACACACCTATTGGAGAGATGCAGTCAATACTATAGTCTACACTATCAATAGAATTCAATTAAGGCCAGGCACAAACAAGACACCTTATGATCTATGGTTTGGGAATGTACCTACAATAAAATACTTTAGAATCTTTGGAAGAAAGTGCTACATCAAGAGAGATGAAGCTATTGGAAAGTTTGATGCAAGAAGTGATGAAGGTATTTTTCTTGGTTACTCTACTAAAAGAAAAGCTTATAGACGTTTTAACTTAAGATTGAAGAAGATCATTAAAAGTGCTCATGTAAAGATTGATGAAAAGTTTATGATTCAAGTGAGATATCATGATTATGCACCTATGATTGAAGAAGAACCTATTCCTATCAGTAGAGAAATAGTTGTTGATGAAATATTTCACAACATTGATGTATTATTCAATGATCTTGAAACAAGTGAAGAAGAATCACAAAAGACAAATGAGAGAGTCACACCTAAAGTTCCAAAATTCACATCTAGATACCATTCAAAAGAAGACATCATTGGAGATTAGAATAGAAAAGTCATGACAAGATCAAAGGCAAAAAGTTCAACAGTTGATGAAGCGGTATGTTTACTTTCACAAATTGAACCTTTAAGTGTTGAAGATGAATGTAATGATTTAGATTGGCATGAAGCAATGAAAGAAGAGCTAGATTAGATAGTTAAGAATGATACATGGGAATTGGTCCCTAGACCTAGTGACAAGAATGTGATTGGAAACAAGTGGATATTCAGAAACAAGATGAATGAAGATGGAATAGTAGTAAGAAACAAACAAATAATAGTATGTAAAGGATATGCACAGAGAGAAGGAATTGATTACTTTGGTACATTTTCCCTTGTAAGAAGATTCGAAGCCATAAATTTATTTCTAGCCTATGGTACATTCAAAAAATTTAAAGTATATCAAATGGATGTCAAGTTAGCATTCCTGTATGGAGAGTTGAAGGAAGAAGTTTACATTGAGCAGTCTGAAGGATTTACTTTATCAAACAAACTTGATATGGTATGTAGACTGAAGAAATCCCTCTATGGACTTAAGAAAGCCCCTAGAGCTTGGTATGAAAGACTAGATGGTTACTTGACAATGATCAGATTCAAGAAAGGAGTAGCAAATTGTAACTTATTCATAAGAGAGACACCTGATGGATTATTACTAGTTGCTATTTTTGTTGATGACATTATTTTTGGTGGTATTGACAAGCTTAGTGTAGAATTTTCTAAAGAGATGTAGAGAGAATTTTAAATGAGCATGATTGGACCTATCAAGTATTTTTTAGGATTGAATGTGCAGTAGACAGACAAAGGTATTTTCATTAATCAATCTAAGTATGTGAAAGAGATATTGAAGAAGTTCAAGATGGATGATTGCAAGCCAGTAAGTACCCCTATGATAAAAGGAAGAAAGCTTTCAAAAGAAAATGATTCAGAAGTAGTAGACAAGACCCTTTATAAGTCTATGATTGGTAAACTCATATATCTTAATCAATCTAGACCTGATATTTCTAATGTAGTTGGTATTGTTGGAAGATTTGCAACAAAACCTAAACAAAGTCATCTTATGGTAGTAAAGAGGATATTCAGATATTTGAAAGGAACTATAGACTATGGTTTATGGTATCCTAATTCAAAAAATGTAGAAATTCATGTATATATAGATGAAGATTGGGCAGGTTGCATGGATGATAGAAAGAGTACCTCAAGAGGAGAAGTATTTCTTGGAGATAGACTTGTTACTTGGACAAGCAAGAAGTAGAATTGTATTTCTCAGTCCACAATAGAAGCAAAGTATGTAGTAATAGCATTAAATTGTTTTACAATTGTGTGGATCAATAAAATGATAAAAGATTTTGGAATTCAGATTGATTACCCTATTATTATTCATTGCAAAAACACTAGCACTATCAATATGTCAAAGAAACCTATGATGCATGCAAAGACAAAACACATTCAGATAAAATATCACTTCCTAAGATAGAAAGTTGTAGAGAAAGAAGTAAAGTTGGATTATGTGAGTACAAAAGAAAAACTAGTAGACATATTCACAAAGCCTTTACCGAAGGATACATTTGAGTATCTCAGGGAGAAGATGGGAGTAATTCCCTTCCCTAAATTTGATTAGAGTTTGCAGTAGTGTATTAGTCCTCAGTGACTGATGAATGGTTGACTACTCTACTTTAGGAGTAGTACCTATGCTTATTTTTTTTGGTGCCCTTTTCCATTGATGTCAAAGGGGGAGTGAGTATATAGTCATGAAAAACAATACAGTAAGGGGTAGTATATATAGTTGAGGAGTATGAAAGTAAGGGGGAGTATATAGTAATACAATAGTAGATATTCAGAGCATTCAGTAGTAGATGGAGGATTCATCCTTGGGGGAGTTTTGTTGAGGAAATGGTGAATGCTATAAAATAATTGTACGTTTGGATTGGTGGTGATTTTCATTCCATATGTTGTCATCAATGCCAAAGGGGGAGATTGTTGGAGATTTTCCAACAAGCCATTGTTGACTATATGTTTTTCATTGATGACAACATATGGTAAGCAGCGTGTGTGGTATTTTTATGTAGTGAACCCTGAGCATATGTTTTATGGATATGTTATCAACATGATATCATAGACATAGAGGTTGATTCTGAGTGAAGATAGCTCTACAATTGTTTATATCAGTAGTGTTTCTGACAGTGTCACATGAAGAGTTTTGTATGTGATTTTTAGTATGATTATGTTGGAGCCTTGCACATTTATATTCATGTTTTAGACATGTTTATGGTGATATGTTCATGGAGGTAGAGTTAGTTGTGAAATACAAGTTAAGTTATGATGTTTCTATTTTCCAGTTATAGTTTCCTGAGATTGTCTGATGGAGCCGACATTGTTTATATTGTTTTAGTAGTTGCACCTATCATTTTGATATGCATGATTATATTCATGTTTGGAGAAGAGTTAAGAATATTTTTTTAAGAGCACATAATGTATTTCAACATAAGAAGAAAGTATCAGTAAATTTGGTGGAGCTGATAGTGTGAAGCGATGCATCTACTCATATTGAGTTGCGCGGTCCTATTTGTGTTGGGTGCTTCATTTAGCCATTGGAGATGTTAGTGAAGAGTTATATTTTTTCTCTAATATTATTTCAAGGAAGTTCTAATAGGTTGATTTGATTATATCATTTGGAGAAAGATGCTTATAGCCAGTTAGTTGTGATTGCTAAGTATGATTGTGATTGTGAGAGCAGAGCAAAAGATGTGAATGCACTAAGATAGTCATAAATTGAAGATCTATGTTAAGAAGAAGAAAGTATATGCTATTCATTGGAATTGATCAAGACAGTAGGTCTACTTTCCAGTTCACTAAGATCAAGATATAGTTTTTATCTATTATGCAGAAGGTTGCAACCTTCACCATTTGAGCAGTGTGCTCTCGGACAGTGTGTCCTCACCTTTAACAAGGTTAATTGTAAAAGACTCCTAACAAGGTCTGACCTTTGACCAGGTCACTGTACTTCATGCATTATAAAGATCAACTCCTAACAGGGTTGTAAGATCTTCTAACAGGGATTATTATACTCTAGTGCAGTTCTTAGTGGGTGCTAATTCCCACTGGAGTTTTTACCTATTTGGGTTTCCCTGTAACCAAAATTATGATGTTGTGTTAAGTTTTATCTTATTGTGTATTTGATTAATGTTCTTCTATACTTAATTATCTAAAGAATTGAATCTTGTAGATAACTGATTCACCCCCCCCAACCCCCCCCCCCCTCCCCTCTCAGTTATCTCTTGGGACTATTCTTAACAAAAGTCACTTAATTCCAACTTTACGAAAATGATGTCTGATTTCTTGTTCTTTTTTGAATTAGTTTTAAAATTTAACTTAGTATGGTTATTGGTTCCTTTGTGTAGAGATATTCTTCTCCACATGTATTTTAATTTGTCTTAGGAATTGATTAAAACTTCTATAACAACCCCTACAACCAATCTTGGTCAGTTTGAAAGTGGATAGTGAGTGGACAGTGATATATGAGTAGTAATATAATAGTGAACTATGTCCATATATGACTATACACTCACTATCCACTTTCAAACATGTCCATATGTTTGAAAGTGGATAGTGAGTGGAGAATAATATATGGGTAGTAATATAATAGTGAACTATATCCATATATTATTGTCCACTCACTATCTAATTTCAAACATGTCGATATGTTTGAAAGTGGATAGTGAGTGGACAATAATATAATAGTGAATTATGTCAATATATTACTGTCCACTCACTATCCACTTTTAAACATGTTCAAAGTGGATGGTTTTTCACAAAACATCAAAGATAGAGAATTTGATCTTGAAGATGGGATATAGTTATGATAAGCTACTAGAGTAGAAAGAGCATGAGTGGAACAAGGTTGAATGAAAGATGTGGCATACAAAAGGAAATGAGGATGAAATTATGCATAAAAAGGAAAATACCCAAAACCCCCAATATGTTTCTCTAGTGAGTAAAACCTAGGCAAAATGGAACATAATCTGGACAATGTGGTTTCTCCTTCTATGAGTAAAACCTAGAAAAAATGGAACACAATCTATGATAAGGAACCCATATTACATTTTGAGATTCCAAAGATTTCTTTCTTAAGTGCATTATGTAATATGACAAATTGTCTCGAATAAATTGTCAAATTTGTAGTGTTGGATTAGTTCATCCTTAGGAAATATTGTGAGTTCATTATTAATCCCTTGCATCACTCGTCATGTTTCCTTTTGGTCTTTTCAATCATTTATATATGTGTTCCATTCTTAGGAAATGATTAAAACATTTGTAACAACTGCTACAACCAATCTTGGTCAATTTGAAAGTGGATATTGAGTTGACAGTAATATAATATTGAACTATGTTCATATATTACTATCCACTCACTATCCACTTTCAAACACGAGCAATAATATTGTCAAATTAATTTGATTCTATTTTGAAGGTTTCTTCACAATTTGATTCTTGTTCTAATATAAGGAACAATACCTTTACACCTTGTAGGAACTCACCATTGAAGTCTTCTCTCATAACATATGGATAGTAATATAATAATGAATGATGTCCATATATTATTGTCCACTTACTATCCACTTTCAAACATGAGCAATAATATTGGTTTCATTATCAGAACTAATGTTTTGTGTGTGCATGGAAGGTGATGGAATGTAGTAGATTTATGAGAGAAGACTATAATAGTGAGTTCCTCCAAGGTGTAAAGGTTATATTGAAAGTTGATAACAATAATTGATGATTATTATAATTGTCACTATATATACTATACATTACATTATGTTGGATATTATTATTAACATAGACATGCATATGTGTATCATACAACCGAAGCTACAACATTAACACTCCCTCTTAGTTAGGGAGGATGATCATAATTTATACAAGATGTTATTTCATAGAATGAAATAAAAATATCAACCATGATATTATAATATATGGAGATTAATATAATACTAAACTATGTTCATATACTACTATCCACTCACTATATATCCAGTTTCAAACATGAGCAATAATAAAAAAAAAAAAGACAAAAGAAAATCATTTTTTCATGGATGTAGTGCAACAACATAGTTCACACAAGAGAAAATAGGAGTAGAAGGTATGACATTTTCTCATATGCCTATAGACATACGGAGGTCAAACTAGGTTGTCAATAATTCCACTTTCAAGGTTGCAAATCTTCCTGCAATTTCTTGATGACTTCTTTGCGTAAGTGTTATTTTAGCCCTACAAATTTATGCTAAAATTTTAGATTATTTAGATTTCATTCATTTGATTATGGTAAATCTTCCTATCAATATTACATAGATATCCCCCTATTACTATGATCATATGGTAAATTTATGGTAAATTTGTTTATCCAATGACTACATACATATTTTCTCCTTAGAAACCTCCTAAACGAGAATAGTTGTGGATAGTGGATAGCAATAAATAGACATAGTTGTGGATAGTGAGTGGACAGTAATATATGGACAATAGTATAATACTAAACTATGTCCATACATTGCTGTCAACTCACTATTCTTGTTCTAACATAAGGAAAAATACCCTTACACCTTGTAGGAACTTGTATCGGGTTCATAAGGACATGTTTGCAGTTTTGGTGCTATAGGAATCCCAATTAAATTCTAAAGGTATTATTACTTACATTAGAACAAGAATCAAATTGCAAAGACACCTTCAAAAAAGAACTAAGGATTTTGGAGTAAGTTTGAATGTCAATTAACTTGAATTTGATAGGAATAGAGAACCCATCAGAGATTCTAAAGCTTTCTTGCTTAAGTGCATTATGTGAATTATGTGATATGAAAAAATTGTTGGAAATTTAGTTGGGAAATGTGATACTAAGAGGGGGGGAAGGGGTTGAATTAGATATCACCTATTAATCTTCTTTTGCATTACCAAAACTTTGCACAGCTTAAACAGAAACTATATCAATGTAGTGAAGCTATTACACTAAACAACATTCAAGAAAGTATTCATAACACAATAACTTTGGTTACCCAGAAACCCTTGAAAGGTAAAACTAGGGTGGGGATGACACCCACAAATATTCACTACTATAGTTTAAATTTTTCTTGTTAGGGCTACAATTTGATCACAAAATATGATCTAACCTGTGAGGGGTCTACCCTGTTAAGAGCTAAAAGACTTGTATAGCCTACCTTGCAAAAAGATTTAGAACTTACAACAAAGTAACCACTCGGTTAAGAGATTACAATAGGTCTATTAAAACCAATGGGTTAAGAGATTTACCCTAATACACTTGTTAGAATGTCTCAGTACCTCATCCTTCGGTCTTCATTATGTGTTGATTACAAATCTTCTCCTTCTAGTATTGATTTGATCTCATCTATCAAGTTTATCTTTATCTTGTCCTTCACTACTTTACTCGGTCACTAAACTCTATCTGAATGCTTCACTAGTCTAAATATACTCTCTGCTCATTCCTTCATTCCCTTCACATTCTCACACACACACACACATTAGGGTTCAAATCTTATCCTTATATAGGCAACTAAACTTCTTCAAGATTCAAGATCTATGATCCAGATTTACTCTTTTTGCCGCTTAAGCTTTACTAATTCTGATTCGATCCAAGTGTTGCATTGGGATCAATGAATATAAAATATAAGCGTAATTACCTCTGTAATTTCCTCAACAAACAAAATTCAAAATATGAATATCAGCCACAATGTTTTACCTCGATGACTATGCCATAACAAACTCATATGTCAATTCTGGCTAACTCAGCAATTGATGTCCCTGGTACTTGGCATTCATTGTACTTGGCATTTGTTGATATCACTATTGCTCAATATACATTACTTTACATAGCTTGACAAAAAATTAACTCAGCTAATATAGAAATACATAATGACCATTGGTTTACTCGGTATTTACTATTGCTCAATAAATATACATTACATGACTCAGCCTATTCATTATGACTCGATCGCAATGATGACTAACCATCATTGCTTAGATAATGACTAAGTGTAAGTCACTAATAGTCAACAAAACTTATAGAGATCTACAATCTCCCCCTTTGACATTAGTGGAAAAAACACTTTGTCATGACATTACAATTGTATTTACAAAATTACTTAGTATTAGAAGAATACTCCCCCTAAGATATATATATACAAAATTTTGTTACCTTCCTTTGTGCCTGAATATGTCATGTCATTTAATTTCCCCTTGTTTTTGGCACACCTGATTTCTTCAGGAGTAGGAATCGTGAAGTATTTCTCTAGAAATGGTTTATGAAGCTTCATAACAATATGTAATGCAGTTTCCCATCCTGATGTAGTAACTTTTAAAACTTCTAACTACACTTCTAGCTCAGCAACTAGATTGACTAGGCTCTCAGTTGTAGAAAGATGAGGATCTTTCTATGTTAATTCCTTAGCCTTGGTTAGCTCTCTTTGAATGGCCTCCAAATGAGGTGTCAATTTTTTTTTCATAGAGAGTAGACAAGCCCTTATCTTACCATCATTAGCCATCAACTTGACTATCCTTCCTTATGTATGCATAAGCTTGGGATAATGTTTTGAACTAGAATTTGCATCCAAGCTCAAGGATTTACCAGTAGACTTGATTTCTTTCTGTAGTTTGTCTACCATCCCTTGGTTATCCTCTATGAATTCTTCTACATTGCATAGTTTGGTAAGCAAAGATTGTGCATTCACTACCACTTCTTCTGAATCAGTTATTAGAGTAGAAAGTTCTACCTATTTTACTGCAATCTCGACAGATACCTTGTTCATTACCTTCATTTCATCTTCTTTTTTGACCACTGCAATACCTTTTCACTTGCATCACTTCCATCATTGGTGACTTTCTTGACTATATGGACAAGTTGTTCCAGTATGGGAGAAAAATTATTTATATCAGACATTTCAAAAGCCTCAATAAATATTTCTTTTATGTCCTACAAGACTTGATTTTGCTGATGTTCTCTTCTTAATTCTTCTTGCTCACTTTTCCTCTTCAGTAGGTCTTGCAATATTTGCATCTTCTCATATGATAAGTTATCAGAATCCCATTTTGGAATTATAATAACTTCATCAATTATTACCTCCGGTGAAAAAATTTCATCTTATTTTTAAGTTCCTTCTTTGGTGTGCTCCCACTCAGCATCTGTACAAGAGCTTGTATTGCATCTTTCTCCTTTAGCTCTTGAATATCCATAGCTTTGTCCTTCTCTTCTTTACCTTTATCCTCCACATGAGGGCTTACATTCACTAATGCAGACTTATCTCCTTTGTCTCTCTGTGACTCCTCGGAAGATGTATACTAACGTGTAGGTGCCGACGGATTTTGTTCCTTGGTAGTCCTCATTCCGGCTAACATGTCAACTGTAACAACTTCAAATTTAGCGGGGGTTGTGTTGACAGTTGGTGTATCATCAATTTTTGAATAATCTATAACTTGTAAAAGCACAGTATAACTACCTAGCAAAGATGTGTCTTTTGCTTCCTCAACTTGTATCTCCTCTTCGGTCAATACCTGAGTTTTTACTGGGGTATCCTCTATGATGCCAACAATACTTACTCTAGATAAGTTTTGACATATTTCTTCCTTGGGAGCTTCTATCTCCTAAGTAGGTGGCTCAATTGCATCTTGTGCATTGTATGGCTCAACACCCTTGGATGTGCTTGCATCTTGAGTGCATCCTTATCAATTAACAATCCAAAAATGATCTTCCAAGTCTATACACTTTCCTATACAACATCCTCAACCTTGTGTTGAAGGATAGAGTAAGCTCTTTGTTTGGGAACAAATCCATTCCTATATTGTTCCACAACTTCTTGAATACTAGCAAAGGATAGATCTGGTACAAATTGGGCTAGTGTGCTCTCCCTTATTTTCTTTTCGGTCATGAGAGAAAACTCCCATTTCTATGCAACTCTATTTCTTAACTCTTTAGGAACTAGTTTCCCCAACTGTATAGGTAACATCTTGAAAGTGTAGAGCATCTCAAGAATAGCTTCTTCTACTTTTTATTTATCCCCTATACTCAATCTCTCAAACCTTAATTGCTTCAAACCTTCAATTCCAGCAAAGTTCTTGATAGTGTGGCATATTTCATCCACATTTGGTGTTATACTCTATAATGAAACCTTCTTCTTTATCTCTTCATCACTTTCTGTCTCCTCATCATCTTTCTCTAAAATAAGTTTCCTCCTAGGCTTTTTTCTTATCTTGCTCGGCACTGCCTTGGGATGAACAACTTTTCTTTTACCTGAAGCAGGGGTTTTCTTTTGTATCTCAGCAATAGAAGAAACTGCCCTTGTTCTTAGCCTAAGCATAGGTGATGATGTAACCTTAGGTTTTTGCATATTTTTACTTATGGGCTCAACAAGTACTGTCTTCTTTCCTTTCTTCTTTTCTACTTCTACCTCTTCTACTTCATCATTCTCATTGGAATCACTTGCTTCATCTTCTCCTAGTCCTTGTGTTAATTCAATAGGTTCATCCTCCTCTATTTCTCCCATCATTTTGACTAGATTCTTCACAAGTTTCTTCCTTTTTCTCTCTATAGTTGCAGCCTTCAATCCCTTGGTTATTTTGGATTGAGCCTCTACATAAGTTCCAAAATAAGGAGCCTTTTTATCAATTTCTTTAGTTAACAGGGCTGTTATAGCAGTTGTGGTTTCATCAATGTTTACCTCATAAGGTAATGGCATCATCCATGAAACCCTTGGTAAAACTACTTGTGCATAAGTGAAATCTATGCTGACTAAGAAACAGATTTCCTAGCTATAGTTTTCAACTAGAGACATGGGAATCCTACTCCTCTTCCTCATTTTATTTTTGAACTCAATGAAATAATTCTCCATTACTCCTTCAAAACTTCCTCCTATCTGACTTATAAAATCATTAATTTGGACTGTGACTAGTTTCTTCTTATCCCATATTACTCCTCCAACAGTAGGAAAATACTTCTGAATATAAAAGAATAGACATACAAGTAGGGAACCGAACTTACACATGGAATTCTTAGCCTTTTGGATTGAAGTTAGGTTCTCATCAAGTTGAGTCAATTGGAGCTCAGCAAGATTGTAAGTGTGTCCCTTCTTGATAATTTTCCACTCCTGGTCCACTACCATACATGGGACATTGTCCAACCGACTAGATTGGTAGAATTTGTGTGCAATAACCCTTACTGCAAAATCAATCTCTGGATCGGTGACGATGGAAATAGTCATTCCACGCTTGTTCCAAACTACTTGTGTATTCACCTAAATTTCCTCCTTGCTTGAATATTTCATTGTTCTCTTACCATAAATTGTAGGGTATCCAGTTACCTGGTGAATCATGTCCTTTGTTATCTTAACTAGTCCATCTTCCAACCACAATTGCATGTTGTGCATTCTACTCAATATGATTTTGATCCACTCCACTTTGAAATTTTGTAGAAAATCGAGGGCATGAACTAACCCTTGTTCAACAACCATTTTGTGTTTTGGCTTCAACATTCCATTGTTGCACAATTTGTCATATGCCTCCCCAATCTTGTAATCTCCAATTTCTCTGATTTTGGACATGTAACATGACCTAATATCATTCATTATCAATACATTTTCTAGAATCAAAGATAGAGCACCATTAAGATCTCCCTTGATGACACTCTCTAGAATGGCTTGAAACTTTTGAGGCTTGCATACTTCATTCCTTACTAACTATGTGTTGAAAACCTCCATCTCTTGTTTCTTCATTGCAGCAGATGAGGATGATGCCATTGATTTTAACTTAAAAAAAAATTCTCAAAAATATTTTTCTTGGTAGGGTACCTTTGTGAAAGTGTTCTGTAGATGATTCGTTGATGCCATGTTGAAGAGATTTGAAATTGTCCTTAAACAAAAAGGTTACACACTCTCTGAATTGCTCAAAGAAATCTCAATTCACTGGTGAAATGAAATGAACAGTAACATTCCTCTTTATAGACTTCAAACGGTCAAATTATGGATTCATAAATGTTCCATACATATTCTAGGTGGAATATAGCTATCTCAACATTCTTATGTTAAGCTTGGCTAACACAAGCTTGGTCACTATAACTGTTTAGACATAGCTTGGTGTACATTACATCTCAACTACCATAGGTGCTTGGCATACATTGATAACTCAGTTAAAACACTGACGCTCAACATAAAAAATGAATTGCTTCACATGGTTCAAATATGTCCTAATGCATCTTTATTTATGCAGATATGGACTTTTACTCAACTTTATGTTAGGAACGAATGTAAGATAAAACATTGCAAGACTCATCTCCAAACATACCTTATTTTCTTAGTTCAAAGAAGTGTGATCACCTGATCCGTCAGATTGGGTGACCGTGGGTGCATTGGCTTCACTTGTGCTTCCTTCTTCTTTCTTCTTCCATGTTATGTTCATCTAATTTCTCAATTTCTCTTTTAAATCTTCATTATTGCTTTGTTAATTTCTCGGTATGGGTGATCTACAGTCTTTCTTTAGGTGAACTATCTTTTTACACTTGTAACATACCATACTTCCGTTCATCCAACTTTTAGATTTTCCTCTGAAATGAGTCTTCAAACAATTTTCTCCAATGTGTCCATATTTTCCACAGTAATGACAACTGTACCAAGTGTTATAATCCTAATTTTATGAGTTATTCTTCATAGGAGACTTAGTCTATTCATTTGATGACCATTTAGGTTTAGATCTACATTCAAAAGCTCTATGTCCATAGTTTTGATAGTTGAAATAGTGTCCTTGAAATTTTGGGGAAATAGGTGGACTACTAGCCTTAGACTTGCATTCTTGTGCCTGATGTCCATGTTTCTTATAGTTAAAGAAATGTCCATTAAATTTAGGTTTAAGATCAGACTTACCATGTTTTCTTCTGCATATGTTGGCTGTATGTCCCAACTTTCCATAGTTATGGCATGTGGGATTGTTGTTCTTTGGATTTTCATTCTTTTTCTCTCCACTCTTTGATGATTCTCCTTCTTCAGTGGATGATGAATGCTCATTTAATCCAAGTCCAAATCTATCACCAGATCTTCTAGGTGACTTTAACATCTCTTCAAAGTATTTTTTAGTTTCATTAGGTTTGTTCATCCTTTCATTGATTTCCTTTTAAGATCTTAGTTCATTTCTTAGTTGATCATTTTCAGATCTCAGATTGTTGATTTCCATATCTTTCCTGCCCAACTCTTGATTAACCAGCAATAGTTGATTTACCATGTCTATTTGATTGTTTGTTAATTTTTGCATGTCACATGTCCTTTCATAAAGTCCCATTGATATTTGTCTTTTGTCTTCTTCAACCATTGTCTTGTCTTCTTCATCTTTCTTTTTCTGTTCAACTAATTCAGAGAGTCTGACAGATTGAATTTCTTGTTCTCTCTTTAGATTTTTGATGCCATCACTTAGTATGCTATTTTTCTCTAGTAGCTCTTTTATGGCTTTGTCACTTTCTATAGAGTTCCCATTATCAAATGTTCTAGTAGTATCTTCTTCTTGATATTGTGAATCATTTTGCTGAATTGCAATTTCTCTTCTCCTGAGTAAGGATTTCTTCAGTTCACCTCTGGTTTCTTCTAGTTGTTGTAATGCCTATTGTACATCAATCTTATAATTCTCTATTACCTTTTCCTACTTATAAAATTCCATCTCAAGATCTTTATCTTCAAGTGGTTAGACTTCCTATAAAAAACCCTAGACCTCTGATACCAATTGTTGGAAATTTAGTTGGGAAATGTGATATTGAGAGGGGGGTGAATCAGATATCATCTATTAATCTTATTTTTCATATCTTAAATAGAAACTATATCAATGTAGTGAAACTAATATAGTAAAGAACATTCAAGAAAGTATTCATAACACAATAACTTTGGTTACCCAAAAACCCTTGAAAGGTAAAACTAGGGTGGGGATGACACCCACAAATCTTCACTACTATAGTATAAAGTTTGCCTATTAGGGATAAAAATTTGATCACAAAATATGATATACCCTATGAGGGGTCTACCCTATTAAGAGCTAAAAGACTTGTACAATCTACCTTGCAAAAGGATTTAGAACTTACAAAAAAGTAAGCACTTGCTTAAGAGATTACAATAGGTCTGTTAAAACCACTCGGTTAAGAGATTTACCCTGATACACTTGTTAGAATATCTCAGTACCTGATCCTTTAGTTTTCACTCTATGTTGATTATAGATCTTCTCCTTCCAGTATTGATATAGGGGCATCCAAGGTTAAGGTAGGGGCATTCTATGTCCTTAGTGAAACTGCATTAGGTGTTAGTATTTTGGTCAGTGTTACTTAGTTGCAGCCTTGACCGACGGTCTCAATCATTGAAGGAAGCTTGGTCACTAAAGGAACTCAGTAGTCTCTAGTGCTCAGTGAAGTGTTACTCGGTCATGCCTATAGTGCTTGATCAAAATTGGTGCTCGGCAATGCCTGGCTTGCTCGGTTAATTTAATGTCACTCAGTAGTTCTGGTTTACCGACTGGAGTTCTATGTGATTTGTTGAGCTGACTTGGTGCATTTATTGTTGGTAGCCATTGTTATGGGCCACATGCTGAATTAAATATTTTTATACATTTTTAGGCCGACTTGTATGGCATTTAATTATTTGTTTTGGGGAGTTAAGGGTTTCATCTTGCTGACTTGTGGCTGATGATTAGTATTTAAGGAGTGCTTGTGTAGATGATTAGTAATCATCGAATGGAAGTTTCTACTTTCTTTGGTACTTTGAAGCCCAACAATCTGATTGATTGGATTGGTGAACTTGAAGATTTCTTTGAGCTGGAAGAAATTGAAGATCCTCTTCAGGTGAGATTAGCATAGACAAAATTTGAAAGGACATGTTGCTCTTTGGTGGAAAGAACTACAAAGAGACAAAGAAGATGAAGGTGAAACAAAGATCAATCGGTGGAGATTGATGGTGACTAAGTTGAAAGCTAACTTCATACCAGTTGACTATGAGCTTGACTTGTTTAAGAAGTTACAGAATTTGAAACAGAAGGATTTATCTGTTGAAGATTATACCAAGGAGTTCTAAAAACTTACTATTCAGTCTGGACATTGAGAGCTTGGTAAGGAAAAGGTAGTTCGATATATGAATGGTCTGAGATTCAATATTCAGGATGAGCTTGGTATGCTGAAGATTGATTTTGTTGAAGATGCTTATCAGTATGCTCTAAAGGCAAAAGATAAGTTAAAGAGGAAACAACCTAGTAACTCCCAAGGGAAGGAAAAGATTGATCACTCGGTGAAGGATAAACTGACTAATGAAAAAGATGAACATAAACCTATGGAACCAAAGAAGAAGACATGTAGAGTTATCTTTAAGGGTACTTTCTATAACTATGGAGAGGAAGGACACCATTCTTTTGATTGTACATAGAAGAAGGTTGACCGGTGAACTACTGTGATGAATGAGAACATTCAGAATGAACTTGAATTAGAGAACTTGCTGCTTTGGTGAACATTGCTCGGTACAAAGGATGAAACTTGTCAGAGGAGTAACTTGTTTAGGACCTGATGCAAGACTAAAGGTAAACTTTGTGATGTTATTGTTGATAGTGGAAGTACTGATAACCTTATTGCTAAGGACCTGGTTTAGAAACTTGATTTGAATAGAATGAAGCATCCTTGTCCTTATAGGCTTGGCTAGTTACAAGATGTTCATGCTTTGGAAGTCAGAGAATAATGCTTCATTGATGTTCAGATAGGGTAGTACAAGGATCTTGTGCTTTGTGACATTGTGAAGATGAATAGTTGTGATATATTGCTTGGTAGACCTTGGCAATATGATTGCAGAGCAATTTATGACTGTGTCTAGAATGTATTTACTATTGAGAAGGATGATAGGAAGTTTTCACTTATGCCTTTGATGGATACAATGCTTGGTAGGAGAATCCTGAGTATTGGTAGCTGAGTGGAGATTGTAGATCCAGATAAAATGAATGATCAGTAGGGAGAACTGACCTATACATTGTCAAGAAAAGACTTGAAGAGACAGAGGAAACTGAAGTGGAAGAATTTGCAAGCAGAAAAGGTGGAGGACTTGTATGTGAAGAACCAGTTCAAGATTTATCTACTAAATCCTAGAAGATGTTCTTCTTACATATGAACATCTTTTGGAACCCAGGGTGTCTAATGTAGGGGCATCTAAGGTTAAGGCAGGGGCATTCTATTTCCTTGGTGAAACTACATTGGGTGTTAGTATTTTGGTTGGTGTTACTCAGTTACAACCTTAACTAATGGTCTTGGTCATTGAAGGAAGCTCGGTCACTAAAGGATCTTGATAGTCTTTGGTGCTCGGTAAAGTGTTACTTGATCATGCCTGTAGTGCTTAGTCGACACTGGTGCTCGACGATGCCTAGCTTTCTCAGTTAATTTATTGTTGCTCAGTAGTTCTGGTTTATCGACTGGAGTTCTGTGTGATTTGTTGAGCCGACTTGGTGCATTTATTGTTGGTAGCCATTGTTATGGGTTGACATGCTGAATTAAATGTTTTTATACATTTGTAGGTTGACTTGTATGGCATTTAATTATTTTTTTTGGGGAGTTAAGGGTTTCATCTTTCCAACTTGTGGCTAATGATTAGTATTTAAGGAGTGCTTGGGTAGACGTTTAGGGACAACTTAGAAGATCTAGATATTAGATGTGAAGCTTGAGAGCTAAAGTTGGCGAAGTTGTGGAAAAGTTCTTGATGATCTTGTAGATCAGATTGTAATCTGATAGTTAGTAGAGCTAGGGGTTTGCATACTTGGAGACAAGGATATTTCTTGGAGACTTGCGAGCTCAAGTTTAGATCTACCTTAGGGTTTCCATTAGCTTTTAATTGTCTTCAGAGCTGAACTAGCTAAGATTGTATTGGATCTATTTATAGATCTTGCAGATTTGTTTTCTGATTGTGATTGGCCCTAACCCGGAAGGCCTTATAGCCAGGCATGTTAATGAAAATTAGAGTTAAACAATTACTTTGTGTTGCATTGTTGAGTATTCCACTGTGTAGTTCTATTGGTTGTAAGGTTTGGACTATCCTTAATTGGATCCACCATCCTTGACTGCATCAGGTATTGATTTGAACTCATCTATCAAGTTTATCTCTATTCTTTCCTTCACTGCTTTACTTAGCCACTGAACTCTATCTGAATGCTTCACTGGTTTAAATGTACTCTCTACTCATTCCTTAATTCCCTTCACATCCTCTCTCACATAGACACATTAGGGTTCAGATCTTATCCTTATATAGGCAACTAAACTTTTTCAAGATTCAAGATCTATGACCCAGATTTACTCTTTTTGCTGCTTAAGCTTTGCTAATTCTGATTGGCTCCAAGTGTTGCATTGGGATCAATGAATATAAAATTGGAGCATAATTACCTCTGTAATTTCCTCAACAAACAAAATTCAAAATATGAATTTCATCCAGAACATTTTACCTCAATGATTGTGCCATAACAAAATCATATGTCAATTCTGGCTAACTCGGCACTTGATGTCCCTAGTACTTGACATTCACTGTACTCAGCATTTGTTGATATCACTCTTTCTTGGTATACATTAATTTACATAGCTCGGTAAAACCTTAACTTGGCTAATACATAAATACATAGTGACCATTGGTTTACTTGGCAGTTAGTACTCCTCAATAAATACACATTACATGACTTGGCCTATTCATGATGACTCGATCGCAGTGATGACCGACCATCATTTCCTAGATAATGACTGAGTGTAAGTCACTAATAGTCAACAAAACTTATAGAGATCTACAAAAATGTCTCCAATAAAATTTCAAATTTGTAGAGTACTTGGATCAGTTGATCCTTAGGAAAGATTGTGAGTTCTTTAATCCTCTGCATCGCTCATCATGTTTCCTTTTGGCATTTTCAATCATTTATATGTTTGTTCCATTCTTAGGAACTCATTAAAAATTCTGTAACAGTCCCTACAATCAATCTTGGTCAGTTTGAGAGTGGATAATGAGTGGATAGTAATATACAAACATAGTTGGGGATAGTGAGTGGACAAAAATATATGGATAATAATATAATAATGAACAGTGTCCATATATTAATGTCCACTCACCATTCTAGTTATAACATAAGGAACAATACATTTACACCTTTTAGGAACTTGTATCAGGTTCATAGGGACATGTTTGCATTTTTGTGCTATAGGCATCCCAACTGAATGTTAAAGGTATTGTTTGTTATGTTAGACAAGAATCAAATTGTTCAAAGAGACCTTCAAGATTCAATGTCTAAAACATAATTATTCAACAAAACATCAAGGATAAACTATCCTAACAAGATTCAATGTCTAAAATTTAATTATTCAACAAAACATATATAATAATTTTTTTTTGGAAAGATTAAAATATACTACTTTAATTTTAAACAACATTATGTACTATTTTTTGTTATAAAATAAATAGGAGGCAAGATAATCAAATTTTTACATGTACTCATGTTTGATTAATCAACACTAAACACTTCATACCCTAAGTTGTGCATGTGTGCTCCTTGTTCTTGGGTCTAGTCCACTCCAACTCTTGAGTTGCTCTAGAGCCTGCATAATGAAGATGGGTTAGATCTAGAAGATATAATAAATAACTGATATCTAATGACCTATCTATATCTATAGTTATGCATACATATGCATAGCCATAAGATATCAAAGTAAACCATTCTCAAGATAGGTGTAAACTTAAATCAATGCAAGGAGGAAAAGTACAATGTTTTCACTTAACTTGTTTGTTCCATGTGCATGTTCAGAAGAAGTTGTGGCATTGTGTTGATTTGAAATAAATACCCTTTCTCAGGAAATAGGAATCCTTCAAGGGAATCCATCACAAAGCCACCCTTGAAGGGAAATTATTGTCTAAGAAAAAACACTTACGAAGAAGTAAATGAAGGAGTGTCTCGAGAAGAATAGGATGCCTACCTCTTAAACTCAAAACTTGCCATTTCAACCTCCAACAAATCCAAATCCTTCTCAGTAAATTAGAAACATCTCCAAAAAATAGCATCATTCCTATGGAAGCTTCAATCAGGGCTTGAGTTCTATTTTTTACAAAAGTGGTATGGGAGTATCAAAGACCGATAGTGCCATTGGGCCATTAATGTTCTCTATGGAATGATGCAAGAGCATCAAGGCATGCAAAGATGCCTAAAGAAGAAAAAGGACATAAAGAAGACATGGATGAATTCAAGAAAGTGAATTGGATATTGTTAAAGCCAATAATGGCCTTTGAAGGATTTGGAAACAATAAGAACAATAAAGTTGTAATAGATCCTAAAGGGCCTATTAAGGACCTTAGGATCCTAGATGGTGAAAAGTGATCTAAAATTTGATAAATTGATGTAGAGTCTAAAATGAGTTAAGGAGTGTTTAATAAGGTCTTAGGGATATTATTGGAAGATTGGAGAAGTTAATTTGATGTTTTATTGAATAAATTTTAAGTTGGCCGATTCAAAATATTTGAATCCCAACGACCACTTGCATTTAGGAGGGAATTTACTTTTTAGGAGTTTAATGGTTAAAAAATAAGTTCAACCAATTGGAGAAGGTTGAGGGAGTTATAAGGAGTTATTTAAGTCATGTTTTGGTCATTGTACGACATGATACATGTGAAGGAAATCACTAGTGTACAGACTGTGCATGGAAATCAATAAAAATAGAGTTTTCTAGAAGTTTAGTGTTGTTTTGTGATTCCATTTTGTAATTGAATTTCCTAACTTCATAAGGGAACTCATTTACATTGTTTAAAATTCAGCTCACATGCTTTGAATCTCATTTAATATATTGGTTCATAAGAAGATGGCTGATTGCCATAGAAATTCAATGTTTTCTTACAAAGTTTGAGTTAATCTAATGGATGGATCATCATTCCATGAATGATACAAACCTAATTCTCATGGAGTGATTATGTACAATATAAATCTAACCATTTAATGTGTAGATGATGAGTCATTTGATGGTGATCACCAAGAAAGGGTATTGAAGGGTTAATGTAATTTGTTGGTTGGGAGAAGCAGTGAGAGATCTTCTTGAAGGAGGCATACTTTTTATGACTTGTGGTGTCTAGATACAACCTATGTATGGTGGATCCAACATTCGTTGGTCGTAGAAGTGAGTGGAAGAAATTCTATTGAAAGGCCCTATTTTTTAGGGTGATTTGGGAGAAATTTGGTGCTTTTACACTTGGAAGCATCCAAGGCCCAAATTGGTCGCATATTTGGAGGTTTTGTGGCATATGTGAATATTTCTAGGGTAAGTGCAAAAAGTTGGGTGCCAATTCAGTGTAAGTCTTGTAGAATTAGAAGATGTCACTCGAAACGGGCACCTAATTTAGGTTCGGGTGCCCAATCCTAAATTCAAATTTCAAAATGGGTACCCATTTTTTTTCAAAACCGGTGCCTGTTTCTAATTTTTTTTTATGATTATAAACACGTTTTAAAACTCTAATTTTTTATTTTTAAGAAATTGGTGCCCTTTTTTTGAATTTTAAATAATGGGTACCTGTTTCTTTGGACATGAGTGAGAAACACACATCTACCCCAGATATCATTTCAAAATAGGTTTGGTTTAGGATTGGTGGAACCAAGCCTATGCCTTGACCTCCAAAAATTTGGCTAAGGCACTGGAATGCCAGATTTCTGTTTTGTCATAATTTTTTGAGGGCCTTCCTGATCGTATTTTTTTACGAAACAAAAACCCATTAGAGCTCTCACTATCTTGATTATAAAGATGTAAATTTCATAGTGATATGATTATTTTTACTATTTTCACATTATTTATTAGTTAAAAGTGGTACCTAAATGTAAAATAGTGAGGTTCACTTAAACTTTAATAACTTTTTTTGGTTTTAGGTTTTTTGGAAAATAAAATATATGACATCAATCTACATACAATTCTATTAAAGATAAAAAAAGAATTTTGAAAAAATGAAATTTTCATCAAATTATGGTGGTCGTACACTAGAGGTTTTGAAAATGTGTTTTATAGTCAATTAAAAATTAATTTAAAAAAATATATTCAATAAAAAATAAGAAAAAAATATGCTTATCAATCTTTGGTGTCTTAGGTATATTTCCCCAAAAGGATTTAAAAAAATTTAACTATTTAAGTCAAAATATGGTGGTCATACATGGCTACGGTATGGTCCTGAAACAGACATTTTGAAAACATAGTTTTTAAACTGATGCAGGGCCATTCTAGGGTACTCAGTGAATCTGCATGGAGGTGTGTTGTTTTGGTTCTATGGTACTTAGTTGCACCTTTAACCGATGGTCTCAATTATTGAAGGAAGCTCGATCATTGAAGGAACACAGTGAAATTTCTGGTGCTCAGTGGAACTTGTGCTCGGTGATGTCTGTGTTTCTCGGTGTTGCTTGGCTTGGTCAGTTGCTTCATTAGTGCTCAATTGTTTCTCTGGTGCTTGGTTGTCCTAGTTTACCAATTGGATTTCTTGGTGATTTGATTGGATGTCTAGGTGTATTTATTGTTGGTATCTTTTGTTGTATTCTCCTATGTAGATATTGAGGCTGACATGGAGAATTAAATGTTTGTAAGGCTATTTGAGTGCCGAATGTTGTTGCATTTAATATTTGTTTGTAATAGGAGCTGACTTGGCTTAGGAGTTAATTGTTTCTTCCAGCTGAATTGTGGCTGAAGATTAGTATTTAAGGAGTGTTTAGGGTAGTTGTATAGGAAGATTAAGTAGAAGGCATGAGATTAGAGGGTGATTAGATGTAGATCCTGCGAGATCTTGAAGATCAGATTGTTATTTGATAGTTTGTAATAGCAAAGCTAGTAGTTTTTTTCTTGGAGACAAGGAGATTCTTGGAGGCTTGTGAGCTCAAGTTCAGATCTGCCTTAGGGTTTCCATCAGTTGCAAATTTTTTTCAAAACTGGACTAGCTAGGACTGGGGTTTGGATCTTTGTTGATCTTGCAAAAATGTTTCTTGATTATAATTGGCCATAACCTGAAAGGCCTTATAGTCAGGCATGTTAATGAAAATCTAGTTGGAAATGATTATCTTGTTGGGTTATTCTGCATTGTGGTGTTTGGATTCTTGTGGGGACTGTCCTTAGTTGGATCCTCCTTACTTGTCTTGAGTTAGGTGGTAATAGAGCTTGAAGATCTTGAGTGTGTAAACCAATTGAGGTTGTTTGCACCAAGACCTTGTTGGTGACGTATTTCATGGGTTTTCAAATATCTTGAAGGATGCCTCTGAGAAGATTGGACCCTAGAGCAATTGTAGATCTCTGTGATGTTGTGGAATTGAAGATTACAGAGAAGGTGAAATCTGATTTTAGATCTAAGATGGAATTGATGAAGAATTACATGATCACTGAGGTCATGAGAGCTATTGCTGGTATGCTTAGGAATCTTGGTACTTTTTAGTATACAAATTTTTCCTTCAATAAGAATTGCAATATATGAATCAAAACACCCAAATAGAAGAAAAAAAGATACTAACAGTTGATTGGGTTATCATTGGTTGATAACCCTACTCTGAATTTAAAGGTACAACTCCCTTCTAGAATGATTTACAATGAATTATATAATAGACTATGTCTTTGACTAGAAGACATGAAGGCTAAGCTAACATCCATCCATAGACATGAATTGAATGCAATTATCACATATTCAACTAAAGAATGAGAGAAAAATTGAATAACAACCTCAAGACCATTCATCAAGTCTTTCACAAAATAGAAGAAGTAAGAGGAACTAAATAATTTATTTGGTGGATGATGAGTTTATGAACTGACTAATTCACAATCACATAAGTACTTGACATAATAATGTAGAACTGTATTCAAAATAGTGAGTAAAGATTGCATAATCAATTTCAACCAGGAAATAAATACTTAGACCTCAAGATTTGACATAAATATACTCCTCTTTTATTTAACAAAATAACCACAGGATTACTTGTCTCTGTCATTACAATCAAGCTGCAAAAAGATAAAATATGTTCTCTTCGTCTCCCTCTATTATAATAAAATTGGAAAATGACTCCACTCCTCCCTGTAGCTGACTAACTCCCAGAGAAAGAAGAACCCTCTGAGCGTTAAAAGTTTTACAATAAATAATGCTTCTCGATTTCCTTTCGGTTCCAAATAACTGTTTCTTGAAATTTTCTTTTTCCTTTTCTCATTACACTTTCCGGATACAATATTAGAAAGCTATCATTATGATTTTAAATTTGTTTTAATATCACCACCTTATCATATGGATTTTCAATAAACAATTACTATATTTAATGTAATTTCTAGATGTCAAGAAATAATCTTTCCACAACTAACCCCACCGAAATTAGTATTTTTCTTTACAGAGAAAATGGGTCTACATGCGGGGGGCATAAATTTTTTTTGCCACCGTTGGATCGACCTCAATTTTTTATATGTTGGTCAAAACCTAGCTTTCTAAATTCTAACTGGAGCGATTTCAAAAGAAATATATGAGTCAAAAGATATTGGCTACTGTTTGAGGGTATATATGACTGTCATGAAATCTGTCTTGCAAAAATAGAGTTTGCAATCACTTTCAAATTTTCCTTCACTGCCCAGATTTTTCTTCATGTTATCCCTAATAAGTGGTAAAATGTCTCTTGGATTTGATAACATTCCTTTCTTTTTAGAACCTGGGAAAGCAACCTGAAGATTATCAGATAATGTTACAAGATTCATTAGTGAATTGGTGGCTACATTTGACACCTTATCAAACATTACAGACTTTGTTGATTTCTCTACTTTTATTTGTAATAGCTATCCTCTTGTATAATGGGAAATGAATTCCCTCAACTGAAAATTGAACAATCTCACATGCATGACTTTTGAAAAATCATTTCCAAACATTGCATTAGCAATGTCTAAAGATTTCTTCTCTTCCAAATTACCGACTTCTACGACCATCTGACTTATATAAGAATGCTCTATTAACAAGAAATGCATATAATTCATGTTTCCTTCACTTTGGAATCTCTCTTCATGGCAGCGCTCGCATTTTTTCAAACAATAAACATGCATATTCTGGTGTCTTCATATTGATAGTTTCATGAGGATCCAAATGATAGTGAGTCATGATGTTCTTCATTCTACAGGGCACTTTCAATCACCTATATAAATTGGGCTTGATGCATTAAATCAAATCATTCTCTAAGTTCAGTTGTGAAATCTCTCTATATGCATTTTACCAAAGGTGTTATTGACTTTTATGAGAAACACATGCTGATCTTCCAATTACATCATACCATACTAAGTGCATAAGTAATACTATCTTCTATTGTGCTTGAGAAATTTATCAAAGAAGGTTCACACTTCTCTTTTTAAAGCCAAGAATAAACATTTGATGATGCTCGAGCATATATCTCATGGAACTCATTACCTTCTACATCTCAATAGCTATTATGACACAGTGATCTTCAACTGCACCTTGAACATCTGAATTAGTAACCCTATTGACATTACATTAGGATTCTGTACTAATCGACACTTTTTTTCACATATTTTGTGATATTGATTTTATCTTCATATACATGGCCTTTTCTATTCTCGGGTGGAACCAAAACTTGTGACCCCAAAAGATTTAGCTATGCTTCTAACTTATATTTGGGTTTCTCCATTTTAAACATAGAATGAGCAATTAGAGAATGGGTTTTGGCTTTCGTTCTTATGATGATGGTCGGCTTGGATCACCATATTCATCACACTGCCCAGTACATGTGCTCTATTATGAATTTCTTAGATTTTAAAGCCATTTTTAATCACACCTACCATGGGTTTAGCTATCCATCCATATCATCTGTGCTTATGCACTAAATCAACAAATCTACAATACTTGAAGTGAACCTTGAAACTTGGAACTAACCCTCATAACTTTGCAAATTGCATTTCAAACTTTGAACTTTGAACCTTGAGGTTCTAAGTTCAAGTTCAACACATCCTTGAATGCTACCTTTTCATAAATTATACTTTACCAAAGCATCATTAGCAATAAAAATCAGTAAGATATCAAGACAATTTAGGAACTTTTGTCATGGGGCTGATTTTTTAAAAGTTCAAAATTTGGGGTGTTGGAAGCAAGGCAACAACTGGCTTTGACTGGGGATGTGTGTTGTAAGGTGCACAAAGAATTTATCTATCTCTGGTTAAAGGCCAGTGTCTAACCATTGGGCAATAAAGTCAAGGCAAAATGAAGAATAGAGGGCTGCTTGCAGAGCGAGCAGAGGAGAGTAAGGCAACCACAAACCAAAACAAAGCTCCTAACTAGGAAAACCTAAAACAAGCTAGGTAAACGCCTAAACTAACCAGCACAAAAAAAAATATTTACAAAAGATAGGGCTAGCAGCCCGTACCTCCAAAGATGCCTCTCACTGCTCATGTGAAGCCATTGACTGGCTATGAGAAGTATCTACTAGTGTGGACAAGAGGTTGATACATGAGATGTACCATTCCAAAAAGATAATTAATGACTTCTACAAGGAGAGATCTAACCACAATATGTTGCACCAACTTAGAAATCATGTCAGATCCAAAAATACAACTCACATCATAAAATTCAAACTGCACTATCCTTGTTGGAACCTTCAAATCAAAACTCGGGGCTAGGCTTGCTGAAAATCTATCTCTTGTAAGTCCATCAGCAATTTCATGTTTAAAATAGAATGCCTCCAAACCTTGAGGTTGAGACCATTCCTTTCGAGTTGGTGTCAAATCAAACAAGAAGACCTCATATTCTACCTCCTCCTTAAGATTATCAATCAATACATTCTGATCAACACTAGGCCAAACAAAGGAAGCATTTGGATCTTTAATTTCAAAAATCAAAGGCATCAAAGTTAAGTTATTCTTTACCCCAACCAAACTCATATGGTCTTCATTATGCACTTCTGTGTTAGCTGCCTCAGTCAATTGTGAATGATTTGTTGAGGGAACTTCTTGCTGGCTGTTATGCTTTGGATTAAGTGCTACTTCCTTTCTTTGCTGGTGTATGTTCATGCTACCAGATTTTTCAAGACAACCTTCTTCTTGCTCCTTTCCATCATATAGAAGATCATAGGGTACAAAGAGAGGATTATCTTTAATTTTAAAATCTTCAATGTATTCAATAGGTAAGAATAATGCATTCACATTGCCCCAAACAATCTCACCATCATTATTTCCCAATTGATTCTTTATTGCTGCAATGTCAACTATATTATTGCCTTGGCATCCAGAAGAAAAATCAAAATTCACAATTTCTTCTTGCATGTTACAAGCTGAACTATCCTCATGGTATTTAGTTAAAGGCAATAGATTTTGAAAACTAATTTCAACGACCATAGGATCAAACTTAATAGGAAAAACCTCTTCTTGGTGAATTTGATTAAAAACTTTATCAAGTGAAAATAAAGGTTGGAAGCCATGAGTCTTTCTCTCTTTATCATCACTTACCATCAATCCTTCTACGACATGAGGCTCTTCTTGCCTGGCTTGTTGCTAATCGAAAATCCAAGGTACTAATGATTGTGCCATTGGTGATGAAAAACATTGAGCCTTAGAGACCAAAAGATTGGAGAGTGAAGATTCTTTAATCTCAGATTTTTCTTTAGATATCTTGGTAGCAGCAAAAACTCCTTGATTAAAATTCTTGAGATTATTATATCTTTTATGCACACATTCTAGCAGTATGGAAGATCGTCGATCTTTAGTGGGATTTAACTTATCCCTTTTAGCTTCACAAATGCTCCCTTTGAAGGCATTCCACAAATACTGGAGCATCGGATCTTTCTCAGAATTTATCTCATCAATAGTAGGTTTCTTTCTTGGTTGATCCCTCGAGTTGATTTCTTGCTCACTCATAACTGAGTAGTTGCAAGAGATATAACTTGATGAAATCATTAGAGCTTCTTCATCCACAACCTCTAATTCTTTCTTGAGTTGTTGCACTTTCCTCTTGCATGCGTCCAAATCTTTGAGTTTGTGAAATCTGTGACACAAACTCATCCATAGCAAGGCAGAGGTGTGGTCATCTTCAAGGCTTATCTTCAACTTCATATCCTTTGAAATAATTTGTTTATAATGTTCCCAGAAATCTTGTAGAACCTTATCATTCATCCGAAGAATCTCTGGGATAGTGGGGCCTAGTCTTTTTCTCATTCTTGCAACACTTTTGGATTTGCATTAAGAATCAATAGAGTCACCACTTTATCAGAGTCACCAATCTCCTGCACATGGAGATATACATATAAATTAAGGAAACTATTATTCAGCACTGATCTTCATCTCTAGTTCTCCAGCAGAGTCACAAAAAATCTATTAGTATACAGATTTGTCCTTCAACAAGAATTGCAATATATGAATCAAAAAACCCAAATAAAAGAACAAAAGATACTAACAGTTGATTGGGTTATCATTGGTTGATAACCCTCCTTTGAATTTAAAGGTACAACTCGCTTCTAGAATGATTTACAATGAATTATATAACAGACTATGTCTTTGACCATAAGACATGGAGGCTAAGCTAACATCCATCCATAGACATGAATTGAATGCGATTATCACATATTCAACTAAAGAATGAGAGAAAAATTGAATAACAACCTCAAGACCATTCATCAAGTCTTTCACAAAATAGAAGAAGTAAGAGGAACTAAATAATTTATTCGATGGATGATGAGTTTATGAACCGATTGATTCACAATCACATAAGTACTTGACATAATAATGCAGAACTTTATTCAAAATAGGGAGAAAAGATTGCATAATTAATTTCAACAAGGAAATAAATACTTAGACCTCAAGATCTGACATAAATATACTATTTTATTCTAAAAACATAACAAAATAGCCACAAGATTACTTGTCTCTGTCATTATAATCAAGCTGCAAAAAGATAAAATATGTTCTCTCCATCTCCCTCTATTACAATAAAATTGGAAAATGACTCCACTCCTCCCTATAGCCAACTGACTCCTAGAGAAAGAAGAACCCTCTGAGTGTTAAATTTTTTACAATAAATAATGCTTCTCGGTTTTCTTTTGGTTCCAAATAACTGTTTCTTGAAATTCTCTTTTTCCTTTTCTCATTACATTTCTCGGATACAATATTAGAAAGCTATCATTATGATTTTAAATTTGTTTTAATATCACCACCTTATCATATGGATTTCCAATATACAATTACTATATTTAAAGTAATTTCCAAATGTCAAGAAATAATCTTTCCACAGCTAACTCCACTGAAATCAATATTTTTCTTGACAGAGAAAATGAGTCTACATGCGGGAGGCATAACTTTTTTTTCCATAGTTGGATCAACCTTAGTTTTGGATATGCTGGTCAAAACCTAGCTTTTTGAATTCTGATTGGTGTGATTTTAAAAGAAATATCTGAGTCAAAAGATATTGGCTACTATGTGAGAGTATATATGATTGTCTTGAAATCCATCTTGCAAAAATAGAGTTTGCAATCACTTTCAAATTTTTCTCCACTGCCCAGATTTTTCTTCATGTTATCCCTACTAAGTGGTAAAATGACTCTTGGATTTGATAACCTTCCTTTCTTTTTAGAACCTAGGAAAGTAGCCTGGAGATTATCAGATAATGTTACAAGATTCATTAGTGAATTGGTGGCTACATTTGACACCTTATCAAACATTACAGACTTTGTTGATTTCTCTACTTGTATTTGTAATAGTTGTCCTCCTGTATAATAGGCAATGAATTCCCTCAACTGAAAATTGAACAATCTCACATGCATGACTTTTGAAAAATCATTTCCAAACATTGCATTAGCAATGTCTAAATATTTCTTCTCTTCCAAATTACTGACTTCTATGACCATCTGACTTATATAAGAATGCTCTATTGACAAGAAATGCGTATAATTCATGTTTCCTTCAATTTGAAATCTCTCTTCATGGAAGCCCTCATATTTTGTCAAACAATAAACATGCATATTCTAGTGTCTTCATATTGATAGTTTCATGAGGATCCAAATGATAGCGAGTCATGGTGTTCTTCTTCATTCTATAGGGCACTTTCAATCACCTATATAAATTGGGCTTGATGCATTAAATCAAATCATTCTATGAGTTCAGCTATGAAATCTCTCTAAATGCATTTTACCAAAGGTGTTACAGACTTTTATGAGAAACACATGCTGATCTTCCAATTACATCATACCATACTCAGTGCATAAGTAATACTATCTTGTATTGTGCTTGAGAGATTTATCAAAGAAGGTTCACACTTCTATTTTTAAAGCCAAGAATAAGAATTTGATGATGCCCAAGCATATATCTCATGGAACTCTTTACCTTCTACATCTTGATAGCTATTATGACACAGTGATCTTCTACTGCACCTTGAACATCTGAATTAGTAACCCTATTGACATTACATTAGGTGTCTCTACCAATCGGCACTTTTTTTCACATATTTCATGATATTGATTTTATCTTCATATACATGGCCTTTTCTATTCTTAGGTGGAACCAAAACTTGTGACCCCAAAAGATTTAGCTACGCTTCTAACTTGTATTCGGGTTTCTCCACTTTAAATGGAGATTGAGCAATCAGAGAATGGGTTTTGGCTTTCGGTCTTATGATGATGGTCAACTTGGCTCACCATATTCATCACACCACCTAGTACATGTGCTCTATTATGAATTTCTCATATTTTAAAGCCATTTTTAATCACACCTACCATGGGCTTAGCTACCCATCCATACCATCTGTGCTTATGCACTAAATCAAAAAATCTACAACACTTGAAGTGAACCTTGAAACTTGGAATTGAACCTTGAAACTTTGCAAATTGTATTTCAATCTTTGAACTTTGAACCTTGAGGTTCTAAGTTCAAGTGCAACACATCCTTGAATTCTTCCCTTTCATAAATTACACTTTACCAAAGAATCATTAGCAATAAAAATTAGTAAGATATCAAGACAATTTAGGAACTTTTCTCATGAGGCTGATTTTTTAAAAGTTGAAAATTTGGGGTGTTGGAAGAAAGCCAACAGTACTAATGATGGTTATGAGGAAGTTGTTGAATACTTTGAAGCTTCTAGATCTAGTGGTGATGACTAGAGAGATAGATTTGGTGAAGATAGAACTAGTTGGTTACATAGATCTGGAGCTTGATTAAGTAATAGTTACTGAATGGAAGTTTCTATTTTCTTTGGTACATTGAAATCCAAGGACTTGACTGATTGGATTGGTGAATTAGAAGATTTCTTTGAGCTTGAAGAAATTGAAGATCCTCTTAGAGTAAGATTGGCATAGACTAAGATGAAAGGACATGCTAATCTTTGGTGGAAGGAATTACAAAGAGATAGAGAAGATGAAGGTGAAATGAAGATCAATCGGTGGAGGTTGATGGTGACTAAATTGAAAGCTAAGTTCATACCTACTAACTATGAGATTGACTTGTTTAAGTTGTAGAATCTGAAGCAAAAAGATTTGACTCTGGAGGACTATACCGAGGATTTTTATAAATTGACTATTCAGTCTGGACATAGAGAAGTTGGTAAAGAAAAAGTAGCTTAGTATGTGAATGGTTTAAGATTTAATATTCAGGATGAGCTTGGTATGCTAAAGATTGATTCAGTTGAAGATGCTTATCATTATGCTTTGAAGGCATATGATAAGTTGAAAAGGAGAAAACATAGTAATCCCCAAGGGAAGGAGAATATTGGTCACTCAGTGAAGGATAAATTGACTACTAAAGATGAGCTGAAACCTATGGAATTGAAGAAGAATATATGTAGGGTTATCTTTAAGGGTACTTGTTATAGCTGTGGTGAAGAAGGAGACCATTCTTTCCAGTGTACACAAAAGAAGTTTGGTGACCAATGAACTATTGTGGTAAATAAGAACATTTAGAATGAACCTTAACCTAAGAACTTGTTGGTTCAAAGAACATTGCTCGGTGCAAAGGGAGAACCTTGTCAAAGGAGTAACTTGTTTAGAACTCAATGAAAGTCTAGAGGTAAACTTTGTGATGTAATTTTTGGCAGTGGTAGTACTGATAAACTTGTTGCTGAGGACATGGTTCAAAAACTTGGTTTGAATAGAATGAAACATCCTCATCCTTATAGGATTGGCTGGTTACAAAATGTTCATGCTCTAGAAGTGAGGGAGTAGTGCTTTGTTGATTTTTTAGATTGGCCAGTATAAGGATCTAGTTGTATGTGATATTGTGGAGAAGTGAATAGTTGTGATATATTGCTCAGTAGACCTTGGCAATATGATTGCAGAGCTATGTATTATTGTGTGAAGAATGTATTTACTATTGAGAAGGATGACAAGAAGTTTTTCCTGATGCCTTTGCTGGATACAACACTCAGTAAGAGAAGTTTGAGTATTGGTAGCTGAGTTGAGTTGGTGGATCAGAGGAATGATGATCAGTATGGAGAACAAGCCTATGTATTATCAAGGAAAGACTTGAAAAAATTAGGAAGTTGAAGTGGAAGAGTATGCAAGCTGAAAAGTTAAAGGACACGTATGTGAAGAACCAGTTTAGGGTTTATGTGCTGCATCCTAGAAGATGTTCTTCCAGCCTATGAGAACATCTTTTCAAACTTGGGGTGTCTGATGCAAGGACATTCTAGGGTACTTATTGAATCTTCATGGAGGTGTGTTGTTTTTGTTCTGTGGTACTCAGTTGGAGCTTTAACTAATGGTATCAGTTATTGAAGGAAGCTCGGTCATTGAAGGAACTTAGTGAAACTTCTGGTGCTCAATGGAACTTGTGCTCGGTGATGCCTGTGTTACTCGATATTGCTTGGCTTGGTTGGTTGCTTCACTGGTGCTTGGTTGTTTCTCTAGCACTCAGTTGTTTTAGTTTAACGACTGGAGTTCTTTGTGATTTCGTTGGCCATCTTGGTGCATTTATTGTTGGTATCTTTTTTTATATTCTCCTATGTAGATCTTGAGGCCGACATGGAGAATTAAATATTTGTAAGGCTATTTGAGAGCCAACTATTGTTGCATTTAATATTTATTTGTAATAGGAGTCGACTTGTCTTAGGAGTTAATTGTTTCTTCCATCTGACTTGTGGCTGAAGATTAGTATTTAAGGAGTGTTTAGGGTAGTTGTATAGGTAGATTAAGTAGAAGGTATGAGATTGGAGTGTGATTAGATCTAGATCATGTGAGATATTGAAGATCATATTGTTATATGATAGTTTGTAATAGCAGAACTAGTGGTTGTTTTCTTGGAGACAAGGAGATTGCTTAGAGGCTTGCCAGCTCAAGTTTAGATTTGCCTTAGGGTTTCCATTAGTTGCTGATTATTTTTAGAACTAGACTAGCTGGGACTAGGCTTTGGATCTTTATTGATCTTGTAGAACTATTTCTTGATTATAATTAGCCATAACTCGGAAGGCCTTACAATTAGGCATGTTAATGAAAATTTAGTTGGAAATAATTGTCTTGTTGGGTTATTCAACATTGTGGTGTTTGACTGCTTGTGGGGACTATCCTTAATTGGATCCTCCTTACCTATCATGCATCATAAACATTCCTATTAAAAATAAATTTATACTATGTGGGTATTTAAATAAATTACATATTTGTAAAGTAGACTCCGAGAGATATATTTTATATTGCTAAATTTTTTTGAGATTCAATCTCTAAGTGCCTCAAATTTAGACATCAATTGATAGGAAATTTGAAAAAAAGGGAAAACACTTCCACTTTTTGCCCAAAAGTGGGACTCAACTTCTTCCAGCCACCCTCTAAAGTATTGGAGTTAGGGAGTGTGTAGAACTTATAGCTCCTTTTTTAATATTCCTTGTTTGGTGTATGTTGGTAGTGTACGATTTGAAGGACGTTGCATATTGTCCAAAACAACATAGCCTAATTTTCATCATTCTTAGTTAAATTTGATGCTATTAAAACTCAATTAAGTGGTATCAATATTATGTTAACTGATATTAGATTAATTACTATCATTCTAAAGAAATGCCTTCCTAAATAATTTCAACAGTTTATTACTAACATTCATTCTCAACTTGTTATTCCTAGTTTGGCTCCCTAATTAAGTTATGCTATTTTACAAAATTTATTACGTCACTTGAGGGAGCTAAGTTACTGCAATTTGGTACTCTTAGATCTTATGAACATTCTTTTGTGTCTAAGCATAAAACTCAAAATAATAGATCCTATAATCATAATACCTCTAATAATAATCATAACAATTATAATTATCATCATAAAAATTATAGATCAAATAATAATGGTCATTCTAATTCTTAACATTATAATAATAATTCTCAACATAATAATACTCATAATGATAGTTACCATAATAATTATAATCATTCTAATAATAGACCCCATTGTACTTATTGTGGGAAAGATGGTCATGTGTCCAACAATTATTTTAAGAAACAAAATCATGAGAAACCTTTTACTCCTTATATTCAAACTAATCAAAACTCTCATAATAATAACTCTCATCAACCTTTTGTTTCTTGTTATGGGATGTTTAATCCTCAGTGTGATAATTCTACTCTATGGGATGAACCCTATGATGATGGATATTTTTGGAATAACCCTCTCAATTACTATCTTCCTACACAAAGAACTTAAATTCAAAATGATTCTATGTTATCACCTTATGATGCATTCCAATTTGATGATTCTTTCTCTCATTTTGATGATATTGTTGAACAAGAAGAGGAAATTATCTCTAACTTTCTTAATGTTACGTTTCCTTCTTTTGATTATCCTATTAACGATATGTGCATTCCTCAAGATGAAATTCATGATGATGGTACTAATCCTATGATTTTTGTGGAGATTAATGATAATATGATGATACTTATACTAGCTCTCCTCTTGATATTTCATATTATGATGAATATGTTACATATTGTTTTTATGCAACTGAAGATTGCATCTCTGAATCTATGACTGATGATTCACAATATGATTTTTCTTTCTAAAGTGTTACTGATTCAGTACTAGGAGATCCCAATGATGGGAGATCTACTAGGGGTTACTACCTTACTATAGACTTAGGTGCTATTTCTTGGAGAAGTAAGTACGAACAATCTCTCCCTCTCTCTATCTTCTATTGCAAATGAATATAAAGAATGTATACATGGATCTAAAGTAGTTCTATGGAATCAAAGATTACCTAAAGATTTGGGTCCTCCTCTACAAGCACCTACACCTTTGTATTGTAATAATCAAAGTGATATTTCAAAGAGTCCTATGTACCATTCAAGCTCCAAGAACATATCACTCTAGAATCACTTCATGAAAGATCAAGTTGAAGATACACATGAGTCCCTCATCCATTGTAAGGGAAATGATCCAACTGCCGATATCTTAACAAAGATTCTTTCTAAAGAGAATTCTTAAAATCATTGTAAACATTTGGGTTTGATACCTATTTCTCTAATCACCCCAAGTAAATATTAAATGGGGATGTAAGAATTAGTAATTTTTCCTTGTTGTTTTATTGTAAATCTAGATAAGCCAAGGTATCCTAATTTGTATTTGGTCCTCTAGTCCAAGTGGGAGGATAACTCATATTTTGTAATTCCTTTATTAATGAAATTAGTTTATTCCTCCTGATGATGATTCTCACACTTGGCACACACTTAGTATGAATTTGGAATTCATTCACATGGGAGTTACATTCTAACTCCATCACTCATCTCTATTTAAGAGATGCTTCTCCACATACTTGATACATGATTCTCACAATTTGCCTCACTTTTACTCACCTTCTCATCTTAGCTCTCTCATTATTGCAATGAGCTTATTGCTCATATTCTCTCTCTTTTTCTAGGTTTTTTCCTTCATTCATATTATATTCACAAGGGGTTTTCTTTTCTTTCCCCTTTCAAATCCTTATTTCATTATGTTGATCTTGGAGTATTTTGGTGGTTTTGATAAGAACTTGAAGCTATCTCTCTTTCATTGAGTTAATGGTAATATATTTCCTTTTGCTTCACTAACTTGGATTCTTTCCTTTAAAGTTCTTTTCATTTTTAAATATTTCTTACAAATTTGCTTCAATTTTGAAGGGCCATGATTAAGATATGGGATACCAAAAGTTTATGGGAGCATCTAGAGAAATATTTGAGCTCACCAAGTGTCTGAGTGGTCATTCTAGTGATGTTTTACTATAAATTTGCATATATTGGGTAAAAGTCAAGTCTGGGGCATTTTTTTTGCAAATTAGACTTGTATATCCTAATTTGCAAATTGGGTAATTTCATTTTACAAATTTTCAATTGATTCTTGGATCTAGAATTAATTTTTTTGTCAATTTTTTAATTTCTAGGGATATTATTTTTCTGCAAAATTTGGCCTATCAAAGCTTTGTATCTATATTTGTCAATTTTAAACCATAGTTGACAGATAGGTAGTGAATGCCCATATTTGTAAAAAATGGTGAAGTTGAGCTCTCAATCCATGAACCCACCGTCAATTGGGATACCTGCATCAAGGGACATCCACAACACAAATTTCTTTACATTGATACCGTGACTCATTCATTTTAAACTACAAATATTTCTATTCCACCAACAATGTGCGACTAATATTGTCTAAAAGGGTGATTTCTCAAGAAAAATAAATCCCTAAAAGTACATGCATTAAGCACTTGGAATGTGGTTGTGGAGATTGTGTTCTCACATTAAAGGTTGTGCATTTTCTAATGTAAACATCAATATAGTCCCTTGCACAAGGAATGTGGGATAATTCCCACAATAGAGGTAAAACAACACCATAATACACCTTTGTAAGTCTGTTGGTATCATTCAACACATTTAAATTTATGTTTGAGTATTGATGCAGGAGCATCCTAGGTGTAAGAGCAATCTTGCATCACCCAAAAATATTTCTGTTTTTAAATTCAATAAGGGTTATTTTGTGCAGAGCTGCTATTTATGGAAAGTTACTATTTTTGGTAATTTTCGTATGTGCTCAGAATGATCTGATTTCTTTCTTGGAGGTTCATTTTGGTCATATAAGTCTGCTAGTAAAGTTTCATTGCCAGATCAAGTGTATATTAGAAGATATTGAAGATTTTTGGTATTGGCAGCAGGGTACAGAAACTTTGAACTCAGTTTTGAAGGCTTTAGAGGCCCCGGATGAGGTCAAAAATTTGTGTGACGGGCGCTTGTGCGGGTCAAGCCTGTAGAGCACTTTGTGGCATTTCTGAAATGGGGTTATAGTGGCCGAGCGGGTCAACTGGTGATGACTTATGGTCTTCGGAAGTTGGGCCACCTGAAATGGTGAAAAATAATTTTCTTCAAAATTTCTGTTCGGGTTTCAAAGGTTATCTTGAGCCGACTATGATGTAATAAAATGTAAAATAAAATAATTCTAAGTTTGGTCGGCCTTATTGGCTAAAATTCTGGAACCTTCCCAGGCGGTGGATAATTACCTATATAAGGAAGGCTGTATTATTGTCTTAGGCAGTTCAGAATAGTTCTGGGTAATAGTTCTGGGTATTGATTCGAGGCTTTGTCCTACAGAATATTATAAGGGAATGCCCATGTGGCTTTGCATATTGTAATTCTGAAAGTTTGTAATTCCACATTTGTGGAGATAATAAGAAGCCAATTTTCTATTCTTGCATATTGTTGTTGTTTCTCTATTTCTGTTATGTGTTTGTGGTATTAAGGGGAGCACCCTTCATCAGGTGGTATCAGAGCAAGAGTTCTTGAGTGTGTAAATAGATTGCCGACTGTGAGGCAGTTTGCACCAGGACCGTGGCTAGGGTTTCAGCGCACATCGCGAAAATGCCTCCATGAAGGGAACGTGGCGGAAGAGCTGGTGTTGTAACACCTGAGGTTAGAGAGCTACAGAGACAAGTGCGAGCATTGCAAGAAGAGATTCACAGAGGAATGAATCTTAATGTCAAAGATGAAAGCGAGGATGAAGCCGAAGAAGAATATCAAGAAGGAGAAGTTGAAATTGTGAGCCAGGAGGAAGAAAGACTTTTTCGGGCGATTTCCAAGATTGGGAAAAGACCTAAGATTGAGGTTCCTACATTTTCTGGAAATCTTAACCCAGAGGAACTGATCGACTGGATCAATGAGTGTGAAGAATATTTTGAGTATGAAGATGTTGAGGATCCTGATAGGGTCAAATTTGCGAAGGCCAGACTGAAAGGTCATGCGAAGATCTGGTGGCAAGAAATTCAATTAGAGCGAAATAGAAGAGGGAAAGATAAAATCACAAGATGGGATCGGATGGTGGATAAATTGAAGCGACAGTTCATTCCTGTTGATTATGAGCTTGACCTACTAAAGAAAATGCAGAGTTTGAAGCAAGCAGGAAGATCTGTTCAGGAGTATACAGAGGAGTTCTATCGACTTCTCATCAGAACAGGCCATGTAGAAGCTGATAAAGAGAAAGTTGCCCGATACCTTAATGGGTTAAGGCCAAGCATTCAGGAGGAGCTGAATCTGGTTCGAATGAACAGTTTTGAAGAGGCATACCAGTTTGCCCTAAAAGTGGAGGAAAAGCTGAACAAGAAGTTTGAGAGAAGACAAAACGGAAGAGGTCACGGTGGATGATCTGGTGGACGGTCATATGGTGGCCGAAATGAAGATCTGAAAAAGAAGGATGAGGCCAGTAGCAGTCAAAATCAGCGAGGAAATAATTCCAATCACTTCCAGGATCAGAATAATAGAGATCAGAGAGGAAGAGGAAGAGGACAAGGATCTGGAAGAGGTGGCTTCCGTGGAACATGTTTTCACTGTGGAGAAGAAGGTCATAGGGCATTTGAATGTCCTCAGCGCCAAGGCAGAACAGACAGGAGAAATGAAGGCCAGGCCAGAGTTGCACATGTCGATGAAGATGCCAGATCATCAAATTCTGAAGATGCTGAAAGAGGAGAAACGTTGATTAACAAAAGAGTCCTGTTGAGTGGTGAGAATGAACCTAAGCAAAGGAGGAGCCTGTTTCGCACTAGGTGCAAGTGTGAAGGTAAATGTTGTGATGTGATCATTGATAGTGGAAGCACTGACAATTTGGTGTCAGAAAAGATGGTGACAAAGTTGAAGCTCAAGAGACAGAAACACCCACATCCATATCGGATTGCCTGGGTACAGGATGACCACAAGGTCATGGTCAATGAACAATGCCTAGTGAAGTTCAAGATTGGCGGATACCAAGATGAGGTATTGTGTGATATCATATCTATGGATGCATGCCATATGTTGTTGGGTAGACCCTGACAGTTTGACAGATGTGCTGTACATGATGGCCGTGCGAATACCTATTCCTTGACAAAGGATGGAGTGCGACATAAGCTAAAACCGTTGAAGGAGACTGAAGAAAAGGTATGTGGTAATGCAAGGATAACTTTTGTTGATGGAAGAAATTTCCTAGATGGTATGAGGCATGAGCATGTATGTTTTGCTTTAATTCCAAAAGCTGGTAAAGAGGAAGTAGAAGATGTTCCTGTAGAAGTTGCAGATTTGTTGAATGAGTTTCAGGATATTGTATCCGATAACGTGCCTTATGGATTACCACCAGTCAGGAAGATCAGTCATCAGATGGACTTGATCCTAGGAGCGAGTTTTCCGAATAAGGCAGCACACAGAATGACACCTGTAGAAAGTGAGGAGTTGAACAGACAAGTGCATGAACTGTTACAGAAAGGATTGATTCGAGAGAGTCTGAGTCCCTGTGCTGTACCAGCGGTATTAGCACCAAAGAAGAATGGAGAGTGGAGGATGTGTACAGATTCCAGAGCAATAAACAAGATCACAATCAAGTACAGGTTTCCATTACCACGAATGGATGATATTATGGACTGTTTGAGTGGAGCTGTGTATTTCTCAAAGATAGATCTGAAAAGTGGATATCATCAGATTCGGATCAGAGAAGGAGATGAATGGAAGACTGCCTTCAAGACAAAGGAAGGACTGTATGAGTGGTTAGTCATGCCTTTTGGGCTAACCAATGCACCGAGCACTTTCATGCGGCTCATGAATGAGGTTCTGAAAGAATTTCTGGGTAAGTTTGTCATTTTTTACCTAGATGATATTTTGATCTTTAGTAAGACATTGGATGAGCATATGATGCATATTCGTATGGTATTTGAGAAGTTGAGAGAAGAGAAATTGTTGATTAATTTGAAGAAGTGCAGTTTTGTGAAGAAAGAGTTAGTGTATTTGAGATTTGTAGTTTCAGCAGAAGGTCTAAAAATGGACCCAGAGAAGGTACAAGCTATCCTCGAATGGCCTACTCCGAGGAGTGCTACTGAGGTAAGATCTTTTCATGGTCTGGCTAGCTTTTACAAAAAGTTTATCAGAAATTTTAGCAGTATTTGTGGATCCTTGACTGAAACAATGAGAGGGGATAGAAAAGATTTTAAGTGGACTAAAGGAGCAGAAAAGAGTTTTCAATTATTGAAACAAAAAATTACAGAACAACCTGTTTTAACACTTCCAGATTTTAATAAGGTTTTTCAAGTAGATTGTGATGCTAGTGGTACTGCAATAGGAGCTGTTATGAGCCAAGAAGGTAAACCTGTTGCTTATTTCAGTGAGAAGTTAAATGATGCCAAGAGGAAATATTCTGTTTATGATCAGGAATTTTATGCTATAGTTCAGGCATTAAAGAAGTGGAGACATTATCTACTTCCTAAGGAGTTTGTTTTGTATACTGATCATCAAGCTTTGCAATATTTGAATAGTCAAGGAAAATTGAATCAAAGGCATTTGAAATGGGTTGAGTTTTTGCAGAGTTATACATTTGTTTTGAAACACAGGAGTGGAAAGTCTAATAGGGTTGCAGATGCTCTTAGCAGAAGGCAACTATTGCTGACAAAAATGCAGATTGAAGTGGTTGGGTTCAAGGAACTCAAGAATTTGTATCCAGAGGATCCTGATTTTGGTGAAGCTTGGAAAGCTTGTGCAGAACCTGTTACTCTAGACAGGACAAAATGGTTGGATTTCATCATCCAGGATGATATGCTATTCAGAGGGAATCAGTTGTGCATTCCACGAAGTTCTATGAGGGAGAATCTCATCAAGGAGAAGCATAGCGGAGGATTGGCTGGACATTTTGGTCGTGATAAAACCCTTTCTTTGGTTAGTGAGAATTATTATTGGCCACAGTTGCAGCAAGATGTGAAGAAGTTTGTACAGAGTTGCAGAGTATGTCAGATGGCGAAAGGAGTGAAGCAGAATACAGGGTTGTATCAGCCACTATCTGTACCAGAGAAGCCTTGGGAGGATATCAGCATGGACTTTGTTCTTGGTTTACCGAGGACTCAGCGGGGACATGATTCAATTTTTGTGGTAGTTGACAGATTTTCAAAGATGGCACATTTTATTCCCTGCAAGAAGACTAATGATGCTATTCATGTAGCAGAATTATTTTTCAGAGAAGTAGTGAGACTTCATGGTTTGCCAAAGACCATAGTTTCAGATCGGGACACTAAGTTTGTTGGATATTTCTGGCGTACATTGTGGAAGAAGTTGAAGACAGATTTGAAGTTCAGTTCATCACATCATCCCCAGATTGATGGACAGACAGAGGTGGTGAATAGGAGTTTGGGAAATTTGGTAAGATGTTTGGTTGGAGATAAGCCAACAGGATGGGATTTGATTTTACCACAGGTGGAATTTGCATACAATAATTCTGTCAACAGGAGCACTGGTAAATCACCATTCCAGATTATATATGGAAGTAGTCCAAGAAATGCATCTGAATTGAGAAAGATAGATAAAGGAGAAATAAGTAGTGCTGAAGCTGAGGATTTTGCAGAACACTTGAAGAACATCCATGAAGAGGTGAGGAAGCATATTACCAAGATGAACGCACAGTATAAGGCTAAGGCAGATGAGAAAAGGAGGCATAAGGAATTTCAGGTTGGTGATGAAGTCATGGTTCATTTGCGGAAGGAGCGGTTTCCAGTTGGTACATATAACAAGTTGAAAATGAAGAAGTTTGGACCATGCAGGATATTGAAGAAACATGATTCGGGAAACGCATATGAGGTAGAATTGCCTAGTGAGCTAAATATTTCACCAGTGTTTAACATTTCAGATCTGACAGAGTATCATGAAGGAGGTGTTGAAGATGAGATCACAGCAGCACAGTGGAGTATTCCAGCAACTAGTTCAGACACTAAGGAGATCGAAGACATACTGGACAGTCGTGTTGGTAGAAGCACAAGGAATAGGACATATGAAGAGTATTTGGTCAAATGGAAAGGATGACCTGTAGAAGATTCATCGTGGCTAACAAAGGAGGAGGTTAACCGTCTTGGTTTTCCTCTGCACACCTGAGTCGTGACAGGGTCACTTCTCAAATTACCCTGGGTGTCTGATGCAGGAGCATCCTGGGTGTAAGAGCAATCTTGCATCACCCAAAAATATTTCTGTTTTTGAATTCAATAAGGGTTATTTTGTGCAGAGCTGCTATTTATGGAAAGTTACTATTTTTGGTAATTTTCGTATGTGCTTAGAATGATCTGATTTCTTTCTTGGAGGTTCATTTTGGTCATATAAGTCTGCCAGTAAAGTTTCATTGCCAGATCAAGTGTATATTAGAAGATATTGAAGATTTTCGGTATTGGCAGCAGGGTACAGAAACTTTGAACTCAGTTTTGAAGGCTTTAGAGGCCCCAGATGAGGTCGAAAATTTGCGTGACGGGCGCTTGCGCGGGTCAAGCCTGTAGAGCGCTTCGTGGCATTTCTGAAATGGGGTTATAGTGGCCGAGCGGGTCAACTGGTGATGACTTATGGTCTTCGGAAGTTGGGCCACCTGAAATGGCGAAAAATAATTTTCTTCAAAATTTCTGTTCAGGTTTCAAAGGTTATCTTGAGCCGACTATGATGTAATAAAATGTAAAATAAAATAATTCTAAGTTTGGTCGGCCTTATTGGCTAAAATTCTGGAACCTTCCCAGGCGGTGGATAATTGCCTATATAAGGAAGGCTGTATTATTGTCTTAGGCAGTTCAGAATAGTTCTGGGTAATAGTTCTGGGTATTGATTCGAGGCTTTGTCCTACAGAATATTATAAGGGAATGCCCATGTGGCTTTGCATATTGTAATTCTGAAAGTTTGTAATTCCACATTTGTGGAGATAATAAGAAGCCAATTTTCTATTCTTGCATATTGTTGTTGTTTCTCTATTTCTGTTATGTGTTTGTGGTATTAAGGGGAGCACCCTTCATCAAGTATTGTTGCATATAAAGTGCATAAAGTTTTGTCACCAAATGCATGTGGGATAATCATTTTGGTTGTAGTTGTCACAAATCACATTTTTAGTTTGGGAGGTAATTTTCAAATTGCCATAACCAATTCATCCAAGCTCCTTTTTTAATGATTTTTTTAATTTTTATTTGGGGTAGAATTTTCTAGATTTGAAATTATTTTTTTGATTTTGGTGCACAAATTTTTCATAAAATTCTTTTTTCACACCTGTAGCTGAGTAATCCTAATTTTTGCAGCTTTGGAGGCTATGTTCAAGCTCATATAGACACATTTTCAAGTGCCATTTTCTTGAAAGTGCACAATTTTTTGTCTACTTTTTAGATTTGGTATCAATTTGTAACCATTTTTGGTAGACATATCACTTTCAACATTTGGTCTATTTTGGCCTATTTTTGGCACTTGTAACTGATTGGATCCTTAAGAGATCTTATGTCTTCTTTGGTTTAGTCTGTTATAGCTTCATATTTGTTACTGTAATCATCAAAATCAAAATTCTAATTAGTCATTTTTTGTAAGTGGTAATTATACATGCACTATATATAAAGTGCCAAAATCATCTTTTTTTGTGTGGGGAGGGGGGGGGGGGGCGTTCTTGAGTGGTTGTAATCTTATTTTGTGTTATTCATTTTTCATCATGGGCATTTGTATTACTTTGAAGAAATTAAACTATAAGCAATGGAGTGACCTCATTCTTTCTCACCTTAGCAAGCATAATCTATTACCATATTTATATGCAAAAGAAATTTCAAGTCCTTTCAATTCGGACTCTTTGGATAAATTTATCAAAGTTATTTATTTCAATATGGATAAGGATGTTATGGATTCCCTTGATGACAAGAAGATAAATACTTCTTGTGATCTTTAGATCATTCTTTGGGAAACGTATGGACATCCACATGTTCTTCCATTCCCAAAAGATCTAAAATCTCCAGTTGCAGCTCCTACTTCTCCTATTGAGACAATTTATACTATTTATCCTAATGATTCTTGTCTTCCTACTACCATGGATTCTTTTGATTCAGTGCAACATAATATTACTTGTCTTCTAGTTATAGTTCCATGGGATGACTTCTTGAAGGACATTGCAAGCTTGTTTGTGGAGTACTACATTGAGGATTTAGGAGACATAATTGATGACATTCATCTTCTCTTTGATGAGGATGAGCCTTGTTCACTTGTTGCAATGGAATAATCTAACCCTTATATTCATTCTCCACTTGATCCTTCTTTCAAGTTTCACATGATAGTAGATCCTTTCATACAACCTTTGGATGAGGTCTCTTTCAATTCATAGAAGACATTTGAGTCTTTGGAGATAGGAATTCATGAGTCTCAAACTTCACTTGAGATGTCACATTGCATGGTTGATCATAATCATGTTTTATAGATTCATATTCACTTTCTTAAGACATCATACATTTTTAGGATTCTTCCTAGAGATTGGAGAGGATTCATTAATACACCTATGACATTGTTTCTTCCTAAGGGGAGGAAAATAATTTATTTTTCTTGGTGTAGTTTCTACATTGATCCAGGAGCATCTACCATGGGTGCACCTTCTACATTAAGGGGGTCTACATTGTCTCTCTTCCTACTTCATATTTTGGGGAGGCATTCTTGTCTTTGGATTTTAATCCAAATTCTTACATGGATCCATTACCATTGGTTCCTTTCTTGTCACCTTCTATTGGATATGTTCATGATTGGTTTGTTCCATCTTCATCAACCAAAGACATGGGGACATATGAGCATACTTCATAGAATTCAAACTTCATTTGGATTCCCCCTCCTTCCTATCCGCGATGGGAAGCCTTCTTGCATCTATACTTGGTTTATCTTCTTCCTAAGGGGAGAAATGTTGTTTGTAGGCATTGGACTATGTTTTTCCTTCAAGCACTCATCATCCTTGGAGGAGATTATTCATTATGGGGGGATATCATTTCTCCTTTTTTCCTTCCTATATGGGGATTCTTGATTGTATATACATGATGTATTTCATAATGGGGGGTCTTGATTACTCCATCCATTCATGCATCTTGTTTATTGTCATCTCTCTTTTTGGGAGAGGGTTTTTCCCACAAGGTTTTCCCTCTTTCTCTGATTTATGAGAGATTTCATTGCATATCTTTTGCACTTGCATATTGTAGATGGGTACCTAACATGGCCTAGTATATGAGACTCATCATGCATTGTCATCTATCATTGTGAGGTGAAATGCATTCCCCTAAGTTGCACTAATGGAGGGGTGCTAGTGTAATTAAATATTCCTTGATGGGCTTCTAAATAGCCATCTTTCTTAGTACTTTTTATCCTCTTTTTAGAATAGTTAATTACACATAAACATGAATTTATAGTTTTCAAGCATATGAACATATGCTTTTAATGTATATGTTATATATATATGTGAAAACATAAAATGGAAATATGGATACTTTAAAGACATGATATTTTATTGAATTCATGGGTAGGAATGGTAAATGCAGTAGCTATACATGTTAATGGATGTTTCCTTGCCTAAGCTATGTTTTGGGTAGTTACCTCCTGTAGCCATAGGACTTGCAAGAGTGTTAATTAAAACTTACACCTTTTCCTAATATTAATGATGAGGATATATATATATATATATATATATGGTTGGATGTGTGCGCATTGATTGTTTTGCAAGTGTTGACCATGGACATTCAAAGACCAACATAGTGGCGCTAGAGTAATCTGTTAGAGATTTTTCTTGTGGGTCAAACTTGGCAAGGACATTGGCTTGATTCTCAATAAATAGGTTTCCAAGTTTACAAAAAAAAGCCTAATTGATGAGGATTAGATAAGATCCTCCTTCTGCTTTGAGCTCAATAGGACTCAGGTGGGTATTGCCTATAAATAGGTTACTATCTTTCAAGTAAACTATGAAATGGTGGATTAGGTCTTCATTGTCATGCTATTGAGTTTCATAGAGGTACTTTTATGGAAGATAATCCTGAAGACAACTGAGAACAACCTGTTGTAGGATATGACTAATGAAACTCCTACTATGATAACATGAACAATGGCATAAGGGTGATGAGTCCTTCTTTTTATGAGTAAAACTCAAGGAAGGCTAACCTTTGATTCAGTCTTCAAGGAATCAACAACTATGGACTATAAAACATCAGGGACAGTCCTATTTTTTAGTTACACAAACATGAAATGAAATGGTATTGGTAGTGATGGATTTGTGTTTGATGACTGAAAGGTGTTTGAATGACAGAAATTAGATCAGTGCCTAATCCTTTGGGAAAAGAGTCTAACATAAATCAATAGAGGAAATTCTAGGAAATACAGTGATATGCCTTACAAACCACATATAATTTGGATAGGATGCCTTACAAACTATCTTCTCAATCTAGGTTTGCTACCATCAAGATCTTCCACAGATGTATTTATTCTCTGAAATTGCACATAAGGATTTAATTGTCTACTTGAAAGAAACTCATGCAATAATTAAATAGTTGCCTTACAACTAGTATGGTCCAAATGCCTTACAAATAGAGACATACAAGAATAAACACAAAGCAAAGAGACAATAAAAAAACCAAGGTAGAAATTGTATTGTATTTCATGGAAGTGTATCAATACATACAAGTAAAATCTTTACTCAAAATCATAAGATCAACAATCTGCTCTACAAAGTTTGTATTATCAGCATTCAACCATCAAGAATATGGAACTAGAGAATAGAATCCCTTGGATTGCCAAAGATTGGAACTAGGAACCAAAAGGATTGGAAAACCAGAAAGCTAGGAGACCCAAAAAGTTTCGGAACCCTTACAAAATTAGAACACTTACTACTTATACCAATAGCTATCTTGGAATCCCAAATAGGTTTGGATGCAACAAGCTTCAAATAGCTAGGGTTAGGGTTTCACCCACTAAATCAACCAATATCAACCAACAATAAATTCTAGGGGAGAAAACCAAGAAACCTAGACAAACAGACCCAAAATTGATCTTCATTAATGAAAATCTTCTGATTTGTACCGAAGATCATGCAAACACCATGCCTTTTAAGTCTATTTGTACACCTAAAACACACCTAAAGATTTACTTATGTCCATTTTATGATGGTACAAGCATTTGCAATCAATCATCAAACCGTCTCGACCACCCCGCAGCAGTTGGCACAACAACTTCATCAAATCCTACCACAAAAACCATAAATTTTGGTCCTTTCTATCGCTAGAAACCCTCCACAAATTTGAATTTGAATAACAACGGTCACATTCATGGCCCCTGCAATGAATCGGTGATCGATATTTAAATCTGAGCTATCATTATATTGTGACTGTTAGATCTCTTTATTTCTCAGCCTTTATGTCCTTAACTCAATCAGATACCTAGGGTTTACCTCATGTGACCATGCAACAAGGAAAATATTTATTCATGCAATGAAATACTTAACCTAGGCTCAACCCTACAACTTAGAAAACAAAGGGAAACATTTAACTTTGGTCTCTTATTTGATGAACTAGTGACAAAAGGTTTTTGCCAGTTCACAAAACATTTTAAGTCATCGCTAAAATACTTAGCGATCACACGACCTTCCTTTGCTGAATCGCCAGCCAATTTAAAATACCACCATCTCATTTCATGAATGAGTGAAAAGTAATGAAATTCATCGGGCTGCTAACCTTATTTATCTTGACTGCTAGACCTTAGACCCTAGCCTGGGCCCGCTTTATGCCACCTGTCACCATGTTATTTATTGCTCATGCTTGATCATCTCTGACATAGGACCCACATTCAGTAAGCCCTTGAAATAAAATGGCGGGTGCAAGATCTCATGGCTCTGACACAACCTATAAGATCTTACACCAACCATAGATCTTGTCCTCATCACTGACCTTTCTGACAATGGCCCCACCCTCTAGTATTCCTTGTCATCCTCTAGCTCAACCAATTAGAAACTAACACCTCAGTGATGAATCATCATATGGTCCCACTATTTCCAAAAAACCTTAACCTTTAATCCATTTGGTGAACATGCAACCAAAGAAACCCTTACCCATTCACAAGAACTTTGAGAGCACCGCTAAATCATTTGGCTACTATGTGAACACTATTCACCAAATCGCTAGGTCACTAGGCCCCTTGCCAAAATATCATGTGAACCAGTGAACAAAGCATACATTTGTCAGAACCACCAAAAAGACTGACAAACTTACTGGGCCCACATCAAGAAGATTGACGGCCATCTCATTTTTTCATAGCCCTCCAAGATTCCATCAGATTACATGCCAACCATCGGATGGAGAATCTTACCTTGTTTTGACATCCCTCTGACACTGAGAGAGATTTATGGTGGTCTTAACATCACAAGTGTCAAAGAAAACCCATCAGATTACACGTCGACCATTGATGCTCTATCATTGTCAGAACCCACTGATCCTTGAAAAATCTAGCCGCACTGACACAATATCCAGTCACACAACATGGACCAATCACAGCTTGCCATATCAGCACACCTGGCATTTGGACCCACTACACTTTATCCCCTTTGAAAAAGATTGAATTGATAGATGGTGCATGATATGAAGCCTCTAACAAATTTGATAAGATCTTGCACCTGTCATTGATTTTTTGACAATGTCAGGACCCTCTAACAAGTCAAAACTTAGGTCCCACTGATAACTGCCAATGTGTTGATACATGAACCAATATGATGCTGCCATTTGTGCATATGTGTCACTTCAGACCCATGGTTTTTCTACCATCACATCAGATGGTTGTTGTTAAGGCATTATGTTAAAACTCACACATCTTCCCTCAATGGTATAATGACGATCATTGATTTTTCTCACTCGTTAACCAAGTCAATAGGTAAGGAAGATAGGGCCTATCAGGACAGATGGCACATGGTCACAAATTTGCATGTCAGAGACCTCTAACACCAAATAGTCTTACAATGAAAACCACATATTTTAAAGGGGTGAAACATAGGAAAATATTACTGTGGGGGACTTAGGAAAAATTAACACCGAAAGACTTAGGAACTTATTTCATCGGGCGCATGAAAACTTAGGAAAATAAAGGCCGCTAGGGAATAAAATTTAATGCACATGCCTTTATGAAATTTTAAATGGCTTGAAAAGTAACATGAAATTAGAACAGGGCCAAGGGTAATTAGGGTTCTTATATGCAACGGCTAGATTTTTGAATTTCAAACAAGGGTTTTAGCTAGAAAATAGGGAAAAACAAGCTGTAGAGACCGAAAGAAAAATGGGAGGGCCATGAAATTTTATAGGTGCTAACAGTGGCTCTATCTGAGGATATTGAAATGCAAGTTTTAAAAAGAACCACAGGACTCTATGACGCAGACCAAAAATTGCTAACCTAAGATAGGAAAAGAAACACACAACCTGAAAGGAAACAAACCTATACAAAACTTTACAAAGTATTTACACATGCATGATAATCAAAAACTTAACTAAAGAAGGGCTTGAAGAATTACCCATGCACTGGCAATTCAAAAACTTCACCATCCATGTTCTTCAGCAAGTAGGAATCCTTCCCAAAACTATCATAAATCACAAAAGGGCCTAGCCACAGTGATTCAAATTTTTTATGCTTCCCTTTATCTTCTGCCCTCACATTCCATTGAAGTACCAAATCATCAACCTTGAACTTTTTGGTAGTTTCTCTTTTGTCAAATAAGTACTTCATCTTCTGTTGCAACTTGAAATTATTTTTTTGACTCTCTTTTCTCTATTCATCTAACTCAGTTAGCTACATAATTCTATTCTGCATTGGCTCTATGACATCCAACCCCTCATCCTGAATAAACTAATAAACTAGAATTAGATTATTTATAGGTAGCCTTGACTGCAAACCATACACAATCTCAAAGGGAGACTTCCTAGTGGCTCTTTTCACTATAATCCTATCTGCCCATAAAGCCAATCTCAACTTGGAATGCCAAGCTCTCTTATTCTTTTCAAGTGTCTTCTTCAAGATTGTCAGGATGCTTTTATTGCTAGATTCAGCTTTTTCATTTGCCTGAGGATGATAAGGAGATGAATAGGAAGTTATGATTCCATTATCTTTGCAAAACTCCTTAAACTCATCTGATTTGAAACACATTGCATTATCTGTAATCAACTTCATAGGGACACCAAATCTAGTCAAAATATTGTCAAGTAAGAAATCAATCACCACTTTACTTGTTGCCCTCTTTGTAGGAATAGCCTCTATCCATTTTGTGAAATAGTCAATTGCAACAAGAATATAACTATGTCCACCACTAGACTTCTTAGCAAACTCACCTATGAAATCCAAGCCCCACATGGCAAATGGTGTTTCAAAAACTATTGGGTTTAATGACAATGCTCCTGAGTACTTTAATTTTGAAGCAAACCTCTGACAAACTTCACACTTCCTAACATACTGGAATGAATCTTTAAACAATGTAGGCCAAAAATAACCCACCCTTAAAATGTTGTGAGCAGTAGTCCTTACTAAAAAATGACCTCCACAAACACTAGCATGCATTTCATTTAAAACCTTCTCTACCTGATATCTGTCAAGACAAAACAACAAGATTCCATCTCTATTCTTCCAATACAAGTCTCCTTGTAGCAATGTATACTTCTGAGCTTGCAATTTCAAGGACCTCTTTTGGTTATCTATCATAAAGTCTGGGCATCTAGCACTCTTTATGAAATAGACAATATTGGCATATTTTGGTTGCAATTCAATACTTGTGATTGTCATATCTAGAATTCCTTCATTATTTACTTAGACTAAGTCCATATTTTCTTCAGTCATCAATTTTTCTAGGCCTTGTCCTCTTACCAACTTGGTGGCATGGATTTCTAAATTGAATTCTTGAATTCTAGTAATCCACTTGCATCTCTTACCAATGACTTTAGATTGAGTAAGAACATCTTTTACTGCCGAATGTGGGACATATGTAACAACCTTTGCACACACCAGATAAGGCCTGAAAGATTTGACTACTTTTACCAATGCATATGCTTGCTTCTCCATCATCTCATAATTCAACTCAGTAGCTTGCAAGGATTTGCTAAAAAATGCAATTGGATGCTTGAAACCTTCATTATCCTTTTGCAATAAAACAACAGCAATGGTGTGAAATGATGCAAAAAAAAACAATGAAAAAGGCTTGGTATAGTCAGGAGACCTAAGCACAGGTGCCTGTTGGACCACATCTTTAATTTTCTCAAATGTAGCCTAAGCTTCTATAGTCCATTGAAACTTCACATCCTTTTTTAACAACTTTACTATAGGCTTGACAATTTCAAAAAAATTTGCAATGAATCTCCTAACAAAATTGATCTTCCCTAGAAAGGACTGCACCCCCTTGAGATTTTTTGGTGTAGACACCTTCCTAATTGCTTCAACCCTCTCTAGATCAATTCTTATTCCATCTTTTGATACAATGTGTCCTAGAAGCTTTCCCTCTTTGACTGCAAAATTACATTTTTTAGGATTTAGGGACACACCATACTCCAGAGCTTTGACAAAAATCTTTTCTAGGTGTGAACAATGATCATGAGCCTTCTTGGAATAGGTAGTTAGGTCATCCTGATACAAAACCATAAATAGGTCAATGTACTCTTTGAAAGAAACATCCATGGCTCTTTGGAAAGTTGCTCCAACATTTCTGAGACCAAATGGCATTCTGACATACACATATGTTCCCCAAGGTGTTGTGAATGCAGTTTTGAACTGTTCAGATTCTTTCACCAACACCTGGTTATATCCAAAGAAGCTATCCATCATAGACAATAACTCATAACTAGTGACCTTGTGCAACATTGCCTCCATGTTAGGCAATGAATAATTATCTTTCAATGATGCAACATTCAAATTCCTGAAGTCTACACACAACCTAATGTCACCATTCTTCTTTCTCACTGGGACTAAATTAGACACCCAAGTTGAATGCCTTATAGGTTGAATTATTCTAGCATCACTCAACTTTACTAGCTCCTGCTGCATCTTAGGAACCAACAATGGGTTAATGGGCCTTTGCTTTTGTCTGAATGGTTTGACATCTTGCTTTAATGGAATTTCATGTTGGAAAAGGTCCTCTCTATAGGCTTTTAGGTCATCATAAGACCATGCAAACACATGCTTGTACCTCCTCAACAACTTTATCAAATTATCTTTCAATTGAGGGGTTAATCCTTTTTTGATATAGACCATTTGAGGAGCATTATGTGATCCCAAATTCACTTCCTCTAGATCTTCTACATTAGCATTACTTATTTTTGACATATGATCATTTTGGCTGCTATACAATGCTTTTAACTCAGTTAAGCCTTTAGGAATACTATTTGAGTTTAGTTGAATCACTTCACTTCCCATGATCATGTCCTTGCCTTCAATTTCCTAAACCAAAGTGTTGCAGTCTAAAGGTTGATCCTCATATATGTCAAGACATTGATTAAATCTCAGGATGTCATGATCATCCTCAAAAACCTGCCAATTGTAAATGTTGTCTGCAACAACTAGTCTACTTTTTACTTCAAGAATTGACACTCCAAACAAAGTTGAATCATCCCTTTTTAGAGAAACATTGGCCAAAAAATCAACCATTATGTTATTTGATCTTTCTACTAAACATATATTGAAAGCATCAAACATTTCAATCTGATCTCATATTACATGTTTATACAATTTCAATCTATCATTCTTGATAGCATATTTGGATCGAACTTGTGCTACCACAAGCTCAGAATCACCAAAAACCTTTAAACATTTTATCCCATGTTTGATAGCAATATTCAATCCCAAAGACAATGCCTCATATTCAGCAGTATTATTTGTGCATTGAAAAGTCAATGAGAATGAATACTTGAAAGTAGTAACTGATGGAGATATGAATAAGACTCTAGCTCCTAAGCCTTCTTTTAAGCATGCTCCATCAAAATACATTTTCCACAATCCATGTTGCTGTTCCTTTGATTCTACAACTAGTGGATCTATGTCTTCCACTGGTGGCACAATTTCTTCTAATTTGAAATTCTCCATGTCAACATCCACACAACAATTTAAATGATCATCATTTATTTCAATCATATGTGGAGTTCTACCTTCTCTGGATACTTTCACATTGTCACCATCAATATTGAAAGTTGCAAAGGATAGATCACACTGGATACTACCTCCCATCTGAGCACTCCACTTCCTTGACAACAACATCCCATAATGAGGGGGAATATCTACCACTAGAACACTCATTGTTAGCAACTTGTCAAGGAAAGCTATCAACCTATAAGGAAGTGATTTTATAGTACCAATGATAGGGACCTCTCTTGAATCCATAGCCTGACATCTACCATGAGGTGTATCTACTTTCAGACCCAAGGATCTCATTATTTCTGTAGGCATAATAGTATTAGAGGCTCCTAACTCAATCATACAATTTCTTAACAACTTTCCATTCACTATTAAGGACAAAAAGAAAGGATCAACTATTCCTGACATAGCATTTTCAGCATTAGCATCTAAATAAATCTGAGGGATCTCAGAGATCATCTCCCCACACTGGTTCTCAATCGAATCACTTGCTACAGTAGTCTTTCCATCAACCTTGGTGGAACTTTGGGTATCAGAAGAAAAGGCTCCTTTTACCCAACTCAAAGCCTAAAATTTATGCTCCTCTATCCTCATCATTTCTAATAAGGGGACCTTGATAGTGATTTGTGATAACAATTTTCTCATGTCAATGGGAACATACTTGGGGTTAACTACATCTTGCCCAATGGCAGTGACCTCTTTATCTTCTTCATGTGTAACCACATTGGGATTATCTTTGCTTTGACCCTTTTCTTTCTCTTACAAAGGAGGAAGAGTACCTTCAAGAGGTTTAGCTTTTACCTTGTAAGCCACAATTGGCTTTGTGAAATTGGCATTCTTCTTCACTTTGGTTTTGTCAGCAGTGTCAGTAACCTTTTGCTTATTTTGGGCTTATTTTTCATCCCTTTCTATTTTCTTGATGAAAATTCTAGTAGGCCTGCCACTTGGGCTACGTACCACCCTATTTCTCAAATTATAGTTGCTTTTAACTTGAGAGACCATGTCTGCTGTGATTTGTGCAATTTCTCCATCAGAAGGTCTTCTCAACATTACTGACTCATCACTTCTTAAAGTATTGCACTAAACTACATGAAGGTGATTGTCTTCTTCATCAGAAAACACTTGCTGATGGTAAACCTCATTTCTTATTTGGGAACTACTAGCATCTTGGTTTTCATCTTCATCTGTAGAGTCTAACTCATCATACATGTATGAAGAAGTCATACCACAACCTTGATCATCATAAGTATCATCATTGTTGTTGCCTTGATCTCCATCTATAGAAACACTTTGAGCAATAGCACAGTAATAGGGATCATGAGGTGATTGGAAAACAATACACCATGGAACATCATCATTCATATTCACTGTATTTCTATGCAAGGGGTCAGGGGTCTTGTCATTTGGTTTATCCTTTCTTTTAGGAAGCATTGGATTCCCATCCTTCCACTGAGTATTATAGGGATAGTTCTGCATTCTTGGTAACTTATTAAAGTTATTGAAAGATGGCCTATCATTTCCTTGCACTCTACTATTTCTTGCTTCACCTAGCTTCAAATCCTTTATTGATTTCAAGATTTGCTTCAAACTATCATCATCTTTTGTCTTTGCATCAGGTTTCCCTGGCTCTCTTCTGTTTGAGACTGATGGCTAACAATCTTCTCTCCTTCCCAATTTCCCTGATATCCTTCTATTGCTTTGTATATTAATAGCTAATTTATAAGCCTCTGCAAGATTCCTAGGATTCTTATCCCTCAAAAGATATCCCATCTTTGAATCAAAAGCATTCAAGTATGTGACAAGACATACTCTATCATCCAATCTGATAACGTACAACAATTTATGCATGGCCTTTTGAAATCTAACATTGAATTCAACAACACCCTCATTTGAATTTTTCTTGATGTTGTTAAACTCATTAAGCATGAAGCCTAAATTGGTTTTATCACCATACTGTTCCTTGAAAAACTGCCTAAATTGATTCCATGAACATATGTTGGCATGAGGTAAATTTATAAACCAATCTCTAGCATCTTCGGTTAGAGATTGAACAAAAAGCTTCATGATCACATCATTAGGCTCAATATTGTAGTCATCTATCACATCAATGAAACTTTTCAAATTCTCTTCACAAGTAACTGCATTGCTTCCAGTGAATTTTGGGAGCTTCTTCCTAATTTCATCAGGGATGGGATTTGGATAACCGGGAATTCCAATAAAAACCAATTGCTTATGCCTCTCATGAATGGGACCTACTTGAGATGGGCCACCACCTAAAGATGTAGATGTTTGAGTATTAGAAACATTAGGAGTCTTAGGAATACCTGAAGTTATAGCAGTATTAAACACATTTTCTCCTTGTGCTTGAGAAGTGGAAAGGGTATTAGCATGTCTAGAAGATTGCCTAAGGAAATCAATATTTCTTTTCATTTCAGTAGCAGTGGCTTCAAACTCTACCTTTTCTAACTCTTCTGCCAACAATTCTTATTTTCTTTTTGCTTCTTCCAAATCAGTCTCTAATCTTGCTTCCTGATCCATGGACTTCTTTGCATGATTTTTTTCATTTATTGAAACTCCTACAGCCTTTTGTTTACCTTTTTCCCTAGGATCTCTTGTCTCATAGGTCTTATGGATAATAGGATGATCTTCTGCTTGTTCTGTCACATGATCCTGATTCATGGCCTCAAGGTCCAACAATTGTCTCTTCAATTGCTTAACTCTAATCATAGCATGTCTAATCTTTTCCTCTTTTTCCTTGTCTCTTTTTTGTCTTAAATGGATCTATTCTTGAACTCTCCTCTCCAACTCATAGACTTCTTCAAAAATTTATTCTAATTCAGGGAGAGTAGTGTTAGACTCAGCATCTCCTACTTGAACCTCATCTTCATATTGGTTTAGACCCAAATCAACAACCTCCTCATATTCAGAGGTATTTCCTTCTTGATTCACTTGAATAGACTGGATTTGTTCCTCTTGTCTAGCATTTTCTCTATGTTTCTGAGTATGAAACATATTTCTATTCCTTCTTCCTCTCTTTGTCTGACTAGGCCTAGAAGTACTTGGAATACCTTCTCCCGATCTGTCCTCAGGAAGCTTATTTCTCTGAGACCTAGTACCTCTGTAACTCATCTTGTGAATGATTTTCTAATTAGTACTACTGCAAAGATAGTTAGAGTCACCACCAAAAATTTGGGAATTCTTCTTTAAAATATAGGCACCAATGGTAACCAGCTGGTTTGTATAGGGTAGGAGCCCTGGCTCAACTAAACCTTACAACTTAGCAAAATATTTCTTACAACTCCCTAGCAGAGTCACCAGTCTGTTAGAGATTTTTCTTGTGGGTCAAACTTGGCAAGGACATTGGCTTGATTCTTAGTAAATAGGTTTCCAAGTTTGCAAAAAAAAGCCTAATTGATGAGGATTGGATAAGATCCTCCTTCTGCTTTGAGCTCAATAGGACTCAGGTGGGTATTTCCTATAAATAGGTTACTATCTTTCAAGTAAACTATGAAATGGTGGATTAGGTCTTCATTGTCATGCTATTGAGTTTCATAGAGGTACTTTTATGGAAGATAATCCTAAAGATAGCTGAGAACAACCTGTTGCAAGATATGACTAATGAAACTCCTAGTATGATAACATGAACGATGGCATAAGGGTGATGAGTCCTTCTTTTTATGATTAAAACTCAAGGAAGGCTAACCTTTGATTCAGTCTTCAAGGAATAAGCAACTATGGACTATAAAACATTAGGGACAATCCTATTTTTTCGGTACACGAACATGAAATGAAATGGTATTGGTAGTGATGGATTTGTGTTTGATGACTGAAAGGTGTTTGAATGATAGAAATTAGATCAGTGCCTAATCCTTTGGGCAAAGAGTCTAACATAAATCAATAGAGGAAATTCTAGGAAATACAATGATATGCCTTACAAACCACATACAATTTGGATAGAATGCCTTACAAACTATCTTCTCAATCTAGGTTTGCTACCATCAAGATCTTCCACAGATGTATTTATTCTCTGAAATTGCACATAAGGATTTAATTCTCTCCTTGAAAGAAACTCATGAAACAATTAAATAGCTACCTTACAACTAGTATGTTCCAAATGCCTTACAAATAGAGACATACAAGAATAAACACAAAGCAAAGAGACAATAATAGAACCAAGGTAGAAATTGTATTGTATTTCATGGAAGTGTATCAATACATACAAGTAAACTCTTTACTCAAAATCATAGGATCAACAATCTGCTCTACAAAGTTTATATTATCAGCATTCAACCATGAAGAATATGGAACCAGAGAATAGAATCCCTTGGATTGCCAAAGACTGGAACCAAGAACAAAAAGGATTGGAAAACCAGAAAGCTAGGAGACCCAAAAAGTTTCAAAACCCTTACAAAATCAGAGCACTTACTACTTATACCACTAGCTATCTTGGAATCCCAAATAGGTTTGGATGCAACAAGCTTTAGATAGCTAGGGTTAGGGTTTCACCCACTAAATCAACCAATATTAATCAACAATAAATTCCAGGGGAGAAAACCAAGAAACCTAGACAAACAGGCCCAAAATTGATCTTCATCAATGAAAATCCTCTGATTTTTAACAAAGATCATGCAAACCCCATGCCTTTTCAGTCTGTTTGTACACCTACAACACACCTTGAGTGTTACTTATGTCCATTTTATGATGGTACAGACATTTGCAATCAATCATCAAACCCTTTGGACCACCCTGCAGCAGTCGGCACAACAACTTCATCAAATCCTACTGTAAAAACCATAAATTTTGGTCCTTTCTGTCACTAGAAACCCTCCACAAATTTGAATTTGAATAACAATGGTCACATTCATGGTGCCTATAATGAATCGATGGTCAATATTTAAATCTGAGCTATCATTATATTGTGACTGTTAGATCTCTTTATTTCTTGAGCTTTATGTCCTTAACTCAACTAGATAGCTGGGGTTTACCTCCTGCGACCACGTGACAAGGAAAATATTTATTCATGCAATGAAATACTTAACCCAGGCTCAACCCTATGACTTAGTGAACAAAGGGAAACATTTAACTTTGGTCTCTTATTTGGTGAATTGGCGACAAAAGGTTTTCAGTAGTTCATAGAACATTTTAAGTCATCACTAAAATACTTAGTGATCACACGACCTTCCTTCGTTGAATTGCCAGCCAATTTAAAATACCACCATCTCATTTTGCAAATGAGCAAAAAGAAATTAAATTCATTGGGCCGCTAACCTTATTTATCCATACCGCTAGACCTTAGACCCCTACTTGGGCCTACTTTATGCCACCTGTCACCATGTTATTTGCTACTCATGCTTGGTCATCTCTGACATAGGACCCACATTCAATAAGCCTTTGAAATCAGATAGCGGGCACAAGATCTCATGGCTCTAACACAACCCATAAGATCTTATGCCAACCATAGATCTTGTCCTCATCATTGACCTTTTTGACAATGCCCCCACCCTATAGTATTCCTTGTCATCCTCTAGCTCAGCCAATTAGAAACTAACACCTCAGTGATGAATCATCATACGGTCCCACTATTTTTAGCAAACCTTAACCTTCAATCCATTTGGTGAATACGTGACCAAAGAAACCCTTGCCCACTCGCAAAAACTTTGGGAGCACCTCTAAATCATTTGGCTACTATGTGAACACTATTTGCCAAATCGCTAAGTCACTAGGCCCCTCACCAAAATATCACGTGAACCAACGAACAAAGCATACATTTTTCAGAACCACCAAAAAGAATGACAAACTCACTAGGCCTGCAACAAGAAGATTGATGACCATCTCATTTTCGCATAGCCCTCCAAGATTCCATCAGAATACATGCCGACCATCAGATGGAGAATCTTACCCTATTCTGACATCCCTCTGACACCGAGAGAGATCAATGGCCATCTTAAAATCACAAGTGTCAGAGAAAACCCATCAGATTACACACCGACCATTGATGCTTTGTCACTGTTAGAACCCACTAATCCTCAAAAAATCTAGCCCCACTAGCACAATATCGAGTCACACAATGTGGACCAATCGCAGCTTTCCATATCAGCACACCTAGCATGTGGACCCGCCATAATTTATCCCCTCTGAAAAAGATTGAATCGATGGATGGGGCATGATCTGAAGCATCTAACAAATTTGATAAGATCATGCACCTGTCATTGATTTTCTAACAATGTCAGGACCCTCTGACAAGCCAAAACTTAGGTCCCACTGACAACTGCCAACGTGTTGATACATGGACCAATAAGATGCTACCATTTGTGCATACATGTCACTTTGGACCCATGGTTTGTCTACCATCACATCGGATGGTTTTTGTTAAGGCATTATGTTGAAACTCACACATCTTCCCTCAGTGGTATAGTGATGATCATTGATTTTTCTCACTCATTAACCAAGTCAACAGGGAAGGAAGACAGGGCCCACTAGGACAGATGGCACATGGTCATGAATTTGCATGTCAGAGACCTGTGACACCAAACAGTCTTGCAAATTAATGACAACCACATATTTTAAAGGGGTGAAACATAGGAAAATATTACTGTGGGGGACTTAGGAAAAATTAACGCCGAAAGACTTAGGAACTTATTTCGCTGGGCGGATGAAAACTTAGGAAAATAAAGGCCGCTAGGGAATAAAATTTAACGCACATGCCTTTATGAAATTTTAAGTGGCTCAAAAAGTAACATGAAATTAGAATAGGGCCAAGGGTAATTAGGGTTCTTATATGTAACAGCTAGATTTTTGAATTTCAAACAAGGGTTTTAGCCAGAAAATAGGGAAAAACAAGCTGTAGAGACCAGAAGAAAAATGGGAGGGCCATGAAATTTTGTAGGTGCTAAGATAATCAAAGCCAACCGTGGGATTGTAGAATCTTTGCAAGAAAAGTGAGTCAATTGATGTTTTATGTTGGATGCAACGCGTAGATTTAGTTTCCTTAACGTGCTATATTCCTGAAGATTATTCATGTTCAATAATGTTTCTATTCTGGAGCTTTATGAGTTGTAACTGATCCTTATTTATGAAGTGATCGTAGATTTACGAGATAGTTGTAGCTTTCCTTTAAATAATTTCCTATTGTGACTCTTTTGGATTTAGTTGAATTATCTAGTTTTTATAACAAAACTCTTGCAATACTATTTTCAATCAAGTGTAATCATTTTGTTGTGAATGAATAGAATGCTAAGTTCAAGTTTATATCTTTTATCTTGATTGTATTTCCTATGCACTCATTCAAGGGGGCCCACTTGATGAGTGAATTGTTATGTTAGCATAGAGTTCATTTTCCTATTTATTTCTAAGTAATTAGAACTTTGTTTTTCCTGCAGCTACTTATAACAGAATTGGTAGCCTGTTCCTATAGCATAGGTGATTGGAGTAATTCCTAGCCATGAATTCCTACTTTATTAGAATAAATTCATTTACCAAGTTCTAGCATAGTTTTCCTGAAGCATAAGAATTTGAATTCCATAGATAGATTTCAATTGAGAAGGTTTGAAGCATATACTTTGCGAATGCCATTCCAAGTTTACGTCCCTGGTTGATAATTAAATGAGACTGAATAATCCATTTAGAAATCATTTAGGGTGTCTAATCCTAAAATAGGTAGTCCATTTCTATGGGTTTCTAATATTATTATTTCGCCAAGCATTTTTGGCACCATTATCAGGGATGGTGTTAATTCAAACTTATCTTTGTAGTTTCATTCTCAGTCCTAATCTAGCACTTAGTTTTAAGTAAGAATTTTATGCATAGAAGGAGAGACCACCTTGGGAGATTTCTTCCTTGTAACTACCAAGAGGACCCATTTGATATTTTTAATCTTGAAATTGAAGAACCCCAAAGTGATAACAAAGAAGAAGAACCCTTTGAAAATCTATTTGCTGATGCTCAAGAACACATATCCTCTTCATCATCTAAGGAATAACTAAATTTGAATGACCTATTTGCTAAACCTAAATATCAAGACAACCTATTTGCTCTTATTATCTATCAGCCACCACCACTAGGCCTTGCTCCCAAAATGGCTTCTCAGGCCCCCTTTCCTTTTCCTATCCCTCCTCAACAAGGTTATCAAAATTTGAAGAACATACCTACTTCTGCGCTTCCCAAATTCTATGGCCTCATTATAGAAAACTATACAACTGATGCCTACAAGTTGAAGTTGTTTCCATCAACTCTAAAAGAGGTTGCCTTGAGATGGTTCATGGGGTTGGGCACCAATGCTATAGTAGACTAGAATTCCATGCACAATCTATTTCTTTCAAATTAAAAAGAATATTGTAGGGGTCAATATTTGAAAGGTGATGACATTTTCAAAATGTCTCAGAAGGAGGATGAAACCTTGGAGGATTATGTATCAAGATTCATGTTCAACTTGCAGTGTAATACATAGAACTAGCTAAATGAGGCATCTTAGAAATGCCTTTTCTTAAAGGGTGTGAATGATGGAAGCATTGAGGCTCTAGACTTGATGGCAGGAGGAGATATCACATAGAAAAGTTGGGCTGACATAAATAATATATGTCTAAATTATTCAAGGGCCACTGTGAAGAAGGGTAGGGGACTTAGAGACCTATTGCATAAGTCTAATGGTGGTTCAGGAGTATCCAAAATGGAGCTATCTAATTTTCTATTTGACTTCAAGAAGGACATCATCAATGATGTCACCACTTAGCTAGATAGTATACAAGAGAGGAAGAAGAAGGAAGAGGCAGATGTTGTGCTGGCCAAGTTCTGTTCTCATTATAGAGAGAAGAAAAGAAATTGTAAATGCAAAATAGTTGCATCCATGGACATCAATCCAATGCCCACTGAGTTTAAAGCCATAGATGAGGAGAATGGAGAAGTTTTCTATGTTTCTCAAAGGTGTCCATGGGCTTAGAGACAAGGTATGCCTCTAGACCCACTGAATAATTTTGGTTATAATAATAATAGTAGTGAATGGCCAAACGATAGCCCCCAAAATTCTACTCCTCAAGGTTAGAATTGGAATTATAATTAGTCTAACCAATAGCCACACTATAACCAATCTTATCATAAATAACCACCATTTAATCCATACCAAAAATAGTTTAACCCCTATCAACAGCCACAACAGAATAGCCAATGGCCACCTCATGGTAACTAGCAACCACAACCTTAGTAGGGACCCAACCAGTCTAGTCAATAGCAAGCAATTATGCCTCCACCTCAGAAGCAAGCTATTATGCCACCACCTCCTATAGCCAATAGAAACCCTCAAAAGCCAACTCAACTTCCTCCTCAGCCAACTCTGATTCCTAATAACAAGCAACAAGCTTATTCCTTGCAAGTAAATGATATCCATCTCAGATCAAGAAATACACTGCCTGCACCTAAGGAGCCAATAATAACCAAAGTTGTTGATGCTAAGGACATACCCATAAACTAGCCTATTGAAGTTCCACCTATTTTTCAAACTGCACCAGTGCTTAAAAATATTCCTTATCCACAAAGATTATCTTAGGTAGTTCCTCCAAAAGAAAATCCTGTAGTAGTTGATTTGATCGATCAGCTCAAGCAAAGGACAATGAAAATTCCCTTGTTGGATGCCCTTAAAGAAATTCTAGTCTATACCAAAGCAATCAAAGAAACCTATATCAAGCACCCCAAAAGGAAGAAAAAAGACCCTGATATTGTCCATGTCTTAGGCCAGCTCTCTGATCTCATGCTAAAAAAAGTTGTAATGCCTAAGTATTCTGACCCAGGAAGCCCATTGGTCACTATACATATTTATGGTATCCAAATTCAAAATTTCCTAATTGATTTAGGAGCATCAATCAATGTCATGACTAGGGAAGTTTTGCTAAAGCTTAGTATCATTGGTTTGCAAGATACACCTACAATATTGCAATTAGCTGATAATTCCATTGTCAAGCCAGATGGTATGGTTGAAGATATTGTTGTCACACTGGATTGTTTAGATTACCCTTTAGATTTCATAGTCTTGTCACCCAAAGCCACCTTAGGAGGATATCCATTAATCCTAGGATGACCTTGGCTAGCCATAGCTGATGCTTGCATTGCATGTTGGTCAGGAAAAATGACCATATCAGATGGGATAAATACCAAGAATTTAACTCTGTATTCCCTAGCAAAACCCCAAGTAGACCTTGATCAAGTTGTTTGGCAAGATTTAGGTGATGCTGCCCTTGAATAAAACTCTATGCAAAAACTTATAGTCATTGAGAGAAACCCATTCATGGTATCACAAGAAAAGATGATATACTAGCATCAATCCTTACCAACCAATATGGTTCTGAGGAATCATCTTGTGATGTTCCTAATTGTTCCCTTCAAACAATAATGCCCAAGAAAACCACATCTTAGTTTCATGTAGCACCTGATTAGCTCCACACTTTGCTACCCCATGAAATAAAGTCTCCATCCATGGCAGAAGTCCTGATGCTAGAAAAAATCAAAAGAGTTGAAATTGCTTTAGGAAAGGAGTTGAATGTTAATAAGAACCTCACGAAATCTTAAATGTCTAGTCTTCTCAAGATTTTAAAAGAAAGTCAGCAAGCCTTTTCATGGGACTATATTGATATGAAAGGGTTAGACCCTAAAATTTTCACTCACTGAATCTATATAAGCCTTGAGTACAAGCCAGTGAGGCAAGCCCAAAGGATAATTATTCCCACTTTGAGAGACATGGTGAAGACCGAATTGTAGAAGCTTCTTAGTGCCGGTTTCATTTATCCTATTTTTGACAGCCAGTGGGTTTCTCCTCTGGTAATTGTTCCAAAGAAAGGGGGTAATTGGAGAGTTTGTGTGGACTATAGGGAGCTTAACAAAGCCACTAAGAAAGATCACTTTCCACTACCTTTCATTGACCAAGTACTTGATAATCTTGCTGGGAAGAATTAATTTTCATTTCTAGATGGATTTAGTGGATATAACTAGATACAAATATCATTAGAAGACCAGGATAAGATAGTGTCTACGTATTCCTAGGGAAAATTTTCTTATTCATTCTTTCCATTTGGGTTGTGCAATGCACCTGCTACCTTCCAGAGAGTGGTGCTGGGTATTTTCTTTGACATTGCTGCTGACTGTGTTGAAATTTACATGGATGAATTCACTACTCATGGAACCACATTTGAAGAGGCACAAGCTAACTTGGAGAAGGTTCTTAAGAGATGTCAGGATTACAACCTCTTCCTTAACAGTGAGAAGTTTTATATGATGATGGAGGAGGGAGTTATCCTTTGCCACTACCTCTCATCTTTTGGAATTCAGGTTGACCCTGCAAAAATTGCAGTTATCAACACACTTCCCACACCAGTTAAGTAGAAGGATGTCAGGTGTTTCCTTGGCCATGATAGTTACTATAGGAGATTCATAAAGGATTTCAGCCAATTTGTAGCACCTTTGTACAACTTGTTGAAGAAGGAAGCCTAGTTTGAATGGAAAGAAGACTGTGAAGCCTCATTCCAAAAATTGAAAGATGTTTTAACAACAAAACCTATTCTAAGAGGACCTAATTGGAAGCTTCCATTTCACATCCACACAAATGCCTCTAACTATGCCATTGGAGTAGTCCTTGGATAGAAGGAAGGTACTGTTGAATGTGTAATTTACTATATTAGTAAAAATTTGCAAGGAGATGAATTAAATTATATTGTTACTAAAAAAGAGTTGTTAGCAGTTGTCTATGCACTAAACAAATTCAGGCATTACATCAAAAGTTATGAAGTATTTGTTTATATTGATCATTCAGCTATCAAGTACTTAATGAATAAATGTACCATTAGTGGTAGATTAGCACGCTAGTTACTCCTCATGCAGGAATTTGATGTGAAGATAATAGACAAACTAGGCAAGGCTAATGTAGTGATCGATTTCTTGTCAAGATTGAAAGTACCAGATGATCCTACAATAATTAATGACAACTTCCCCGATGAGCACTTATTTTCTATTGATTCTTTTAATCCATGGTATGCAGACTTAGCCAAATACCTTGCTATAGGAAGAACACCACCTCACTTCTCTCCTAAGCAGCACCGACTGCTAGTTGAGAAGAGTTTTAACTTCTCCTAGATCTCAAGATTCATTTTTTATACAGGACCAGACCAGGTCACCAGGAGATGTGTTCGTGAAGATGAAACCTGTGACATTCTTTGAGCATGTCACGATGAACCATGTGGTGGCCATTTTGCAACAAAGCAGACAACCTATAAATTTTTGACAGCTGGATACTACTGGCCTAATTTGCATAAAGATTTAGCAAAGCATACCAGGCATTGTGATAGATGCCAACATATGGGGTGCCCAATGAAATTTGATGAAATGCCCTTGCAACCTCAGGTAGTTGTCACACCCTTTGACAAGTGGGGTATTTACTTCATTGGATGCATTGAACCTTCTTCTTATGGGAAGTTGTACATCTTAGTATGTACTGACTATGCCACAAAATAGGTTGAAGCCAAAGCTACGAGGCATGCCAGAGATCACAAAGTTACTGAGTTCCTCTATGAATGCATATTCACTAGATTTGGAGTACTAAGGGAAATAGTCATAGATCAGGGAGCACAGTTCACCTCCAATCTTATCACAGAGTTGATGTAGGAATATATGGTGTGCCATGGGAAATATTCACCCTATCATCCTCAGGCCAATGGTCAGGCTGAAATCACAAACTGAGAGATAGAATCTATTTTGACAAAGACAATAGCTATTCACAAAAAGGACTGGGCTACCCATCTTCTTGAAGCCATATGGGCCTACCACACAACATGGAAAACCACCAAAGGGTTTACTCCTTTTGAGTTGGTGTATGGAAAATCAGCCTCAATGCCTATTGAGTTTTAGCATAAAACACTCTGAACAACCTTGGATTTGGATATTGGTCTCACCAGAGCACAAGAAGACCGGTTGCTACAATTAAATGGATTGGATGAATATAGGAAGTCTTCCCTCCATAATATGGAGTTGATACAATAGCAAAGGAAAAAATGGCATGACAAGTTCATCCATGATAAACAATTTTATGTGGGTGATTGGGAACTATTGTATGATTCAAGATACCAACACACACCCAAGAAATTTCAAACCCAATGGCTTGGGCCTTATGAGATAATATTCGTATTGGAAAATGGAGTAGTTCAGCTTTCAATCATCGACCGGTGTGATTCAAGTTGCTGGTAAATGAACATTACCTAAAACTCTACAACAAGCCTATTAGTCATGATGAGTTCCTGAAGCAGTTCTAGAGCAATGGTGACACAAGTGTTCCTACAATAGAAGAATCTGGGTCTTCAACCCAGCCTTCTGTCGATTCTTGATTCTATTCAAGAAGCCCATAATAAAAATTTCACATTTTGTGGAATTATTTCTCCATAATAAATTTCATTCCACCTTCTCTCTTTTCCACCCATCCATCCCATCCCATCACTTCATCAATGTAGATGTAATCTTTCAAAACACTCTTCCTGTAGCGCTTCTAGGTTTGTGCCACATAAAATTGTACATATTTTATTTTATTCATTAATTTTTAGGTTTTTGTGTCATTTTAATTATCTACTCTTGCATAGCCTAGCTTGTTGGGACCCATGCAATTACTTAGTTTGGGGGGGGAATATTCTATTTTCAAAATTTCAAATTAGCATGTAAAAATTGAAGTTTTTTAATCTTTATGAGATATCTACATCATGTCTTGTTGATTTGTCCTTCTATGATTGCATCATCACATTTGAAGTGAATTAAAGATATTAAAAGCTAAAGTTAATTCCTGATGATATGTCATGATGTGTTCATGGTGGCAGCCCTTGGCACAAGCGAGCTATTATGAGATGTTATACAAGAAACATATCATTAGATTTCATGCAAAAATATTTAATTTCATGAAGCAAGTTGCAGTTAGTACGCCACCTTTTTCGACTGTAACATCCTGTGCCATAATACTTTGAATTATGTGATTTACCATTTTTGAACTCTATGAAAATATAAAATTCTACAAAATTAAAAAAAATTAGCGTAACAATGGGAGGTGACCTTCAATAGCACGAGCCATTGGATTAGAGGGTTTTGTTAAGTGACGCCTCCAATTGTGAAATATTTAGAAGAAGAGGGTGGCTAGATTATTGCTTAAGTCTTAGGGGGTTTGACAAAGAAATTGCTCTACAATTTCTATCCACCTTGAAGGGTGGATTTGCAAAGGTCAAGGGCTTAAATATTGAATTTATAGAGGATGTAGTAGCTAAAGTGACTAGTTTTTCACAAGAAGGTGAGTAGTGGGTGAAAGACTTCGACCTGCATTTGGTGAGGGCTCAATTCACTTTGCACAATGACCACTAGTTAGACATCAACATGAAGCAAGGTACCTGGTGACTATCTCTGCCTCTATAATTCATTCAACTAGCTACATTCATTATCCAGTACTTCACCTGTGAGGGACATTACAAGTATTTGCATGCTCTGCATTTCAAAATTTTGGGTCCTCTTCGACATGACAAAAGACCAGTAAATATTCCCAACTTCCTATTTAACATTGTGAAAAAGAAAGCTTTTTAAGTCTAGTCAGAAAGCCACCAGTCTATTTCACATCATTGTTTGATAAAAATAATTATAGAAAGAGAATTAAATAGACAAATGGTTGGGACATGGGAAGAATTCTTACAAATGAATGAGGTAGAACCTAAAGTGTTCAGCCCTAGAGGTTGGGGTGTTGGCTGGAGAGAAAAAACATCCACTAGGGTTTGTAAAATTGGCCAAAGATTTGAAAATGTTCCTAAAGATTCCCCTTCCATTTCTAGGTCACCTAGAAAAATAACTTGTAGTGTTGGTGCCTCCACTTCTAAGAGGAGGAAAAATAAAAGTAAATAAACTACCAGTATCCCTGAAACACCACTGTCCATAAGGAATAGGTCTAAATCTAGGAAGGACAAGGGTAAAACAAAGGAGTCAGAAGAAGAAATAGCAGAGCATCAACCTAGTAATAATACTGACAATGTTGAAGAAACCTTACATTCTCCTAGGGAAGAAAATTCAGAAAATCCTCCTGAAGCAGCTGTAGAGGAAGTAACCACTAACAAGAGGAAAAGGAAGAGTCCTCTAGGCTCATTCACACCCCTTAGAAGGAGAATTCAGAGGCTTTTCAAAAAGGATGTCGAGGCTCCTGTTCCTGTTGTTAACCTAGAGTCCTCAAAATTTGTAGAGAAGTCCTCTTCAGAGGAAATGTTTCATCAAAATGAGGCTAGTGAAACTTCATTCAATAAATAGAGCCCATAAATAGAAGTTAACCCTAGTGTTAACTACATACTTATTGATAGTGATGAGGATTCCAAGGTGGAAGGGATATTATTGAAGAAGTGCCTGAGAAAAGTAATCAGGATGGGTTAGAAATGCTGGCTAAGGTAGCAGTGGATGTTAGTGAGGAAAGTAATGTAGTGAAAACTATTGTTTTGTGGAAAGGAGAATCCTCTACACCAAAGAAAACAATAAAAATTCCTCACTTGCCATCTGTTTGGGTGGATATTCTCAATCAGGAACCCTTACCACCACCAGATTTGTCTACACCCCTAGCTACAGGGATAAATTTGTATCAACAATTGTTGTGGGAGAAGGCACAATGGAAATTAGAAAAGGAAAAATTGAAATGAGTCATTAGTAAGCAAGGTTCTTAGATAGAGAAAAAATTAGATCAGATTGAGGTGTTGAAAAGGAGGATTGATCAAATTACAAGATTAATTCTAGAGCTTATGGAATGTAGATCACCATCTCCGGTGTATGCATTATTCCTTAAAGAACAACTTGTTAATTTCAAATTAACAAGAATTGTAGAAGGGCTCAGTCCCTCTATCTCAACTCCTCATGAATTTTATGATGCATTCCATTATGGTCCAATGACTCTAAAAAACCTATTGTGTGAGTTATACCTACATAATTTGGAAGTCCTTGATGATATAGAGTGGAACTCACTCCTCTATGTAGGAGATGTATAGTTAAGGGAAATTATGTCTTGGATACAGAATGAGATAAGTAGGGAACATCAAGCTACGCCTTATAGGAATAATGAGATGATAGCTCCCTTGATGATGAGACTTGAAGTTCAGCATTTCAAGTGGACATATCTAGACTGGCTTTCTGTTACAGCAAATGCAAGTTGAGCTAATAAGATATATCCAATCAGAGAGCAAGCTTTCACATATTGGGAACATCATTCCTCACATGATGTTGCAACAATAATTAGTGCCTCTAGAAAAAGATGGATACAGATGTCACATGATCTAAAGTCAAGGTTACCTCACTCTCCATATAATTTAACCCTTGCTACAAGAAGAGTTCCATGGTACATTATGTTGGGAAGGACGCTCCTTAATTACTAGTTTCCATTGAGGTTTCAACCTCCACTTTTCCTGTAGCCATTGCTATCAATGAATGATAGTGTGGCATATTATGATATGGCCACCAAATTCCAATGATGGGAAAGACTTAGAGTAAATCATGGGTACTTTGACTATGTTAATGATGAGTTTGGGTAGAGAACAACCAGTGACCTAAGGGTTTGTGCCAGAATTTAGAATTTCATGATTGCTGGGGACTAGCAATAGTTCAGTTGGGGGGAATGATGGGCTTCTAAATAGCCATTTTTCTCAGTACTTTTTATCCTCTTTTCATAACAGTTAATTGCACATAAACATGAATTTATAGTTTTGAAGCATATGAGCTTATGGTTTTTATGTATATATTATATATATGTGAAAAAATAAAATGGAAATATGGATACTTTAAAGACATGATATTTTCTTGAATTCATGGACACAAATGGTAAATGAAGTAGCTATACATGTTAATGGATGTTTCCTTGTCTAAGCTATATTTTGGGTAGTTACCTCTTGTAGCCATAGGACTTGCAAGAGTGTTAATTAGAACTTACACCTTTTCCTAATACTAATGATGAGGATATATATGTATATGGTTGGATGTTTGTGCATTGATTGTTTTGCAAGTGTTGACCGTGGACATTCAAAGACCAACATAGTGGCACCGGAGTAATCAAAGCCAACTGTGGGATTGTAGAATCTTTGCAAGCAAAGTGAGTCAATTGATGTTTTCTGTTGCATGCAGCGCATAGATTTAGTTTCCTTAACGTGCTATATTCCTAGAGATTATTCATGTTCAATAATGAATATGTTCTAGAACTTTTATGAGTTGTAACTGATCCTCATTTATGAAGTGATGATATATTTAGGAGATAGTTGTAGCTTTCCTTTAAATAATCGACTGTTGTGACTCTTTTGGAGTTAGTCGAATGAACTACTTTTTATAACAGAACTCTTGCAATAGTGTTTTCAATCAAGTGTAATCATTTTTTTATGGATGAATAGAATGCTCAGTTCAAGTTTATATCTTTTATCTTGATTGTATTTCCTATTCACTCATTCAAGGGGGCCCACTGATGAGTGAATTGTTCTGTTAGTGTAGAGTTCATTTTCCTATTTATTTCTAAGTAATTAGAACTCTGATGTTCCTATAGCTACTGATAACATAATTGGTAGCCTATTCTTGCAGCACAGGTGGTTGGAGTAATTCCTAGCTGTGAATTCATGCTTTGTTAGAATAACTTCATTTACCAAGTTCTAGCATAGTTTTCCTGAAGCATAAGCATTTGAATTCCATAGATAGACTTAGATTGAGAAGGTTTGAAGCATATACTTTGTGAATTCCATTCCAAGTTTACGTCCCTGGTCAATAATTAAATGAGATTGAATAATCCATTTAGAAATCATTTAGGGTGTCCAATCCTAAAATAGGCAGTCCATTGCTATGGGTTTTTGATACTATTATTTGGCCAAGCATTTTTGGTGCTGTTGTCGGGGATGGTCTTAATTCAAACTTATCTTTGTAATATAGTTGAATTTTCCCTATGTAATATAGTCCCAAAAGAATTTGGAATATTTTTTGGGGTAATATCTGAGTAGTATATTGATTCTAGAAACACTAATTCAACCAACATTTGGCATTCTTGGGTTAACCTTACCCCAATCAATGTAGTGCTCCTAATTTTAGCCCAATTTTTAGTTACAAGTTCTTCTTTCTCCTCTCTTTCTAGATCTATAACTATTGTCTACATATTTTTTGTATAACTTTCTGTGTATATCAAGAACCCTTAATCTTCCACCTTCATCCCTAGATACAACATTCAATTTACAAATTTTTAGTGTAATTTTTAACTCAAACAAGGATAGCCAAATTCATTTTGTATCCAATCCCTTGAACCAAGTGGAGCCATTATCATTCAATAGTAAATAAATAATACATAGCCCTAGTTTCCTAGTTTGCATGCTCAAACTAGTGAACCCTATTTCCCTACATTACATTTTGGGGAGTCTAATGCATCTTATGCTTACTTTTGAGTTTTAGTTTTTGATCTAATTTATGTGCATTGTATTAGGTTGTATTTGTAATCATTTATACACTTACATTACGTACATTATGGATTCTATTTCACAACCATTACATTTTGGTAAACTCAACTCTACTTACATAAATTTGATTTCCATATATTTTATTTCTCATGATGGAATTCAGTATATCTGACTGGTTTTATATTTCACATATTATTACATTACTTCTTATCTATATTTATTAAAATCACGAGTTAGATAATTGATTCTTCCATTTAATATTTCTTGTATTCATTCACATAACTCTTACATATTTCATCATAAGGATTTCAAATATATTTCCTACTTATAATCAGTTTTCAAATCTTTTATCCACGTTTCATGTTTTTATATGATAACACATTTAAGGAGATTAATGGAATATGTAGGTCTCATAAAATATTTTGTAGATAAAGATAATATAAGAGATGATATTGAAATGAATCACACTTGAACCTCTCCTAGGTTACCTTTTGTCAATGAGGAAAGTAGCAATGATCTCTCCAATGGAGATGCAACATTAAAGAGTAGTAATGGATTATCTCCTCACAAAGATACTTTGGTGGAAGAGGGACAAGATAAACATGTTAATCTTAGTACATATATCACCGTAGATCCTCTTTATTCTCCTAGATCTTATGTTAACCATCAACATATTTTGATACAAGATGATGTTATGCATTTTATTCATGATCTATCTCCTAACATAGCATTAAGAAAAGACACATATTTAGACGAGCTTACTTCTTCCAACTTAGAAAATTGGATAGGAATGATGATAGGAATAAGAATATCCCTAAAAAAAGTATTCCTCATCCATCTATACATACCTACACAAAAAGATTCAATAAGGTCTATAGTAAAATCCCTTCACCTTCAAAATTAAAGACATACTATGAAGTAGGTTATAACATGATTTCTCAAAAAGACTATAGTAGACAAGGTCTTGGAAAGATGAACAAGGAATAAAACTCCCTATAGATTATCCTCCCTTATAATGTACTAAATAAGGCTTAGGATTTACAACTCAAGAAAATATTATTCACAATATTATTCATATAGATTTTATTACTCATTTCTTTCCTAAACAAAGGAGAAATCAAAGACCAAATATAAGTAATTCTCCTTCTAAATCATATCATCAAGACAAAAATCAAACAACCAATGAGTGTCCTCCACCTTCCTTACAAAATATTTTAGCACAATAAATAAATACTACACCTCTTGAGGATCATTTGAAATTCATTAAAAAAGTCTTTTGGAGAACTTTTTTTTTTTTTTTATCAGTAAAAGGCCGAAGCCATATAAGATTTTATTATTATTAAAATTAAAGATACAAAAAACCCCACTCAGTGTAGGTGCTGGTAGGAAAGAGTGGGGTAGAGAAAACCTCCAGCCTTGCCTGGGACTTATAGGTCCTATTACTAATACATGAATTCTGTGGGCATACCCACGATTTGATAAATATCAAGATTTTGTTCATAAATACATAGTTTTAGTGGACATACCCACTATTTGAAATGTTTGTGTTACATTTATTGAATTACATTTTAGTTACATCAGTAGCTTGTAGGTGCTTATCTTGTTAGAATTAATATAGAATATCGTTCCTATAGAAACTATGATTCTTTTCCTTTAGGGTTCCACTTTCATAGTAGCTCCAGTTAACAAAGTCCTCCTGAAATGATATACACCACAAATCTTCAAAACCACATTGTTAGCTTTGAGACGATTTAAAATTTTATAAAGACATTTAAGAACCCCTTACCTTCATTCCTCTACTTACTCTCTGTGAAATGTTGAATGGTAAAAAAGAAAAAGACCATCTCAAATCCAAATTTTCACTCTAAAATCATAGTCATTGCTCCATAAAAACAATAAGATTAATCATTAAAGTAATGATCCTATACTTTGGAAGTATGGGTTAGGATATAATTATTCTTAAGATTTTATATCACCCTTGCTTGCCTGCTATCATTAATTTATCGTATCTACTAACAAGATCTAAATTGATAGCTAAAGCATCTAAATAGAATATTAAAGAAGATAAACTTATTAGCACTTACCAAGACATTGTAAATCTTGAAATGATCATCTCTCATTTTTTTAAAAGCCTAATTTATAAGAATGCTATGCAAACCTAATATCTAGATGCCAAATTGATAATATCACATTACTAACAGTCTGCTATATTGAAAGGCAGCATGCAGAAAAATAATCATGAATAAAGATTTGGATAATTTAACCTTAGTAAAATCTTTTATATATAACTAGTTTAATGAAATAGTTAAAATATGATAGTTTAGATGTGTGAAAGTTCATTTGTGGGATTTTTCTTGGGAATAAAATTACTTACCTATTTATTATAGTCCTTTTATAATAAATGTATCTACATGTAAACAATAATTTAAATTATAGTGTTATGGTTCACATATATCTAAAAATTGCCTTTACATTGAAACACACCTTAACTTGATCCTATAAAGACTTACTACATGCACACCAACCCAAAGAAGGGATAACAAATAAAAAATTCTTAGTCATAGCAACCTCAAGATTCATTAGATCTTATCAATATGCCACCACTACTAGGTTTGGAAGATATTGGAAAGAAACCCACATAGTCCTATATATGATACTCTTAATATCATCTGTTGTAATTACTTTGTCACTTATTTATAATATTTTTTCTATTGTCTAAAATGTTTGTTAAAGTATTTGGGTATACATATTTGGTTATGTTTGTGCACTCTACTAATAGGTTCATTTTCCTTTCCCTTTATCAGTTTTTGGGTATGTAGTTAAGGGGTCACGATATTAGTGTTAGCTTGTCAAATTTCCCATTGTCTCTTTGAAATAAATATCTTTTGATTTCTTCAAGGAGCTTCTATAGAACCATTGAATTCTAATTCACAAGGTTCTTTAGAGTGCCAAGAAAAAAATGTTAGAGATGGAAGTGTTGAGAAAATGGTGTTGTACCCCTTGCACAATAATATTTATTATTGTGTTATTTCATTTTATTATGTAAATGTTGCACCTAGGTGGATGTGCAACATATAGGGATTCCCATGGAATATTCTTTGTGACTTGTATTGTAACATTGTGATATTATCTGATGTAGTTATTTAATATTGGGGAAATAAATTAAATAAAGTATCAAATATTAAATGTGGGTCAATAGATTTGGTAGCACATGATTTTTAGCACAAGGTTTATGTAATACCACTTGGTGGTTTTCTGGAAGCTTGTTTCTATAAAAGAAACCACAAGGGTATTTTGAGGTAAGATGGGTGGAGACAAGTTAGCCAAAGGTAGCATTTGTGAAGGTTGGAAGCATGGCATGAGATGTGTGGATTCATGCTTGTTCACATGGATTTATTGATTGTGGCTAGGAATTTGAAGGCTTCCATGGTTGTATTGCAATGGTGTTTTGCTTAATAATACATGGTGATGGATGCTTTTGGAGGCTGGGTTTTTCCCTTATGAGGGTTTCCCAAGATATATCATGTGTCACATTTTTTGTGGGTATGTTGTCTATTCTCTTGCATGTGCATTTTAAGTGTTTATTTGCTTCAAATCTATTATGGGTTATGTGGAAATGTCATATTGTTGTATGCAAGTTTCCAATCAAGTGGTATTAGAGCTATGGTTGTGGTGTTGTAACCCTAGGTTGAATCCATGGGTTTTGTAGGTTGTTTATTGTAGATTTGAGGGTTTTGGGTTTGCTGTTATGATGGGTTGTTGGTAGAGTTTGGGCATGGAAAATTGTTGGTGAAAAGGGTTTTGGATTGTTTCATTTAAATGAGGGCTTTTGGAGGGGAGTTTATAGAGATGACCTCCTAGGTAGAAATGGACCTCACCATTGGATCCGGGTTGGCCTTGCCATGAATTTTGATATAAAATATGCCATAGTTTGGCCATGTTGATAGAAAATGCAAAAGGTTTTTTAGTTTCAACTTGTGACGGTCATCAAATTTAATCTCATGGGAATTTTTGTCACCAAAAAAAAAATGCAGTGAAAATGTTAAAAAGACTGTCTTGGTAAAACGACCATAACTTTCTCTCAAGATATCAGTTTTTGGACTTCTTATAGTCGTTGGAAAGCTAATTCAGAGTAATGCAACTTGGTGCAAGTTTGATTATCTGATTTTAACATTTGGTCAGGTTTTAAGAGCTCAAAAGTTAGATGTTATTTATTTTGAGCACAGATTTGGGCATACAGAGTTGGATTTTGGACTTAGAATAGTCAACAAAAAGATCTACTCATTTGTTCAGATTTGGTACAGGATTGACATGACTTATTTACTTATATATTGATCTGAACAGGTTTATGAGTTATTTTTTACTATGGTGACATTGTGAGTTTATGACATGGTTTATTTTGGAGATTTGGATTTGATGTCATTGTATACTCAACTTATATTTCAGATTGGTCTCATGATGATATGGTTATCTATATTTAATTTGGATATGTATGATGACTTGTTGGATATACAAGTTGTGCAGTGTTGTTAGCGGTCTATACTTACATGTTGTATTTATGGCTTGGATTTGAGTTGTCTTTGCTCATTGATCTTTTATTATTGATACATATTCATATTTGTGGCTTGGATTTGGGTTGTCTATGCCCTTAGTCACATGATTTTTTCTAATTTGTCTTCATGTAGAAGGGACAAGATGTTGTTACCAGGTACAATCATGGTGGAGGATTATGGTTGACTATTTTATGTTAACAAGTTGGACATTTTGAGAGTTAGATGCTTGGTTCATGGATGTGATCATGGTGTCATGTATTTTTGGCATGACATGATTGGATATATAGGTAATTAATTGGTGCTCATTGGTTTGGATTCCTAATTTAGTTATGGTGGTATATCTTCTTGGTTGACGATCATGGTTATTTGGTTTCTTTGAGGATCTCATGAGGTGCACTTTTAGTTCTTTGATGGTATGATGTCTTGGTTGATTCTCATGGTTAGAGGATGGTTTTTTCATCATGATTTCATGGATATATTGGATACACAATTTAGTGGGAGCTTGTGATAGTGATGAGGTGGCAGTGAAAGATTGGTTCTTGGTTTGGTTTGTATCTTATTGGTTTGGAGATTTGGGTTTTACTTGGTATTGACACTTTTCTTGTGTGTGGTAGACCTAGAGGATCTTCATGTAGGAGATGGATGTTATGATGCCATGGGTGACTTGGTACTATAGTTGAGTGGGAGTTTTTGGAATTGATATATTTATTGAGTGTTTGTAGATGTTGGAGGATGTCTTAGATCCTATTGCTATAGAAGATTCTTTGATATTTGCATGGTGCACTTGTTATCTTAATGGTGTAGGGAGATGGTTCTTCATGGTGTGTGGAGATGGTTACATCTTGAGAACTAATGGGGTCCTTAATAGAGCTATGGTTTACACTTTCATTTGACATGTTATCCTTGGTTTTAGGATGGTTTCATTATTATATCATGGTATACTCTTGATACATGTTTGGAGTTTGGCATGTTATATTATGTTCATATGGAGCATGGTATCTTTTTGGATGAGATGGTTTAGATCATGGTTGTCATGTTTATGATCCTGATTCCTAGGTTGGATTTGTGACATTGATCCTGGTTTAGTTTCTTGGCATTGAGTACATTGATATTTTGTTGGATACTTCATGATATTGCTATGTTTCATTTGGAGTTGGCATGGATTAATTGGTTATAGGTTCTCATGGATACTTAGAGACACAGGTGATGCTAATTTTCCCTTGGGATTAGAGATGTATGTGTCGATTGATGGTTTTAGCAGGAAGACCGAGGTGCATTCACCTGATATGGATTTAAGAGGAGTGTGTTCTTAGATTATTCTTGGTTGGAGACTTGGATATCTTGATGAGCATTATCATTCCACACTATTGGTCTACTCAGTGGTTTACTACTTGAGAGGTATATCTCTTTTATTTCTTCCTAGGTGTATTGTGTTTATGCTTATCTTTCATGGATATGGATCTTGAGCTAGGGTGTGAGTTAGTTCTAGAGGGTTCATTTGAGAGATGTTTTTGGCATTGGTTATCTCCTTGTGCATATGTTTTTATTATGATATCATCATTGTTGATTTTTGGGAGATGGTTTTTATATTGGGCATATTCCTTGGATTAGTAATGGTTATTCCTTGATTTAGGAATGGTTTATGAATTTGATCTTCTTGTGAGAGGTTTACATCCATGATTAGTTATATGGTATGGTTTTGGTGTTTTTGTGGCTTCTTGTTTGGGGTTGGATAGAGGAGATCATACTTGCCATAGTTGGCATCTAGAGGTGTGTGTAGAAGGACATGATATAGGTTATGATTTGTATGGTCTCTTTGGTCTTGGTTATTTCCTGGATGTTTGGTTTCACTTACATTGGTTTTGAGATTGGTTGGACTTTGTGATCACTGGTTTGTGTTCATGTGTGTCATGTGAGAGATGACATGGTTATTCCTTTATCTCTTTTCTTTGTTGGTTGTGGGGAACTTGGGAGAGTGTTGGATACTTTTTGTGAGAGATGTTCTTGCAGGATATTGGTTTATATGTTGTACATTGTTGTGGATGTCCTTGATACTACATGGATTCACTTTTGTGAGATGTTGTGAGTGGATTATTTTTTAGATTTGATGTTACCTTTGTAGTAGGAGCTTCTTGGTTTGTATATGGTAGGTATTTCTCTTGAGTCTTGTAGTTTTAGGTTACAGGTTGGATATGTTGATTTGGGATTCACATGGTATACCTTAGAGGTATGGATATATAGTTGGATAGGTTAGCACTTGGTGAGGGTGTTGTTTCAGCTATGGTTATAACAACTACACATACATGTTATTACCTTTGGACTAAGTTTTTGTGCTTGGGATACTAGTTGGTAAAGGATTTACGTTTCTTTTGTGACAGGTTGGGTGGATTTCTCTTTGGATGGCTTCTATGTATGTCATGTGGCTTTGGCATAATAGGAGGTGGGATCATTCATGTATGTGATGGTGGATACTCTGATTTGTTGCATGTACCTGAATGGAGCACATGTTGTACTTTCATTCATGATGGTGTATGTGCTAGGAGGGATTATTCCCTTGTTCATTCATGTGGCTACGTATTGACCCTTATACAATGTATACAATAAGTGGGAGATTGTTGAGAAAATGGTGTTGTAGACCTTTCATAAAAATATTTATTATTGTATTATTTCATTTTATTATGTAAATGTTGCACCTAGATGGACGTGCAACATGTAGGGATTCCCATGGAATATTATTTGTGAGTTGTATTGTAACATTGTGATATTATTTGATGTAATTTTTTAGTATTGGGGAAATAAAGTAAATAAAGTACCCAATATTAAATGTGGGTCAATAGGGTTTCGTCGCACATGATTTTTAGCACAAGGTTTATGTAATACCACTTGGTGGTTTTGTGGGAGCTTGTTTCTATAAAAGAAACCACAAGGGTAGTTGTTGAGGTAAGACATGTGGAGACATGTTAGCCAAAGGTGGTATTTTTGAAGGTTGGAAGCATGGCATGGGATGTGTGGATTCATGCTTGTTCACATGGATTGCTTGGTTGTGGCTAGGGATTTGAAGGCTTCCATGGTTGTATTGAAATGGTGTTTTTATGAATAATACATGGTGATGGATGCTTTTGGAGGCTGGGTTTTTCCCTCATGAGGGTTTCCTAGGATATATCTTGTGTCACATTTTTTTTTGGTATGCTGTCTATTCTCTTGCATGTGAATTTTAAGTGTTTATTTTCTTAAGATCTATTATGGGTTATGTGGACATGTCATATTGTTGTATGAAAGTTTCCTATCAGGAAGGAGGTATCATGTTGATGCATGATAATTGCATTATTAGACTCATTTGTTTTAAGAAACAACATTTATAAGTCAAGCTAGGTTCAATATGGTCTTATGATCTAGTTTTTATCAATTAATTTTTTTATTTTTTTTTGTTATCCCTCATTTGGCTTGTTTTGCATGTAGTAAGCCTTTATAGGATCAAGTTAAGTTGTGTTTCAATGCATGATCAATTTTAGATATTTGTGGACTATAGCACAAAACTTCAAATTTCTATTTTTATGTAGATAAAATTACTATAAAATAATATTACTCATAAACATATCAAGGACATAGCTATGGACCATAAGCATGGGAGTACTCATTTCTCTAAGTGAATTACTCATAAACAAATCAAGTTCATTGTTATTTTCTTTCATGTAGGTAGGTTAAAATTTAGTAATCCATTATGTAGCCCATAGATTGTCTCCTATTAGCTTGTGTTACTCACCCATAGAAGAAAACACACATTTGGATTTGTAACTACTTATTATAGATTTGAAATCACTAACTATAGGTAGTTCATTGTATAAATTGAGCATCTATAATAAATCCATACTTGACCAATTAAAAATGATTAATTATAGATAAGAAATAATATTAATGGGGAGGTACTTCAAGCAATATGATCTCACTAAGTGAGAATCTCTTGTTGCACTCGACTCACAAGAGATATAAAAGCTTCACAAAATGTTAAGGGAATGCAATCAATTATCCCTTGATTCCACTTGTTGTCCCATAGAATAATTTCCCTCTAGGATGCCAATAGATGGAGACTAAATGACCTACTCCCCTCATTCTTCAAGTTTTTAAATTATATTTCCTACAAAAAGATACTACATTCACTCGAGGATTTTTATTTTAGAAATATTCATGAACAAAGAGTCTTTTGATTTTTGACAATATGAGAAAGCTAGTCCTTCACATGTTCCATATTCTTGGGGTGTGAACAATAATTATAACATTTTTGGGAATCTTTGAATTGAACTCAATATTGGGTGTAGGGTTGAGAGAGAGGGAGGAGGGTAGAGATGAGTTAATCGATAAATAAAGGAAATAATGAATATATGAACAATATTGTCAGTCATGTATATCTAAAACCTAAAATAATAAATTTTATACCCTAAATCCCATATTATACAGCCTGTTCCCTAAACACTATACAAGGGGGGGAGAGGTGATGAACTAGAAAGTGGAGGGAGAGACAAGAACAAAGAGATAAGGGGATAAAGATGGGGGTAAGGAGTGATGTTGAGGTAGATGAGATAGTGTGGGACAAACTGAGAGGGGAGAGAGTGGAAAGATGAAGAGACTTTAGGGTCCAAGTATCAGAAGAGAGGGAAGGAAATATAGATGGATTGAAATGTAAAACCTTAGCAATCCATCATCAACTATAAACCCTAAACTATAAGATTTAGTTAAACTAAGAGGAGAGAGAAATACTAATTTCCAATGTAAAGATTTTGGCTAACACAAAATTTGGCTCACACCAAACTAAAAATTGCAATTTTTTTGGCATGTACCACATTTGGTGAATGCCATATGTAAATGGAGTAGGAGCACACCTAGGCTAATCTCCATAGTTTGATATTTTGGCTTGTATTTGACATTGGACAAGTTAGATAGGTTTAAGTTTTTTTTAGAGCTTAGAAGGTCATTGCATTGTGGGCTAGGTGAGTTAGTCATTAGGACTAAGGTCACCAAAATAGCCATTTTATTAGTTTTTTTAATTTCTTAGTCTTAGAGCTTAAAGTTTGAGTTAGAGTCTTCAATGTGTCTTAAACACATGAATGAGGTTAGGAAGATGCATTGAGGCCATTTATGATGTTGATTCATCGAGATATAGGAGATAGAGGTCTTAAGAAGTAGGATGAAGGCATAAAGAAAAGATGTCAAAAGTTGTTAGAAGTTGTCATGACAACATTTACAATAATGGAAAATGTTGCATGCAACTCAGTTACCTTGGATCCCCTAAAAGATAGGGAGTGAGAGAATGAACAATAGGCCCTAGAACATGGGAAATGAAATCTAATGCAATGTAAGCCTTGAATCTTGAAGTCAGTGTGCATTGTAACAAGTTTGAGTAAAGTGAATAGAGCTCTGCAATTCAGTTTGTGAAGAACTCGAGCTTATTGATGTGACAGTGATATATAATGGATTCAATGTTCTAAATTAGTGATTGCATAGTATTCTTAGGATTTTTATTAGAGTTTTTCATTCATTAATAAATTTTTTTTGAGATTTTTTTTGGCCCTGTATAATTTGTTTTTGGTTTAGTTCTCCTAGTCCTATCCTAACCAGTCAGTCATTTCATGGATCCCCCATAAAAAATAACCATGGGGTCTTCCTAAGGGTGGTTGGATATGATAGGGGAGTCATTAGAATGTATATATTTATGATTAGGAGTCATGAGTAGAAGAATAGCTATTTTTAGTACCAAGCCCTAGGAGAGCTAGGATAGCTCGGTTAGAGGTTTGAAGATGAAGTATTGAAGATTTCTTGTAGGGTATGAAAGTACAGTATAGGGAAAGTATAGTTCTAGGTATGACATGTTAGAATCATGTTATGTTAGAATATTTTTGAACCCACAAATCTATTTGGTCTAGGTTAGAACAAGAAACCAGTGAGGTCTTAGGAAATAGGTCTTTTAGCCCTATTAGGCCTAGATTGTAGGAAGATAGTTTACGTAGGCCATCAGGCTCCAAAACCTTTAGAATATTTTGTAAAATAAAAAAGGTTATCCTAATATGGGATTAGATTTTTAGGTTGTTTGGAAAGTTTTTACAAGAAGGGGCAAAAGGTCTCTAGTAAAGGCTACAAGGAAATAGGCCTAATTAGGCCTCCTAATGGTCAAGTCTTGAACCCGATAAGGATAGGCTTGAAGATTCTTCTAAATGGATCAAAATGGAAAAGATATGAATTTAAATGAAGCATTAGAAATCCTTGCAATGAACTTCAAGAGTGGAGAGAATTTGGCACTTAGATCCTTCTAAGTGTAGGTGAAGAATTAAACTAACTAAAGGGTGTTAGTCTTTCAAGGTGAAGCACAAGGTATAGAAATCTTGGAGAAGAGTTGGAATAGGTCTTAGTTAATCATATAAGCCTGATCAAGACCTAGAGGAGATTAGGTTCCTAGAAGAAGACAAGGAAGTTCTTCTTAAGAAAGGTGTGCAAGCAAACCTTGGAACACTCACATCATATTGGTATCAGAGCTTGAATTGATCAGGCTTGTGGTTGATGTTTCAGCATACTGAATCAGTAGGAGAGAATAATTATTTTGAGTTAGAAGAATCCAAATAAATGGTGAATAATTCTAAGTTATCCAAGAAAGTGGAAGAACAAGAATAGGACAATCGGTCACTAAGAGAGAGATTAGCTCAAATGGAACAGCTCTTGGGTGAAGTCCAAGAAAAAGCAGAAAAGGTCAAAGATAAAATTAATCAAAAGGAAGAAGTACAAGCAAGGGAAAAGGAATTGGAATTGGAGGAAGCTCCAACACCTGACCCTATTCTTCCTGAACAACCATTCTTAAAGGCACTAAAATCCTTGAGTGGCAAATCTTTGGGGCGTATGCCACTATTCAGTGGACAAATGGATCCAGATTCAATTGCGGATTGGATAGAAAACATTGAGAACCATTTTGAATGTGATGCTCTGAGGCCCAAAAAGTTATGGTGGCTAAGTCAAGGTTGAGAGGTTCATCTCTCACATGGTGCAAGTTTGTACAAACTAAGAGAGGAAATGATGGAAAGGGTCCTATAGTTACATGGAAGGGCATGGTAACTAAAGTGAAGTAGACCTACCTTCCTGATGACTATGAAGTTCAACTACATAGGGGGAGGCACAATCTTAGACAAAAAGATCTAGATGTTCAAGCATACACCGAGGAGTTTCATAAGTTATGCTTAAGATCTAAAGTGGTTGAAGATGAGAGAATTAAGCTAGCAAGGTACTTGAATGGTCGTAAATGCTCTATTCAAGAGGAAATGAGTCTTGTGAACTTTAAAACCATTCGCCAATTTTATTAAATGGCCTTGAAGATAGAAGAGAAGGGAAAGAGAAAACAAGAGAAAACCTCCAAAGGTAGGGGTAAAGGCAAGGATAGTAGAGGAAAAAGAGGTGGCTATGGTGGGAGGAGTTCTAAATGAAGGACTCAAGGAGACATCAAATTTAGTGAGCAGAAAGAAGGAAGCTCTAGTAGAGTTGGTAGAGGTAGGAGCCCTAACTCTAGATTTAGAGAAAGAAGTGGTGGACAAGGAGGAAGAGGAAACTACTTTTCCAATATGAAATCCTACCATTGCAACCAAATGGGACACCCTACCTATAGGTGTCCAAAGATGGGTAGTTCATCTTAAGGAGGTGACAAGAGAACTAATATAGTTCATGAAGACAATAATACAATAGAGAAACATGTTGAGGTACCATTGCATTTAGAGGAAGGAGAGAACTTCATGATGAGGAGAAATTTGATCAAGGAGTTGGTGAAGGAAGAGCCAAGCCAAATGAGGTCTTTTTTTAGGATAAAGTGAAAGATGATGGGGAAAGTATGTAGAGTCATCATATACTTAGGGTCTACTAACAACATTGTGTCAGAGGAAGTAGTAAGCAAGCTAAAGTTGACAAGGATACCCCACACCAATCCTTACAAGGTCACATGGCTCAATAAAGGCCAACATGTGTTAGTAAATTAACAAGCATGGGTGGAGTTCTCCATTGGAAGGTACAAAGAAATTTTTTTGTGTGATGTGTTACCTATGGATGCATGTCATTTTCTCCTAGGTAGAGCATGGCAATTTGACTGCCAAGCCATACATGATGGAGGAAAGAATTCCTATTCTTTCAAGAAGGACAATGTGACATTTAGAATTCAAACACTATTAGAGGATGCAGAGGTGAAGAAAGTAGGTCAAAATGTGCTCATGGTTGGTGAAAAAGAGTTATTGGAAGCCAAGGAAGAGAGTGAAGGAGTTGGCTTTGCATTGGTGCTAAGACCAAGGGAGATAGATGAAGGCAAGGTAACTAAGAAGACAAAGTTACCCAATGAGTTTCAAAGCATGCTATAGACTTATGAAGGTATAGTAAGTGATGGAAAACCATCAACCTTACCCCCTAAAAGAGCCATAAGTCATAGGATAGACCTTATCCCAGGAGCTACCCTTCCTAATAAGGAAGCCTACAAGATAACCCCTCAACAAAATGAGGAGATTGCTAGACAAATACAAGAAATCCTAAACCAAGGTCTCATTAGAAAGAGCATTAGTCCATGTGTCATACCCACTATCCTTGCACCTAAGAAAGGAGGAACTTGGAGGCTTTGTACTAATTCAAGGGCTATCAATAGGATAACCATAAGGTATAGGTTCCCTATCCCAAGGATTGAAGACCTAATGGATTGTCTAGGTGGAGCTAAGTACTATAGCAAGATAGACTTGAAGAGTGGCTATCACCAAATAAGGATACATGAAGGAGATGAGTGGAAAAAAAAATTCAAAACCAATGAAGGTTTGTATGAATGGCTTGTCATGCCATTTGGATTATCCAATGCCCCCTCCAAATTCATCAGGCTCATGAATGAATTCCTCAAAGACTACATTGGAAAGTTTGTATTGGTATATCTAGATGATATACTAATTTATAGAAAGACAAGAGGTGAGCACTTAGAACATATTGAGACTATTTTGAAGAAGCTAAATGAGGAGAAGTTGATGGTAAACTTGGACAAGTGTGAGTGTATCAAGACAAAGATAGTGTACCTTGGATTTGTTGTATCACATGGGAATTTGAAAATGGATGTTAGCAAGGTAGAAGCCATCATAAATTGGCCTACCCAAAGGACAACAATAGAGGTAAGAAGTTTTCATGGCCTTTCTCAATACTATAGGAAGTTCATAAGGCAATTTAGTGCTATTTGTGCTCCTATGTTGGATACTATCAAAGGAGGTATGAAGACTAAGTTTGTATGGAATTTGCATGCTAACAAAAGATTTGAGTTGTTGAAGGAAAAGATAGCTACCCAACCTATTTTAGTCTTTCCAATCTTTGAGAAGCTATTCACCATTGAATGTGATGTTAGCAATGTGGCTATAGGAGTTGTTCTAAGCCAATAGGGTAGACCAGTGGCTTTTCATTCATAAAAGTTAAGTGAAGCCAAGAAGAAGTACTCTTCTTATGATCTTGAGATGTATGCATTGGTTAAATCTTTAAGGAAATGGAGGCACTACTTGCTTCCCAAGGAGTTCATAGTGTATTAAGACAACCAAGCACTTAGTTTCTTGAATTCACAAGAGAAGTTGAGTCACAAGAAAATGAAGTGGGTTGAATACCTACAAACTTATACCTTTAATATCAAGCACAAGAAATGAGTACTCAACAAAGTGGTAGATGCCTTTTCTAGGGGAGCTCTCACTATCCAATAAATTTAGCTGAAGAGCATGGGGATAGATCACTTCAAGGATCTATATGCTGATGATGAAGATTTTGTAGACATTTATAGGGTATGTGCTAAATACAAGAATCATTTTCATAGTAGGTATGCTAAAGATACTTTGTAAAGTGATCTCTTGTTTAAAGGGAATCAATTATGTGTTCCTAGAGGCTCCATTAGAGAGAATTTGATACAAGAAAAGCATAATGGTTCTTTTAGTGGTCACTTTGGGATCACTAAGACTCAAGAACTTGTTCAAAGGTTCTATTATTAGCCAAAGATGAATCTTGATGTTAGGAGGTATGTGGAAAGTTGTATAGTTTGTCAAAAGGCCAAGGGAACTTCTTCAAATGTAGGCCTATATCAACCACTACCTATTCCTACTAGGCCATGTGAATGCTTGAGTATGGATTTTGTAGTTGGGTTATCGAAGAGAAGACAAGGTATGGATAGTGTTTATGTAGTTGTGGAAATATTCAGAAAGATGGCTCACTTTGTGCCATGCAAGACAACTCATGATGCTATTCAAATAGCCTCTCTCTTCTTCAAAGAGATAGTAAGAATTCATGGGTTACCTATTAGCATTATGTTAGATAGAGACACCAAGTTCATGAGTCACTTTTGGAAGACTCTTTGGTAGAGATTGGGCACTAATTTATCTTTTGGATCAGCCTACCATCCTGAAACTGATGGTCAGACTAAGGTTGTCAATAGAAGCCTTGGAAATCTACTAAGGTGCTTGACCAAGGAGTATGGTCAACAATGGGATATGTTGATTGGCCAAGCTAAGTATGCATATAATGATACTATAAATAGATCCATAGGGAAGAGTCCCTTTGGAATAGTCTATGGTCTACATCCTAGAGGATTCTATGAGTTAAGAGACTTGAAGGATGGAGTGAAGGGAAGTCAATATGCTGATGATTTTGCTTATGCAATGTAGGAGATACATGATATAGTGAGGAAGACCTTGACAAAGAATACCATGAAGCATAAGACCAAGGTGGATGAAAGTAGAAGAGAAGTTTAGTACAATGTGGGAGACTTGGTTATGGTGCATCTCAACAAGTATAGAATTCAAAAGGGAGTCGCTCACAAGTTGCAGATGAGAAGGATAGGTCCCTATCCTATCTTGGCAAAGTATGGTAACAATGCCTTTAGAATGGAGTTACAGGAAGACAGTGGATTGTCCCCTATCTTCAACATAGCAAACCTAGTTCATTACAAAGGACCACCACTTGATTTAGATCAAAGTCTCAATGAGGTGATCAGAGATATGGAATATCTCAACCTACCTACTACCATAGTCAAAGGAGCTGATAGTATACTTGATAGTAGAGTCTATAAGAAGAATAGAAATAAGGAGTACAAAGAAAATTTGATAAAGAAGAATGGTCAAACTCATGCAAATGTAGTATGGGTCAAGGAATCAGAATTCAAGAAGATGGGAATTGATCCAAGCTTACTCAACTGAAGGGTGGATTGAACCTTTTTGTTTTGGGGAGGATGGTGTAGGAGAACACCTACGCTAACCTCCATAGTTTGATATTTTGACTTGTATCTGACATTGGCCAAGTCAGAGAGGTTTGAGTTTTTTTTAGACCTTAGAAGGTCATTTAATTGTGGGCTATTTGAGCTAGTCATTAGGACTAAGGTCACCAAAATAGCCATTGTTAGTAGTTTTTTTAATTTCTTAGTCTTAGAGCTTAAAGTTTGAGTTAGAGTCTTCAATATGTCTTAAACACATGAATGAGGTTAGGAAGATTCCTTGAGGCCATTTATGATGTTGGTTCCTTTGGATATATGAGATAGAGGTCCTAAGAAGTAGGATTAAGGCATAAAGAAAAGATGCCAAAAGTTGTTAGAAGTTGTCATGACAACATTTGCAATAATGGCAAATCTTGCATGCAACTTGGTTACCTTGGATCCCCTAAAAGATAGGAAGTAGGAGACTAACCAATAGGCCATAGAAACATGGGAAATGACATATAGTGCAATGTAAGGCTCTAATCTTGAAGTCAGTGTGAATTGTAACAAGTTTGAGTAATGTGAATAGAGCTCTACAATTCAGTTTGTGAAGAACCCAAGATTATTGATGTGACAGTGGTATCTAATGGATTAAATGTTCTAAATTAGTGATTTAATAGTGTTCTTAGGATTTTTATAAGATTTTTTCATTAAATAATGAAGTTGTTTCAAGATTTTTTAAGGCCCTTTATAAATTGTTTTTGGTTTAGTAGTTCTCCTAGTCCTGTCTTGACCAATCAGTCATTTCATGGCTCCCCCATAAAAAATAACCATGGGATCTTCCTAAGGGTGGTTGGATATGATAGGGGAGTCATTAGCCTATATATATTTAGGAGTAGGAGTAATGAGTATAAGGATATCTATTTTTAGTACCAAGCCCTAGGCGAGCTAGGAGAGCCCGGTTATAGGTTTGAAGATGAAGTATTGAAGATTTCTTGCAGGGTATGAAAGTACAGTATGGGGAAAGTATAGTTCCAAGTGTGACATGTTAGAATCATTTTATGTTAGAAGATTCATAAACCCACCAATCCTTTTGGTTGAGGTTAGAACAAGAAACTAGTGAGGTCCTAGGAAATATGTCTTTTAGCCCTATTAGGCCTAGATTGTAGGAAGGAAGTGTACAGAGGCCATCAGGCTCCAAAACCTTTATAATATTTTGTAAAATACAAAAGGGTATCCTAATATGGGATTATATTTTTAGGTTGTTTGGAAAGTTTTTACAAGAAGTGGAAAAAGGTCTTTGGTAAAGGCTACAAGGAAATAGGCCTAAGTAGGCATCCTAATGGTCAAGTCTTGAACCCGATAAGGATAGGCTTGAAGATCCTTCTAAATGGATCAAAATGGAAAATATATGAATTCCAATGAAGCATTAGACATCCCTGCAGTGAAATTCAAGAGTGGAGAGAAGTTGGCACTTAGATCCTTCTAAGTGTAGGTGAAGAATTGAACTAACTAAAGGGTGTTAGTCTTTCAAGGTGAAGCACAAGGTATAGAACTCTTGGAGAAGAGTTGGAATAGGTCTTAGATAATCATCCAAGCCTAATCAAAACCTAGAGGAGAATAGGTTCCTAGAAGAAGACAAGGAAGTTCTTCTTAAGAAAGGTGTGCAAGAAAACCTTGGAACACTCACATCAGTTAAAGTTAATTTTTTTGAATTCAGCACATGTCATATTTAGTGTGCACCAAATAGTTTTCATTGAGAAATACCATTGATCCTTAGGCTTGCATTTGTCTTGGGCATGCAACCCAAATGCTTGGATAAGTAGTACATGCCCAAGATGTGTTTTTTGAAAAGATGAAAAAAACTCACACATTTTTTACCATGTTCCTCACTAGGTTTGCATGTGTTTGAATATAAACAAAAAACACCATGATGTTTTTAATCTCTCTATCAAATATTGAACAATATTTTGATTATGTTAAGCTCTTCATCTCTAATTTCTTTTGTTATTCTATCTATTTTTCGTTAAAAACCAACATGTGGTATTTCAGGCTTAGATTTTCACTTGTTAATTAAATTTTAAAATGAATTACATTTTTAGAAACTAGACTCTATTCTACATAAAAGTGTGTGTGTGTGTGAAGTGAGGGGCATACTCAAATTTCTATTTTTTAGGGTGTGCCTACTTCAAAAATTAGTAAAAAACCATATATTCAAATTAAAATTAGCCACAAAATTTGGGCTGAACTACATGGTGCTAGCTAATTTTTCATTGAAATAATTTTAATTTATTTAATAATGGTTGACATTTTATTGGGAGTAGACTAGACACCTTTTTTATTTGTTTTGAAGAAAATAAGACCACTTTGTGTGCTCCCCCCTTTTCGAAACCCTTAATCAACATTATTTTCAAAATAAATTAGTATCTTAAAAAGTAGATTTAGAGAATTTCAACTCTTGTTCTTGTTGCCTCTTCAAAATTTTAGTGTAACTATCTTGATTTTCTCATCGATGTTCAAAATCTGCTAATTTCATAAACAAAAAGTGGTATCTTAAGACCTCTTCTTGATCCTCCATCTTGATGCATATACCATTTTTTTATATTGAAAAAGAAAAAATATTAATGATAAATAAATAATATAACAGAATAATTCTCCTTTAATGATGAAAACATTTTGCACCCTTGTGAAATACTTGTCCACAGATAAAAGACTGTTTCATGTATTGAACCTTGACCCTTGATCCATAATCTAATCCTTATATAGAAAGAGGAGTCATAAAATGTTATATATATATATGATCTAATTTAATTAGTATATAGTAGAAAATTTATATGATGACACATGACTTTTCTTCAAACAATTATTTTATTTTTAAGGGTTGTGTGCATTCAAAATGATTATTAAATTCTTTTTTAGAAAAGTTGATTAAAAATCATTAATGAATTTTATTTATTTATTAAGGAACCTTCTATAATAATATTTTTCTAGAAAATAAATTTATTTCATAAGAGTTCCTCTAATTTAATTCAATTTTTAAAAATATCTAGCTTTTCTATAAATTTTAGTATCTATTCTCTTTATCAAAATTTTAAAATTATAGTTTGAACATTTCACCATATTTGATTCTAATGGAAATCTTCTCTTGAGAGTGAAACATTTGCTTCTTTGATTTTCCATTAGACTATAAAATATACACTTCTTTTTTATTTTGACATTAGGGGAAAGGTACCAATAGTGGCTCTAGGTCTAATAAAAATCCACTTATTGCCATAGTGACCCCTAATAACTGTTCACATTTATGTACCAATAGTTGATTATTTTTTATAGTGTGAGTGACAATTATGAGACATTCCTTGGAATTATTATCGAGAGTGCTGAACTGAAAAATTGATGACAATAACTTATGTGTATAGAGTAAATGGAATTGAATCACAATTTGGAAACTGTTTTAGAACACCCAAGATACATGGTGGTATATGTTTGAAGCCCAACATGGGAATTGTGTTGTAATTTAGAGGCTACAAGGTTTCATGGATTTGTGTAGTGGTCCGGCGTACCAAAGTTTTAATTTGTTAATATTAGCTACATGTTTTCAATAGTAAGAAATGAAAATTAGTGTAGCTAATTTTATAATTGTATTGAGGGTTGTAGTATTCCAAATAATCTTAGAATTGTATTGTGTGTTACAGTTGAATAAGAAATTTACATTGTTTTATGTAATTTTTATAATTAGTTAAATTGTGTAGATTTTATAAAGTGATAAGTAGTTATAGTCATAGAATGGATTATTTATAAATAAACATCTATGTAGACTACCAAACAAAAAAATTTAGTAGAGTTTGTTCCTCTACTCTTTAAGAATAAAACATAACTAGGAGAAGAACGCTTAAGTGAACAAACTATTAGAAGATTAAGAAAATTTGTATTTACATCCTAATATGATAAGTTTTAAAATGTATTAGTGTATTTAAGATTATGGAGAAATATTTATAGTGTGAGTGACATGTTGTAGAAGATGAATAAAATAGTTGTCTCATAAACTTATATTCCTGATTTTGTAACTTAATGTAACCAAAAATTAGTATAAAATTGAAACATGTAGCTGTCCAAGTTCTTGATAGAGTCAACTTCATGGGCATGATGAAAACCAGATTTTTTTACCAAATTTACTTATAAATCAACTTTTGATTATAAATCAAATTTGAACAATTTAATTTTAATATAAGAATTTAATGAAGAAATTGTCAACATATTTATATTTGTGGTAATACTTTTACATATAATTATTTTCTGTTAATATTTACAATATTTGAATTGTCTTCTTATTTTTTATTTTTAATAATGAAACTAGAGAGAGAGAGAGAGAGAGAGAGAGAGAGAGAGAGAGAGAGAGAGAGAGAGAGAGAGAGTTTTTAATTGTTTCTTTCAAAAAGCTAGGTTGTGCATAGATCATATAGGAAATGATAGTTAGAGGGATAGAGAGATATAGGGAGAGATACAAAGAGATATGTTAAGACAGGGGGGAAGGGCAGTGAGTAAAATGAATAATAGAAAGACAAAAGAGAGATAGAGTATGAAAGAAATAGAAAAACAAAATTTACCATTTTAACAAAATACTTGCATAAATTAAGATAATTTGAATGGTGAATATATTAATTAAAGTTTTAAAAAAAAGTATACTAAGATTTTCAAGTCATATGTATATGTATATTCACACACACATACATACAAAGAAAGAGAAATAGATAGGGTGGATAGGGATGCAAAAATGGGGGGGGGGGGGAGAGAAAGGAAGGAGACATGGGAAGTGATACAAATGTTAGGAATAGTCCCAACAGATAACTGAGAGGGGGGGGGTGAATCAGTTATCTACAAGGTTCAATTCTTTGTCCATTTAAGTATATAAGAACATTAAGCATAAAAAAATGAAAGAGCACTTAAAACAACACCACAATTTTGGTTATGGGGAAACCCAAATAGGTAAAAGCCCCATTGGGAATTGACACCCACTAAGAACTGCACTAGTGTATTATGATCCTTGTTAGCCGATCTTACAACCCTGTTATGAGTTGATATTTATAATGTAATAAGTACAGTGACCTGGTCAAGGGTTGGACCCTATTAAGAGTCTTTTACAATTAACCATGTTAGGGGTGAGGATGCATTGTCTGAGAGAAAAATGCTCAAAGGGGTGAAGGTTGCAACCTTCTGTTTAACATATACACACTATATCTAGATCTTGGTGAACTACCCGTAGACCTGCTGTCTTGATCACTTCCAATGAGTAGCATACATTTTCTTCTAAGTCACATAGGCCTTCTACTGATGGCACAATACTTTGTACTCTCTTCTCTACTCTTGTCTTTCAACTATCTTCCATACTTAGAAATCACAAATGACTCCCTATAAATATCTTTCTCTAAATGATATAATCAAGCTGGCCTATTAGAACCATCTTAAAACCATATTAGAGAAACAATACAACTCTCCAATAACATCTCAATTGGCTCTGCTAAGCATGCAACATAAATTAGGACTACACAATTCCATGTGAGTAGACGCAACACTACACACAATCGGATCTACTAAATTAACTCCAACTTTCTTCTCATGCTGAATTACATTATGCACTCTTAACCAAACATTCTTAAATCTCTTCTTAACATAAATTGAAGAGTGCATATTGATATGATAGGTGCAACTATCGTAATCATATAAACATTGTCAGCTCTTCCAGGTAGACTTAGGAAACTATAACTATCAACTGGAGACTTCATAACTCAACTTGTAATGCATTTATAACTCTATGTCCATGAACATAACATCATACATATGTATACAACATAAATATAAATGTGCAAGGCTCTAGTACAACATTACTACAAATCATATATTGAACTATTCCTAGGACCTGTAATAAATACTCACTAATATACGCAACTATACTACTATCTTTACTCAGAATCAACCTCTGCGTCTATGATATCATGCTGATACCATATCCATGCATCATATTATTAAAGCTCTCTCTATTAGGCTTCCACACATCTTTCTTACCATATGTTGTCATCAATGACAAATATATAGTCATCAATCTGGCTTGCTAGAAAATCTCCACCAATCTCCCCCTTTGGCATTGATGGAAACATATGGAATGAAAAACACCAACAATATAAATGACCAATTATTTTATAACATTCTCAATTTCCTCAACAAAACTCCCCCAAGGAAGTATCCTCCAACTATTGCAATATTCTTCACTATTCTCCATTTCCTCAACTATACTACTTCCCATGACTGTATTTTTACTCCCACTTTCTACTTGTTTTTTATTACTATATATTCCTTCTTTTTATGTTTTCATGACTATATGCTACTCCCCATTTGACATCAATAGAAAAGGGTGCAAAAACATTAAGCATTGGTACTACTCCTGAGGTAGAGTAGTCAACCTTTCATTAGTCACTAAGGACTGATGCACTCTTGCTAGATTTAATCAATTTTAGGGAAGGGAATTACTCTCATCTTCTCCCTAAGATACTCAAAAGTATCTTTAGGTAAAGGCTTTGTGAATATGTATGATAGCTGATCTTTTGTACTCACATAGTCCACCATTACTTCTTTCTCTACTACTTTCTATCTTAGGAAGTGATATTTTATCTCAATATGTTTTGTCTTTGCATGCATCACATGGTTGTTTGACATATTGATAGTGCTAGTGTTATCACAATGAATAACAATAGGGTAGACAATCTGAATACCAAAATATTTTATCATCTGATTGATCCACATAATTGTAGAACAATTTAATGTTTTTGCAACATACTCTACTTATGCTTTTGACTGAGAGATACAATTTTTCTTTTTACTTGTCAAAGTAACAAGTCTATCTCCAAGGAATACAACTTGTTTAGAGGTACTCTTTCTATCATCCACACATCCTTCCCAATCTGCATCTGTATATACATGGAGATTTACATTCTCTGAATTAGGTTACCATAAACTATAGTCTAAGGTTCCATTCAAGTATCTAAATATTCTTCTTACTACCATGAGTTGACTTTTCTTAGGTTCTACTACAAATATTCCAACAATACCAACTACATTGTAAATGTCTGGTCTAGTTTGAGTAAGATATATAAGTTTACCAATCATAGATTTATATAAGGTTATGTTGTCTACTAGTGAGTCATCTTCTTTTGAAATATTTCATCCTGTTATCATATGGGTAATTACTAGCTTGCAATCATCCATCTTGAATGTCTTCAAGATATTTTTCACATACTTAGCTTGATTTATGCATATACCTTTGTTTGCCTACTGCACATTCAATCCCAAAAAGTACTTGATAGGACTTGTATCATCTTAAAATGGAAGCACTTCCATGATAAGAGTGTTTATCCCTCTAAGTAAGTGGTCTAGGGTCATGTTAAGCACCTTGCTCAGGTCTTTGCATGTATTTTACTTTCTCCCCAATTTCCACTTCTTTTCTACTTCATTCTAGGTGAAATTAGGGTTAGGATCCTGAGGATTCTCCTTAATTTCCCTCTTCCATGGCTCTATTTTCTAGGTAAAAATTAGAAATAGGTCATCCTAGCCTTCATCATAGTCATTATAGGATTTTGTGCCAATCCCTGGCACCCTGTCCCATTTTGATATCATTTCTAGGTCTTTGGGCATCCTTGGGACCTCATATCCTGATTCTGACTGGATCTAGGCCCAGGGTCAAATTTGAGGTTGATCCCAACTAGGTCAAGATTGAGCTCAAACTTGACTAGGTCAGGATCAAGCTTGAACCTGACTAGGTTAGTCCCAACCTCAATTTTTCCCCCCTCTTTTAAATCTTCAATTTCCTTGATTTTTGGGCATCAAGTTTTAGGGATATTTGTTTTTCGGCCTTTGGGTTCGCTATTTCAGGTTTCAGAATGGTAAATCCTCTAATTGCATTTAATCTAGGTATATTTTCTAAAGGTTAGGACCTAATTGGGATTTAATTCTCCAAGGTGGCCCCTCTAGAGGATTGTGCCCTAGTTCACTATAAAGGGAGGCCTTCCTCTCTCATTTTTTCCATCAAGTTTTCATGCTCAAGCTCTCTCAAGCTCTCAAGGTGATCAAGTGCAAGAATTCATTAAAGCATTCATGTTCTCTTCTCCATCCAAGTTCTCCATTGAAGATGAAGGACTCAAGAATTCAAGCTATTGAAGGGATTTGGTTCAAGCATTCAAGATTCATCATTCAAACCCTAGATCTAGCCATCATGATGGTGTGATCTTCCTTCAAGATCCTTTTTTTCATCTTCAAGATCCATTCATTCTTCCCTCAAGGTGGATTCCAAACATACAATCATGGAGGTTTGATTTACATTTGTTGATGTTATTTTCAAGCTTTCATATCAATATACTTGTTTACATTTGAAATACAATTACATATCTATCAAATTGCATAGCTTCATTGTTAGATCCATTTCTACTACTTTCTAGCATTCTTATTTCAATTTCAATATTAAGGTTGATTCCAAACTGGGGTTTGACCAAGGCAAACCCCCCTAACAAACAAAAAAACCCCTCTTTTTCTTGTAGGTGCAGGTGTGGAACTTCGGATCTGAGATTGGATTTGGATACCCTTTTCAGTGAACTTTCAAGATCTGTGAACAAAATCATAATGGAACTTCAAATAAAGAATCTAGCCTTTGACCTTTTATGAGGGTCAAAGTTGACTTGAGCTCATCTTGGAAAAATATTTCTGGGTTTTCTCCGTCTTGGCATTTCTAGTTTAGAACAAGTTCCAAATTTTCCCAAAAGTATACACAGACTTTAGAATTTGGCATTTTCCAAATCTACCCTAATTTGAGGTTAGTACTTCCCTTTCAATTTCAAACACTTCAATTCCATCATAGGGAAATATAAGGTTTTCTTCCTCTTTCATATTCTCCATAGATTGATTCGATTGTGTATTAACCTTTTGGTTGATCAATTTGGATCTCTCCTTTGGGAATTTGGATTTAGAATTAGATCTCATATTTCCCTCATACATTTTAGGGTGAATCCTATTTCATCTATTGATTTTGGTGAACCCTACATACTTACTCTATTTCTTTTTGGTGTTAGATCATTTGTTTTCTTGCCTTAAGATTAGATTTCTTTTATGCTCTTGCATTTACATTTCAAAAATCCAAAAAAATTGAAAATTTCTTCAAAAATACAAAAACATTTACATTACTTTGTGGAATTATATTCTCTATTGTGTTTGATTTCCTTTTCATGTTTATACAATTTCATTTGAATACATTGGGATATATCTAGATCTATTGGTTATCATGTTGCACAAGTTGTTTCAAACATTTTCCAAAACTTTTGGGATTACACAACATCCTCCTCTTACCTTACCATTGCATGGCGTTACACCTAGCAAGACTTAATCTAGTGCATGTGATGTTTCTTTGTCCACTTTTGAATTACCTTATAAGGATATATTAGAGAAAGACAATGACCTTGATCTATATCTTCATCATATTTCTCTTTGTGGGGATGAGTTGAGGATTGATTATTCTCCTAATAGATGTCCTTCTTCCCCCTCTAGGGATCAAGCTTTAATGACTTATGACACTCCTATAATGCGCTTAATGGATAGAGATGATAATCTTCCTATATGGGATGAACCTTTGGATTTGGATGTTGATTACTCTCTTCCTCATGAAGCCATTGTGGATAATTCTACTGTTTGGGATGAACCCTTGGATAAATACATTGATTTATACTCTCCTTGTGAAGAATTTTTAATACAAAAAAATGACATATTCTCTAAAACACACTTCCCTTATGTGAAAGGAGATGATATTATAGATCCTTCACCTCCATTTGGGATTCCTTCTAGAAATGAGGCATTAGTAGAGAAAGATATGAATTCCCTTAACGCTCTTCCTCTTAGTGGTGATCTTATGGAAAAACACAATCCTACCTCACAATATTTTTACCATAATATTACTTATATCTATTCAAATCCTTTTCCAACTATGGTTCTAAGTGTTCCTCCGGTCTCTTTCATTCATATCACTTCCTACACTTTGACTAGTGTTCCTAAACTTCCTAATCCTAATCCTATCTTTCCTAATCCAATTCCTAATTCTCCATCTTCTATTCTGAGTTCTTCCCACACTTATGTTGAGGTTCAAACTATGGTTTATGATGTAGATGTGCAAAGATTATTCAAAGTACCTTCTCCATATTATCCGATCCATAAAGATAAAAGAAAATAAATTTTTTCTATGAGATTTATTCATAATTTTACCCCTCACTTTGATATAACATAGATCTTTTCTCCTCTAGACTGGGGGGCAAGAGGTATATTTCTTCCTATCTTTTAGAATCCATTATGAGCTTAATTGGTTAAGTTTTCATGGTTTTTATTATGATTTCTTTTCATCCATTGATCTCTTCTATTATTCAAGATATCTTTTCTAGGGCATGTGTTTTGAATAGATATCCCTTGCCTTTCATCCCTAGGGGGCAAGGTTATTTCTTCTCTCTCTTTGTCTAGGGAATTTCTTTCCTTAGCTTAGTGGTATTTGTTTATAGTGCAATATTATTTCATCATATTGATAGATGTTTTGACTATGGATAACCTTCTTATATGAGAAGCTATTATCCTAAGTCGTCACTTCTTCTCTATGTTGCAAATTATATTCTTTATAAACTCTCACCCTTGCTTTGGTGTTAGAGTTGTTTCCCTCATTCCAAAGATTCCTCTTCCTCTTCTATGTAGGGGGCTTGATGATTGAATCTTTTTTCCTTCTATTGAAAGATGATATTTTATTTAGAGCACTCCTCTTTGGTGGGGGTCTTGTTGATAAGATCTTTTTCATCGAGGATCCTTTCCCATGAGTGACATATCCTTTACATGATTATCTATACTCTTGGATGTAGGGGTCAATATTCCTCGCTAAGAATATGGTATACATTTTTTCTAAACAAGATATCTCCTTACATTGTGAAGTAGGTATCCTCTTCCATCTTTGTTCCTACACTTGGGGGGCAAGGATGCCATCTCCTTCTTTTCTATCTTTCTGAGATTCACCTCTTTCATTGGTTAAGAAGTATCTATCTATTATGTGATATCCAATCATACATGAAAATTTTGGTTTGCATTGAGGATCTATGTCCTTGATAACAACCTCTTTTATTGTTTGACATTGGGTTTCCATGGTTGATATATCTCTCACCTTGTAAACTAAATAGTGTGCTATCCCTCATAAGGGTTACTTTCTTTTCATTTCTTGCATGATATCTCTTTGCATTCATCCCTTCCATGGCCTCACAGGAGCTGTGACCTTCTTGGCTTGGACTGGGTGTTGTTTGTGGATATTGTCTTGATGCTGAAGAAGGCTTTATCCTTGTTCTTTTCTTTCCTTAACATGTCAAAATAGTATGTTTTTTCCATATTAAGGAGGGGGCATATATAGGGCCTCCCTTGTACTATAGTTTTTTTTTTTACATGCTAAATCTTGGAAGGTAATGCACATAAGTTGCTAAATCTTGAAAAGACAGGCATTTATATGCTAAATCTTTCGATGGTAATGTACATGAGTTGCTAAATCCTGAGGAGACGTGTATTTTTCAAAAAAATTCAATATGCTAAATCCTCTGAAGGTAATCCACACAAGTTGCTAAATCTTGAAGGGACACGCATTTCCAATTTCAAACATGCTAAATCTTGGAAGGTAACACACATAAGTTGCTAAATCCTAAAGAGAAATGCACCTATATGCTAAATCTTTTAAAGGTAATGCACATAAGTTTCTAAATCCTAAGGAGACACACATTTCATATTCATAGTGATACAAGAAGGTGGATCTATGGGTATTCTAGAAGTTGTCATAAGACACATTACAATTGCAAGCACAGTTTATGGGTGAACTTGTTGGGCTCTCCCTCTAGGGTGATTCATGGTAAGGTGGGCATCTTACTAGGTGAGGTAATCACTCTTTTCCCTCTCTCTCTTTTCGCTTTCATGCTAGTAGGACTGGATCATGAAGCTATGTCATTTATAGTGTTGTTCTTGTCTTTCTTATGTAAACATTTATGCTTTTATGATAGCTTTCCAAATATGATATTAGTTTGAGAAATATTTCTTAGTGAGGTTTCTTATTCTAATTGATTTGGGTTATTTAGTACTAACCCTTGTTCTTTTCATACCCTCATGCATGTATGTCGAGTTAGAATCCTTAGTCTGGGGGCTTGTGTCCTTAACTAAGAGTTATTTTATCTTGTTGTGAATCCACTTGGATCTCTTTTTTCTTCTCCTTTACCAAGAGTTTGCATCGAGTCCATACTCTTGATAAAGTGGGGGCTTAATGTATCATCTTAAAATGGAAGCACTTTCATGATAAGAGCATTTATCCCTCTGAGTAAGTGGTTTGGGGTCATGTTAAGCACCTTGATTGGGTCTTTGAATGTATTTGGCTTTCTCCCCACTTTCCACTTCTTTTCTGCTTCATTTTAGGTGAAATTAAGGTTAGGATCCTGAGGATTCTCCTTAATTTCCCTCTTCCATGGCTCCATTTTATAGTTAGGAATAAGAAATAGGTCCTCTTGGCCTTCATCATAGTCATTATAGGATTATGTGCCTATCCTCAGTATTCTATCCCATTCTAATATCATTTCTAGGTCTTCAGGCATCCCTGAGACCTCATGTCCTGATTCTGACTAGATCTAGGCCCAGGGTCAAATTTGAGGTTGATCCTGACTAGGTTAGGATTGAGCTCAAACCTGACTAGGTCAGTTCTAACCTTGATTTTTCCCCCCTCTTTCAAATCTTCAAATTCCTTGATTTCCAAGCATCGAGTTTTAGGGATATTTATTTTCCTGCCTCCAGGTTTGCTATTTCAGGTTTCAGAATGGTAAATCCTCTAATTACATTTAATTTAGGTATATTTTCTAAAGGTTAGGACCTAATTGGGATTTAATTCTCCAAGGTGGCCTCTCTAGAGGATTGTGCTCTAGTTCACTATAAAAGGAGGCCTTCCTCTCTCATTTTTTCCATCAAGTTTTCATGCTCAAGCTCCCTCAAGCTCTCAAGGTGATCAAGTGCAAGAATTCATTCAAGCATTCAAGTTCTCTTCTCCATCCAAGTTCTCCATTGAAGATGAAGGACTCAAGCATTCAAGATTCATCATTCAAACCCTAGATCTAGCCATCATGATGGTGTGATCTTCCTTCAAGATCCTTTTTTTCATCTTCAAGATCCATTCATTCTTCCCTCAAGGTGGATTCCAAGCATACAATCATGGAGGTTTGATTGACATTTGTTGATGTTATGTTCAAGATTTCATATCAATATACTTGTTTACATTCGAAATACAATTACATATCTATCGAATTGCATAGCTTCACTGTTATATCCATTTCTACTACTTGCTAGCATTCTTATTTCAATTTCAATATTAAGGTTGATTCCAAACTGAGGTTTGACCAAGGCAAACCCCCCTAACAAACAAAAAAAACCCCTCTTTTTCTTGTAGGTGCAGGTGCGAAACTTCAGATCTGAGATCAGATTTGGATACCCTTTTCGGTGAACTTCTGAGATTTGTGAACAAAATCAGAATTGACCTTCAAATAAAGAATCTAGCCTTTGACCTTTTATGAAGGTCAAAGTTGACCTGAGCTCATCTTGGAAAAATATTTCTGGGTTTTCTCCGTCTCAGCATTTCCAGTCCAAAATAGGTTGCAGATTTTCCTGAAAGTATACACAAAATTCAGAATTTGGCATTTCCCAAATCTGCCCTAATTTGAGGTTAGTACTTCTCTTTCAATTTCAAACACTTCAATTCCATCATAGGGAAATATAAGGTTTTCTTCCTCTTTCATATTCTCCATAGATTGATTTGATTGTGTATTAACCTTTTGGTTGATCAATTTGGATCTCTCCTTTGGGAATTTGGATTTAGAATTAGATCTCATATTTCCCTCATACATTTTAGGGTGAATCCTATTTCATCCTATTTAGGACCAATCGTGCTCATTTCAAATTCTCTCTACATCTCCTTAGCAAATTCTACACTAAGATTATCATTACCACCAAATATAATGTCTTTACAAAATATAGCAACTAACAATAGTCCATCAAATGTATCTCTTATGAATAAGTTACAATCTATTGCTCCTTTCTTGAATCCAATCTTGGTCAAGTAGCAATCAAGTCTTTTGATACCAAGCTCTAGGGGCTTACTTAAGTCCATAGAGGGCTTTCTTCAATCTGCATACCATATCAGGTTTATCTGATAAAATAAATCTTTCTGGCTACTCAATTTATACTTCTTCCTTCAACTCTCCATTTAGGAATGCTGACTTAACATCCTGTTGGGAATATTCTTAAAATTCTGAGGTTTTTTGTCCATTCTGATGGGTTAATCCTATGGTCTGTAAAGTTTCCTAGGTCTAGGTGTCGGAGTTCTTCAAAAAATTGACATAACCCTATTTCAAAATCCTTACCCTAGGTCTTGTCCTTGAAGAGTTTTGAATTTATGTAAAAAACCCCCCAAAATGCTTACCACTTTCAAAATAAATCCTAAGTCATTTTCTTTATTCCTTTTCAAGCGTTACTTTTTTAAAGTCACTTAAGTCCATTAAAGAGCACATGCATTTTTTTTTTAATACGCGGGGGTTATATTTTTCCTAAGTCTAGAAAACCAGTGGTATAAATAACATTTTCCTATGTTTTAAGTTCATCCAACCGTGAATCTTCAACGAAGATCTAACGGTGGTCGCGTGTTCGCATGGAATCTTTTAAGCCATGTGAACATGTGAAATGGCCATTGATCTTATAACAAAAGCTGGATGTGGAGATCAGTGGGACCATTAACAAGTATCTTACAACTGGCGGCTTTCTATTTGTCGAGATCAGTGGGGCCGGTGATAGAAGAATCTCTGAGGTTTTAAAATAGTAAAGGGAAGATCAGACGGCTGTCATATAATCACATGTGATCTTTTAAGCTATGCGATTATGTGATAGGCCATTGATCTTGCATTGAATCAAGTGCAATTCTTTGGTAAAACCTTTTGACAGATGTGCATAAATGAAGTCTTCTCATTGGTTAGCTTCAGCAAACACCGGTGCTCGAAAAGAGAGAAAGTACCTGACATTCTGCCAGGTGTCGCAAACGTGGAGTTTCTTTATTGACAAAGGCAAGGTGGGACCAGCAGTTTAAAAGAAGACAGTGATAGTTAGTGGTAATGGGTTTTCACATGTTCACATAAGCTTCTTTTAAGCTATGCAATCATGCGAAAAGCATTTCATGTTAACGAAGGAAAGTTACAAGAGACCACCAGGAATAGAAAGGTAGTGTGACGGTTAGTCGCATGTTCGCATGAGTGTTTTTTAAGCCATGCGATCATGTGATAAGCCATTGGATCATCTGCTAATGAGGATCAATGGTTCTCATTCAAATTGAAGGTAAAATGGTGTGAAGTAAGGTTTCCCATTGAAGAAGTGACAGTTCGCTCTTCTGGAGGAGTAATTGTTTCAATCATGATGAATTAATTGTTGACAGGACTACTTTAAGTGGCTCATATATCAGTATTTTGTGCACTTTCAGAAGCACAAAGAGATCAAAATTTGTAGAGATTCAGGTGTGAAGATTTCTGAGGATTGGCTACTTTTCCAGGGTGGTTTCTGAGAAAAAAGGTTGGTAAAATTCTTGTGCGATTTGCTTCCTTATTGAAAGAATCATAGTTTTGAGTTTAGTCTATCGTGCAAGAATTTCTGTTAAAATAAACCTTAAAATGGCCCCAAGGAAAGAATTTTTGGGTAAAGTAGAGTATAGTGAAAGAGGTTTGCACGAGGATTTATTGCAGTTACTTCCTAGCTCTTCCACTACCCCGGTGAAGAGTAAGAGTTTGATTCCCAAAGACCCTAGGGTAAAAATAGCAGAAGGTTTATATGATATGACAAGTTTTATTAGAGAGGCCAAGATTGGTACTATCAACGCAAGAGGTGACTCTGATACCACAGGACTGGAATTGTTCAAAGTAGGTTTTAGTCAGAGAAATGCCCCTCATCCTGCAAGCAATATATGGCAATCTGACTTAGGAAAACTTGTCGTGCCTGGTGTCTTTTTAGATGTAGATTTGATGACCTAGGTTGCAAAAAATTATGATCCAATCACTAGAGAAATTAGGGATGCAAAGGGGGTGTTATTGTTTAAGGTTTTAGCTGAAGAAATCAGGAAGGTGTTCGGATTGAGTGAACCATCAGAAAGTTTCGAAAGCATTAACTTTGAAGAATTAAGGCAAGTTTATAATGCACAAAGGAACTATTATAGAGGCAAGTTGTTGAAGGATTTTTGCACAAAAATTGGGAAAATGGTTGTTGTGGGGTAGAACACTCCGGAGCCTTTTAAAATAGAATAGTTTGATCTCAGAGCTAGGGGTGCATATTGGTCATTGTGTCAAGTTTTTGGAGAGGATGTTAGTGATGGGATGCCAATACACTTGATGTTCATGATGATCCAAATTTTACATGCACACGTGTCTATCACTTTTGATTTTGCTCCTTTCATTGCTGAATTAATCCATAATGGATTAGTAAAGATTCAAAAGAATGAAAGTGATAGACCCTTTGGCTGGTACTCTTTCATAATGTACATATTTTTGTTCAAAGGAGCAAGCTATTTTGAACAAGAAATGGAATTGGTGAGAAAGAAGGATGGTGAAGACATGCCAGTCCAACTATGGAGCCTCACAATGACCTGGGATAAAAAGGATCACAGTTTTATCAATTTTGATAAACATTTTGCAGCTAGACTCAGGAAGTTGTTTGTTTTAGATAACCCAAGAATCCCAACAATGTTAGCATAGCTTGTTAGGCCAATCTAGTTTGCCAAGAACTTGAACATCATCCACAATTGGGGAGATGTTATTTTCTACAATGTATCAACTGTTATCAGATTGTATGGTTTCAAGGGGACCCCTTTTATACTACCCTATCAAGTACCCCTTAGGATTGGAATTGCAGAGTTTTTGAGGCAATTGGGTGATATTGAGGAGTGTGCCCTCAATGGGAAAGGCAAGGGAACTTTATTCCCAAATGTTACCATTGCCCATCAATTCATAATTACCAAGGGTGGATGGGTCTACATGGATAAAATTCTGGCTCCGTACCATATGGCTACTGCAGTTGCTAGAATAGAAAATCCAGAAGGTTTTTATAATGAAATGTTTAAAAAGAGAGCCAAGTGTGCCATGATCAACCACATTTTTAATTTCCCTGAAGACATCATCAGGAATGTAGCTAAAATATAGGAACAAGAGGTCATGAAAGAAAAATGGTTGGTATACAAGAAAACACTAGATTTTATCCAGCAATTTGATTCAGGATGGGATCCCCTGAAAAGCATAACTCCAATGGGGAAGAAAATAGACACTCTCATGAATTTTTTTCAGGATGTTTTCCAGACTTTAAATGAGAAGAAGGAAAAAGTGATGAAGGATGATCCAGAAAAGGCTAGACAATTGTTGAGTAAGCCTGTGTTTGCAAAAGGGTTACCCCTGGGGAGATATGTGGTACAAAAGAAGACTGGTTACAATGTGGTGATACTAGAACAGAGCTAGAAAAAGTAGATGGATAAAAGGGATATCCCATCAACCTCACAACAGGTTGGAAAATAAAAGGAAATTGTGGAGATCCTCGATTCTCCTCCTCAGATTGCTGAGGATATTGTTGATTCTGCACCCCCATCAAAAAGGAAAAGGTTGGAAGAGAGACCTATTCATGTGGAAGAGGAGTCCTCCCCATCACAATCTCCTATAAGAATTTTTGATGACCAAGAGATTGCAGAACAAGTGCAACAAGTAGATGCTCTAGGTCAAATCTTCATGACTTATGAAGAAGTGAATGAGGGAGTGCTAGAGCTACCAGAAGAACCTAAGTTGGATCTAACAGTAGGGGAGTTAGCAGGTACTGAATTGGACCCTATAATCAAGCAAGCTTGTGAAGAGTTTTTGGTTGATGACACTTTTGTTAAAACTAGGGCCTTTATGTAGTTTCTTTGGAAATTAAACATCAAGCAATTTTAGGAAATCTGTGAGAAGAGACATGAAGTGAATCCGGATAAGGATTTACAAGTTATAGAGGAAGAAGTGAAAATAGAGATGACTACAAAGTTCAAACAAATCACTCCAGAATAGGGAAGAGATATGGTAAAGATGTCAGGAGTACTGATCCTCCCAGAATGGGATATAGCTGATGCAGTAGTGTTTGATGCAGTCAGAAAACAAACCACTCCTCTCCATAGGACTCTAGAAGAAGTAGAACAAGCTGTTAAAGGAGTCACTTTCAGTGATAATCATCAAGCATTGGTGATGTGGTCTTTGAGGAAGAATGAAAGTGATAAAGGAAAGCAAATTGTCAAAGATGACCTCTCAGGGAGTTTAATTGTGAGAAGAGTTACTAATACATCTTTGGTGGAGGCATCAGGTATGGTAATGGCCATGACACAATTAACAGCAAAGGTGGTAGAAAAGGAAGGTAGAGAGAAAGATGAACTCACTGCAAAATTGGAAACAGTCTTGAAGGTTTATGGTGAGATGAAATAGGAGATTCTTGAGAGAGATATTCTGATTGCAGATTTAAGAAAGAAATTGGGAGAACAGGGCCCAATACAATTATCAGAACAAATTTAGATAGCTTCCTCCTCTGCAAGGCCTTCCTCATTAAGCCCCATTATTGAACTTCCCCCTTCCCCTTCTCCTCCTTCCATGGATGAAGAAGATGTTGATCAAAGGGTAAAAAATAAGTTAGATGATAAGATAAAAGGTGTTGTGTCACATTTTGTTGCCAAGGTGAGACCTAAAGAAATATACAAATTTGCAAAACAATTGGTAGATGTCTTAGTGACCTTTCAGAAAGAGGTGGCAACTGTGGACAAAATTTTGGAAAGATGGACTACAAGGAAAGACACTCTGAGGTCATGGTTTGATCGAAATAAGGATCAGTGTGTTGTAAATATTGAGCTTGCAAGTACTTACAAGGTTATCAAGGATCTTTTTGATTTTGAGGTAAACAGGGAGAGTATAAAGAGAAGGTCATAAATCTTAAGAACAAGATATTTCCAGGATGATTTCCAAATTTTCCCTGGTCTTATCAAGGCAGATGGGGTAATCAAGGATAAAGGTCAATGGATGGAGAAAATAGATAGACGAGTGCTGACTAAAATAAATGACATTCTTGGTATAGATGATAATACCCCATTTGTACATTTTATTGAACTCCTCCAGGATGCTAGGTTACATTTTGCTAATGTGAGAATAGAGATTCATCAGTTGGTTGCTGAGTGGGAAAAGTTATCCCCAAAGAAAGATGAGGTCCTTGCCTTTCATTGGCCAAGTGAAGAAACCTACATGACTTGGGAATCCATGTATCTGTTAGGAAATTCAGAAGAAAGGGAAATCAGGTGAAGAGGCGGCAGGTGTTAGTATCCCAAACTTTTGAAAGTCAAGGTAAAAGGGACAAAAATGTCAAACAAGTTGTCATAGACATGAATGTGACACCTGGCCAAATAGAGTTGCAGATGGCATCTGATCCAAAAAATGAGGGAGAGCAAGTTTCAAACAAAGAATGATGTAAATTAGCTGGATGGCGGTCATCATTCATGCAACAAATTTAGCAACTGCTCTGAAATATCTTTAGACAACGATGCCACCTGTGGGACTGTTGGAAATAGATATTTGTAATCTGTTGTTGCAAACAACTTTCCCGATTTGTAATCTTGTTTTTAATGCAAGATCTTTTAACAGCCATCCGAAGCTTGTTGCATCCTTTTGGAGGATTCCAAGATGGCTAATTGGTATAAGTAGTAGGTCCTTGTTCATTTCAAAGGAGGTTGAGAAATATACTGTAGAGGCTTAATGCCATTGTTGAAATCTTAGAATATTTTATCAGATTTTGAAGTGTATTAATGCAGTGAGATTTTATTGGAATATAAAAGAATTCCCTTGCATGATTTCAATTGTCTTCTTGTTTGAATTATATGGCTTTTGTATATTGAATCTATAAGGTAGTTTTGATATACCATTTACAAGGTATCTGTGATTTTAATCTCTAGCTCCTTTCAAGGAAAGGGTAATGTCTTTAGGTTAATTTCTGAGAGCTTAGGAATTTAGCAAGAATTTGATGATCAAACATGTTTCAGAGAAGATGAATTGTAAGGCACTTCACCTGGGATTTGTTTGTGTTTCATTTAGAATATTTTTGTAAGTATATATTTCACTATTTGACTCTATACCCAAAGATAAGGCACTGGTCTATCCTCGATCTGCAGAGATCTCACCCTCAACAATTTTCAAATAATAATTTACTTTCGTGTATATTTTGAGTGACTGAGAAGATAAAGTTTATATCAAGGATATAAAATATTATTGTGATCCTTTCAAGAAGTAGATCTAAAAGGGGTTAACCTACCTGAGTTCAAAGCTTGAAAAGAAGGAGTTTATCCTTGTCACACTTGCCATTTTTCTACAAATAAACGTCTGCTTCCATTAATATATCATCATGGAGCATTAAGTCTGAATATAGGTACACCCGCCTAGGTTTGTGGAGCCCGAAGTAGAAGGAGGATGTGGTCCTTATCAATTAGCCTTTTCCCTATGATAATCCAGAGTTGAGAACCCGAGAGTCAAGTTTGAAAACTATATTGGCGATTCTACATGAAAAAGAGCTAACACATCCATCTAGTATACCTTTAAGTTCTTGAATGTAGCATAAGCTACAAAAAAATTTATGGCTTCCAATCTGCTTACAGGGGAAAATGTATTTGAATAATCAATTCCTTCTCTTTGTGCATACCCTTTACATACTAATCTAGCTTTGTTTCTTACTACTATTCCATCTTCATTCATCTTATTTCTGAATATCCACTTGGTTCCAATCACATTATTATCACTAGGCCTAGGGAACAATTCCCATGTATCATTCTTAATTATTCCATCTATCTCTTCTTTCATTGCTTCATGCCAATCTAAGTCATTACATGCATCTTCAAAACTTAAGGGTTCTGTTGGGTATCTTCTTAATTTTCTAAATTTCTTGTCCAACTTTCGGTTCTTGCTTTCTTGTTCTAATCTTGTGGTTATAGCTGTCAGAATGTTCTCAAAATTTTGTCACAGACTTGTTAGGTTTTCTTGTCTTAGGTCTTGTTTTTGAGAAGGCACAAATTCTTCAAAAGTATAAAAACCCTAAGTTTGGCCTTTCTTTTTTTTAAGCCCTAAGCTGTCCTCTTAGTTTTCTATTTGAAGGTTACTTTTTGAAAGCCCACTTAAGTTCATGTTGAGAGCACGTGCTTTAAATATCCTTTTCTTTGAGTCAAGTAGCCCTCTGATTTAATTATTTTATCCTATGTCCTTGGTGCTTAGAAATTTGGCAAAATGGCGGTGTTTTAAAGTCTTGTCGCATGGTCGCATAAGCTTGTTAAAGCCTTATGCGACTATGCGACTAAGTTTTAATCTTGCGATTAATGAAGCGGCAAAGTGGTGGGACCATGGGTGAAGGTGCTCAGCCAATAATATCTAAATGGCTGGCGGTCTCCTAAACAGCTGGCGGTCTCTTAAACGGCTGGCGGTCTCTTAAACGGATGGCGGTTTCTTAAAGGCTGGCGGTGTTTTAAAACATAGTCGCATGATCGCATAAGCCTCCAACAAGCTTATGCGACCATGCGACTGAGCTTTGTGCTTAACTTTGAATGCTAGCGGATAAAGTGTGGAGGCTAGTCGCATGGTCGTGTTAACCTCCAATAGCCTATGCGACCATGCGACCAGCATGTATTTGAAAAGGGGTAACCACTGAGGGATCACCGCCGGAAGGGATGTAACATTGAAGGCTAGTCACATGGTCGTGTTAGCCTCCAAATAGCCTATGCGACCATGCGACTAAATTATACGATCGTCTGTCAAGAAAAATCTACGGCCAGATTTCAAATTGAAGGTGAAGTGGGTGGCAAGTCCAGGCTAGCAATAGTTTCATCTCCTGCAGAATTAATGACTAAATCATGCGAGGTAAAGTGCCAAAATAATTGTGAAGTGATTGCAAATATTTCAGAATCTAGTTTCACTCAGAGAACTATAAGGACACAAGAGATTTGTAGAGAGCTCAGCGAATTGAGTTGCAGAGATTGATTCTCATGTTCTTGGGTTGATAAAACAAGGTTGGTTACTTCTGGGCTTTCTTGTTTGATTAAAAAGAGTTGTTTTGTCACCATTTTTCTTTTGCGCCGAAGTACGTTAAAAGTTTCAAATCCCAAAATGCCACCAAGAAAAGAGCTCTCTGGTGAAACTGATTATTTGAAAAGGGGTCTTCATGAAGATTTGTTACAAATGTTTCCCAGTTCAAAAGTAAATTTGACCAGTGTAAAACAACTAACACCAAAAGAGCCTAGGGTGAAAGTGGCGGATGGGTTGTATGACACAGGAAATTACATTAAGGATGCTACGGTCGGTTTTCTTAATGCAAGTGGTGTTTCTGACTTTACTGGGCTCACATTATTTATAGTTGGATTTAGTCAGAGAAATACTCCTGTTCCTGCTTGTAACATATGGGAAAATGACTTGGGTAAGCTTGTAGTGCCAGGAGTTTTTATGGATGTAGATTTAATGACCGAAATTGCTAAGAACTATGACCCTATCACAAAAGAGATTAGAGGTGTTAGAGGGCAAAAACTGTTAACAATTTCAGCTGATGAAATTAGAACTGTTTTCAAATTGAAAGACCCTTCACCTATCTTGGAGCCAATTGATTTCAAAGAATTAGGTGAGGTTTATGAGGCACAGAAGCATGTCTTCAGAATTGGCCCGGTAAAGGATTTTTGTACCCGAATTGGAAGAATGATTGTCACAGGATTAGGTGCACAGGAGTTGTTTAAAATAGAGTATTTTGATGTTTTGGCAAGAGGTGCTTACTGGTCTTTGTGTCAAGTTTTTGGGGAAGATGCAAGTGAAAAAATGCCCCAACACTTGATGTATATGGTAATCCAGGTGTTGCACCCACATTTGTCAGTTACTTTTGATTATGCCCCTGTCATTGCTGATTTAATCCATGATGGATTAATAGGGATTCAAAAGGGTAAAGTTAGTAGATCCTTCTGCTAGTACTCTTTTATGATGTACATGTTTCTGTTTAAAGGTTCTGATTATTTTAAAAGGGAAATGGAACTATCTAAGCAGAGAAATGGTGAAGATATGCCTGTACAGTTGTGGAATTTAAACATGACATGGGACAGAAAGGATAGCAGTTACATACAATTTAACAAGTATTTTGCAGCCAGATTAAAATTATTCTTTGTGCATGACAGTCCTAGAGTCCCTGCTGCCCTAGCTGAAATTGTCAGGCCACTCCAATTTGCAAAGGACCTCAACATTGTGCATAATTGGGGTGATTTTATTTTCTATCCTTATTCAACTATTTTCAGATTATATGGCTATAAAGGAACTCCTTTTATTTTGCCTTTCCAAGTTCCTCTCAAGATTGGTATTGCAGAATTTTTTAGGCAATTGGGGGATATTGAGGAAAATAGTATTGCTAAGGGTAGAGGAACTCTGTTCCCAAATATCACAATTGCCCATCAATTTATAATCACAAAAGGTGGATGGCTCAATATGCACAAGATCTTGGAGCCTTATCATTTGACTACTACAAGTGCCAGGACAATAGACCCAGAGGGTTTTTTCAATGATATGTTTAGGAGAAAGGTCAGATGTTCAGCAGTGAACCACATTTTCAATTTCCCTGAAGACATCATCAGGAATACCCCAGGATTACAAGATCAAGAAGTTAGGAAGGAAAAGTGGTTAGTATATAAGAAAACTTTTGATTTTGTAAAACAATTCGATCCTACATATGACCCTATAGGCAGTATAAGTCCTATGGGGAAGAGAATAGACACTCTAATGGGTTGTTTCCAAGATATTATTAAAACTCTGGAAGAAAAGAAGAGAAGAGCCATGGAGGAAAACCCTGAGAGGGCTAAGGCATTGTTGGGAAAAAATATATTTACAAAGATTTTGCCTCCTGGCAAGTACATGGTGCAAGAAAAGACTGGTTATGGTGTAGTTGTCCCTGAATCTGAAATAAAAGAGCAGAGGAAAGGAAAGGCAGATATCCCTTCTTCATCAAAGCAGGGTAAGAAAATTATAGATTTAACATAGGATCAACCAGATGAGGACATCTTGGATTTTTCACCTCCCACAAAGAAACAGAGGATAGAGGAGAGGCCACAGGATCCAGAGGATCAATACTCTCCTTCACAATCACCTTTAAGTATTAAAGATGATCGAGAAGTCATAGAGAAAATGCAACAAATGGGATCTCAGGGTCAAATATTCATGACTTATGATGAAATAAATGAAGGAATTCCTGAGCAACCAAAAGAGCCTGAATTAGGCTTAACAGCAGAGCAACTTGCAGGAACAGAGTTGGATCCCGTCATCAAGTTAGCATGTGAAGAATTTTTGGCTGATGATGCTTTTGTGAAATCCAGGGCCTTTTTGCAATTTTTATGGAAAATGAATATCAATAAATTTGAAGAAACCTGTGAGAAGACACATAAGGAAAACCCTGATGTTGATATTAAGGTTATTGAAGATGAAACCAGGAAAGAAATGATAGATAATTTTGAAAAGATTACTCCAGAACAGGGAAGAATAATGGTAAAGAATGCAGGAGTATTAGTCCTCCCTGAATGGGATATAGCTGATGCAATTGTCCTTGATGCAATTAGGAAACAAGTTACACCTGCATACCAAACCAGGGAAGAGGCAAAGCAGGCTGTCAAAGGAGTTGCATTCAGTAATGACCATCAAGCCTTGGTTATATGGTCACTGAAAAGGGATGAGGAAAATAAAGGAAAGCAATTGATTAAAGATAATGTTTCTGGTGGTCTTATAGTCAAGAGAGTAATGGATACTTCAGCAATAGAAGCATCAAAAATGGTTGTAGCAATAGCTCATCTTGCGGAGAAGGTGGTTGAAAGAGAAGCTAAGGAGAAAGAAGAGTTAACAAGAAAATTTGAAGAAATAATGAGGGCATATGAAGAGCTGAGACAAAAAATATTTGAAAAGGACAAAATAATTGATGACTTAAGGAAAAGGTTGGGTGAAGGAAGTCCAGTCCATATACAACAACAATTGCAAATTTCTTCCTCTGCTGCTGGTCCTTCCTCATCAAGTCCCATCATTGAGTTTCCTATGTCTCCTCTTCCCCCTTCCTTAAGTGGTGATGATGCAGAGATGAAAGGATAGAAAAAGTTTGAGAAAAGAGTACAAGATACTATTCATCATCTTGTTAGAAATGTCAGACCCAAAGAAGTTTACAAGTGTGCAGAGCAATTGTCTGACATTTTGCTTTCTTTTGATAAAGAGGAGAATACAGTAGGCCAAATTTTGGATACATGGGTACCTAGGGAGAATGTTTTGAAAACTTTAATTGGATCAATTAAAGACCATGATTCCAAGTACCCCGAATTAGCTAGTACTTACAAAATTGTTAAGGCCCTCCTAGATTTTGAAGTAGAAAGAGAGGAGGTAAAAAGGAAGACAGCTCTTCTAAGGGTGAGATATTTTCAAAGTGATTTCCAGATATTTCCTGGTCTAGTTAGATCAGATGGAACATTAAAAGAGAAGGGAAAATGGTTTGAGCAAATTGAACATAAAATGTTGACCAAAATAGAAGATGCTATACACACTGAGGATACTCTTCCTTTTGTACAAACAATGGAAATGCTACAGGATGCTAGGGTACATTTTACCAAGGTAATGACTGAAGTACATCCAGTAGTGACTAAATGGAAGAAAATCCTACCAAAAAGGGATGAAATTCTAGCTTTTGATTGGCCTACTGAGGATATTTTTTCAGTTTGGGAAACAACACTTTTGTCAGAAGAAAGTAGAGAAGAAGACACATCATCTGAGGATGAAATGGATGCCACCACTCCAGCTCTTTAAAGAAACAAGCATTTATGTAACATGTGGCAGAGGGCAAACAGTTTGGAAGTGTTAACAAGAAAATATCCATTCTAGCATTTTGTCCTTTTAGAAAAAGAAGATGAGTAAGATGCAGTTGGCCCCTGATCCAGAATATGAGGGAGAGCGTGTCCACACAAAGGATGATGTAGGTTAGCTTGTAATGGCGGTCATCATTCACGTAAGAAATTTAGTAACTACTCTGAAGTATCTACAGACAAAGGGGCCACCTGTGAAAGTTGTTAAGGACAATTGAAAGTGTGCCTTACTATTTTTGTCTTATTTCTTTCTGTTTGTACTATTTTTTGTTTTTAGTACAAAGATCTTTTGAGATCCATCCGAAGCTTGTTGCATCCTTTCAAGGATTCCAGGATGGCTGATCAGTATATATAGGATTTCTTGCTCATTCTTACCGGTTGGAAAATATTTTGTAAAGGAGAGGTCTGAAATATAGAACCTGATTTTCTGTGAAATCAAGGAAAATTGTACGAATGCATTTTATCAATTAATACAAATACACTGGAGTTCTGTTACTAAAATTTGATTATCTTTACATGTGGAGTGTTTTAGTTTCTTTATGCATTTAAATTGTAAGACAGTTTAAATACATCTTTTACAAGGTGAATGTAGGGGTTGATCTTAAGTATCTTTCAAGGAAAGAGTAAAATCTTAGGGGAGGTCTCTGGGAATTGAATATCTATATGTGGATTTGATGACAGGTGTAGGAACAGAAACAATGATATGTTAGGCATGTCATTGGAGTTTCATTGTATTCGCTTTAATAGATATATGTGAAGGTAGAGTTCGACTCTGATGCCCAGCGGATAAGGGACTGGTTTTAGATCCACTTACATTGGTTTACCATCCAATATATAATTGATTGACATTTTACTTTATATGCATAATTTCCAGACTTGAGTCATATTATGACAAGTTCATAAATATGTATTTCAGTGCTTTGAAGAAGCAATAAATGAGGTTAACCCTTCCCTGAGTTTAACTCTAAAAGGAAGAAGGATGAATATCCTTAAGCCATTGTATCGTGTTGCTATTTTTATTATCTATATCATGATGTTGTGTATCAGGATGATTTGGGTTATACTCAGAGTTTTAGCAACTTATTGAGTTAGAATTTGAAGGCAGTAACAAAGTAGTGAAGGAGCAAGTTCTCAATTCAGAGCTCAGTTGAACGTTGAATTGATAGAGGTACACCCGCCTGAGTATATATTACTCAAAGTGAAGAAGGTCTTAACCTTAATACCTTAGTAGTTTGTAACTTGCTAGGTTACAGCCATTGGGATTATTTGACTATTTGATTAATCTACAGGTTCAAACACTAACAGGTTCAATCTGTGATAGTAAACATACCTCTTGATTTCCTATGGAACCTTTTTCTTTTGATCTTGTCATGAGTTTATTGCTCTGATCTCCAATGATGTCTTTATTTGAATGATATATGGATGTGAATTTAGGAACATTAGGAGTGACTTTCTCATCAGATGTAATTGAGATTCTTCTTCACTTGTTTCAGGGTCATTGAATAACAAATCAGTGTTGTCAAACATTTCTTCAACAACTGCTTCACTACTGGTAGGTCTAGGTTCCTCTTCAATAATAGGTTTATATTCATGGTAACTCTCTTGATTCACAAACTTCTCATCAATCATAACATGATAAATTTCACTGATATTCTTCAATCTTAGATTAAAACATCTATAATCTTTTCTTTTAGTAAAGTAACCAAGAAAAATACCTTCATCACTTCTTGCATCAAACTTGTGAATTGCTTCATCTCTCTTGATGTAGCACTTGCTTCTAAAGATTATAAAGTATTTTACTATAGGTACATTCCCAAACCATAGCTCATAAGGTGTTTTGTCTGTGCATGGCCTTAATTGAATTCTATTGATAGTATAGACTGCAATATTGACCGCATCTCTCCAATAGGTGTGTGCGACCTTTCCTTCAATCATGATGGTGCACACTATGTCAAGAATGATCCTATTCCTTCTCTCTACAATTCCATTCTACTGAGGAGTTATAGGGGCACTTAGCTATCTCTTTATCCCATGTTCTTTGTAGTACTCATAAAATATGTCAGAGGTGAATTCTCCTCCTGAGTCTGATCTCAGACATTTAATCTTCAATCCAAACTCATTTTCAACCTTAGCTTTTATTTTAAACATGTCAAATGCTTCTAATTTGTCCTTTAACAATGCAACCCACATCATTCTAGAATAATCATCAATGAAAAAAATGAAATGTCTTTCACCATAGTATGATCTTGTTCAAGTTTGTCCACATAGGTCTGTATGTATAAGATCCAACTTGTTCTCTGCCAAATTGTGCTTGCTTCTAAATGAATTCCTTACATGATTTCCCATCACACATTCCCTATATATTGCATCAACTAGTTTTGCAATGCTAGGAAGATCTCTTACTACCTTTAGATTACTTATCTTTACTTTGTTATCAAAATTGATATGACATAGTCTTTTGCACCATAACCAACTGTCATCTACTTTAGCAACAAAACAACTTGCTTCAGGATTAAGATGAAAAACATTACCTTTAGTCTTTGATCTTGATGCAATCATTTCTCCTTATTTGTTATTAATGATGCATTTATTATCTTTGAACTCCAACCGGTAACCTTTGTCAAGCAACTGTCCAAAACTAAGTAGGTTATGCTACAAACCATTAACATATAGAACATCATCAATGTTGTTCTTTCCATCTAGGGTGATGGCTCCTCTACCAATAATAGGTTTAGGAGTGTTGTCTCTAAATCTAACCATGCCTCCTTTATATCTATCAAGATGTACAAATCTATCTTTGTCTCCTATTGTGAGGCCTCACCCCGTGACATTAGCTCATATCAGATTTATTTTCCATATTTAGACTCATGATGACACTTTCATGTTATTTTATTGATGGACTATTGAGACAGGGACATTATGATGCTATGTGATGATTTATGTTATGTGGTGATTGATATAGGACTCTTGCTATGATGCTATTAGTAGATTAAGGATAGTAATAATTGATACATTCTTGGTTTATACATACATGTTATCTTGAAGATAAATTATGATATAAAAATTCATGGAATGAATCATGGTTATTATGATGGATGGAATATTATGTATCATTTTTATCTTGATTTTATGAGCTTTAAAGTTGCTATATTGATGTTAAAATGTTATGATATATTGTAAAATATAATTGGAAATTGTGATGAATCAAAATGTGATTTTGATGCATTTTTAATTTCATGTATAGGTATTTGATATTTAACTTTTCATGAGCTACTGATGCTTTGTCAAGTGTGCAGGTAGGCCCATGGAAATACCAGGGAAAACAAAGATGGATAAATTGTGAAAACCCTGTTAAGCCAAGGTTATCTCCTAGGGGAGAAATTAACCTTGTTGTGAAGTATTAATTTTGTAACATGATGTATGAATGTTAATTGTGGTATTATGTTTTCTTTTACTTCATTATTAGTCTACTAGGCATGCCATGTGTATTGTTGTCATGTGAGTTATTTGTGGTGTCAATTGACACATGTCTCATGAGTTGGCATGACCAAGTAGTTAATGTGGTAGTGGTCTCTAATTTTAGGATGTCATGAATGGATTCTCTTTCATTTTCGGATTTATGCTTTGAGTGGTCTTTGGAGTGGGTTTTTATGGTCATTTATGTTAGTGGAGGTTAAAAATAGACTACCCCATAGTGGTGTCATAAGTTGGGGGTCAAATTTTGACTATTTTTATGAACTTTGACTATTTTTGCCATTCCAAAAGATGCCCCCTTTGAATAGTGACGAAATTGGAGGAGCCACTCTTGACTTTGATTTTGAATTTTGAATTTCCCCCTCCCACATTTTGTTGGTCTTCTTAAAGGGATGGAGGGAAAATTGTTGGGCAATTGCCCACTCTCCAACTTTTGGAGACTTGTGAATTTTGTGAAGTTTGTGTAGTATTGGATTTGGAGTTTCTTGAGTTCTTGGAGTTTGGATTTGCAAGAGGGATTGTTGGATTGCTATCTTCATCTTCAAGCCAAGAAGCTAGGACTAAGGTTGGGTCTTGAAAATCTTACTATTTACCTTGTTGTAATGTTAATTTACTTTGCTCATGAAGGATTGTATATGTAATATGTTATGTGTGTGTCTTTATGTTTTATGCATTGTGAGTTCTTTTGTGCAATGTTTCTTGGGGATTGTGCAAGGCCAAACTCACCCTTGGGAGGGAAGAGAGCCTTGATGGGTGAAGGGCACAAGTTAGGATTACCTTCTAGTGGAGAGTCCTTCCTCTATGTGGGAAGGGGAGAAAGCATGGTTGTATGGGCAGCCATGTGCCTCCATGTGCATTTTGTTGGGAGGTATAAGGGTGTGTTTTGTAGGTGTATGTTACATGGCCTTGTGAAGGCATGTATATTTTAAGCCTTGACGAAGGCTATATTTATATTTTTGCACTCGGGCCATCTCCTAGATTGTCAGTTCCACCTTCACCCCTAAAGGAGACCAGTGAGGTTCTTGTTGTGAAAGCCATGGGAAGGGAATTTGATGTTGTTAAATTGTTGTATTCTACTTGTATGTGTGTAATGTGTTTGAATGGTGTTGTTACCCCATATCCATCCAAGTTTTCCCCTAGCTCGGGGGTGGCCATGTAATGGCCTATGTTTGGGAGGTGAGCCTCCATGGCCAGTTGTTGTTTTGCAGATTTTTCTTGGAATGGAACATCTTTCTAGTTTCAAGAAATTCAAGAGACATGTTGGAATTTGATACTGTTATAGTTATCTTGCTGAATGGATATGAGCCTCATGAATGTTGTCCTATACATTGACTATGTAATAAGCCTAGCATACCATATGCTTGTATTGGAAGTGATGTTGAATTGTATTCATTTATTATTATCTCAAGGAAGAAATTGTACATTTCTATTATGTTCTATGTGAAGTGTTAATTTTAACAGTGTTGAATGAAGTAAGGATAGTTATATTCATTTATCTAGATTGATAAACTGGATGCTATAATTTTATGCAATACATAAGTTATGTTCACTTCAAAATAAAGGAAAAGTTGCAATTTGATTAGGTGTGCAAGTAGTGACACTCTTTTTTTAAAAAAAGAGTTACAATCCTTTATTTTACATGAGGGATGGTATAATGATGTTACTTGGCTTACATCTTTTTAAATTTAGCCTCTTGTAAATTTTCTTTGTGAAAATTTTATATTTGCTTCTACAAATTTTATGTGTGTACTTTATACTATGATGCAGGAGCATCCTGGGTGTAAGAGCAATCTTGCATCACCCAAAAATATTTCTATTTTTGTATTCAATAAGGGCTATCTTGTGCAGAGCCGCTATTTATGGAAACTTGCTATTTTTAGTAAGTTGGTCTTACGATCTCAAAATGTTCTAATTTTACATGTGGAGGATCATCTCAGTCATATCAGCAGTGAGCAAAGTTACATGGCTAGCTCAGGTCTAGTTTTGAAGATATTGAAGATTTTTGGTATTGGTAGTAGCGTACAGAAACTTTAAACTCAGTTTTGAAGGCTTTAGAGGCCTCAAATGAGCTTCAAAAATTGGGTGATGGGTGCTTTGAGTTGGTCAAGCCTGTAGAGCGCTTCGTGGCATTTCTAAAATGGGGTTATAATAGTCAATCAGGTCAACTGGTGATGAATTATGGTCTTCAGAAGTCGGGCCACCTGAAATGGTAGAAAATAATTTTTCTTCAAGATTTTTGTTCGGGTTTCAAAAGTTATTTTGAGCTGACTTTGATGTAATAAATTGAAAAATAAAATAATTCTAAGTTGGGTCGGCCCTTAGGGCTAAATTTTTGAAACTTTCTCGGGTGGTGGAAATTGCCTATATAAAGAAGGCCCGTAGTGTTGTCTAGGGCAGTTCTGGGTAGTAGATCTAGGTATTGATTTGAGGCTTTGTCCTATAGAATATTGTGAGCATCCTTCATCAAGTGGTATTAGAGCAGGAGTTCTTGAGTGTGTAAATAGATTGCCGACTGTGAAGCAGTTTGCACCAGGACTATGGTTAGGGTTTCAGTGTGCATCACGAAAATGCCTCCACAAAGAGAACATGGTAGAAGAGCTAGTGCTATGACACCTGAGGTTAGAGAGTTGCAGAGACAAGTGTGAGAATTGCAAGAAGAGATTCACAGAGGAATGAATCTTAATGTCAGAGATGAAAGAGAGGATGAAGCCGAAGAAGAATATCAAGAAGAAAAAGTTGAAATTGTGAACCAGGAGGAAGAAAGACTTTTTCAGGCGATTTCCAAGATTGGGAAAAGACCTAAGATTGAGGTTCCTACATTTCTAGAAATCTTAACCGAGAGGAATTGATTGACTGGATCAATGAATGTGAGGAATATTTTGAGTATGAAGATGTTGAGGATCTTGATAGGGTCAAATTTGCGAAGGCTAAACTGAAAGGTCATGCAAAGATCTGGTGGCAAGAAATTCAATTGCAGCGAAATAGAAGAGGGAAAGATAAAATCACAAGATGGGATCGAATGGTGGATAAATTGAAGTGATAGTTCATTCCTGTTGATTATGAGCTTGACCTACTAAAGAAAATGTAAAGTTTGAAGCAAGCAGGAAGATCTATTCAGGAGTATACAGAGGAGTTCTATCGACTCCTCATCAGAATAGGCCATGCAGAAGCTGATAAGGAGAAAGTTGCCCAATACCTTAATGGGTTAAGACCAAGCATTCAGGAGAAGTTGAATCTAGTTCGAATGAACAGTATTGAGGAGGCATACTAGTTTGCCCTAAAAGTAGAGGAAAAGCTGAACAAGAAGTTTGAGAGCAGACAAAATGGAAGAGGTCATGGTGGAAGATTTGGTGGATGGTCATATGGTGGCCGAAATGAAGATCCAAAAAAGAAGGATTAGGCAGCTAGAATTAGAGAGGAAATAATTCCAATCATTTTCAAGATCAGAATAATAGAGATCAGAGAGGAAGAGGAAGAGGAAAAGGTTCAGGAAGAGGAGGCTTTCGTGGAACATGTTTGCACTATGGAGAAGAAGGTCATAGGGCATTTGAATGTCCTCAATGCCAAGGAAGGACATATAGGAGGAATGAAGGCCAAGCTAGAGTTGCAGATGTAGATGAAGATGCCAGATCATCAAATTCTAAAGATGCTAAAAGAGGAGAAATGCTAATTAACAAAAAAGTCCTACTGAGTGGTGAGAATGAACCTGAACAAAGGAGGAGCCTGTTTCGCACTAGATGCAAGTGTGAGGGTAAATGCTGTGATATGATTATTGATAGTGGAAGCACTGACAATTTGGTGTTAGAAGAGATGGTGACAAAGTTGAAGCTCAAGAGACAAAAACACCCACATCCATATCAGATTGCCTAGGTGCAGGATGACCACAAGGTCATGATCAGTGAACAGTGCCTGGTAAAGTTCAAGATCGGTGGGTACCAAGATGAGGTACTATGTGATATAATAGCTATGGATGCATGTCATATGTTGTTGGGTAGACCCAAGCAGTTTGATAGATGTGCTGTACACAATGGTCGTGTGAATACCTATTCCCTGACAAAAGATGGAGTGTGACATAAGATAAAGCCATTGAAGGAGACCAAAGAAAAGGTATGTGGTAATGCAAGAATAACATTTGTTGATGGAAGAAAATTCCTAGATGGTATGAGGCATGAGCATGTGTGTTTTTCTTTAATTCCAAAAGCTAGTAAAGAAGAAGTAGAGGATGTACTTGTAGAGGTTGCAGATTTGTTGAATGAGTTTCAAGATATTGTATCTGATAATGTACCTGATGGATTACCACCAGTAAGGAAGATTAGTCATTAGATGGATTTGATTTCAGGAGCCAGTTTGCCAAACAAGGTAGCACAGAATGACACTAGCAGAAAGTGAAGAGTTGAACAGACAAGTACATGAGTTGTTACAAAAGGGATTGATTCGGGAGAGCCTGAGTCCATGTGCTATACCAGTAGTATTAGCACCAAAGAAGAATGGAGAATGGAGGATGTGTATAGATTCCAGAGCAATAAACAAGATCACAATCAAGTATAGGTTTCCATTGCCACGAATGGATGATATTATGGACTGTTTGAGTGGAGCTGTGTATTTCTCAAAGATAGATCTGAAGAGTGGATATCACCAGATTCAGATCAAAGAAGAAGATGAATGGAAGACTACCTTCAAAATAAAGGAAGGACTATATGAGTGGTTAGTCATGCCTTTTGGGCTAACCAATGCACCGAGCACTTTCATGCGGCTCATGAATGAGGTTCTGAAAGAATTTTTGAGAAAGTTTGTCATTGTTTACTTAGATGATATTTTGATCTTTAGCAAGACATTGGAGGAACATATGATGCATATTTGTATGGTGTTTGAGAAGCTAAGAGATGAGAAATTGTTGATTAATTTGAAGAAGTGCAGTTTTGTGAAGAAAGAGTTAGTGTATTTGGGATTTTTAGTTTCAGCAGAAGGTCTAAAAATGGACCCAGAGAAGGTACAGGCTATCCTTGAATGGCCTACTCTAAGGAGTGCTACTGAGATAAGATCTTTTCATGGTTTGGCTAGCTTTTACAGAAAGTTTATCAAAAATTTTAGCAGTATTTGTGGACCTTTGACTGAAACAATGAGAGGGGATAGAAAAGAGTTTAAGTGGACTGATGGGGTAGAAAAGAGTTTTCAATTATTGAAACAAAAAGTTACAGAACAACCTGTTTTAGCACTTCCAGATTTTAATAAGGTGTTTCAAGTGGATTGTGATGCTAGTGATACTGCAATAGGAGCTGTTATGAGCCAAGAAGGTAAACCTGTTACTTATTTTAGTGAGAAGTTAAATGATGTGAAGGGGAAGTATTCTATTTATGATCAAGAATTTTATGCTATAGTTCAGACATTAAAGAAGTGGAGACATTATCTACTTCCTAAAGAGTTTGTCTTGTATACCGATCATCAAGCTTTGCAATATTTGAATAGTCAAGGAAAGTTGAATCAGAGGCATTTGAAATGGATTGAGTTTTTGCAGAGTTATACATTTGTTTTGAAACACAGAAGTGGAAAGTCTAACAGGGTTGTAGATGCTCTTAGCAGAAGGAAACTATTGCTGAGAGAGATGCAGATTGAGGTGGTTGGGTTCAAGGAACTCAAGAATTTGTATCCAGAGGATCCTAATTTTGGTGGAGCTTAGAAAGCTTGTAAAGAGCCTGTTACTCTAGATAGGATGAAATGGCTGGATTTCATCATCCAGGATGATATGCTATTTAGAAGGAGTCAGTTGTGCATTCCAAGAAGTCCTATGAGGGAGAATCTCATCAAAGAGAAGTATAGTGGAGGATTGGCTGGATATTTTGGTCATGATAAAACCCTTGCTTTGGTTGGTGAGAATTATTATTGGCCACAATTGCAGCAAGATGTGAAGAAGTTTGTACAAAGTTGTAGAGTATGTCAGATGGTGAAAGGAGTGAAGTAGAATACAGGGTTATATCAATAATTACCTATACCAGAGAAGCCTTGGGAGGATATCAGTATGGACTTTGTTCTTGGTTTACCGAGGACTCAACAGGGACACGATTCAATTTTTGTGGTAGTTGACAGATTTTTGAAGATGGCACATTTCATTCCCTACAAGAAGACTAATGATGCTGTTCATGTGGCAGAATTGTTTTTCAGAGAAGTGGTGAGACTACATGGTTTGCCAAAGACCATAGTTTCAGATAGAGACACTAAGTTTGTTGGATATTTTTGGTGTACATTGTGGAAGAAGTTGAAGACAGATTTAAAATTCAGTTCATCACATCATCCATAGACTGATGGATAGACAGAGGTGGTGAATAGAAGTTTGGAAAATTTGCTGAGATGTTTGGTTGGAGATAAGCCAACAGAATGGGATTTGATTTTACCACAGGAAGAATTTGCATACAATAATTCTATCAATAGGAGCATTGGTAAATCACCATTCTAGATTGCATATGGAAGTAGTCCAAGAAATGCATCTGAATTGAGAAAGATAGATAAAGGAGAAATAAGTAGTGCTGAAGCTAAGGATTTTGCAGAACACTTGAAGAACATCCATGAGGAGGTGAGGAAGCATATTACCAAGATGAATTCATAGTATAAGGCTAAGGCAGATGAGAAAAGGAGGCATAAGGAATTTTAGGGTGGAGATGAAGTCATGGTTCATTTGCGGAATGAGCGATTTCCGATTGGTACATATAACAAGTTGAAAATGAAGAAGTTTGGGCCATGTAAGATACTGAAGAAGCATGATTCAGGAAATGCATATGAGGTAGAATTGCCTATTGAGCTGAATATTTCACCAGTGTTTAACATTTTAGATTTGATAGAGTATCATGAAGGAGGTGTTGAAGATGAGGTTGCAGCAGCACAGTGGAGTATTCTAGCAACTAGTTCAGATATCAAGGAGATTGAAGACATACTAGACAGTCGTGTTGGCAGAAGCACAAGGAACAAGACATATGAAGAGTATTTGGTTAAATGGAAAGGATGACTTGTTGAAGATTCATCATGGCTAACAAAGGAGGAGGTTAACTGTCTTGGTTTTCCTCTGCACACCTGAGTCATGACAGGGTCACTTCTCAAATTACCCTGAGTGTCTGATGCAGGAGCATCCTAGGTGTAAGAGCAATCTTGCATCACCCAAAAATATTTCTATTTTTGTATTCAATAAGGGCTATCTTGTGCAGAGTTGATATTTATGGAAACTTGCTATTTTTAGTAAGTTGGTCTTACGATCTCAAAATGTTCTAATTTTACATGTGGAGGATCATCTCAGTCATATCAGCTTGCCAGCAAAGTTTCATGGCTAGATCAGGTCTAGTTTTGAAGATATTAAAGATTTTCGGTATTGGCAGCAGGGTACAAAAACTTTGAACTTAGTTTTGAAGGCTTTAGAGGCCCCGAATGAGGTCAAAAAATTGGGTGATGGGCACATTGCGTTGGTCAGGCTTGTAGAGCACTTTGTGACATTTCTGAAATGGGGTTATAATAGTCAATCGGGTCAACTGGTGATGACTTATGGTCTCTGGAAGTCAGGCCACCTGAAATGGCAGAAAATAATTTTTCTTCAAAATTTCTGTTCAAGTTTCAAAAGTTATTTTGAGCTGACTTTGATGTAATCAATTGAAAAATAAAATAATTCTAAGTTGGGTCGGCCCTTAGGGCTAAATTTCTGGAACCTTCTCGGCCGGTGGAAATTGCCTATATAAAGAAGGCCCGTAGTGTTGTCTAGGGCAGTTCTGGGTAGTAGATCTGGGTATTGATTCGAGGCTTTTTCCTACAGAATATTGTGAGCATCCTTCATCATACTACCAAGCTATAAATCTGTAAATAGTGCATTTAGTTAATGAAATAAATAACTATTTGTATGTGTCATATATGTGTGCATAATCATTCCTTGCATAGCATTAATTGAATATTATAGATTAAATAATCATGGTCTTTTATTAATAAAATTAATATTAGCTTGAGAGTTGTATTTTATTTAGTAACTCAATTCTTTTCTTGTTAAAACATCAATAAGGAATAAACTCATATAGATAGATAAATAAATATATATATAAATAAATAAATATATATATATATATATATATATATATATATATATATATATATATATATATATATATATATATATATATATATATATATATATATGGAAATATAAATATATATATAAATTTGCATAAATATAACACCTATCTTATATATATATATATAATTACATATACATATAATGTAAATATATATTCATTGATAATGATGTTTTCTTTTATGCTGTTTGAGAATTCAAAAACAAAATACATGTAAGTGTTTAATTTACAAGTATATTATTAAATGTATTACATGCCGATTTACTATCGCTGCATATAATACGTTTGATTTAATAAATACTACCGCATCATGTAAAATATTATTATTACCATAGAAACTAACATTTGATATGAATTAAAATTAATGTCTCCTTTGCATAATCATTTTATTATATATTTTAGAAAAATAAATAAGAGACATTTAAATGAAATTAAGGTTTGGCATAACCCGTAACAGTATATAAATAAATAAAAATTTAATGTATACTAGGGACTCAATAACAAATATTGAGTATAAAATAAATATCAGAATTTATAGAGCCCTCAGTATGATAGTTAAAGAGGGAAATAATAATGCTCTGAGTATAACTCATATTTGATAAACAAATAAAAAAAGAAGAAGATCATTGTGCCGTGAAACCCTAATCTTTTTCAGTAGATCTATCTGGAGAATAAGAGATAGATTGGTACCTATATTAGAATCACATTTAAATAATTAGATGAGATCTTGAAAAGAAAGGGAAGAAACAAATAAAACTAATAAAATTATAAAAGTAAACCATATCAATAGAGAAATAAAGGGATGAATACCTCAGGGCATGCATATTCTTCTGGAGCAATCCTGAGTAATTCATTGAGTCTGCACATGAATAGTTACACACTCTGGTGTAATCATTCATGAGTCTGGCTGAATGTATTACTTAGAGGATTTGCATGTTAATGCCTCCTTGTTAAAATTTTGTGACTTGAACTCATGCAGAGAAAATAATACAGAGAAAGAAAAAAAAAATTCTAGCCTAATGCAAAAGGCAGCCTACATGATATTTGACAAATTTGGGTTAAGGTTTAAATTTTTCCTCCTGGATTTTCTTCCTTCATAATTAGAAACTAAAATATCTCCCTTTAATTGAGTAAATGAAATTAAATTGTTTCCTACAATTACATCTAGTCAAGGATTAGATTTTTCCTTCTAGATTTTCTTCCTTCATAATTAAAAACTAAAATATTCCCCTTTAATTGAGAAATTTAATTTAAATTGTTTCCTACAATTTCATCTAGTCTTCCCTAGATTTGCAGGAGGTATAGTAGATATGCTATTTCTATTATTGGAGTATTCTCTTCAGTCCTTCTTAAATTTTGGGAAAGTGAAATTAGTTACTTTTGTGTAAAAGATATTATTTGTTAGACCAAATAATTTGTGAGGAATAAAATTTGCTTTTGCACATTTTCTTTTTATTAAAAGATTTAATAAATACTGCTCAATCTAATATAGGATCTTATTACTAGGAGGTAATTAAATAATTTGCTAAACTTTTATTCAAGGGTGAGATTTTATCATGTTATATCTTAGGATAAAAACATAGGGGTAAACAATTATCCTTGATAAAATATCCTAGGAAATATAATAATATATTATAGTGTTATAATTGTTCTAGTAAGGAGATGTCTGCAAATTTGACAGTTACAACTCTCTTATATTGGATATTGTCCTTTAGTGACTATAATTTATCCTAAGGAAAATCTTACTCCTTAATTTGTTCAACCCTATTTAACAACCTATGTCTTGTCCCTAGGGTACACTTGTGTACCTAGAACATCGAAGAGTAGCTTATGTTGTTGAGTCCTATGTCTTAACCAATTAGGATAAGTATTTATATATTATTGAACAACCTTATATGTATATATGCATCACTATACATATAAGCTTAGATGATAACATATACATATAGTGCCTCCTTTGATTAGTTCATCTATCCTATCTTTTTTTGATGACCACCATAAGGTGGACATAAATCGGATAGATCTATGACACACGTTCCTGGGTCTAATGGCATAGGATCATCAACCCTCATACTTTTTTTGGTAGTTCCTTAGTTTGAATAGAAGATAGGGTTGTTCCCCCCTAGTGGTTGTGTATCTATGGTTACGTTTTCATGATTTGAACCCTTAAAACAAAAATAAAAATTGTGTGTGTGTTTTGCCCTAGTTTTGGGCATGACACCTATCATGTGGTGTGAGCAACCACTTTCAATGATCCAATCTATCGTGATGTCAGCTTGTGAAATCATTGCTAACTCTTGTGAATTCTTTTCATCTTCAAGAGAAATGAATCCAATTTCATCGTCTGTTGATTCTTCATTTGATAATCCATCTCCAACATAGTAATATTCATTTTTATACTTGGGCTTGTAGTTATTTTTGAACTTCTTAACTCTTGTAGGACACTTGGATGCAAAGTGACCAAGCTTATTACATGAAAATAATTTGAATGGTAATTGACCTTCATATTTTCCTTTTCCTTTCTTTTCTCTTTTATCAATCATAGAAATTAAATCATCTTGTTTTTTCTCTTCATCATCATCATCAAAATTACTAGAGGTGTTCAATGATTTCTTACCATGTACTGAAGCTTTGATTGTTGTTTCACTTTTAGGCTCTGTCTTCAATCTTGATATCTTAAAGGCTGAAAGCTTTCTAATTAAAGTCTCTCTTTTAAAGTCTTTTATGGACTACATAGTTTCATCTAAGATGCATATTTTTTTTTCATATTCTAGTGTCAAGGTAGTCATAAATTTATCCATTATGTCTTCTTCCGAGATTTCTCCACCATTATTTCTAATTCCTGCAACTACTTCATTAATCCTTTGATTGTAAGCTCTGACATTCTCATCGGGTATCATCTCTAATGTATTGTATCTTTTCTTCCATTTCTTTTTTTGTGCATTCTTGTCTTGAATATCTCCTTCAAACATGTCTTCTAGGTACTTCCATATCTTATAGGCTTTGTCCATTTTCTTGATCTCTGAAAACTCACTGTCAGATAGGGTGCTGATAACGTCTTCTTTGTAAATAGCATTTGAAGTGAACATCTCCTTTTTCTTCAAGGTTGCATCTTCTTTTGCAAGATATTCTAGTGAAGAAATCTCAACTTCTTTGGTAGCTACTTCAAAAATCTCAAAGGCAATGCATTGCAAATGTGTCATCATTTTGTTCTTCTAGTCTAGATAGTTCTCTCCATCAAAATTAGGACTTTCTTTTATAAAGAATACCATCTAATCAACCTCAAGCTATCAAAATTTCTCTCCAAGGAACTTACACAACAACATAATTTTCGTTACAGGAAAACCCAAATAGGTAAAAACCCTGGTGGGAATTGACACCCACTAAGAACTGCACTAGTGTATTATGATCCCTATTAGAAGATCTTATAGCCTTGTTAGGAGTTTATCTTTACACTGTAATAAGTATAGTGACTTGGTCAAGGGTTAGACCTTGTTAGGAGTCTTTTAGAATTAACCCTATTAGGGGTGATGATGCATTTTTCGAGAGCACACTTCTCAAAGGGGTGAAGGCTGCAAGCTTCTATTTAATAGATACACACTATATCTGGATGTTCATTTACTGTGCATAGATGTGTTGTCTTGATCAGTTCCAATGAGTAGCATAAATTTTCTTCTAAGTCACATAGACCTTCTTTTGATGGCACAATACTTCACACTCTCTTCTCTACTCTTGTATGTCAACTATCTTCTATACTTAGCAATCACAAATGATTGCCTATAAATACCTTTCTCTAAATGATATAATCAATTTGGTCTATTAGAACCATATTGAAATCATATTAGATAAATAATAAAACTATCCAATAACATCTTAGTCAGCTCTACTAAGCACGCAACATAAATTAGGACTACACAATTCCATGTGAGTAGACACACCGCTACACACAGTCGGCTCTACTAAATTAACTCCAACTTTCTTCTCATGCTAAATTACATTATGCACTCTTAACCAAACATTCTTAACTCACTTCTTAACATAAATCTAAACACACATATCAAGATGATAGGCACGACTACCATAATCATATAAACATTGTTGGTTCTTCTAGGTAGGCTCAAGAAACTATGACTGTCAACTGGAGACTTCATAACTCAACCTGTACTACATATCTTACTCTTCAAATATGAAAATAACATAATACATATATCTACAACATAAATATAAATGTGCAAGTGTCTAGTGCAGCCTTACTGCAAATCATATACAGAACTGTTCTTGGGACCTGTCAGAAACACTCATTGATATACACAATTGTACTACTATCTTTACTCAGAATTAACCTCTGCATCTATGATATCATGTTAATAACATATCCATGCATCATATTCTCAAAGATCTCTCCATCAGAATTCCACACATGTTTCTTTCCATATGTTTTCATCAATGACAAACATACAGTCAACAATCTGGTTTGCTAGCAAATCTCCAACAATCTCCCCATTTGGCATTGATGGCAAAAAATGGAATGAAAAGCACCACCAATCCAAATATCAAATTATTTTATAACATTCTCCATTTCCTCAAAAAAACTCCCCCAAGGAAGTATCCTCCAACTATTTCGATAATCTTCAATATTCTCCATTTCCTCAACTGTACTGCTTCCCATGACTATATTTTTACTCCCCCTTTCTACTTGTTTTTTATTACTATATATTCCTTCTATTTATGTTTTTCATGACTATATGGTACTCCCCCTTTGAAATAAATGGCAAAGGGCACATAAAAACATTAAGCACTAGTACTACACCTGAGGTAGAGTAGTCAACATTTCATCAGTCACTGAGGACTAATGCACTCCTGCTATCTCTAATCAATTTTAGGGAAGGGAAATAATCCCAGCTTCTCCTTGAGATACTCAAAAGTATCTTTAGGTAAAGGCTTTGTGAATATGTCTACTATCTAATCTTTTGTACTCACATAGTCCACCATTACTTCTTTCTCTGCTACTTTCTCTCTTAGGAAGTGATATTTTATCTCAACATGTTTTTTCTTTGCATGCATCAGAGGGTTCTTTGACATATTAATAGTGCTAGTGTTATCATAATGAATAATAATAGGGTAGACAATTTGAATACCAAAATATTTTATCATATGCTTGATCCACATAATTGTAGAACAATTTAATTCTGCTACAACATATTCTACTTCTTCTATTGACTGAGAGATACAATTTTGCTTTTTACTTGTCCAAGTAACAAGTTGATCTCCAAGGAATAATGCTCCTCCAAAGGTACTCTTTCTATCATCCATGCATCCTACCCAATCTACATCTGTATATACATGAAACTTTACATTCTCTGAATTAGGATACCATAAACCATAGTTTAAGGGTCCATTCAAGGATCTGAATATTCTTTTTACTTCCATGAGATGACTTTGCTTAGGTTCTACTGTAAATCTTCCAACAATACCAATTGCATTGGGAATGTTTGGTCTGGTTTGAGTAAGTTAATAATTTTACCAATCATAGATTTATACATGGTTATGTCTACTACTGGTGAGTCATCTTCTTTTGAAAGCTTGCATCTTGTTATCATAGGGGTACTTACTAGCTTGCAATCATCCATCTTGAATGTCTTCAATATATCTTTCACATACTTAGTCTGATTTATGAATATACCTTTGTCTGTTTGATGCACATTGAACCCCAAAAAGTACTTGATAGGACCAATCATGCTCATTTCAAATTCCCTCTTCATCTCCTTAGCAAATTATGCACTAAGCTTATCATTACCACCAAATATAATGTCATCAACAAATATAGCAACTAATAATAGTCCATCAAATGTCTCTCTTATGAATAAGTTAAAATATGCTGCTCCTTTCTTGAATCCAATCTTGGTCAAGTAGCCATCAAGTCTTTCATACCATGCTCTAGGGGTTTTCTTCAATCTGCATACCATATCAAGTTTGTCTGATAAAGTAAATCCTTTTGGTTGCTCAATGTATACTTCTTCCTTCAACTCTCCATTCAAGAATGCTAACTTAACATTCATCTAGTATACCTTGAAGTTCTTGAATGTAGCATAAGCTAGAAACAACTTGAAGACACCGAAAAATCCTTTAGAAAATAAATTATTTTTGTTTTCTGAAAATCCTTGATGACATCATCATTTATTAATTAATTAATTATTTAATTATTTAATTATTTAATTAATTAATTAATTTTTATGGCATTAAATCCCTCTCTCTTAATTAAAAATCTTTAATTAAGGAATCTAGCCTAAAAATGTCATTTGGACATTATCCCTAATTTATTAATTATTTAATTAATAAATTGACCAAAAAACTTCAAAAATAAATTAATTTATTTTTAATTTATTTTTTATCCCAAACTTGGCCAATTTCCTTAAGACCACTAACCTCTTCCAAAATCTTCTAATCCCTTCTTAATTTCGATTAAAAGGCTAATCCCATCTTTTCTAACCCTAATCCCAAGGTTAAATATTTAATTAAGGTTAAATATTTAATTTTCATATTTATTAAAAATATTTTAATAAATATTCCTAAAACTTAAGCTTTTGGAATGAATAACTTTTATTCCATGAAACTAAGGAGAAATCTAGACTCTTCTAGAATCTTCTCAAATCCACCCTCTTCACCCATCCTAATCCTTTTTTTTTGTCCTAATCTAATCCTAATCCTGCCCTTAAACCTTTGTGCAATCCTAACCAAGCTTAAGACTTTCCTAAACCAAAGCAAAGTCTTTCCTTCCAAATATCTCAACCACAAAGCATTTATTGCTTCCCCAAAGTCTTCAAAGCCTCTTAAAGCCCATTCATTGCTCTTACAAGCATCTATTTGGAGAGTTATGAGCTTGGAGCCCCCTTTGTTGACTCCTCTTTGCCCTTCCCTTCATCCACTCACCTTGTGACATGTGTCACCTCCTGATTGGCTGAGAACTAGCACAATCTATGTGCTTCCCTTTGAGTGAATCTTGGCCTCTCTTAAGGATTTCAATCCTGGCCATTCATTCCTCCTACCCCAAGCCCTTAGAAATCCTATAAATACCCTCACTTCCTAAGGCAAATCATCTTTCAACTCTCAAACTCAATAGCAAAGTTATAATGCCATTTTCATTCTAGCATAAGCATAAACTCATCATTTTAGATCATTTTCAAGCTTAAATCACATCTAAATTAGCTTAATTGGATTAACATAGATTCATTTCTTGTTTAATCAATCTTAGTTCATCTTTTAGTTTTGCATATTTGTGTGTTCTTGAGGCCTTTGAGGCAAAATAGGTTCCTCATACCTATTTTGTGTCATTTTGGGTCTTCTTGATCCTCAAATCATCATTTATTTTGCATGCTCCAAGTGCTTGAGTTTGCACACCCACATCCATCTATATCCAAGCATATCAAACGGTGCATGGGTGCATCCGTTTTAAGCTTAAACTGAGGTGGCTTTGATTTTAGTTTGTTTGCCATTAAATTTGATTTGATTATATGCTATGACGTTTGCTTGTCTTTGGCCTTCAAAATAGGTTTAGGTGCACGCTCAAATCCTAGTCTACATTCTGGCACACCCGGTGGGACTCTAACCACAATCATTTTGATGAAATTATACTTTATATGCTTGTATTTTGCAGGAAATAAAAGAAATGTCACCTTCATGAAAAGAAATGACGCCTACAGCAATTAAATGTCGCCTTCAAACAAAGAAATGTCACCTTCAACAAAAGAAATGTCGCCTACAAAGAATCTAGTCACGCCTTCATGCAATTAAATCACGCCTTTGAGGAAAAAAATCATGCCTATGAGCTCTGTTTTCACGCCTGCATAACTGAGATTTTCCTGTGATCGATAACTTCTGTTCCGTCCCAGAATTCTTTTCCGTCACCTCCATGTAAAGAAATCACGCCTGTAACGAAAGAAATCACGCCTCTGGTTTTTTATCTGTCGCCTTTTGAGGTACAGAATGTCACCTGTAAGAATGAAGTGTCACCTCTGAACTTTCCAGCGTCGCCTATAAGCTGGACAGTGTCGCTTTTTTGGTCTTTTGTCTTGAGGTTCTTGGGACTATTTTTTAATTTCTTTTATTACAGCAAAGGTCAAACTCAATCTTGAATGAAACTAAAAGAATGAACTTAGGTCCTAAGTGTCATTGTCAATTTGAAAATCAAACCAAATCTTGAATGCACTAAAGGAATGAATAACTCTATTCCCTATCTCATTTTGAATTCCAAAACAAGCAAACAAATTCAATCTTGAGTGATCTAAAGGATAAAACAAAGCTTTTTCAAAGTTCTTAAATCAACTCGCTAATCAAATCTTGAATGCACAAAAGAAAAGAACTTGCAAATGTTCAAATCATTTATATTTTGAGGAAAAGAACAAATCAAAATCTAATCACGAGTGTCTTCATGTCAAAGTTCAAACATCACTCAATCAAATTTGGGAAAATGAACAAAATCTGCTTGATGTGCATGTAGGAGTTTTTCAATTCTTGCATAATCCTTGTTAGAGTAAGCAACGTGGAACATTTGAACTTGGACAAGTTCACCTATTCTACTTTTAGCGAGGCCTGTCCAAGGAGAAGCGCTTCCTCCTCGGAGAACGACCTCAAACCGGTATCCCCCCCGGCCGGTATACAAATAAGCGAATACCAAAAGAATCACTTACATCTCCTAATCATCAGGTGTTCGTGCCAAACACATGTCTGGGGATGGTAAACATTCCTCTCCCCCAGCATAATTGGCAAGGCTCTTAAGTGAGTCACGGATGATCAGCAAAACTGAGTATGGAGACACCACGGAACTATTAAAAACTTGATAAACTAAAGGCTACCCTATCTACATCCGAAAGTATCAAAATCCTTGTGCAAGGACCAATTCCAAGGGGTTTACCGGGTCACCTCAAGATTACTCACCATTTATATTCCCTTCTGGGGGATACCAAGCTGTGGGCAAGCGATTTTGATACTCACCTTCCTTAGGTAGATCTGTTTGAAGTGCTTGACAGTCAAAAACTCTGTGAAAACACTTGTTGAAACATACACTTTCAAAGCTTTGTCAGAGTCAGTTGCCTTTGTTTGTATCCTGTAGGGTTGCTTTGTCCCTTGCGGAGATTGCTTTGACTTTAACTTTTTCCATTGGAAACCTTTGCCTCAAAATCAGAAGCCTCTTTTCCAAGTGATGCCCAGCAAGAACAAACATCCTAAAGCAAAGTTGCCCAAATCCCAAGCCTATCAAGAGCGAAAAGTTATCAAGAAGAACACCAAGACCTATCAATCCATTATCCAAGCAACCCAAGTAGAGGAGAAGTCCCAAACCAAACTTGAGAACATTTCCCATAACACCTGCATCAAACAGTTCGCCTTCCATTTCTGAGTTAACCATCACTTTGTCAACTTTGAGCCAGAAGATTAGCCAATTCCTTGTTCATGTCTTGTTCCATCTTCAAATCTTGAAATCTTGTCTCAAACAGCCTTGCATCTTAGTTTCATCCTAGTTTCATCCTTTGCATCAGCATCAAAACCTTAGTTGCATTTCAAAACATCATAAAAGTTGCAAGTGCATTTATCTTCCTACCAGCATTCTAGAATCAATCCTTGTCATTTGCATTGTCCCTTTAGATAGAGCATTGTCCCTTCACCCTTCAATACCTTTTTCACCAGCATCCCCCCATCAGCTTTCCATGTCTTTCCAGCAGATCCACCATCTTTTGTTCCAAATCCAGAGTTCCACCAACACTTAGTGTTCTACCTTTTGAGTTGTTCCTATCCCATATCCAAGATCAGAGACCATCATCTTCTTTTTTGGCACAACGTGTTGTCATAAAGAAATCAAACCTTGTCCTTGCATAGCCATCATCTCGAGCAAGAGATTGGAGTGTATTGATAAGAAACTTGTTGACCGAAGATCATCAGTCTATCCTAGGTTGACCCCATCATATCTCTGATCCTCCTTTTGGGAAAAATAGCAGCTCATTTGTTGACCACTCAGTAATCTTTCACCAGCTTTCCACCAGCAACCTATCTTTCCTCCACCATCTTGATCCATATCCATTCCATCTAGCTTCCATCATCACCATCTTGATCCCTGTCTTTGCATTTGCATCTTAGAAGTCATCATCTTTAGAAGTTCATCAACTTTGCATCCATCAACATCTTTTAGCCAAACATCTTGCATCCATTTACCACTTGCATCTCCATGCCTGTTGAGACCAGATCTTGGAAAAGAAGAAGCATGAATCCTTATCCACTAACAACCTCATCCAATCCCAACCTTTTCACCAATGCCATGATGACCTACAATCCCTAGATCCAAGCCAGTAACCCATGTGAAGATCCAAACATCCCTTCATCCCCGTTGGCAAGCCAAGCATTCACAAATCCTCCAAAAAGCCCACCAGCAACCAATACCCTTGTAGTGCAACATCAGCAAAGCACGTTTGCCTACTATCTACCAGAAAGTACCTCCATCCCACCATCTCTCTATCCACGCATCCCCATCAAAACTATCCAAGTTCCAGCACAAGCGTATTCTCCGTTTGTCCAATCATTCCCCGATCCTATCATGCAAACACCCCAAGAGCTTTCCACCATTCCCTTTTTCTTGCAAGAAAGCCTCGCCAGTCCCGCAACACAAGCTGCAGCGCCATCCGCTCCATCTCCTACCCCTTTTGCTTCGTCATCTGCTATGGCTGCCCAAGCCCAAATCCAATGCTTAAACCAAAGTTAGCTTCCACCTCTCATGCAAGCTTTTACACCAAAAGCTTCACCACCATCCGCAAGTCAAGCAATGCCTTTCACCATCAAAGAAGCACCGTCACCCTTCACCCCCCAAGCACCCGTACCTTCTTCTTTGGGGTTAGCGCAATCGCTCCCCATTCCAACCTCATCTTTCTCTTGGGTGTTTCCTTCATTTTTCTCCTCACAAGCATCCGCTCAACCACAACCTCAACAAGCTCCTTTCTCTCAACCATCATTCATGTCCCAAGCTCCCGTTACTCCTACCATTCCATCATCTGCTGCAGTGCACCCTAACACAAGCTCTCAGTGGGGCCTTACACAAGAAGAAATGAAGGCATGGGGGATCCCATCTCAATCCCCTACATCTATGGTTGCAAGTCAACAAACTATCTTCGCCCAAGCAGCACAGCAGCAATTACCCCAACCACCGCTAGCTTCAAGCTATTCGTCCCAAATCCCAAATACCTTCCAGCAAGTTACACCACCTCAACAGCCAACTTTCCCCAACTATCTTACCCCATCACCCTTTGCTTCTAGCTTTCCCACATCTGTTCCACCTCTAAGTAACGCAGGCATGCACCCAGCTTATATCAGCCAAACCCAAAGCTAACCTCAGCAACTACCACCATCATACCCGCAAGTAGCATCATTCCAATAGCCTCCCCCACAGCAACCACATGTCCCCTTTTAGCAAACACCCATCATTCCTCAACAATAGCAAGTCCCTTGCTATCAGCCCCAGCAACAAATCCCTATCATCCCCCAGCAACAACAAGTTCCCACCCATCAGTTACAACAACAAGTTCCAAATGTCCAATATCAGCAAGCAGTCCCACAACAACCACCAGTTCAACAACAGCAAGCAACCCAAAAACATCAAGCGTTTCCATATCATTTACCACAATATCCCCCTATACCACACCAGCAATATCCCCAGCAACCATTGCCCCAAAATCAGTTCCAACCCATTTATCCACAACAAGCGTCATATCCAGTTCCACAGCTTCCACCACAAGCAGAAGTTCCAGTTTCCTCACCACTCAATGCTGAGTGGGAAGCAATGAAAAATGCTCTAAAAGAGCTACAAAGTGGAACAGAGAATAAAAAATACAAGTTCGAAGAGGTGTGCTCATATTCCTTTGATCGGTCCATAGCAACTATCCCTTTTCCCAAGCATTTTGAGATGCCCAAGTTTGACAAGTATCGGGGGAAAGGAGATCTAGTAAACCATATCAAAGAGTTCTACATGGCATGCCAAGAAGTGGCTTACAGTGATAACTATCTCCTGTGCCTGTTTCCCAAAAGCTTGGGAGGAACTGCTGTTGAGTGGTTTTACAAAATACCACATGGGACAATAAAAACCTTTGCTGAACTCTATGAGAAGTTCATCACACACTATGCCCATAATGTGGAAAATGAGTTGTCCTTGCTAGACCTATGCAACTCAAAGAAAAAAGATGGAGAAAGCCTTGTAGAATACTTGCAAAGATGGTAGAATCTTACAACCAGGTTATCATATCAGCCGCCAGAGAAGCATCTAACAAAGATCTTCATTGATAACCTGCATCCAAAGCTATCCCATCACATGCGAATGAACTGTCTCTAGACATACCAAGACATCAAGAGCAAAGGCATAGGCATCGAGAAAGCTCTCCTAGATGAAGGAACTATTCGTCACTTCAAGGATGATTCCAAGAACAAACCCAACAATGATAAATCCTGTTATTGGAATCGTAACAAGAATGTTGTTACAGATGGAGCCACTGACAGTAAGAATGTACAATTCATTGTGGCTAGTCCTACACCAGCTCAAACATACCAACCGCCACAAGCGCCCATCTATCAGCAACCCCTAGCTCCCGCATATCAAGCACCTATTTATCAGCAGCCTCCTCAAGCTCATCAACCACCTATGCAACAGTATCAGCAGCAATACCAACAGCAATAGCCAGCACGTCAAGGCAATCCTGTTAACATAGTTAACGTTGCCCCAAGGCAGAACAAACCCAACAATCAGAACAATCCAAAGAGGACTTTCACACCTTTGGGTGAGCCTCTGGATCAGATCTTTTATCGGCTAGCCAAGGCAAATATGATCACATATCCGCCCATCCCACAGAAGGATGACAACGCACCAAAGTCTGATTGGTATAAAGAACATGAATACTGTGATTACCATCGTGTGAAAGGACACACTACATTGAAGTGCATGCAGCTTAAGAACTACATCCAGGATCTCATTGATCGCAAGGAGATCCAGGTCGATGCACCAGCTCAAGCTTCACCCAACACCGGTTTGCAAATATATCAAAATGTGTTCCCTCAACACGATATCGGGAAGAATCAAGCCAACACCAATCAGCCCCAAAATCGTGGCAAAGGCAAGCAAGAAGATCACATAGCGGCCTACATCAACTATGACAAGTACATCAGATGCATAACTCAAGTTGAGCCCATCCAAGATGAGCCCACCATCAATACCATCCATGTCAGAGGGCTGGATCGACAATGTGCTGCAACTACCCACAGTAGTAGGATAACTGTTGACGGTGCTCCTCCGAGATCAGCTGCTCCTCCAAGGCCAACATCTACTGCATCCACAGCATAGTCTAACACCAGGCTAGCATCAAATGCACATGCAACATAGCATAATGCACCAAGTGCACAATACAATATCATAGAGCATCTTGGGAACATGCCAGCCCAAATATCTATCTTGGATTTGCTCCGCACATCACCCATCCATCAGGAGATCCTAGACAAAGCTCTAAAAGAAGGTCATGTCCCCATGAACATTAACACAACTCAGTTTGAAACTCTTGTGGGACACCTATCAGCAGCATGTGCCTTGTCCTTCAAAGAATCTGATATACCAGGTGTCATTCCTGACCATACTCTCCCTCTCCGCATTGTTGTCATGGTCAGAGATTTCACCATCAAACGAGTTCTAGTGGATAATGGCTCAGCCCTCAACTTGTGCACATTAAAATTCATCAAGAAGATCGGGTTCACAGAGGTCGACATACAACATGAGCAAATCACTATCAAAGCATATGATAACTTGGAGCGTACCTCTGAAGGTACTATAACTTTTCCTATCCAGCTAGGCCCAGCAATGCAAGATACTCTCTGCCATGTTGTTGATCTTGACCTACCATTCAATATCCTCCTCGGTCATCCATGGATCCATTCCATTAAGGTCGTACCATCTACTTACCATCAGTGCATCAAGTTTCCACATCAAGGCACTGAGGTTACCATCCACGCTGACCCTAACCCCTTCGCATACTGCCTTGCGATGGAAGCATCTTTCCCTCATTCTACTCATTGTCCTGGAACCGATATTGGTACTTCTATTGCTAGCTCATCCCGATCCCATCGCGATCCAGAGACCATCCTCTCTTCCACCTTATCATCCGTCAAGATCAACAACCAGGGTTGTGGTGAATACAACCTCAGTAATGTATTTGCTGTAGGAGCTCTTCCACGTGATCCACATACTCAAGGGTGCCCAAGTTGTCAAAACAAGCCTGTTGAAGAACATTATAAGCTCAAGCAAATCGGAAACATGACTTTTGAGTCTCATGGTACCATCAACAACAAAGAAATGGATCCAGATATTAACAAATGGTTATACAAAGATCCCCCATCACGTGACACCCAACTTCTTGAGTACTTCAAAGAGAAATACCCAATCCCCTACAAAAATGTCACAGAACACTATAACTATCAAGGTGGTGGTCTAGGACCACAAGAGGACAGAAATTTGCTTCCTATGATACCATCCCAAAATCTAGAACAGCAAGGACTTGGCTTTAATACCCCTCGCCTTCTTGAACAAAAGCCCAATACCACAACTGCGGGCACTAACATGACCAACGTGAACTTTTCGAATAGCCAGGATGACCTCGTGGAAATTGAAGACATCCCCGAAGAGAAAGACATCTGATCCTACGATGATATCTTTGCCAACGACACCCTCCTGGGGACTTCTGTTCTCCAACAACTCTCCATTAACCTCATAGATCTTCCCCTCACAAACCCCGACCTCATAGATTGGGACCAACCAAGCATCGCACACATCGATGAGTTCCAAAGCGCACAAGCACTCCTAGAATTCATGGGGGCATCAGGTCCAGCAAGCGATCAGGATCCAACATCAACCTCTGTCTATCAGCTTCACCCAGAAGGATATTTTGGGGAAGAGGCAAGCTTTAGTCACAAAAATGAAATAGCAAAAGAACATCATGAGTCTTTATGTGAAAACCCCCTTGGGGCACATTCTGATTCCAAAATAGTAAAAATAAAGGGCATATCTTCTAGTGAAAACTTGGCAATTCAGGCGCTAGAAGATGAAACCTTGCCTCTTCCCCCTATCCAAGATTATAGACCAGAGCAGTCACCGATCATCATAGAGGAGACCAAGCCAATCAACTTGGGAACAGAAGAATGTCCAAGGATCACCTACATTGCAGTCAACCTAACAAAAGGAGAAGAAATCACTCTCAGTGCCTTGCTCAAGGAATCCATCATCAACTTTGCATGGTCATATGCCCATATGCCTGGGCTTGATCCAAACCTTGTTGTTCATCACCTATCAGTAGATCCAAACGTCAAGCTAGTGAAGCAGAAGCTAAGGAAAATGCATCCAAAGGTAGCATTGCTCATCAAAGTAGAGCTTGAGAAACTCCTCCAAGCTAGGATCATCAGAGCAATAGATTATTCAGAGTGGATCTCTAACATGGTGCCAGTCACAAAGCCTTCTGGCGACATCAAAATCTGTACTGATTTCAGGGACTTGAACAAGGCATGTCCTAAGGATGACTTCCCATTGCCAAACGTAGACATGCTTGTAGACCTCACAGCGGGTCACGAAATGCTATCACTCATGGATGGATTTTCAGGCTACAATCAGATTCATATAGCAGAAGCAGATCAACATAAAATAGCATTCACAACCCCATGGGGTACCTTCTACTACAACATGATGCCATTTGGGCTAAAGAATGCAGGGGCCACATATCAGAGAGCAATGACAGCGATCTTCCATGACATGATCCACAAGATCCTTGAAGACTATGTGGATGATATCCTTGCAAAATCCAAAACAAGGGATGAACACCTCAACATCCTAGAATGTGTGTTTGATCATCTGAATCATTATGGCTTAAAGCTTAATCCTAAGAAATGTGTCTTTGGTGTTACATCTGGCAAGCTTCTAGGCTTCATCATCTCTAGATGAGGCATAGAGATCGATCCTAAAAAGGTAAAAGCAATAACGAAGATGCCTCCACCAAGAAATCTCAAACAGCTCAGAAGCCTACAGGGCAAGCTTCAATCAGTTCGGCGGTTCATCTCGCAACTAGTAGATAAGTGCCAACCCTTCTCACATCTCTTATGCAAAGACACCAACTTCAAGTGGGATCCCATATATCAAAGAAGCTTCGATAAGCTCAAAGAGTATCTAGCTAATGCTCCAATCCTAGTACCACCAGTTCCAGGATGCCCACTCATCCTTTACATCTCAACAATAGCTACAGCACTAGGGGCACTCCTAGCATAGCATGATGATGAAAATAGAGAATGAGCTGTCTACTACATCAGTCGCACTCTTGTGGGCTATGAGCTTAACTATTCACCCATGGAGAAAGCATGCCTAGCAGTGGTCTTTGCCACTCAAAAATTTAGACATTACATGCTTAGCCACACAATCAAGCTCATATCAAAGGTGGACCCTCTTAAGTATCTGTTATCAAAGACAACCCTCACAGGCCTTATGGCAAAATGGGTCATGTTACTCAGTGAATTTGACATTCAGTATGTAGATCGCAAAGCAATCAAAGGGAAAGTCATTGCCGATCAACTAGCAGAAGCACCACTGGTGGATGCCTATCCACTAATCATGGAATTCCCTGATGAATACTTATGCATGATTGAAGAGCAGCCCATGTGGAAACTATACTTTGATGGTTCCAACACATCACATGGATCAGGGGCAGGAATCCTATTCGTCACACCTCAAGGTGACTATATTCCAAAATCATTCAAGTTGGGATTCCCTTGTACCAACAATATTGCAGAATATGAGGCACTCATCTTAGGTCTCAAAACAACTATCCAATGGAACATCACAGAATTACAAGTATTTGGAGATTCACAGCTGATTATCAAACAAGTCCTAGATGAATATCAGAAAAAGGATGACAAATTGCTACCCTACAAGCAACTGGTGGATAAACTGAAAGAGCATTTCCTACATCTACAATTCAATCAGATCCCAAGGCTTCAAAACAAAGCAGCAGATGCAATGGCAACCATCAGATCCTTATTGGAAATCCCACGAGATGCATCATAGTATGAATTTCTAGTCGAGCAGCTACATTCACCAACTTATGAGAACGCCGATGCAGACATGGTGTGTGTCTTGGTTGGTCCCCAATCCCCATGGTACCACGACATCCATGCATATCTAAAAAATGGTATCATATCTCCCCATCTCACCAATAACTAACGCCAAAACCTTATTCGCAGAGCTTCCCGCTACACTCTTGTAGCCAACACCCTATATCGTCACGGGTATCATAATGTCCTATCTAGATGTTTAGACTCAAACGAGGCCGTCCTGGCCTTACAAGAAGTTCATGCTGGAATTTGTGGTGCCCACATGAGTGGCATGGTTCTAGAAAAGAAGTTGCTTAGAGTTGGATATTATTGGCCAACAATGGAACATGATGCGTGTGAATTTGTCAAGAAATGTCTCCCATGTCAACAGCATGCCAATTTGATACATGCACTAGCACAGGATCTACAACCTATTGCACCACCGTGGCCTTTTTCATGTTGGGGCCTCGACCTCGTTGGCTTGATCACCCCCCTCTCTTCGGATGGACACAAGTATATCATAACAGCCATAGAGTACTTTACCAAATGGGTTGAAGCGATTCCACTCACACTAACTACTGGCATCCAAATATCCAAGTTCATCCTCTACCATATCATTTGCCACTTCGGCATACCATCTACCATTTTCACAGACCATGGCACACCTTTTGAAAACTAGCATGTGGATGATCTATGTGCCAGACTCCACATCCATCACCGTTTCTCTAGTCCATATTTCCCTCAAGGAAATGGCCAAGCTGAGGCAACCAACAAAACTATCTTGAAAATCCTCAAGAAGGTTGTCAATGATTCTGGTCGTGACTGGCACCTTCAAATTAATCCCACCCTCTAGGCTTATCGCACTTCTTATCGCACTCCCACAGGCACCACCCCATACTCCCTTGTATATGGTGCTAAAGCCGTTCTACCGATCGAGGTCGAGCTTGCATCCTTGCGCATCTCCATGAAGAACTATACAACTGATGAAGACTATCGTGTGGCCCGGCTCACACAGCTAGATCTGCTAAATGAAAAGAGACAGCAAGCTTATGATCATTTGGTGGCATACCAAAATCGACTCAAAAGGAGTTATAACAAAAAGGTCCATCCTAGACAATTCCAGGTCAGTGACATGGTCCTTAAAGAAAATCAGAAGGTCCTAGCAAATAGAGAAAAGAAAGGCAAGTTTGAGCCTACTTGGTTGGGCCCCTATGTTGTCACCGCATCCTTTGGCTCGGGAGCCTATCAGCTATCAACACCAAAAGGTGAGCCCTTGAATGATCCTATCAACATCATCCATCTGAAGAGGTTCTAAGCCTGAACCTGATCCTGCATATATCAGAAAATCCAAAAATATTCAAAACATTCAAAAAAGCAAAAAAAGCAAAAGAAAAAAAAAAAAAGGAGAAAGAGAAAATAATCGTCCAACGGTGAAAACTTGGCAATTCAAGCACCTTGGACAAGTATGTTGGTGAAAACCTGGCAAACAGGTGTCAACATAGTAAACTGAGCTATTTATCTATTCAGTTGTCCTTTCAGCTACCGTCCTCTTCCTCCATCCATAATCTCTTAATAGATCTCCCAGCAGTTCCATCTCCCCTATTTTCCAAGCATTCAGCTTCCATCTTCCTCCAACCCATCTGCAATCCATATCCTATTCCAAAGCTTTGTACCATATCTTGTACCATATCCTTTTCCCTTTCCTGTACAGCGCAATCCACCCTGTATTTATCCGCCCTATATTTATCCACCCTGTATTTATCCTCCCTGTATTTATCCGCCCTGTATTTATCCTCCTTGTATTTATCCTCCCTGTATTTATCCTTCTTGTCTCCGTCCTAGTGAGAGTCCCGCCGAGTGTGATTTTTTCCTATCCCCAATCCTGAGCTTCTGTACATATCCCTTGTGCATATCATTCCTCCTTGTTGTACATAACCTTTGTCCGTCCTGTAGTAGCATTTGATCAAATATCTTGTCCCATCCCCAGCCTCAAAAAATTTGTAGTCCCACTCGGGCCTTGTGCATCAACAACATCAATTGTCGACTTATCCTTGCTCATCCTGATTATTCCTTGAACTTCAGCTTTTGCCAGCAAACAACTACACTTATTCTCTCACCAACCCATGGGTCCTTGAGGATATATCATTCCTCCTGTCTGACCTAATCTTCCATCCTGGTCCTTGAGGATATATCGTTCCTCCTATCCGACCAATCTTCCCACCATCAATCAAACCTAATCTCTCTCCTTGGAAAAGGATGTCTTTTTGGAGTTATCATTTTGATGTTGGATTTTTGTCCTTTGGGTCTTGTTAATCTTTTTGGCTTCTCATTATCCCACCAGGGTCACCACGATTCATTATATCACAGTGTGCTGCGTGTGCGGATAATCTGGGGCAAGGTCTTTTGATCTTTCGCTTCTGCCTGTGAGTCAGTTGTGTGTTTGTGGTTCCTTCAGCATCGATTCCACCTTGTCGCCTTTGCGCTTCATGTGTGATGTTGGGGCAACCCTGTGTGTTTGTTTAGTGTCAGTCCTCGTTAGTCCTCTGTGACGTTGTTGATAGGCCTCGTGATCCCAGTATCCTTGGCAGGTCTCTAACATAGCTATATTAAATCTAGGTTGTGCACTCCCATTTGCACTTGGAGCTATCTGGTCCCTTGTATTTATCATATAGATTAATCTTGCATCTTTGCATATAGCTACATCTTGCATCTTGCATTTCCCTCTCATCTTGCATATCATCCATATTTGTTCTTAGAAGTGAGGTTATTTATCTCCCCTTTCTTCCTAGGCCCTTCCTTCCTCATCCCGCCGGGCACACTCTCTCCCAGGACATAATCCCTCTTTCTCCTTGTCCCACTGGGTGCATCTTCCATGAGTTTGTCCCACCGGGGCATGTATTCTCTTTCTTCCAGTCCACCTGGGTGTCATACCCTCTTCTTCTAATTCTAGCCTCGGCATCTTGTTTTCTTGTCTTTGACGCCATGCCACTTGCGGCATCGCATCAAAGAGGGGCAAAATGTAGACACCGAAAAATCCTTCAGAAAATAAATTATTTTTGTTTTCTGAAAATCCTTGATGACATCATCATTTATTAATTAATTAATTAATTTATTTTTATGGCATTAAATCCCTCTCTCTTAATTAAAAATCTTTAATTAAGGAATCTAGCCTAAAAATGTCATTTGGACATTATCCCTAATTTATTAATTATTTAATTAATAAATTGACCAAAAAACTTCAAAAATAAATTAATTTATTTTTAATTTATTTTTTATCCCAAACTTGGCCAATTTCCTTAAGACCACTAACCTCTTCCAAAATCTTCTAATCCCTTCTTAATTTCGATTAAAAGGCTAATCCCATCTTTTCTAACCCTAATCCCAAGGTTAAATATTTAATTAAGGTTAAATATTTAATTTTCATATTTATTGAAAATATTTTAATAAATATTCCTAAAACTTAAGCTTTTGGAATGAATAACTTTTATTCCATGAAACTAAGGAGAAATCTAGACTCTTCTAGAATCTTCTCAAATCCACCCTCTTCACCCATCCTAATCTTTTTTTTTTGTCCTAATCTAATCCTAATCCTACCCTTAAACCTTTGTGCAATCCTAACCAAGCTTAAGACTTTCCTAAACCAAAGCAAAGTCTTTCCTTCCAAATATCTCAACCACAAAGCATTTATTGCTTCCCCAAAGTCTTCAAAGCCTTTTAAAGCCCATTCATTGCTCTTACAAGCATTTATTTGGAGAGTTATGAGCTTGGAGCCCCCTTTGTTGACTCCTCTTTGCCCTTCCCTTCATCCACTCACCTTGTGACATGTGTCACCTCCTGATTGGCTGAGAACTAGCACAATCCATGTGCTTCCCTTTGAGTGAATCTTGGCCTCTCTTAAGGATTTCAATCCTGGCCATTCATTCCTCCTACCCCAAGCCCTTAGAAATCCTATAAATACCCTCACTTCCTAAGGCAAATCATCTTTCAACTCTCAAACTCAATAGCAAAGTTATAATGCCATTTTCATTCTAGCATAAGCATAAACTCATCATTTTAGATCATTTTCAAGCTTAAATCACATCTAAATTAGCTTAATTGGATTAACATAGATTCATTTCTTATTTAATCAATCTTAGTTCATCTTTTAGCTTTGCATATTTGTGTGTTCTTGAGGCCTTTGAGGCAAAATAGGTTCCTCATACCTATTTTGTGTCATTTTGGGTCTTCTTGATCCTCAAATCATCATTTATTTTGCATGCTCCAAGTGCTTGAGTTTGCACACCCACATCCATCTATATCCAAGCATATCAAACGGTGCATGGGCGCATCCATTTTAAGCTTAAACTGAGGTGGCTTTGATTTTAGTTTGTTTTCCATTAAATTTGATTTGATTATATGCTATGACGTTTGTTTGTCTTTGGCCTTCAAAACAGGTTTAGGTGCACGCTCAAATCCTAGTCTACACAACTTTATTGCTTCCAATCTTCTTATAGGGGAAAATTTATCTGAATAATCAATTCCTTCTCTTTGTGCATACTCTTTACATACTAATCTTGTTTTGTTTTTTACTATTGTTCCTTCTTCATTCATCTTATTTCTGAATATCCACTTGGTTCCAATCACATTCTTATCACTAGGGCTAGGGACCAATTCCCATTTATCATTCTTAATTATCTAATCTAGCTCTTATTTCATTGCTTCATGCCAATCTGAGTCATTACATGCATCTTCAACACCGAAGGGTTCAATCTCTAATAGTAACCATACCTCTTCATTTGTTGTGGAACCTTTTTCTTTTGATCTTGTCATGAGTTTACTGCTCTGATCTCCAATGATGTCTTTCTTTGAATGATATATGGATGTGAATTTATGAATATTAGGAGTGAATTTCTCATCAGACTTCTGAGATTCTTCTTCACTTGTTTCAGGTTCATTGAATAACACATCAATGTTGTCAAAAATTTCTTCAACAACTACTTCACTATTGGTAGGTATAGGTTCTTCTTCAATCATAGGTGCATAATCATGGTATATCTCTTAAATCATAACTTCTCATCAATCTTACACAAGCACTATCAATGATCTTCTCCAATCTTAGATTAAAACATCTATAAGCTTTGCTTTTAGTAAAGTAACCAAGAAAAATACCTTCATCACTTCTTGTATCAAACTTTCCAATTAATTCATCTCTCTTGATGTGGCACTTGCTTCCAAATATTTTGAAGTATTTTACTATAGGTACATTCCCCAACCATAGCTCATAAGGTGTTTTGTCAGTGCCTAAACTTAATTGAATTCTATTCATAGTATAGACTATAGTATTGACTGCATCTCTCCAATAGGTGTGCGAGACCTTTCCTTCAATCATGATGGTGCATGTCATGTCAAGAATGATCCTATTCCTTCTCTCTAAAATTCCATTATGCTAAGGAGTTGTAGGGGCACTTAGCTATCTCTTTATCACATGTTCTTTGCAGTACTCAAAATCTATCAGAGGTGAATTATCCTCCTCTGTCTAATCTCAAATAATTAATCTTCAATCTAGACTCATTTTCAACCTTAGCTTTAAATATTTTGAAGTTGTCAAATGCTTTTGATTATTCCTTTAAGAATGCAACCCACATCATTCTAGAAAAATCATCAACAAACAAAGTGAAATACATGTCACCATAATATGATCTTGTTTGAGTTGGTCCACATAGGTCTGTATGTATCAGATCCAACTTGTTCTCTGCCAAATTATGCTTTCTTTTGAATGAATTTCTTACATGCTTTCCCATCACACATTCCCTAAAAATTGCATCAACTAGTTTTTCAATGCTGGGAAGATCTCTTACTGCCTTTAAATTACTTATCTTTACTATGTTATCAAAATTGATATGACATAGTCTTTTGTGCCATAACCAACTGTCATCTACTTTAGCAACAAAACAACATGCTTCAGGATTAATTTAAAAAAAATTACTTTAGTCTTTGATCTTGATGCAATTATTTCTACTTCTTTGTTATTAATGATACATTTTTTATCTTTGAACTCCAACCGATAACCTTTGTCAAGCAACTATCCAACACTTAGTAGGTTATGTTGCAAACCATCAACATATAGAACATCATCAGTGTTGTTCTTTCGATCCAAGGTGATGGATCCTCTACCAATGATAGATTTAGGAGTTTTATCTCCAAATCTAACCATGCCTCCTTTGTATCTATCCAGATGTACAAATCTATCTTTGTCTCCTGTCATGTGATGTGAGAAACCACTGTCAATGATCCAATATGTCCTAATGTCATCTTGTGAAATTAGTGCTAACTCTTGTGAATTATTTTCATCTTCAAGAGAAATGAATCCAATTTCATCCTCTGCTAATTCATCATCTGATAGTCCATCTTGAACATAGTAACATTCATTTGTATACTTGGGCTTGTAGTTATTTTTGAACTTATTAACTCTTGTAGGACACTTGGATGCAAAGTGACCAATGTTATTACATGAAAAGCATTTGAATGGTAATTGACCTTCATATTTTCCTTTTCCTTTCTTTTCTCTTTTTGCAATCATAACAATGAAATCATCTAGTGATTTCTCTTTATCATCATCATCAAAATTACCAGAGGTGTTCAAGGGTTTCTTACCATGTACTGAAGCTTTGAATATTGTTTCACTTTTAGGCTCTATCTTCAATCTTGATATCTCAAAGGCTGAAAGTTTGCTAATTAAAGCCTCTCTTTTAAAGTCTTTTGTGGACTGCATAGTTTCATCTTAGATGCATATTTTGTTTTCATATTTTGGTGTCAAGGTAGTCATCAATTTATCCATTATATCTTCTTCCTAGATTTCTCCACCATTATTTCTAATTCCTGCAACCACTTCATTAATCCTTTGATTGTAAGTGTGTGTGAGTGATTTACACCTTCATGAAATAACAAGATTTAAAGAGAATTTACACTATTCAAAGAAAACTAATCTAAATAATACACAATTAATCTAAATATCTCATGGTTCTCTAAATTGAAGTAGTAAGTGAGGCTCTCAGCTGCAAATCCTCACTAGTGACACTCTAATTATGAGAATTGAACTAAGAATGATATGCAAACTAGATCTAATTATCAAATTCTAGCTCTATTTGATAAGAAAATCTCTAAAATGATCAAAAATTAAGCTAAATATCAATGAAAATGCTAAGTGAGTGGTGTGGATGCAAATTGCAAGAGCTTTGCTGCAATTCAAAGATATGGAGTGGATGAATAATGCCTCAAAATGCCTTCTATTTATAGGATTTTCCCAAGGGTAGGGGGTAGAGTGAGATAACCATGGTTATGCTTGGGTAAGGTCAATTGGCTTTTCTTTGTCCCTAAATTGGGGGACAAACATTTAAATGGTTTCAAAAGGCTGGACCATTTCAACAAAAGTGAGTGATTTGTGTCCATTTTGTCTCCTTTTTCCTTTGTTGAGGGAAATTCATATTTATTAATTAATTAAAGTAATTAAATTTAGCCATGAAGGGTAAGAGGTTCATTTTGATTTTTCATTTCAACAACTATGTCATTAATTGAATTTAATCAATTTCTTAGTGTTTTTCCCCTTTTCAAGCTTTAATTAATCATTTAATCATTTAATTGAATTTTCCTTTGATTCGAATTGCCTTTGTTCCATTTATTGATTTTTAGTGCTATTTTGATGATTTGATTGCACCTTTTGATTGAATTAAGTCTTTGCCAATTTTCCATGTCTACAAATGCCCCTCTGTGAGTCGATGTGCGAAGAACACCGATTCAAAGATTCCCTTAGTATGATGATCTGATTCAGGTCTTGGTTCTGATATGCCTCTGATCGTTCTTATTGATGTACTTCCTGATATGATTTTGATGCCTCTGATATGATAGTGCTGATATGATTATGATCTGATATGGGTCTTGGTTTGATGATAGGTCCTGGCTTCACTGATAAAGGTCCTGGGTTAATTGATAAAGGTCCTGGGTTGATTAATTGTTGATATGTTGATAGGTTTGATATGATACCGATATGCAATTGATTTGCCTCCTGATATGACAATGATATGATATGATACTGATATGATATGATATGATATGCCCCACTGATAAACATTTTTGATGTGATGCCAATTTGATACTCTGATGCCCCCTCAGAAATAAAACATATTAATTCCTTGATTTGAACGATTTTGAGTAGCTGGTCCAATATGTTTTGATTTCTGATACCGTTTGAAAGAAACAATCAAGTTTGATTCATGCCCTGATCAATGAAAATGTCCTATAATAGGTCCAAAGTGCATTTTTAAGTGTTTATGAGGACCAATTTCACCTTTAATAGGGTAAAACCCCTCATTTTACTATTCATTTGCACCGTTCCTTCTTGAGATTTGAGCTCTGATTTTAGGCTTTTTTACATGATGGTGGTCCCACATCGCGAGCATCAGTTTGAGAGAGTGCGCTGGTTCAGTCGGAGAGCGACCGATGGTCCTCCGGTATGTCATTCAAATTTTTCTCATGTTTTTAAAGTTGCATTTATGACCTCATTTAATGCTTTTAAAAATTTTAATTATGTGTTTGTGAAAAGAAATGTCGCCTCTGTGCTATTTAATTTCGCCTGAAAATTTAAAATGTCGCCTTTGGTAAATTTGATGTCACCTTCCCTAGGTTTTCTCACGCATATAGAAAATTATTTATCACCTAAGGATAATTTAATATCGCTTAAAGTTTTAGTCATTTTAATTGTGTATCACGTGATAATAAAATGCCGCCTGATGAAAATCTGATACCGCCTCTGTGAAATTAAGTCATGCGGATGAATAAAATCACACGTATGGAGAAAGAGATGTCGCCTCTGGTAAAAGAAATGACGCTAGAAAGAAAAGTCGCGTAAGTAAAATTTTTTTTTGTTTATTTGAGACTTTTCTAAGACGTCTGATTGCTCGATTGTGTCAACTGGATTGATATTGATCACGTCAATGAATTCAATCGAATGTTTAGTTAGGGTGTTCCCTTTGTTTGATTTCAACAATGAATTAGGACATAGGTAATGATAATATCGAAGAATAAGGTTAATCAATCTTCATCATGAATGGTAGGTCATGGATCTAATCGTCCATTCATTTTATGCTCAAATGTTTAGAGACATAAAACTAGGATCATCCTTCCTCAATGCTTAGAGTTAGGATTGGTAGGTCTGATAGGTATATTTAAATTGATGACTATGATTGATTGTTTGATTTCCTGATAGTAAGTTACTCATGTGATTCCATTGTTTTGATTAAATAGGAGGATGTCCCTATTCTGTACCTTCAGACTATACCACACTGGGTGATAGAGCTTAGGGTGCAGTTGACTGATGCCGAGAGGTGAGTGATTAGGCGTTGCGGTTTATTATGTGTACTAGAGCTTCCTTGGTTCTAGATGAACTGAGGTTTGATTACCGCTGTCGCAGAGCGTTGGCACTCTGAGACAAACACATTTTGGCTACCACAGGGTGAGATGATGATTACACCTAAGGATGTTTACAGATTGCTATGGATCCTGACTCATGGAGAGATAGCATATTATGATGTAGTCTATGATGGGATGTATTGTCGATGAGTATTTGGAGATCCATCTATAGGTGATGATTGCATCTTATGGCCTCAGTTTGCCTCATTTCCTATTTTACTAGCATTATTAGGTGCTATCATTGGTGGTGTATTATTACCTGATCGGCGAGGTCATGGATTTTCAGTGGGATGGGGCAGGATTATCGAGGATTTGCTACATCAGCCTTGACGCTTTGACTGGGGATCTTGTGTGCTAGCACAGCTTTATCACGATCTTCATGAGGTAGTTTACAGGAGATCAGCCTCATTATCTACTGGGATTCATATTTTGTAGTTGTGGATATGAGAGCACTTACCAGTCAGTCATCCTATATCAGATCGAGATCATCCTCTAGGATATCCATTTGCATGGCAGTATACTGGTATGGTGACACAACATCACTTGGGTCATTTGGAGTATTGGCGACATCAGATTGATGACATGGATGAGGTCTATTGGAGACCATATGTTGAGGTCGAGGATTGGAGAGAGGATAGCTTGGAGTTACCATATATGTTTTCTCCTTGATGGATGATCAGCAGGATCGACTCTATTCTTGAGAGATTCTTAGTAGGTAGAGTGCTACAGTAGTTTGGGCGGATTCAGCCTATGCCTCAGGGATCTGTAGTATATGCTCGTTCTAGTGCAGAGCGGGCTACTTGGGGTCACATGCCTTCATATGATGATGTTATTGAGCAGATATCACTACTAGGTTATATGGATTGGAACATGAGGTTACACATCAGAGATGCTGGAGTCACACATGAGTATCTAGCTTGGTTGATGGAGCATCTGATGCCTCGATTTACAGACCCTGCAGAGCCAGTGCCTGGGTGAGATGATGATGGTGATGATGTTGGTGGTGGGAGGAGACGCAGAGGTAGACCATGAGGTAGGGTAGTGATTAGACTCAGAGGACGAGTGAGAGATGTACAGGTACAGGCACCACCTCCTCCTCATCCTGTAGTAGCACAGAGACAGAGGATAGATCGTCAGGATCATGTGAGGGCTGCTAGATAGGATCTAGGTACAGGAAAGGATATGGGAGTAGGATTACAGAAGGCTACCATGGATGGTTAGGATACAGGTGCATAGCAGATACCAGCAGCTTTTTCCCGTGATCGGGGAAAAGCTCCCATAGATACAGGTGATCCTCAGAGTACCTATGAGGTTGGGGAGAGTTCTAGTACTACCCAGCTACGAGCAGATGTGGGAGCATTATGAACAGAGGTATCACAGATGTCATCTATGATTCAACAATTAGTATCAGGTTTGGCTCCATTGGTTCCTCTCCTTGTTGCTATGGTTGGTCAGACGCCTCCTCAGCCGCCTCAGTAGCCTCCATCACAGCCTCCTCCACAGCCTCCTCCAGGACCTCCTCCCAGTGGTGACAAGAGTTGAGCTATGAGTGCTCTTATTGATCATTTGTGTACTGATACTGAGATACTTGATATTGTACCATAGTCTTGTGACCTTGGTGTCACCTTTCCAGTTGTACTTTGATACTTATTTGACATTGATACCCCTGTTGATGGGCGATTATAGAGTTGATTTGTGATATCATTGTTATACTTGATGTATTGAGTTGTGAGTAGATGTGTGATATGAGGACATTTATGATCTTTCCTACTTTTACTTGATGATATATGAGATTTCCTTTAGATGCTGCTATATGTGTTTATCTAATGCATTTGTTTTTGGATGGATGTGTCTATAGATGCAACGTATCTTATGTATGATATAGATAGATGGATGCATTTCTTTCTCATGTATGGATGTAGTTTTGATATGTTATTTCTCATGTATGCAATCTGTATGTATGCACATGTAAATGATTATTTCCTTCTTTTCCTTGATAATATATTTATGTAATGATTAATGAAATGGAATGAATGCAAAAAGTATAATCTCATGTTTTTTCTTTTTGTAGAAAAGATGATATTGAAGTGATGTTGTCCTTGCTGATTTAACCCTGTTAATGATGTTATGTACCCCCTTTTTGATGCGACATGAAACCCTTGGGAAAAAATGCATGTGCAATTAATCTAACATGATAATGCATTTAACCTTTTTATGAATGTAGCTAAGTGTCACTAGCTTTTAGCAAATAAATGCCTTGAGGATATATTTTCATCATTGAGCATTTGGGACCGGAAAGTCAATACAATCACCACTGCCCACTGACATGATGATATGAATATCACTTTTTAGTTACTGCTCATATGGTAACCTCCGTTTTGCTTTCCCATCGGTCTCATCGATACGACTATCACTGATTACAAACAATCATGAGAGTACGAATACCGATTTTGTCAGATTCTATGTTGCAAGTGGATTTTGTCATTTAGATATGAAGAATCTAAATATCTAAGGTATCCGGTTGCGTAAACAAACAAAGGTTAACTCATTGTTTTATAAGATAATCCTCGATGGTCCTTTGATGACCATGTCTTTAGATGAAATCTCATAAGGCAATGAATCTTCCTCCAAACAGTCACTTCATAGTTAAGAAAAATATCATGTCTCCCTTATTGCCAATCTAGTTGAAACATCATTGATTAGCTAAAAAGACTTGATACAAATTGAATTAATGTAAGTAAATAGATTTTTAACCAACTTTTCAAAAGAGTCTATCGAAGTGTTTTGCATTGTTTTCTGATCTTCAAAAAAAATATTTCCAAGTGTTTGATCATAAAATGATGTTTGATTTTTAATCCTGAATAATAAGTCAATTTAGGCTCAAGGATTTTGTTGTGGAAGTCAACTTCTTGGTTAGTAAACAATGATATCAATCAAAGGTTTACAAAAATCTGATCTCTCTTCTGAAAATGTTGATCCCTTTCTGCTTGTGACTAAATGTTGCTCATTTGAATCCTTTTTGAGGTACCCACTTTCCAATCCGTTTATGCTGCCCCCAAGTATTTGATGTATCAGTTTTGACAACTTTGGGCAATGCAAAGGATGATGCTACAAACTGTTATTATGACTATGTACAAATGATGGATGCAATGAAGGTTTAGACAAATGGGATGATGAGATGCATTATGTACACATGTGGCTAGGAAAGAAATGACTTAAGGGAACCTAAAGTGCTTGTTGCCAAGTTTTCACCTTTGGGTACTCTCTTTTTTTTGCTACCGAGGTGCCTATTTGCTAGGTTTTCACCAAGACACTTTTTCTCTTTTTCATTTTTTTTGTATTTTTTTCATTTTTTCTTTTTTTGTATTTTTGTATTTTTCTTTTTTTGTATTTTTCTTTATCACCTTGGTGCCTATTTGCTAGGTTTTCACCAAGAGATAGTTTTTCAAATGTTTTTGCTTTCTTTAGGCTCAATTTTCCACTGTTTTTTATCTTTCTTCTTTTCCAATGTTTTTGGATTTTCCATTTTCAAATGTTTTTGGTATTTTCAAGATCCCTTTTCAATTATGTACAATAATTATGATGCTCTCTCATCTGATACTCTTTATACTCTTTCATCTGCTTTAGGTGTAGAATCTCTTCAAATGAATGCTATTTATGGGTTCTTGTAATTCTTCACCATTACAATCTGATAACTTATATGTTCCAGTTCCAAAGGATGACACTATCACAAATGGGCCTATCCAATTAGCTTCCCACTTTCCTTTCTTTTCCCTTTCAGCTTGATTTTTGGGATTTTCTCTTAGTACCAAGTCTCCTACTTGAAAAGTTCTTAGTTTGATGTGTTTGTTGTAATTGTGTGCAATCCTATTTTGATAAACTTTTAAATGCTCATAAGCTTGAGTCTGGTGTTCCTCTAACAATTCCAATTGTTGTAGTCTGGCAATCCTATAATCCTCATCAGTGATCAATCCTCTTAATGAAACTCGTAGAGATGGAATTTCAACTTCTAATGGTAGAACTGCTTCAGTTCCATAGACTAAAGAGAATGGGGTGGCTCTTGTAGGTGTTCTGATACTAGTTCTATAAGCCCATAATGTGGGATTTATTTGCACATGCCAATCTCTTCCTGATTTGTTAACTAATCTTTTTAATATTTTGAGGATATTTTTGTTCGTTGCTTCAGCTTGTCCGTTGCCTTGTGGATAATAAATGGATGATGAATGATGTGTAATGTGAAATGTCATGCAAAGTTCATCAATATCCTGATTTTTGAATTGTTTCCCATTATTCATGATAATGGCATGTGGAATACCATAGCGGCAAATTATGTGGTTCAAAATGAACATTGAAATTTGTTTGCCGGTTGTCATTGTTAATGGAACTGCTTCCACCCATTTGGTGAAGTATTCTGTTGCTGTGATGATATACTTGTGTCCATTTGAAGATGGAGGATGTATGATTCCAATCAAGTCAAAACCCCATTGATAAAAAGGCCATGGTGTAATGAATGGGTGTAATTCTTGAGCCGGTGCATGTATCATATTACCATGATATTGACATTTGTTGCATGTCTTCACAAATTGACAAGCATCCTTTTCTAATGTTGTCCAAAAGTACCCTAAACGAAGGATTTTCTTAGCTAGATTAAGACCGCTTGAGTGTGACCTGCAAATGCCTTCGTGGACCTTGTGTAAAGCTAACTTAGACTCTTCTTCCTCTAGACATCTAAGTAACGTCCCATCAAGACCCTTACGATACAATGTGTCTGAAAGGATTAGGTAACAGGTGGCTTGGCGTATGAAGTTATGTTTTTGGGCGCGAGTTTGGTCTATGGGGAGTACTTGGTCTTTAAGGTAAGTATAGATGGGTCTATACCAAGGAGAGTCATGTCCATGTAAAAGAGCAACAATTTGGGTGTCAGGAAGGTTGAATGCTGGTTTTACCAACTCTTCCACCAAGAACTCATACTTCTCATTTTGATCTGGTTTTTGTAACAATGAAGCCAAGGTAGCCATGGCATCTACTGCTCTATTCTTTTCTCTTGGAATCTGTTCAAATGTGATCAAAGCAAAGTACTTCTTCCATCCATCAATCAAGGTTTTATATTTCATCAATGTTATGTCTTTGGTATTGTATTCATTATTAACCTGATTGATTATGAGTTGGGATTCTCCATACACTTGTAATTCTACAATATTCCATTCCAAAGCCATTTTAATGCCAATGACTAATGCCTCATATTCCGCTATATTATTGGTGCATGGAAATAAGAGTTTATAAGACTTTGGAATGGTGTACCCTTGAGGGGTAACCAATAATATACCTGCTCCAGAACCTCCTTGTGTGTAAGATCCATCAAAATATAATTTCCATGTCTTTGCTTCTATGTTGACAATTTCTGCATCTAGAAATTCAATTTGCATGGTTTGTGTAGACTCCATTGGGTTATCTGCTAAGTGATCTGCTATCACTTGTCCTTTAATTTCTCTTCTATCAACATATTCAATGTCAAATTCACTTAGGATCATGACCCATTTTGCTATTCTTCCTGTTAAGGCAGTTTTACTTAGCAAGTATTTGAGAGGATCAATCTTGGCAATTAATTTGATCTTATGCATCAACATATAATGTCTTAGTTTTTGAGATGCAAAAACCACTTCTAGACATGCTCTTTCCATGAATGAATAATTGAGTTCATATTTTATTAAGGTTCTACTAAGATAGTAGATTGCCCTTTCTTTTCCTTGCTCATCTTCTTGTGCCAACAATATGCCTAGAGACCTTTCTGTGGCTGATATGTATAACAACAGTTCTTTACCCTTGATAGGTGACATAAGAATAGGTGGGTTTATCAAATAAGTCTTCAAAGTAGCGAAGGCCTTATCACATTCTTCATCCCACATAAATGTAGTGTCCTTGTGTAACAATCTGGTGAAGGAGTGACACTTTTCTGCTAATTGAGAGATAAATCTCCTTATTGATTGAATCTTTCCTTGTAGTGACCTCATTTGGCTAATATTTCTTGGAATCTCCATTTCTAGAATGGCTTGTACTTTTTTAGGATCAACTTCAATGCCTTTTGCTGACACTATATAACCCAATAACTTGCCGGATTGGACACCAAAGGCACACTTCTTTGGGTTTAATCTAACTTTGAATTGTTCTAACCGAATGAATATTTTTCTTAGGATTTGTAAATGCTCTTCTCTATTGTGGGATTTTGCTAGAATGTCATCCACATAATCTTCTAAGAAAGTATGCATCATGTCATGGAAAATAGTTGTCATGGCCTTTTGATAGGTAGCTCCAGCATTTTTTAAACCGAAGGGCATGACATTCCAACAAAAAGTACCCCAAGGGCAAGTAAATGCTATCTTTTCTTGGTCTTCGGGAGCAATTTTGATTTGGTTGTAGCCACTAAATCCATCCATTAATGAGTACATTGCGTGACCTGCTATCAAATCCACTATGGTATCAATGCTTGGCAATGGGAAGTCATCTTTGGGACATGCAAGGTTTAAATCTCTGAAATCCATACACACACGGATAGATTTATCATGCTTAGTAACTAGCACAATGTTAGAGATCCAATCAGCATATGCTATTGTTCTTATGAATCCCACCTTTAACAATTTTTCCAATTCTGCCTTGACTAAGAGAGCCACATGTGGGTGCATTTTCCTTTATTTTTGCTTCACAGGTTTAAATCTTGGTCTAACATTCAGATGATGCATTATGAAATTAGGATCCAATCCAGGCATATCAGTATATGACCATGCAAAATTTACTTGTTGTTCTTGGAAGAATTTGATAAAGTCCTCTCTTTCAAGAGATGTAAGTGATGCAGCCAAGTGTACAACCTTTGGCTCTAGTTCTGTACCAATGTTAACTTTTTCTGTTGGTTCTATAAGAATAGATGACCGTTCTTCTTCATGTTCAGGCAAAGTGTCCAATCTCTCTTCTAATGGTGCCACAGTTGGGTTTTCACCAAAAGAAACATCTTTTATTTTCATTGTTTTTGGTTCTAATGGTGCCACAGTTGGGTTTTCACCAATAGAACTTTTCATTTTTTTATTTTTTTTCATTTTTTCTTTTTTTTGACTAAGAGATTGGACCCTTGCTATTTTCATCATGTCTGTATTGAGTTCATTGGTGAAAGAGGGTTCAACCGCATTGAGGTATTGGTTTGTTGCTTGGTCATTTGGGAAGTAAAGTAAGTCATGTGGTTCAGTTTGATCCCAATCAATGAGGTCTGGATGTATCAAAATTAAGGAGTTATTGGGTAAGGTATCATCAATAGGATTTATGGACATGACTTCATTTGAGGGTTCATACATTGTATCGTTTAGATCTATGAGGTGCGCTTCCTCAAGATGATCCATGGAAGCAAGGTCAAAGTCCCCTTCACTGGAATCCTCATCGACCTCTACGGGAAACAATGTGGGAAAATCCACAAGTGGGTTAAAACTAACGTTTGAATTTCCCTCCTCTGAAGGTGTCCAAAATGTTTCTATCCATGCTCCACTACTAGATGCTTGTTCTATGTTAGGCCTTGGAATAGGAGATTCTTCATTAATTGGAGCATCTTGTTTTGGGATTTTTGCATAAGTATGTATAGCAATGACTTCTTTATCTTGACATGACTCATCTAATAAAGTATCCCATTCATAATCCCTAGAGTCATCACTATCTCCTTCGGATTCTAATGCATTTATTTGAGGATGAAAATCATGCATTGGACTTGAACTTTCTCCCTTATATTGAAAACCTACTCTGGATTTTTCATGACTTGCCCTCCAAATAGGTTCAATAGGTTCTAATAATCCTCTATTTCTTTGGCCTAGGGGTCCTCTTCCTTTGTATCCCATCTTTTGCATAATATCAAATCCTTTCCCATATTGTTCTGTTTGTATATTGACATGCTGAATTCTTTCCATGGGAGTGTCTAAGGTACCATCCTCATCATGATAAAGCCATTGAAGGACATCATCCTCTTCTTTATCCCATGTTGCTTTGCTATCTTCCCTCACAAAATAAGAATTATACTTATGTGGAAGATGTTCTTTTGAGGGTTTTCCATGTGACTTAGGAGACATGGGCATGTCAAATAGAGAAACTGAATATTCTCCTACCCCTTTTGAACTAATCTTGCATTGTTTGTCAAATTTGTTCATCATCTCACTCATGTATTGATAATGAGCTGCTTTAGCTTGTTCTTTTTCCTCTTTAGTAGGTTTGTAGATCACTGTCTCCAACTTAGGTGCCACATATGGACTTTCCATCACATTTGGACCCTCGTAGCTCACTTTTTCCTTGCCCTTAGTTGATGTAGTTGAGCTAGCTTGAAGAGGATTTTGTGCATCTTCATTGGTGATTCTTGGAACAACTCCTTCATGATTATGTGGAATGTATAATTCATGCAAGGGTTTGAGTGCATTACAATATTGAAATGGATTTGAGTCTCCTCCAACTGTGATTTCTTCACCCATGTATGGGAACTTGATGCATTGGTGGTATGTGTATGGGACAGCTTGCATCTCATGAATCCATGGTCTTCCCAATAAGATGTTATAGGTTAATTTCATGTCCAACACTTGACATTTGGTTTCCTTCTTAACTGGTCCCACTTGGATGGGCAACACAATCATGCCTTTAGAAGCTCTTTCAACTTCATCATAAGCTTTTATGGTGATTTTCTTTGTAGGGTCAATGCAAGACTCAGATAGACTTAGGGATTTTACAAGACTCAATGTGCATATGTTAAGGCCAGCCCCTCCATCAATAAGGGCTCTTTTGACTCTATGCCTTTCAATCAAAACCTCTATATGTAATGGAAAATTTTGAGGATGAGTTATAGACATGTCATCTTGATCAGAAAATGAAAGACAATGAGGAGCCACAAGATGTCCTACCATATTTTGAAATTTTTCTTCCCCTAAGGTAGTAGAAACATGTGTCTCTTCCAACGCTTTTTCCAAAATCTCTTTATGATTTGGTGACAACTTCAATAACTCTAAGATTGAGATTTGTGCTAGAGTACATTGCAATTGGTCCACCAAACTATAAGGCCTTGCTGCTGTAGGAGGTTGTTTGACCACAATGTTGGATGGTGGGATATTGGTGCTTTGAGGGACTATCCCTTGTAAAGTCATTGTAGAATTCTGCCCTCTTGTAATGACATTTGTTGCTTCCTTTTGGGGCTGTTCATTAATGATGATAGCATTAACAATATGATCATATGATGGCGCAAAGTTAAGATTATTGGCACTTTGTTTCTTGCCATTTGATGACTCACCTTTATCATGTTTGTAAAAAGGTTGTTTGAAGGCCGTATGATCTTCATTATTTTGGGGTCCATCAATAGTGATTATGTTATTATCTATCAAATCTTGCACCACATTCTTTAATTGTAGACATTCATTTGTAGTGTGCCCCCGAATCCTATGATATTCACAATGATGCTTAGCATCCCACCAACCCAGCTTGTGGTCTGGTTCATAAGGCTTAATAGCGGGTAATGTAATAACATTGTTAGCTATGAGAGCCTTTAATGCAGTTTCAAGTGATTCTCCCAAGGGTGTAAAGTGTCTTGCAGGAGTGGGCTTCAAATACTTATCATACTTGCTGTTTTGATCCTTGTTTCCTTGATTATTCTTGTTGGCATTGTTGTTGTTGTTGGAAGGTGCATTATATGCTTGATTAGCATTATTCACTTGATTTGGTGTCTTTGTAAGGGCAAATGGAATCACCTTCAAGTTGTTGGATTCCACTACACCATCATTAACAATGCCCTTGTTGTTATTCTTTGCAGCATAACGGCTATTGTTGTTGTACCAACTTTTATTTGGATTGTTGTTATTGTTGGTATTGTTGTTGTTGGAGTTAGAGTTATTCTTATTTTCCTTGTACAATTTCAACTCTCCACTCTTAATCAACACTTATTCCATTGTAATTCTGTTATCAATCAAATCTTGGAAGGTTTTGGGACATTGCATCCTTAGTCTATAGTTCAGTTCACTTCTTAAACCGTTAATAAAGATATCCATTTTTTCTTTCTCCGGTACACTTCTTGGATATCTAGCAAATGCAGTCCTCCATCTTTGCAAGAATGTGAGGAAAGCTTCTCCATCTTGTTGCTTTGTGTTACATAACATTATCATTGTGACGTCATGTTTGATGTTATAAGAGTAATGAGTCATAAATTTAGAAGCTAACTCTTCAAAGGATTTTATGCCGGATGGCAGTTTTGAAAACCAATCCATGGCCGTTCCTCCCAAGCTTCTTTGGAATAGTCTCATTAAATAGGTTGATTCATGCATGAATTCAAGACTCAATGCACAAAACCCCTAAAGATGATCATGTGGGTCAGATGTTCCTTCATACTTCTCATATTTAGGAAATGTTACATTAATGGGAAAAGGCATCATGACCAAACTCTTATCGAATGGAAAAGGACATAAGGTTTCAATAGAGAAAGGCTTAGGAGCCCCATTTTGTTTCAAACTGTCAATTTCCATTTGTAATGCCTTGAATTGTTCCCTTATTGCTTCCATAGGGTCTTCTATTTCCTTGGGCTTTAATTACTCTATGTCAAAATCTTTAGGTAGCTTTACCCCCGTTTGTATTAAGTCCATGAAGTGTTTTTCTTTATCCATAAGCATGGTCTTTTTCATTAGTTCTCTGAAATAAGGACATTGTCTTGCCTCTAACGCTCTTTCAATCGTGGCTTCTTTCGCAGTTGGGGGTAAGTTTGTATTATGAGGAGGAAATAAGTTGTTGCCTTGTGAATTTGCCTCTTGAGAATTAGGATCTCTTCCTCCATTATTAGAATTTCCTTGATTGTTGTTAAGATCCATACCCCCATTCATGTTGTTCCCTTGATTATTGTTAGGATCTATACCCCCATTCATGTTGTTCCCTTGGTTGTTGGGATCAATATTTCCTAGGGTACCACTAAACATCTTGTTAATGTCCTTTGCCTTAGCGGGTTTTTCAGTCACTTGTGAAGTAATGAAAGTGTTCTTTGGAAATGGGAGTTCTTCTCCATTGTAGGTCCTGTCTGTTTGTAATGCTTTCCTTATAGAGAGTGACCTTGTAATAACAGGCATGAACAAACTTTAAGGGTATGTTGACTTTCTTCTCTTGATAAGTTTTTTTTGGAATAAGGTAAAATTTTTTGATCAATTTTAAATGGTTAAAATTTTTTTAATGGTGTTTTGATCAATAACTTTGGAATATCTTGTTTGAAAATAAAAACAATCTCAACACACACATCAATTGGGTATCATATCCCTAGAATGTTCTAATGTGTATATTTTTGAACGTTTTCACAGGTTTAAACACAAGAATAGCTTCCACACAATCTACCTAGCACATAATTGGTTCGTAAACAAGGCTCTAATAGGTAGTTTTGCTATTTTACCGTTATGTAGTAAGTTTTTTGTTCAAAAAAGATCTTATCTTTTCATCCCCCAAGTATGTTAAGGGGCTTCCCACACGCACAAAAGCATGATTTTGTGCAATCCGTTAGGACTACTAGAGGAAGTTCGAAAGAGCTAAAATCCTTTTGTCGTGTAACCCATTAAGGATACCCGCGTTTCATTTTATAGTGGGTCAGATTCTCACGGCAAAAGAAAGTGTATCCCACTTTGGGCTGTCCCTCTCACCGGCCCTTCTAAGGCAATCTCGGGAGGCGATCCCACTAAGTTTTAAACATGTTCATTTGAAAGCATGAAAAGTGGATTTGGTAGAGCAAGTTTGGGAATTTGATTCACTCAAAGAGTGAAGAGCACATCCCTATTGATTTTCCCTTATCCCAAACACTCACAATCAATTTGGTTCTTTTTCAACCCCATGACAAAGGGGTTCTTAGAATTGAAGTGTTTATTTTTTCCTTTTATGATTAAACTATGTTTTGAACTTTGAAATGCCACAATTTAAGGGAAGTGCAAGCTTATGAGAAAAATACCTCAAACGATGCTAGCAAAGGCTAGGCACATTTTTAAGTAGTAGATTTTTCATTTTCTCTCCAAATCCTTCTCTTACCTTAGCAAAGCGTTCCCTCCACCAACAAGTTAGTTAGCATAATACAAACAAAGTGAGGGGAAACCAAAATCAAAGCTAAAAATGATATAATTGATTATGCTTTTGATTCTTTTTACCAAAATACTTGCAAAATTATTAAAAAATTTAAGGACTAAATTCCTAATTTAATGAGACATATTTTCATTTGTAAGCATCTACAACAGCAATGTATTTAGCATATAATTCTACTTCTTTGTCTAAATCATTGTTGAGAACAAAGGTAGAATGTACCTGATTTTCTTTCCTTATCCTTTTAGAGATCAATTTTTCCTCTAAGTTGTACCTTCTCTCTGGTTTTTGCACTTTCTTATGACAGACCATGCTCCTGAGACAAAAAAATGACAGTGAAATTAGCATATAGTCATCATTTTAACATTTTTTTGACAAAATAGAGAAAATACAGTCAGGCGACATCATCCAGACTACAGGCGAGATTAAATTTAACAAAGACATGACTACTTTAACTGTGAGCGTCACCAAAAGGGGCTCAAGTGAGATTAAAATAGACAAGTGCGATATTAAATTTTTCAAACGCGTGAAATCTTTAATGCATGTGATAACAGCAATTACTCTGATACAATATAAATGTGAAACCAGGTGACATTGTCCATGCTAAAGGCGAGATCTAATTTAATAAAGATGTAATTACTTTAATCGCGAGCGTCACCAAAAGGGGCTCAAGCGAGATTAAAGTAATCAAGTGCGATATCAAATTAAACTAACGCGTAAACTATTATTGCAAGCGATAAATTAATTCATAGAAGCGACATTTAATTAATGCAAGGTGACATTTAAAATACTCAAAGAGAAAAATTAAATGCGAAAGGCAGGAAACTCCCTTTACACCAGGCGTAAAATGATTCCTCGACCGCGGCTTTTAATTCTTTCTAGGCGACATCTAAATAGCCAAAGGCATCAGCTGCTTGTCCATTAGGCAAGAATTTAATTTCCGCAGGCGTGATTTCTTTCTTTAGAAGCGTGATTCTGCAGGCTAAAAAGCATGAGCGTTCAGACTCCAGGTGACATTTTAAATTCCACGAGTGACATCTCTTTGCTTTAGGTGTGATTTCTTTACCGGCAGGTGTGATTTCTTTCCTGTAACCTGCAAACAGTGAGCAAAATCATGCAATTCTAGCCTAAATTTTACAAATAACATGGAAATTATGATAAATTTGAGGCCTAGAGCCCCACGGTGGGCGCCATTTGTGTGTGAGTGATTTACACCTTCATGAAATAACAAGATTTAAAGAGAATTTACACTATTCAAAGCAAACTAATCTAAATAATGCACAATTAATCTAAATATCTCATGGTTCTCTAAATTGAAGTAGTAAGTGAGGCTCTCAGCTGCAAATCCTCACTAGTGACACTCTAATTATGAGAATTGAACTAAGAATGATATGCAAACTAGATCTAATTATCAAATTCTAGCTTTATTTGATAAGAAAATCTCTAAAATGATCAACAATTAAGCTAAATATCAATGAAAATGCTAAGTGAGTGGTGTGGATGCAAATTGCAAGAGCTTTGCTGCAATTCAAAGATATGGAGTGGATGAATAATGCCTCAAAATGCCTTCTATTTATAGGATTTTCCCAAGGGTAGGGGGTAGAGTGAGATAACCATGGTTATGCTTGGGTAAGGTCAATTGGCTTTGCTTTGTCCCTAAATTGGGGGACAAACATTTAAATGGTTTCAAAAGGCTGGACCATTTCAACAAAAGTGAGTGATTTGTGTCTATTTTGTCTCCTTTTTCCTTTGTTGAGGGAAATTCATATTTATTAATTAATTAAAGTAATTAAATTTAGCCATGAAGGGTAAGAGGTTCATTTTGATTTTTCATTTCAACAACTATGTCATTAATTGAATTTAATCAATTTCTTAGTGTTTTTCCCCTTTTCAAGCTTTATTTAATCATTTAATCATTTAATTGAATTTTCCTTTGATTCGAATTGCCTTTGTTCCATTTATTGATTTTTAGTGCTATTTTGATGATTTGATTGCACCTTTTGATTGAATTAAGTCTTTGCCGATTTTCCATGTCTACAGTAAGCTCTAACATTCTCATTAGGTAGCATCTCTAATGCATTGTATCTTTTCTTCCATGTCTTTCTATGTGCATTCTTGGCTTGAATATCTCCTTCAAACATGTCTTCTAGGTACTTCCATATCTTATAAGCTTTGTCCATTTTCTTGATGTCTAAAAACTCATTGTTAGATAGGGTGCTAATAAGGACTTATTTGGAAATAGCATTCGAAGTGAACATCTCTTAGGTTGAATCTTCTTTTGCAAGATCTGCTAGTGAAGGAATCTTAACTTCTTTGGTAGCTACTTCAAAAATCTCAAAGGCAGTGCACTACAAATGTGTCATCATTTTGTTCTTCTGATCTAGATAGTTCTCTCCATCAAACTTAGGACTTTCTTTTCTAAATAATGCCATTTGATTAACCTCAAGCTGTTAAACTTTCTCTCCGAGGCATTTGGCTCTGATACCAATTAATAGGAATAGTCCCAAGAGATAATTGAGGGGGGGGGGGGGGGTGAATCAATTATCTACAAGATTTAATTCTTTATCTAATTAATTATATAATAACATTAAACATAAACACAATGAAAAAGCACTTAACACAACACCGTAATTTTGGTTACGGGGAAACCCAAATAGGTAAAAACCCCAGTTGGAATTGACACCCACTAAGAACTAAACTAGTGTATTATGATCCCTTTTAGAAGATCTTACAACCCTATTAGGAGTTGATCTTTACAATGCAATAATTAGAGTGACCTAGTCAAGGGTCAGACCCTGTTAGGAGTCTTTTACAATTAACCCTATTAGGGGTGAGGATGCACTGTGTGAGAGCACACTGCTCAAAGGGGTGAAGGTTGCAACCTTCTATTTAATAGATACAAACTATATTTGGATCTTGGTGAACTCTGCATAGAACTACTATCTTGATCAGTTACAACGAGTAGCATACATTTTCTTCAAAGTCACATAGACCTTCTGCTGATGGCACAATACTTCACACTCTTTTCTCTGCTCTTGACTTTCAACTATCTGCCATACTTAGCAATCACACATGATTTCTTATAAATATCTTTCTCTAAATGATATAATCAAGTTGGCCTATTAGAACCATCTTGAAATAATATTAGAGAAACAATGCAACTCTGCAATAACATCTCAGTCGGCTCTACTAAGCACACAACATAAATTAGGACTACATAATTTCATGTGAGTAGACGCAACGCTACACACAATCAGCTCTACTAAATTAACTCCAACTTTCTTCTCATGATGAATTACATTATGTTCTCTTAACCAAACATTCTTAACTTGCTTCTTAAAATAAATCCAAGTGTGCATATTGAGATGATAGGTGCAACTATTGTAATCATATAAAAACTGTCGGCTCTTCCAGACAGACTCAGGAAACTATGACTGTCAACTGGAGACTTCATAACTCAACTTGTACTGCATATCTGACTCTACGTCCATGAATATAACATCATACATATGTCTAAAACATAAATATAAATGTACAAGGCTCTACTGCTACCTTACTGCAAATCATATATAGAACTGTTCTTGGGACCTGTCATAAACTCTAATTGATATACACAATTGTACTACTGTCTTTACTTAGAATCAACCTCCATGTCTATGATATCATGATGATAACATATCCATGCATCATATTCTCAAAACTTTGTCCATCAGGCTTCCATGCATGCTACTTGCCATATGTTTGTCATCAATGACAAACATATAGTCAACAATATAGCTTGCTAGCAAATCTCCAACAATCTCCTCCTTTGGCATTGATGGAAACATATGGAATGAAAAATACCACCAATCCAAACATCTAATTCTTTTATAACATTCTCCATTTCCTCAATAAAACTTCCCCAAGGAAGTATCCTTCAATTGTTGCAATATTCTTTAATATTCTCCATTTCCTCAAATGTACTGCTTCCCATGACTGTATTTTTACTCCCCCTTTCTAATTTTTTTTTGTTTACTATATATTCCTTCTTTTTATATGTTTCATGGCTATATGCTACTCCCCCTTTGACATCTATGGAAAAAGGCACATAAAAACATTAAGCACCAGTACTACTCTTGAGGTAGAGTAGTCAACCTTTCATCAGTCACTGAGGACTGATGCACTCCTACTATCTCTAATCAATTTCAAGGAAGGGAATTACTCCTAGCTTCTCCCTGAGATACTCAAAAGCATCTTTAGGTAAAGGCCTTTTGAATATGTCTGCTAGCTGATCTTTTTACTCACATAGTCCACCATTACTTCTTTGCCTGCTACTTTCTCTCTTAGGAAGTGATATTTTATCTCAATATTTTTTTTCTTTGCATGCATCAAAGGGTTCTTTGACATATTGATAGAGCTAGTGTTATCACAGTGAATAAAAATAGGGTAGACAATCTTAATACCAAAATCTTTTATTATATTCTTGATCCACATAATTTTAGAACAATTTAATGCTGCTACAACATACTTTGCTTCCATTATTGACTGAGAGATACAATTATGCTTTTTACTTGTCCAAGTAACAAGTCTATCTCCAAGGAATACAACTCCTCTAGAGGTACTCTTTCAATCAAACACACATCCTACCCAATCTGCATCTGTATATACATGAAACTTTACATTCTCTGAAATAGGATACCATAAACTATAGTCTAAGGTTCCATTCAAGGATCTAAATATTCTTTTTAATACCATGAGATGAATTTTCTTAGGTTCTACTGAAAATCTTCCAACAATACAAACTACATTGGAAATGTCTGGTCTGGTTTGAGTAAGATATATAAGTTTACCAATCATAGATTTATACAAGGTTATGTCTACTACTAGTGAATCATCTTCTTTTGAAAGCTTTCATCCCATTTGTTAGGAATAGTCCCAAGAGATAAATGAGAGGGTGGGGGTAAATAAGTTATCTAAAAGTTTCAATTCTTTATCCAATTAAGTATTACTTAAACATAAAGCATAAAAACAATGAAAGAACACTTGAACACAACACTAATATTTTGGTTATGGGAATTGACACCCACTAATAATCTACACTAGTGTTTTATGATCCTTGTTATAAAATCCCTAACCCTGTTAAGAGTTGTCTTTACAATGCATTTAGTACAGTGACCTAGTCAAGGGTCGGACCCTATTAGGAGTCTTTTACAATTAACCCTATTCAGAGTGAGGACACACTGTCCAAGAGCACACTGCTCAAAGGGGTGAAGGCTTCAACCTTCTAAATAATAGATACACACTATATTTGGATCTTGATGAACTATGCTTTGACCTGTTGTCTAGATTAGTTCGAATGTATAGCAAAAAATCTTCACTTGGTCACATAAACCTTTTGCTGATGGATCAACACTTCACACTCTCTTCTCTACTCTTCACTTTCAACTTTGAACCATGCTTTAGCAATCAAAAATGACTTCCTATAAATATCTTTCCTCTAAATGATATAATTAAGTTAGTCTATTAGAACCACCTTGAAATCATATTAGAGAAACCATAACATACTCCAATAATAATTCTATCAGCTCTAGTAAGAACACAACATAATCTGGGACCTATCCAATATTAATAAATGTAGATACACGCTACACACTATTAGATCTACCAAAGTAACTAAAAATTTATCCTCAAGTTGAACTAAATCATGCACTCTTAACTAGACATTCTTAACTCTTCTCTAATTTTTAATCCAAGGGCGCATATTGAAATAATAAGTGCAACTCCTGAACCAATATAATCTACGTCAGCTTTTCTGAATAAACATAGGAAACTACTACTGGTGAATAGTGACTGTATAACTATAGTTCTACTAATCATCAGACTCTATGTTCATGAATGTAACATCACTAACATGTATTCATCACATATCCACAGGTGTAAGGCTCCATGATGACTATATGAATAATTGGTTGGTCAGAATAATACCCTAGTAACTTCAAAGATTGGACATCCTTTAATAGTGATTCTGTTAGAAAGTAAAGATCCCCAAGATAACTGAGAGGGGGGGGGTGAATCATTTATCAGATAATTTAACCATTCTACTACTTTAACCAATATAATCAATGTACTGATCAACCATAGAAAGATAACCATACACAATTGCATAATAACACAAGATATGTTGACTAGGGAACCTCTTGAAAAGAGTAAACCCCAGTGGGAATGATGCCCACAAAATGATGCACTAATATGAAAGTTGCTTGTTAGAGGATGGACCCTGTTAGGAGACTTATGAAATACATTCAGTACATATAAATCCCTATTAGGAGATTTTGAATCCCTATTAAAAGATTCTAACCCGGTTAAGAGTTTATGGAAGACAGAAGGACCCACTACCCAAACAACTTCAAGGCAAGATCTCTGAACCCACTGTCCAAAAGATCTTAGAATTATTCAATAGAATAATATGAAATATATTACCTCCTTCACACTATGCCAAAACCACACTCTCTGCTACACAAGATCATAATTCCAGATCTCTGTACTCACAAGTCTTCCTTCATCACTGAATTAGCTCTTTTCTTCACTTCATGCATATATTCACATCTCAATCTTCATAGTACACATTACAACAAGGAAAAAATTCCTTCTTATATACCAAACTCAAATAATTACAAATGAGTCAGTCCTTAATTACAAAATAATAAATTCTACACGCTACACACAGAATTCACATAAAACTATCAGCTTCTAGATACTGTAACTTTCTCCAAACATATCCTCAAAGTTTGTGCTATGAACCACATCATCATTAATGAGTCTCCAAAATCCATTTAACTTCAAAAAATTAGATTCCATCCCAGCTAAGAGATATCCTCCGATTTTCAAAAATCACTTCAGAGAAACACTGTCTAAACACTGCTTTCACCAAAATGCTCATAACTCTCACAAATAAATGAATTTATTTTTGTGCTGTTAACCATAGGTTAATAACACACCAAATAACATACCATCAAGTGTGTAAAATCCAACCTACAATACAACATGTGCACAAAACAAAACTATACCTACTTTCCTGCTAATATCCAGAATATCACTGTGTTGACATTAATGACAATCCAAGTCATGAATGCAACAACAACTGCTATAGAATGACTGCCAAAATACTTTGCATTCATTCCTAATAGATTCATGGCTTAAAATTATCACATGTCTACTTGAAATATCAGACTAGACTTCATTAAATGTATCAATCTAAGAACATGAACTTGAGATGGTGGCTGCAAGGTCTATGCTTTAGTTCTCTTCAAAAGTCATCACTACTAAAGTAAAGGTATTACTGTAGGAAATTTATACTAAGAACTGAAACTACAACTTAAATCACAACTTGAAGGAAATGATCAGTAGTAAACTAATAATGCTTTGAGAGAAAACCTATGCTGCAGGAAACAACCGATGGTTCTGCTACCAATGGCTATAGGAGCAACAGTGCTTATCAACTTCAAAGAAACTTAACTAAGTCCTACTTGAACATGAATAGAGAATTCACCTCCCGCGTGGGCCCCTATGGAAGTGTGAATAGATTTAAAACTCACATGTTAAAATATGGAAATATCATATATTCATTAACAAAAAACAAGTACAAAATAGAATATCAAAGTGTATTCACTTTGTTGCTAGATTATGATATAAACTCTTCAAAACATCTAACTAACTCAGAATCATAAGTTCCAGCTTATTTAAAAGCAATGGAGAAAATAGAACACCTAAAAGCTAGGTCCTTCATTAAATAGCATAACAACTTCAATTATAGGAATCACATCATCATTTATGCAAGAGGATAAACCATATTTAGTGCTTCAAGATTATAGGAACACCCGGTAAGTGGATTGACCCAGTCTGCATTAGCAACCACAAGGTTATGGAAGTAGTGGAGCCATGATAAAATCTTGAAATAGTTACTCACCTTAAAGAGCCACTTCATCTTTGAGTCCTTACTTCTTGCTGACTTATTCTTCTCCTACAAAATGTTAGCATACCAAAATCTGCACTCAAATCCAAGGCAAATATTTATAATAAGTTTCCCTACTTTAACACATCCTTGTCACACAACTACAAGAACACTACCCATTAACACTAGAGAAGAGAAATACTAGATTTTCATCATAATATCCATTAGTATTTATATATATATATTCAATATTTTCCTTTAGTGCCAAAAGTATTAGATATGCACATGGCTAAAGCATATAAACATAAAAGTCTACATAATGTTTATGAAAACCATAAGATATTTAAGTCTAGACTCAGTAAATCATAAACAAAACAACCCATAAACTAGACTCATCATTCCCCCTAGCTTAGCTATTTTCTAGTCCCACAACAAACATAAAATTCTTCAACCTGGCTATCAGTCTGTAATCAATAGTTGTCTTCTATCCAAATCCTCCTTTGGGAAAACTCCAATAGAATCCCTTTGTCTCTCTATGTTTTTTCTATCTTTCCTTTTCTCCCTTCATATCATAGCTATCCAAATTTTCTGAATTGGCTAGGAGAGGAGACATCAACAATGGTGGTTGAAAAGTCAGTGGGATCTAGAAACTCTCTCACTCTCTTCCCAAAGAAATATACCAAGGGGCACGCTGATTCACTATGTCAAAGTTTAGGGGTGAATGTGGTTCCTTATTTCTCAACTCCTTAGATAAATTGATCCATCACCATTGAATGGCATGTCTAGCTTCAGGCAATTCAAAATTCACTAGTTGTTCATATGCATCAAATGCTACATTTCTAAGTGGATATTTGAGCTTGCTGCCTAATTTAGATGGAGAAATTCTTAACCAATTATAATAGAAAGTTTCAGGATCTTTGGCTTTAGGTCTCAAATATAGGGGAATTTATTGTTCTAAATCCTTATACAACTTGGCTTGAGTGTCCCAACTAATTTCATTCTATACCCAAGACATAATGGCCCTACGCTGAATATCCCCAACATATAGTAAGGGGTTCCAAACTTGGTCATCTGGGACTGCTAGGTTGTGAAGAAAGAGTTCAAACAGTAGATTTTGAATGACTATAGGAGAGTTATTGAAAGCTTGAGAAAACTAAGTAGGCTCTAGCAATGAGGGAGATCTATCTTGCATAATGCAGGTCATTTGATAGTTCAACAATTGTTCTTTGAGGAACAAGGCATAAACTGGTGATGGAGATCTACAACCCATTAACTCAGGAATAAGGGATGTAATTTTGGTAAGTTTTTATTGTAACTGTTCCACTTTTTCCTCCTGTTCAACAGTTTCCTAAAAATATTGGTCTATAACTCTATTTAACTCTTTCCTCTGCTACCTCCATTGTTCCCTTTCTGAATTTAATTGATTGGACAACTGAGAAATAATGGATAATAGGGACATAGAACTAGACTAACTTGACATGGAATTGTCAAAAGATTTATCTACTGAAGAGAGAATAGGGGGCTTCCCTACTTTTGAATTTATCCCCTCCTTAGGATCTATCCAAACCACCATGGCCCTCTCAGTATTAGAGCATTACTTTGCAACAAAGGCCAATGTATCTAAACCCTCATTTAGAATTTTCTCTACTACCTTATTAACAAGGTCTGCATCAATATCAAGATTTTCTTCATATTGACTCCTTTCTATTGTAGGAGAAAATCTTGGTTCATCTTCTTCCATTAAATAATTCTTTGAGTCATCACTATTTGAGTCATCTTTTTGAGGATTCCTAGAGGTTGAACCTTTTCTCCAAAATACATAAGCTTGCTCTTCTGAGCTGGAGTCATCACCAATGACAATGAATTATGCATTTGTTGGTTTATCATGAACCTTTCTTGTTTCAATATCAGGAATCTCTTCAAACATTTCCTATTACTTAATCTCAGTCCATTGTTCTTCTTGCTGAATGTTTCTAAACTCTTCTTCCTTTTACCCAGAAGCTTCTTGCTCTACATTTGACTCTTTGAATGGAATCTCTATAGTTGCATTTGAATTCCTCCTATTTCTTCTCCTTAATGGAGTTTCTTCCTTCTTTTCTGGAGCTTTCCTTTTTTTGGAAGTGCTTGTGGCTACAGGAGAAGATTCCTTAGTCTGTTTACTAGTATCAGGATTATTTTTCTTATTCCTATCTTTCTAAGAAACCTTCTTTGTCATAGGAGAAGCTTCAACCCTTTTTGTAGAAGTCTCCTCTTCCTCTTCATGAACTAACCTTGAAGTAGAGGAATGAGGGGAATGAGGAGTCCTAACCCTAGATTTCTTCTTGGATGAAGAAACTTATCCAACTTCAATAATAATCTTCCTAACCCCTTTATCAATTTGAATCCTCTTCCCTACTATGCACCCACTAGGTTCTGGGGTTGGTTCTTTAAACCCTTGAAGCAGAAACTCATCCCAAGAGATTTTAGACCGCTCCCTTAAAGCTTTCTCAACTATTAATTTGACTAAATAGTGGTGTGAGATAGAATTATGTTTACCCTCTTGAACTAGAGTGGCTTGCTTCGACAAAATGCTAAACATGAAACTAGGAATGTTGATGGGCCTATTGTCATGCCTTAGACAACTCAAAAATTTAAAATGAATAGAATGCAGGTAGGAATTCCATCTTTCACAAGTAAAATATTTAATTACATGAACCACACATTGTCTAAATGGCTCTAGAAGAGACAGTTTAGATGTACCTTTTTTTTTGTCCAACTCAAGTGGTGGGTCTGAATGTAGAGTGAACTGAGCCCTGGATGTGGTTGGATCAATATTTTGTAGATCCTCCCCTTCCTATGGCAACTATTGGAAAAATAGTCAGTTCTCCCCTTAGGATTTGTGACATGGTTTAATAACCTCCTGTGTCTTCTATAAGTCTAGTGGTTGTATCAGGCATTAACAGGTCGATCTTTTGGTGCAATGACAACCACTACTTATAACAAGTGGTATCAAAGCTTGGTCATATGTTTGAATCCCCTCAGGTAGCACTGAGGGGGAGATTGTTGGAAAAATAGTCAGTGCTCCCCTCAGGATTCATGACATGATTTAACAGCCTCTTGCATCTTCTATAAGTCTAGTGGTTGTATTAGGCATTAACAGGTTGATCTTTTGGTGCAACGACAACCAATACTTGTAACAACAACCCCATAACTTCTGCCAAAATTGCCTACAAAAATGGTACTCTCAACCCCTTTACTATAGCCATGCCATCTTTTAATGAGCTCAGAAACTACAATGTGACTTCATCATCCTAGCTGGTTAGCTTTTGGATATAATCCAACCAACCTCTTGCTTGAAAATATGGCCTGGAGGCTTGGTCATTTAACAGAACATTATGCACAGTGGGCTCCCTATGAATGAGGTCACCTCCCATCTTTAGGTACTCGAAATACCCAAAATGGAGTTGCAGGAGATTAAAATAGGAAAGAACAAATTTAGACAAGGAGCCTTGAAAAGGCAAGTTATAGAAAGGTTTTCAAACATGGAAAGTTCTAGTAGTGTAGTTCAAAAAATGAGCTCATAAGTAATATGAATTCAAATCAATAATATCTCTTAAATACTCATAATTACTCATTCATAGACTTTATACTTGAAATGTACTCGCCACCTTCACTTAATATGTGTGAAATAATAATGCAACACAAAACTCTTCAAAAAGTGTCAAATCATGACAAGAAATGCAAGTATGACATCATAAAAGAATAAACATAAAGATTTCACAAACATAATAACAAAAAATGATATAAATTTCCTCCAGCTAAATTAGGCAAGTGGTCCCACACGTTCACATGTGACAAGGCATACGAAAAGATCAGAAAAATAAATTAAAACTACATACCTTGGAAAGTATACATGCCTGAATTGTACCTAAGGTGGTAGTTGTTGTTATCCACGTAATGAAGAATAAATGAAATGGTTGGGTGAAATACATGAAATGAAATGGAATTTTATTATGGAGAAGAAAATTTCATTAAGAAAGCATTTATTATGAAAATGATGAGAACTTTTAGAGTGAGGAAGGCAAATGAGCATAAAGCTCATTACGAGAAGCTGCAGGAAGTGTATCACCAATGGAGGATGAAAATTGCTATAGGAACTCTTCCTTACTCTGAGGTTTGTGATATAACTTCAACCTGTGACCGTTTACTAATAATTTGAATTGAATTGGATCTACTGTGGAAAGTTGGACTGTACCATTTGGAAATACTACTATAATCTCATACGGTCGTAATCACCTAGTTTGGAATTTTCCTAGATTATGCTGATACCAAGAGTCATAAAGGAGCACCTAGTCACCAACAAAAAATATTTTATCTTTAACATAATTTTCATGCCATTGCTTGCGTTGGTGTTGTATCAGTTTTGTGTTGTACAGGGTAGATTTACACCATTCATCAAGACAATTCAAGCTCAGTATCCATTCTTACTGTGTTGCAGTGAGATCCATACCAAGATCAAGAGTTGTCCTCAGTGTCTTATGTTCAAATTCTACAAGCATAACTACAGACCGACCATATACAAGATCAAAGGGTGTGAAACCAGTTGTAGATTTCCAGGTAGTCCGATAAGCCCAAAGAGATTCAAGAAGTCATGTGGCCCAATCTTTCTTATGGATGGCTACAGTTTTGGTAAGAATAGATTCCAACTCCTGATTGGTAACTGAATAGTTGTAAAATGGAATCACACCTCTTAAAATATATATGATGTAAGTTTATGGGGGAAATATGAGATCCACTCCTAAATCCAAATTCCCAAAGGAGAGATCCAATTTGATAAACCAAAAGGTTAATACACAATCGAATCAATCTATGGAGAATATGAAAGAGAGAGAAAAACCCTATATTTCCCTATTGAGAATTATGCTTGAAATCTGAAATAAATGAAATACAAGTACTAACCTCAAATTAGGGAAAATTTGGAAAATGCCAATTTATGATGTCAGCATGTACTTTCAGGCAATTTTGCAACCCATTTCAGACTAGAAATGTTGAGACAAAGAAAACCTAGAAATATTTTGTCTTTCCGACGGTAGGTAGTCTTTGACCCTCATAAAAGCTCAAAGGCTACATTCTTTATTTGAAGGTGGATTCTAACTTTTTTCACAGATCTCGAAAGTTCACCGAAAAGGGTATCCAAATCCACTCTTAGATCCAAAATTTCGCACCTGTACCTTCAAGAAAATGGGGGTTTTGTTTGTATGGGGGGTTTGCCTTGGTCAAACCCCAATTTAGGAATTAACCTTGAAATTGAATTGAAATGTAGTGTGCATAAACAAAGCAATTGAAATAATTCACCTCGCTTATGTTGAAGTCCTCATAGAGGATTCAAATCCTCAAATCCACAAATAGAAATGTTTCAATGGATGTAGAATGAATGTAGGATGTTTCAAATCAATGGCATTTGATCTTCAACACCAATCTTGAATTGATCTTTGCATCTGAGGAAGCTTGGATGAATGTAGAAGGATGGATCTTCAAGGGGGCTCCAAAGAGATTAAATCCTTCAATGGCTAACAATGGATCTCCTTGATGGATGAATGCTTGAACACTTGAATGCTTGAAGGCTTCCTTGAATGCTTGAATTCACTTTCTTGCATTTTCTCTTGAAATTTCTTGAAGATGAGATGTGTTCTCACAAAACTTGATGGAGAAAATGAGAGAGGAAGGCCTCCTTTTATAGTGAACTAGGGCACAATCCTCTAGAGGGGCCACCTTAGAGAATTAAATCCCAATTAGGTCCTAACCTTTAGAAAATATACCTAGATTAAATGTACTTTAAGGATTAACCATTCAGAAACCCGAAATGGCCGACTCGGAGGTGGGAAAACAAATATCCCTGAAACTCGACACTTAGAAATCAAGGAAATTTGAAATTTAGACAGGGGGTCAACGATGAGATTGGAAATAACTAGGTCAGGGTCAAGGTCGATCTTGACTAGGTCAAGATAGAGGTCGACTTTGACCCCATAAGGTCAACTTTGACCTTATGGTCAAAACCCTCAGGATCTTGACCCAGAATGTTATGAAATGCAAACATGAAGTGAAAAATGGGTGCAGAAGGAAGCAGAATAGGGGGAAAAGCTAGATACATGCAAAGACCTGATCAAGGTGCTTAACATGACCCCATACCACTTACTTGGAGGACTAAATGCTCTTATGATGGAAGTGCTTCCATTTTAAGATAATACATTAAGCCCCCACTTTAGCAAGAGTATGGACTCAATGCAAACTCTTGGTAAAGGAAATCATAATGAAAAGATAATATTATCATAATCCAAGGGACAAAGAGAAACCTTAAGCCCTCAGGGACTCAAGTCTTCCTCAACTTTGAGATCACAATAAGAGAGACATCTCTAGAGAGAGAAAGAAAGGGTGTGATTACCTCACCCAATGAGAACTTATGTTCCATTGTGAACCACACAAGGAAATGACACAACTGGAAAGATGCAATTGAACTGCCTAGTGAATGTGGCTACTCACTAGTCAACCCATCAAGGATTCACCCTTAGGAATATTCTATTCCATAAGAATAAAACCAAAAAACTAAAAAAAGATCTAGTCTTAAGGACACCTCCGACCTTAAGGGATCAAAATATATGTATGTTTGAAACTGGAGGGATCAAGAGATCTAAAAATATAAATGCATGCTTTAAGGATTAGTTACTAATCCAAAAAGGGAAAATAGAGTATTTTGAAAAATATGTGCGTATCAAAAACTACGTGTGTGCAATAGGTGAGTAGAGTGTATGCCCCCACATTAAAGTCATTGCTGACACTTTAATAGTAGTAATGGCTTTAAGAGAAACATAAACAACTCCACTGATTATGTTTCCACATTGAGATGCCCCTAGATGAAGAAAAATCAAGGGAAATAGCACATAAACATATAGAGAACACAAAAGGGATCTACCTATCATGGGGTTAGTATGATCATAAGATAATATATATATGATATTATTGCAAATGAATTGACATCATTCCCAAAAGAAAGTAAAAGTACGATCACAAAGGAGGAAAGATCACATAAGATATACGAAGGAGAATCTTTTCAAACCATGACATGGAGACCAAAAAGAATTAGTGCTACCATATCTCGAATCCAAGTGGATTACACAAGGAAACATTTATGAACAATAGCACATTTACAACATAACATTTAACAATGCATAGAAGAATAGAGATACATATAGAGGAATTAGAACAATAGTTTTGATTCCTTTATCATCATGTACCAACTGAGTAACAAGGATCATATAAAAGAATCTAACAACATTTAGCAAACACGTTATGGGAGAAGCACAGTACAACAAGAAAACACACAACAAAGCTGCCACAAAGTACAAGCCGATCAAGCATGCCACCTACCCTCCCCATCTTGTTGTATATCATTTAGGGAAGGTGGGTAACTCGCAAGAGGGACTATATCCAACATAGTAGGAATGATAGCTAGTTCCAAACAAGGATCCTCTTAGAATCACAATGTTTGACACTAGGTGTAAGAGTTAATTGTGATGAAAGCATATTAGGTAAATCAATGTGAATGCCAATAGTCTCATATTCATCATTAACATCATCAGTATCATCAAGAGTATCTTCTTCATCCAAATTAATCAAAATAGGATCTAAGATATGAATAGAATCATCATAATCATGCATATTAACATCATTATAAGTAACAACTTGTTCCAACACATCATGCATAGGTTTATCTGAAGAAGATAAAGATCTTTGAAGAACAAAATTACGAGCTTTAGCATGAGCACGACACTTCTTATGGCATTCATTAGTAGATTGATTACATTTTTATTTATTTGAAATAGGTTGAGAACTAGGAGGAACAATCATAGGATCCTTCACAGGTTCTTTAGGAAGATCAATAGGATTATCAACAATAGGAGGAAAAATCACAGGATCTTTGATAGGTTCTTTAGGAAGAGCGATAGAAGGAACTTGATTAATAGAACTAGAAGTCATAGTTAAAGGAGGTATAGAAGGTGTAGGAAAAAGACCATGATTAAGATCCATAGGAGGTATGCTTAATTCAAGAATCTTATGATGTTTATAAGCTTGATATGAACAAAAAAGATTATCAGGTCAAGGAGGACATGAATTAGGTAATGAAGGACAAAAGAAATTAAGAGCAGCACAATCTCTAGGCCTAGAAGGTTGATATAAACTATGATTAATCATCTTCACTTCTTCATCATGAATGAACTTAAGACACTTATGTATAGGTGAAGCAACAACATGCATGGCATTCAACCAAGACAAACCTAGCTTAACTTGAACTTGATCAGAAGTAGGAACAACAAAAAAGGTAGTGTTCACAATTTTTCCATAGAGCTCAACCAGTAAAGTAATAGAACCAAATGATGGACAAATAAAATCATTACAAGTTTGAATCCACACATCCAATGTATCATAAGAATCATGTTGTAAGATTTTCATAAAAATATTTTCTTCAGTAATAAAATTGATTAAGGGTGTAGGATCAACAAGAAAACCATGAGTAGGTTTCTGAGAAATCCTAGCAGTAATGTAAAGGGGACCATCAGGAGCCTTACTAGTCTCAGAGTCATCAAAGGTAATCAAAAGTTCCCGAGGTCTTTTATTCTTAGGTTTTTGTCAAAGTCTAGGTTGAGTTTTTAGTTTAGGTTTAGGTTTTGGTCAAGGTTGAGATTGAACTTGAGATTGAATCTGAGGTTGAGGTTGAGGTGGAGATATAGATTGACCAACATGCTCCACTTGATTAACAACATGATTGAGATCATCCATTTTGGAATCATACACAATTTCCATAGTAGATGGTTGAGCAATTGTATTAGTATCATGTGTAGGTAAAGGATTCATATAAATTTTAAGTTTTGATTAGGAGGAGAGACAAATTTGTTCCCACTACCATTAAGATTATCAACAAATAAGGCATTAGAGTTAATTAAGTCTTGAACCTTATGTTTTAAAGAATAACATTTCTAAGTATCATGACCATTCTGACGATGATATTGACAAAAAGCATTTTGATCAAAATATTTAGAAGCAATCATAACAGGTAAAAGAGGTCGAATAGGAGGTAAAGTAATCATATTAGTAGCTAACAACCTATTCATAATAGCATGTAAAGGTTCAGAAAGAGGAGTAAATGTATGATTTAATTGAAAAGTAGTGGATGTAGAAGTGGCATTGTGAGATGCAACAACAACTTGATTAGAAACTTCATTCGTTTATTTGTTTATCTTGACATAGTTGTTGAATTTTTGAAATTTATTTGGATTAGAAGCATCATCACTATTATCAACTGGAACAGGAGCCATTGAAGTGTTTCTCTCAAATTGACTCACTTGTAATTGATAATGATGAAGCACTACACAAAGTTGTTGAAAAGAGGTAAATTCAGTAAGCAAAATCTTATCTCTAATATCCTTTTGCAAATTTAAAATAAACATACATTGAATATCAATATCAGGAACAAGATAGGAAATTTGAGCATACAAATGCTTAAATCTACCAATAAATTCAGTTAATTTTTCTTTATCACTTTATTTACAATGCATCAAATCAGTCAAAGACACTTGTGGGAAAATGTTGTTTTGAAATTATTGGATAAAGGCATTAGCAAGTTTTGGAAAGGAATCAATAGAATAAGGAGGCAAGAAACAATACCATTGTAAGGCCTTGTCATGGAAAGTTCTAGCAAATAGTTTGGCTAAAATCCTATGGTCATGAGCATAATCACTAAAAAGGATTTGGAATGTTTTAACATGATGAACATGATCTCCTTTTCCATTATAATTCTCAAGATGAGGCATATCGACTTGCTGAGGAACAAGAGTACAAGTAATATCCAAGGACAAAGGACTTCCCATGTCACAGGTAGGGATACTAAACTTGTTTTGAGTTAAGGAAGAAATTTGTTGTTGTAAGGATGACACAGTTTGAGCCAAACTGATGATTGTTGAATCATTAGAAGAAATAGTAGGAAGAGCAACATTAGACACACTAGGTAAAGTGTAAGAAGCTACAAGAATAGAAGACACAATTGGAGGAACACTAGGAACTACATTTGGAAGTGGATTGGAATAAGTAAAAGGAACATTATGATATAAAGGTTGTGATCTAGGAAGGGACATAGGAGGAACACTCATAGGAGCAGAGGGAACTATCACAGTCACCAAAGAAGGAGTATAGGTAGGAATATTAGGTAAAGGGTTAGAAGGAGGTTCAACACTAGTGATAGGAGGAATCAACCCTAAATCTTGAGCTTCTTGAGCTAAAGGTTTAACATTTGAATGCATGAGGTGAGTAATACCACACAAAAGGTTAAAATATTGATCACTATCATGGAGAACTTTCTTAAGAGCCTCTATAGCTTGAATATAATCTTGATTATGGTTCTCTTGAATAAGCCAATTACCCATTTTATTAAGTTCAGTTGAAAGTTTTTGAACTTGTTCAGGAGGAACTCTTAAAGCGTCATCCTTGTCATGAGATGAGTGAGAAGAGTTTTTCTCCATAGTAGGATTGGAATCATGAAGAATCAAATTATCATATGGGACCCTAAGGAAAGGAGAGGAAGATTTAGGATCAAAGGCACCCATGAGTCTATGAACTTCTAACCAAAATATTATAAGTAGGACTAGTAGTAGTAAAGCTCATAAACCAATGCAATGAAAATGAACTAATCTAAAACCACATAAAGCATGAATATTTTCATATTTTTGAAATCTAATTAGCATTCAAGATCTAACACAAAATAAAAATCCAATACCAACAAGCTAAAGGAAATCTAACACCAAAAAGAAAGAGAGTAAGCTAGTCGGGTTCACCAAAATGAATAGCGGTAAAATGGAATCACACCTATTCAAATGTATATGAAGTAAGTGTATGGGGGAAATATGAAATCCACTCCTAAATCTAAATTCCCAAAGGAGAGATCCAATTGGATCAACCAAAAGGTTAATACACAATCGAATCAATCTATGGAGAATATGAAAGAGAGAGAAAAACCCTATATTTCCCTATGGAGAATTATGCTTGAAATCTGAAATAACTGAAATACAAGTACTAACCTCAAATTAGGGAAAATCTAGAAAATGCTAATTTTTGATGTCTCTATGTACTTTTAGGCAATTCTCCAACCTATTTTGGACTAGAAATGTCGAGATGAAGAAAACCCAAAAATCTTTTGTCTTTCCGACGGTAGGTAGTCTTTGACCCTCATAAAAGGTCAAAGGCTACATTCTTTAATTGAAGGTTGATTCTGACTTTGTTTGCAGATCTCGAAAGTTCACTGAAAAGGGTATCCAAATCCACTCTCAGATCCAAAATTCTACACCTATACCTACAAGAAAATGGGGGTTTTGTTTGTATTGAATTGATCTTTGCATATGAGGAGGCTTGGATGAATGTAGAAGGATGGATCTTCAAGGGGGCTCCAAAGAGATTGAATCCTTTAATGGCTAACAATGGATCTCCTTGATGGATGAATTCTTGAAGGCTTGAATTCACTTGCTTGTACTTGATCATGAAATTGCTTGAAAATGAGATGTGTTCTCACAAAAAATGATGGAGACAATGAGAGAGGAAGGCCTCCTTTTATAGTGAACTAGGACACAATCCTCTAGAGGGGCCACTTTGGAGAATTAAATCCCAATTAGGTCCTAATCCTTAGAAAATATACCTAGGTTAAATGCACTTTAAGGATTTACCATTCTGAAACCTGAAATGGCCGACCTTGAGGTGGGAAAACAAATATCCCTGAAACTCGACACCCAAAAATCAAGGAAATTTGAAATCTGGACAGGGGGTCAAGGATGAGGTTGGAACTAACCAAGTCAGGGTCAAAATTGATCTTGACAAGGTTAGGATAGAGGTCAACTTTGACCCCATAAGGTTGACTTTGACCTTATGGTCAAAAACCTCAGGATCTTGACCCAAAATGTTATGAAATGCAGACATGAACTAAAAAATGGGTGCAAAATAAAGTAGAATAGGGAGAAAAGCCAGATACATGCAAAGACCTAATCAAGGTGCTTAACATGACCCTAGAACACTTACTTGGAGGGATAAACACTCTTATCATGGAAGTGCTTCCATTTTTAGATGATACAATAACTTCTACTTGCCCATTTTCTTGGGGGTGATAACGTGAGGATTTACCATGCCTTATATTATACTCTTCAATTAGGGTAGCTATCAAATTGGAAGTAAATTGAGGAACTTGATTAGATTGAAGCTCCCTGGGTACCCAAAATATTGTGAATATAAACTCATAAAGGATTTTTGCAACATTTTTATCCCTTGGGTGCTTCATAGGTTTAGCCTCAGCCCACTTGGTAACATAGTCAGTGCATACAAGGTTATAGGATTTACCTTGGAAAGATGGTTCAATTGGACCGATGAAGTCAATCTCCCATTTATCAAAGGGTGCAACAATTACCTATGCTTACAGGGGCATTTCATCTATCTTAGTGGGTTGTCCCATGCATTAGCATTTGTCACACTTTTTGGTGCACTGAGCAGCATCTTTGTGTAAACTGGACCAATAGTAGCCTGTAGTCAAGATCTTCAGTGCTGTTCTTTTGGCAGCAAAATGTCCACCATAAGGTTCATCATGACATGCCCTAAGGATATCATATATTTCATCCTCCCTTATGCATCTTCTAGTTACTTGATCAGGACCAGTATAAAACATGAATCTAGAAATCGATGAATAATTAAAGCTCTTTTCAGCCAACAGTCTTCTTTCTTTTGTAGAGAAATGAGCAGGTGTCTTACCAGTGGTGAGATAATTGGCAATATTAGCATACCAAGGATTGTGTGTAGATAGGAGGAAGAGGTTCTCATTAGGAAAACTATCATCAATGGCTACATGGTCATTAGGGACATGCAACCCAAAAAGGAAATCAGCTACCACATTGGCCTTACCAGGTTTGTCTACTATGGTGATGTCAAATTCTTGCATAAGGAGCAACCAGCAAGCCAGTCTTCTAGAGATTGTAGGTTTTTTCATGAGTTACTTAATAGAAGAATGGTCAGTATGCACATAAATATCATATCCATTAATGTAGTGTCTGAATTTATTTAGGGCATAGATGACTGCAAGCAGTTCATTTTCAGTGACAGTGTAATTAAACTCAGTACCTTGCAAATTCTTACTAATAAAGTAAATAGCATGTTCAATTGAGTCCAAATTTTGACCAAGTACAACACCAATAGCATAATCTGATGTATTAGTATGAATGTAAAAAGTCAAGCCCCAATTAGGTCCTCTCAAAACTGGTGTTGTGTTGAGAACTTCCTTAAGCTGCAGGAAAGACTTTGAACACTCAGAGTCCCAAGAAAATTTAACATAATTTTTGAGGAAGTTATATAGTGGTGTAGTAGGCTAACTGAAATCCTTTATAAACCTTATATAATACCCAACATGTCCAAGAAAACTCCATGCATATTTTTGTTTTGATGGAGTAGGCAATGTGCTAATCACTTCAATCTTGGCAAGGTCCACTTGAATACCTTTTGAAGATATGAAATGCCCTAAGACAACACCTTCTTCCATCATCATGAAGCATTTCTCATTGTTAAGAGAAAGGTTGTAGTCATGACATCTCTGAAGGAATTTCTCCAAGTTTTCCTTAGCCTCATCAAAAGTATGCCCATATGTGGTAAAGTCATCCATGTAAATCTCCATGCAATCAGCAAAGATATCAAAGAATATACTTATCACAGCTCACTGGAAAGTGGCAGGAGCATTGCACAACCTGAAAGGTAGCACAAAATAGGCAAATGTTCCCCATGGGCATGTGAACATTGTTGTCTCCTGGTCCGCAGGTGCTATCTATATCTGATTATAACCACTGAATCCATCTAGAAAAGAGAAGTATTTCTTACCAGTTAGGTTATCAAGGACTTGATCTATGAATGACAATGGAAAGTGGTCCTTCTTGGTAGTTGAGTTAAGCTCCCTATAGTCAATACAAACTCTCCACTTCCCTCCTTTCTTGGGTACTATAACAAGAGGGGAGACCCACTGACTATCAGAAATGGGATAAATGAAGCCAACATTTAACAACTTATGCAACTCATTCTTAACTATATCCCTTAGATCTAGATTAACACTTCTTTGAGGTTGATAGATAGGTCTATATTCAGGACTGATGTATATTTTATGAGTGCAAAGTTTGGGATCTAGGCCTTTCATATCACTATAATCCCAAGAAAAAGCTTGTTGATGCTCTTGTAGAAGCTACAGGACAACTTTCTGCTGAGAGAGTGACAAAGCACTACTCAAATTTAATTCCCATCTTGGATTTACTTCTAGCTTAATGACCTTTTCTTCCATAGATAACTAAGCAACTGGAAAAGACTCCATCTCATGAGGCAATAATGTATGAAGGAATTGTGAAGTTTCTGAATACTATAGAGCATTTGGAGGTGGTAACAAAGTTTCTAGAACATAGTCTACTTGGGGACACATTTGGGAGTGCACTCCATATTCATTCATGATAATGGAGGAAATTATGTCATCTTCTCCCCTAGAGGCTAAAAATGGCTCTTTGGATATCATCATTAATTGGTAGATGGAATTGACCTCAGGTTTAGTATCACCCAAGTCTGGCCAAACTATCTAGTCATCTTGCAATAAAGGCTGAGCTGGAGAATATAGAGTTAGATTCTTAGTGTTGAATCCATTGGATATGGTCATTTTTCCTGACTGACAAGCTATATAGGCATCTGAAGTAGCCAACCATGGCCTGCTAAGAATTATTGGATACCCTCCCATGTTAGCCTTTGGACAGAGGACAACAAAGTTAGCCAGATACTCCCAAGAGTTCAAGGTGACTATGACATCCTCTACCATCCCATCAGGTGTAATAGTGGAACTATTAGCAAGTTAAAGGATGGTTGGGGTTTCCCTAAGACCAATGATATGCAACAGAGACATTACTTCCTTGGTCATGACATTTATGGATGCACCTAAGTCAACTAAATCATTTTGAGCTTGTATTCATTGAATAGTGACTGTAACCACAAGGCTACCAGGACCAGAATACTTTGGAACTGTCAATTTCTCCAACATTAGGTCAGATAACTATCCTAGGACATGTATGGTTTTGGGATCCTTTTTCTTCCTCTCAGGCTATTTTATACAGGCTTCCTTGATGGTTTTAGTATATGTAGGCACTTCCTTTATGGCATCTAATAGGGGTATTTTAACTATCATTTGTTTTAGTTGGGTAAGCAAGTGCAATACTACTTGGTTCTTAACTAGTTAGCTTGTTCCTCCAATTGATGAGGAAATGGGGATTCTTGAGCTGCAGGAGAGGAAGGTTTTACTAGAACTTTAGTTGGTTCTATCGAGGCATCCTCAACTTCAGTGATGATAGGCTAGCATGACATCAGCTTCATCTTTCTTTCTTCTGTTAGAAAGTAAAGATCCCCAAGATAACTGAGAGGGGGGGGGGGGTGAATCAGTTATCAGATAATTTATCCATTCAATAGATTTAAACAATATAATCAATGTACTGATCAACCATAGAAAGATAATCATACACAATTGTACAATAACACAAGATATGTTAACAAGGGAACCACTTGAAAAGAGTAAACCCTCATGGGAATGATGCCCACAAAATGATGTACTAATATGAAATTTCCTTGTTAGAGGATGGACCCTATTAGGAGTCTTATGAAATACATTCAGTACATATAAATCCCTGTTAGGAGATTTTGAATCCCTGTTAAAAGATTCTAACCCAGTTAAGAGTTTATGGAAGACAGAAGGACCCACTGCCTAAATAGCTTCAAGGCAAGATCTCTAAACCCACTATCCAAAAGATCTTAGAATTATTCAATAGAATAATATGAAATATATTACCTCCTTCACACTATGCCACAACTACACTCTCTGCTACACAAGATCACAATTCCAGATCTCTGTACTCACAAGTCTTCCTTCATGACTGAATTAACTCTTTTCTTCACTTCATGCATATATTCGCATCTCAATCTTCATATTAAATGTTACAATAAGGAAAAAATTCCTTCTTATATACCAAACTCAAATAATTACAAATGAGTCGGTCCTCAATTACAAAATAATAAATTCTACACACTACACATAGAATTCACATAAAACTGTCAGCTTCCAATTACTGTTACTTTGTCCAAACATATCCTTGAAGTTTTTGTAGTGAACCACATCATCATTAATGAGTCTCCAACATCCCTTTAATTGCAAAAAATCAGATTCCATTCCAGCTAAGAGATATCCTCCTGTTTCTGAACATCACTACATAGAAACATTGTCTAAACACTACTTTCACCAAAATGCTCATAACTCTTACAAATGAATGAATTTATTTTTGCACTATTAACCATAGATTAATAACATAGAAAATAACATACCATCAACTGTGAAAAATCCAATCTATAATATAACATGTGCACAAAACAAAACTGTACCTTCTTTCCTGCTAATATCTAGAATATCACTGTGTTGACATCAATGACAATCCAAGTCATGAATGCAACAACAACTGCTACAAAATGACTACCAAAACACTTTCCATTCATTCCTAACAATCTCCCCCATTGGCATTGATGGAAACATAGATGAAAAACATCCAATGTTCCAAAAATCCAATACTGCAACATCACTACAAAATATCAAATCAAATCTTGCTTCATTTTCCTATTCAGCTCTCTCATACAATCCACAATGTTTTTCATGTATATCTCTCCCCCATTGACATCAATGATAGAAATTCTATCACTAAGTCAACAACAACTTAATGTCAAAAGGCACTTTTCAGAAATACAATAACAAGAGTCCTCATGACTCAGCTCATAAACTCCCCCATAGAGGAAGTTCCAACATCCAATCCAGAAGAAAGATAGGGCTCATATACCACTAGACGAATGCAATCATCTGCATCAATTCTCAAAAATAGGTTGGGGCATAACCCCAAGAATACCTCTTAGATACAAAAATGTATCCTTAGGTAAAGGCTTTGTAAATATATCTGCTATCTGCTACTTTGTACTTATGTACTCCAATCTTACTTCATTTTCTGCAACTTTCTCTCTTACAACATGATACTTGATCTCAATATGTTTAATCTTAGAATGTAAAATAGGATTTTTTGACATACTCACTATACTGGTGCTGTCACAATGTATAACAATAGGCTCATCAAACTTTATTCCAACATCTATCAACATCTGCTTCATCCAAATAATCTGATTACAATTATTTGTTGCTGCAACATATTTTGCTTCTACTGTGCTTTGTGAAGTACAATTCAGCCAAGAGACCAATTTACCTCCAAGAAAAAAGGCTCCACCACTGGTTCTTTTCTTGTCATCAACACTACCTACCCAATCTACATCAGTATAGGCACATAAAGTGAAATTATTAGAATTCTCATACCATAATCCATAATCCATTATTCCTTTCAGATATCTCAGTATCCTCTTTACTGCTGCATAATGTGATTCTCTAGGTTCTGCTTGAAATCTTGCTACAATCCCCACTGAATGTGCTATATCAGGTCTTGTATGTGTCAAGTACTACAATCCTCCAATCATAGATTTGTACTTTTTTTGCTCAACTGTTGGTGTCTCATCTATGCTAGATAACTTATGTCCGATTACCATAGGTGTTCCAACAAGTTTAGAATCTTCCATTCCAAATCTTTTCAATAATTCATTTAAATACTTAGTCTAACTTACAAATATACCTTCCTTGCTTTGTGTTATTTGTAATCCCAAAAAATATTTCATTTCACCAATCATGCTCATCTCAAATTCAGTCTTCATTTCATCTGCAAATTTGTCACTAGGTTCATCTTCTCCTCCAAAGATAATATCATCAACAAATATAACTATAACAAACAAACCATTCTCAATTTCTTTTGTGTATAAGTTACTATCTGTTGTTCCTTTTATAAATCCTAATTTCAATAAATATTTATCCAATCTTGCATACCAGGTTCTAGGTGCTTGTTTTAATCCATATAAAGCTTTCTTTAACTTAAATACCATATCTCCTTCTTGTGTCAAAGGAAAACCTTCAGGCTGCTCAATATAGACTTCTTCTTCCAATTCACCATTAAAAAATGCTGACTTCACATCCATCTAATACGCTCTGAATTTCTTGTAAGTTGCATATGCTAGAAACATTCTCACTGCTTCAAGTCTGGCCATAGGTGGAAAAGTTTCTTCATAGTCAATTCCTTCTTGTTGTGAATATCCTTTACATACCAATCTTCCTTTTTTTCTTATCACTTCTCCTTGTTCATTCATCTTGTTTCTGAATACCCACTTTGTTCCAATCACATTCTTGTCTTCAAGTCTAGGGACCAATTCCCATGTCTTGTTTTTTTCAATCTACTCTAGTTCTTCTTTCATAGCATTGATCCAATGTTCATCTTCACAAGCTTCATTAGTAGTCTTCGGTTCAATTTGAGAAATCAAACATAAATGTACCTTATTCCAAGTAAAAAATCCTCTATCTAAACTTCCAATAACTTACTCAATAGGGTGATGTGCTGAAGTATGCCTGTTAGGTGTCATAGTTACTGATCTTGTTTCGATTGTAGATTCTTCTCTACTTTCTTCTCTATTTTCTTCAGTATGAATTTCATTCAGAAAATCACTGTTAGTTTCAAAAAATAATTCTACATTTTCAATGTTAGGCTGAGGTTGTGCTTCTCCATCAGATTCATAATCAAGCATTCATTCCTAAATTTTAAAATTCTCATCAACTTTTACATTTGAACTTTCAACAATAGTCTTAGTTCTTTTGTTATAACATCTATATGCTTTGCTTTTTAAAGAATATCCAAGAAATATACGTTCATCACTTCTAGGATCAAACTTTCCTATATCATCATCTCTCCTAATATAACATTTACTTCCAAAAATTCTAAAATACTTAACTCAGGGTGTATGTCCAAACCATAATTCATAAGTTGTCTTATTTTTATCTGCTCTGATTTGTACTCTGTTCATAGTGTATACTATTGTGTTCACTGCTTCTCTCCAAAATTTTTTAGCCAAATCATTTTCAAACAACATAGCTCTTGCTACTTCAGTTATTGACCTGTTTCTTCTTTCTACAATACCATTTTGTTCTGGTCTTCTAGGGGCTGAAAGTTGTCTCTTAATGCCATTCATTTCACAAAAGGTGTTAAACTCTCTAGATGTAAATTCACCACCTCTATCAGATCTTAGACACTTAATCTTCATTCCAAATTCATTCTCAATTTTTCTTTTCATGATCTTAAATTTATCAAATGCTTCAGATTTTTCTTTCAAAAATGCAATCCACATCATTCTTGTAAAATCATCAACAAGAATCATAAAATATCTTTCACCATAGAATCCTCTAGTCCTAGTAGGACCACTCAAGTCTGTATGAAAAATCTCCAAGTTCTCTGTAGATGTGAACATATTATTGGGAAATGAACTCCTTTTCTTCTTTTCCATCATACATTCTTTGCAAATCATGTTAGTAGGTTTCATAATTCTAGGTAAATCTCTTACCGCATGTGTAGTGCTCACCTTGACAATATTATCAAAGTTTATATGACAAAACCTTTTATGCCATAACCAACTATCATAAATCCTAGTTATCAATCATGTCATCTTAGTAGGATTCAACTAAAATACATTACCTCTGGTTTTGGATCCTTTTCCAATCAGATTTCCATCTTTATCTTTTATCACACAAGTTTTCTCAGAAAACCAAACTTGATAACCCTTATCAGCCAATTGTCCAACACTTAGTAGATTATGTCTCAGTCCATCAACAAAGTAAACATCATCAGTGTTAGTCTTTCCATCAAGAGTAATAGATCCTATACCCTTAATCAAACAAGGTGCATTGTTATCAACCATAACAATTCCTGCATCATAATTATCTAACTTAACAAACTTTCTTTTATCTCTAGTCATATGATGTGAACAACCATTGTCTATAATCCAATCAGATTTCTTTTCAACTTGTGAAAGTAATGCTTTTTCTTCCTTTTTATTAGATTCAGAACTTTCATCTTTAATTGCTACAAATCCTATTTCCTCAAAGTTATCATTATCACTATCACTTAAATGTTTTTTAATTCATGCTTCAAAATCTTCATCATTTTCATAATAACGTTCTTTAGATCTCCTAGGTTTAAAGTTGCTTCTATACTTCTTAACTCTTTTAGGACATTTAGATGCAAAATGACCATATTCTTGACAAGTCCAACATTTAAAGATTTTCTTACCATCTGGTTCTCTTTTTACAAGTAATGCAATACCTTCTTCAATCTTCTTATCTTCCTCAGATCTACTACTGCTGGCATAATCTCCATTTACACTAGTAATTCTTGTAGGTTTGATGCTAAGAGTACTGAATGCTATTTCCATTTTAGGTAGCTCTCCTGATAATCTCAAGTTCATCTCTACTATTTCTAATCTTCCAAGAAGAGTCTCTCTTGAAAATTTCAATGTACAAGGTATCACTTGTTCAATCATCTACGTTGTCTGCTTGAATACTAATGTTAAAGTTCCCAAAATTTTCCATATCACTTCATTCTCTATCTTATCACCTCCACAAGACTTTATTCCTATCACAATCTCAGACATCTTACCAATATAGCTTCTAATAGATTCATCTTCCATCATTCTAATGTCTTCAAATGCACAAATCCAATTATGTAATCAAGCCTTCTTTGCATGTTCATCACCTTCAAAAGTAGAATGTAAAGCTTTCCAAATTGCATGAGATGTTTTCAAACATCTTACCTAACTATATTCATTCTCTGGTAGTGCTAACAAAAGTGCTTCTCTTGCAAGTATGTTACACATGAATAGATCTAGTTCATCTTTAGTTCCTACCTCTAGATTGTCTTCCTCAATGATAGTCTTCTCATTCTTTGTAATCAACCAATAAATTGGTCCTAAACACAATAGATGTGTCTTCATCTTTTCTTTCTAGCTATCAAAATTCACTCCATCTAACTTAGGGCTTTGTTTTCTAAAATTCGCCATGGATCTCCTTAAGTTGTTAAACTTTTCTTTCAAGGACCTGCCGCTCTGATACCAATTGTTAGAAAGTAAAGATCCCCAAGATAACTAAGAGGGGGGGGTGAATCAGTTATCAAATAATTTAACCATTCAATAGCTTTAAACAATATAATCAATGTACTGATCAACCATAGAAAAATAATCATACACAATTGCACAATAACACAAGATATGTTAACTAGGGAACCTCTTGAAAAGAGTAAACCCCGGTGGGAATGATGCCCACAAAATGATGTACTAATATGAAAGTTCCTTGTTAGAGGATGGACCCTATTAGGAGTCTTATGAAATACATTCAGTATATATAAATCCCTGTTAGGAGATTTTGAATCCCTGTTAAAAGATTATAACCCGGTTAAGAGTTTATGGAAGACAGAAGGACCCACTGCCTAAATAGCTTCAAGGCAAGATCTCTGAACCCACTATCCAAAAGATCTTAGAATTATTCAATAGAATAATATGAAATATATTACCTCCTTCACACTATACCAAAAATGCACTCTCTGCTACACAAGATCACAATTCCAGATCTCTGTACTCACAAGTCTTCCTTCATGACTGAATTAGCTCTTTTCTTCACTTCATGCATATATTCACATCTCAATCTTCATATTACACATTAAAATAAGTAAAAAAATTCTTCTTATATACCAAAATCAAATATTTACAAATGAGTCGGTCCTCAATTAAAAAATAATAAATTCTACACGCTACACATAGAATTCACATAAAACTGTCTGCTTCTAGTTACTGTAACTTTCTCCAAACATATCCTTGAAGTTTGTGCTATGAACCACATCATCATTAATGAGTCTCCAACATCCCTTTAACTGTGAAAAATCAGATTCCATCCCAGCTAAGAGATATCCTCCGATTTTCAAAAATCACTTCAGAGAAACACTGTCTAAACATTGCTTTCACCAAAATGCTCATAACTCTCACAAATGAATGAATTTATTTTTGCACTATTAACCATAGGTTAATAACACACCAAAGAACATACCATCAACTACACAAAATGGAATCTACAATAAAACATGTGCGTAAAACAAAACTATATCTACTTTCCCGCTAATATCCAAAATATCACTGTGTTGACATCAATGACAATCCAAGTCATGAATGCAACAACAACTGGTACAAACTGACTGCCAAAATACTTTGCATTCATTCCTAACAATCTCCCCCATTGGCATTGATGGTAACATAGATGAAAAACATCCAATGTTCCAAAAATCAAATACTGCAACATCACTGCAAAATATCAAATTAAATCTTGCTTTGTTTTCCTATTCAACTCTCTCATACAATCCGCAATGTTTTTCATGTATATCTCTCCCCCATTGACATCAATGAAAGAAATTACATCACTAAGTCAACAAAAACTTAATGTCAAAAGACACTTTTTAGAAAAATACAATAACAAGAGTCCTCATGACTCAACTCATAAACTCCCCCATAGAGGAAGTTCCAACATCCAATCCAGAGGAAAGATAGGGCTCATATACCACTAGACGGATGCAATCATATGCATCAATTCTCAAAAATAGGTTGGGGCATAACCCCAAGCATACCTCTCAGATACACAAATGTATTCTTAGGTAAAGGCTTTGTAAATATATTTGCTATCTGCTCCTTTGTACTTATGTACTCCAATCTTACTTCATTTTTTGCAACTTTCTCTCTTACAACATGATACTTGATCTCAATATGTTTAGTCTTAGAATGTAAAATAAGATTTTTTGACATACTCACTATACTGGTGTTATCACAATGTATAACAACAAGCTCATCAAACTTTATTCCAATATCCTTCAACATCTGCTTCATCCAAATAATCTGATTATAATTATTTGTTGCTGCAACATATTCTACTTCTACTGTACTTTGTGAAGTACAATTCTACCTCTTACTTAGCCAAGAGACCAATTTTCCTCAAAGAAAAAAGGCTCCACCACTGGTTCTTTTCTTGTCATCAACGTTGCCTCCCCAATCTGAATCAGTATAGGCACATAAAGTAAAATCATTAGAATTCTCATACCATAATCCATAATCCATTATTCCTTTCAGATATCTCAGTATCCTCTTTACTGCTGCATAATGTGATTCTCTAGGTTCTGCTTGAAATCTCGCTACAATCCCCACTGAATGTGCTATATCAAGTCTTGTATGTGTCAAGTACTACAATCCTCCAATCATAGATTTGTACTTTTTTTGCTCAACTGTTGGTGTCTCATCTATGCTAGATAACTTATGTCTGATTACCATAGGTGTTCCAACAAGTTTAGAATCTTCCATTCCAAATATTTTCAATAATTCATTTAAATACTTAGTCTAACTTACAAATATACCTTCCTTACTTTGTGTTATTTGTAATCCCAAAAAATATTTCATTTCTCCAATCATGCTCATCTCAAATTCAGTCTTCATTTCATCTGCAAATTTGTCACTAGCTTCATCTTCTCCTCCAAAGATAATATCATCAAAAAATATAACTATAACAAACAAACCATTCTCAATTTCTTTTGTGTATAAGTTACTATCTGTTGTTCCTTTTATAAATCCTAATTTCAATAAATACTTATCCAATCTTGCATACCAAGTTCTAGGTGCTTGTTTTAATCCATATAAAGCTTTCTTTAACTTACATACCATATCTCCTTCTTGTGTCAATGGAAAACCTTCAGGCTGCTCAATATAGACTTCTTCTTCCAATTCACCATTAAAAAATGCTGACTTCACATCCATCTAATACGCTCTGAATTTCTTGTAAGTTGCATATGCTAGAAACATTCTCACTGCTTCAAGTCTGGCCACAGGTGCAAAAGTTTCTTCATAGTCAATTCCTTCTTGTTGTGAATATCCTTTACATACCAATCTTCCTTTTTTTCTTATCACTTCTCCTTGTTCATTCATCTTGTTTCTGAATACCCACTTTGTTCCAATCACATTCTTGTCTTCAGGTCTAGGGACCAATTCCCATGTCTTGTTTTTTTCAATCTGCTCTAGTTCTTCTTTCATAGCATTGATCCAATGTTCATCTTCACAAGCTTCATTAGTAGTCTTAGGTTCAATTTGAGAAATCAAACATAAATGTACCTTATTCCAAGTAAAAAATCCTCTATCTAAACTTCCAATAACTTACTCAATAGGGTGATGTGTTGAAGTATACCTGTTAGGTGTCATAGTTACTGATCTTGTTTCGATTGTAGATTCTTCTCTGCTTTCTTCTCTATTTTCTTCAGTATGAATTTCATTCAGAAAATCACTGTTAGTTTTAAAAAATAATTCTACATTTTCAATGTTAGGCTGAGGTTGTGCTTCTCCATCAGATTCATAATCAAGCATTCATTCCTAAATTTTAAAATTCTCATCAACTTTTACATTTGCACTTTCAACAATAGTCTTAGTTCTTTTGTTATAACATCTATATGCTTTGCTTTTTAAAGAATATCCAAGAAATATACGTTCATCACTTCTAGGATCAAACTTTCCTATATCATCATCTCTCCTAATATAACATTTACTTCCAAAAATTCTAAAATACTTAACTTAGGGTGTATGTCCAAACCATAATTCATAAGTTGTCTTGTTTTTATATGCTCTGATTTGTACTCTGTTCATAGTGTATACTGTTGTGTTCACTGCTTCTCTCCAAAATTTTTTAGCCAAATCATTTTCAAACAACATAGCTCTTGCTACTTCAGTTATTGACCTGTTTCTTCTTTCTACAATACCATTTTGTTCTGGTCTTCTAGGGGCTGAAAGTTGTCTCTTAATGCCATTCATTTCACAAAAGGTGTTAAACTCTCTAGATGTAAATTCACCACCTCTATCAGATCTTAGACACTTAATCTTCATTCCAAATTCATTCTCAATTTTTCTTTTCATGATCTTAAATTTATCAAATGCTTCAGATTTTTCTTTCAAAAATGCAATCCACATCATTCTTGTAAAATCATCAACAAGAATCATAAAATATCTTTCACCATAGAATCCTCTAGTCCTAGTAGGACCACTCAAGTCTGTATGAACAATCTCCAAGTTCTCTGCAGATGTGAACTTCTTATTGGGAAATGAACTCCTTTTCTGCTTTTCCATCATACATTCTTTGCAAATCATGTTAGTAGGTTTCATAATTCTAGGTAAATCTCTTACCGCATGTGTAGTGCTCACCTTGACAATATTATCAAAGTTTATATGACAAAACCTTTTATGCCATAACCAACTATCATAAATCCTAGTTATCAATCATGTCATCTTAGTAGGATTCAACTAAAATACATTACCTCTAGTTTTGGATCCTTTTCCAATCAGATTTCCATCTTTATCTTTTATCACACAAGTTTTCTCAGAAAACCAAACTTGATAACCCTTATCAGCCAATTGTCCAACACTTAGTAGATTATGTCTCAGTCCATCAACAAAGTAAACATCATCAGTGTTAGTCTTTCCATCAAGAGTAATAGATCCTATACCCTTAATCAAACAAGGTGCATTGTTATCAACCATAACAATTCCTGCATCATAATTATCCAACTTAACAAACTTTCTTTTATCTCTAGTCATATGATGTGAACAACCACTGTCTATAATCCAATCAGATTTCTTTTCAACTTGTGAAAGTAATGCTTTTTCTTCCTTTTTATCAGATTCAGAACTTTCATCTTTAATTGCTACAAATCCTATTTCCTCAAAGTTATCATTATCACTATCACTTAAATGTTTTTTAATTCATGCTTCAAAATCTTCATCATTTGCATAATAACGTTCTTTAGATCTCCTAGGTTTAAAGTTGCTTCTATAATTCTTAACTCTTTTAGGACATTTAGATGCAAAATGACCATATTCTTGACAAGTCCAACATTTAAAGATTTTCTTACCATCTGGTTCTCTTTTTACAAGTAATGCAATACCTTCTTCAATCTTCTTATCTTCCTCAAATCTACTACTGCTGGCATAATCTCCATTTACACTAGTACTTCATGTAGGTTTGATGCTAAGAGTACTGAATGCTATTTCCATTCTAGGTAGCTCTTCTGATAATCTCAAGTTCATCTCTACTATTTCTAATCTTCCAAGAAGAGTTTCTCTTGAAAATTTCAATGTACAAGGTATCACTTGTTCAATCATCTACGTTGTTTGCTTGAATACTAATGTCAAAGTTCCCAAAATTTTCCATATCACTTCATTCTCTATCTTATCACCTCCACAAGACTTTATTCCTATCACAATCTCAGACATCTTACCAATATAGCTTCTAATAGATTCATCTTCCATCATTCTAATGTCTTCAAATGCACAAATCCAATTATGTAATCAAGCCTTCTTTGCATGTTCATCACCTTCAAAAGTAGAATGTAAAGCTTTCCAAATTGTATGAGATGTTTTCAAACATCTTACCTAACTATATTCATTCTCCGGTAGTGCTAACAAAAGTGCTTCTCTTGCAAGTATGTTACACATGAATAGATCTAGTTCATCTTTAGTTCCTACCTCTAGATTGTCTTCCTCAATGATAGTCTTCTCATTCTTTGTAATCAACCAATAACTTGGTCCTAAACACAATAGATGTGTCTTCATCTTTTCTTTCTAGCTATCAAAATTCACTCCATCTAACTTAGGGCTTTTTTTTCTGAAATTCGCCATGGATCTCCTTAAGTTGTTAAACTTTTCTTTCAAGGACCTGCCGCTCTGATACCAATTGTTAGAAAGTAAAGATCCCCAAGATAACTAAGACGGGGGGGTGAATTAGTTATCAGATAATTTAACCATTCAATAGCTTTAAACAATATAATCAATGTACTGATCAACCATAGAAAAATAATCATACACAATTGCACAATAACACAAGATATGTTAACTAGGGAACCTCTTGAAAAGAGTAAACCCCGGTGGGAATGATGCCCACAAAATGATGTACTAATATGAAAGTTCCTTGTTAGAGGATGGACCCTATTAGGAGTCTTATGAAATACATTCAGTACATATAAATCCCTGTTAGGAGATTTTGAATCCCTGTTAAAAGATTATAACCCGGTTAAGAGTTTATGGAAGACAGAAGGACCCACTGCCTAAATAGCTTCAAGGCAAGATCTCTGAACCCACTGTCCAAAAGATCTTAGAATTATTCAATAGAATAATATGAAATATATTACCTCCTTCACACGGTGCCAAAAATACACTCTCTGCTACACAAGATCACAATTCCAGATCTCTGTACTCACAAGTCTTCCTTCATGACTGAATTAGCTCTTTTCTTCACTTCATGCATATATTCGCATCTCAATATTCATAGTAGACATTAAAATAAGTAAAAAAATTCTTCTTATATACCAAAATCAAATAATTACAAATGAGTCGGTCCTCAATTACAAAATAATAAATTCTACACGCTACACATAGAATTCACATAAAACTGTCTGCTTCTAGTTACTGTAACTTTCTCCAAACATATCCTTGAAGTTTGTGCTATGAACCACATCATCATTAATGAGTCTCCAACATCCCTTTAACTGTGAAAAATTAGATTCCATCCCAGCTAAGAGATATCCTCCGATTTTCAAAAATCACTTCAGAGAAACACTGTCTAAACACTGCTTTCACCAAAATGCTCATAACTCTCACAAATGAATGAATTTATTTTTTCACTATTAACCATAGGTTAATAACACACCAAAGAACATACCATCAACTACACAAAATCCAATCTACAATAAAACATGTGTGTAAAACAAAACTATACCTACTTTCCTACTAATATCCAAAATATCACTGTGTTGACATCAATGACAATCCAAGTCATGAATGCAACAACAACTGGTACAGACTGACTGCCAAAATACTTTGCATTCATTCCTAACAATCTCCCCCATTAGCATTGATGGTAACATAGATGAAAAACATCCAATGTTCCAAAAATCAAATACTGCAACATCACTGCAAAATATCAAATTAAATCTTGCTTTGTTTTCCTATTCAACTCTCTCATACAATCCGCAATGTTTTTCATGTATATTTCTCCCCCATTGACATCAATGAAAGAAATTACATCACTAAGTCAACAAAAACTTAATGTCAAAAGACACTTTTTAGAAAAATACAATAACAAGAGTCCTCATGACTCAGCTCATAAACTCCCCCATAGAGGAAGTTCCAACATCCAATCTAGAGGAAAGATAGGGCTCATATACTACTGGACGGATGCAATCATTTGCATCAATTCTCAAAAATAGGTTGGGGCATAACCCCAAGCATACCTCTCAGATACACAAATGTATCCTTAGGTAAAGGCTTTGTAAATATATTTGCTATCTGCTCCTTTGTACTTATGTACTCCAATCTTACTTCATTTTTTGCAACTTTCTCTCTTACAACATGATACTTGATCTCAATATGTTTAGTCTTAGAATGTAAAATAAGATTTTTTGACATACTCACTATACTGGTGTTATCACAATGTATAACAACAAGCTCATCAAACTTTATTCCAATATCCTTCAACATCTGCTTCATCCAAATAATCTGATTATAATTATTTGCTACTGCAACATATTCTACTTCTACTGTACTTTGTGAAGTACAATTCTACCTCTTACTTAGCCAAGAGACCAATTTTCCTCAAAGAAAAAAGGCTCCACCACTGGTGCTTTTCTTGTCATCAACGTTGCCTCCCCAATCTGAATCAGTATAGGCACATAAAGTAAAATCATTAGAATTCTCATACCATAATCCATAATCCATTATTCCTTTCAGATATCTCAGTATCCTCTTTACTGCTGCATAATGTGATTCTCTAGGTTCTGCTTGAAATCTCACTACAATCCCCACTGAATGTGCTATATCAGGTCTTGTATGTGTCAAGTACTACAATCCTCCAATCATAGATCTGTACTTTTTTTGCTCAACTGTTGGTGTCTCATCTATGCTAGATAACTTATGTTCGATTACCATAGGTGTTCCAACAAGTTTAGAATCTTCCATTCCAAATCTTTTCAATAATTTATTTAAATACTTAGTCTAACTTAAAAATATACCTTCCTTACTTTGTGTTATTTGTAATCCCAAAAAATATTTCATTTCTCCAATCATGCTCATCTCAAATTCAGTCTTCATTTCATCTGCAAATTTGTCACTAGCTTCATCTTCTCCTCCAAAGATAATATCATCAACAAATATAACTATAACAAACAAACCATTCTCAATTTCTTTTGTGTATAAGTTACTATCTGTTGTTCCTTTTATAAATCCTAATTTCAATAAATACTTATCCAATCTTGCATACCAAGTTCTAGGTGCTTGTTTTAATCCATATAAAGCTTTCTTTAACTTACATACCATATCTCCTTCTTGTGTCAAAGGAAAACCTTCAGGCTGCTCAATATAGACTTCTTCTTCCAATTCACCATTCAAAAATGCTGACTTCACATCCATCTAATACGCTCTGAATTTCTTGTAAGTTGCATATGCTAGAAACATTCTCACTGCTTCAAGTCTGGCCACAGGTGCAAAAGTTTCTTCATAGTCAATTCCTTCTTGTTGTGAATATCCTTTACATACCAATCTTCCTTTTTTTCTTATCACTTCTCCTTGTTCATTCATCTTGTTTCTGAATACCCACTTTGTTCCAATCACATTCTTGTCTTCAGGTCTAGGGACCAATTCCCATGTCTTGTTTTTTTCAATATGCTCTAGTTCTTCTTTCATAGCATTGATCCAATGTTCATCTTCACAAGCTTCATTAGTAGTCTTAGGTTCAATTTGAGAAATCAAACATAAATGTACCTTATTCCAAGTAAAAAATCCTCTATCTAAACTTCCAATAACTTACTCAATAGGGTGATGTGTTGAAGTATACCTGTTAGGTGTCATAGTTACTGATCTTATTTCGATTGTAGATTCTTCTCTGCTTTCTTCTCTATTTTCTTCAGTATGACTTTCATTCAGCAAATCACTGTTAGTTTCAAAAAATAATTCTACATTTTCAATGTTAGGCTAAGGTTGTGCTTCTCCATCAGATTCATAATCAAGCATTCTTTCCTGAATTTTAAACTTCTCATCAACTTTTACATTTGTACTTTCAACAATAGTCTTAGTTCTTTTGTTATAACATCTATATGCTTTTCTTTTTAAAGAATATCCAAGAAATATTCCTTCATCACTTCTAGGATCAAACTTTCCTATATCATCATCTCTCTTTATATAACATTTACTTCCAAAAATTCTAAAATACTTAATTGAGGGTGTATGTCCAAACCATAATTCATAAGGTGTCTTGTTTGTATCTACTATGATTTGTACTCTGTTCATAGTGTATACTATTGTGTTCACTGCTTCTCTCCAAAAAGTCTTAGCCAAATCATTTTCAAACAACATAGCTCTTGCTACTTCAGTTATTGACCTGTTCCTTCTTTCTGCAATACCATTTTGTCCTGGTATTCTAGGGGCTGAAAGTTGTCTCTTAATACCATTCATTTCACAAAAGGTGTTAAATTGTCTAGATGTAAATTCACCACCTCTATCAAATCTTAGACACTTAATCTTCATTCCATATTCATTCTTAATTTTTCTTTTCATGATCTTAAATTTATCAAATGCTTCAAATTTTTCTTTCAAAAATGCAATCCACATCATTCTTGTAAAATCATCAACAAGAATCATAAAATACCTTTCTCCATAGAATCCTCTAGTCTTAGTAGGACCACTCAAGTCTGTATGAACAATCTCCATCTTCTCTATCAATGTGAACTTCTTGTTGGGAAATGAACTCCTTTTCTGCTTTACCATCATACATTCTTTGCAAATCATGTTAGCAGGTTTCATAATTATAGGTAAATCTCTTACCGCAAGTGTAGTGCTCACCTTGACAATATTATCAAAGTTTATATGACAAAACCTTTTATGCCATAACCAACTGTCATCAATCCTAGTTATCAAACATGTCATCTCAGTAGGATTCAACTGAAATACATTACCTCTAGTTCTGGATCCTTTTCCAATCAGATTTCCATCTTTATCTTTTATCACACAAGTTTTCTCAGAAAACCAAACTTGATAACCCTTATCAGCCAATTCTCCAATGCTTAGTAGATTATGTCTTAGTCCATCAATAAAGTAAACATCATCTGTGTTAGTCTTTCCATCAAGAGTAATAGATCCTATACCCTTAATCAAATAAGGTGCATTGTTACCAACCCTAACAATTCCTCCATCATAATTATCTAACTTAACAAACTTTCTTTTATCTCCAGTCATATGATGTGAACAACCAGTATCTATAATCCAATTAGATTTCTTTTCAACTTGTGAAACTAATGCTTTTTCTTCCCTTTTATCAGATTCAGAACTTTCTTCTTTAATTTCTACAAATCCTATTTCCTCAAAGTTATCATTATCACTGCCACTTAAATGTTTTTCAATTCCTACTTCAAGATCTTCATCATTTGCATAATAACATTCTTTAGATCTCCTAGGTTTAAAATTGCTTCTATACTTCTTAACTCTTTTAAGACATTTAGATGCAAAATGACCATATTCTTGACAAGTCCAACATTTAAAGATTTTCCTACCATCTGGTTCTCTTTTTACAAGTAATGCAATACCTTCTTCAATCTTCTTATCTTCCTCAAATCTGCTACTGCTAGCATAATCTCCATTCACACTAGTACTTCTTGTAGGTCTAATGTTAAGAGCACTAAATGTTGTTTCCATTCTAGGTAGCTCTCATGATAATCTCAATTTCATCTCTGCTATTTCTAATCTTCCAAGAAGAGTCTCTCTTGAAAAGTTCAATGTACAAGGTATCACTTATTCAATCATCTGTGTTGTCTTCTTGAATACTAGTGTCAAAGTTCTCAGAATTTTCCATATCACTTCATTCTCTATCTTATCACCTCCACAAGAGTTTATTCCTGTTAGAATCTCAGACATCCTACCAATATAGCTTCTAATAGATTCATCTTCCATCATTCTGATATCTTCAAATGCACAAATCCAATTATGTAATCTAGCCTTCTTTGCATGTTCATCACCTTCAAAAGTAGAATGTAAATCTTTCCAAATTGCATGAGATGTTTTCAAACATCTTACCTGACTATATTCATTCTCTGGTAGTGCTGACAAAAGTGCTTCTCTTGCAAGTATGTTACACATGAATAGATCTAGTTCATCTTTAGTTCCTGCCTCTAGATTGTCTTCCTCAATGATAGTCTTCTCATTCTTTGTAATCAACCAATAACTTGGTCCTAAACACAATAGATGTGTCTTCATCTTTCTTTCCAGCTGTTAGAATTTACTCCATCAAACTTAGGGCTTTCTTTTCTAAAATTTTCCATGGATCTCCTTAAGTTGTTAAACTTTTCTTTCAAGGACCTGCTGCTCTGATACCAATTGTTAGAAAGTAAAGATCCCCAAGATAACTAAGAGGGGGGGGGGTGAATCAGTTATCAGATAATTTAACCATTCTACTACTTTAAATAATATAATCAATGTACTGATCAACCATAGAAAGATAACCATACACAATTGCACAATAACACAAGATATGTTGACTAGGGAACCTCTTGAAAAGAGTAAACCCAGTGGGAATGATGCCCAAAAAATGATGCACTAATATGAAACTTCCTTGTTAGAGGATGGACCCTATTAGGAGTCTTATGAAATACATTTAGTACATATAAATCTCTGTTTGGAGATTTTGAATCTCTGTTAAAAGATTCTAACCCGGTTAAGAGTTTATGGAAGACAAAAGGACCCACTACCCAAACAACTTCAAGGCAAGATCTCTAAACCCACTATCTAAAATATCTTAGAATTATTCAACAAAATAATATGAAATATATTACCTCCTTCACACTATGCCAAAACCACACTCTCTGCTACACAAGATCACAATTCTAAATCTTTGTACTCACAAGTCTTCCTTCATGACTGAATTAGCTCTTTTCTTCACTTCATGCATATAGTCACATCTCAATCTTCATAGTACACATGAAAACAAGGAAAAAATTCCTTCTTATATACCAAACTCAAATAATTACAAATGAGTCAGTCCTCAATTACAAAATAATAAATTCTACGCACTACACATAGAATTCACATAAAACTGTCAACTTCCAGATACTGTAACTTTCTCCAAAAATATCCTCAAAGTTTGCACTATGAACCATGTCATCATTAATGAGTCTCAAACATGCCTTTAATTGTGCAAAATCAGATTCCATCCTAGCTAAGAGATATCCTCCAATTTCTGAACATCGCTACATATAAACACTGTCTAAACACTGCTTTCACCAAAATGCTCATAACTCTTACAAATGAATGGATTTATTTTTGTGATGTTAACCATAGGTTAATAACATACCAAAGAACATACCATCAACTACACAAAAGCCAATCTATAATATAAAATGTGTGTAAAATAAAACTGTACCTACTTTCCTGCTAATATCCAGAATATCACTGTGTTGACATCAATGACAATCCAAGTCATGAATGCAACAACAACTGCTATAGAATGACTACCAAAACACTTTTCATTCATTCCTAACATCTTCTAGCCTCCATGGTATCCAGCTATGTTACAACATCATTGATGATGTCTTGCTTAAAGTCAGATAGAAAATTAGACATCTCCATTTTTTATACTCTTGAACCACCGTTAGACTTATGAGGTAAGTCTCTCAATCCTCTTCCCTTTTTTACTGTAGCTCTGGAATAGTTCACACACATATCCTTTATATCAGCCCAATATTTCTGAGTAATATCACCTCCTGCCATGAGGTCGAGGGCCTCAATACTTCCATCATCCACACCTTTTAGAAATGGATGTTTCTGGGATTCTGGATTCAAGTTATGTTGTGTATTGCATTGCATGTTGAACATGAACCTGGAGACATAATCCTGCAGGGTTTCATCATCTCTCTGGGACATTTTAAAAATTTCATCTCCTTTTAGGTCTCTTCCTCTACAATTTTCCTTGTACTTTATAAGAAATAGATTGCTCATCCCAGGCCAATCTTGTATAGTGTTGGAACCCAGGCTCATGAACCATTGTAAAGAAGATTCCTTCAAGGTAGAGGGAAACAACTTCATCTTATGAGCATTGGTTGAGTAGTCATAACTCTTGTAGAGTATGTCAAACTCAAAGAGAAACATCTCAGGACCTTTTTTTATGAGGCCATAGAATTTTGGAAGCATAGAAGAAGGTATATTCTTCAGGTTTTGGTTAACTTGTTGATTAGGAATAGGAAAAGGGAAGGTAGGCTGGGCCATTATTGGTTGATTTTTCAAGTTTAGAAAATAGGTCATTCAAATGGTATGATTCCTCTAAGGTTTTAGGTGAAGGAAATTGTTCATAGGCATCCACAAATACATTCTCAAATAGTTCTTCTTCTTGTATGTACTCAGTGTGGGATTCTTCATATTCTTGATCAAAAACCTCAAATGGCTCTACTTGAATAACATTAGAAAGGAATCTCCCAAGATGATCCCTACGTCCATACATACAAATAATGCAGAATGCAAACTAACTTAATGACTTTTGGGTTAAACTAAATTGACACCATCCCTGGTAGTGGCACCAAAAATGGTTGGTCAAAATAATACCCTAGTAACTTCAAGGATTGGATATCCTTTAATAGTGATTCATTGCTTAAAATTATCATGTCTACTTGAAATATCATACTAGACTTCATTAAATGTATCACTTCGGGAATGTGAACTTGAGATGGTGGCTGCAAGGTCTATGCTTTAGTTCTCTTCAAAATTCATCACTACTAAAGTAAAGGTATTGCTGTAGGAAATTTATACTAACAATTGAAACTACAACTTAACTCACAACTTGAAGGAAATGCTCAGTAGTAAACTAATCATGCTTTGAAAGTAAACCTATGCTACAGGAAATAGCTGATGGTTCTACTACCAATGGCTACAGGAGAAACAATGCTTATCAACTTCAAAGAAACTTAACTAAGTCCTACTTGAACATGAACAAAGAATTCACCTCTCACGTGGGCCCCCATAGAAGTGTGAATAGATTTAAAGCTCAGATGTTAAAATTTGGAAATAGCATATATTCATTAACAAAACACAAGTACACAATAGAATATCAAAGTGTATTCACTTTGCTACTGGATTACAATATAAACTCCTCAAATCATCTAACTAACTCAGAATCATAAGTTCTAGCTTATTTAAAAGAAACTGAGAAAACATAACACCTAAAAACTAGGTCCTTCATTACATAGCATAACAACTTCAATTATAAGAATGAAAACATCATTTATGCAAGAGGATAAACCATATTTAGTACTTCAAGAATATAGCAACACCTGGTAACTGGATTGACCCTGTCTTCATTAGCAACCGCAAGGTTATGGAAGTAGTGGAGCCATGATAAAATCTAGAAATAGTTACTCACCTTAAAGAGCCACTTCATATTTGAGTCCTTACTCCTTGCTGACTTATTCTTCTCCTGCAAAAGGTTAGCATACCAAAATCTGCACACAAATCCAAGGAAAAGATTTATAATAAGTTTCCCTACTTTAACGCATCCTTGTCACATGGTTTCAGGAACACTACCCATTAACACTAGAGAAGAGAAATACTAGATTTTCATCATAATATCCATTAGTCTATATATATATTCAATATTTTCCTTTAGTGCCAAAAGTATCAGATATACACATGGCTAAAGCATATAAACATAAAATTCTACATAATGTTAATGAAAACCATAAGATATTTAAGTCTAGACTCAATAAATCATAAACAAAACAACCCATAAACTAGACTCATCAATAATCACTCACAGAACACTGCTTGTAACTCTATCATGAACACTATTGACACAAGATGCTACATAACTATCTGTACTAACAATTATCCTATGTGTCCATGATATCATGATGATAACATGCCCATGCTACATATACTCAAAGCTTACTACATAAGTCTTCCACTTATGCTACTTACCATATGTTGTCATCAATGACAAACATATAGTCAACACTCGCTTGCTAGAAAATCTCCAACAATGTCCCCTTTTGGCATTGATGGCAACATATGGAATGAAAAAAACCACCAATCCAAATGAACAACTCTTTTATAACATTCTCCATTTTCTCATCAAAACTCCCCTAAGGATGAATCCTCCATCTGCTATAATATTCTTTCAACATTCTCCATTTTCTCAACTGAACTACTTTCATGACTGAATACTGCTCCCCCTTAGTATATTACTCCTTCTTTACTTCTATTTTTCATGACTATATATTACTCCCACTTTGACATCAATGGAAAAGGATGCCAACATTTAAGCTCTGGTACTACTCCTAAAGTAGAGTAGTCAACCATTCACCAATCCCTAAGGATTGATGCACTTTCCTCTTTCTCTAAGAAAAATCAAGGAAATGAATTACTCCCAACTTATTCTTGAGATACTCAAAATTATCCTTTGGTAAGGGCTTTGTGAATATATCTTCTAGTTGTTCCTTTGTACTCACATAATTCAATTTGACTTCTTTCTCTGTGACTTTCACTCTTAGGAAGTGATATGTGATCTCTATGTGCTTTTTCTTTGCATGCATCATTGGATTCTTTGACATGTTGATAGTGTTGGTATTATCACAATGAATAGTAATAGGATAATCAATCTGAACACCAAAGTCCTTTATCATCTATTTGATCCAAATAATTATGGAATAATTTAGGGCTGCTGCAACATACTCCACTTCTGTTGTTGACTAAGAAATACAAATTTTCTTCTTGCTTGTCCAAGTGACAAGTCTGTCACTAAGAAACACTGCTCTACCTGATGTACTTTTTTTGTCATCAATGCATCTTTCTCAATCAACATCTGTATAAACATGAAGCTCAAAATTCTACGAGCTAGGATACCATAGACCATAATCTATAGTGCCCTGCAAATATCTGAATATTCTCTTTACAACCATGAGGTGACTTTATTTAGGCTCTACTGTAAATCTTCCAACTATGCCAACTGCATTAGAAATGTCTGATCTAGTTTGAGTAAGATATATGAGTTTACCAATGGCATAGTCAAGGATGGTGGATCCAATTAAGGACATTCCAAACCTTGCATCTTCAGAACAACATAGTGGAATACTTAGCAACACAACCACAAATAATTTTTTAACTTCTAATTTTCGTTAACATGCCCGGCTATAAGGCCTTCCAGGTAAGGGCCAATTACAATCAAAAACAATTCTGCAAGATCATAGGATCTAATACCACACTAGCTAGTTTAGTTTTGAAAACAATCAGCAACTAATTGAAACCATAAGGTAGATCTAAACTTGAGCTCGCAAGCCTCCAAGAAATCTCATTGTCTCCAAGTGTGCAAACCACTAGATCTACAACTACAAACAACCAAATACAATCTGATCTGCAAGATCATGCAAAATCTTTTCCACAACTTTGCCAACATTACCTTTCAGAACCTCATATTTGATGCATTAAGTCTTCCAAGTCATGAACTTCTAATGGTCCTCTTCCTTATGCTCCCTAAACACCTACCCAAACATCCTATAAATACTAATCATCAGCCACAAGTCGGCAGGATGAAACCATTAACTCCCCCCAACAACTATTAAATTAAATACAAGTCAGCATAGAAATAGCCTTACAAACATTTAATCCAACATGTTAGCCTATAACAATAGCTACCAACAATAAATGCACCAAGTCAGCCCAACAAATCACACAGAACTCTAGTCGGTAAACTAGAACTACTGAGTGACAATGAAATAACCAAGCATGCCAGGCATCACTGAGCACCAGTTTCAATAGAGCACTACAAGCATCACCAAGTAAAACTTCCACCTAGTGCCAGAGATTATCGAGTTCCTTCAATGACTGAGCTTCCTTCAATGACCAAGACCATTGGTCAAGGCTGCAATCAAGTAACACCAGCCAAACAACATACCTCCCTGCAAATTCACCAAGTACCCTAGAATTCCCATGCATTAGACACCCCAAGTTCGAAAAGATGTTCATATGTGAGAAGAACATCTTCCAGGCTTCAGCACATAAACCTTGAATTGGTTGTTCCCAAACAAATCCTCCACCCTTTCAGTTTGCATACTCTTCCACTTCAATTTCCTCTATCTCTTCAAGTCTTTCCTTGACAACACATAGGTTTGTTCTCCATACTAATCATTCATTTTCTCTGGATCCACCAACTCAACTTGGCTACCAATACTCAGGTTTCTCCTATCAAACTTTGTATCCAGCAAAGGCATTAGGGAAAACTTCATGTCATCCTTCTCAACAGTGAACACATTCCTCACACAGTCATACATATCTTTGCAATCATATTGTGAAGGTCTATTGTGCAATATATCACAACTATTCATCTTCATAATGTCACATAACACAAGATCCTTATACTGGCCAATCTAAACATCAATAAAGCATTGTTCTCTTACTTCTAGAGCATGAACATCTTGTAACCAGCCAATCCTATAAGGAAAAGGATGCTTCATTCTATTAAACCCAAGTTTCTAAACCATGTCCTCAGTAACAAGGTTATCAGTACTACAACTATCAACAATAAAATCATAGAGTTTACCTCTAGACTTGCATTGGGTCCTAAACAAGTTACTCCTCTGAAAAGGTTCCTCCTTTGTACCGAGCAATGTTTGCCCAAGTAGCAAGTTCTCATATTCAAGTTCATTCTCATTCACCATAGCTGATCATCGGTCACCAAGCTTCTTCTATGTACACTCAAAAGAATGGTGTCCTTCCTCTGCATAATTATAGCAAGTACCCTTAAAGATAACTCTACTTGTCTTCTTCTTTGGTTCCATAGATTTTTGTTCATCTTTTGCATTAGTCAGTTTATCCTTCACCAAGTGATCAATCTTTTCCTTCCCTCAAGGATTAATATGTTGTTTCCTCTTCAACTTATCTTCTTTCTTGAGAGCAGACCGATAAGAATATTCAATAGAATCAATATTTAGAATACCAATCTCATCTTGAATATTGAATCTCAAACCATTCAAATACCAAGCTACATTTTCCTTACCAAGATCTTGGTGTCTAGACCGAATAGTAAGTTTGTAGAACTCCTCGGTATAATCTTTAATAGATAGATCATTTTGTTTTAGATTCTACAACTTCTTAAACAAGTTAAGCTCATAGTTAGAAGGTATGAACTTAGCTTTCAACTTAGTCACCATCAACCTCCACTGATTGATCTTCATTTCACCTTCATCTTCTCTATCTCTTTGTATATCTTTCGACCAAAGAGCAGCATGTCCTTTAAACTTTGTCTCTGCTAATCTCACCTAAAGAGGATCTTTAATTTCTTCTAGCTCAAAGAAATATTCAAGTTCACCAATCCAATCATTCAAGTTCTTGGGCTTCAAAGTACCAGAGAAAGTAGAAAATTCCATTCGGTAACTACTACTTAACCGAGCTCCATATCTAGGCAACTGAATAGTTCTGTAATCACTAGATCTATCCCTCTTGTCATGAACACTAGATCCAACAGGTTCAAAGTCTTTAGAAACTTCCTCATAACCATCTCTAGTACCAACATTCTGAGGTACACTAGTAATAGCTCTCATGATCTTGGTGACCATGTCATTCTTCATCAACTCCATCTCAGATCTGAAATCTGACTTCACCTTCTCTGTATTCCTAGATTCAACAGTATCACTAAGGTCTGCAAGTACTCTAGGGTCTAATATTCTCAGAGACATCCTTAAAGAATAAGAGAAAACCTCTGCAACAAACCCTCCACCAACCACCTTGTGGCAATATCTAAGTTGTATGCAAGTTAGATCTCAACCTACCACCTTGAACAAACAACTAGGGCAAGATCCACAAGTTCAATGCTCTGGATCTGCAATCTAGATCATACGATCTCTTCACCAACCAGATCAACTTTGCAAGATCAGCTTTTCTAGGTAAACCTTCACTCTACAAGATCAACTATCCCTCTGATACCACCTGGCACAGTCAAGGATAATGGATCCAATTAAGGATAGTCCAAACTTTGCAGCTTCATAACAACACAGTGGAATACTCAGTAACACAACCACAAATAATAGTTTAACTTCTAATTTTCATTAACATGCCTGGCTATAAGGCCTTCTAGGTTAGGTCCAATTACAATTAGAAATAATTATGCTATATCACAGAATCCAATACAACAGTAGCTAGTTCAGTTCTAAAAACAATCAACAACTGATGGAAACCCTAAGGGAGATCTAAACTTGAGCTCGCAAGACTCCAAGCAATCTCCTTGTCTCCAAGTGTACAAACCACTAGCTCTAAAACTAGAAACTATTAGATACAATTTGATCTACAAGATCATGCAAAATATTTTCCATAACTTCACCAACTTTAGCTTTTAGAACTTCAAATCTAATGCACTACATCTTCAAAGTCATGAGCTTCTGATGATCCTCTTCCTTATGCTCCATAAACACCTACCCAAACATCTTATAAATACTAATCATCAGTCACAAGTCAACTAGATAAAACCATTAACTCCCCCCAACAAATATTAAATTCAATACAAATTGGCATCAAAATAGCCTTACAAACATTTAATCCAACATGTTGGCCTATAACAACAACTACCAACAATAAATGCACCAAGTCAGCCAAACAAATCACATAGAACTCTAGTCGGTTAACCAGAACTAATGAGTGATAGTAAAATAACCAAGCATGCTAGGCATCACCGAGCACCAGTGTTGACCAAGCACTACAAGCATCACTGAGTAAAACTTCCACCGAGCACTAGAGATTACCAAGTTCCTTCAATGACCGATCTTTCTTCAATGACCAAGACCATTGGTCTAGGCTACAACCAAGTAACACCAGCCAAACAATACACCTCCCTACAGATTCACCGAGTACCCTAGAATGCCCCTGCATGAGACCCTAGGTTCCAAAATATGTTGATATGTAAGAAGAACATCTTTTGGGATTCAACACATAAACCCCAAACTAGTTCTTCACATACAAATCCTCCACTCTTTTAGTTTGCATACTCTTCCACTTCACTTTCCTCTGTCACTTCAAGTCTTTCCTCAACAACACACAGGATTGTTCTATATACTGATAATTCATTTTCTCTAGATCCACCAACTCAACTAAGCTACCAATACTCAGGCTTCTCCTACCGAGCATTTTATCTAGCAAAGGCATTAGGGAAAACTTCTTGTCATCCTTCTCAATAGTGAACACATTCCTAACACAATCATACACAGCTCTATAATCATATTTACAAGGTCTACTGAGAAATATATCACAACTATTCATCTTCACAATGTCACATAACACAAGATCCTTATACTAGCCAATCTGAACATCAATAAAGAATTGTTCTCTTACTTCTAGAGCATGAACATCTTGTAACCAACCAATCCTATAAGGACAAGGATGCTTCATTCTATTCAACCCAAGTTTTTGAATCATGTCCTCAGCAACAAGGTTATCAATACTACTACTATCAACAATAACATCATAGAGTTTACCTCCAGAATTGGATCAGGTCCTAAACAAGTTACTCCTCTAACAAGGTTCCTCCTTTGTACCGAGAAATGTTCATCAAAGAAGCAAGTTCTCAGATTTGGGTTCATTCTCATTCACCACAGCTATTTATCAGTCACCAAGCTTCTTCTATGTACACTCAAAAGAATGGTGTCCTTCCTCTCCATAGTTAGATCAAGTACCCTTAAAGATAACTCTACATATCTTCTTCTTTGGTTCCACAGGTTTATGTTCATCTTCCACATCAGTCGGTTTATCCTTCAGTGAGTGATCAATCTTTTCCTTCCCTCAAGGATTAATATGTTGTTTCCTCTTCAACTTATCTTCTACCTTTAGAGCATATTGATAAGCATCTTCAATAGAATCAATCTTTAGCATCCCAAGCTCATCCTAAATATAGAATCTTAAACCATTCACATACCGAGCTACCTTTTCCTTACCAAGTTGTCGGTGTCTAGACCGAATAGTAAGTTTGTAGAACTCCTCAATATAATCTTCAATAGACATATCATTTTGTTTCAAATTCTGCAACTTCTTAAACAAGTCAAGCTCATAGTCAGAAGGTATGAACTTAGCTTTCAACTTAGTCACCATCAACCTCCACTGATTGATCTTCATTTCACCTTCATCTTCTCTATCTATTTGTAGTTCTTTCCACCATAGAGTAGCATGACCTTTCAACTTTTTCTCTGCTAATCTCACTCGAAGAGGATCTTCAATTTCTTCTAGCTCAAAGAAAGCTTCAAGTTCACCAATCCAATCAATCAAGTTCTTAGGCTTCAAAGTACTGGAGATAGTAGAAACTTTGATTTGGTAGCTACTACTTAACCAAGCTCCAAATCTAGGCAACCAAATAGTTCTGTCTTCACCATATCTATCCCTCTAGTCATCATCACTAGATCCAATAGGTTGAAAGTCTTCAGCAGCTTCCTCATAACCATCTTCAGTACCAACATTTTGAGGTACACTACTAACAACTCTCATGACCTTTGCGACCATGTCATTCTTCATCAACTCCATCTCAGATCTGAAATCTGACATCACCATCTCTATAATCCTAGATTCAATAGTATCACAGAGGTCTGCAAGTACTATAGGGTCCAATATTCTTGGAGGCATCCTTAAAGAATAAGAGAAACCCTTTGCAACAAACCCTACACCGACCACCTTGTTGCAATCTCCAAGTTGTATGCAAGTCAGATCTAAACCTACCACCTTGAAAAAACAACTAGGGAAAGATCCACAAGTTCAGTGCTCTGGATTTGAATTCCAAATCATACAATCTCTTCACCAACAAGATCACATTTGAAAGATCAACCTTGCCAGGTAAACCTTCTCTCTACAAGATCAACTCTTTCTCTAATATCGCTTGGCGTAGTCAAGGATGGTGGATCCAATTAAGGATAGTTCAAACCTTGCAGCTTCAGAACAACATAGAGGAATACTTAGCAACACAACCAAAAATAATTATTTAACTTCTAATTTTCATTAACATGCCTGAATATAAGGCCTTTTGGGTTAGGGCCAATTACAATCAGAAACAATTCTACAAGATCACAGGATCCAATACAACTCTACCTATCTTCTTCTTTGGTTTCACAAGTTTATGTTCATCTTCTGCATCAGTCGATTTATCCTTCACCGAGTGATCAATCTTTTCCTTCCCTCGGGGATTACTATGTTTCTTCCTCTTCAACTTATCTACTACCTTTAGAGCATACTGATAAGCATCTTCAACAGAATCAATCTTTAGCATACCAAGCTCATCCTGATTATTGAATCCCAAACCATTCACATACCGAGCTACCTTTTCCATACCAAGCTCTCGGTGTCCAGACCAAATACTAAGTTTGTAGAACTCCTTGGTATAATCTTCAATAGATAGGTCCTTCTATTTTAGATTCTGCAACTTCTTAAATAAGTGTCAGAAGGTATGAACTTAGCTTTCAACTTAGTCACCATCAACCTCCACCAATTGATCTTTATTTCACCTTCATCTTCTCTATCTCTTTGTAGTTCTTTCCACAATAGAGCAGCATGTCCTTTGAACTTTGTCTCTGCTAATCTCACCCAAAGAGGATCTTCAATTTCTTCCAGTTCAAAGAAATTTTCAAGTTCACCAATCCAATCAATCAAGTTTTGGGGCTTCAAAGTACTAGAGAAAGTAGAAACTTCCATTTGGTAACTACTACTTAACTAAGCTCCACATCTAGGCAACCAAATAGTTCTATCTTTACTAGATCTATCCCTCTAGTCATCACCACTAAATCTAGCAAGTTCAAAGTCTTTAGTAGCTTCCTCATAACCATCTTCAATACCAACATTCTGAGGTACACTAGTAACAACTCTCATGATCTTGGTGACCATGTCATTATTCATCAACTCCATCTCAGATCTAAAATCTGACTTCACCTTCTCTATATTCATAGATTCAATAGTATCACTAAGGTCTCCATGTACTCTAGGGTCCAATATTCTCAAAGGCATCCTTAAAGAATAAAAGAAACCCTCTGCAACAAACCCTACATCGACCACCTTGTGGCAATCTCCAAGTTGTATGGAAGTCAAATCTTAACCTATCACCTTGAAAAAACAACTAGGGAAAGATCCACAAGTTCATTGCTTTGGATTTGCAATCCAAATCATATGAGCTCTTCACTAAAAGGATCAACTTCACAAGATCAGCCTTGCTAGGTAAACCTTCTCTCTACAAGATCAACTCTTTCTCTAATACCACATGGTGTAGTCAAGGTTGGTGGATCCAATTAAGGATAGTCCAAACCTTGTAGCTTTAGAACAACATAGTGGAATACTCAAAAACACAACCACAAATAATTGTTTAACTTCTAATTTTCATTAACATGCCCAACTGTAAGGCCTTTTGGGTTAGGGCCAGTAACAATCAGAAACAATTCTGCAAGATCATAGGATCCAATACAACACTAGCTAGTTTAGTTTTTAAAACAATTAGAAACTGATGGAAACCCTAAGGCAAATCTAAACTTGAGCTCGCAGGCCTCCAAGCAATATCCTTGTTTCCAAGTGTCCAAACCACTAGCTCTGCAACTACAAACTATTAGATACAATCTGATCTGCAAGATCATGCAAAATCTTTTCCACAACTTCGCCAACTTTAGCTTTCATAACCTCAGATCTGATGTACTAAGTCTTCCAAGTCATGGACTTTTGATGATCCTCTTCCTTATGCCCCCTAAAAACTTAGCTAAACATCATATAAATACTAATCTTCAGCCACAAGTTGGCTAGATAAAAACATTAAATCCCCCCATCAAATATTTAATTCAATACAAGTCAGCATCAAAATATCCTTAAAAAAATTTAATCCAACATGTCAACCTGTAACAACAGCTACCAACAATAAATGCACCAAGTTGGCCCAACAAATCACATAGAATTGTAGTCAGTAAATCAGAACTATCGAGTGATAGTGAAATAACTAAGCATGTTAGGCATCACCGAGAACCAATATCGACTGAGCATTGTAAGCATCGCTAAGTAACACTTCCACTGATTGCCAGAGATTACCGAGTTACTTCAATGATCGAGCTTCCTTCAATGAATGAGACCATCAGTCAAGGCTGCAATCGAGTAACATCAGCCAAACAACACACCTCCCTACAGACTCACCGAGTACCCTAGAATGCCCCTACATCAAACACCCTAGGTTAAAAAATATGTTCATATGTGAGAAGAACATCTTCCAGGATTTAGCACATAAACCCCAAAATGGCTCTTCACATACAAATCCTCCACCCTTTTAGTTTGCATACTCTTCCACTTTAGTTTCCTCTATCTCTTCAAGTCTTTTCTCGACAACACATAGGTCTTTTCTCCATATTGATCATTCATTTTCTCTAGATCCACCAACTCAACTTGGCTACCAATACTCAGGCTTCTCCTACCGACCGTTGTATCCAGCAAAGGCATCAGGGAAAACTTTATGTCATCCTTCTCAAAAGTGAACACATTCTTGACACAATCATATATAGCTCTACAATCATATTGCCAAGATCTACTGAGAAATATATCACAACTATTCATCTTCACAATGTCACATAACACAAGATCCTTATATTTCCCAATCTGGACATCAATAAAGAATTGTTCTCTTACTTCTAGAGCATGAACATCTTGTAACCAACCAATCCTATCAGGACAAGGATGCTTCATTCTATTCAACCCAAGTTTTTGAACCATGTCCATAGCAACAAGGTTATCAGTACTACCACTATAAATAGTAACATCATAGAGTTTATGGTGCAGGAGCACCCAAGCAAGAGCACTCCCCACTCTTCACAACTTTTAGATTGATAGGTTAATTTTAATAAGCCTACTTATAAGACGTAGTCACCCTTGATGTGGTTATAAACCATGAGTTTTTTGACTATGGTCCAAAGGCACATTTAGGATGTTAGGTTTCCTAGGTGTCTTTTAAGATGTTTACAATAAAGTAAGGTATTAGGCCTATAGGCTCACTAAGAGAAAGAATCCAACATTTTGTAAAAGTTGAAAATGTAAAAGAATGTTGTCGGCAACTTCCTTGAAAAGTTGCTACCGACCTATTACACAACCACCCAATGCTCACAAAATTTGAAAAAATGGTTGATTTCATTGAGGAAAGCCTTTGTATAGCCCTTTTAGGTGGGTGGAAGATGAGGTGTGTTGAGAAGTAAGGAAACTCTATGTAAATTTTGCATTCAATCAATAAAAGATCCCTATTTTTCTCTAATTCTAGATTGAAACATTGCATGTATAGATTTGTACGGAAGTGTGAGGAAGAAAATTGATGAAGGGTGCTCCCCTTAATACCACAAACACATAACATAAATAGAGAAACAACAACAATAATATGCAAGAATAGAAAATTGGCTTACAAATGTGGAATTATAAACTTTCAGAATTACAATATGCAAAGCCACATGGGCATTCCCTTACAATATTCTATAGGACAAAGCTTCGAATCAATACCCAGATCTACTACCTGGAACTATTCTGAACTGCCTAAGACAATAATACAGCCTTCCTTATATAGGCAATTTTTCCACCACCTGGGAAGGTTCCAGAATTTTAGCCAATAAGGCCGACCAAAATTAGAATTATTTTATTTTACATTTTATTACATCATAGTCGGCTAAAGATAACCTTTGAAACTCGAACATAAATTTTGAAGAAAATTATTTTTCACCATTTCAGGTGGCCCAACTTCCGAAGACCATAAGTCATCACCAGTTGACCCGCTTGGCTATTATAACCCCATTTTAGAAATGCCACGAAGTGCTCTACAGGTTTGACCAGTGAAAGTGCCCATCACCCAAATTTTTGACCTCATCTGGGGCCTTTAAAGCCTTCAAAACTGAGTTCAAAGTTTCTGTACCCTGCTGCCCATATCAAAAATCTTCAATATCTTCCAATATACACTTGATCTGGCAATGAAACTTTACTGGAAGACTTATATGACCAAAATGAACCTCCAAGAAAGAAATCAGATCATTTTGAGCACATACGAAAATTACCAAAAATAGTAACTTTTCATAAATAGCAGCTCTGCACAAAATAGCCTTTATTGAATACAAAAACATAAATATTTTTGGGTGATGCAAGATTGCTCTTACACCCAGGATGCTCCTGCATCAGACACCTGGGGTAATTTGAGAAGTGACCCTATCACGACTCAGGTGTGTAGAGGAAAATCAAGATGGTTAACCTCCTCCTTTGTTAGCCATGATGAATCTTCAATAGGTCATCCTTTCCATTTGACCAAATACTCTTCATATGTCCTATTCCTTGTGCTTCTGCCAACATGACTGTCCAGTATGTCTTTAATCTCCTTGGTATCTGAACTACTTGCTGGAATACTCCACTGTGCTGCTGCAACCTCATCTTCATGACCTCCTTCATGATACTCTGTCAAATATAAAATGTTAAACACTGGTGAAATATTCAGCTCACTAGGCAATTCTACCTCATATGCATTTCTTGAATCATGCTTTTTCAATATCTTACATGGTCCAAACTTCTTTATTTTTAGCTTGTTATATGTACCAACCAGAAATCGCTCATCCGCAAATGAACCATGACTTCATCTCCAACCTGAAATTCCTTATGCCTCCTTTTCTCATCTGCCTTAGCCTTATACTATGCATTCATCTTGGTAATATGCTTTCTCACCTCCTCATGGATGTTCTTCAAGTGTTCTATGAAATCTTCAGCTTTAGCACTACTTATTTCTCCTTTATCTATCTTTCTCAATTCAGATGCATTTCTTGGACTACTTCCATATACAATCTAGAATGGTGATTTACCAGTACTCCTATTGACAGAATTATTGTATGCAAATTCTACCTGTGGTAAAATCAAATCCCATCGTGTTGGCTTATCTCCAACCAAACATCTCAGCAGATTTCCCAAACTTCTATTCACCACCTCTGTCTATCCATCACTCTGTGGATGATGTGATGAACTGAACTTCAAATCTATCTTCAACTTCTTCCACAATGTCTACCAGAAATATCCAACAAACTTAGTATCTCGATCTGAAACTATGGTCTTTGGTAAACCATGTAGTCTTGCCACTTCTCTGAAAAATAATCCTACTACATGAACAACATCATTAGTCTTCTTGCAGGGAATAAAATGTGCCATCTTCGAAAAGTTGTCAACCACAATAAAAATTGAATCATGTCCCCACTGAGTTCTCGATAAACCAAGGAAAGAGTCCATACTGATATCCTCCCAAGGCTTCTTTGGTATAGGCAATGGCTGATACAACCCTGTAACTTGCTTCACTCCTTTCGCCATCTGACATACTCTGCAACTCTGTACAAACTTCTTCACATCTTTATGTAATTATGGCCAATAATAATTCTCACCAACCAAAGCAAGGGTTTTATCACGACCAAAATGTCCATCCAATCCTCCACTATGCTTCTCCTTGATGAGATTCTCCCTCATAGAACTTTGTGGAATGCACAACTGACTCTCTCTGAATAGCATATAATCTTGGATGATAAAATTCAGCCATTTCATCCTGTCTAGAGTAACAGATTCTATACAAGCTTTCCAAGCTTCACCAAAATCAAGATCCTCTGGATACAAATTCTTGAGTTCCTTGAACCCAACCACTTCAATCTGTATCTTTATCAGCAATAGTTTCCTTCTGCTAAGAGCATCTGCAACCCTATTAGACTTTCCACTTCTGTGTTTCAAAACAAATGTATAACTCTGTAAAAACTCAACCCATTTCAAATGCCTCTGATTCAACTTTCCTTGACTATTCAAATATTGCAAAGCTTGATGATCAGTATACAAAACAAACTCCTTAGGAAGCAGATAATGTCTCCACTTCTTTAATGCCTGAACTATAGCATAAAATTCTTGATCATAGACATAATATTTTCTCTTGGCATCATTTAACTTCTCACTGAAATAAGCAACAAGTTTACCTTCTTGGCTCATAACAGCTACTATTGCAGTACCACTAGCATCACAATCTACTTGAAACACCTTATTAAAATCTGGAAGTGCTAAAAGAGGTTGTTCTGTAACTTTTTCTTTCAACAATTGAAAATTTTTTTTTGCCCCATTAGTCCACTTGAACTCTTTTCTATCCCCTCTCATTGTTTCAGTCAAGGGTCCACAAATACTGCTAAAATTTCTAATAAACTTTCTGTAAAAGCTAGCCAAACCATGAAAAGATCTTACCTTAGTAGCACTCCTTGGAGTAGGCCATTCAAGGATAACTTGTACCTTCTCTGGGTCTATTTTTAGACCTTCTTCTGAAACTACAAATCTCAAATACATTAACTCTTTCTTCACAAAATTGCACTTCTTCAAATTAATCAAGAATTTCTGATCTCTCAACTTCTCAAACACCATATGAATATGCATCATATGTTCCTCCAATGTCTTGCTAAAAATCAAAATATCATCTAGGTAAACAATGAGAAACTTACGCAGAAATTCTTTCAGAACCTCGTTCATGAGCCGCATGAAAGTGTTCGGTGCATTGGTTAGCCCAAAAGGCATGACTAACCACTCATACAGTCCTTCCTTTGTCTTGAAGGTAGTCTTCCATTCATCTCCTTCTCTGATCCGAATCTGGTGATATCCACTCTTCAGATCTATCTTTGAGAAATACACAGCCCCACTCAAACAATCTATAATATCATCCATTCGTGGCAATGGAAACCTATACTTGATTGTGATCTTGTTTATTGCTCTGGAATCTATACACATCCTCCACTCTCCATTCTTCTTTGGTGCTAATACTGCTGGTACAACACATGGACTCAGGCTCTCCTGAATCAATTCCTTCTGTAACAACTCATGTACTTATCTATGCAACTCTTCACTTTCTGCTGGTGTCATTCTGTGTGCTTCCTTGTTTGGAAAACTGGCTCTTGGAATCAAATCCATTTGATGACTGATCTTCCTTACCGGTGGTAATCCATCAAGTACATTATCAGATACAATATCTTAAAACTCATTCAACAAATTTGCAACCTCTACAAGTACATCCTCTACTTCCTCTTTACTAGCTTTTGGAATTAAAGCAAAACACACATGCTCATGCCTCATACCATCTAGGAATTTTCTTCCATCAACAAATGTTATTCTTGCATTACCGCATACCTTTTCTTGAGTCTCCTTCAATGGCTTTAGCTTATGTTGCACTCCATCCTTTGTTAGGGAATAGGTATTCATATGACCATTGTGTACAACACATCTTTCAAACTGCCACGGTCTACCCAACAACATATGACATGCATCCATAAAGATGATATCACATAGTACCTCATCTTGGTACCCACCGATCTTGAACTTTACCAGGCACTGTTCACTGACCATGATCTTGTGGTCATCCTGCACCCAAGCAATCTGATATGGATGTGGGTGTTTCTGTCTCTTGAGCTTCAACTTTGTCACCATCTCTTCTGACACCAAATTGTCAGTACTTTCACTATCGATAATCACATCACAGCATTTACCCTCACACTTGCATCTAGTGCAAAACAAGCTCCTCCTTTGTTCAGGTTCATTCTCACCACTCAGGAGGACTCTTTTGTTAATTAGCATTTCTCCTCTTTTAGCATCTTCAAAATTTGATGATCTGGCATCTTCATCTATATGTGCAACTCTGGCCTGGCCTTCATTTCTCCTATCTCTTCTGCCTTGGCACTGAAGACATTCAAATGCCTTACGACCTTCTTCTCCACAGTGAAAACATGTTCCACGGAAGCCTCCTCTTCCAGATCTTTGTCCTCTTCCTCTTCCTCTCTGATCTCTATTACTCTGATCCTGAAAATGATTGGAATTATTTCCTCTCTGATTCTAACTGCTACTGGCCTCATCCTTCTTTTTTGAATCTTAATTTCGGCCACCATATGACCATCCACCAGATCTTCCACCATGACCTTTTCCATTTTGTCTACTCTCAAACTTCTTGTTCAGCTTTTCCTCTACTTTAAGGGAAAACTAGTATGCTTCCTCAATACTACTCATTCGAACTGGATTCAACTCCTCCTGAATGCTTGGCCTTAACCCATTAAGGTATCAGGTAACTTTCTCCTTATCAGCTTCATGCATGGCCTATTCTGATGAGGAGTCGATAGAACTCTTCTGTATAGTCCTGAATAGATCTTCTTGCTTACTTCAAACTTTGCATTTTCTTTAGTAGGTCAAGCTCATAGTCAATAGGAATGAATTTTCATTTCAATTTATCCACCATCCGATCCCATGTTGTGATTTTATCTTTCCCTCTTCTATTTCGCTCCAACTGAATTTCTTGCCACCAGATCTTCGCATGACCTTTCAATCTGGCCTTCGCAAATTTGACCCTATCAAGATCCTCAACATCTTCATACTCAAAATATTCCTCACACTCATTGATCCAGTCAATCAATTCCTTTGGGTTAAGATTTCTAGAAAATGTAGGAACCTCAATCTTAGGTCTTTTCCCAATTTTGGAAATGGCCCAAAAAAGTCTTTCTTCCTCCTACTTCCCAATTTCAGCTTCTCCTTCTTGATATTCTTCTTCGGCTTCATCCTCACTTTCATCTCTGACATTAAGATTCATTCCTCTGTGAATCTCTTCTTACAATGCTTGCACTTGTCTCTATAGCTCTCTAACCTTAGGTGTCACAGAACCAACTCTTCCGCCACGTTCTCTTCGTGGAGGCATTTTTGTTATGTGCGCTGAAACCCTAACCACGGTCCTGGTGCAAACTGCCTTACAGTCAGCGATCTATTTACACACTCAAGAAAACTTACTCTAATACCACTTGATGAAGGGTGCTCCCCTTAATACCACAAACACATAACAAAAATAGAGAAACAACAACAATAATATGCAAGAACAGAAAATTGGCTTTTTATTATCTCCACAAATGTGGAATTACAAACTTTAAGAATTACAATATGCAAAGCCACATGGGCATTCCCTTACAATATTCTATAGGACAAAGCCTCAAATCAATACCCAGATCTACTACCCAGAACTATTCTGAACTACCTAAGACAATAATACAGCTTTCCTTATATAGGCAATTTTTCCACCGCCTGGGAAGGTTCCAGAATTTTAGCCAATAAGGCCGACCAAACTTAGAATTATTTTATTTTACATTTTATTACATCATAGTCAGCTCAAGATAACCTTTGAAACCCGAACATAAATTTTGAAGAAAATTATTTTCTGCCATTTCAGGTGGCCCAACTTCTGAAGACCATAAGTTATCACCAGTTGACCCGATTGGCTATTATAACCCCATTTTAGAAATGCCACGAAGCGCTTTACAGGCTTGATCGGTGGAAGTGCTTGTCACCCAAATTTTTTTCCTCATCCGTGGCCTCTAAATCCTTCAAAACTGAGTTCAAAGTTTCTGTACCCTACTGGCAATACCGAAAATCTTTAATATCTTCCAATATACACTTGATCTGGCAATGAAACTTTACTGGTAGACTTATATGACCAAAATGAACCTCCAAGAAAGAAATCAGATAATTCTAAGCACATACAAAAATTACCAAAAATAGTAACTTTCCATAAATAGCAGCTTTGCACAAAATAGCCCTTATTGAATAGAAAAATATAAATATTTTTGGGTGATGCAAGATTACTCTTACACCGAGGATGCTCCTGCATCAGACACCCGGGGTAATTTGAGAAGTGACCCTGTCATGACTTTGGTGTGTAGAGGAAAACTAAGATGGTTAACCTCCTCCTTTGTTAGCCATGATGAATCTTCAATAGGTCATCCTTTCCATTTGACCAAATGCTCTTCATATGTCCTATTTCTTGTGCTTCTACCAACATGACTATCCAGTATGTCTTCAATCTCCTTGGTATTTGAACTACTTGTTGGAATACTCCACTGTGCTGCTGCAACCTCATCTTCATGACCTCCTTCATGATACTCTGTCAAATCTAAAATGTTAAACACTGGTGAAATATTCAGCTCACTAGGCAATGCTACCTCATATGCATTTCTTGAATCATGCTTCTTCAATATCTTACATGGTCCAAACTTCTTCATTTTCAGCTTGTTATATGTACCAACCAGAAATCACTCCTTTCGCAAATGAACCATGACTTCATCTCCAACCTAAAATTCCTTATGCCTCCTTTTCTCATCTGCCTTAGCTTTATACTGTGCATTCATCTTAGTAATATGCTTCCTCACCTCCTCATGGATGTTCTTCAAGTGTTCTGCAAAATCCTCAGCTTCAGTACTACTTATTTCTCCTTTATCTATCTTTCTCAATTCAGATGCATTTCTTGGACTACTTCCATATATAATCTAGAATGGTGATTTACCAGTACTCCTCTTGATAGAATTATTATATGCAAATTCTGCCTATGGTAAAATCAAATCCCATCCTGTTGGCTTATCTCCAACCAAACATCTCAGTAGATTTCTCAAACTTCTATTCACCACCTTTGTCTGTCCATCAGTCTGTGGATGATGTGATGAACTGAACTTCAAATCTATCTTCAACTTCTTCCACAATGTCTGCTAGAAATATCCAACAAACTTATTATCTCGATCTAAAACTATGGTCTTTGGTAAACCATGTAGTCTTGCCACTTCTCTGAAAAATAATCTTGCTACATGAACAACATCATTAGTCTTCTTGCAGGGAATGAAATGTGCCATCTTCAAAAACTTGTCAACCACCACAAAAATTGAATCATGTTCCCACTGAGTTATCGTTAAACCAAGGATAAAGTCCATACTGATATCCTCCCAAGGCTTCTCTGGTATAGGCAATGGTTGATACAACCATGTATTCTACTTCACTCCTTTTGCCATCTGACATACTCTGCAACTCTGTACAAACTTCTTCACATCTTGCAGTTGTGGCCAATAATAATTCTCACCAACCAAAGCAAGGGTTTTATCATGACCAAAATGTCCAACCAATCTTCCACTATGCTTCTCCTTGATGAGATTCTCCTTCATAGAACTTTGTGGAATGCACAACTGACTCCCTCTGAATAGCATATCATCTTGGATGATAAAATCCAGCCATTTCATCCTGTCTAGCGTAACAGGTTCTATACAAGCTTTCCAAGCTTCACCAAAATCAGGATCCTCTGGATACAAATTCTTGAGTTCCTTGAACCCAACCACTTCAATCTACATCTCTGTTAGCAATAGTTTCCTTCTGCTAAGAGCATCCGCAACCCTATTAGACTTTCCACTTCTGTGTTTGAAAACAAATGTATAACTCTGCAAAAACTCAACCCATTTCAAATACCTCTGATTCAAGTTTACTTGACTATTCAAATATTGCAAAGCTTGATGATCAGTATACAAAACAAACTCTTTAGGAAGTAGATAATGTCTCCACTTCTTTAATACCTGAACTATAGCATAAAATTCCTGATCATAGACAGAATATTTTCTCTTGGCATCATTTAACTTCTCACTGAAATAAGCAATAGGTTTACCTTCTTGGCTCATAACAGCTCCTATTGTAGTACCACTAGCATCACAATCTACTTGAAACACCTTATTAAAATCTGGAAGTGCTAAAACAGGTTGTTCTGTAACTTTTTGTTTCAACAATTGAAAACTTTTTTCTGCCACATTAGTCCACTTGAACTCTTTTCTATCCCCTCTCATTGTTTCAATCAAGGGTCCACAAATACTGCTAAAATTTTTGATAAACTTTTTGTAAAAGCTAGCCAAACAATGAAAAGATCTTACCTTAGTAGCACTCCTTGGAGTAGGCCATTCAAAGATAGCCTGTACCTTCTCTGAGTCCATTTTTAGACCTTCTGCTGAAACTACAAATTCCAAATACACTAACTCTTTCTTCACAAAACTACACTTCTTCAAATTAATCAACAATTTCTCATCTCTCAACTTCTCAAACACCATATGAATATGCATCATATGTTCCTCCAATGTCTTGCTAAAAATTAAAATATCATCTAGGTAAACAATGACAAACTTACCCAGAAAGTCTTTCAGAACCTCATTCATGAGCCGCATGAAAGTGCTCGGTGCATTGGTTAGCCCAAAAGGCATGACTAACCACTCATATAGTCCTTCCTTTGTCTTGAAGGCAGTCTTCCATTCATGTCCTTCTCTAATCCAAATCTGGTGATATCCACTCTTTAGATCTATCTTTGAGAAATACACAGCCCCACTCAAACAATCCATAATATCATCCATTTGTGGCAATGGAAACCTATACTTGATTGTGATCTTATTTATTACTCTAGAATCTGTACACATCCTCCACTCTCCATTCTTTTTTGGTGCTAATACTGCTGGTACAGCATATGGACTCAGGCTCTCCCAAATAAATCCCTTCTGTAACAACTCATGTACTTGTCTATTCAACTCTTCACTTTATGCTAGTGTCATTCAGTGTCTTGACTTGTTTGGAAAACTGGCTCCTAGAATCAAATCCATCTAATGACTGATCTTCCTTACCGGTGGTAATCCATCAGGTACATTATCAGATACAATATCCTCAAACACATTCAACAAATCTACAACCTCTACAAGTACATCCTCTACTTCCTCGTTACTAGCTTTTGGAATTAAAGCAAAACAGACATTCTCATGCCTCATATCATCTAAGAATTTTCTTCCATCAACAAATATTATTCTTGCATTACCGCATACCTTTTCTTCGGTCTCCTTCAATGGCTTTAGCTTATGTCACACTCCATCCTTTGTCAAGGAATAGGTATTCACATGACCATCATGTACAGCATATCTATCAAACTACCACGGTCTACCCAACAATATATGACATGCACCCATAGAGATGATATCACATAGTACCTCATCTTGGTACCCGCCGATCTTGAACTTTACCAGGCACTGTTCAGTGACCATGACCTTGTGGTCATCCTGCACCTAGGCAATCCAATATGGATGTGAGTGTTTCTATCTCTTGAGCTTCAACTTTGTCACCATCTCTTCTGACACCAAATTGTCAGTACTTCCACTCTCAATTATCACATCATAGCATTTACCCTCACACTTGCATCTAGTGTGAAACAGGCTCCTCCTTTGTTCAGGTTCATTCTCACCACTCAGCGAGACTCTTTTGTTAATTAGCATTTCTCCTCTTTCAGCATCTTCAGAATTTGATGATCTGGCATCTTCATCTACATGTGCAACTCTGGCCTAGCCTTCATTTCTCCTGTCTATTCTGCCTTGGCGCTGAGGACATTCAAATGCCCTATGACCTTCTTCTCCACAGTGAAAACATGTTCCACTGAAGCCTGCTCTTCCAGATCCTTGTCCTCTTCCTCTTCCTCTTTGATCTCTATTACTCTGATCCTATAAATGGTTGAAATTATTTCCTCTTTGATTCTAACTACTACTGGCCTCATCATTCTTTTTCGGATCTTCATTTTGGCTACCATATGACTGTCCACCAGATCTTCCACCGCGACCTCTTCTATTTTGTCTACTCTCAAACTTCTTGTTCAGCTTTTCCTCTACTTTTAGGGCAAACTAGTATGCCTCCTCAATACTACTCATTTGAACTAGATTCAACTCCTCCTGAATGCTTGGCCTTAACCCATTAAGGTATCAGGCAACTTTCTCCTTATCAACTTTTGCATGGCTTGTTCTGATGAGGAGTCGATAGAACTCCTCTGTATACTCCTGAATAGATCTTCCTGCTTGCTTCAAACTTTGCATTTTCTTTAGTAGGTCAAGCTCATAATCAACAGGAATGAACTATCACTTTAATTTATCCACCATCCGATCCCATGTTGTGATTTTATCTTTCCCTCTTCTATTTCGCTCCAACTAAATTTCTTGCCACCAGATCTTCGCATGACCTTTCAATCTAGCCTTCATAAATTTGACCCTATCAAGATCCTCAACATCTTCCTACTCAAAATATTCCTCACATTCATTGATCCAGTCAATCAATTCTTTTGGGTTAAGATTTTCAAAAAATGTAGGAACCTCAATCTTAGGTCTTTCCCCAATCTTGGAAATGGCCCGAAAAAGTCTTTCTTCCTCCTGGTTCACAATTTTGGCTTCATCTTCTTGATATTCTTCTTCGGCTTCATCCTCAATTTTGTCTCTGACATTAATATTCATTCCTCTATGAATCTCTTCTTGCAATGCTCGCACTTGTCTCTGCAGCTCTCTAATCTCAGGTGTCACAGCACTAGCTCTTCTACCATGTTCTCTTCATGGAGGCATTTTCATAATGTGCGCTGAAACCCTAACCACGATCCTGGTGCAAATTGCCTCACAGTCAGTGATCTATTTACACACTCAAGAAAAATTTCTCTGATACCACTTGATGAAGGGTGCTCCCCTTAATACCATAAACACAATAAAAATAGAGAAACAACAACAATAATATGCAAGAACAGAAAATTGGCTTCTTATTATCTGCACAAATGTTGAATTACAAACTTTCAGAATTATAATATGCAAAGCCACATGGGCATTCCCTTACAATATTTTGTAGGACAAAGCTTTGAATCAATACCCAGATCTACTACCCAGAACTATTCTGAACTACCTAAGACAATAATATAGCCTTCCTTATATAGGCAATTTTTCCACCGCCTGGGAAGGTTCCAGAATTTTGACCAATAAGGCCGACCAAACCTAGAATTATTTAGTTTACATTTTATTACATCATAGTCAGCTCAAGATAACCTTTGAAACCCGAACATAAATTTTGAAGAAAATTATTTTCCACCATTTCAGGTGGCCCAACTTCCGAAGACTAGAAGTCATCACCAGTTGACCTGATCGGCTATTATAACCCCATTTTAGAAATGCCACGAAGTGCTTTACAGGCTTTATCGGTGCAAGTGCCCATCACCAAAATTTTTGACCTCATTCGGGGCCTCTAAATCCTTCAAAACTGAGTTCAAAGTTTCTGTACCCTGCTGCCAATATCAAAAATCTTCAATATCTTCCAATATACACTTGATCTGGTAATGAAACTTTACTGGCAGACTTATATGACCAAAATGAACCTCCAAGAAAGAAATCAGATCATTCTGAGCACATACGAAAATTACCAGAAATAGTAACTTTCCATAAATAGCAGCTCTACACAAAATAGCCCTTATTGAATACAAAAACATAAATATTTTTGGGTGATGCAAGATTGCTCTTACACACAGGATGCTCCTGCATCAGACACCTAGGGTAATTTGAGAAGTGACCCTATCACGACTCAGGTGTGTAGAGGAAAACCAAGATGGTTAACCTCCTCCTTTGTTAGCCATGATGAATCTTCAACAGGTCATCCTTTTCATTTGACCAAATACTCTTCATATGTCCTATTCCTTGTGCTTCTGCCAACACGACTGTCTAGTTTGTCTTCAATCTCCTTGGTATCTGAACTACTTGCTGGAATACTCCATTGTGCTGCTGCAACCTCATCTTCATGACCTCCTTCATGATACTCTGTCAAATCTGAAATGTTAAACACTGGTGAAATATTCAGCTCACTAGGCAATTCTACCTTATATGCATTTCCTGAATCATGCTTCTTCAATATCTTACATGGTCCAAACTTCTTCATTTTCAGCTTATTATATGTACCAACCAGAAATCACTCCTTCAGCAAATGAACCATGACTTCATCTCCAACCTAAAATTCCTTATGCCTCCTTTTCTCATCTGCCTTAGCCTTATACTGTGCATTCATCTTGGTAATATGCTTCCTCACCTCTTCATGGATGTTCTTCAAGTGTTCTACAAAATCCTCAGCTTCAGCACTACTTATTTCTCCTTTATCTATCTTTCTCAATTCAGATGCATTTCTTGGACTGCTTCCATATACAATCTAGAATGGTGATTTACCAGTACTCCTGTTGACAGAATTATTATATGCAAATTTTGCCTGTGGTAAAATCAAATCCCATCCTGTTGGCTTATCTCCAACCAAACATCTCAGTAGATTTCCCAAACTTCTATTCACCACCTCTATCTGTTCATCAGTTTATGGATGATGTGAGGAACTGAACTTCAAATCTATCTTCAACTTCTTCCACAATGTCCACCAGAAATATCTAACAAACTTAGTATCTCGATCTAAAACTATGGTCTTTGGTAAACCATGTAGTCTCGCCACTTCTTTGAAAAACAATCCTACTACATGAACAACATCATTAGTCTTCTTGTAGGGAATGAAATGTGCCATCTTCAAAAACCTGTCAACCACCACAAAAATTGAATCATGTCCCCGTTGAGTTCTTGGTAAACCAAGGACAAAGTCCATACTAATATCCTCCCAAGGCTTCTCTGTTATAGGAAATGGCTGATACAACCCTGTATTCTGCTTCACTCCTTTCACCATCTGACATACTCTGCAACTCTGTACAAACTTCTTCATATCTTGCTGCAATTGTGGCCAATAATAATTCTCACCAACTAAAGTAAAGGTTTTATCACGACCAAAATGTCTAGCCAATCCTCCACTATGCTTCTCCTTGATGAGATTCTCCCTCATAGAACTTTGTGGAATTCACAACTGACTCCCTTTGAACAGCATATCATCTTGGATGATAAAATCCAGCCATTTCATCCTGTCTAGAGTAACAGGTTCTATACAAGCTTTTCAAGCTTCACCAAAATCAGGATCCTCTGGATACAAATTCTTGAGTTCCTTGAACCCAACCACTTCAATCTGCATCTTTGTTAGCAATAGTTGCCTTCTGCTAAGAGCATCCACAACCCTATTAGACTTTCCACTCTATGTTTCAAAATAAATGTATAACTTTGCAAAAACTCAACCCATTTCAAATGCCTCTTATTCAACTTTCCTTGACTATTCAAATATTACAAAGCTTGATGATCAGTATACAAAACAAACTCCTTAGGAAGCAGATAATGTCTCCACTTCTTTAATGCCTGAACTATAGTATAAAATTCCTGATCATAGACATAATATTTTCTCTTGGCATCATTTAACTTCTCACTGAAATAAGCAACAGGTTTACCTTCTTGGCTCATAACAGCTCCTATTGTAGTACCACTAGCATCACAATCTACTTGAAACACCTTATTAAAATTTGGAAGTGCTAAAATAGGTTGTTCTGTAACCTTTTGTTTTAACAATTGAAATTTTTTTTTTGCCCCATTAGTCCACTTGAACTCTTTTCTATCCCCTCTCATTGTTTCAGTCAAGGGTCCACAAATACTGCTAAAATTTTTGATAAACTTTCTGTAAAAGCTAGCCAAACCATGAAAAGATCTTACCTCAGTAGCACTCCTTGGAGTAGGCCATTCAAGGATAGCCTGTACCTTCTGTGGGTCCATTTTTAGACCTTCTACTGAAACTACAAATCTCAAATACACTAACTCTTTCTTCACAAAACTGTACTTCTTCAAATTAATCAACAATTTCTCATCTCTCAACTTTTTAAACACCATACGAATATGCATCATATGTTCTTCCAATGTCTTGTTAAAAATAAAAATATCATCTAGGTAAAAAATGACAAACTTATGTAGAAATTCTTTGAGAACCTCGTTCATGAGCCGCATGAAAGTGCTCGGTGCATTGGTTAGCCCAAAAGGCATGACTAACCACACATACAGTCTTTCCTTTGTCTTGAAGGTAGTCTTCCATTCATCTCCTTCTCTAATCTGAATCTGGTGATATCCACTCTTCAGATCTATCTTTGAGAAATACACAGCCCCACTCAAATAATCCATAATATCATCCATTCGTGGCAATGGAAACCTATACTTGATTGTGATCTTGTTTATTGCTCTGGAATCTGTACACATCCTCCGCTCTTCATTCTTCTTTGGTACTAATACTACTGGTACAGCACATGGACTTAGGCTTTCCTGAATCAATCCCTTCTGTAACAACTCATGTACTTATCTGTTCAACTCTTCACTTTCTGTTGGTGTCATTCTGTGTGCTACCTTATTTGGCAAACTGGCTCATGGAATCAAATCCATCTTATGACTGATCTTCCTTACCGGTGGTAATCCATCAGGTACATTATCAGATACAATATCCTGAAACTCATTCAACAAATTTGCAACCTCTACAAGTACATCCTCTACTTCCTCTTTACTAACTTTTGGAATTAAAGCAAAACACACATGCTCATGCCTCATACCATTTAAGAATTTTCTTCCTTCAACAAATGTTATTCTTACATTACCGCATACCTTTTCTTCAGTCTCCTTCAATGGCTTTAGCTTATGTCGCACTCCATCCTTTGTCAGAGAATAGGTATTCACATGACCATCATGTACATCACATCTGTCAAATTGCCATGGTCTACCCAACAACATATGACATGCATCTATAGAGATGATATCACATAGTACCTCATCTTGGTACCTGCCGATATTGAACTTTACCAGGCACTATTCACTGACCATGACCTTGTGGTCATCCTGCACCTAGGCAATCCGATATGGATGTGGGTGTTTCTATCTCTTGAGCTTCAACTTTTTTCACCATCTCTTCTGACACCAAATTGTCAGTACTTCCACTATCAATAATCACATCACAGCATTTACCCTCACACTTGCATCTAGTGCAAAATAGGCTCCTCCTTTGTTCAGGTTCATTCTCACCACTCAGCAGGACTCTTTTGTTAATTAGTGTTTCTCCTCTTTCAGCATCTTCAGAATTTGATGATCTGGCATCTTCATTTACATGTGCAACTTTGGCCTGGCCTTCATTTGTCCTATCTATTCTACCTTGGCACTGAGGACATTCAAATTCCCTATGACCTTCTTCTCCACAGTGAAAACATGTTCCACAGAAGCCTCCTCTTCTAGATCCTTATCCTCTTCCTCTTCCTCTCTGATCTCTATTAATCTGATCCTGGAAATGATTGGAATTATTTCTTCTTTGATTCTGATTGCTACTGGCCTCATCCTTCTTTTTTGGATCTTCATTTTGGCCACCATATGACCGTCCACCAGATCTTCCACCACGACCTCTTCCATTTTGTCTACTCTCAAACTTCTTGTTTAGCTTTTCCTCTACTTTTAGGGCAAACTGGTATGTCTCCTCAATACTGCTCATTTAAACCAGATTCAACTCCTCCTGAATGCTTGGCCTTAACCCATTAAGGTATCGGGCAACTTTCTCCTTATCAACTTCTACATGGCTTGTTCTGATGAGGAGTCGATAGAACTCCTTTGTATACTCCTGAACAGATTTTCCTGCTTGCTTCAAACTTTGTATTTTCTTTAGTAGGTCAAGCTCATAATCAATAAGAATGAACTGTCACTTCAATTTATCCACCATCCGATCTCATCTTGTGATTTTATCTTTCCCTCTTCTATTTCACTCCAACTAAATTTCTTGCCACCAGATCTTCGCATGACCCTTCAATCTGGCCTTCACAAATTTGACCCTATCAGGATCCTCAACATCTTCGTACTCAAAATATTCCTCACATTCATTGATCTAGTTAATCAATTCCTCTAGGTTAAGATTTCTAAAAAATGTAGGAACCTCAATCTTAGGTCTTTTCCCAATCTTGGAAATGGCCCAAAAAAGTCTTTTTTCCTCCTGGTTCACAATTTCAGCTTCTCCTTCTTTATATTCTTCTTCAGCTTCTCCTTCTTGATATTCTTCTTCAGCTTCATCCTCGCTTTTATCTCTGAAATTAAGATTCATTCCTCTATGAATCTCTTCTTGCAATGCTTGCACTTGTCTCTGTAGCTCTCTAACCTCAGGTATCACAGCACCAACTCTTCTGCCACATTCTCTTCATGGAGGCATTTTTGCGATGTGCACTGAAACCCTAACCACGGTCCTGCTGCAAACTACCTCACAATTGGTGATCTATTTACACACTCAAGAAAACTTTCTCTGATACCACTTAATGAAGGGTGCTCCCCTTAATACCATAAACACATAATAGAAATAGAGAAACAACAAAAATAATATGCAAGAATAGAAAATTGGCTTCTTATTATCTCCACAAATGTGGAATTACAAACTTTCAGAATTATAATATGCAAAGCCACATGGGCATTCCCTTACAATATTCTATAGGACAAAGCCTCGAATCAATACCTAGATCTATTACCCAGAACTATTCTGAACTGCCTAAGACAATAATACAGCCTTCCTTATATAGGCAATTTTTCCACTGCCTGGGAAGGTTCTAGAATTTCAGCCAATAAGGCCGACCAAACTTAGAATTATTTTATTTTACATTTTATTACATCATAGTCAGCTCAAGATAACCTTTGAAACCTGAACATAAATTTTGAAGAAAATTATTTTCCACCATTTCAGGTGTTCCAACTTCCAAAGACCATAAGTCATCACCAGTTGACCCGATCTGCTATTATAACTCCATTTTGGAAATGCCACGAAGTGCTCTATAGGCTTGACTGGCGCAAGCGCTTGTCACCCAAATTTTTGATCTCATCCAGGGCCTCTAAAGCTTTCAAAACTGAGTTCAAAGTTTCTATACCCTACTGCCAATACTAAAAATCTTCAATATCTTCCAATATACACTTGATTTGGCAATGAAAGTTTACTGGCAGACTTATATGACCAAAATGAACCTCCAAGAAATAAATCAGATCATTCTGAGCACATACAAAAATTACCAAAAATAGTAACTTTCCATAAATAGCAGCTCTGCACAAAATAGCCCTTATTGAATACAAAAATATAAATATTTTTGGGTGATGCAAGATTGCTCTTACACCCAAGATGCTCCTGCATCAAACATTGATCAATCTGACACATAGCATGAAGTAGGACTACATTTCTCTTAGTTTTGAGTCAGTTTGAAGATCAGAGTCGACAATTAGGAGGAATAAGTTTTGAATTTTCAGGAAACCCTCCTGGACCAGGGTTTTGGTCAGAAATGCCCTAACTTGTGTTTCCTTTTTGGGGTTCCCATGTGAAGTTGGGAAATGAAAGTAGGGGCAATGTATTTTAGTTCCTCAAAAGTGCAGAAGAAGGGGGATTATTTGGAGAAATTTGTTTGCAGATTCTAGACCAAGCATCTCTATGTGCTTGGTTTAGGAAATGAAGAACCAAAGTGAAAGAAGCACTTCAAGGGTGGATAAAATCTATCTGAAGATAGATTGTGGTCTCTTTGTGATTCCCAATACCATTGCAATTGGTAGTTAACCTATAAAAACCAATTGGTAAAGTTTTCCTTTATCAACTGAGTTAATTAGCCCAATTTGAACTAGTAGACTAGGAGTTGCTGAGTGTTGTTCTTTGTGTTTAGGATCTTAGGATCTAGAGGTTTTTAACAAATCATAAATGGGTGTCTAAACACACTTTGTTTGCATAGACTTCTCATAAGAACCAGGAACAAGAATCTTATAAGCTTGTTTGGGAGGCTACAAGCTTGACAAGGTTTAGAGCCTTGAACTTGTTATTCAAATCATGTAGTGTGTGTGGAAATCACTCCCAAAGTAAAAATTTTTTTGTGTATGGAACCTTTCCATCCCCTTACCCAATTCTATAGGTTCCCATCTAATATATAAGACAATAAGGTGTTTCACGGTGAGCATTATCAAGCGTCAGGAAATTATTCGGTAAAGCTACCAAGCCCATTTGGTTAACATAGGCATCAAGCACTAACCAAGTATCAATTGAGCATTAGTAGAGCCCAAGGGAGTGCAAGTCAATTGGAGACACTAAATCCTCTAGTGAGGATAGTGTAATTGTGTCTATTATATGATCTTCTAAAGGTGTAGAGCACTCTCCTAAGCCCAGTCTAGGTTCAGAGTAACACTGAAGGCTTCACCATTTACCAAGCTACCTAAATAGGGGAGAGCTCTACATCAAGTGGTATTAGAGCATCTAAGATCCTTAAGGTAAAGATATACTAGCACCATGTTAGGAGATGAAGATGGAGGATTTTCATCAAGGATGACCAATGTAGAGATAGTAAGATACTTGAAAGAGAAAAGGAAACATCATGATGATTAGAGAGACACTGAGATGTAGTAGACGAGGCAAGAAATGAATAGGTTGAGGGAAGAGCTTTACAAGAGAAGTAGTGAAAACTCTATTAATGTCAAAGTAGGGAGTGATGAAGAACCCCTTGAGCAAGAGGAAGAAGAATGTCTTGCAAACCAGAGGCTACTTATGAAGACTCTAAAATCTATGAAGAGAACCATGGATGCCAAGCTTGAATTACCTACATACAATGGGAAGATGGACCCAAACACTGCAATGGATTGGGTGGATGCCCTAAATAGTTTCTTTGATTGTGAAGACATCCCTAAGAATCAGAGGTTGAAGATTGCTAAGTCAAAGCTCAAAGGCTCTGCACTCACATGGTGGAACTTCACTCAAGATGATAGGGTGAAGAATGGAAAGAATCCAGTCACCACTTGGAAGAAGATGGTGACCCTACTTAGGGAAACTTATGTCCCTAAAGATTATGAAGTCCAACATCATAAAAGGATAATGATTCTAAGATAGAAAGAGATGGACATCTCTAGCTATACCGAAGAATTTTAGAGATTGGTGATGAAATCCAAGCTTGCCAAACTAGAATGTGTAAAGTTTGCTCCGTATATGAAAGGACTAAGGGTTTCAGTTCAAGATGAACTTAGTTTGACAAACCCTATCATAGTGAAAAAATTCTATCAATTAGCATTAAAAGTTGAAGAAAAGTTTAGAAGGAGGAATGAACAGAGTGGTAGAGGAAAAGCCAAGAATGAAAGAAGTAGAGGAAACTTTGGAGGAAGAGGACAGAGCAATAGACCACAAGGAGAAGCTAATAAGGAGAACACCCAAGGATAAAGTAGTTCAAGTGGTGGATACCAAGGTAGAAGAGGAAATAATAGGGGTAGAAATGGAGGAAGAAACAATGGACAAATTAGATGTTATAACTGCAATCAGACAGGGAACTACACCTAATAGGTGTCCAGATAGAGACAAGCAGAATAACCAAGGTGAAAGAAGAGCCAAAATAGTATAAGAAGATGATGTTGATAGTGTGAGAGACTGTACGGGAGAAGATGGAGTAAGCCTCATGATGAAGAGGACTTTGATCCAAGCACTAGTACTGGTGGAACCACCCCAAAGAAAAAGTCATTTCAGAACCAACTGCAAAGGCCATGGAAAGGTATGCAAGTTAGTAATTGATTTTGGCTCTACTAAAAATCTTGTATCTAGAGAGATGGTAGATAAATTAAAACTAGAAAAAATACCCCACCCAAACCCATCCCATGTATCTTGGTTGACAAAAGGGTAGCAGAATCTCATAAATGAACAAGCTTGGGTAGGTTTCTCTATTAAAGACTATAAGGATAGAGTCCTTTGTGATGTTGTAGATATGGATGTATGTCACCTTTTGTTAGGATGTCCATGGTAGTATGATCTACAAGCTAAACATAATGGAGTCACAAAAAAATACCAAATTATTCAAAATGGTCACAAATACAATATGCTCCCTCTCCCTGATCCTCCATAAGAAAAACCAAAACAACAGCTAGTCATGCTTGTAGGAGAATAAGAGATGATAAGTACTATTCAAGATTTTGAGGTAGGATATGCCCTAGTCCTTAAGCCAAAGGAGAAGATAGTGCACAATGAAGTACCGAAGGAAGTAGATAGTCTACTGTAGAAGTACAAAGGAATAGTTGCAGGACACACACAAGATGAACTCCCACCATTGAGGTATATCTATCACCAAATAGATTTTATCCTAGGTGCTTCGCTACCCAACAAAGGTGCTTATAAACTCACTCCTGATCAGAATGCCAAAATCACCAGACAAGTCAGTGAATTATTGACTAAAGGACTCATACAAAAGAGTCTTAGCCCTTGTGCAGTCCCGAGTGTTTTGGCCACTAAAAAGGATGGTAAATGGAGACTATGCATTGACTGCAAGGAAATAAACAAAATTACAATCAGATACAGATTCCCTATACCCAGGATTGATGATCTTCTAGACCAACTTGGAGGAGCATGTTACTTCTTAAAAATTGACCTTAAATCTAGTTACCATCATATAAGGATAAGGCCTTGTGATGAGTGGAAAACTGCATTCAAAACCACCGAAGGATTGTATGAATGGCTTGTGATGCCATTTGGCCTTAGCAATGCTCCTAGCACCTTCATGAGATTAATGAATGAAGTGCTTCAATATTTCATAGGAAAGTTTGTGGTGGTCTATTTATATGACATATTAATCTTTAGTAGGACTATGAAGGAACACATGAAACATTTGGAGCAAGTTCTCCAAAAACTACACAAGAAGAAATTGTCTATCAACTTAGAAAAATGTACATTCATGCAATAAGAGTTGATATTTTTGGGTTTCTTATCTCCAAGGGTACATTGAAAATGGATCCTAAAAAGGTAGAGGATATCATTAATTGGATCATACCAAAGACTCCAAGAGAAGTCAAGAGCTTTCATGGATTGGCTACCTTTTATAGGAAATTTATCAAAAAATTTAGTCACATTTGTGCACCTTTACTTGATACCATCAACAGTGGTAGAAAAACAAAGTTCCAGTCGACAAAACAAGAAGATGAATCTTTCCAATACTTGAAGGAGAGAGTAGCACAATATCCCATTTTGGCACTACAAACCTTTGACAAACTATTCATAGTGGAAACCAATGCTATCAATCTTGCCATAGGCGCAGTCCTCAGTCAGGCTGGAAGACCAGTGGCTTTCTTCTCTAAAAAACTGAATGAAGCAAAGAAGAAATATAACACATATGACTTGGAATTGTATGTGATGGTTCAAGCCCTCAAGAAATAGAGGCACTATTTGCTTCCTAAAGAACTTATTGTCTTTACAGATAATCATGCCTTGAGTTTCTTGAATAGTCAGGACAAGCTAAGCTACAGGCATATGAAATGGGTTGAACAACTCCAAACATTCACATTTTCCATAAAACATAAAAAAGGAACTTCAAACAAAGTAGTGGATGCTCTCAGTAGAAGAGTAATTTTGGTGGAAGAAGTGTAGGTACAAAGCATAGGAATTGATGCCCTCAAACACCTATACAAGGATGATTCAGATTTTGGTGATATCTATCAAGTTTTCTCTACTCTATCAAATGCATATAATACTACTTATTTTGAATATTTATAGTAGAATGGATTTTTATTCAAAGGAAGTCAACTTTGTATTCCTAAATTTTCTTTGAGAGAAAATCTAATTAGGGAGAAACATTGTGGTACACTAGGAGGTCACTTTGGCATAGATAAGACACTTGAACTTGTAAGGAGAAACTATCATTGGCCTTAGTTACTGATCGATGTCAGAAAATTTGTAGAATCATGCACTATTTGTCAAAGGGCTAAAGGAGTAAGGACCAATTAGGGTCTCTATCAACCACTTCCTATTCCAACCAAACCATGGGACAGTGTGAGTATGGATTTCATCGTAGGACTTCCGAGGACTAAACAAGGATTTGATAGTATCTTTGTTATAGTTCACAAATTTAGCAAAATGGCACACTTTGTTCCTTGTAAAGTTTCTAATGATGCTTCACATATTGCTAACTTATTTTTTAAAGAAGTGGTCCAAATTCATGGATTACCAACATCCATTATCTCCGACAGAGATGTGAAATTCCAAGGGCACTTTTGGAGAACCCTTTAGAAAAAGTTGGGGACAAATCTATCATTCATTTCTGCATACCATCCACAAACTGATGGGTAGAATAAAGTTATAAATAGATCATTAGGAAACCTTTTAAGGTGTCTAAAAAAACAATACGGACAGACTTGGGATGCTATCCTTCCTCAAATAGAATTTGATTTCAATGATTCAATAAATCGATTAATAGGGAAGACACCATTCCAAGTGAATTATGGACTCCATCCAAGAGGAGTTATGGAACTAAGAGAGTTACTAACTGAATTTAAAGTCAATGCACAAGGAGATGAACTATTAGCATGGATCAAATAGATTCATGATCAAGTCTGAGATACATTGATTAAGAACACTACAAAGTACCAAGAATAGGTAGATAAGAAGAAGAGACATGTTACTTTCAAAGTAGGAGATCAAGTATGGGCATACCTAAATAAGGAAAGACTACCTAGGGGACATACCAAACTATAGATGAGGAAGATCGGTCCTTGTCAAATACTGTATAAATTTGGGGATAATGCTTACGAAATTTCTTTACCCCCCACTAGTTGGATTTCTTCTATCTTTAACATTTGTGATCTCACTCCTTTCAAGGGTGATGCAGGATCTAATAACATTTTGTAGGGCACTGAAAGTAAATAGGCTAAATGGATGAAGGACTTGCCACCAAGAAAACCTTTACAGTTGGAAAAGATTCTGGACTCTAAAGTTGTCAAACAAACCAGGAAGAAGACCTACAAAGATTACTTGGTCAAATGGAAATGGTTACCAGACATTGATGCTACATGGATGAGCGAAGAGTGTATCAACAAGCATGGAACTTTGGTTCAAAAAATACTCTCAAGTGGGACTTGAGTTTTTAAAATATGGGAGTATGGTGTAGGAGAACCCAAGTAGGAGCACTCCCCACTCTTCACAACTTTTAGATTGATAGGTTAATTTTAATAAGCCTACTTGTAAGACCTAGTCACCCTCCGTGTGGTTATAAACCATGGGTTTTTTTGACTATGGTTCAGAGGAACATTTAGGATGTTAGGTTTCCTAGGTGTCTTTTAAGATGTTTACAATAATGTAAGGCATTAGCCCTATAGGCTCATTAAGAGAAAGAATGCAACATTTTGTAAAAGTTGAAAATGTAAAAGAATGTTGTCGACAACTTCCTTGAAAAGTTTCTACCAACCTGTTACACAACCACCCAATGGTCACAACCTTTGAAAAATAGTTGATTCCATTGAGGAAAGTCTTCATATAGCCTTTTAGGTAGGTGGAAGATGAGGTGTGTTGAGCAATAAGGAAAATCTATGTAAATTTTGCATTCAATCAATAAAAGATCCCTATTTTTCTCTAATTCTGGATTGAAACATTATGTGTATGGATTTTTATGGAATTCTAAGGAAGAACATTGATTGATTTGACATGTAGCATGAAGCAGGACTCCATTTCTTTTAGTTTTGAGTCAGTTTGAAGATTGGAGTCGAGAAGTAGGAGGAATAAGTTCTGGCTTTTCAAGAAACCCTCCTGGACCAAGGTTTTGGTTGGAAATGCCCTAACTTGTGTTTCCTTCATGGGGTTCCCATGTGAAGTTGGGAAATGAAATTAGGGGCAATCTATTTTAGTTCCTCAAAAGTGCAGAAGAAGGGGGATTGTTTGGAGAAATCTATTTGCAGATTCTAGACCAAGCATCTTTATGTGCTTGGTTTAGGAAATGAAGAACTGAAGTGACATAAGAACTTTGGGGGTGGATAAAAGAAATCTAAATATAGATTGTGGTCTCTTTGGGATTCCCAATACTATTTCAATTAGAAGTTAACCTAGAACAACCAATTGGTAAAGTTTTCCTTTATCAACCGAGTCAATTAGTCCGGTTAGAACTAGTAGACAAGGAGTTACTGAGTGTTTTTATTTGTGTTTAGGATCTTAGGATCTAGATGTTTGTTACAAATAATAAAAGGGTTTCTGAACATACTTTGTTTCCATAGACTTCTTGTAAGAACAGGGAACAAGAATCTTATAAGCTTGTTCAGAAGGCTACAAGCCTGACAAGGTTTAGACCCTTGAACTTGTTATTCAAATCCTATAGTGTGTGTGGAAATCACTCCCAAAGTAGACATTTGTTTGTGCATGGAACCTTTCCATCCCCTTACCCAATTCTTTAGGTTCCCATCTGAAAGACAAGATAGTAAGGTGTTTCATAGTGAGCATTACCGAGCATTAGGAAATTACTCAATAAAGCTACCAAGTCCACTCGGTTAACATAGGCACCAAGCACCGGCCAACTATCAACCGAGCATCAGTAAATCCTGAGGGAGTACAAGTCAATTGGAGACACTAAATATTCCAGTGAGGATAGTGTAATTGTGTTTGTTATAGGATCTTCTAAAGGTGTAGATCACTCTCCTAAGCCCACTCTGGGTTCAGAGTAACACCAAAGGCTTCACCATTTACCGAGCTTCCTAAATAGGGGAGAGCTCTGGGTCAGTTTACCTCCAGACTTGCATCAGGTCCTAAACAAGTTACTCCTCTAACAAGGTTCCTTCTTTGTACTGAGCAATGTTCATCAAAGTAGCAAGTTCTCAGATTTAGGTTCATTCTCATTCACCACAATAGTTCATCAGTCACCAAGCTTCTTCTGTGTACACTCAAAAGAATGGTGTCCTTCCTCTCAATAGTTATAGTAAGTACCATTAAAGATAACTCTACCTATCTTCTTCTTTTGTTCTACAGGTTTATGTTCATCTTCTACATCAGTTAGTTTATCCTTCACTAAGTGATCAATCTTTTCCTTCCCTCAGGGATTGCTATGTTGTTTCCTCTTCAACTTATCTTCTACCTTCAGAGCATACTGATAAGCATCTTCAATAGAATCAATCTTTAGCATACCAAGCTCATCCTAAATATTGAATTTCAAAGCATTCACATGCCATGTTACCTTTTCCTTACCAAGCTCTTAGTGTCTAGACCGAATAGTAAGTTTGTAGAACTCCTCGGTATAATCTTCAAAAAACATATCCTTCTATTTTAGATTTTGAAAATTTTTAAACAAGTCAAGCTCATAGTCAGAAGGTATGAACTTAGCTTTCAACTTAGTCACCATCAACCTCCACCAATTGATCTTCATTCCACCTTCATCTTCTCTATCTATTTGTAGTTCTTTCCACCAAAGAGCAGCATGTCCTTTCAACTTTGTCTCTGCTAATCTCACCCAAAGAGGATCTTTAATTTCTTCCAGCTCAAAGAAATCTTCAATTTCACCAATCCAATCAATTAATTTCTTGGGCTTCAAAGTTCCAGAGAAAGTAGAAGCTTTCATTTGGTAACTACTAATTAACTGAGCTCCATATCTAGGCAACCAAATAGTTCTATCTTCACCATATCTATCCCTCTGGTCATCTTCACTAGATCTAGTAGGTTAAAAGTCTTCAGTAGCTTCCTCATAACCATCTTTAGTAGTAACATTCCGAGGTACACCAGTAACAACTCTCATGATCTCGGTGACTATGTCATTCTTCATCAACTCCATCTCAAATCTGAAATCTAACTTCACCTTCTCTATAATCCTAGATTCAACAATATCATAGAGGTCTGCAAGTACTCTAGGGTCCAATCTTCTCGAAGGAATCCTTAAAGAATAAGAGAAACCCTCTGCAAAAAACCCTACATCGACCACCTTGTGGCAATCTGCAAGTTGTATGAAAGTCAGATCTCAACCTGCCACCTTGAACAAACAACTAGGGCAAGATCCACAAGTTCATTGCTCTAAATCTACAATCTAGATCATATGATCTCTTCACCAACAAGATTAACTTCAAAAGATTAGCCTTGCTAGGTAAACCTTTGCTCTACAAGATCAACTCTTGCTTTGATATTGCCTGGCATAGTCAAGGATGGTGGATCCAATTAAGGACATTCCAAACCTTGCATCTTTAGAAAAACACAGTGGAATACTCAGCAACACAACCAAAAATAATTATTTAACTTCTGACTTTCACTAACATGCCCAGCTGTAAGGCCTTCTGGGTTAGGGCCAATTACAATCGGAAACAATTCTGCAAGATCACAAGATCCAATACAACACTAGCTAGTACAATCAAATATAATCTGATCTGCAAGATCATGCAAAATCTTTTCCACAACTTCACCAACTTCAACTTTCAGAACCTCAGATCTAATGCTTTAAGTCTTCAAAGTCATGAAATTTTGATGATCCTCTTCCTTATGCTCCCTAAACACCTACCCAAACATCCTATAAATACTAATCATGAGCCATAAGTCTATGTCAAAATAACCTTACAAAAATTAAATCCAACATGTTGGCCTATAACAACAAATACCAACAATAAATGCACCAAGTCGGCCAAACAAATCACACATAACTCCAGTCGGTAAACCAGAACTATTGAGTGACAATGAAATAGTTGAGCATGCTAGGCATCATTGAGCACTAGTGCTGATTGAACATCATAAGCATCACTGAGTAACACTTCCACCAAGCACCAGAGATTACCGAGTTCCTTCAATGACCGAACTTCCTTCAATGACCAAGACTGTCAGTCAAGGCTACAACCGAGTAACACCAGCAAAACAACACACCTCCCTACAGATTCACCAAGTACCCTAGGATTCCCCTGCATCAACCAATCATAGACTTGTATAGTGTTGTATCTACTGCTGGAGAATCATTTTCTTTTGTAAGCTTGCATCCTATTATCATAGGTGTAACCACTGGTTTGCAATTATCCATCTTAAACTTCTTCAATATCTCTTTCACATATTTTGACTGATTAATGAAAATACCTTTATCTATCTGCTACACATTTAATCCCAAGAAGTATTTGATAGGTCCAATCATGCTCATTTCAAACTCACTCTACATTTCCTTAGCAAATTCTGCACTGAGTTTTTCATTACCCCCAAAGCTAATGTCATCAATAAATATAGCTACAAGTAGTAGACCTTCAGATGTCTCTATTATAAATATATTACAATCTGGTGCTCCTTTCTTCAATCCAATTTTTGTTAAGTATCCATCAATTCTCTCATACCATGCTTGAGGGGCTTTCTTAAGTCCATAGAGAGCTTTCTTCAATCTACATACCATATCAGGTTTGTTTGATAAGGTGAATCCTTATGGCTGTTCAATGTACACTTCTTCCTTTAGCTCTCCATTCAAGAATGCTGACTTAACATCCATTTGATAAAATTTGAATTTTTTGAATGTTGCGAAAGCTAAAAACAAGTTAATAACTTCTAATCTACTCACTGGTGCAAAAGTGTCTCAATAATCAATACCTTCTCTTTGCACATATCCCTTACATACTAACCTTGCTTTGTTCCTTACTAATGTACCATCTTCATTCATCTTGTTTCTAATTATCCACTTTGTTCCAATCATATTCTTATCACTAGGTCTTGGGACCAATTCCCAAGTATCATTCTTGATAATTTGATCTAGTTCTTTTTTCATAGCATCATGCCAATCTAAATCATTACATGCATCTTCAACACTTAAAGGTTCAATCTGAGATAGTAAACATACCGCTTCATTGCTTGCTAAATTATTTGTGTTTGATCTTGTTGTGACTTTGCTACTCTGATCTCCAATGATGTCATCCTTAGAGTGATATCTAGATGTATACTTTGGAACTTTAGGTGATATTGACTCATCTTCCTTCTGAGTTTCTTCTTTACTTGTTTTAGGGTCATTGAACAATACATCAATACTGTCAAAAATCTCTTCAACAACTATCTCACTAGTGGAACATCTAGGTTCTTCTTCAATCATAGGTGAGTAATCATGATATCTTTCTTGAACCATAAAATTTTCATCAGTCTAAACATGAGCACTTTCAATGATCTTCTTCAATCTTAAGTTAAAACATCTACAAGCTTTACTTTTAGTAGAGTAACCAAGAAAAATACCTTTATCACTTCTTGCATCAAAATTTCCTATTGCTTCATCCCTCTTGATGTAGCACTTGCTTAAAGAGATTCTGAAGTATTTCACTTTGGAACATGACCAAACCATAGCTCATAAGGTGTCTTGTCTATGCCAGGACTCAATTGTATTCTATTGATTGTATAGACTTCTCTATTGACTGCATCTCTACCCAACACTTAGTAGGTTATGTTTTAAACCATCAACATAAAGAACATCATTAGTGCTATTCTTTCCATCCAAGGTAATGACTCCTCTACCAATGATGGGTTTAGGAGTGTAATCTCCAAATATAACCATGCCTCCTTTGTATATGTCCAAATGAGCAAATCTATCATTGTCTCTTGTCATGTGATGTGAGAAACCACTATCAATAATCCAATCTATCCTGGTGTCATCTTGTGAAATCAGTGCTAACTCTTGTGAATTCTTTTCATCTTTAGGAGAAATGAATCCAACTTCCTCTTCTATTGATTCTTCATCTGATACTCCATCTCCATCATAGTAGCATTCCTTTGTATACTTAGGCTTGTAGTTATTCTTGTACTTTTTAACTCTTGTAGGACACTTAGATGCAAAGTAACCAATCTTATTACATGAAAATCATTTAAATGGTAATTGACCTTCATATTTTCCTTTTGCTTTCTTTTCTCTTTTAGAAATCATAGCAAAAAAATCATCTAGAACTTTTTCTTCATCATCATCATCATTATCAAAATTACTAGAGGTGTTCAAGGATTTCTTACCATGGACCAAAGCTTTGAAGGTTGTCTCACTTTTAGGCTCTATCTTTAAACTTGATATCTCAAATGCAACAATCTTGCTGATTAAAGTTTCTCTTTTGAAGTTTTCTAAAAATTGCATAGTCTCATCAAGGATGTTTATCTTGCTTTCATATTATGGTGTCAATGTAGTCATCAGTTTATCCATCATGTCTTCTTCTAAGATTTCTCCACCATTATTTTTGATTCCAGCAACTGCTTCATTAATCCTTTGATTATAGGCTCTTATGTTCTCTTCAAGTAGCATCTCCAATGTATTGTACTTTTTCTTCCATGTCTTTCTATGTGCATTCTTTTCTTGTTTATCTCCTTCAAACATGTCTTCTAGGTGCTTCCATATCTTGTAGGCTATGTCTACTTTCTTTATCTCTAAAAACTCACTATCAGATAGGGCATTGATAAGGGGTTCTTTTTCTATTGCATTCTGATGGAACAAATCCTTTTACTTGCTAGTAGCATCATCCTTTGCAAGATCTACTAGAGAGGGGATCTGAACTTCTTTGATAACCACTTCAAAAACTTCAAAAGAAATGCACTGTAAATGTGTCATCATCTTGTTCTTCCAATCAAGATAATTCTCTCCATCAAACTTAGGACTATCTTTTCTAAAGAATGCCATCTGATCAACCTCAAGTTATCAAACTTTCTCTCTAAGGCACTTGGCTCTGATGCCAATTGTTAGGAATAGTCCCAAGAGATAACTAAGAGGGGGGGTGAATCAATTATCTACAAGTTTCAATTCTTTATCCAATTAAGTATACTTAAACATAAAGCATAACCAAAATGAAAGAACACTTGAACACAACACCAATATTTTGGTTACGGGGAAACCCAAATAGGTAAAAACCCTGGTGGGAATTGACACCCACTAATAATCTGCACTAGTGTTTTATGATCCTTGTTATAAGATCCTTAACCCTGTTAGGAGTTGTCTTTACAATGCATTTAGTACAGTGACTTGGTCAAGGGTCAGACCCTGTTAGGAATCTTTTATAATTAACCCTGTTAGGGGTGAGGACACACTATCTAAGAGTACATTACTCAAAGGGGTGAGGGCTACAAACTTCTAAATAATAGATACTATATCTAGATCTTGATGAACTATGCTTTGACCTGCTATCTGGATCAATTCCAATGTATAGAACAAACTCTTTACTTGGTCACATAGACGTTCTACTGATGGCTCAACACTTTTCACTCTCTTCTCTGCTCTTCACTTTCAACTTTGAACCATGCTTTAGCAATCACAAATGACTTCCTATAAATATCTTTCCTCTAAATGATATAATAAATTTTTCCTATTAGAACCACCTTGAAATCATATTAGAGAAACTATAACATACTCCAATAATAATTCTGTTGGCTCTACTAAGCACACAACACAATCTAGGACATGTCTAATATTAATAAATGTAGACGCACACTACACATTGTAATCTCTACTAAAGTAACTAAAAATTTCTCCTCAAGATGAATTACATCATGCACTCTTAACTGAACATTCTTAACTCTTCTCCAATCTGTAATCCAAGGGTGCATACTGAAATGATAAGCGCAACTCCTGAACCAATATAATCTCTATCAGTTTTTTGAATAAACATAGGAAACTACTACTCGTGAATAGGGACTGCATAACTTCACTTCTACTGATCATCAGACTCTACATTCATGAATGTAACATCACTAACATGTCTTCATCACATATCCAAAGGTGCAAGCTTCCATAATGACTATACAGATAATCACTCATAGAACATTGCCTGTAACTCTATCAGGAACACTGCTGACACAAGCTACTACATAATTGTCTGTACTAATAGTTATCCTTTGCATCCATGATATCATGTTGATAACATGTCCATGCTACATATACTCAAATCTTACTACATAATTCTTCCATGCATGTGACTTACCATATGTTTTCATCAATGAAAAACATACAGCCAGCACTGGCTTGCTGGCAAATCTCCAACATTTTTATCATAGGGGTACTTACTGGCTTGCAATCATCCATCTTGAATGTCTTCAAGATCTCTTTCAGATACTTAGTCTGATTTATGAATATACCTTTGTCTGTTTGCTGCACATTCAATCCCAAAAAGTACTTGATAGGACCAATCCTACTCATTTTAAATTTGCTATGTATCTCCTTAGCAAATTCTGCACTAATCTTATCATTACCACCAAATATAATGTCATCAATAAATATAGTAACTAACAATAGTGTTAGAAATAGGGAATACTAAGAGGGGGGGGTGAATCAGTAGTCTACAAAATTTTACTTTTGCCCACTTATGGATATAATAGATTAACTTGATACATGCATAACATAGTAAACTAAAGAATATGCATAACAGTAAAGCAAATGAACTCATAACACATTATTTTTTCTTGAGGAAAGCTTGGCCAAGGGAAAACCCCAATGGGGATGGTACCCACAAAGATCCACTAATCAAAAGTATCCTGTTAAGGATGTTGACCTTGTTAGGAGCCTATTACATGCATATAGTGTCTCAGTCTTGATTAAGAGACTTTAGGTCTTGTTAGAAGCCTCAACCTTGCTAAGAGTTGGTAGTACAAAATATGATTACTAGATGATCCCACTACCCAAACAAGTAATTTAAAATGATTGATGATTAAAAAATATGGCAAGGTACATAACCTTATACTTCTTTCTTGCTTTCAAAACTTCACATCAATATCTCTTCTCTATATGTTCACTATACCATCTATATCATTATAATTGCTTGTCTATTTCGCATTTACAAAATGCCTCATATTTATACAAGTTATTAAGGCTAATAACTCTTATAGTCGGCTTAACAAAAGAATTATACAAAATACATATTTACCCAAGGGTTAAGATCTAGGATTTCATCCCTTTATATTGTTAAGACATTATTTTGATAAACAAAATAATCCCTTTACTCTTCACCAATTCTGTCTTCATAAACTGTCTTGTCAGCTTAACAATATCCATGGTAAAATTGTCATAACTTCTTCCATACATGTCGTACTAAATTGTGCTCTCAAGTGAGTATTCTATAGTCATCATAGTATCTATGTTCAATTGTGCAAGCACTGAACTTACTCTAATCATCATTGCTGATCAAAACTATCTCTGGGTACACTAGAAAAACATTATCTCATACTTAGACAATTTTTCTTTGCGCTCAGACATACTTTCTCTTAATCATATTAAATCTTCATGTGGATCATATGTTTCCATAATGACAAAATTTAAGTATCTAACTCAGCCAAATTTCCAACAATCTCCCCCTTTATCATTGGTGGCAACATATGAAAAAATAGGCTAAGTCATAACACTTCAAAAAAATCAAAATTGTGGCCATAACAAAAATATATATATATGCTATCCTTATAACTCCATATATCTTAGCTATATCCTGTACTCCCCCTAAGGATATACATTCTTATCATATATGACAATTTTCTACTAAATATCTCTCCCCTTTGACAACAATGACAAAAAGGGTGCCAAAACTATGCTAAAAAAAAATGTGTATACCTTGGATTCAATATTGCAGAGTCAGTAGGCTTACAACACAATCTACAAAATTTATCTTGATGCTTTCTTTCTCCTTCTCCCATGCCTTCTTAATGGTGTCTACAATAGTGAGTAGTGCACACAATACATAAGATTATATTTCACAGGCTTGAAGGTTTGCAAAACTAAACTTCTGAAAAGATGTCTTTGATGAAAGACATTCTTCCTGTTGGGTATATTCTTGATTTTCTGAGGTGTGTGTCCAAATTTTGGTTTAAATCTCCTTCCAAGTGTTTTTTTTGGTCTAGGGTTTGGAAAATTTAGAGAAAATTGTCATAGCCAAGTTCAAAAATCCTTACCCTAGGTTTTGTTTTTGAAAAATGTTGGATTCATGCAAAAACCCTCATGTTAGCCCTTGTTCTTCTATTTCATTGATACCTTTTAATCACTTAAGAAGATTAAATCATGCACGTGCTTAATTATCCCAAGTGTTCACTGAATCAAAAAATGTCATAGCATGTCTCATATAGTATTTGGTGAATCAGCGAACAAGTCAGTCTTATGCTAAGTGTCATTTTAGTCGCGTGGTCTCTAAGTCTCTTGGTGAACACCTCAACCATTTAGCAAATTGGTGAATGTGTTTGAACCTTGTTAACTATTTTCTTTATCATTGAGTCTCTGAATGTTTTGGTGGTTATTTTACCCTTAGCGAGAATTAGTGAACAAAGGCTATCTCCAGTTCTCTTAGTCCTTGGTAGTCATGTGTTAACACTCAACGACCTAGTGAAGGCAGTATTCGCTCATTCTCTGAATCTAGCGGTCAAGGGTTATGTCAAATGGAGAACTGGCAAATATCATGGATTGATTTCAAGATCAATGACTCTATTTTAATCTCAAGTATCTTTTGGGTCCTATAGGTTTGATTTGGCGAATGAGTGACTAAGTACTTATATTATCATCGTCCAAGTCTGGCGGTTTTGATAATTTGATGAAATGAGTTTGGCAGAGGTAATGTTTTAGTGTTCACTTATTCTCGGAATGAGTTAGTGAAATACTAAATGATCTAGTGATTCAGTGAATCATATGGTCGTGGGTTCTCTAAAAGGAAAGGTAAAGGCTAGAAGTATTTGGTGAATGGGCAAATCAAAGGATTAGTAAAGTTTTAAGTCTTTAGTCGCTTAATCATGTAATGAAATATTCAATGTTTGAAATATTGTGAGATTCAGGAAACCCTTTGTTCACTGATTCTCGTAATCAAATAACTAAAGATCATATGTTTTGGTGAAATGGTCAACTAACTACATTCACCAAGTTGTGTGATGTTGGCGGTCAAAGCTACATGATTCAGCAATTCAGAGATAAGCTATTCACCAAGTCGTCAGATATCCGAGTAGTTAGCACTAGCATCTAGCGAATGAGCAAAGCATACAGTCGCTAAGTCTTAGAATGAAGGTGACAGTTAAGAAAAGATTCAATGACTCAGAGAGCAAAAGCTTCACTAGTTCTCTAAATAATCAGGTGGTTAAGTATCTCATTAAGCGAATGCGCGCACCCTTTGTTCACTAAATCTCAAAGAAAATTGACAATTAGCCAGGACATTAAGAGAATGGGAGATGACCTTATTTGCTAGTTCTCCAAATGATAACTGTAGTCAAGTGCTTGAAGGTGATCATTTCAGTTGCTGATTCGCTAAGTGGATGAAGGGTTAAGAATTTCATTGCGAGAACCCACAAAGGCCTTGGTCACTAATTCTCTGAATATGAGCTAGGGTTAACATTGTATTAAGTGATCATGAGAGGCATTTTAGTCATTGATTCACTAAATGGGCTCAGTTGGACAAGGTAACCAAAGAAAAGAAAAGGACCATTGCCTGCATGGATAAAGTACAATGTCAAGCTAGAGAGTAAACTAATGAGCCATCCAATCAATTTCAAAGGAAGATTGCATGACGTAAATAAGTTTAAAGTGCAGAATCTTAATCATTTGCCTCTTTGCCTTGTTTTCGAGTTGTTTAATTTATTTGTCAACATCCAAATATGGCTAACTCAAAATTTGAAATCTGATGGTATATGAAATTGAATGTGGAAACAATTAACAAGATTTGCAATAATTGTGGTAGCTGTACACATTTGATTCATATCGATAAATAAGCTAAGCTCATTGTTTCCTATGTCCAAAATCAGTTGAAGAGAATTGTGTCTTTCTGAAGTAATTTTTGAACACCAAATAAATCTAGTTTGTAGAATTTGAAGGTAATCCTACAGTGAAGATGAGTCAACCTAAGAAGAGTGTAGCATCTTCCAGCAGTGAAGCCAAGTCTAAAAGTGGTGAAGACAAGGGCAAGCATAACTATTCAGATGAATTCATGAAATTTTTGCCGGGATCCAGTCAGAACAAAAGAGCTCCCAATGATGTTTTTGAAGATGTGCTGGGGTTTTGCAAGGATCCTATCATACCAAATAGTATAGGTTATACTATTTTTAGCTTCTTTTATGGAAATAGAGATAGGCATGTTCCTATGTGTAATGGTTGGAATTTGGGTTTAGGAAAATTAGTTGTTCCTGATATATTTTTAGATGTGGATATAATTGTTGCACTAGCTAGGCATTATGACCCAATTTCCAAAACAATTAGAAAAAAGGACCAGTCACCTTTGGTTACTCTAGATAGGGGTTCATTCATGAAATCTTTTAATTTCTATACGTCTTCCTCCACCGAAATTAACCTGAGCAAAGAAAGGGAGAGGTACAAGAATAACATAGGGACAGTAAAGGACCAGATGATGAAGCATATCCCAAAGCAGGATAAGTATATAGCTCCCCTCCCTGCTCACATGAATGCCCCTTACTAATTTAAGTCCCTCCAGCATTATATGAGGTAGACTTGTTATGCATTGTGTAGGGTTTCAGGAATTGATGGAGATGCAGAGTTCTTGCCAGCTGATTTGTTGATGATAATCTTGGACATCCAAAATTCCTTGGTAAATACTGACTATGATTACATTCAGTATATAATTGATAGAATGCATGAGGGTTTGATTTATGTCAAAGAAAGTAAGAGTCCAATTAAGTTCATGCATTATTCTTTGTTAATGCACTTGATTTTGTTCTTCAACATCAATAGCTTTGATTGGAACATGCTGAAACCAAGGTTTAACTTCAAAGGCCAGTATAATCCAGTACAATTATGGGTGAGGGTATGGAATTATACTTCCAATGAAGGGGATTTTTGTGTTTTTCATAATTTCATTGTCTTTCCAATTGTAAAAATGTTAGGCATTAATGCCACAAGGCTATCCCCGAGGGTCCTTAGGCTCCTAAGACCATTGCAGTTTGTGGATAAGTGGGAGGGAGATCATAATTGGGGTGATTTTTACTTAGGGGATAATTCTACAATTATTAGGGTTTATGGTTGTCCCCAGCCCCCACATCTGTTACCAAAATATGTGCCTCCAAGAGTTGCTTGTCTAGAATTTGTTTGGAAGTTGATGTGCACAAATAGAGAACTTCTAGCCCCTCACAGGAAGGGTACATTCACACCTAGGCAATTCAAGATAGGTGACTTCCAGGTGGGAAAGAGGGCATTTCCTCAAATCACTACATGGTTAAATCAATTCAAGATGGTTATTGGTGCTTGTAGACATGTAGATCCTGAGGACTTTATCAAAACTGCCAGGATGGTCTATATTCCAAATATTGGTGTGATTAAGGAACATGAAGGTTTAGATGAGGAAGATGTAATCAGAAATATTTTCAAGGATGATGAAGTTAAAAGGAGATGGAATAGGTACTTTGATTTGATAGATTTATCAAAACAAGTGATGTCAGCCCAACTTCCTTTTGAGGGTTTCTTCCCCAACCTTCCTTATCTGAAAAGAATTGACAAGATGATAGAGATGCATGACACTCTATCAAATTAGTTGGAGAAGTTGATTAACCAGAAGCAACCAAAGAAAAGGAAAGACTATTCATCCTCTAATCAAGAGGAATCTTTTGATGAGTCCCAAGAAGGAAATAGCCCACCACAAGATGGGTATGTACAAATTGTTGAGCCTAGTGAAGACTAGCCAGAAACAGAAAGTGTCCAAGAGCCACCTTTGAAGAAGTAGAGGCTTGAGGAAGGAGAGCCTTCAGGGTAGGGAAAACAAAAGAGAATAATTGATAGAGCATCTACTCTAGTGCCAGGTGATAGGGCTTATCATCACCAATTGAGAAAAATAATAAGAGCAGGCAAGAAGGTGGCCACTGATGAAACAGATAAGGAACAAGCCCTGTGGTTAGAAAAGGATATCAGAGAAATCTATTAGGAGGAATTTTTGAGTGATGAAAAATTATTAAAACTAATGAATTCAAGAGTTTTCTTGTTTGGAACAAGCAACAAGAGGTGAAGAAAGCTATGCCCGAAGGTGTAGAGCCAAGTGAGGAAACATTGAGAGCTCTAGCTTCTTATGATCCTAGCCTGGATCCTATAACACTAGTTGAAGCTAGACAATTGGTTAAGGCAAGTGGAATGCTATTAACTCCAGGATGGGATCTGACTTCTACATTCATCATAGATCAAATAAGGAAATAACCACAGGGTAGCCTATCATATGAGGTTCATAGTGGTGACATGATAAGAGGAAGTGGCTATGACCCTAAGTCTCAAGCTATTGCAATGTGGTCTATGGCCCCTAGGACCCAAAAGCCATCCCTATTAAGTATAGAGGATAAGATGGAGGGGAAAAAAATCATATGGACTATGTAGAATACAATTGAACTTGAAGTTTCCAAGGCAATGACTCATTGGGCCAATTTGAATGAGGCCAAGACAGCTTAGTTGTCTAAGAGGTATTCAAAGTTGTTTGAAAATGCAAACCTGGTGGCCAAGGATAGAGATTTGAAAATGATGAAGATCAAACAATTAGAAGATGAGTTGATAAAGGTAAGAGTTAAGCTTGAAGAGGCTTCAAAGGTAGTTTTTCCTCCTTCTTTGCAAATTGAGGCCCCTGTGTAGATAGATGTGGAAGTGCTTGAGAAATCCACTAAGGACTTGGAAAAGATAAGGATAGAGGCATCTTTGGATACCATGTCAAAGATTGTGCAATATAGGTAGGATAGGATAAAGGACAGAATGGAATCAGTCCATAAATCATTTAGCTCATTGCACCAGACTAATGAAAAAGTGAATGAGCATTTGATCACCTTGGAGCCACTTTTCAGCACATGGTTAGGAAGGAGTATATTATTTGACAAACTTGATGATTTGCAAGAATACAGGGCAGATGTTCCTAAAGTAGTAAGTGAAGTTTTTTAGAAGATTGGCTTAATAAGTGCTACTTCAAAGTTTTTCAAAGGAAAGTCAAACCAAATAAAGTCCAACCTAGCCATGTTTGATAAAGATTATAGAAAATATTTGCCTTCGATTTATGATGACAATGGAAATGTGGTCTAGTTAAAAGAATGGAAGCTGTCAATGGATCAGTTGGTAATTAAATAGGATGCCTTCCTAAAGGATGATAATGCTTTGGACATGGATAGATGTAATAATATCATTGATAGTCTTTTCAAGATTGAAAATGATTGCATACGATTTGTGGTTGAAGCCAAAAGTATAACTGATTTTACATGGGAGCAATAGATTAAATCACTTCAGGAGCTGGAGAGCTACAATTGGCTATATGATGATGATGTGGTAGCTTGGGAGAAGTTAATAATAAAGAAGAAGAAGAAGCCAGTTGTCCAACTTGTAGGGGAGGAAGAAGAATAGAATGCACTTGGCACCTGATCTAGAGTTTGAGGGAGAACATGTTCAAACAAAGGATGATGTAGGTTAGCCGGATGGCGGTCATGATTCATGCAATAAATTTAGCAATTGCTCTAAAATATCCTTAGACAAAGGTGCCACCTGCAAGATTGTTGGAAATAGATATTTGTAATCTATTGTTGCAAACAATTTTGTCAGTTTGTAATCTTGTTTTTAGTGCAAGATCTTTTAATAGCCATCTGAAGCTTGTTGTATCCTTTCGAGGATTCCAAGATGGCTGATTAGTATATATAGCAAGTTTTTGCTCATTAGTGGGGTGGAAAAAATACTCTGTAAGAAAGGTTCTAAATACAAACCCTTATTTTCTTTAAGTAAGAGGATACTGTATCAATGCATTTTGACCATTAATACAAAATATTGGAGCTCTATTATTACTATTTTATTGTCTTTATATATGGAGTGTTTTAGTTTTCTTATGTATTTAGATTGCAAGGCATTTTAAATACATTATTCACAAGGTGAATATAGGGGTTAAGCTTAAGTTTCTTTCAAGGAAAGAATAAAATCTTAAGGGAGGTCTTTGCGAATTAATAATCCATATATGAATTTGATGACAGTTGTAAGAATTAAAAGGATGGTATGTTAGGCATGTCATTTGAGTTACAATATTTTTGTTTTGATAGACATATGTGGAGGTAGGGATTGACTTTGTCACCCAAGTGGATAAGGCACTGGTTCAGGATCCATTTACATTTATTTGCCACCCAAGATATAAACAACTGATTGATTTTGCTTTATTTGTACAAACCTTAATCTGAACTACTCTATGACACATTCATAGATGTGTATTGTAATGCTTTATAGAAGCACTAGATGAGGTTAACCTTCCTTGAGTTTGACTCTAAAAAGAAGAAGGATGAATATCCTTAAACCATTGTTTCATGTTTCTACTTTCATGATTTCCATCATAGTTTTGTGTATCAGGATAATTTGGGCCGTATTCAGAGTTTTATCATCTTATTAAGTTGATGTTTGAAAGCAATAACAAAGTAGTGAAGGAGCTAGTTCACAATTCAGAGCTCAATTAAACATTGAATTGATATAGGTACACCTACCTAAGTATCCATTGCTCGAAGTGAAGAAGTTTTTCTAACCTTAATACCTTAGTGTTTGCATTTTTCTAGATTATAGTCTATTGGGATTACATGAGTTCATAAGTATTTGATAATCTATAGATTTGAGCACTAACACTTCCAATTGTCCTTCAACAATGTTTAACTTAATGGAATTATGCTCTCTTAGAAGAGAGAATATTTTTAGTTTCCTATCCTTGTCATCAAATAGAATCCTTATTTCATCATTAATCGTACTGATTTTCTTCTCAATGTCCAATATCTTCACATTGGGGATGGCTAGAAGATTTACCTATGTCTGAATCTCTTCTTCTTTGTCTTTAATCTTTTGAATTTCTTTTGATACAAGATTCTTAGATTTTGTACACTAGATGTACAAATTTTTACCTATGTCTAAGTTCCTTCTCAAGTCTTTTATACAAATATCCAAGCTGTTGATGTCATTCCTAATATTCTGGCTTATGTCTAGAAGTAATTTGGCCTCATAGGCTGCTTGAGCCTTCACTTTAGCTATGTCAGATAAGTTAGTAAACTCATCATCAAATACATTCATAATTTTCTTATCTCTTTCAATAGGGCCTACCTCTATTATCTGTGTAGTCAAAATGCTTTGCAACTTCTCTAATAGTTCCTTCAGTTATCCTTCAAGGATTTTCACCTTCGTATTCTTCCCAATTATCTTGTTCAGAGATGTGATCAATTCCATCTGATCATCATCATCAAATTCTTTTCCAAAACTTTCAAATATAGATCCAAACTATGATTTCTTTGTAGTCTCAGGTGTAACACTGATTTATGCTTGACTAGGAGCTTCTACTTGTTTCTATGTTTCCTTTTCTTCTTCAATCCTTGAATCTTTCTTCGCTTCTTCTCTGACAATGGCCTGCTCTTCAAAAGCTGAATTGTCAACAATGTTTTCAAGATTCTTGAAAGGATTTTCATCACTATCTAAAGTAATATTCATTCCTTCTACATGCATTGACTCATCTTCAATGTTTATAGTTGGTGAAGAGGGAATTATCTGATGTTCAACTTGCTTATCTTGCTTCATTTGTCCTGCTGCACTAGAGTGTCTTTCAATACTAGCTGTCATTACTTTGACTATGGCTTGCTTTGTTTCTCTATTGATCTCTTCATAATTTCCTCCTAGAATCTGAATGGTTCTTTTCTTTTTTCTCAGATGGGTGTTTAGTTCTTTCATGATCTCCTTGAAATGTTCTTCATCCTTAAAATCACATAATTTCTCACAAGATTTTCTCTGATCTTATTGTCTTCTTCTATTTCTCTTTTCTTTCTATTTACTAATTTCTCATATAAGTCATCAGGTATCTTGCCCTGAATTGTGTCAAACTTCTTATTAGATTGTATCATGTGTTTCACAACTACATTTTCAAGATTTAGTTTATCTGAATAGTCATAAAGGGCATAATACTTGTTCATTCACTTTTTCAATCTTAGGTTTCCATGTTTTCTTTTTCACTGGGGTATCTTCATCATCTTTTATTTCTTCTATCTTCATCTGAATTGGTGGTACTAATGTTGTCTACCATTTTCCAGGTCTAGTCGTAATTTATTTTATTCTTTTACTAGGTTTAGATGAGGATGATCTTGTGGATTTCCTAACTTCTTGATCTTTCTCAACTTCCTCCACTTCTACCTTAATCTAAATGTCTGTTGGCTATCCTACAACTAATGAAAGGGGTGGAATAGAAAAAATTTCCTTTTGTCCTATATCTTTGATGGTTGTTGTTGTCTGCTTAGCAATTACAAATTCTTGTTCTATCATCCCTATGTCCTTTAGAATTTTCTTTATTGTACTATCTACTCTCTTCTTAGACTATTTCTCTTCTAAGATAGACTTTGTAGAGTTGAAGTTCTCCTCAAAAGTCCCAAATCTATTATTGTGAATATCCAACTTGCCCTTAAGCAATCTACTCACATACTTTTCTATTTCAACTTCAGAAATTTCATAGCCAAGAGGGTCTATGAATTCTACTCTAGGTTCTACTACTTCAATGAATGTAAATTTAGTATCAACCATGAAACATATCTCATTCTTATATTTCTCAACTAAGGACTTTGGAATCCTTGATCTTTTTTTCATTAAATTCTAAAATGTTTTGATTACCAATACTGCACTCTCATTGACCTTTTCAATAAGATGTCTCATGAATACTATGTTTATCCTTTCCATTGAGGTATTTCCATCATTCCAATCATCACCAATTGTAAATGGAAATCTTCTTAACAAATGAAAAAAACATATAAGTGATCAATGATGAGAATCTAAACTGGGAATTCTTGGTCTTCTTTATCTTCTCCAAGTTCTCAAACAACTGAATTCTCAAAATTTCACACATGTCAACTTGAACTTTGTCAACAAAAATTAAGTAGGTTACATGTATCATTCTTGCTTCCATGTCATCTTCTCTAGAGTTAGTAGAAAACTTAGTTGTAAGGATCTTGCACAAATATCTAACATCATCTTGTTGTATCTTGCTAATCACTATGCCTTTGCCATTGTAAGATGATTTTGTGTTGTCTAATACTATTTTTCTCATGTTCTTCTCATTCAATGGAATGACTCTAGTTTTAGATAAACTAGTTATTTCATGAATTAGGTCAGTTGTGATATCTATCACTCTATCATCTAACCAGAACTTTCCATTGTGAATTCTACTCAGGATTATCTTAATGCATTCTTCGTTATCAAACTCATATTGTAAGGAATACTTTTGTATCATCTTAAAATGGAAGCACTTCCATGATAAGAGCATTTATCCCTCCAAGTAAGTGGTTTGGGGTCATGTTAAGCACCTTGATCAGGTCTTTGCATGTATTTGGCTTTCTCCCCGCTTTCCACTTCTTTTGGGCAATTGATTTCTTCATTTTAGGTGAAATTAGGGTTAGGATCTTGAGGATTCTCCTTAATTTCCCTCTTCAATGGCTCTATTTTCTAGGTAGGATTTAGAAATAGGTCCTCCTAGCCTTCATCACATTCATCATAGGATTTTATATCTATCCCTAACATTTTTTCCTGATCTAATTTCATTTCTAGGTTTTTGGGCATCCCCGAGACCTACTGACCTGGCTCTAACTGAATCTGGGCCTAGGGTTAAATTCAAGGTTGATCCTCACTAGGACAAGATCAAGCTCAAACCTAACTAGGTCAAGATCAAGGTCAAACCTGACTAGGTCAGGTCCAACCTCAATTTTTCCCCCCTCATTCAAATTTCCAAAATCTAGAATTTTCAGGATTTGGGCTTTCGGGATATTCATTTTCCCGCCTCCAGGTTAATCATTTCAGGTTTCAAGATAGTAAATCTTTTAATTGCATTTAATCTAGGTATATTTTCTAAAGGATAGGACCTAATTGGGATTTAATTCTCCAAGGTGGCCCCTCTAGAGGATTGTGCCCTAGTTCACTATAAAAGGAGGCCTTCCTCTCTCATTTTCACATCAAGTTTTCAAGATCAAGCACTCTCAAGCAAGGTGATCAAGCAAGTCTTCAAGCATTCAAGTGTTCAAGCATTCATCCATCAAGGAGATCCATTGTTAGCTATTAAAGGATTCAATCTCTTTGGAGCCCCCTTTGATGATCCATCCTTCCACATTCATTCAATCCTTCTCATATGCAAAAATCAAGTCAAGATTGGTGTTGAAGATCAAATGCCATTGATTGGAGACATCCTACATTCATCATACATCCATTGAAGCATTCCTACTTGTGGATTTGAGGATTTGAATCCTCTACAAGGACTTCAAACATAAGCGAGGTGATTTGTTTCAATTACTTTGTTTATGCACACTATATTTGAATTCAATTTCAAGGTTAATTCCTAAATTGGGGTTTGACCAAGGAAAACCCCCCATACAACAAAAACCCCCCATTTTCTTGTAGGTATAGGTGCATAATTTTGGATTTGAGAGTGAATTTGGATACCCTTTTTGACAAACTTTCGAGTTCTGTGAATAGAATTTGAATCGGACTTCAAATAAAGAATGTAGTATTTGACCTTTTATGAGGGTCAAACCCGACCTAAGCTCATCTTGGAGAAAGATTTTTGGGTTTTCTCTATCTCAGCATTTCCAATCTAGAACAAGTTTTAGAATTGCCTGAAAGTACACATAGACATCATAATTTAACATTTTCTAAATCTACCCTAATTTGAGGTTAGTATTTGTATTTCAATTATTTCATACTCCAAACATAAATTATTTCATAGGGAAATATTGGATTTACTCTCTTTCTCTTCCATATTCTCCATAAATTGATTCAATTGTGTATTAACCTCTTGTTTGATAAATTTGGATCTCTTCATTGGGAATTTGGGTTAGGAGATAGATCTCATATTTCCCCCCTTTCCCCTTTACATCTGAATAGAGTTGAATCCATTTTAACCCTATTCATTTTGGTGAACCTGACATACTTACTCACTTTTCTTTTGTGGAATTGGATGCCTTATTGTGCTTTCCTTTTATCTTGTTAGTATTAGATTTTTCCTTTGTGTTAGATCTTGTATGCTAATTAGATTTGATATTCATGCTTTATGTGTCTTTAGTTTAGTTCATTTGCATTACATTGGTTTATGAGCTTTACTACCACTAGTCCTACTTATAATATTCTGGTTAGAAGAATTCATAGACTCATGGGTGCCTTTGATCCTAAATCTTCCTCTCCTTTCCTTAGGATCCCAGATGATAACCTGATTCTTCATGATTCCAATCCTACTATGGAGAAAAACTCTTCTCACTCATCTAATGATGAGGATGATGGCTTAAGAGTTCCTCCTGAGCAAGTCCAAAAATTTTCCATTGAACTTGATAAAATGGGTAATTAGCTTCTTCAAGAGAACCATAATCAAGATTCCATTCAAGCTATAGATGCTCTTAAGAAATTTCTCCATGATAGTGATCAAGGTGTTAACCTCTTGCATGGTATTACTCACCTTGTGCATTCAAATGTAAAACCTTTAGTTCAAGAAGCTCAAGATTTAGGGTTTATTCCTCCTATCACTAGTGTTGAACCTCCTTCTAATCCTTTACCTAGTATTCCTATCTATACTCCTCCTTTGGTGACTATGACGGTTCCCTCTGTTCCTATGAGTGTTCCTCCTATGTCCCTTCCAATATCACAACCTTCATATCATAATGTTCCTTTTACTTATTCCAATCCACTTCCAACTGTAGTTCCTAGTGTTCCTCTAGTTGTGTCTTCTATTCCTGTAGCTTCTTACACTTTACCTAGTGTGTCTAATGTTGCTACTCATCCTATTTCCTCTAATGATTCAACAATCATTAGTTTGGCTTAGACTGTGTCATCCTTACGACAACAACTTGCTTCTTTAACTCAAAAAAAGTTTAGTATTCCTACATGTCACATGGGAAGTCCCTTGTCTTGAGACATCATTTGTACTCCTGTTCCTTAGCAAGGTGAGATGCCTCATCTTGAGAATTATAATGGAAAAGGAGATCCTATTCATCATGTTAAAACATTCCAAATCCTTTGTAGTGATTATGCTCATGACCATAGGATTTTATCCAAACTATTTTCTATAAATTTCTGTGACAAAGCTTTACAATGGTATTGTTCTTTGCCTTCTTATTCTATTGATTCCTTTCCAAAACTTGCTAATTCCTTCATTCAAAAATTTCAAAATAATATTGGCCCGCAAGTGTCTTTGACTGATTTGATGCATTGTAAACAAAATGCTAAGGAAAAATTGACTGAATTTATTGGTAGATTTAAGCATTTGCATGCTTAGATTTCTTATCATGTTCCTGATATTGATATTCAATGTATGTTTATTTCAAATTTGCAAAAGGATATTAGAGATAAGATTTTGCTTACTGAATTTACCTCTTTTCAACAACTTTGTGTAGCGCTTCATCATTATCAATTACAAGTGAGTCAATTTGAGAGCAACACTCCAATGGCTCATGTTCCAATTGATAAGAGTGATGCTGCTCCTAATCCAAACAAGTTTAAAAAATTCAACAACTATGTCAAGATAAACAAACAAATGAATACAGTTTTTGATCAAGTTGTTGTATCTCACAATGCCACTTCTACATCCACTACTTTTTGATTAAATCATGCGTTTACTCCTCTTTCTAAATCTTTACATGCTATTATGAATAGGTTGTTAGCTACTAATATGATTACTTTACCTCCTATTCAACCTCTTTTACCTGCTATGATTGCATCTAAATCTTTTGATCAAAATGCTTTTTGTTAATATCATCATCAGAATGGTCATGATACTGAGAAATCTTATTATTTAAAACATAAAGATCAAGATCTAATTGATTCTAAGGCTTTATCTGTGGATAATTTGGATAGTAGTGGGAATAAATCTGTCTCTCCTCCTGATCAAAACCTTCAAATTTATACAAACCCTTTACCTATGCATGATACTAATACTATTGCTCAACCATCTACTATGGAAATTATGTATGATTCAAAGATGGATGATCTCAATCATGTTGTTAATCAAGTGGAGCATGTTTTTCAATCTTTATTTCCACCTCAACCTCAACTTCAACCTCAACCTTAGATCCAACCTCAAGTTCAATCTTAACCTCGACCAAAACATAAACCTAAAATGAAAACTCAACCTAAACCTTGACAACAATTTAATAATAAAATACCTCGGGAACTTTTGATTACCTTTGATGACTCTAAGACTATTAAGGCTCCTGATGGTCCCCTTTACATTGGTGCTAGGATTTCTTAGATACCTACTCGTGGTTGTCTTGTTGATCCTACATCCTTAGTCAATGTTATCACTGAAGAAAATATTTTTATGAAAATATTACAACGTGACTTTTATGATACATCAAATGTGTGGATTCAAACTTGCAATGGTTTTCTTTATCCATCCTTTGGTTCTATTAATTTACTAGTTGAACTTTGTGGAAAAATTGTGAACACTACCTTTGTTGTTGTTCCTACTTCTGATCAATTTCAAGTTAAGCTAGGTTTGCCTTGGTTAACTACCATGCATGTTGTTGCTTCACCTATCCATAAGTGTCTTAAATTCATTCATGATGAAGAAGTGAAGATGATTAATCATAGTCTATATCAACCTTTCATGCCTAGAGATTGTGCTGCTCTGGATTTCTTTTGGCCTTCATTACCTAATTCATGTCCTCCTCGACCTGATAATCTTTTTCGATCATATCAAGCTTATAAACATCATAAAATTCTTGAATTAAGTTCACCTCCTAGGGATCTTAATCATGGTCTTTTACCTACACCCTCGATACCTCCTTTAACTATGACTGCTAGCTCTGTTAATCAAGTTCCTTCTACTGAACCTATCAAAGATCTTGTGATTGTTTCTCCTATGGTTAATAATCCTATTGATCTTCCTAAAGAACCTATGAAGGACCCTATGACTATTTCTCCTGGTTCTCAACCTATTTCAAATAAATCAAAATGTAATCGATCTACTAATGAATGTCATAAAAAGCGTCGTGCTCATGCTAAAGCTCAAAGATCTTTACCTTCTACAGATAAATTTAGACATAATGTGGTAGAGCAGATTGTTACTAATAATGATGTTCACATGCATGATTATGATGATTCTATTCATATCTTAGATCCTATTTTGATTAATTTGGATGAAGAAGATACTCTTGATGATACTAATGATGTTAATGATGAATATGAAACTATTGACATTGACATTGATTTACCTAATATGCTTTCATCACAATTGACTCTTACACCTAGTGTTGAACATAGTGATTCTCAAGAGGATTCTTGTTTGGAACTAGCTATCATTCCTACTGTGTTGGATATAATCCCTCTTGTGAGCTACCCACCTTCCCTAAATGATATACAACAAGATGGGGAAAGTAGGTGGCATGCTTGATTGACTTGTCCTTCATGGTAGCTTTCTTGTGTGTTTGCCTGTTGTACTGTGCTTCTCCTATAATGTGTTTGCTAAATGTTGTTAGATTCTTTTATATGATCCTTAATACTCAGTTGGTGCATGATGATAAAGGAGTCAAAATTTTTGTTCAAATTCTTCTATATGTATGTCTATTCTTCTATGTGTTGTTTAATGTTATGTTGTAACTATGCTATTGTTCATAAATGTTTCCTTGTTTAATCTACTTGGATTTGAGATATGGTAGCACTAATTCTTTTTGGTCTCCATGTCATGGTCTGAAAATATTCTCCTTTGTATATCTTATGTGATCTTTCCTCCTTTTTGATTGTAGTTCTACTTTTTTGGGGGAATGATGTCAATTCATTTGCAATAATGTCATATATATATTATCTTATGATCATACTAACCCCACGATAGGTAGATCCCTTTTGTGTTCTCTATATATTTCTATGATATTTCCCTTGATTTGTCTTCATCTGGGGGCATCTCGATGTGGAAACATAATCAGTAGAGGTGTTTATGTTTCCATTAATTCCATTGCTCCTGTTAAAGTGTCAACAATGACTTTAACATGGGGGCATACACTCTACTCACCTGTTGCACACACACACTTTTCAATACATACATATTTTTCAAGATTCTTTTTCCCTTTTTGGATTAGTAATTAATCCTTAAAGCATGGGTTTATATTTTAGGATCTCTTGATCCCTCCAGTTTCAAATATACATATAATTTGATCCCTTAAGGTCGAAAGTATCCTTAAGATTGGATCTCTTTTGTTTTTGGTTTTATTCTTATGGAATAGAATATTCCTAAGGATGAATCCTTGATGGGTTGACTAGTGAATAGCCACATTCACTAGGCGGTTTAATTCCATCTTTCCAGTTGTGCCATTTTCCTATGTGGTTCACAATAGGACATAAGTTCTCATTGGGCAAGGTAATCACAACTTCTTTCTCTCTCTAGAGATGTCTCTCTTATTGTGATCTAGGAGTTGATGAAGACTTGTGTCCTTGGGGGCTTAAGGTTTCTCTTTTTCCCTTGGATTACAATAAGATTATCTTTTCATTCTAATCTCCTTTACCAAGATTTTGCATCGAGTCCATACTCTTGCTAAAGTGGGGGCTTAATGTATCATCTTAAAATGGAAGCACTTCCATGATAAGAGCATTTAGCCCTCTAAGTAAGTGGTTTGGGGTCATGTTAAGCACCTTGATCAGGTCTTTGCATGTATTTGGCTTTCTCCCCACTTTCCACTTCTTCCGGGCACTTGATTTCTTCATTCTAAGTGAAATTAGGGTTAAGATCTTAAGGATTCTCCTTAATTTCCCTCTTCCATGGATCTATTTTCTAGGTAGGATTTAGAAATAGGTTCTCCTAGCCTTCATCACATTCATCATAGGATTTTATGTCTATCCCTGACATTCTATCCTAATCTGATTTCATTTCTAGGTTTCTGGGCATCCCCGGGACCTATTGACCTATCTCTGACTGAATCTGGGCCGAGGGTCAAATTTGAGGTTGATCTTGACTAGGTTAGGATCGCGCTCAAACCTAACTAGGTCAGGATCGAGGTCAAACCTAACTAGGTCAGGATCAAGGTCGAACCTAACTACGTCAGGATTGAGGTCAAACCTGACTAGGTCAGGTCCAACCTTGATTTTTCCCCCCTCATTCAAATTTCCAAAATTCAAAATTTTTGGGATTCGGGCTTTCAGGATACTTATTTTTCCACCTCTGGGTTAATCATTTCGGGTTTCAAGATGGTAAATACTTTAATTTTATTTAATATAGGTATATTTTCTAAAACATAGGACCTAATTGGGATTTAATTCTCCAAGGTGGCCCCTCTAGAGGATTGTGCCCTAGTTCACTATAAAAGGAGGCCTTCCTCTCTCATTTTCACATCAAGTTTTCAAGATCAAGCACTCTCAAGCAAGGTGATCAAGAAAGTCTTCAAGCATTCAAGTGTTCAAGTATTCATCCATCAAGGAGATCCATTATTAGCTATTGAAGGATTCAATCTCTTTGGAGCCCCCTTTGATGATCCATCCTTCCACATTCATTCAATCCTTCTCATATGCAAAAATCAAGTCAAGATTGGTGTTGAAGATCAAATGCCATTGATTGGAGACATCCTACATTCATCATACATCCATTGAAGCATTCCTACTTGTGGATTTGAGGATTCGAATCCTCTACAAGGACTTCAAACATAAGCGAGGTGATTTTTTTCAATTACTTTGTTTATGCACACTATATTTGAATTCAATTTCATGGTTAATTCCTAAATTGGGGTTTGACCAAGGAAAACCCCCCATACAACAAAAACCCCCATTTTCTTGTAGGTACACGTGCAAAATTTTGGATCTGAGAGTGAATTTGGATACCCTTTTCGGTAAACTTTTGAGTTTTGAGAACAGAATTTGAATCGGACTTCAAATAAAGAATGTAGTATTTGACCTTTTATGAGGGTCAAACCTGACCTGAGCTTATCTTAGAGAAATATTTCTGGGTTTTCTCTATCTTAGCATTTCCATTCCAAAATGGATTTCAAAATTGCCTGAAAATACATACAGACATCAAAATTTAACATTTTCCAGATCTGCCCTAATTTGAGGTTAGTATTTGTATTTCAATTATTTCATACTCCAAACATAAATTCTTTCATAGGGAAATATTGGATTTACTCTCTTTCTCTTCCATATTCTCCATAAATTGATTCAATTGTTTATTAACCTCTTGGTTGATCAAATTGGATCTCTTCATTAGGAATTTGGGTTAGGAGATAGATCTCATATTTCCCCCCTTTCCCCTTTTACATCTGAATAGAGGTGAACCCTTTTTAACCCTATTCAACTTTATGATCTCATTATCTTTCAAGTATTCAAACCCTACTTTCAATGAAATATCTTGATTGTAAAGCTTTTCATATTCTTTGGTAAAATCACTATCACTGAGGGTTTCAAGCTTACATCCCAAATAACTTCTAACATTGTCTAAGTGTAGAACTCCATCTGGTACGGATGATAAAGATAATTTTGGGTCTTCCTCCAAGGGATCTACTAGTTCCCTTTTGATCTTAGATCTATTCTTATCTCTTACATTATGAATCAATGAAATATGCATGACTACTACAAATTCTTTAACTGATTAATAGATCTTCTTAGTAAAATACCTTGATTCTATGATTTAGGGCTTGCGTAGATTCGACACAAAAATCCTTCACCAAATCCTTGCAAACTACTTTCAATCACTTCTCTTTGATCTCCTTATCACTTGTATTCATATTAATAATCAAATAATATAGATCATAACCTTTTAACCTTTCAATCTAATAAAATTTGACATTGCATTCAATTCCTTTGCCGCTTCTTTCCAAAAAGTTATTTATGCTTACCTGTAAAACTTAAAACTTCTTGCAATCTTGCATAAGACAATATTATCTTATGCAATCTTAACCATAGCATCAATACATCATATACTACCTTGCATTAACTGCGCAAGACTCAATTCATCCTATACTAACTTCTATACTATCCTAAGTTCCCATTCTCCTATATTTTTCATGAATTAAGTACTTTGAGATGGGTTAGGTAGAGATTCACTCTTACCATTAGATACTTAACCTTTCTGATTACCTTCAGTGCTGAATATATCTCCTTGATCCATGGCTTTAGCAAACTTTACTTCTTCTGGATTACTACATCATCCTCTTTGACTGTTACTTGCATTTTCATTTCTCCTTGCATGACTTCTAGGGTTAGGGTTAGGGTAAGGAACCCTATTATTCATTTTGCAAAACCTTGTTGTATGTCCAAACATGTTACATATCTGACAAACTATTTCATTTTTTCCATATCTTGGTCCTGACTAGTTGATTTATGATCTACAATTTATGGCAATGTGTCCATCTTTGTTGCATCTATAACATAATACTCCATTTCTTATGTTCATGTCTTCAGTAGGTCTCTTATTTGCATGGTTAGTATTTCTAAACATTCTACTACTATTATTATTCTCAACAAATTTAGGTTTTCTATATTCAATAGCTCTATGTCCAAAACCATGACAATTATAACAATAACCATTAAGAGTTTTAAATTGCTTGCCAGTACAATCTTTCTTCATATGACCAAAAGTATTACAAGCAAAGAATCTACCTTTAAATTATCTTTGCGTACCTTTAGGTGACTCTTCTTGTTTAGGTGGTTCTTCTTCTTTAGGTGTATCTTTAGATTTGTCAACTTCATCAGACTTCTTTTCTTCTATGCTTTCAGAAACTTTCAGATCTGGTTCCTTGCTCTCTTTACTTTCTTTAGATGAGTTAAATCCAAGACCAGTTTTATCATAGAATGGATTTTGATAAGACAATTGTTCATCAATCTTCTCACTTGTTGAATATAGTCTCTCAAGATGCTTCTTAGATTGAGTCAGTTCACCTTTCACAATTGTATTGTACTTCTCAAATTCAACATACTATAATTTGGATTTCTCAAGTTCAGATATCACTACACAAAGTTTAGATTCCAGATCTTCTTTCTTAGATTTCAAATTTTCATTCTCAGATTTCAGATTTGCTTCATTCTTGCTATTTCCATCTTTCAAATTCAACTTCGGATGTACTAACTTCAGTTCATGTTTAAGGATCTCATTTTATTTTTCCAGGTTGTCATCACAATCTTCAATTTGAATTGTAGATTCCTTTTCTAATTTTAGATCTTCCAACTTGTTTTTCAGTTTCTCAATGAGTTTCTTTGCATCATCATATTTTCCTTTTAGATTGTCTCTTTCTTTAGTAAGCATATCAATCTGTTCAAGAGCTTCGTCATGATTCTTCTATAGCTGATCCATATCGATAGCGATCTTACTCAAGCTACTAGGATTTCCTTGAATGATTCTTTTCTGAGTACCTAGGCTCTGATACCAATTGTTATAAATAGGGAATACTGAGAGGGGGGTGAATCAATATTCTACAAACTTTTAATTTTTCCCAATTATGGATATAACAGACTAGCTTGATACATGCATAACATAGTAAACTGAAGAATATGCATAACAGTAAAACAAATAAACTCATAACACATTATTTGTTCTCGAGGAAACCCTGGCCAAGGGAAAACCCCAGTGGGGATGGTACCCACAAAGATCCACTAATCAAAAGCATCATGTTAGGGATGTTGACCCTGTTAGGAGCCTATTACATGCATATAGTGTCTCAGTCCTGATTAAGGGACTTTAGGCCTTGTTAGAAGCCTCAACCCTGCTAAGAGTTGGTAGTACAAAATATGATTACTAGATGAGCCCACTGCCCAAACAAGTAATGTACAATGATTGCTGATTACAAAATATGGCAAGGTACATAACTTTATATTGCTTTCTTACTTTCACAACTTCACATCAATATCTCTTTGCTATATGTTCACTATACCATCTATATCATTACAATTGCTTGTCTATTTTGCATTTACAAAATGCCTCATATTTATACAAGTTATTAAGGCTAATAAATCTTACAGTCAGCTTAACAAAAGCATTATACAAAATACATATTTACCCAAGGTTTAACATCTAGGATGTCATCCCTTTATATTGTTAAGAAATTCTTTTAATAAACAAAATAATCCCTTAACTCTTTACCAATTCTGTCTTCATAAACTGTCATGTCAGCTTAACACTGTCTATGGAAAAACTATCATAACTTCTTCCATACATGCCGTACTAACTTGCGCTCTTAGGTGAGTCTTCTATAGTCATCATAGTATCTATCTTCAAGTGCACAAGAACTGAACTTACTCCAATCATCATCACTGATCGAAATTGTCTCCGAGTACACTGGAAAAACACTATCTCATACTTAGACAATTTTTCTTTGTGCTCAGACATACTTTCTCTCTATCACATGTGATCTTCATGTGGATCATATGTTGCCATAATGACAACATCTAAATATCTAACTCAGCCAAATTGCCAACAAATAGTCCACCAGATGTCTATCTTATGAATAAGTTACAATCTGTTGCTCCTTTCTTGAATCCAATCTTGGTCAAGTAGCCATCAAGTATTTCATACCAAGCTCTAGGGGCTTTCTTAAGTCCATAGAGGGCTTTCTTAAGTCCATAGAGGGATTTCTTAAGTCCATAAAGGGCTTTCTTCAATCTTCATACCATATCAGGTTTGTCTGATAAAGTAAATCTTTCTAGCTACTCAATGTATACCTCTTCCTTCAACTCTCCATTCAGGAATGCTGACTTAACATCCATCTGGTATACCTTGAAGTTCTTGAATGTAGCATAAGCTAGAAACAAATTTATGGCTTCCAATCTACTTATAGGGGAAAATATATCTAAATAATCAATTCCTTCTCTTTGCGCATACCCTTTACATACTAATCTAGCTTTGTTTCTTACTACTGTTCCATCTTTATTCATCTTATTTTTGAATATCCATTTGGTTCCAATCACATTCTTATCACTAGGCCTAGGGACCAATTCCCATTTATCATTCTTAATTATTTGATCTAGCTCTTCTTTCATTGCTTCATGCCAATTTGAGTCATTACATGCATCTTCAACACTTAAGGGTTCAATATGTGATAGTAAACATACCTCTTCATTTGATGTGGAACCTTTTTCTTTTGATCTTGTCATGACTTTACTGATCTGATCTCCAATGATGTCTTTCTTTGAATGATATCTAGATGTGAATTAGGAACATTAGAAGTGACTTTCTCATTATACTTTTGAGATTCTTCTTCACTTGTTTCAAGGTCATTGAATAACACATCAATGCTGTCAAACATTTCTTCAACAACTACCTCACTACTGGTAGGTCTAGGTTCTTCTTCAATCATAGGTGCATAATCATGGTATCTCTTTTGAATCATAAACTTCTAATCAATCTTAACATGAGCACTTTCAATGATCTTCTTCAATCTTAGATTAAAACATCTATAAGATTTTCTTTTAGTAGAGTAACCAAGAAAAATACCTTCATCACTTGCATCAAACTTCCCAATTGCTTCATCTCTCTTGATGAAGCACTTGCTTACAAAAATTCTGAAGTATTTTAATGTAGGTACATTTCTAAACCATAGATCATAAGGTATTTTGTCTATGCCTAGCCTTAATTTAATTCTATTGATAGTATAGACTACAATATTGATTGCATCTCTCCAATAGGTGTGTACGACCTTTCCTTCAATCATGATGGTGCATGTTGTGTCAAGAATGATCCTATTCCTTCTCTCTACAATTCCATTCTACTAAGGAGTTCTAGGGGCACTTAGCTATCTCTTTATCCCATGTTCTTTGTAGTACTCATAAAATCTGTTAGAGGTGAATTATCCTCCTTTGTTTGATCTCAGACATTTAATCTTCAATCTAGACTCATTTTCAACCTTAGCTTTAAATATTTTGAACTTGTCAAATGCTTCTGATTTGTCCTTTAAGAAGGCAACCCACATCATTCTAGAATAATCATCAACAAAAAAAATGAAATACCTTTCACCATAGTATGATCTTGTTTGACTTGGTCCACATAGGTCTATATGTATCAGATCCAACTTGTTCTCTACCGAATTATGCTTGCTTTTGAATGAATTCCTTACATGCTTTCCCATCACACATTCCCTACATATTGCATCAACTGGTTTTGTAATGCTAGGAAGATCTCTTACTACCTTTACATTACTTATCTTTATTATGTTATCAAAATTGATATGACATAGTCTTTTGTGCCATAACCAATTGTCATCTACTTTAAAAAAACAACAACTTGCTTTAGGATTAAGCTGAAAAACATTAACTTTAGTCTTTGATCTTGTTGCAATCATTTCTCCTTCTTTGTTATTAATGATGCATTTGTTATCTTTGAACTCCAGTTGGTAACCTTTTTCAAGCAACTATCCAACACTTAGTAGGTTATGTTGCAAACCATCAACATATAGAACATCATTAGTGTTGTTCATTCCATCCAGGGTGATGGCTCCTCTACCAATGATAGTTTTAGGAATAGTCCCAAGAGATAACTGAGAAGGGGGGGGGGGGGGGGTGAATCAGTTATCTACAAGTTTCAATTCTTTATCCAATTAAGTATACTTAAATGTAAAGCATAAACACAATGAAAGAACACATGAACAAAAAACCAATATTTTGGTTACGGGGAAAACCAAATAGGTAAAAACCTCAGTGGGACTTGATACCCACTAATATTTTGTACTAATGTATAATGATCCTTGCTAGAAGATCATTTACCCTATTAAGAGTACCTTTACAATATATTAAGTATAGTAGACCTAGTTAAGGGTTGGACCCTGTTAGGAGTCTTTTACAATTGTCCCTATTAGGGGAGAGGACGCACTGTCTAAGAGCTCACTACTCAAATGGGTGAAGGCTACAACCTTCTGAATAACAGATACACACTATATCTAGATCTTGGTGAACTGCACTTTGACCTTCTATGTGGATCAGTTCCAATTAATAGTACAATTTCTTTACTTAGTCACATACACCTTCTGATGGTTCAACACTTTTCACACTCTGCTCTGCTCTACTCTTCTCTACTCTGCTCTGCTTAATAAACCATGAACCACACTTCAACAATCACAAATGACTGCCTATAAATATCTTTCCTCCAAATGATATAATCAAGTTGGCCTATTAGAACCACCTTTAAATCATATTAGAGAAACCATAATAAACTCCAAAAAACATTTTGTCGGCTCTACTATGCACACAACTCAATCTGGGACCTGTCTAATAAAATAATTGTAGATGCGCGCTACACACTGTCGGCTCTACCAAAACAACTTGAACTTTATTTGTAAGCTGAATTAACTCATGTGCTCTTAACTAAACATCAATAACACTTCTCCAAGCTTAAATCCAAGGGCGCATACCCTCAAGATAGGTGCAACTCAAGAACCAATAAAATCTCTGTCGACTCTTCTGAACAAACATAGGAAACTGCTACATGCGAATAGCGACTGCATAACTTCACTTGCATTCATAATCAGACTATGCGTCCATGAAATTAACATCACTAACATGTCTTCAACATATATCCAAGCATGAAAGGCTCCATGATAACTGTATGGACAACCATACACAGAACACTGTATGTTACTCTATCAGGAACACTGCTAACACCAACTGCTGTATAACTGTCTATGCTAATAGTTAACCTCTGCACCCATGATATGATGCTGATATCATGTCCATGCTACATATACTGAAATATTACTACATAAGACTTCCATGTATGCTACTTCCCATATGTTGTCATCAATGACAAACATACAGTCAGTACTGGCTTGCTAGAAAATCTCCAACAATCTCCCCCTTTGGCATTGATGGAAACATGTGGAATGGAAAACCACCATCAACCCAAATGAACATTTCTTTTATAACATTCTCCATTTCCTCTTCAAAACTCCCCCAAAGATGAATCTTTCATCTACTACAATATTTTCTAATATTCTCCATTTCCTCAACTGTACTACTATCATGTTTCTCCCCCTTAGTATATTACTCCTCTTTTTACTTCTATTTTTCATGACTAAAATACATATATTCCCCCTTTGACATCAATGGCAAAGGGTGCCATTCATTTTAAGCACCGGTACTACTCCTAAGGTAGAGTAGTCAACCTTCCACCAGTCCCAGAGGACTAACACCTTTCTTTCTTTCTTCTAAGTAGAAATAAGGAAGCTAATTAATCCCAGCTTCTCCCTAAGATACTCAAAAGTATCCTTAGGCAAGGGTTTTGTGAATATATCTGCCAACTATTCTTTAGTACTCACATAGTCCAACTTGACTTCTTTCTTTGCTACTTTCTCTCTTAGGAAGTGATACTTGATCTCAATGTGCTTTGTCTTTGCATGCATCACAGGGTTCTTTGTCATATTGATAGTGCTAGTGTTATCACAATGAATAACAATAGGATAATCAATTTGAATTCCAAAATCCTTTATCATCTGTTTGATCCAAACAATTGTAGAACAATTCAAGGCTGCTGCAACATACTCCACTTCTGCTATTGACTGAGAAATACAATTTTGTTTCTTGCTTGTCCAAGTGACAATTCTATCACCAAGAAACACTGCACCACATGAAGTACTCTTTCTGTCATCAACACATCCTACCCAATCTGCATCAGTGTACACATGAAGCTCAATATGTTCTGAATTAGGATACCATAGACCATAATCTATAGTGCCCTGCAAGTATTTGAATATTCTCTTTATTTCCATGAGGTGACTTTGTTTAGGCTCTGTTGTAAATCTTCCAACTATGCCAACTACATTGGAAATATCAGGTCTAGTCTGAGTAAGATATATGAGTTTACCAATCATAGACTTATACAATGTTATATCTACTACTAGTGAGTCATCTTCTTTTGTAAGTTTGCATCTAGTGATCATAGGAGTTCCTACTGGCTTGCAATCATCCATCTTGAATTTATTCAGTATCTCTTTCACATACTTTGATCGATTAATGAAAATCCCTTTTTCTGTCTGCTGCACATTTAGTCCCAAAAAGTATTTGATAGGACCAATCATACTCATCTCAAACTCATTCTACATTTCTTTGGAAAATTCAACACTGAGTTTGTCATTACCTCCAAAGATAATGTCATCAACAAATATAGCTACAAGAAGAAAACCTTCAGATGTTTCTCTAATGAATAGATTACAATCTACTGCTCCTTTCTTGAATCCAATCTTTGTAAAGTGTCCATCTAGTCTATCATACCATGCTCGAGGGGCTTGCTTAAGTCCATAGAGGGCTTTCTTTAATTTGCATACCATATCAAGTCTGTCTGATAAAGTGAATCCTTTTGGCTGCTCAATGTATACTTCTTCTTTTAAGTCTCCATTCAAGAATGTTGATTTGACATCCATCTGATAAAATTTGAAGTTTTTAACAGTAGCATAAGCTAAAAACAACTTCATAGCTTCTAATCTAATTACAAGTGCAAATGTGTTTGAATAATCAATGCCTTCTTTTTGTGCATATCATTTACATACTAATCTTGCTTTGTTTCTTACTACTGTACCATCTTCATTCATCTTGTTTCTGAATATCCACTTTGTTCCAATCACATTTTTATCACTAGGTCTTGGGACCAGTTCCCAAGTGTCATTCTAAACAATCTAATCAAGTTCTTCTTTCATAGCATCATGCCAATCTAAATTATTACATGCATCTTCAACACTTAAAGGTTTGATCTGAGATAGTAAACATACCGCTTCATTTCTAGTTGAGTTTTTTGCTTGTGATCTTGTTAAGACTTTTCCGTCCTGATCTCCAATGATGTCTTCCTTGGAATGATTTCTTGATGTAAACTTTGGAACTTTAGGTGATGCTGATTCATCAGCCTTAGGAGTTTTTTCTTCACTTGTCTCAGGGTCATTGAATAACACATCAATACTGTCAAACATTTCTTCAATAACTATCTCACTAGTAGAGGGTCTAGGTTCTTCTTCAATCATGGATGAGTAATCATGATATCTTTCTTGAATCATAAAATTTGCATCAATCTTTACATGAGCACTTTCAATGATCTTTTTCAATCTTAAATTGAAAAATCTATAAGCTTTACTTTTAGTAGAGTAACCAAGGAAAATACCTTCATCACTTCTTGCATAAAACTTGCCTACTACTTCATCCCTCTTGATGTAGCACTTGCTTCCAAAGATTTTAAAGTATTTTACTATGGGGACATTACCAAACCATAGCTCATAAGGTGTTTTGTCAGCGCCGGGCCTTAATTGAATTCTATTGATTGTGTAGACAGTTGTATTGGATGCATCTCTCCAATAGGTGTGTGCAACTTTTCCTTCTATCATAATGGTGGCACTATATCAAGAATGATCCTATTCCTTCTCTCTACAATTCCATTCTGCTGAGGTGTTCTAGGTGCACTTAAATGTCTCTTTATGCCATGTTCTTCGTAGTACTCATAAAATATATTAGAGGTGAATTCTCCTCCTCTATCCGATCTCAAACATTTTATCTTTAGTTCAAATTCATTCTCAACCTTAGCTTTGAATATTTTGAACTTATCAAAAGCTTCAGACTTATCTTTTAAGAATGCAACCCACATCATCCTAGAATAATCATCAACAAACAAAATGAAATACATTTCACCATAGTATGATCTTGTTTGAGTTGGACAACATAGGTCTGTATGAATCAAATCCAACTTGTTCTCTATTGAATTCTGCTTGCTCCTAAATGAATTTCTCACATGCTTCCCCATCACACATTCCCTTCATATAGTATCAAATGGCTTTGCTATGCTAGGTAGATCTCTTACTTCCTTTACATTGCTTATCTTCATTATGTTATCAAAATTGATATGACTTAGTCTTTTATGCCATAACCAACTATCATCAACTTTAGAAACAAAACAACTTGCTTCTGAATTGAGTTGAAAAACATTACCTCTTGTCTTTGTGTGTAATGCAATGATAACACCATCTTTTTTGTTAATGATGCATTTGTCATCTTTGAACTCCAATTGATAGCCTTTACCAAGTAATTTTCCAACACTGAGAAGGTTATGTTTCAAACCCTCAACATAAAGAACATCATGAGTACTATTATTTCCATCCAAATTGATGGCTCCTCTACCAACTATAGGTTTAGGAGTGTTGTCTCCAAATCTGACCATACCTCCATTATATTTGTCCAAATGAACAAACCTACCTTTATCACCTATCATGTGATGTGAACAACCACTGTCTATAATCCAGTCTGTCCTTATGTCAGCTTGTGAAATTAATGCTAGCTCTTGATTTACTTTCTCATCTTTAGGAACTGACTTACTATTCATCTTGTCTACAATAGCAATGAATCCAATTTCTTCTTCACCTAATTCTTCATCTGAAACTCCATCTCTAGCATAGTAGCATTCCTTAGAATGCTTTAGCTTGTAATCCTTTTTGAAATTTTTAGCTCTAGTGGGACACTTAGATGCAAAGTGACCAATCTTATTACATGAAAAGAACTTAAATGGTAATCGACCTTCATATTTTCCTTTTCCTTTCTTTTCTCTTTTGGCAACCATAGCAATAAAATCATCTAGTGTTTTATCTTCATCATCATCATCAAAATTACTAGAAGTGTTTGCATATTTCTTACCATGAACTGTTGCTTTGAAAGTTGTTTCACGCTTTGGTTCTATCTTCAATCTTGAAATCTCAAAAGTTGAGATCTTGTTGATCAAGGTCTCTCTCTTGAAATTTGATGTAATTTGCATGGTCTCATCAAGGATGTTGATCTTGCTTTCATATTCTGGAGTAAGAGTAGTCATTACTTTATCCATAATGTCCTCTTCTGAAATCTCTCCACCATTGTTCCTGATTCCAGAAATTGCTTCATTTATCCTCTGATTGTAAGCTTTGATGTTTTCTTTAGGTAGCATCTCTAATGCATTTTATCTTTTCTTCCATGTGTTTCTGTGCACATCCTTTGCTTGTTTGTCTCCTTCAAATGTGTCTTCTAGGTGCTTCCATATTTTGTGGGTTGTATCTACCTTTTTTACTTCTAAAAATTCACCATCAGATAGGGTGTTGATAAGGGCTTCTTTGGAAATAGCATTATGATGAAACAATTCCTTTTGTGTGTCAGTAGCATCATCTTTTCCAAGGTCTTCTAAGGTAGGAATCTTGGCTACTTTGATGGTTACATTAAAAACTTCAAAAGCAATGCACTGCAAATGGGTTACCATCTTGTTCTTCCAATCAAGATAATTCTCTCCATCAAACTTAGGACTTTCTTTCTTGAAGTACACCATCTGATCAACCTCAAGCTATTAAAATTTCTCTCCAAGGCACTCAGCTCTGATACAAATTGTTAGGAATAGTCCCAAGAGATAACTGAGAGGGGGAGGTGAATCGGTTATCTACAAGTTTCAATTCTTTATCCAATTAAGTATACTTAAATGTAAAGCATAAACACAATGAAAGAACACATGAACACAACACCAATATTTTGGTTATGGGGAAACCCAAATAGGTAAAAACCCCAGTGGGACTTGATGCCCACTAATATTTTGTACTAGTGTATAATGATCCTTGCTAGAAGATCCTTTACCCTGTTAGGAGTAGCTTTTCAATATATTAAGTACAGTAGACCTAGTTAAGGGTCTGACCCTGTTAGGAGTCTTTTACAATTGTCCCTATTAGGGGAGAGGATGCACTATCTGAGAGTTCACTGCTCAAATGGGTGAAGGCTACAACCTTCTGAATAACAGATACACACTATATCTGGATCTTGGTGAACTGTGCTTTGACCTGCTATCTAGATCAGTTCCAATGAATAGCACAAGTAATTTACTTGGTCACATAGACCTACTTTTGATGGTTCAACACTTCACACACTTTTCTATGCTCTACTTAATCAACCATGAACCACACTTCAACAATCACAAATGACTGCCTATAAATATCTTTCCTCCAAATGATATAATCAAGTTGGCCTGTTAGAACCACCTTAAAATCATATTAGAGAAACCATAATAAACTCCAACAAACATTCTATTGGCTCTACTATGCACACAACTCAATCTGGGACATGTCTAATAAAATAATTATAGATGCACACTACACAGTGTCAGCTCTACCAAAATAACTGGAACTTTCTCTATAAGCTGAATTAACTCATGCACTCTTAACTAAACATCAATAACACTTTTCCAAGCTTAACTCCAAGGGCACATACCCTCAAGATAGGCACAACTCAAGAACCAATAAAATCTTTGTCGGCTCTTCTGAACAAACACAGGAAACTACTACATGTGAATAGTGACTGCATGACTTCACTTACGTTCATCATCAGACTATGCGTCCATGAACTTAACATCACTAACATGTCTTCAACATATATACAAGTACACAAGGCTCCATGATAATTGTATGAACAACCATACATAGAACACTATATGTTACTCTGTTAGGAACACTGTTGACACCAACTACTATATAACTGTCTGTGCTAATAGTTAACCTCTGCGCCCATGATATCATGTTGATATCATGTCCATGCTACATATACTAAAAGCTTACTACGTAAGACTTCCATGCATGCTACTTCCCATATGTTGTCATTAATGACAAACATACAGTCTCTACTAGCCTGCTAGCAAATCTCTAACAGATAGCTTTAGGAGTGTTGTCTCCAAATCTAACCATGCCTCCTTTGTATCTATCCAGATGTACAAATATATCTTTGTCTTCTGTCATGTAGTGTGAGAAACCACTGTTAATGATCCAATCTATTCTGATGTCAACTTGTGAAATCAGTGCTAACTCTTATGAATTCTTTTCATCTTCAAGAGAAATGAATCCAATTTCATCCTTTGCTGATTCTTCATCTGATACTCCATCTCCATCATAGTAACATTGATTTGTATACTTGGACTTGTAGTTATTTTTTAACTTCTTAACTCTTGTAGGACAATTGGATGCAAAGTGACTAATCTTATTACATGAAAAGCATTTGAATGGTAATTAACCTTCATATTTTCCTTTTCCTTTATTTTCTCTTTTAGTAATCATAGCAATGAAATCATCTAGTGTTTTCTCTTCATCATCATCATCAAAATTACCAGAGGTGTTCAAGGATTTCTTACCATGTACTGAAGCTTTGAATGTTGTTTCACTTTTAGGCTCTTTCTTCAATCTTGATATCTCAAAGGCTAAAAGCTTTATGATTAAAGTCTCTCTTTTAATTTCTTTTGTGGACTGCATAGTTTCATCTAAGATGCATATTTCGTTGTCATATTCTGGTGTCAAGGTAGTCATCAATTTATCCATTATATCTTCTTCCGAGATTTCTCCACCATTGTTTCTGATTCATGCAACTACTTCATTAATCCTTTGATTGTAAGCTCTGAAATTCTCATCAGGTAGCATCTCTAATGTATTGTATCTTTTCTTCCATCTCTTTCTGCATGCATTCTTGGCTTGAATAACTCCTTCAAACATGTCTTCTAGGTACTTCCATATCTTATAGGCTTTGTCCATTTTCTTGATCTCTGAAAACTCACTGTTAGATAGGGTGTTGATAAGGGATTCTTTGGAAATAGCATTTGAAGTGAATATCTCCTTTTTCTTCAAGGTTGCATCTTCTTTTTCAAGATCTGCTAGTGAAGGAATCTCAACTTAATTGGTAGCTACTTCAAAAATCTAAAAGGCAATGCACTACAAATGTGTCATCATTTTGCTCTTCCAATCTAGATAGTTCTCTCCATCAAAATTAGGACTTTATTTTCTAAAGAATGTCATCTAATCAACCTCAAGATGTTAAAATTTCTCTTTGAGGCATTTGGCTCTGATACCAATTGTTAGGAATAGTCCCAAGAGATAACTGAGAGGGGGGGGGGGGGGGGTGAATCAGTTATCTAAAAGACTCAATTCTTTGTCGAATTAAGTATATAAGAACATTAAGCATATACACAATGAAAGAGCACTTAACACAACACCATAATTTTGGTTATGGGGAAACCCAAATAGGTAAAAACCCCGGTGGGAATTGACACCCACTAAGAACTGCACTAGTGTATTATGTTCCCCGTTAGAAGATCTTACAACCCTCTTAGGAGTTGATCTTTACAATGCAATAAGTACAGTGACCTGGTCAAGGGTCAGACCCTGTTAGGAGTCTTTTACAATTAACCCTGTTAGGGGTGAGGATGCACTATGCGAGAGCACACTGCTTAAAGGGGTGAAGGCTCCAACTTTCTGTTTAATAGATACACGCTATATCTAGATCTTGGTGAACTATGCGTAGACCTTTTGTCTTGATCAGTTCTAATGAGTAGCATACATTTTCTTCTAAGTAACATAGACCTTTTGTTGATGGCACAATACTTCGCACTCTCTGCTCTACTCTTGTCTTTCAACTATCTACCATACTTAGCAATCACAAATGAATGCCTATAAATATCTTTCTCTAAATGATATAATCAAGTTGGCCTGTTAGAACCATCTTGAAATCATATTAGAGATATAATACAACTCTCCAATAACATCTCAGTCAGCTCTACTAACCATGCAACATAAATTAGGACTACACAATTCCATGTGAGTAGACGCAATGCTACACATAGTGTGCTCTACTAAATTAACTCCAACTTTCTTCTCATGCTGAATTACATTATGCGCTCTTAAAAAAATATTCTTAACTCACTTCTTAACATAAATCCAAGTGCGCATACCGAGATGATAGGCACAGCTATCGTAATCATATAAACACTGTCGGCTCTTCTAGGTAAACTCAGAAACTATGACTGTCAATTGGAGACTTCATAACTCAACCTGTACTATATATCTAACTCTGCGTCCATGAACATAACATCATACATATTTCTACAACATAAATATAAACGCACAAGGCTCTACTGCAACCTCACTGCAAATCATATACAGAACTGTTCCTAGGACCTATCAGAAATACTCACTGATATACACAACTTACTACTATCTTTACTTAGATTCAACCTTTGTGTCTATGATATCATGTTGATAACATATCCATGCATCATATTCTCAAAGCTCTCTCCATCAGGCTTCCACGCATGTTGTTTTGCATATGTTGTCATCAATGACAAACATACAGTCAACAATATGGCTTGCTAGCAAATCTCCAACAAGAAAGAGAGTGACTAAAAGGGTGTGAGAAGATATATATGTAGAGGGAGGTAGAGAAGATGAAGACAAAAGGAAATATAGCTAAATATATAGTGATATTGTGTACCTATGACTTGGTCAATACTTTGGATTCATAGTACATGATAATACTTAATATATTTTCAAGAAGGAAAAGGAGAAGGAGGAGAGGATGGGGAGAAAGGAGGAGAAGGAGATGGAGGAGAAGAAGAAGTTCAGAGAAGAAGGATAGAAGGGAGAAGGATGAGAGGAATAAGAAGGAAATAGGAGAAGGAGAAATAGGAGAAGAAAAAGATGAAGAAGAGGAAAATGAGAAGGAGGTGAAAAAGGAAAATAAGTAGAGAGGACAAAGAAGGAGAAGATAAAGAAGAAAAGGTTGAGGAGGAGAAGGAGGAGAAGGAGAAGAAGGAGGATGAGAAGAACCTAAGAAGAATTTATAGTATATATGCTTAGATTAATAGATTATTATATGCTTATAATATGATTTTATTTAATTAGCCTAGGTTTATGTAAAATAGATCTTATTCACATACATAACATACATACACATAAGTGGACAACACCATATTTAATGTAGCTTAGGTATCCTAGACAATGGTTTTTAACTTTTGTAGGGAATAAGGAATTAATGGCAATATTCAGGATGGGGCCAAGCACAAGGGACATACATGACCATATAGTTCATCTTAATACTTCCAAACCGAATATTATTAATAAGGAAGGATTATATTTGAGGAGATTTGGCAGTATAGAAGAGCTTAGGAGAAGAGTTGTATACAATACTAGGGAGAAATGTTGATTAGTATAGCTTAAGAGAAATTTTCTTTAGAATAGCCAAGGAAAAAATGCGGTGTGGCTATAGGTTAAAATTTGATGAGAAAAAGAAGTGAAGAGTAGAACTATTGAGAAGTATTGTGTAATATAGAGATTTAAAAAATAGAGCATTATTTTCCATAAGTAAAAGAGTAAGAAATTAAAAAATAATAATCTTAAATGTTCACTTTATAATCAATCATGATATGACTTCAACGATCTAAAAGAATCCACTAAAATTTAACTTTATTTGACACATACAGATTTGGAGATCCTAATTGGAATGAATGGAAAGAGTATTAATAGCATTGGATTCAAAAAATATTTAATATAAATAGTAATATGGATATATAAAGGAATTTGAATTGGTCATTTGAATTGTCGAAGGATTAGATTATATATATATATGGCCCATCGTGCATGGTAAGTAGAATCACATCGGTATTTTCATTTATATTGATTGATGTTCATCATTTTTGAATGGTGAAAGTGACGATCTATAGTTGGAATCCCACATTTCTCTTTTACAAACGTGGTCATTACAAATCTTCTCACATTTTGATACATGGTTTTATCATTTTTCACTATTTATAAATTGTACAAATTTATCATATTTATTTTTGTTGTACTCTTGTATAGAAATTAAATCTTATTTATATTTAGATGTGGGTAGCTTGTGATATATAGTATTTTCACACATTAAGTATGAGATTGCAAACCAAGTAGCTTCATCTTACCCATGTAGTGCTAAATATTGATGGCACTAAGCCATGATACATACATGCATAATTTATAGGCAAATTGATGAACTATAGCATCATTTGATGGGACTAGTGTATGGTAAAAGCTTGCCACAAGGGTAATTAATGTGGCAATGCCCCAATCTAACCAAACATGCATGTGAACACGGTAGAACTCAAAAATCGTGTTAACCAATGTGTCAAGTAAAATCATTGTTTGTATATAGTAGACATCTAGAATTACATTCTCCTCAGAGCTAGCCAAAGGCGTATAATCGGTTTAGTAATATGTAATATAACCTGACTCACGTGGTTAAATTTGTAAGTCAAAAGAAAAAATTATCAATATACTTATATTTGTGGTAGTATTTTTATAGATAATTATTTTATGTTAATATTTGCAACATTTGAATTGTCTTCCTATGTTTTATTATTTATGAGTAATAGTTAAACTTATTCTATAGGGCCCTATAAAATACTAGGGCGTAGTGAACTATTCAATAGATTTAATCTTGTTAAATAGAAATAAAGATGAAAATAGATATACATATATAGATCTAGGATAGTATAGCTGAAATAGAAATAGAGGTAGAGAAGGATAGAGATTTATAAATGTATCAGAATATTGATTATTTGATATATATTTTACTGTGGGCATAACCCTTGCACCTCTCAAAGGTGCAAGTGCTAGTTTTTAATTAATTAATAATTAGAGTCAATGGTGTAGGTGCTGCGTAGACGGTGCCTGTCAAATTTATGCACATTTGCTTCCGTCCCACTAAAAACACCAAATCATATCGAAGACTTAAACTTATGTTGTCATCCACTGTTTCTAAACAGTACTTTAGATAAACTTAGACTCTATTCGTACGGTTGCAAGGCAAGTCAATTTACCAGTTTAGTGGCTGACATTTTATTAGCTTTACTGGCATCTTCTCACCAATTTTTTCGTTTATTTCAATGAAATTGAGAAAGCCAAGTAAGAAATTAAACCTCCGATACAGATCTAGACTACTAAAATGAAAGCATATATGTCTTTTACATATTGAATCAAAGCAAAGGGATAATAAAATTTTCAAGTGTCGTATATTTGAAGCATGACACAAATTTGATTTAGATTCTGATGGCAGGCCACGAAAGTGCTAAAATGTGGAAACAGTCGTCGCAAAAGCAGAGACAATTTGGTGGTGACAGGTTAAAATTAATATGAAAGGAGATGTCGACATTATGAGCAAAGTGGACAGTTTTAAAAATCAATTGGCTCCATTATTTTGTATAAATATAGACCAACTCTTTTTGGGGTTCTTTGTGTTCACCATGACAACATTTTGGGTGATTTGTTTGTCATTGGCTCTGTTTTCAACGCTCAATTTTGTGGGTGCAGAGGAAACCGATTGTTCTCAAGATCAAAGTTGCAGAAACAAGAATGAAGCTCTTCACCTCAAACTTGGGGCAATTGCCTCTATTTTGGTCGGCAGTGCAATAGGCGTATGCTTGCCTATATTGGGGAGAAGTATTAGTGCTTTGAAGCCAGATAAGGACATCTTTATTATCATCAAGTCTTTTGCAGCAGGAGTTATTGTGGCAACTGGTTTTGTTCATATTCTTCCTGATGCATTTGAGTCTCTGGGTAATCCTTGCTTGAAGGGAGCTGCTTGGGAAAACTTCCCTTTTGCTGGGTTTACTGCTATGATGGGTGCTGTTGGGAGTCTCATGGTGGATGCCATGGCTACTGGGTATTATCAACGCGATCATCTTAAGAAACAGCAGTCAACAATTGGTGTTGCAGATATGTCTAGCGAATGGGCTGGGAATAATTTGGAGATTGAACATCAGAGTCATCTCCATTCCCATGGCGGCACCCATGCTTATGATTCCACTGCTGAAGGCTCTGCTTCAACATTGCTTCGCCACCGTGTTATTTCTCAGGTAAATAGAGACAAGCCCTTTTTTATGTGGGTTATTTGAGTCTAGTCTGGTTTTGATATCTAAAGAGATCATTTATGGAGATCCGTTTCCAATGGTTTATAGCTGATCAATCCTTTTTTTTTTTGTGTGGGAGGTATTCTTGCAATCTAGCCCAACGTCTAAGAGTTCATGTTTTGGGTGTTAGGAAGTATAAATTAAGTATCCTTCAATTTTAGGTACTTGTGCGAGTTAGGGCGAGACTAATTCCCACAGATGAGATCATCCGCCTGCAAGCCATCTCACGTCTTGAATTAGAGAGCAGATTCAATTTTATTATTTGATCAATCTTCACATTATCATTTTGTTCAAACTAATAAGTTCAATGGTCTAGCGAAGGCTGAGAGCCTACCTATCAATTAGGCAGAGGTGCATGTTCTTCAAGCTTAGCGATCGAGGCAGGGATTTGTTAGAAATAAGCCACATTGAAACCAAATTGTGCACCAGCCATATAGAATCTATTGGTTCAATTGATCGAACACTCTAGCAATGAATGAAAGATCTTAGGTTTGAATTTTAACTGGTCCATGAAAAGTTCAACAGAATTGAATTTTAATGAGTACTACAAAGATATTATGACTTGATCACTGCATTCTACCTTTATCCAGAAAACAAAGCTATACTCCACTTCAATACATGAACTATAATAGTTCTACCATATTGTTTCCTTAATTTATCCTAATATCTTGCAAATTAACAGATATTTTTTGTAGAACCGTTCGATTTTATCATGCATATTTTTTTCCTTTTTTTTTTTTCTGTTTTTCTTATAAAAGATTTTTCATCCACAAAGTCATTTTAGCTATTCAACTGAAGAGTATGAATCTTCAAACTGAAACTTCTTCAATTAAAAACCAAGAATTAAGAAATATTCATTTTTATTTTGCCTTTAACATGACAAAGTTTTATGGATATTGTTTTACTAACATCACCTTATCTCTAAATTTTTCATGCATAAGCTATATTTGACTTCAATACATAAGCTATAATAGTTCTGCCATATTATTTCCATAATTTATCCTCATACCTACAAATTAACAAATATTTTTCATGTTGAATTTTTTAATGCTTTTTCTTCTTCTTCTTATTAAAAAGACTATTCAATCGTAAAATACGAGTCTTTAGACTGAAACCCCTTCAACTAAAAACCAAGAATCAAGAAATATTCAATCCACCAAATTCATCAAAATACGACCAAAACCCTTCTTACTTCCCCTTAAACATTACAAATCTTTATGACTATTGTTTCACGATCAGATCACCTTTATCCCTAGATTTTCATCTAGTTTCTCAGATAATAAGTTTGATTTCATATTATAGCTTTATCTAATGCAAAAGTTGATTGATTTGTGGAGCAGGTGTTAGAGCTCGGAATTGTTGCCCACTCTGTGATAATTGGAATATCGTTAGGAGCATCTGAGAGTCCATGCACCATACGCCCTCTAATTATAGCTTTGACATTCCATCAGTTTTTTGAAGGAATTGGTCTCGGAGGATGCATAGTTCAGGTGATAATTTGCTTTGTTAACACAGTGGATATATGATTGATTGATGTATTTATGATAGCCTAAAATACTTATTTGATATATATGTTGATGATATTGGATAGGCGAGGTTCAAGAACAGATCGACAACTCTCATGGCGTTCTTATTTTCTATAACTACACCGCTTGGAATTGCAGTGGGAATCGCAATTTCATCGACATATAATGAAAATGGTTCAACAGCTCTGATTGTTGAGGGAATGTTCGATGCAGCCTCTGCAGGAATTCTGATATATATGGCATTAGTGGATCTTCTTGCAGCAGATTTTCTTGGGCCACGAATGCAGAGCAAAGTGGGGCTTCAATTGTGGTCATATACTTCTCTTTTGTTAGGAATCGGTGCCATGTCTTTGTTGGCCAAATGGGCTTAATTTGGTTAAATTCAGAACAATAATGGCATAAACAGTAATGCTGTTTATATGTTGTCATCAGTAAAATTGGCGTGTTCAAACCAGCAATATCTGATCGATTTCTATTCACAACTAAAGGACCCAATGGCTTATTTTAATTGGTTTATGTCAGCTCTGCTTTAAGGATTTTTCAATAGCTAAAAAGATGGCGTTTTCTAAAAGAAATTCGGGTTCCATCTGACATCCGATTGAATTCTGTGTTAAAAATGTCGACATGATATGAACGGTTGACCTAATTTTAGAAATTAACTAATAATAAGATATCTATATTATGATCATACATGTACATCTGTGTGGAGAATAATCATGTCAAACTTCTTTGGTCTTCGCATCTACATTGTTATAATGACCAAATTTCATAATTGCAAAGTGTGACCTAGAAATAGTGCCTTCACTTATAGTTTAAACAAACCTATTATTTAGTATAGAAAAGAAACAAATTTTATTTTTACAAATTATTTAAATTAAATAAATATATAACTAATTTAAGTGGAAATTATATTTGAAATTAATTATAAAATATTAAATTACTTAGCCTTAAAACTATGTGGATTTAATGTTTATATTGATAACAATTAATTGTTCAAGTATGTAAAATTAATGTTTACAACTTGATGAATGTTTTAAACTATAGAAAATATTAGAAATATTTATAAATTGGATATAGTCATATGAGATCAGACTTTACTATATGAGATCAAACTTTATTATTGCGAGAATGATCTAATATGCGAGATTGATCTATAACTTGCAATATCATCTTAGGAGAATATAGACCCATCTAAGATCTAATTTGTCATAACCTTTTACTTAAGTTGATGTGTAGTATTTAAAAATGTTTTTCATTATATTCTTCATTATGAAATTGACAATATGACCTTTGAGTGAATATTTGAAGTCAACATAGATAAGCATGTAAATGTCCAAGTTATGATGCAATGCATTTATTTTAACATATGAATTAAGATTTTCTTAAAATAGCTTTTCCCTTGTAGTCATTTAATATGAATTAATTACATGTTGAATATCTTTCAATATTAAGACATCACAAGATGCCACCTAAATGTGTATCAAGTTACCTCCCCATGTTTTGTAGGAAAATGTAAGAGTCTAGGAATTGAACTTTGGTTCAATCCCAATCCCCTTAGGATCAAACTCTTATGCCAAAAAATTAACCTATGATAAAGAAACATAAATAAGAATTAACCTATGATAAATAAATATAAATATAATACAAAATAAGTGCATGAAAATATGAATTAACAATAAGATGAATGTGTAGAAATATATGTACATAAACGTGTAAATAAGAGTAAATGCAAGTAAATATGAATTAATAAATGAATCAAACTAAAAAAGCACCTTGTAAATATGTCATCACACTAAACAATTTATCAAAATGAACTTGAACTAACTGGATTTTGAGATGAATACACTTTTTTTACAAATAGATAAATATATTGTGTATCAATTTACATGAAAGATTCTAAACCATTGAAAATAAATGACATTTCACAATACTTAAATAAATAATAATGAAAACCTAAATAGTACAAATATTATCTACTCTAGAAGATATTTTAAACAAAATAATTTTCTTCTCTTGAACTTTGTAACTTGAATGCTAAATACAAAGGTTGCAAAGAGAGAAATAGATAGATATATTTTTATTTACATTCAAACTCTATTATTCCATGTTCATAATCAAATGATTAAGGGCTAAAATGTTAGAATCCCACTACAACACAATATATTTCATTCTTGATTGTGAATTAATAAAGATCATGTTATTATTTACTATGCCATTAAGTTTCTCATTGTGCAATTGTGAGGTTTCTAATTTTGATAAATAGTTGGATTGCTAAGAGAATGTTGAGTCCTATTAGGTCTTGAACATCACGCTCATTTATATCTTCTAATTTTTTTTAAATCTTTAGAGTAATATGAACCAAACATGCGACAAATTCTTCGTCTATCAATTTTGCAAATTGTGAGCTTTAGGAAAGTCTGTCATTACAATTATGTATATATATAAAATTAAGAGTTCCAAACAATATAATATTTCTCTACACATTTAAGTATTAGCAGACCCCAATTCTCCTATTTAATAAGCTATGAAATTATTCATGTGTTATTTAATTTATTTTTTTAGTTTTTGTCCATGTTTTAAGAAACTCATATTTATGTTTGGTGTGATTAGTACAATATATAATACAATGTTAAATATACCTATTCATAAATGCATAGGATTAAGAAGAATAAAGAGATTCATTATTGTGTTGAACTAAAATTAAGTTTGAACTAATAGTGATAAATTTTACTATATTGTTGGATTTTTCATTTGAAATAATTTTTTCATATAAACATATTGTGTATTGTCTTTTATATATATTTTTCAAACATTGGTCCTTATCATATATATTTTAGACACTAAAAATATTCCTCATAGCATCAATATTAATTTAATTTCATCTCATTCATTAATATTTAAACAAAAAATTTCTTTATCCATATAATTTAATTAAATGATCTAACTAATTATCCATTTTTAATTAAATTTATAATTTTTTGTCTCTAACTCCATCACTGATTCATTGAATCCACCTCATTTTAGAAACATCTCTTCACTCATAAGTCAAATCTATCTTCGAATGAAAAATCACTCAAATTTATCTATTAATCAAATCAAATTATTTATTATTATTATTATCCTTTCACATATTCAAAATAGGTAATTTCTATTTCAAATGAGTTGAAAATTATTCCTCAAAATATGTCCTTGTTGCAAAGTTTAGTAATTTGTTAAACTAATTTAATCTAGGACATCACACAATAACAAATTATTTAAGTGTCCAATTCATAGAAAGACCAACACCACAACCCGCATATATATAATGGTAATTACCCAATGCTTTCATGTGACCAAAGAATAAATATTCAAACCCACCATAGTCACTCCATATAGTAGTCGAAATAGCAGGTGTTCTCTTATGTGACCGAGGTACGAAAACACCTAGCCAACATGGACATTCTTTCACTACATGTTACCATGAGGTAAATGAACATAACCAACATGCAAGAGCATAGCCACATATTGAAAAATAGGATATCAATGTCACCTACATACAAGAAGAAATAATTTTCCACAACTATGAACTTGTACATGATGCAACATAGATCCCATTGAAAACATACATCCAAGAGTTAGAGGTCATGTATTTCAATCTCATATATTTTCAAAATAATTTTACGAAATAGAGAATCCATTACAACTCGCGAGACTTCAAAATTCCAAGAAATTTATATAAGCTATTTTTTATATTCTAATGACATTTGCACCAATCTAGCTTTGATACCAAATAATAGGAATGTGTTTAAAATTGTAAAAAATATTATTTAATATCAAGACCTGTGATAATAATTAGGTGAGATACAAGGTTTAGACTACTATAATATATAAATCTTTTTTTAACAAATGTAAATTTTTAAGTGTTTACAATATTGGATCACCATGAGGAGACTATATATATAATGTAGGATCTATGTGGAAGAAACCCCACGAGTTATTTAATCCACCAGGAAGAGAGGTCAAGCATATATTAATTTTAAAATAAAGATTATGATATAATAAAACTTCAATCTCCCCTTTGCCTCTAATTTGGAAGAATTTTTGTACTTGTGAACAATCCCAACACTTTTAACTCTCTATCTCATCCCTACAAAATATTTCTTACTATTTGAACCTATTTTTGTACTTTCTACAATCTTAGGGCTCTAATATGTAAACTTTCATGAGAGAGGAAATAATCGATTGTTTATAAAATAAGATAAAGTTCAATAGGTTCCAATAAGGTATCCAAAAATGACCCTTCATAATTTTTCATGCCCAAGGCAACTCAAGAGTTACCCTATTCCATCCCACATGCAATATCCTAATGAAAAACCTCTAGAATACCAACACTCTCACAAGAAAAATCTACAAGTATATTTTACTCTCCCAAGTTCCCAACTTGACAAATTTCAAAATACATATGAAAAAATCAAGAGTCATCATCCACTCTTTTCTAAAACTCCACTTGGATTTGAGAATTAATTAGTTAATTTATCTAGACATGAGTCACCTTTAACATTAACCAGGGGAGCCCTCTTTCCTTATTAATGTATTACAAGTAATAGATGAAATTGAATATAAAAGTTATTTTCCCATAACACTCTAGGTGCCTAGCTATAGTTTCCAAGGATGTTGGAAATATGTAAATTGACATAATTTATAAGGTAGATGGCATTTAAATATAAACCTAAAACAATATTCTCTTTATTCATTTTATCTTTTAATATTTTTAATTTTTAATTTTTCTATTTTAAAAAAGGACCTTAAAATATATAAATTTGCTAAAAAAAAGTCTAGACTTATGTCTCATTAAATATTCCTATTTATTACATGAGTAGTCATCAATAAATATAACATAATAATGAGACTTTCTAATTGGAATAACATAATAAGAAGATTTTTTTGGGCAATGAATGCAGAGAAAAGTGGGGCTTGAATTGTGGTCATATACTTCTCTTTTCTTAGGAATCAGTGTCATGTCTTTGTTGGCCAAATGGGATTAATTTTGTTAAATTCAGAACAATAATGCCATAAACAGTAATGTTGTTTATATGTTGTCATCAATACACCAAGTTTAACCAAATCGGTGTGCTGAAACCAACAATATTTGATCGATTTCTATTTATAGTCAAAGGACCCAATGACTTATTTTAATTGGTTTATGTCAGCTCTACTTAAAGATTAAAAATTTTGCTTTCGATTTTTCAATAGCTTAACAAATGGGGTTTTCTAGAAGAAATTTGGGTTGCATCTAACATCCGATTGAATTTTATGTTAAAAATATTGACATGATATGGGTTGACCTACTTTTAGAAATTAACTAATAACAAGAGCTGTGTTACAACAGGAGTCCAGCCTAATAGGAAAGAAAATCATGATTAAGAAAGAAATTAAAAGACAAATTGACGAATTGTAAGATAGAGTTATTGGACAAGAGGCATATTTACAACTTAACACCTACAATAAAATAGCTTGTGTAATCAGACAAAATATTGCTAAATTATGTGGCTAGTTTGAAATAGAGGTTAAAATATTACTTTCTACTAATTACTAAATCTTTTAATACAAATCTTTGATACTTATTGTTTGCAATGCAAATAACTTATTATAATTTGATTTACTTAATCCTATTACTCTATTGTCTTTGAGGTTGAAAGGATCTATTGAAATAATGTTTATCTCAATGGCTGCACTACAGATTTTCTATTTCAAGAATCAGTTGGATACATGAGACAAATTTAATACTCAATTCATGAGTTAAAGATCCAACGTTGCATATTATAATTTCTCAAAAATAAAATTCATGGTTACATGCATGATTTCTATTTATTTAGAATAATTAAGGCCTAGCCATTCAATGAAGTTTTCTTTCTTTTGGCATGTGCACAATTGTGGTAGGTATAGTCTAGACTAGTATGACCGAATCTGTGATAACAAAGATGTCAAAATTAGAATCATTAACTCAAGATGAACAAATTTCACATTGTCCTTGATATTTAGCTCTTGATGAACAAATTCCTGAAATAGTCGAAGCCTATGAATTCATTTAGCACTCAATATCTAGAGAAAGAGATAAAGATGAGAATTTTATATAAAGAGGAAGAAGAGCACACCTTTGCATAGTCAAATTTTGCTTTGACACATGGAAAAACATTACTAGGAAGAGAACTGGGTATATTTGTCCATGCGAAAAAAGCTCCACCATCCATGTCATATTTTAGAGGGAAAAAAACTTTTATTGCTAGATCTGATACATCATACCCAAAAATATGCATACATTCTTTCAGAGAGAATAAGAAACATAGAGATATGGAGGGGGGTAATAGAGATAAAATATAGAGTGAAACATTGAAAGGGAGAACAAGAGAGAGATACTGAGAAATAGAGATAGAAAGAGGGAAAGATAGAAAGATAAAGATGTATGAAGTGATATATGAGAGGTATTTAAGAGGGATTATATATATAAGGAGTTAAAAATATAAATATTTTACAATAATTCAAATTTTAATGGAACAAAATAATTGTAAATTGAACTATTAATGACTTTTGTTTGTCATAGTTATTTTTAGATCTATATTAGATTAAAAAATCTAGAAAAAAATAGTCAAAATATAAAAATGTAAATGTTAAAAATAATAATAATTTGAAATATATAATATTAATAATAAATAATATAATCTAAGTATATCCTTAGCTTATTAAATTATTTTTAAATACTTAAATAAGTGATAGATAATAAAGGTGATAAAGACAAGTGGGTGCAAGATAAATAATTCAAACTTAAATAGAAGAAAAATAATTATAAATTAAAGTCTTTATAATAGCTTTTTTTTTTTTGATCGGTAAAAGGCCGAAGCCAGAGTTTTATTAATATTAAAATTATTTTTACAAAATAACCCCACTCACTGCGGGCACTGGTAGGAAAGAGCGGGGTCGAGAAAACCTCCAGCCATGCCCGGGACAAAAGTCCTGTTACTAATACAAAAATATATGTGGACATCCCCATGACTCGAGCTTTGTCGAGATTTGTTACATACATAGGTCTGTGGGCATACCCACTACCTTAAAATTTTTTCCAATTTACATGTTACATTTAAGACTCCATGACTGTGAATGTGTACAATTTTGATTAAACCTTTTAAATATCATCCTTCAATCCTATATCTATAGTGAAAGCTTCTACTTTGCACCAAATTGTGTCTTTCTCCCTAAAGTACAAGACAATTTCCTCCACATCCAATGGTTAAATATCAGAGTATCATTTTAAAAATAAAATTTACCTTAGGTAGTGTTACCTTGCTCCGAGAGTACCGGCATTAGAATATCATGTTTAAAGTATAGAGGCATAAATAAACATCCCCAATTGGCTACATAGGAATGAGATTCACAATGGAATATGAAGATGGTACAATTATTTATGTAATCTTATTCATTCACCAAGATATCAACTATCGTTTAACGCCTAAAAATAAAATAAATACAAATAGATAAATCATTATATCATTAAGAAATTACTTATTTGATAATGGCCTAATGTTAGAGAAACAGAAACATCCTCTAGTTTAGAAAGCAATCTACATCTATATCATGGCTACTAATAGTGATCCGCATATTAATTCTATCATCAATTTCTAATAAAGAAAACAAGGTCCCATATGAAAAAGGCCAGCAGCAGAAAGAGACCATCGATACTCAATTATAATGTCTTAGCATTTATGATTAAGGTCCCCTTATCATTTGGTTTAAGGGCTATTAATCATAGAATTTTTGGTATAGTATAAAGGGAATCAAACGATTCCCTTGATATATAAATAATTAGTTAAATTAGAAAGACCGTAACCAAGGAAGAGAGGACTAAGAATTAATCCCCGATAGATATACCATTGGCACCTAGGTTAGCTAGGACATCAACATCTGTATTGCCCTCCCGATAGGTGTGTCTAACAATGAGCTCAGGGAAGGTTTCTAAGATTAGATTTATTTCTTCGATCTTAGAGTTGATTGACCAATTAGGTGTCTTCTTAGTTTTGATGGCATTTATGATTATTTGGGAATCACGTTCAACAACTAGTTTAGATATATTTAGTTTTTTACAAATCTTAAGGCCTTCCAGAACAGCTAAGCATTCAACCATGTTGTTTGTAGTGGGTTTAATAGGGCAAGCATATTCAGAAATTGTTTCACCCTTCCAGTTCTTGGTTATTCCCCTTATGCCTGCAATCCCAAGGTTGCCTCTAGATGCCCCGTCAAAATTTAACTTGACCCAACCTTCCTTGGGAGGGTTCCAAATACAGTTAGATCTGTCTGATTTCGATTTGCTACCTACCCTGCCAAAAAGAGTTGGGATGTTTATAGAGGGCCATTTTAGTCTTATCTTATTATCCCTGGATCTAAAGGAATCTTCATAGCATGTGATACCCTGGAGTTTTCTATTGATAGTTTTCGTTATTGAAGCTTCAATTTTATTTACAATATTTCTCCAATCCAATTTTTGATTTGTAAAAATCCTTTTGTTTCTTTCCTTCCAAACTTCCTAGACTAAGATGGAGGGTGAAATAGTCCATATGTCCTTATAGAGATTGTCTTTATAGAGAGCTAGCCATGCTTTAAGGAGGCCCAACAAGTCTAAAGGAAGAGCGGATTTCCAGTCAAGGGAAACTTGTAACCATTTCCAACAATTTTGTGTAAAGGTACAGTTCAAAAGAAGATGATCCACATTATCAACCTGGTTTTCACACAAGGGGCACCTAGATGGCCCCTCGAAGCCTAGCTTACGAAGTCTATCTGATGTTAAGATCCTGTCCTGTAGAGCTACCCAGAGAAACATACTGGCCTTAGGTAGGTAGGCTTTGTTCCAACAGAGATTAAGAGGAATGTCTAGACTATCCATATTTTTCTCATGAATAATGGATTTTTAGCCATCTTTTACTGAGTACTCTCCATTATTGGAGCCTACCCATAATAGTGCATCTTGTTAGAGTAGTCTTATGTTAGCTAATAATTAAATCATTTAATTATTAGTTTATCATACTCTAGGCTTAAGTTTCACTTAGGCGCTTTATAATTCTTTAGGGTTTTAGCCTTTAGGGTTTTGTGTTTCCTTTTATAAGGATTCACTTCTTTCATTTCAATAAGGAGATTGTATTGTAATTTCATTTGGTTAATAGAAGCTTTTTCTATCACAATGATTTTCCTGTCTCTGGCCTTTTGGCCGCCATAGCTTTCTGTCTTTTTGCTTCTTCTTTGTGACAGTCTTGCATGCAGGTGTTCTTGGGATGATTTGATGCGTTTGTCAAATCTAACATGGTATCAGAGCCATCTTGCTGCTCGCTGTTCGTGTTTTGTTGAAGTGTTTCAGATGCAGGAGGGTTTCAAAAAATTTTAGTTCTGGTACTCTCTGCAGGACGTTATTTTTTGTTTCTTTTGGGGGTATTTTGGGGGTATTTTGAGCAAAAACGGATGCCACCATTGCGTCCGGAAGGTTTGAGATAGCCAGAATCCATATAAAACTTGTCCATTTTGGACACAGTGGCATCTGAGGCAAAAATTTTTTGCATACCAGGGCCGTACGACCCTGGCACGCACTCCGAGGTGGGTACACACGGCGATTTTTTTTTAAAAAAAAAATATTTTGGAGCGCCGCCCAGCGGCCACCCCCGCGCCGCCCAGCAGCAACCGCAGCCGCGGCCACCGCCCGAGCGGCCACCGCAGCCGCGGCCCCCGCCACTGCCGCAGCCACGGCCCCCGCCACCGCGCCACCCGCGGCCTGCCCAGCTGCCGCCCACCCCGGCTCCGCCACAGCTCCGCCAACTTCCGGCTCTACCGCCCTCCGCGGCCCCGCTCCGCTGGCTCCTCCGCCCGGTCGCCCCTGCGGCCGCTCCGCCCCCCGGCCCACAGCCGCCACCTCCTGCGCCGCTCCGGTGCTCCGCTCTGCCGGTGGCGGGAGTTTTAAACCCCTGCGGGCCTCAGCGGCCGGTCCTATGACCGACCAGGAGCTCCAGCTCCAGCCCCCTGCGTGCGCCATGCGCCCAGGGGCTTTGTAATTCCAGCCCCCGGGGCTTAAAAATATATTTTTTTTGTCCTTTTAGAGCTTTTTCTAGGGGTAGCTGGGTTTTTTGGCCGTATCTGGAGCATATGGGGGCCTTTTTCTGACTTCTTTATATCGTCAGAAAGCTCTTTCCGAGCTCTTTCCGATGAAGGAGGTTAGGGTTTTGGGTTCTGCCATTTCAATAGCTTTTTTTGCTGTTGAAGTCTGATGTCTATTTTTGCCTTCCGGGAGTCATATCTGGCTCATCCGGACTCCTTTTTCGGCAAACGAGATATCGTCGGAAAGCTGATTCTGTGTACTATTCAGTGGCAGAGGTATTTCTTCCAGATTCTACTCCAGGTTTTCACTCCTCTGAGTTATGCAGTTTATGCCCTCTGGTGGTGTGCTTGGTTCTACAGGTCCGGGGATCTCTTCTTCTGGTTTCTTAGTGCACTCTTCTTTCTGACTTCTGAGCTTGCATGCTCTTTTTGATGTATCTTTGTTCTGTAAACGCACTGAGATAAAGTGCCTTCTTCTGCATTTCTGGGATCTTTTTCACCTGGTTCAGTTTTAGTATTCGCACTCAGTTATAAAGTGCCATGGGGGGATTCTGATGCATTTGTCACTATAGGCACATCCACTCTTGTCAAGTGAGCGTACCTTCCACGACATTAGCCCATGTAGACTGTGTCTATGACACCGCCCTTTATCCTGTGTGTGTGCTTCTGTTGCACTGTTGGTGTTCCTGGTTCTTCTTCTGCAGCTGTTTCTGGCATCGCATTTCAGTGTTCCTGTCACCTCTCCCAGTTCAGCATTATGGGGGGGTTCACCTGTTGGTTCTATTGCTTCCTTGGTTCGGTTGAGTGATCTACGTATTCAGTTTTTGTTCCTATGTACTAGGCGAATGCAGTGGCTAGGCACCTATGCATTTCGGTGAGATGGATCATCTACTATATAGACACTCATTCATTCCTTTTTTGGAGGTCACCTCTTCGATTGATCAGCTCTTCAGACACTTGTCTTCTCTACCTGGTCATGCACTTTAGTGGGGGTTCCAGCAGTATCTTCTGACAGAGTTTTCAGACATGCTTCGGAGGAGCTTCTTTCTCTCTTCTTGTTCCTTTCTCTGGGACATCTTTTGCTTTATGTTTGGGTACCTGATCAGGCCTAGTTGCCGGGACCCATCTTTCCTTCTTTCTGCAGTAGTTTAGCTTTTTTTGCTTCTCCCTAAGTTACACTTAAGGGGGGGTGTTAGAGTAGTCTTATGTTAGCTAATAATTAAATCATTTAATTATTAGTTTATCATACTCTAGGCTTAAGTTTCACTTAGGCGCTTTATAATTCTTTAGGGTTTTAGCCTTTAGGGTTTCGTGTTTCCTTTTATAAGGATTCACTTCTTTCATTTCAATAAGGAGATTGTATTGTAATTTCATTTGGTTAATCGAAGCTTTTTCTATCACAATGATTTTCCTGTCTCTGGCCTTTTGGCCGCCATAGCTTTCTGTCTTTTTGCTTCTTCTTTGTGACAGTCTTGCATGCAGGTGTTCTTGGGATGATTTGATGCGTTTGTCAAATCTAACACATCTGATCTATTTTTAATAGTGATGTCTCTATCCTTTAAAATATTGATTAATTTCTTTCTTTCTTGGTCAAAAGGAAGTCCAAGTGCGGCTAGGATAGAATCATAGTCCTTACTAGTATCAATATAGTCTTTTAAGAGTGAACCAATGTTAGCTTTGCATTGATCAATGAAAATTGATGAAAAATCCTCCTTGGATAGTGGGGGGAAGCCTACCCAAGAGTCATCCCAAAATAGAGCTTGATCCCCTAAACCCACATCCCAAGTGAGGTACTTGTTGATGATGCCTATCGAATCCTTAATGAAGTTCTAGATGCAGGATCCTTTAACATGTGATTGAGATCTAAAGATATTTATTGGATCCACCTTAGGAATGTATTTATGTAACAAAATTGATGCCCATTTTGAATTAGGTTCCTTAAAGAGTCTCCAGACAAGCTTTGCTCCCAAGGCTTGATTTTGCCACAAAAGATTCTTAATTCCCAGACCTCCCATAGAAATAGGTTTACACAGATTATCCCATTTGATTAGGGCTAATTTTTTTTCTTTTGATGAACCTTGCCAATAAAATTCTCTCAACATTTTATCTAATTTATGCTTAATATTAGTGGGGAGGGGGAGAATAGACATCTGGTATGTTGGGATGGCTGATAAAACTGATTTAATCATAATGGTTCTTCCTAGTTTAGTGATCCATTTATCTTTCCAAGAACTTTTCTTATCTTGAATCTTAGTCAGTACTTGATGCCAGAGTTTGGATGATTGTTGACCTTTATCTAAGTCAATACCTAGATACTTGCATGGAAAGTTGCCCGGTTTATAACCAAGGGTATTACAGATTTTCTTTTCCTAATTAGGTGAGGTATTAATGAAGAAGATCTTTGATTTATTGGGATTAACTTGTTGGCCCGAGGCCTTCATATAAAGATTAAGGACATCTCGGAAGGCCCTTGCCTCTTGGTAATTGGCAGATCCTGGGAGAATAGTATCATTCATGAATTGTTGGTGGGTAATGTGTGGGATATTATTTGCGGCTTTTAAACCTATAATCTTACCTTCTATCTATCTCTTTGTGATGGTTCTCCCCAAGGCTTCCACCATGATAACATAAAGGAAGGGCGATAGTGGGTCACCTTGCCTGATGCCTCGAGAGATACCAAAAAAACCTTCTGGGGTACCATTAACAAGAATTGAGATTTTAGGGGTGGAGATACATTTGAAGATGAGATTGATCCATTGTTTAGAGAAGCCAAAAGCTTCTATGCATTTACAAAGGAATCTCCAATCCACCTTGTCATATGCCTTTTGGATATCAATTTTAATAAACATACTTGGATCCTTGGTAGCTTGTGCAGTGTGGACTAATTCTTGGGCAATAACAATGCCATCTAGGATCGATCTATTGGCAATGAAACCCATATGTTCTTCTGAGATTAAAATTGGGAGAAGATTTTTAAGTCTATTCGCCAAACATTTTGCTAATATTTTATAAATAGTGTTGCAAAGTGATATCGGACGGAAGTCCCCTGGGTCAATATAGTCATTTTTCTTGGGAATAAGAGAGAAAAAGGTATTGTTAATTTCTGATAAAATAGTGCCAGAGTTTCTAGTAGCTTCGACAACTTTCCAGATGTCCACTCCCATGAAGTGCCAGCTTTTTTGGAAGAAACCCGCCTGAAAGCCATCTGGGCCTAGGGCTTTGTTTGGTTGCATTTGGAATAAGGTGGTCTTGACTTCTTCCAAGGTGAGTTTTCTGTTGATCATAAGGTTATCCTCATCTAATACTAGCTTAGGAATGGCCTTAAGCATTTCATTTTGGGCTTGAAGGTCAACCGCTTCTGTATTATTAAGTAGGGAGTTGTAAAATTTTGTGATCCTAACTGCGATGTCTTTAGGATCTTCCAAGAGTTCTCCCATCTCATCTTTGATCTTGGAAATCCTATTGATATTTCTTTTTAGGTTGGTTGATTGATGAAAGAATTTAGTGTTATTATCCCCTTCTTTAAGCCAAGTTTCCCTAGACTTCTGTTTCCAATAAATTTCTTCTTTAAATAAGATCGCATTATATTTAGTCATGAGTTATTTTTCTTTTAGATACCTAGCCTCATTCATACCTTGGGCTATGACTAAGTTATTAAGATTCTCTAGTTCCTGTTTAGTCTAAATCTTTTCTTCAAAGATGTTATTAAATTTTCTCTTATTCCATTCCAAAATTTTATTTTTAATGATTTTGAGTTTAGTTACTAAGCTATACATCTTAGATCCCTCGACTGTCATTTGGTTCCACCATTGTTCTAAAAGGCTGATGAGATCCTGATCCTGGAATCACATAAATTCAAATTTGAACGGGTTTCTATTGGGTTTAAAGTCTTTGGTAATAGATAATCTAATGGGGAAATGATCTGAGCCTGCATCTAGGAGAATCTCTACATTCAATAATTGATTAAAATTATCCACTGCTCCCTTAAACATAAATCTGACTAATTTTTTCACAATATGGCTAAAACCTGACCTTCTATTATTCCAAGTAAACACTTCGTTGATGGTCTCGATAGTAATTAAATTATTGTCTGTGACCCATTGATTGAAATTTTTTTGAGATTGTGAAATGTACTGTGATCCTCCAAATTTTTCCTCGGTGCTCAAGATAGCATTAAAATCTCCACCTAAGATGTGTGTCTCTCCTCTGTTTGATTGTAATATGGATTGGACTTCCTGCCAAATCCTCCTTTTTTCTATGTTTTGAATAGGTCCATAAATGTTGATCAGATTAAATTTAAGGTTAGATTTGAGGCTGCTGATCCTTAAGACCATCCAGTTATTATTGCTAGATATGACTAAGGATGAAACTCTCTGGGGGTCCCATAAGGTAGCAAGACCTCCAGATGCACCAACCACTAGTACAAATTTAGATTTCCATAAGCCTAGTTTGCTGTTAAATTTTATGCTTTCATCAGTATTTAATTTAGTTTCTTGTAGAATTATAATTTCCAATTCAAAATTCTTTAGGTACCTCTTTAAGAGTCTTTGTTTGTTAGGGGCATTTAGGCCCCTAACATTCCAGGATGTCACTTTCATTACACCTTGGGAAGGCACTTCCCCTTCCCGTAATTTAGGATATCAGAGATTTTCATTTGATTTTCAGTGCTGCCTGTTATGTTTTTGAGTTCTATGAAAGATTTCCTCCCTCTTTTCTTTTTGGTCTTGTTTATTTTAGGGAAGGACAAGCCTTCCTTGTTGATGGCTAATCCAAGGTGTCTATCTTCATTTGTAATACCAAAAATATCTTCAATGTTTGCTGCATTGTTTTCTGCAATATCCTTAAGATGAGGAGTAGAATCTAGGAATTCTATTTGGCCCTCTTCTCCAGGCTCCCTTTCTAAGTCGATGAGGGCATCTTTGGCCTCAATGGATTCTTGACCAAATGATTCTATCAAGTTTTCCAAATTGTCAGAAAATCCTTTGTTAGGAGTTTCTAGATCCATAATAGGGGCCAGTTTTGGTTCCTCATATTTTTGTAGGCACTCCCTTGGATCTTCATTTTCCTCCTCTAGATTTTTGAATTCTAAAATCTTCCTAATTAAGACATCCTTTTTATATCTTAGCTCTTCTTCATCACATATATCATTTATGAATAGGTCCATAAGTTCATCTGTGATGGTCTCCCCTCTATAGTCTGTTATAATTTTAATTTCCTTAGTACATTGCTCTTCTTCCAATGGTTTTCCTGGTGATGATAAATCTGGAAGAGTATAATCTTGTTTGCTGCTCAAGTGTTCCGTAGTGCACATAGAGTCCTTAGCTATAAATCCCTTGGGTTCTAGCTGAGCTACATAATCAAGGGGTTGTAATCTAGCTGTAGTTTCTAATAGGAGTTCCTTTCTATTAGAATCTAGGATACCCTCTGGCTGAACTGTAGTCAGAGGTTCACCTATGTTATTTGATGATGGAATGATAAGGGGGGAGATACTCTCCCTATGTAATGGATACGGATCCTCAGCTACTGGAGCATGGTTGTTAAGTTGCTCATTTTCCTGAGGAGGCTTGCAAGGGGAATTGCTAATGTGAGGAGTTTTCATACTATTATCCCCTGCATTAATGATAGTGAAACCTCCTTTGTCTGCATGGAATTTTATGTTTACATCCAAGTTACTTTTTAAGAGATTAGTAGTTTTGTTGGAGCTCTTGTTAACAACTGGATTGTTAATATTAGTATTATAATTATCTTCAATGAAATTTTCAATAATAATTGGATTAATTATGATAGTATTGGAATTAAAACATAGATACATGTGAGGAATGAAGTTTTGGTGTATGTTCATCTTCACAATCATAGTCTTCTCTATTTTGTTAGGAATGGATTCACTGATTCTTATGAATTTACCTATTTTATTAACTATTTTATTGACAGAATCTGGGTCTGATAATTCTATTGGTAAGTTTTTAAGTGAAATAGCTTTTTCTACTTCAAAGTTATCTAAACATAATGGATTAAACAGAGGCAACCAATTAGTTATGAAAAAGGATTCATGCCTAAATTTTAGATTATGATTTTCTAATATCTTCCTTTTAGTTTCTAGTTTCTTGCAATCTATTAAGAAGAAAAAATCAATAAGGGTAGTGATACTTACCTCACTGGGGAGTATAGCTATCAGTGCTTTTCAAATATCCATAATGCTAGCTCCTACTCCTCTCCATCAAACAATAACACCTGCATCTTCATAATACTTCTGATTTTGCAATATATAATTATCATCTAAGATAAGCTTGTTAGAATCCTAGTTAGAGGAAATTTTAGCTAAATTTTGATTAGGAAATAGATTGCTGATACGCCTGTGTGGCAAAGTGTAAACTGGATGTGAAACCTTTGACTTTGAAACCTCAGCCCCATTAGTGCTTGGGTTGGATTTATAATTTAATTTCTTACCAGTAATTCATCGGTGAGGTGGAGGGTAGTATTTCGAGGGAGGCTCATATTCCCCGCCTCTATGAGCAAGAATCTTAGATTTGGGCATTTCAAAATTTTCCTTATTAATGATAGACCCAACATCTTTCTTTGTACCCAATGAATCAAATGAATTTCTCAGAGATAGCTCAAAGCAATTCTTATTAACATTATGCATTCTTACCTTCTTTTTACCTTTGACCTGCTACCATTCATGCTCATTCGGCTTTGCATTCTCAAGATGCACCTGGGCCGCTAAAAATCCACCTCTCCTCAAGGCAGAATGAGGGTCATCAAGATTTTTGACTAGATCTTTACTAGATTTTAGGGGCCGCTCGATCCCGGGGATGCTAGACTTATGCAGTGCGTATTTCATTTTGGAAAACTGACTGGTTTGACACTCCACATCCTTAACCGTGAAAATTTTAGGTTTTTGAATGGTGATGCATTCTCTGGTTTTTCCTTCTGTGAATCCCCTAGATCTCAAGGTAGTTTCATTTACTAGAAGATCTGAATCCTTGGGGTTTGGAACAATTTTGGAGATCCTGCCTTCTTCAAGGCTTTTCTGTTTCTACTTAGCAATGAAAGTTTTGAGGTGTTCATAATTAGGGCTCGGCGACTAGACATCCGATCTGCGGCAATCAATTTCCTTGTGACCATACAGCCAGCAATTGAAGCAATATCCTAAAAAACCTATGCTGCTAGTGTCATCGTCAAGGAAATTATTGCAATCATCCTTTTCTTCTCTGCTAACGCTAATGAAAAAACCCAAATCCGCATGCCCTAATTTTTTAAAGCCTTTATTTCGAGTCTTAGTTCATGGTTTCATTCGCTGCTTATTTTTGGTCATTTTCGCTCCAAGTGCGATCCCTGGTGTTCATTTGCAATGTTCAAACCATATGCTATTCTTTCAAACAACTTCAGTAATCTCAAAAACCGTTGATTCTAACACTAATACTACAACCTTCCTTATTCTACAATTTCCTTTAAGTGGTTGCGGCACCTTCAACAGAGAAAGAGAACTTTGAATCGGGCATAAACTGGTCTGCAATATTTAAGAAAAAATGTGCAAACAATGATCTACAGCTTGACATTGTTTATCTTCAAGACTGCGGCCTTAAGAAAAAATGTGCAATCCATGTGATATTTACAGACTCGCACTCCTTCACCACCAAATTTTATAATAGCTTTTATTTATGATTGTGATAACATAAATAATTAGAATAATTTTAAATTTAAATCTAAATAAAATTAAAAATAGAATAAACAATAATGTGTATCATTAAAAATAATAATTAAAATAAATAAAATTAATAATAAAATAGAGTTTAATATATAATTTGTTTAATAGGATAATAAATATTTAGATAAAATTGGTTTATTAGATGAAATGTAAAGGAATGATGTATATAAAGTATAATAAATATTAAAGAATAGTAACATTATTAGTACTTGTACTAATAAATAAATATTAATCTAAATGTAAAGGAATCATGTATAAAAAGTATAATTAATATTAGAGAATAGTAACATTATTAGTACTTGTACTAGTAAATAAATATTTTTTTCTCCTACTTTTTAACTGATTAGAAATTTTTTAAAAATTTTCAGAATGAAAAAATAATTAACCCCAAGCAAAAATAGGAGCAGCCAATAAGAAAAAAGAAATACTTTTCAAAAAATTCAAAATAAAAAACAAGCCACTTAAAACATTGAAAATCATGTTTAATATTTTGTACAGGCACTATTTTTTTTAGGCAAAGTAATAGCAAAAAATCACTTGAAAACATAAGTCTCAGCCTATAGATAGGCTGGACTAGTAAGATATCTATATTATGATCATACATGTACATTTGTATGAAGAATAATCATGTCAAACCTCTTTGCTCTTCGCATCTACAGTGTTATAATGACCAAATTTCATAATTGCAAAGTATGACCTAGAAATAGTGCCTTCACTTAAAGTTTAAACAAACCTATTATTTAGTATAGAAAAGAAATAAATTTTTATTTGTACAAATTATTTAAATTAAATAAATATATAACTAATTTAAGTGGAATGTTATTTTTGAAATTAAATATAAAATATAAAATTACTTAGTCTTAAAATATGTGGATTTAATGTTTATATTGATAACATTAAATTGTTCAAGTATGTAAAATTAATGTTTACAACATGATGAATGTTTTAAACTCTACATAATATTAGAAATATTTGTAAATTGGATATATGTCATATAAGATCAAGTTTTATTGTCTGAGATCAAAATTTATTGTTGCTAGAATGATCTAATATGTGAGATTGATCTATAACTTGCAAAATCATCTTAGGAGAATGTAGACCTATCAAAGATCTAGTTTGTTATAACATTTTACTTATGTTGATGTGTTCTATTTTTAAAATGTTTTTCATTATATTCTTCATTATGAAATTGGCTATATATGACCTTTGAGTGAATATTTAAAGTCAACATAGATAAGCGTGTAAATGTCTAAATTATGATGCAATGCATTACTTTTAATAAATGAATCGAGATTTTCTTAAAATAGCTTTTCCCTTGTAGACATTTAGTATGAATTAATTACACATTGAATATCTTTCAATATTAAGACATCACAAGATACCACCTAGATCTGTACCAAGTTACCTCCCCATGTTTCCTAAGAAAAATGTAGGAGTGTAGGAACTAAACTGTGGTTCAATCCCAATCCCCTTAGGATCAAACTCTTCTGCCAAAGAATTAACCTATGATAAACAAATATAAATATAATACAAAATAAGTGCATGAAAATATAAACTAACAATAAGGTGAATGTGTAGAAATATATTTAAATGGAACCGTATTACGGTTGAATGTACATAAACGCATAAATAAAAGTAAATATGAATTAGTAAATGAATCAAACTAAAAAAATACCTTGTAAATATGTCATCACACAAAACATTTAATCAAAATGAACTTGAACTAAATGGATTTTGAGATAATACAATTTTTTAACAAATAGATAAATACATTGTGTATCAATTCATGTGCAAAATTCTAAATCGTTGAAAATAAATGACATTTCACAATACTTAAATAAATAATAGTGGAAACCTAAAGAGTAAAAATATTATCTACTCTAGAAGATATTTTAAACAAAATAATTTTCTTGTCTTAAACTTTGTAACTTGAATGCTAAATACAAAGGTTGCAAAAAGAGCATTAGATAGATAGATTTTTATTTTCATTTGAATTCTATTATTCCATGTTCATAATGAAATGTTTAAGGCCTAAAATGTTAGAATCTCATCACAACACAATATATTTCATTCCTTTTTGTGAATTAATAAAGATCATGTCATTATTTTGCTATGTCATTAAGTTTCTCATTGTGCAATTGTGAGGTTTCTCATTTTGATCAATGGTTGGATTGCTAAGAGAATGTTGAGTCCTATTAGGTGTTGAACATCATGCTCATCTATATCTTCTAGAATTTTTTTTTATCTTTAGAGTTTAATATGAATCAAACATGCAACAAATTCTTCGTCTATCAAATTTTTCAAAGTGTGAGTTTTAGGAAAGTCTGTCATTACAATTATACAAAAAATAAATTGAGAGTTCCAAAAAACATAAGATTTATCTACACATAAGTATTAGAAGATCCCCAATTCTCCTATTTAATAAGCCATGAAATTATTGAGTATTTTTTAATTTATTTATTCTTGCTGCAACATATTCTAATTCTATTGTAGACTGAGAAATGCAATCCTGCTTTTTTCTATGCCAAGATATCAACCTTTTACCAAGGAAGAATGCTCCTCCAGTTTTACTCTTTCTATTGTCTACATTTACTAGCCAATCAACATCATTGAAAGAATGAAATGTAAAGTCCTCTTATATATCATACCATAGACCAAACTCAACTGTACCCTTTAGATATCTGAATATCCTTTTTACTGCCATAAGGTGAGATTCTTTAGGATTTGATTGAAATTTTGCAACAATTCCTACAGCATTATCAATATTAGGTCTAGTATGTGTTAGATATTGAAGACCTCCAATCATTGATCTATACCTTGTCTATGGTACATTCTTTTCTTCATCCTCTAAGGATAGCTTAGTCCTAGTTACCATAGGGGTTCCAACAGGTTTACTATCATCCATGCCAAACTTTTTCAACAGTTCTTTAAGATATTTTGTCTGAGATATGAATATTTCTTCTTTACTTTAACTGATTTGTAGTCCAAGGAAGAATTTTATCTCCCCAATCATAGACATTTTCATCTCATCTGTAAACTTGTTACTCATGTCATCATTTCCTCCAAAGATAACATCATCAACAAAAACTTCAAAAATCAAGATACCATCTTCATTGATTCTTAAGTAAAAATTATTGTTAGCATTACCTTTCTTGAATCCCAAATGAATTAGATACTTATTCAATCTTTCATACCAAGCTATTGGTGCTTGTTTCAATCCATATAGAGCCTTCTTTAATATGAAAACTAGATCTTCATTTCCTGATAAAGGAAATCCATCAGGTTGCTCAATGTATACTTCTTCTTCTAAGTCTCTATTAAGGAAATCTGATTTCACATCCATCTGATATACTTCAAAGTCCTTATAAGAAACATAAGCTATAAATAATCTTACTACCTCTATCTCGGAAAGAGGTGCAAATATTTCATCAATATCAATTCCTTCTTGTTGTAAATACCCTTTACACACCAATCTGGCCTTGTTTCTAACAAAAACTCCTTCTTCATTCATCTTGTTTTTGAATACCCACTTAGTACGAATCACATTTTTGTCTTTAGGTCTTGGAACCAATTTCCAAGTGTTATTTTTTTAAATTTGCTCCATTTGTTCCTTCATGGAATTGATCCATGATTCATCTATGCATGCCTCATCTATGGACTATGGTTCTACTTGCGAGATTAAGAAGATGTAATTTTTAGTTTGTAACCTCTCTTATCTATTATGTAATCTTGTTCTAGTTCCCTTACTATTGTCACCGATGATCTGATCCTTAGGGTGATTTCTCAAAACATATGGTTTGTTCCCTCAACTCCACACTTATGCCATTGTCAAGTATCAAAAAATCTCAAGATGCTTCATTCCTTTCATTTTCATTCTATGTTGTCTGAGTATTACCCTAATTTTCATTCATATTTTCAAAATAAATCTCATAGGGGTTAAAGTCACAATACCTTTCTCTAACTTGAAACTTTTCATCCACTCTCACATTAGCACTTTCAATCAGTTTCCTAGTTCTTAGATTGTAACATCTATAATCTTTACTTTTAGTAGAGTAGCCAAGGAATATACCCTCATCACTTCTATCATTGAATTTTCCTTTGCATTCATCTCTTTTAATGTAGCATTTACTTCTAAATTTTTTGAAGTAACTAATAGTGGTTGTCTTATCATACCATAGGTCAAAAGGTGTCTTGTATGCACCTTCTCTGATTTGTACTTATTTCATTGTGTACACTATTTTATTGACTACTTCTCTCCAATGCATATGTGTAACTTTTCCTTCTATCAATATGGTTCTTTCCGCATCGATAATTATTCTACTTCTTCTTTCAGCAACGCCATTTTGTTGTGGTGTCCTAGGTGCAAAAGTATGTCTCATAATACCATGCTTCTCATAAAAGGTATTGAATTCGCGTGAACTGAACTCTCCACTTCTATCTGATCTCAATACCTTATCTTCAGACTTGTCTCATTCTCAACTTTTTACTTATAAAACTTGAAAGTCTCAAATTATTCTAATTTTTCTCTAATAAATCCAACCCACATCATTCTAGAGTAATCATCAGTGAATATGATAAAGTACATGTCTCTGAATTATGACCTGGTCTGAGTAGGTCCAAATAGATCTATACAAATCAGCTCCAACTTTCTATTTGTTGAGTATCCTTTTCTTGCAAAATTGTTTCTTGTCTTCTTTCCCAAAATACATTCTCTACATGTAGTGTTAGCAAGTTTCAAAATCTTAGATAGATCTCTGATAGCATTATTGTTAGATGCTTTTACTACGTTATCAAAGTTGATATGAAAAAACCTTCTATGCCATAACCAACTATCATCAATATTTGCAATAAAACAACTAACCTCGGTAGAGTTCAACTGAAATATATTACCTCTGGTCTTAGTACCAAATGTGATCAAATCTCCATTAGCTCCTCTAATAGAGAAATAACCATCCTTGAATTCCAAATGATAACCCTTATCCACAAGTTTTCCAACACTCAACAAGTTATGTTTTAAGCCATCCACAAACAATACATCATTAGTATTAGTCTTTCCATCTAAAGTAATTAATCCTTTACCAAAAATCATTCTAGGATTATTATCACCAAACCTTACAACTCCACCATCAAACTTCTTTAGCTGAATGAATTTATCCTTGTCACTATTCATATGATGTGAACATCCACTATCAATTATCCAATCATTTTTCCTATCAAATTGAGAAACTAAGGCTTTTTCTTCATAGATAGGATTCTTCTCTTTGATAGCAACAAAACCCAACACATTATTGAACTCATCATCTAAATCTTCAGATCCATCACTAGCATAATAACATTCCTTAGAATTCTTGCATTTCCCATATTTAGGCTTGTACTTAGGTATTATAGTTGGACATATAGATGCAAAATGACCAACATTATTGTAGTTAAAACATTTCAAAGGTAATTTTCCTTCAAACTTACCTTTACCTTTCATTTCTCTCTTGGTGATCATGTCCATGATCTTCTCATCCACTCGATTGTCTAGCCTTTGAATCTCCTCCCATTTTTCAGCATATTCTCCAAGATCTTTCTTGTGCTTGTTCACTCTACTAGATCCAACACCAATAGATCCAATTCTTTGAATAGTAGTTTTAAATATTGTCTCTACCTTAGGTAGTGCATCATTTAACTATGTAGTCTCAAATGTAGTCATCTTAGCCACTAACATTCCTCTGGTGAAATCTTTATATTGTAGAATAGTCTCCTCTAGTACAAGAACTTTGGGTTTATAGGAAGGAGTCACATATCTTAAAATTCTTGCTATGACTTCATATTATGTATAGGAACCTCCATTATTTCTGATTCCAATCACACATTTAGATACTCTCATAACATACATCCTTATTGTTTCATTATCCTTCATTTGTACTATCTCCATCTTTGTTCTCAAATTCTGCAAGTTTTCTTGCTTAGTGTATTCATCCCCTTCATAAAGTGCAATTAGTCTTTTCCAGATCTCACTTGCTTTTGTTAGATCTTTGATCTTTTTAAATTGATCATCAGCTAATGCATTAAACAAGGCATCCTTTGCAACAACATTACACACTTGAACCTTTTTCTTTCTTCTTCAATAGTAGTAAGTATCTCAAGGTCTTCCTCCTTTATGAAAGCCACATCTTTCTAGGTAATGAACCAATATTCCAATCCCATTCACATCAGATGATTCTTCATCTTCTCCTTCGATGTGTCAAAATTATCTCCATAAAACTTAGGACTCTCCTTTCTGATTAAGGCCATCCTGATATTTACCTCAAGTTGTTAAACTTCCTAACTGAGGACCAAATCTTTGATACCAATTGCTAGAATAGAAATGTCCTAATAAACTGAGAGGGGGAGATGAATTAGTTGATTCCAATATTGAATACTTTTAATTTCAATTCCAATCTTATTGCTGAAAAAAATATTGGATATTATTGGGAACTCTTGTAATACTCAGCTCCTAATAGGGTCAGAACACTTAACAGGGTTATTATAGTCATAGTGCACATATTTGTGGGTACTATCCCCACCAAGGTTTTTCCCTAAAATTGAAATTGAAATTAAAAGTATTTGTGGGTACTCTTTGAAAATCACAGTTTCTATCTCCTGAGAACTAGTCATCAGTAAATTAACCATAACTCGGTCATATCAATTCATAAAGATGTACGATCAAAGGTACTTACTTAAAACATTATGTAGATCCTCCATCTAATTTCGCATGTGTTAATTCATTGTACGATGTCCATACAATTCTTTGTAACCTGTCTACAAGCTTCTAAATAGCTAGTCATTAACATATGTTGATATCAATGACAAAATTTGTCATGAAATAAACATTGTATCATGCCCCCAACACTACTAGGATACTCCCCCATAGGACTATCATCAGCATTCATGCTAGCATATTCGACCTTCATATTTGTACTTTCTACCAAAAATTTTAACCCTCTTTATAACACCTATATGTTCTACTTTTGGTAGAATAGCCAAGGAATATACCTTCTTCACTAATTGCATAAATATTTCATATGTCTTCATCTCTCTTTATGTAACATCTACTACCAAAAATTAGAATTACTTAATAGTAGGAACATGACCACACCAAAGTTCATAAGGTGTCTTACCAGTTCCATCTTTGATCTGCATTCGATTAAGAGTATATACTGTAGTGCTTATAACTTCTCTCCAAAACATTAGAAGAAAATTTCTCTCAAGAATCATAGTCCTTGTAGTCTCTAGAATTGATATGTTCTTCCACTCTATTACACCATTCTATTGTAGAGTCCTAGGTGGAAATAATTGTCTCTTGATTTTATGCATCTCATAGTATGCTTTGAACTCATTTGATGTAAATTCTCCACCTTTGTCTAATCTAAAATTATTTAATTTTAAACCTATCTCGGGTATGTGCAGGATCATGGTATGCCAAAAAGTGGTGATGTGAAAAAGAAGTCCCGATTGATATACTCGTTGAAAAACAACTATAACTTTCAAACAATATAACATTTTTGAAATCTGAAATATACATCACATTCTATGCTTCACCTAATACAATAATAATAAACAATTCTTTCAATTTGATGAAGTTTAGACTAAGTTAAGGTGGTCAAACACGAGAGTTTTAATATTCATGAAAATTTGTAGCAGAAAAATCATAATTAATTATTTACATAGAAAAAAAATACAAAAAAATATACATCACATTCCTGACATGAGTCTACTACTTTTATCTAGAATATTATTAAAAATATTATCATTTGATTTTGTTTAATGTGGTCAAACACACACCTACTTGTTATCTTTCTAGTCCTGATTGATAGACTTATTGAAAAATAGCTATAACTTTCAAAATGTATAACATTTTTGAAATCCAAAACATGTGTCACATTCTATGATTTTCCTACTACAAGAAAAATAAAATAAAAATTCAATTTGATAAAGTTTAGACTAAGTTAACGTGGTCAGACACGAGAGTTTTTGTATTTTGGAAAAGTTGTAAAAGAAAAATCATAATTGATTATTTACTTAGAAACAAATTAAAAAAAAATATGTGTCACATCCAGACATGTGTCTACTAGTTATATCTAGAATCTTGTAAAAAAAATTATCATTTGATTGTGTTTAAGGTGGTCAGACATACACCTACTCCTTATTTTTTTCCTGAAATGTTTGTAAGTTACTACATTGAAATTTGAAATTTTCAACATATAGAATAATTTTTTTTCAAAAAAAGCCTAGTATCTTAGAAACTAAATTCAATTTTCTACAGATTCTCTTCTTACATATTTTTGATTAAATATTTATAACTTGTTCAAATTTTTATGTCAACTTGCCTAAGCCTGATTTTCTAAATTTTTATTGCCACTTAAGGGCCTAGTTTGGCACACCATGATCCTGCACATACCCTCTCATTTTCAACCATTGACTCCAAATCCTCAAACTTATAAAAAACTTCAAACTTCTCCTTCAAGAAAGTCACCCATACCATCTTTGAGTAGTCATCAATTAGTAGCATAAAATATCTATCACCTTGCAAGCTTCTTATCTTGGTAGGCCACACAAGTTAGTATGAACAAGATCAAGAAAACTATTTTAATTTTCTTTCTTAGAGTGAAAAGTATCTCTTTTTTGTGTCTTACCCAATTGACCTTCTGTTCAAAAATTGTCAGTGGACGTTTCCATCCTAGGAAAATATCTAATAACAGAAGTAGAACTTATAGAAATAATATTGTCAAAATTTGCATGACACAATATCTTATGACATAACCAAATTTCATCTATTTGAGAAATAAAACAAGTCTTTTGACCACTATTCAAAAGAAATATATTACCTCAATTGTCTTGGATCCGATAGAAATCTCCCTTCCATAGTCATTCAAGATCTTGCACATGTCATCCTTGAAATGAAATCCATAGCTTGTACCCATTAGCTGACCAACACTAACAAGATTATGTTTCAAACCTTTTACATACAATATATCATCAATATTATTTTTTCCATCCAAAGTAATTGAACTTCTACCTTTGATCTTACCACTAGAGTTGCCACCCCATTTCACTTTTCCACCAGCATACTTCTCATAGCTTACAACTTTACTCTTATCACTAGTCATGCAATGAGATCATCTACTATCAATCACCCAATTATCTTCTTTGACAACTTGAGCAGCTAGAGCTTTGTCTTCAACAATATCATTACTAGCACTAAAAGGTATAGAATCTTCACTAGAGTGGTCACATGTTTCATCCATGCTACCTATGTGTGAGTGAGTGCCATGAAACAAGGGATTATAATACATTAAAGTGTGGAGCTAGAAATTTTTATCAAACATTGTGGTTGCAAATGACATGCCCATGCAGAGGCATTTTGGGATGAATGTATGTTATCTTACTGCCTGCTGTTCACAAATGAAATATGGGATCGAAGACATTTCCTATTAATTTTGTGACGGTCCAAATGCCTCATCAAGATGTCATACTATAGAATGAAATAAGTATGGAGTTGCGCAGATCACTAGAGGATTCTCACTATGTTGCAGAGCCATTCTTTTATTAGAATTTGGAGATTGTGTCTTATTAATGATGGTGGTTTCATGCTTTCCTATTTTGTTTACTAGTTGTTTCTATTGTGCACTAATGTGACATGTTTCTTATGTGAGTCCCATTGGGGGTGCAAGATTGATTGAAATAGTTGTTTCATCTAAAATGAAGGAAAGGAAAGGTTTTGCAAAGGATTTAGGGCTATTACTTGATGGAATAAAAAAGTAAACTTGATGAGAGTGAAATTTAAATATGGAAAAGGGCTTGAGAGGTTGACGTTTGAAAAGGGTAGCTTGAAAGAAAAGAACATGAATTGAAGAGAAAAGTTTCAAGCAGGTTTACCAAAAATGGATTTAAGGCAAGGGTAAGTGAGATGGTAAGGAAGACATAAAATGAGAAAAAGGGTAAACAATTTCATAAAACATATGCAAGGATTTTCTTAGACTCTACTGATAAGAAATCCCAAAGAAAATAGACTTATGCCAATTTGATAAAACATAAGGATGAAACAAAATAGGAGTTGCAAAATAGTTGAGGACCAAAATACGGTGTGTGAGATTGGAATTCATAGGGTTGTCCATTGATTTGATTGGAACTCACTAAAATCAACATAGACATGTTATAGTCCAAATACAAAGGTGGAATAATATGATTAAATAATTCACACAAATCACCCGAATATGGACATTGTTTAGAAATATTTGTTCATGGATTGAAAAGTTCATTAAAATGTATTTTTGGTGTCCCTACACATGAATCCCCTGATTAATTCCCTTGGCATTTGTCTTTGCTTCAACACGTCTCTGTAATTCATGCTGAAGTAGAATTTCACATTCGACCTTGCCCAAATCTTTGTTGGGTTATGGGATTCGACCCCCAAACCTCTAGGACCATAAAAGGGTTTGAAACCACCCAAGAGGTCACATCTACTATGAAATCCACTATCCAATCGATGTGAAGGAATGTTGGCAAAAAATGATAGTTTTAGAGTGAAATAGATCTGTAAAGTGTCAAATATCAGAATTTGTAATGTTCAAAATAGTGGAAAATTAATCGAAAGCATTTCCCAAACATGTTATGTTGTGAATCTATAGTATTAGGAAAGAGAAAGGGGGAGAGGGAGAGATTTTGTCACTCCAACATTATGTGGATACTGATGTTGACCGAATTAATGGACATTGGCATACCTATTTGGAGGTCATGCCATTGCAATACAATTAGTGGAGAGGAGCCAATACCTTCTCGTGCCCTAATTTCACTCTTTTCAAAATGCTATTTGGAAAATTAAAATTATTCTCAATTTTTTACACTAGCTTATTTGTCAAGCCCTCTATTTAAAAACAAAATTTCAAGTCCACATATTCAAATATGATACCACATCAACATGTTTTTTTGTGAAAGTGGACAAAAAATGGTCCCCAAAAAAGTAAGACCCATACATATGCACTAAATCATGTTTAATGGTGTGTTGATGCGGCACCGCATGAGTGGTTATTTTCTCAAAATTTTCTCTTTCTTTTTGGGAATATGCATTGGCAGGACATTTTTAGTGCACCACTATAGGTCTATTTTGTTCATGTATTGGCCTAAAGCATTCACCTAACATAGCACATTTTGGACCTTTCTCACGTATTGGCTCCTCTCCCATAGGTGTGATTAGTTGAACATTTATACAAATATACTATATTATATAATAATTATTAAATGAAAATACATGCTTTGTGATGCCTATATAAATACCTCTTTCTATGTTTGTATTAACATCTCCATTTATTCATTTGTAGTCACTGTTACTTTTTTTATATTCGTAATCTACCAAATATTACTGTAAGAGATAATCTTTAAGTTGTTTGTTGCATGGAATGGAAATCTTTTGGTTTAAATTTTTTAAAAATATATAAAATAAATTAAAACTAATGAAATCTCAATTCTTTCTATGGTATATTTTTTTAACATAGTATAAATATACACATAGTCGTAAGAAAAGCAAAAGGCTTTTAGAGCTAGAATAAAAAGGTTAGAAATTTGATAAGATGATTCTCTTTTATCTTGATGTTATTTATTTAATATTATAATGTCAACATTGGTTCTAAGTTTACATGGTTCACTTAATATTATCTAGAAAACTAGTCTTATTATATATAGAAGTTATATGTAAAATAATATTAATAATTGATATTAAAGAAATTTATATGAAAATATATTCTACCTTTATTTATAATTATATATGCACATTTAAAAGAAAATAAATCCTGGTTGTTTTAGTGACAATTTTCATTATCAAATAAATAATAATTATTCACAATAAAGTATAGGGATGAAATTGTTAATGATATTAGTTATGATTATCAATAAGGCTGTGTTATGTTTGAAATATGGAGAGGGAGAGATCTAGAGGGAGATATATTAATAGAAAGAGGTAGATATAGAGATGGAGACGGATATGAAGGAGAGGGATATGTAGAGAAGAAAAGGGATACATAAAGAGAGAGAGAGAGAGAGAGAGAGAGAGAGAGAGAGGCGTAGATAGAGATGGTAGAGATAAGTATATATATATATATAGATAGATAGATAGATAGATAGATAGATCTAGGGAGATATGGAAGGAGAGATAGATAGGAAGAGATAGAAAGAGATATAGATGGTGAGATAGATTGATAAAGAAATAAGGAGATATAAAGAGGATGACAGGCACAGATAGACAAAGAGACAAATACTTAATAGACCTTTCTTAACTATTCAATGTACCCATTGCACACTAAAATACAATTGTAAGTTAGTAATTAAGTCAATGATACATTCTAGGTGCTGCATAGACGGTGCAATCAAATTTAGACCCATTTGCTTCCGTCCCACTAAAAAACCAAATCATATCGAAGACTTCAACTTGTGTTGTCATCCCGATTCTTGCCTTTCTGTCCACTGTTTTTAAATAGTAGTTTAAATAAACTTAGACTCTATTCGTACGGCTGCCAGCCAAGTCAATTTAGCAGTTTAGTGGCTGACATTTTATCAGCTTTTCGGACTATACAGATCTCTCTTTACTGGTTCTCACCATTTTTTTGGGTTTCTTTCGGTGATGAGAAAGCCGAGTAAGAATTTAAACCTCCCATACAAATCTTGACTGCCAAAATGAAAGCATAAATATCTTTTACATACTGAATCAAAGCAAAGGGATGATAAGATTTTTATGTGTCGTATATTTGAAGTATGACACAAAATTGATTTAGATTCTGATGGCAGTCCAGAATTAACACGAAAGTACCAAAATGTGGAAACAGTCGTCGCAAAAGCAGAGACAATTGGTGCTGACAGGTTAAAATTAATATGAAAGGAGATGTCGACATTATGAGCAAAGTGGAAAGTTTTAAAAAATCAATTGGCTCCATTATTTTGTATAAATATAGACCAACCCTTTTTGGGGTTCTTTGTGTTCACCATGACAACATTTTGGGTGATTTGTTTGTCATTGGCTCTGTTTTCAAAGCTCAATTTTGTGGGTGCAGAGGAAACCGATTGTTCTCAAGATCAAAGTTGCAGAAACAAGAGTGAAGCTTTACACCTCAAACTTGGGGCAATTACCTCTATTTTGGTCGGCAGTGCAATAGGCGTATGCTTGCCTATATTGGGGAGAAGTATTAGTGCTTTGAAGCCAGATAAGGACATCTTTATTATCATCAAGTCTTTTGCAGCAGGAGTTATTGTGGCAACTGGTTTTGTTCATATTCTTCCTGATGCATTTGAGTCTCTGGGTAATCCCTGCTTGAAGGGAGCTGCTTGGGAAAACTTCCCTTTTGCTGGGTTTACTGCTATGATGGGTGCTGTTGGGAGTTTGATGGTGGATGCCATGGCTACTGGGTATTATCAACGTGATCATCTTAAGAAACAGCAGTCAACAATTGGTGTTGCAGATATGTCTAGCGAATGGGCTGGGAATAGTTTGGAGATTGAACATCAGAGTCATCTTCATTCCCATGGCGGCACCCATGCTTATGATTCCACTGCTGAAGGCTCTGCTTCAACATTGCTTCGCCACCGTGTTATTTCTCAGGTAAATAGAGACAGGCCCAAATCAAAACTATGCCTTTTTTATGTGGGTTATTTGGGTTTAGTCTGGTTTTGATCTCTAAAGAGAACATATATATATATATATATGTAGATCTGTTTCTAGTGACTTATAGCTGATCAATCATTTTTTTTTGTTTGCGTGGGAGGTCTCCTCACAATCTAGTTCAATGTCTAACAGTTCGTATCTTGGTTGTTAGGAAGTATAAATTAATTATCCTTCAATTTTGGGTATCTGTGCAAGCTAGGGTGAGACTACTCCCCCACGAGTGAGATCATCCACTTGCAAGCCATCTCACCTCTTAAATTGGGGAGCAGATTCGATGTTATCATTTTACCATTTGATCAATCTTCACATTATAATTTTTTTCAAACTAATAAGTTCAATGGTCTAGCGAAGGCCGAGAGCCTACATGTCAATTAGGTAGAGGTGCATTTTCTTCAAGCTTAGCAATCGAGGAAGGGATTTGTTAGAAATAAGCCACATTGAAATCAAATTGTGCACCAGCCATATAGAATCCATTGGTTCAATTTATAGAACACTCTAGCAATGAATGAAAGATCTTAGGTTTGAATTTTAACTGGTCCATGAAAAGTTCTACAGAATTGAGTTTTAATGACTACTGCAAAGATATTATGACTTGATCACTGCATTCTACCTTTATCCAGAACCAAAGCTATACTCCACTTCAATACATGAACTATAATAGTTCTACCATATTGTTTCCTTAATTTACCTCCATATCTTGCAAATTAACAGATATTTTTCGTAGAAGTGTTGAATTTTTTTGTGCATATTTTTTTCCTTTTTTTTTCTGTTTTTCTTATAGAAGATTTTTCATCCACAAAGTCATTTTAGCTATTCTACTGAAGAGTATGAATCTTCAAACTGAAACCTCTTCAATTAAGAACCAAGAATTAAGCAATATGCATTTGACCAAATTCATCTAAACATGTGATCCAGACCTCATTTTTATTTTGCCTTTAACATGACAAAGCTTTATGGGTATTGTTTTACTAACACGTCACCTTATCTCTAAATATTTCATGCATAAGCTATATTTGACTTCAATAAATAAGCTATAATAGTTCTGCCCTATTATTTCTAGAATTTATTCTCACACTTACAAATTAACAAATATTTTTCATGTTGAATTTTTTAATATTTTTTCTTCTTTTTCTTACTAAAAAGACTATTGAATCGTAGAATACTAGTCTTTAGACTGAAACCTCTTCAACTAGAAACCAAGAATCAAGAAATATTCATTCGATCAAATTCATCAAAATACGACCCAAACCCATTCTTACTTCCCCTTAAACATTACAAATCTATATGGCTATTGTTTTACGATCAGAACACATTTATCCCTAGATTTCCATCTAGTTTCTCAGATAATCAGTTTGATTTCATATTATAGCTTTATCTAATGCAAAAGTTGATTGATTTGTGGAGCAGCTGTTAGAGCTCGGAATTGTTGCCCACTCTGTGATAATTGGAATATCGTTAGGGGCATCTGAGAGTCCATGCACCATACGCCCTCTAATTATAGCTTTGACATTCCATCAGTTTTTTGAAGGAATTGGTCTTGGAGGATGCATAGTTCAGGTGATAATTTTCTTTGTTAACACCTTGGAAATATGATTGATTGGTGTTTTCAGGATAGCCTAAAATACTTATTTGATATATATGTTGATGATATTGGATAGGCGAGGTTCAAGAACAGATCGACAGCTGTCATGGCGTTCTTATTTTCTATAACTACACCGCTTGGAATTGCAGTGGGAATCGTAATTTCATCGACATATAATGAAAATGGTTCAACAGCTCTGATTGTTGAGGGAATGTTCGATTCAGCCTCTGCAGGAATTCTGATATATATGGCATTAGTGGATCTTCTTGCAGCAGATTTTCTTGGGCCACGAATGCAGAGCAAAGTGGGGCTTCAATTGTGGTCATATACTTCTCTTTTGTTAGGAATCGGTGCCGTGTCTTTGTTGGCCAAATGGGCTTAATTTGGTTAAATTCAGAACAATAATGGCATAAGCAGTAATGCTGTTTATATGTTGTTATCAGTAAAATTGGCGTGTTGAAACCAGCAATATCTGATCGATTTCTATTTACAACCAAAGGACCCAATGGCTTATTTTAATTGGTTTATGTCAGCATTTTTCAATAGCTAAAAAGATGGCGTTTTCTAAAAGAAATTCGGGTTCCATCTGACATCGGATTGAATTCTGTGTTAAAAATGTCGACATGATATGAAGTTATGAACGGTTGACCTAATTTTAGAAATTAACTAATAATAAGATATCTATATTATGATCATACATGTACATTTGTATGAGGAATAATCATGTCAAACTTCTTTGCTCTTCGCATCTACATTGATATAATGACCAAATTTCATAATTGCAAAGGACCTAGAAATGGTGATTTCACTTGAAGTTTAAACAAACCTATTATTTAGTATAGAAAAGAAACAAATTCTTATTTGTACAAATTATTTAAGTTAAATAAATATATAACTAATTTAAGTGGAATATTATTTTTGAAATTAAATATAAAATATTAAATTACTCAGTCTTAAAAATATGTTGATTTAATGTTTATATTGATAACAATTAATTGCTCAAGTATGTAAAATTAATGTTTACAACTTGATGAATGTTTTAAATTCTACATAATATTAGAGGTATTTGTAAATCGGATATAAGTCATTTGAGATCAAACTTTATCATTGCGAGAATGATCTAATATGGGAAATTGATCTATAACTTGCAAAATATATGCGAGATTGTCACCATATGTAGACCCAAAAACATATGGTTGGTGTTGTGGACTATAAAAGGACCTTTCCTTTCCTTGCTTAGGAGAATATAGACCTATCCAAGATCTTTATAGCCTTTTGCTTATGTTGGTGTGTACTATTTAAAAATATTTTTCATTATGAAATTGATTATATGACCTTTGCATGAATATTTGAAGTCAACATAGATAAGCATGTAAATGTATAAGTTATGATGCAATGCATTTCTTTTAATATATGAATTACAATTTTCTTAAAATAGCTTTTCCCTTGTAGTAATTTAATATGAATTAATTACACGTTGAATATCTTTCAATATTAAGACATCACGAGATGCCACCTAAATGTGTACCAAGTTACCTCCCCATGATTTCTAGGAAAATGTATGAGTCTAGGAATTGAACTTTGGTTCAATCCCAATCCCCTTAGGATCAAACTGTTGTGCCAAAGAATTAAGATATGATAAAAAAATATAAATAAGAATTAACCTATGATAAATAAATATAAATATAATACAAAATAAGTGCATGAATATATAAACAAACAATAAGGTGAATGTGTAGAATTATATGTAAATGGAACCATATTATGGTTGAATGTACATAAACATGTAAATAAGAGTAAATGCAAGTAATATGAATTAATAAATGAATCAAACTAAAACAATACATTGTAAATATGTCATCACACTAAACATTTTATCAAAATGAACTTGAGCTAAATGGATTTTGAGATGAATACAATTTTTTTAGGAATAGATAAATATATTGTGTATCAATTCATGTGAAAGATACTAAATCATTGAAAATAAATGACATTTCACAATACTTAAATAAATAATAGTGAAAACCTAAATAGTACAAAAATTATCTAGTCTAAAAGATATTTTAAACAAAATAATTTTCTTGTCTTGAACTTTGTAACTTGAATGCTAACAACAAAGGTTGCAAAGAGAGCAATAGATAGATATATTTTTATTTACATTCGAGCTCTATTATTCCATTTTTGTAATCAAATGATTAAGGCCTAAAATGTTAGAATCTAATTACAACACAATATATTGCATTCTTGATTGTGAATTAATAAAGATCATGTCATTATTTTGCTATGTCATTAAGTTTCTCATTGTGCAATTGTGAGGTTTCTCATTTTGATTAATAATTGGATTGCTAAGAGAATGTTGAGTCCTATTAGGTCTTGAACATCATGCTCATTTCTATCTTCTACAAAAAAAATTTATCTTTAGAGTAATATGAACCAAACATGTGACAAATTTGTCGTCTATCAAATTTTGCAAAGTGTGAGCTTTAGGAAAGTCTATCATTACAATTATAAAAAAATAATTAAGAGTTCCAAACAACATAATATTTCTCTACACATTTAAGTATTAGTAGACCCCAATTCTCCTATTTAATAAGCCATGAAATTATCCATGTGTTATTTGATTTATTTTTTTCATTTTTGTCCATGTTTTAAGGAACTCATATTTATGTTTCATGTGATTAGTACAATATATAATACAATGTTAAATATACCTATTCATAAATGCATAAGGTTAAGAAGAATAAAGAGACTCATTATAAATTTTACTATGTTGTATTTTTCTTTTGAAATAATTTTTTCATATAAACATATTGTGTATTACCTTTTATATATATTTTTCAACCATTGTTCCTTATCATATATATTTTAGACACTAAATATATTCCTCATAGCATCAATATTAATTTAATTTCATCCCATTCATTAATCTTTAAATAACTTTTTTCTTTATCCATATAATTTAATTAAATGATAACTAATTATCCATTTTCAATTAAATTTATAATTTTTGTCTCTGGCTCCATCATTGATCCATTGAATCCACCTCATTTTACAAACATCTCTTCACTCATAAGTCAAATCTATCTTCAAACGAAAAATAACTCCTTAAATTTATCTATTAGTCAAATTAAATTATTTATTATTATTATTATTATCATTTTAGATATTCAAAATAGGTCATTTCTATTTTCAAATGAGTTAAAAATTATTCCTCAAAATATGTCCTTGTTGCAAAGTTTAGTTATTTGTTAAACTAATTTAATCTAGGACATCACACAGAAACATATTATTTAAGTTTCCAATTCATATAGAGACCAACACCACAACCCGCATATATATAATGGTAATTACCCAATGCCTTCATGTGACCAAAGAATAAATATTCAAACCCACCATAGTCACTCCATAATCAAATACTTTCAAAAAATATTAGAATATCTCTTGTCCATTTCCAAACAAAAGAATTTAAAAAAGAGAGTGTTAGATTCAATTGAATTATTGATTACTCGACATTGGGGTTGGTTTGGAAATCCAAATACAATTTTGGATAGTGAAATTAATAAAATTCTCTTGGACAATCTTAATAGTTCTCAAATTCTCTGGGCATATAGTAGTCTATATAGTAGGTGTTCTCTTATGTGATCAAGGTACAAAAAACACCTAGCCAACTTGATGCAAAGTGGGTAGCAAGAAGCTTGAAAATAATGAATGATGGTGAAGGGATTGAACCCTTGTACACCCAAACTCTAGAGTGAAGTGCCCTACACCTATCACAAGTGTAGAAAGGACAAGGTTTAAGGTTATCACAATCTTGAAATCACAAGAGAAACCTAATCACTAGGTCCTACCAAGTCCAAGACACCAATAACCAAGATTGGCCACAAAGCACTATTGACTCAATTTAGGAATTATGTGTCTATGCTCTTGCATTTTACACAATTATGAACTTGTACATGATGCAACATAGATCCTATTGAAAAGATACATCCAAGAGTTAGAGTTAGTCTATTTCAATCTCATATATTTTTAAAATAATTTTACGACATAGAGAATCCATTATAACTCGCGAGACTTCAAAATTCCAAGAAATATATAAGCTATTTTTTATATTGTAATGACATTTTAAGCAATCTAGCCTTGATAAAAAAAATAAAAGGAATGTGTTTAAATTTGTAAAAATAATTATTTAATATCAACACTCTGTGATAATAGTTAGGTGAGATACAAGGTTTAGAATACTGTTGTAATACCCCAAAATTAGCATCTTGCTATCTTAACCAATTTTGTTGCATTTAGTCTTGTTCTATCAATTCTGAATCATCAAAGTCCTATTGTACTAGGAAATTCTATCTTCTGATTCACTTTACTTGACCTAGTGTCAAATGCAAAAAAACTTAAATCTCCATCAATCACATAACATATTTAATTCCTAAATATTGACTATAATTGGCTAAATAAACCCTATGATTGATTAATTTAATTATAAAGTCCTAGTACTTTAATTAAATTAAATTCACCCTCTTTAGCTAATACACATGAAAAAGGAATTAAATAAATATTTAGTTTTAAATAAATATCCTCATCTCAATAAATGAATTTAATTATTCAAATAATTGAGAAAATCCACTTATGAGGCAATATTGTATTTATTTAAATTAAATATTCTCTCCAAATCTTCTGTACAGTTCAGAAAATGAAACTTTGAGTTCGTTAAGAATTCAAAAAAGGAAATAAAATAGCTTAAGCTCTACATAGATAAAAACAAAAAATTTGACTACAGGAAACTTTCCATTCTGAACTAAATTCTCATCCAATCTCCATCGTTTGTCTGATTGAATCTTGACCGTCAATTGAAAGTGGGATTCTATAAAAGAACCCTCATTTCTCATTCAAAGATCCAACTTTTCGAGCAATGAAGTGTTGTCGCATTGTTATCAGAACTCATTTGCATTCAAGCTTTTATTTCTTAACATAATCTTCATTTCTAGATCAATATATCATGTTTAGCTTAATGATGCACTTCATTTCTTAATCTAGTTTTCTTTCATTGGTCTTAGATTAATTTTATCATTTCTAGATTAATCTTGCATACTCATTCTAGAATAATTTGCATTGTACTTTTAGTTAAATCCTCCATTCTAGTGTTAGTCTATGGTTGCAGGACTCTTGATTCTGAGAGCACTTTCAAACCCTACTTAGATAGGAGGCATTATGTTTGTACTTTTGTACATCCCTATACAGATTCTCACATGAAGATTCTCACTGTATTGCATGAAGTTGTGTTGGTTCCGGCATTTCCTCACACAAAAAAGGTGTTTTCTCACGCGGGACTGCATCCCTGATCACGTGAAATTTCACATTCGGAGACCTGAAACTTGCAGATTTGTACTTTCAACTTGTTGATTTTTGACACTTACTGTTTGTTGTGGCTTTTCTTAATTCTGCCTTTTTTTGGAGATAGCATAATACTAGATTGTAGAGCTTTAGACTTAAGGTGATTTGCTACAATCTCTATAACACTTCGATTTTGGACATTACAATGAATCTCTCACGTGTTTGGCTTGAGTGTTTCCTGCTTTGATAAATCACAATTTGATTTTGGGATCTAAAAAGAATCTAGATTCACTTTCTGCATATCTATTTCACATAGTAAATAGGCCCTATGAACACTATTTGTGGCATTCTTGAGAGAGTGGGCTTCATTCACTTGTTTTGCATGTGAAGCTCTTCTTGATGAAATAACCCCTTGTAGGTAGGGAAGGAGTTGATATTACCTCACGGTCTTACTTGGTTTTTGTCTTCAGTCTTTGGTGGTACGTTCTCGCTTGGACCCACTTAGAGAGATCAGTAGCCATTGTTGTTGACATACAAACCTTGGTGAGGTGGTTTCAATTTAGTATGTCAATGAATCTGTCTACTATGTCTGGGTGAGGTGAAGAGGCTAGAGGATTATCCTCTATTCCCTTTTGGGCACATCAAAAACTCAGATTCTTGAATCCGAACTAAGTCCCCATGTGGTCATTTTTGTGAGTCTCCTTATTAGAGAGGGTTAACCATAGTGGACATTCCCTTTATTGGGTCAACCATGTGGACGGAACCTCAAGAAGTAATAGCCATTTTCAACATGGTAGTAGTAGCTTCTATATAAATGTCCTTGTGGAAGAAATCTCCACGGGTGTAGTTTCTTGTTGGGCTGTCAGATCTCCTTAGCATCTTCGATTGATTAAATTATTGGAATGTGTCAAAACCCCGGTGCGCCTGGATTGGAATTCGTCCTCTTGAGATTGCAAAAGTTGCAGAGTTGACCATTACTACAAACCATAGTGCAACCAACTTTTTATTTTTCTAGGAATATGTGCATAATTGCAAAACATTTTGAGAACATACACAAGTATCACTCTTAGGGAATAGAATACTATGTCACATATTCTTGTTCATGCCCAAGGTTGCTTTGTCCCTTGCTCATTGTTTGAAAACATTGTTTGCTTGAAATTCTTGATTACTGTCTTATGTGCCTGATCATGATAGAAATTTGTTGATACATGTAGAAGTTGAGTTGCTGATTTGAATTGTATGAAATCTATCTAAAAACTAGATATTTTGTCAGAGAATAGCCAGCACTGTGTCTCCAAATTTGTTCATGTCTCAAAAATCATATCAAATTGTCAAACCTTGTTCTTTTTTCACGTGAGATTTTAATTTTTTGTGCATTTCCTCATATGAGACATCATACCTTCACACACAGTTTGGCATTTCTTTGCACGAGACTGCACTCCTTTGCACAAGACTGTCCCTTGATTTTCAAAGCAACGAGCTTATTCCTGTCAGTTGGTCAAATTTTTGTCTGATCTAGTTTTTGTTTATGGTCTGTCTACCTATTCTCCTATTGTCCACTACCTGAAACTACATGTCTCAGGCTGAGAACCAAGTGATTACTACTTAAACTCACTTTGTCTCTCTATTATCTATCCTTTCCTACTATGCTCTTGTACCTTGTGACACAATAGTCACATCTTGGCTATTCTAGCCTTACTCTCGATGATTTGTGCTGGGTGCATTTCACTTTTATCACTTTTTTTCTATCTCGGAGATAGATTTTTGAGCATAATCCTAAGTCCTCTCACGTTACTTAATCCTTATCTATGCCTATGATGACTCGAAGTGGCAATGTGCTCCCTCCATATTTCACCAGACGGGATAGAGATAGACCTCACAATCGAGGAAGAGGTCATTCTAATTTTTCCATACAATTTGAGTGTCATAGAGGATCTTCACGTTCTTCCTCTAAAACATCTAGAGAGGAGTCATTTCGCTCTCCTTCTCCTTTCATTTGATCTCATGTCTAGTGTACTTTTACTGTGAACTTTAGTCAAGCTAGGAATCCCTTGTTTCGAGAACACCAAGACTCTGAAGAATCATTGTTAGAGATTGATCCCTTTGAGGCATCCCACATTTCCTTACCAGAGCTTAATCCTTTTGCGACACCCAAGGTTTCCTTTCCAAATATCAATCCTTTTTCAGAACCAAAAGTTTCCTTAGTAGCGACCTCTCATCATAGTGCACCTCCTCATACTCAATCTACTCACACTGTACACTTGCACACTAGCAAGATGTCACACAAAAATCAAGATGGTGAGTACAATAGAGCTCATGATCATGATCAGGAGCAAGCTCAAGATAACCAAGAAGAATTCCATGCCCTGAGTATCTTTGAAATCCTTGGTAATGATGATGAAGAAATAACCCAGCACAATGTTGAGGCTGCCTAGTCCAGCAAAAGTCTTCACAAAATGATGGAAATTCTGATGAAAGAAGAGAAAGAGAAATACTTTCTTGAGCTAGCCAAAGAAAGGGGCCAAGTTACCCCCAGACTATAAATTTGAGACTCTTGTAGTCAAAGAAGAGGAAATAGAGGTGGCTAAAATGCAAAAAATAGTCCATGACATGCAAGCCCAGATCCAACAACTCATGAAAGCCAAGGACACACCAGCAAACTAGTTCACATTGGAGAGCATCTATCCATTCCCATTTGACAAGAGTCTAAGCAAGCCACCTTTTCTTAAAGGTGTAGAACTCCCCAAGTATGATATATATTTGGGTACCTCTGATCCTTAGGATCACTTGAGAGAGTTTGGTGCTCTATCCATGGAATTCATACACAATCAGACTTATCTCATGCATCTCTTTTCACATATTCTGGGTGGATCTACTATGGAGTGGTTCTCCAAACTTTCTACTGGTATGAAATCTTTTGACAAGATTGCTAATCTATTCCTCCAACATTATTCACATAACATTCATCATCTGGTCAATATTCGTGATCTTTGCAATTTGAAACAATGATCTGGAGAACCTTTCCTGACATTTATCCAGTGATGGAGACAACTCTATACCAAGTATTCTCACCAAATACCAGAATTTCAGAAACCAGATATCTTTCTCGACAATCTACTTCTTGATTTTGGATACTAAGTACAACTACAAGGTCCTTTGACCTTTGATGACATGATCAAGTAGGCTGTAAGAATAGAGATGTTTATGGTCAATAAAGGAGAGCTCACCCTACACAAAGATAACAAGCAAGGGTCCTCCTCAAGAAAAGATAAGGCTAAAATTATCAAAAAAAACTAGGATGTTGTGAATGATGGTGTTGTTGACAATGTGACCCCAAAGCCTCCAAAGGTTGTTTTCAATCTCACCTCAAGTATGCAAGAAGCCAAAGCCACTAAGAAGGCTATGGCAGAAACTCAACCACCTTCAAAATTTTCTAGAAACAAATCTTGGGCACCTCGACCCAAATGGGAGTTCACTCCCTAGGGGAACATCTTGACGTGGTTTACAAGACTCTCTTGCAAAACCAAATACTCACACCTCTAGATAATCTATGTCCTTATGATCCACAACCACAACCTGCTTGGTGGAATGAGTCTATATACTCTGATTGATGGAATATGGATGAAGTGACTGAGAGGGGGGGTGAATTAGTCAACCATAAAACACTTAACAATTATTTCTTTTTAGATCCCTTAGGATATCTTAATGAATATTATCTGTTTAACACTCGGTAAATAGATTGCAGTAACTTTGAAGATGCAGAAAGTATTAGCAAAATTATCTTTAGATATTCATCAGCACTTGTATATGATTAAGATAGCAATTAAGAACATAAGAGACACAAGATTTAACGTGGAAACCCAATATGGGAAAAACCACCAATGTATCTAGATACTGATTTTCACTTTTCTAAAGTGATGCCCAGTTAGAAGCCAACCTGGTAAAAGGTTACAAACACACTGTTAGGTGTGACCTTGTTAGAGGATTTCACTAGTAAATTTGGCCTCAAATTTTAACGAAGAATTGGTTAAAATTTTGACCAAAATTAGTCGAATTTACGACCAACATTGTCGTCGGTCTTTTTTTGTCAACTTTTCGACGTACTTATAATCAGTCAAAATTTTGACTAAAACATAGGTCAAAAATTCCACTGAGTCCATGCTCCAAAATTATCGTCATTTTTTTATAATGGTCGAAATTTCGACCAATTGTCGAACAAATTTCCACCTAGGATTGATCAAAATTTTGACTAGTGGCAGCAAAAATTTCCACCAAATGTTGGTCGAAATTTAGATGAAAACATCAAATGTTTGACTGAGATGCTATATGTTCGACGGATGAGATGGTCAAAATTTTGACAATTCAATTGGTGGAAATTTTGTTGTTTTGGTCAAAATTTCGATAATCCTTTGGTGGAAGTTTTTGGTGGCATTGGTCGAAATTTTGACTAATGCTATTTTTTTTTAAAAAAAAAATGTTACATACGTAAGGTGCATTTAGAGTTCTTTTCATTAACCTGTGATTCATGAGTAGTGGTTTACATGAACCCATCTCTCATGAGAATGAATGGAACAGTTAGCACTCATTGGCTCTAGGTGATGCTTACGGAGGTGAAGCACCGAGACTTCCCGGGAGGTCATCCATCCCAGTACCACTCCAGCTTGAGCACGCTTAACTACAGAGTTTCCTCCATGGTTAAACCCACTCTGCTTGCATCCTCATTTGCAAAACCTTCACCAAGTGTTATGCCTTATGAACCATTCATTAGAAAGCCCCTTAAGCTCCTCAATTAATAAGTAGGAGATATTTTCCACAGCAAGTCAAATTGTGATATTGCTATCAACATTCAACCATGTAGTTTTTTGAGTCAAACTCATTGACCCGTGATTCATGAGCAGTGGTTCACATGAACCCATCTCTCATGAGAATGAATGGAACACTTAGCACTCATTGGCTCTAGCTGATGCTCACAGATGTGAAGCACTGGGACTTCCCGAGAGGTCACCCATCCCAGTACTACTCCAACTCAAGCACACTTAACTACGGAGTTTCCTTCATGGTTAAACCCACTATGCTTGCATTCTCATTTGCAAAACCTTCACCAAGTGTTGTGCCTTAGGAACCATTGATTAGAAAGCCCCATAAGCTCATCAACTGGTTCGTAACGCACAACACTTGGTGAAGGTTTTGCAAATGAGAATGCAAGCAGAGTGGGTTTAACCACGGAGGAAACTCTGTAGTTAAGTGCGCTCGAGTTGGAGTAGTACTAGAATGGGTGACCTCTCGGGAAGTCTCGGTGCTTCACCTCTGTGAGCATCAGCCAGAGCCAATGTGTGCTAAGTGTTCCATTCATTCTCATGAGAGATGGGTTCATGTCAACCACTACTCATGAATCATGGGTCAATGAGTTTGACTCAAAAAATTACGCAGTTGAATATTGATAGCAATATCACAATTTAACTTCCTGTGGAAAATATATCCTACTTATTAATTGACGAGCTTAAGGGGCTTTCTAATGAATGGTTCATAAGGCATAACACTTGGTGAAGGTTTTGCAAATGAGGATGCAAGCAGAGTGGGTTTAACCATGGAGGAAACTCTATAGTTAAGCATGCTCGAGCTGGAGTGGTACTGGGATGGATGACCTCCTAGGAAGTCCCAGTGCTTCACCTCCATAAGCATCACCTAGAGCCAATGAGTGCTAACTGTTCCATTCATTCTCATGAGAGATCCATTTGATAAAGCTTGGTGAAATAACTTCAAACATTTTGAAGCATCTATTGGATTCTGTCACCCAAAAGGAAGATGGATTTCCCAATTCAAAAATTCCCAGCCACCATCTTTAATAAATTTATCTGGATCATCTGAAATGGTCTTCAAAACTGGCCGCTAGCTCAAGTTCATTCTGCTTTCATAATACTTTATATCCATTAAGTTTAGCCATTCTTTGATGCCATCAAGAGAAGATTGAGGAATAACATCAATGCGGAGTACATCCCGCTTGAAGTCTTTGAAAACAATAGCCATATCAAATGCCTTTTGCCCAAGTCCTACTCTCTCAAGGTTAACTATCTCAATCTCACTAATGGTTATTACTAAGAAAGGCAATTCCACCAACTCTACCAAATAGTTTACGGTAGGAACAATAAAAGCAGAGGCTTTGAAAGGAACTCCATGAAAACCTAGCTCTCTAAATGGTATATCAAACTCCAGTTCAAAATCTTTTAGATGAGGCTGCTCTCATAGCTCTGTTACTCGTTTAACAAACCCTTCAAACTCTCCATTGATTTGATTTTTCCTGTCCCTCTCTTGCTGCTCTTCCTCAATTTCATCGGGATCATACATGGACCTTCTTGCCCCTCCTAAAGTTTGGACCACGTCCATTACTTCCACATAAAACTGGACATCCTTAGTCTTCTTAGTTCCCACCATAATATGGTTATGCAAATGAAAATGAAGAAAAGTAATCATCTCCTTCTCTGCTGGCTAGAAGAATGCATGTTTAATATTTTGATACATGATATCAGCTCTCTCTTTTTCTCTCATGGTTGAATACCGAAATCCATTATAGTGGGCCTCCAGAGTTCTAGTCATCTTTCTTCCTCTTCCACCAAATGCCGGCCCGATCCACAAGTCTGCCAACCTAATTGGCTTTGTTTTTGAAAGCTAAAGTTTCTTCTAAGTCACCAGTGTAGGTCTCTCTACCTTTTCAGACTCTATCATAGCTACAGACCATCTGTGGGATTTGATCATTTGTACCACTTGGTTGATGATGCAGGGGCATCCAGCAGGGCACCTGAGCCTAGGAGTGGAATGGCATTCAGAGATGTTCAATTGCAATGTTAGACTCAATATTCAAAGCAAAATTCATAATCAAGTCTAAAGGTCATTGTAATGTAATAAGGAATAATTCAGTATGTAAGCAAGATATGGACATACAAAAAAAACCAGTGAGCTTTTTAACAAATCCCCAAAAGAAATCGATATCAAGAATGTAGCGAAAAAGATGTGAGTCGAATGGAAAAAGATGTGAGATACATGAACATCAAAGATTAATATGGCTAGAAGATAGAAGCAATGAACTTTTCATGGGTTCCAAGCACTTAAAAAATGTGGAGTTCAGTCAGCCTGTAGTAGCAAGCTAAAAAAATTCTTTCAAGTCATTGATTCAGTTTGCCATGTTTATTGACCTCAAATTTGGTCTTTTCATTAACCTGTGATTCATGAGTAGTGGTTTACATGAACCCATCTCTCATGAGAATGAATGGAACAGTTAGCACTCATTGGATCTAGGTGATGCTTACGGAGGTGAAGTACCGAGACTTCCCGGGAGGTCATCCATCCCAGTACCACTCCAGCTTGAGCACGCTTAACTACAGAGTTTCCTCCATGGTTAAACCCACTCTGCTTGCATCCTCATTTGCAAAACCTTCACCAAGTGTTATGCCTTATGAACCATTCATTAGAAAGCCCCTTAAGCTCATCAATTAATAAGTAGGAGATATTTTCCACAGCAAGTCAAATTGTGATATTGCTATCAACATTCAACTATGTAGTTTTTTGAGTCAAACTCATTGACCCGTGATTCATGAGTAGTGGTTCACATGAACCCATCTCTCATGAGAATGAATGGAACACTTAGTACTCATTGTTTCTAGCTGATGCTCACAAAGGTGAAGCACCGGGACTTCCCGAGAGGTCACCCATCCCAGTACTACTCCAACTCGAGCGCACTTAACTATGGAGTTTCCTCCATGGTTAAACCCACTCTGCTTGCATTCTCATTTGCAAAAGCTTCACCAAGTGTTGTGCCTTATGAACCATCGATTAGAAAGCCCCTTAAGCTCATCAATTGGGTTGTAAGGTGCAACACTTGGTGAAGGTTTTGAAAATGAGAATGCAAGCAGAGTGGGTTTAAAAGGGGAGGAAACTCCGTAGTTAAGTGTGCTCGAGTTGGAGTAGTACTGGAATGGGTGACCTCTCGGGAAGTCCTGGTGCTTCACCTCTATGAGCATCAGCTAGAGCCAATGAGTGCTAAGTGTTCCATTCATTCTCATGAGAGATGGGTTCATGTGAACCAGAGTATCAAAACCTGCGGTGAGTCAGGCGAGTTATCCTGACTCGCGGGTCGAGCCATGGCTCCCGGGTTTGTGTGACCCGATCGAGTCATGGGCTGAGTTATGGGGCATGACCAGCGTGACTCACTGAGTCAGTGGGTCATGGCCATAACTCACGGGTCCATGCCTCATGACCCACGCCGTGGTAGGCCCCAGCCATAGACTTGTCAACAATAGTGATATACATGTTGTTGAAGGATGAGAAAAATTGTGACAATCACTTAGAACAAGACAATAATCTGCTATTTCAAGAAGGAATACTGTGCCAATGATGCAGTCATAATAACAATGATATGAACAATAATCCATGAATGAGAGTAGCAAGCAAAAGGATGTAGAAGACAGTATGCTGGAGGATAGTGGCTTTCATTTTTATGACAGTGATCAGAAATGGAGAAATGCAGAAGAATATTGGTGAAAATCATGACTGTTATGAGAGGACATGATAATTAACAAATAGTCACATCAATGTCTAAGGACATTGATCATCTTCATGAATCTCTAATGACAGTAGGCTTCATGAATTTCTGATGACAGTAGTCTTCAGTGAGTGTTCAAGGATAGTGTTCAAAGAAAGAAGATAGCAAATAGAAGAATGAATCCTAAAGCAGTCATTAGTCATGAAAAGTCACTGATAAAATATGATTAAAAGTAGTGTTTTGCAATGTGATAGCAGTGAAAAGAAAATTGATTAGAGCAGTGATGTATAGCAATGATTACATGATGAAACAATGACATATACTGTTAGAAACAGTGACATTCATTGTTAGAGCAGTCACAATAAGGATCAGAATGGTAAGTAAATGATAGGTCATGAAGAGCAGTCCAAGGAATTTCAAAAAAGTTAGCCAATGAATAAATAAGAAGAATCATAAAGAAATGAGAACAGTTGATGATGTATCACAAGAATATCAGTTAGAATAGCCATGATTCATCAATGAGCATTCATGAGTTGTTAAAGGGAATAGTAGGACAAACGCCTTGGGACAATGAAGATTGAAATGCTAAGAATCAATTATCCACAAGATTCAAATTGGAGAGATGGAATGAAGATAGTGAATGTAATGGAAAAAATAGTGATCAAATTGCCTTGGTTATTGATTGAATCTACACATTTGAATATCTATATATATTGAACTAGCAAATAAGAAAAGACGTGACTGTTCACATTAGAAATGACATGTTAGTTCATAATGAAGTGATGTGACTATTCATAACAATTACCATTCATTCCCTTCATTATCGATTATAATTTGTTCTCTTAACCATATCCTTTAGATGTTATTTGACCTTTAGATGTGATGTGATGTGTTTTTAAGCTTTATTCAATAATGGGTGCCTAAAACAAGTTTTAAATTTTAAGAAATATCTTTCTTTTTTTTTTGCCGAGTCATAGCCGAGTCGTTGCTGAGTCATCGGCGAGTCACGGGTCAAGTCGGCCTTGCCGAGTCCAAGTTTTGATTCTTTGGTGTGAACCACTACTCATGAATCACGGGTCAATGAGTTTGACTCAAAAAACTACACAGTTGAATCTTGATAGCAATATCACAATTTGACATGATGTGGAAAATATCTCCTACTTATTAATTGACGAGCTTAAGGGTATTTCTAATGAATGGTTCATAAGGCATAACACTTGGTGAAGGTTTTGCAAATGAGGATGCAAGCAGAGTGGGTTTAACCATGGAGGAAACTTTGTAGTTAAGCGTGCTCAAGCTGGAGTGGTACTGGGATGGATGACCTCCTGGGAAGTCCCGATCCTTCACCTCCATAAGCATCACCTAGAGCCAATGAGTGGTAACTGTTCCATTCATTCTCATGAGAGATGGGTTCATGTAAACCACTACTCATGAATCACAGGTTAATGAAAAGAACTCTGAATTTCTAAATTGGGAAATCCATCTTCCATTTGGGTGACAGAATCCAATAGATGCTTCAAAATGTTTGAAGTTCTTTCACCAAGCTTTATCAAATGGATCTCTCATGAGAATGAATGGAAAAGTTAGCACTCATTGGCTCTAGGTGATGCTTATGGAGGTGAAGCACTGAGACTTCCTGGGAGGTCATCCATCCTAGTACCACTCCATCTCGAGCACACTTAACTACGGAGTTTCCTCCATGGTTAAACCCACTCTGCTTGCATCCTCATTTGCAAAACCTTCACCAAGTGTTATGCCTTATGAACCATTCATTAGAAATCCCCTTAAGCTCATCAATTAATAAGTAGGAGATATTTTCCACAGCAAGTCAAATTGTGATATTGCTATCAAGATTCAATTGTGTAGTTTTTTGAGTCAAAATCATTGACCTATGATTCATGAGTAGTGGTTCACACGAACCCATCTCTCATGAGAATGAATGGAACACTTAGCACTCATTGGCTCTAGCTGATTCTCACAAAGGTGAAGCACCGGGACTTCCCCAAAGGCCACCCATCCTAGTACTACTCCAACTCGAGTGCACTTAACTACAAAGTTTCCTCCGTGGTTAAACCCACTCTGCTTACATTCTCATTTGCAAAACCTTCACCAAGTGTTGTGCCTTATGAACCATCGATTAGAAAGCCCCTTAAGCTCATCAACTGGTTCGTAAGGCACAACACTTGGTGAAGGTTTTGCAAATGAGGATGCAAGCAGAGTGGGTTTAACCAGGGAGGAAACTCCATAGTTAAGTGCGCTCGAGTTGGAGTAGTACTGGGATGGGTGACCTCTTGGGAAGTCCCGGTGCTTCACCTCTATGAGCATCAGCTAGAGCCAATGAGTGCTAAGTGTTCCATTCATTCTCATGAGAGATGGGTTTGTGTGAACCACTACTCATGAATCACGGGTCAATGAGTTTGACTCAAAAAACTACACAGTTGAATCTTGATAGCAATATCACAATTTGACTTGCTATGGAAAATATCTCCTACTTATTAATTGATGAGCTTAAGGGGCTTTCTAATGAATGGTTCATAAGGCATAACACTTGGTGAAGGTTTTGCAAATGAGGATGCAAGCAGAGTGGCTTTAACCATGGAGGAAACTCTGTAGTTAAGCATGCTTGAGATGGAGTGGTACTGGGATGGATGACCTCCTAGGAAGTCCCGGTGCTTCACCTCTGTAAGCATCGCCTAGAGACAATGAGTGCTAACTGTTCCATTCATTCTCATGAGAGATGGGTTCATGTAAACCACTACTCATGAATCACAGGTTAATGAAAAGAACTATGAATTTCTGAATTGGGAAATCCATCTTCCTTTTGGGTGACAGAATCCAATAGATGCTTCAAAATGTTTGAAGTTCTTTCACCAAGCTTTATCAAATGGATCTCTCATGAGAATGAATGGAATAGTTAGCACTCATTGGCTCTAGGTGATGCTTACAGAGGTGAAGCACCGAGACTTCCTGGGAGGTCATCCATCCCAGTACCACTCCAGCTCGAGCACACTTAACTACAGAGTTTCCTCCATGGTTAAACCCACTCTACTTGCATCCTCATTTGCAAAACCTTCACCAAGTGTTATGCCTTATGAACCATTCATTAGAAAGCCCCTTAAGCTCCTCAATTAATAAGTAGGAGATATTTTCCACCACAAGTCAAATTGTGATATTGCTATCAAGATTCAACTGTGTAGTTTTTTGAGTCAAACTCATTGACCCGTGATTCATGAGTAGTGGTTCACACGAACCCATCTCTCATCAGAATGAATGGAACACTTAGCACTCATTGGTTCTAGCTGATGCTCACAAAGGTTAAGCACCGGGACTTCCCAAGAGGTCACCCATCCCAGTACTACTCCAACTTGAGTGCACTTAACTATGGAGTTTCCTCCATGGTTAAACCCACTCTGCTTGCATTCTCATTTGCAAAACCTTCACCAAGTGTTGTGCCTTATGAACCATCGATTAGAAAGCCCTTTAAGCTCATCAATTGGTTCGTAAGGTGCAACACTTGGTGAAGGTTTTGCAAATGAGAATGTAAGTAGAGTGGGTTCAACCAGGGAGGAAACTCCATAGTTAAGTGCGCTCAAGTTGGAGTTGTACTAGAATGGGTGACCTCTCGGGAAGTCCCGGTGCTTCACCTTTGTGAGCATCAGCTAGAGCCAATGAGTGCTAAGTGTTCCATTCATTCTCATGAGAGATTGGTTCATGTGAACCACTACTCATGAATCATGGGTCAATGAGTTTGACTAAAAAAACTACACAGTTGAATCTTGATAGCAATATCACAATTTGACTTGCAGTGGAAAATATCTCCTACTTATTAATTGACGAGCTTAAGGGGCTTTCTAATGAATGGTTCATAAGGCATAACACTTGGTGAAGGTTTTGCAAATGAGGATGCAAGCAGAGTGGATTTAACCATGGAGAAACTCCGTAGTTAAGCGTGCTTGAGCTAGAGTGGTACTGGGATGGATGACCTCCCAGGAAGTCCCGGTGCTTCGCCTTCATAAGAATCACCTAGAGCCAATGAGTGCTAACTGTTCCATTCATTCTCATGAGAGATCCATTTGATAAAGCTTGGTGAAAGAACTTCAAACATTTTGAAGTATCTATTGGATTCTGTCACCCAAATGGAAGATGGATTTCCCAATTCAGAAATTCCCAGCCACCATCTTCAATAAATTTATCTGGATCATCTGTAATGGTCTTCAAAATTGGCCACTAGTTCAAGTTCTTTCTGCTTTCATAATACTTTATATCCATTGAGTTTAGCCATTCTTTGATGCCATCAAGAGAAGATTGAGGAATAACATCAATGCAGAGTACATCCCACTTGAAGTCTTTGAAAACAATAGCCATATCAAATGCCTTTTGCCCAAGTCCTACTCTCTCAAGGTTAACTATCTCAATCTCACTAATGGTTATTACTAAGAAAAGCAATTCCACCAACTCTACCAAATAGTTTACGGTAGGAACAATAAAAGCAGAGGCTTTGAAAGGAACTCCATGAAAACCTAGCTCTCTAAATGGTATATCAAACTCCAGTTCAAAATCTTTTAGATGAGGCTGCTCCCATAGCTCTGTTACTCATTTAACAAACCCTTCAAACTCTCCGTTGATTTTATTTTTCATGTGCCTCTCTTGCTGCTCTTCCTCAATTTCATCGGGATCATACATGGACCTTCTTGCCCCTCCTAAATTTTGGACCATGTCCATTACTTCCACATAAAACTGGACATCCTTAGTCTTCTTAGTTCCCACCATAATATGGTTATGCAAATGAAAATGAAGCAAAGTAATCATCTCCTTCTCTACTAGCTGGAAGAATGCGTGTTTAATAGTTTGATACATGATATTAGCTCTCTCTTCTACTCTCATGGTTGAATACAAAAATCCATTATAGTGGGCCTCCAGAGTTCTAGTCATCTTTCTTCCTCTTCCACCAAATGTCAGCCTGATCCACAAGTCTGCCAACCTAATTGGCTTTGTTTTTGAAAGCTGAAGTTTCTTCTGAGTCACCAGTGTAGGTCTCTGTACCTTTTTAGACTCTGTCATAGCTACAAACCATCTGTGGGATTTGTTCATTTGTACCACTTGGTTGATGATGTAGGGGCATCCAGCAGGGCACCTGAGCCCAGGAGTGGAATGGCATTTAGAGATGTTCAATTGCAATGTTAGACTCAATATTCAAAGCAAAATTCATAATCAAGTCTAAAGGTCATTGTAATGTAATAAGGAATAATGCTATAAAAGCAATGTAATAAGAGAAAATCCCATGTAATGAGTCAAAATGTCATGTAATTGTCATATAGGGTTAAGATCTAAGTGGTTTTAGGTTTATAGGCATTAAATGGGTCCTTGACAAAGAATAGTCTCAATGACAAAGATAGAGGATCAATCTTCAAAAAAGGAGCATTGATTAAGGATACATTACCTTGAGACTGAGATCTTCAAAAGGTTGCAGTCAAATGGAAGATTACAGTCTCAAAGGAATATAGGAGAAATGTTTGGAGACAAAACAGTGACAGAGGCTTTACTCAAAAAATGCATCCAAGAAGGTGAGTACCTGGAAGATGGTTTGCTTCAAGGAAGTTAGAATTCTATTTCCTCAGTTTGATTGTTATAGTAGAGGATATAGAGCAGTTGTTACAGGGTTCTTTGCTCTTGAGTAATTTGAACCTCAAAGGTAGAGCTCTTCTCATCTCTTTAACATTACAAGTGGCTGTTTAAAGAAGATTTCTAGGTTTGGATGGTCCATAGTAAAATTTCCAAAAGAGTGTATCGAGTCTTCCCACATAACGTTTTAAGCTTGATGGGCACATAGGCAAAAAAAAGTTTCTAATTAGATTTTAACAAAATTTTAGCCCTTACATTATATTCATATTATTTAACATCTTCATAATCACCACTGTAGCTTGCAAGGTGATTCATCAAATTAAAAACAAAGCCTCCATGGCTTCTTACAACCTTTGAGTATTGTAAACTATAAGTAATATTTAGTAGAGAAATATACAGAGGTAAGTGAGGACATTCTTCATTATAAGAATGAAATGATAGACAAGGGTAACTCTCAGGTTTAGTCTTTAACCATGAAAACTGTAATTGTAGAGACCAGCCTGGTTATTACCATTGACATTCAATTATCTATTGAGCTTACGAGCTTGGAGAAGAGAACTACAAACTGCAACACCCTCACAAACTATAAGAAATAGCCAATTTGGTCACAGAATTTCAGTGAACTTTTTCTTTTGAAGATTCTCCATGAGATCTGACCCAGGGTTGCTCAATGCAAGCTAAAGATCATGTATACTCCTTGTTAGTATAATTCACATTGTTTACAATACAAAATAGATTTTTGTTAAATCTTGTTATAACATAAAGATAGTCACACTTATTTAAAACTTGTAAGCTTGGTGAGCACTTGGATTTTTATTGATTTATATGTAGGTTCTAGGCTAGTAATGAAACAGTACGTAATTTAAAAAGGTCAAAGTTTAGAGTTTACTGTTTAAACCAAAATTCTATGAATTGCTGATATAGTTGACATGTTTTATACAGAGTACATACTGTTGAACACGTTTAAACAACACATTCTAAGCTTTCATTTCTTTGGTTGATTTATTAGGAATGCTTTTACTTAATTCAATAAGACCCACTTATTAAATTTATTAGGAATGCTATTACTTAATTCAATAATACCCACTTATTAAATGATTTTAGATGAATGACATAAACAAATCAAAACTTAAAATAAATTGTTTAAACCAAAATAATATTTTGTTCAAACCAAAATTATGATAATAGTTACTTGAAGGCCTTTCAGTTCAATTATTCTCTTGGGCTCTTTGAGCATTTTGATTCCACTGGTGTCAACAGTGGTTATAGCTGCATAAGCAAAAAAAGAGAATGAAAAGCAGCACCAAAGTACAATACAAACCAAACCTACTGGAGTTTGACCATATACAGCTATATATCTAAATCCCAGAATAAAGGAAACAGGAATGGTTGTATATGATAAAATTAGGGTGCATTTATTCCATTTTATTCTACTCCATAGTTTTGTTACTAGAAAACCAATTACAAGTGAAGGGAAATCCTTTTACAAAAAAGAAATGATGCATCAAATATGTAAGCTTTCAAAACTTATGGCCCATATCTATAATAACATACTACAAAGTGTCTTCCTTCAGCTTGGCAAGATGCTCCTCTTCATCCATTATCCATCTCATTATCCTGTGTACATTGTAAACTTTATTAAGGTCCCCAATAAACAATCCATGTAATGAAGACTGTGGATTAGAGATGTGTCAAAGCAGAAGAGCTCAGAAGAGAAGGGTTATGGTGAATGGGTGCTCATGACATTACTATTGCTTGGATTACTCAAAACATCAAATAACAAATAATATATAAAGTTATAAACTGTTAAGGGGAGGGAGAACAGTAGTCATATGGAATATCTTCTTCAATATCAAATACCATCATGCAATTCATTAAAATATTATGCTTAACATAATATATTCTAAAAATGACATTTTTGAAATTCTACCAAAACTTAATCTAAAAATGACTACTATTCAAAAGATGAGTTATTCAAAAGATGGGTTATTTGAAAGATGGGTTATAAATAATTGAATCAAGCATGACTACATTCAGGAAGCTGCATGACTGAATTCAGGAAGCTGCATGACTGAATTCAGGAAGCTGACCCTACACATAGGACATTCATTATGTCTATTGAAAAATAAGCTTTTAAAATAAACATAGACAAATCACCTTTCTCTTAAGTAGCTTGAATTGGAAAAATAGATTCAAGCTACAATGCTTTGAATTCAATAAAAACTTAGAATTAAATAGTATTTTGTAGCTTAGCAATTTAGGAGTGCTGGAGTGATTACCAGTTGTGATGTAGCAAGATGTGCATGAACCTTCAATGTTCATCGTGTCAATGGCAATCATCTCTTTATTGCCATCAATATTGTAGTTCTTGAACAGTGCAAAAGTTCTGCCAACTGCTATTCCTTCCTGTACAGGAATAATTCAAATCAACTAGAGGTAATAAATTACTAGCCAATGAACATAATTATAAATCTTTGATGAGCTGATCTTTTAAACTTTTTTCTTGCAAATTCCACCTTTTAAGGAAAAACACAAAATTGTTAGATATAACCACTAAAAGAAAAGACCGGAATGAAAGGAAAAATACTGTACCAATTAATGATATGAAAAAAAAATAGTGGGATAAACTTAGTTCACTTATGATGTTCCACCTTTTACGTATGGTGGGCCCGAATATATGCAATGTTAGGTCATAAAGTTTCTTATAAAACATATCATTTCCTGCAAAAAATGTCATGGGATAATCAATCCAAAACTTGTTATGAATAGGTAAATGCATATTACAATATAAAAAATAATTATTTAAAGTACCTGGAATCTGAGGACATTTTATAGGCATTGATTCATTATTGTCAATCAATAATGACATCTGCGTCACACCCGTGCTAGTAACACGGGTAGATCCAAGAAATAGTGGTGAATTATCACCAATACATGCAGATTGATCAATATCTGGTGTACCAAGCGGTGCCACCAGGGTATCTCCTGCTCCAAAAAAATAATCCACTATGTGATGCACCCAAGATTAAAGTACACTAGATACTGATCAATCTGCATGCATTGGTGATACCCACTTGATGTCGCCTTTGGTCTCATCATCATAAGAACATGACCCCCCATTAGCAAAGAAATATTGCATGCATTTGTCAAATTTTTTTCTAATCTTTTGCCACATCAACCTGCACTGAGTGGTCAACAACAAGATCCATAGGTACCTGCAATCATAAAGTTGATAAATACCAATAGTTGGCGTAAAGAAGAAAAATACCATAAACAATAGCATTTCAAAAATGACTAAGAAATATATATCTGATCTAGAATTTAAAGTAATAAAGACAGAAAGAGTAGAGATAAAGCAATCGTGATTAAATAGTAATCTTCAAAAACCTATGTTGTTAATCTTTCCATCATACAATGTATTAGGATTTATTGAAGAATATAAACACACAAAAAAATTGACAAGAAAATAATGTAGCACATAGACTTAGAGTCCCTAAATCTTCAACAAAATATGGAATGCAAAGCCAACACAATGAATTTCCATTTCTCAAGCATAAGAAATTCAAGCTTATTTCTCATGGAACAGCACAAGACAGAAACAAAGATGTATAGGAAAACACAGTGTGGTATCGATGTACTAATCTACCCCATAGGCACAAAAGAGACATACTAAAATACACCCATAGTTCAATTATTAAGTGTTATTTTTATCTTTTCAAATATTTGAAAAATGTATGGCTATCAAATACAAAGCTTTGTGCTCAATAAATAAAAGGTAAGGTTTTGAACATGTAGATCCACTTGTTATCTAAGGTTTGAATACATCGTAAACTCAAGCGAATTAAACTGGAACTCCTGGAGGGGAATTGGATTTCTATTTCAGCACAAAATAGAAACATGATGAGAAATGATGAAAATGTTTTATTTTTCACTAAGCATAAGATATAGAAACTAAAGAAAAAGTGCCACCATTTTATACTAAAATGAACTAAAACAGTCTTTCAAAATATGAAGGCAACAACAATACTTACGGATAGGGACCATAAATCTTTACTTGATGAATATGGGTATCCCGTCCATTTTGATGATTAGACAATACAGCAAGTTGCAACATAAATGTTTGCACAAATACATCCTTGAAATGAATTAACAAAGGAAAATCTGTAAGTCTAAGAAGAATGGAAAATGTTTAATTAAACAAGATCACCATCATGAAAATCTGTAAGTCTAAGAAAAATGGAAAATGTTTAATTAAACTAGAGATGTTACCAATCTCTCTTGGAATCTGACCAATGAAAATAGAGTCATACAAGCTTAAATGCCTTAAATTGTTGAGCTTGTGAAAGTGTGATGGGATGGCAAGAGGAGGGAAGAAGGCATTGTGACTGAGGTCCAAGTGCTCTAGATAGTGTAGTTGGAATAGTCTCCCATGAAGTTGCCTCCACGTCATGAATGGATAGATCATCTGATCTTGTGCGGTACCTCTTGTCTTGGCTCTAGCAATGGCTGTGCTGGTTTCAAAAATTCTAATTTAGAAATGTATAATTCTATTAAAATAAAAGCATTAAAAATTTGACTATTTCCAAGAAAACATAGATTGAAATGAATGTTGAAAACCATACCAGAAATATGAAGTATGTTTCTACCGTACTTCTTTGCCGTATGAGGTGAGTTTAAAACTCATATCAAGCTGAAGAATCTCAAGCATAGAGTAACAAAAAGGAATGATAATAAGACACCTGAATGTGAATCTAGATCACAAAATCCTCCATATGCACCACTACTAACACGTACACGATCCCACAACCATGTATTTCTTTGTATCATAATGATCTAATGTAGGAGAATAGAGAAGCTTGGTGAAGGAGCAGTGTTGGATGATAATTTGTTGATGGAGGTTAAGCCTGAATAGACACCAGTCATGTTGAAAGTTGGTTGCTTCATGATTGAAGAGGTTTGGTGATGGATTACCTATAAGGGGGTCTATAGTGAGGTGTTTACATAGTTAGTTTGGCCTGGAGTTGATGGGAGGGGTCCTTTTGATCAAACCCTCATGGTATGTCCCTAAAAGCAAGGGTTTGGTGACAAACGAGTTAAGTGAAGGGTGGAGACTTGGTGAGTTGGAAATGTGTCATTTCTCAACCTCTAGAATGACTGTTTCAGCCTTTTGAGTCTTGGGAGCAAGTGGAGTTAGGGGTTGCTATGTAAAAGTGGAGAATTAGGCCTGGTGAGGATAGGCTAGGGGTATTGGATCTTGGGTATGGTCCAAAGGAGTATAGGTTGAATCTTTCAGAGGATTTAAAGAGCCCAAATGGGTATTTAGATAATATTTGAGTTTACTTAGTTGTTTGGGGAAAGTAAGAGGAAAAGTCAATTTAATGACTGGTGAGGGCTACAAGCTTCAAGGACTGATTGTGTGTGTTGGATAGAAGATGGGTTGTCCAAATCAAATGGGTTGTGGGAATATGGTGGATAGGTCATAAAAAGATGTTTTGTGAATTTAAAATGAAGGTTGGATTCTTGTGTGAAGGTTTGGTGTTTGAGAGAAACTAGGTACACTTGGGAGTCAAGGCATTGAGGGATATTGAGGTAAAGAAGCAATTGCAAAGTGGAGTGGATTTGTTGTCTGAGGTAATCAATATGGATGCCACACACCAGTTCTACATCAGGTTGCAAGCAAAGTGGGCTTAACATTGGAGGAACCTTTGTAGTAAAGAGCACTTGAACTAGAATAATATTGGGATGAGTGACCTGCTGGGAAGTAGCGTTGTCTAAAATGAATCAAGGCAGTGAACCTATTGCAGAGGAGTGTTTGGTTGATATCCTAAAGTCAAGAACTTCTTATTTATCCTCAAGTTGAACTCTAGTTCCTTGAGTGGATTCCAAGACGTTGTTGAATCCTTGAGTTGAACAGGGTTCCTTAAGGGGATATTAGAAGGCTCTGCATCAAAAACTCTAAGCTTGTCTTTAAAATTTGAGCTTCACTTGGTTTCGAGAATAGTTTAATATTCTCTACTAAAAAAGGCCAACGACGTGAATGTGGAAGCTCATTTGGCCCCTCCCCCCCCCCCTTAACATCACTCTAAATTCCCCATTAACATTTAATAACATTCATTCATTCATTCATTCATCCGGCATTTTTGAAATACAACATTCAATCATTATAATCACATGATAACATTCATTAACACATAAAATTCATTAACACACAACATTCATAAATAATTCATTAACACATAATTCATTAACACACAACATTCATGAATAATTCATTAACACATATTAACACACATCATTCATCAACATTAGTAGTACAAAATTACATCCATTCAGACAAAGTTCTTTCATTAGCAATAAATGTTAATTACAATCATTTCTTTTTGGGTTTCTTGCTATTTTTTTTAATCATATAATTTCTAAGAGGAAGATCAATGTCCTCATCATTCCCCTCCTCTATTGAGTCTAACCCCAATGTGTGTCTCCTCCTCATCTGTTTAGGAATAGGAGGCCGCTGCGCTGAAGGGGGGTCTGCTGCAATAACTACTTCATGAGTTAAATTCACACTTTTATATTATTGAATTACAAGTATTTATGTAAGTAAAAGAACTATAAATCAAAAAATTAATTTAAAAGAACAAAACATAGATTTTCTTTACCTGAATGTGCACATGATCTACATGGTGATCAGTCTGAACATCCTCCAGCACTCGTTCAGCATGACCTGATTCTGTATCCTCTAAAATATACACAAAAATGTTACACCAAGTTCAATTTAAGATGTTAAATTATATTAATAATTACATAATTAGTTTTAAATAGCAAATGAGCACCTCCTTGAACAATATGATCCACATCAGTGGCTTCATGATGCGGTGCTATAGGCTGCATTGCAATGTAATGGACATTATTATCAAATTGATTGTTGCTCAAGTATTCAATTTCTAATATATTTTTTGGCATGTTTACCTATGCACATGATGCAAGAGACTCTTCAGTTAGGCCAGTGGAAGCTTGCCGTAGGCGTTCAACCACACCTTGATAGCCTTCCTTGAAGGCAATTTTTTTGTGTTCTTCCGTGGCCTCTAAATTAAAATCAGAGCCCTGCATTTTTTGATTAAACAAAATTATTTGCATTTTATAAATAATTTTTCTTTGCAATTCATTTACTGCTACTTACAATGCGAGCTTTAATTTTTGAATATCCACCAGCGCCAAGTCTATGTTGCCCAATCTTTTCTAGCCTAGCCTTTGTTGCCTTTGAAGTGTCCTGCAACCTATGAAAAGTTTGAAAAAATGGTTATAAAAACATGTATATGGAATAACAAATGAAACTTTGAAATGCTGAACACATTGCCTTCAATGGTGAAAATGTCTAAAACATCATACCAAGATATTATATTGAAAAATGATGATTGCATTCAAAATTTAATTATCATCTCAAAAGTCCATGCCAAACACCTTATCACTAGTAGTTAATACTATTGCATACCTTCTCACATTTGTTGGCGAAACTCCTTTTTGAGCGTTCGCTTTCTCCTTTGCATCTAAAATAAATTCACTCCAATCCCTCGCTGAAATAAAGGGAGGATGCTCGTACTTTGGGTTCTGGACGAGACTCTTTCTATATTGGTCCCTCATAGTCTTAAGATGTTTGCAAGCTCTTTCCAAAATTTTCTTCTCATCAAAAATATTATTGCCAAACTCATGTTGTAAATCTTTGATGAGCTGATCTTTTAAACTTTTTTCTTGCAAATTCCACCTTCTAAGGAAAAACACAAAATTGTTAGATATAGCCACTAAAAGAAAAGACCGAAATGAAAGGAAAAATACTGTACCAATTAATGATATGAAAAAAAAATAGTGGGATAAACTTAGTTCACTTATGATGTTCCACCTTTTACGTATGGTGGGCCCGAATATATGCAATGTTAGGTCATAAATTTTCTTATAAAACATATCATTTCCTGCAAAAAATGTCATGGGATAATCAATCCAAAACTTGTTATGAATAGGTAAATGCATATTACAATATAAAAAATAATTATTTAAAGTACCTGGAATCTGAGGACATTTTATAGGCATTGATTCATTATTGTCAATCAATAATGATGTCTGCGTCGCACCCGTGCTAGTAACATGGGTAGATCCAGGAAATGGTGGTGAATTTTCACCAATACATGCAAATTGATCGGTACCAGGTGTACCAAGTGGTGCCACCGGGGTATCTCCTACTCCAAAAAAAAATCCACTATGTGATGCACCCAAGATTAAAGTACAAATTATGAAATCATAATTAGCACAAAACCAAATACAGTAAACTAATGATTTACCAGATGCCATAGCCCTTGAAGGTGTTGATGTTTGCATGGCCCTTGTGGCCAACATTGCACTCAACAATCTTCTATGGGCAACTTGGCTAGTATGAGTCTCCTGCAATTGAGGACCTGAACAATACATTGTTAGCAAAGACATTTTCAAATAATAAAAGTAAGAGTTAACTTGAGAAGTTTTTGAATGTTCCAAAGAAAAAATTCCTTGTAACTTGTCAACTAAAGGATTATTTTACCTGAGGCAGCCAGAGGTCTACTAGTACCGGCCTCATCCACACATTGTCCTTGACCAGTTACTAGAGATTCCATAAAATCTTACAACAAGAACACATATTACATATATTTTACTTCACAACATAAAAGAGTATAAAATATTAACCTTTATTGAAATTTTGTTATAACTAAAGATTCATTACTGCTTACTTGATACCCATGTCTGATGCTTTCAATTCAGTTAGCCTCCTGAGCATCTCCTCACTTGGATTTCTTTCATACAAAATGTTAATTATATCTTTATTGATTTGTTTCATTTTTTTCTTTACCATGATTATAACATTAGGCGAATCTACAAAAATATCATCATCATCAGGGGTAGCTATTGCCTCTACTATCGAGGGTGCTTTTCCCTTATCCTGAACATCAAATTGTGATAGGAATATCAGTAAAACTATCATAAAAACTTCAAAACCATAAATAAAATAACGTAATAATATAGCATTTTTCAACTATCTAATTTGTACAATTTTAATAAGGTTTACCTTTGCTGAAGAACAAGTGGGAGGAGCATCCTCATGGCCTCTATCATGTGCGGGATCCATATCATCCTGTGACAAAGATTAAATATAAAAATTTTAGCAAACTAAAAGCAATAGACTTAGCAAAAAAAAACTTATTAATAAAATAGTATATAGTACTTACCACCCTCATGATAGTAACTTTGTTTGTATCTATGTGATTTAAATGATAATCTATTAGCAGTTCTTCCCATGCACTTATTGATTTTATTGCACATACAAAAACTTGATTCCCCTCGCGTGCCTCAAATATGCAATTGGGTTGCTTATTAGTTGATGAAGGTCACGTACTATTTATAAAACCCGCAATATTACCTGTTGCTTTTGGTCTCCCATCAATGTACATTGCAAATCTTTTACTTTGATCATTTTCTTTCCTTTGTATATAATTAGCTAATAGTGAATACCTACGCATACTTTTTTTATATTGAACAATCCACATCCAATCATTGTAATTGTAACATGGACTGACATACTCGAACAATTCAACAACTCTATTGTAATATACCTTTATCCCATCCATGGAAAATAGGCCCAAACCATGTAATGAGGATGGAGCAATGCGATATATCCTCTCATTAACACAAAAATTAGTATTAATTGGAGGTAGCACATTGGGTACCCATTCTTTCTCAATGTGTGTGTACCGAAAGGGCACCTTGATGTCACCTTTGGTCTCATCATCATAAGAACATGACCCCCCATTAGCAAGGAAATATTGCATGCATTTGTCAAATTTTTTTCTAATCTTTTGACCTCTAGTTGATCTCCTTGTTTTAGCCGTACTACATGTAGAACTTTCATCTAGCATTCCCTCATTTCCCTCATTCGATGTAGATAGATCTGACAAGTACCTATTTGGTGGGTGCTGCAATCCATCAAATGAGATATTGCCACGTCAATATATATAGAATAATCAAGTCGTGACCCATACGTACAGTGCTTCTTTGTTTATACATGAGAGATATAAAATGTACTAGGTTGAAAGTGATTATATATTATATTTCTATACGGTTCTTTGTCTATATATACATTATATGATTATATAATATGTCTATTTATAACATACGTGCTCAGTGATAAACAAGAAGAATATAAGAAAATTATGTCTATTTATTGACTTATACCTGCCGATCCATGTCACTGTGCATGATCCATGCCAAAGGGGTCAAATTTACTGCATATGTTAATCATTTATCTTAAGTTAGCTAAATATTACATGATACGTATGCTACAAATAACTTAGAAGATAACATGAACAATATGCAACATCGTAAAAATGAACAAATTTACCTTATGTATGGAATGCAAGATCATCAACAGAAGGCCGGGGTGACAATGTCTGTAGTCAATTGCCTGTTTGCAAAAAGAGTGATAATCAAACACAAATATACATGTATCAAAAACAATTAATTGAGCACCGTAAACAAAAAATTGGTAATTATAAATCACATATGTCATAATCATTAGAATTGAACAAAATAAATATGTAACCATTACAATTTAAAGCAAAACATAAATATGTAATCATTAGAATTGAACACAATAAATATGTAACCATTTCAATTATGTCATTGAACATCATCATCATCATCATCATCATCATCATCATCATCATCATCATCATCATCACCATCGCCATCATCGCCATCATCAACAGCATCACCGCAATCATCATCGCCATGATCACCATCACCATCGTCATCACCATCATCATCATCATCATCATCATCATCATCATCATCATCATCATCATCATCATCATCATCATCATCATCACCACCATCATCATCATCATCATCATCATCATCATCTGCTTCTTCATCATCTTCAGTATCTTCTTCTTCCATAACATTATACTTTATCGACCTTCCTCTTGGATCATGTCTAACAACAAATGACCAACCCTGTTTATGTGGAACCTCTGAGTAAAACACTTTCTCACACTAGCTTGGAAGAACATAGGGCTCATCTCCAACTGGCTCAAACAACCTTGTATTAATCATTGTAAATCCATTATCATGTTGAATAACAGTTCTATCTGGATCATTTTGATTCAGCCTTAGCCTGTACCATTTGACGACAAATAGAACTACTTTGAAGGAGTTAAAGTCGCACTCAATTATATCATCTAAGATGCCATAGTATTGATTTTGAGATTTTTGAGGATGTAGGTCATTTCTAGATGATATATTGGTGACCTCAAAAACTGCACTTATCCCAGAATCATAAGTTTTCTTTGTATCATCCAACTTTTTTATACAAAATTTGTGGCCATGATAGTACATAGCTTTGTGGTGCTTGACTTGCAATTTTTAAAGTGTGTAAATTATTTGTATCATGAGTTGATATGAAACATACGAGTCATGATCATTAATAAATTTGTACGTACCTGTCCACCTCTTAAACCATGTGCTAGATCAATTACCATTGGAGTAACATTGGGATCTCCATTACGATGAGCTTCTCTAACCAATAAAGCAACACCTTCCCATGTTAATGAGCAACCATTTTGTTGACATCGTTCAATCCATACCATCATCCAATCAAGATTGTTTGCAATATACAAATGTATTCCATCCCATTCTTGACCAGCTATATCAAAAACATCTTAGATTTATTGCATCCGACTCTCGACCAGATTTATAAGAATTAATTAACTATAATAACATCTTAGCTTTACCTCTCACTTTCCTCAATCTACCTTTTCCCATCAAGTGCTCCTCTTCAAATTTGTTAATGGAGTTGGGATCCCAAATATGATCTACATGGATCTTTGCTGCAAACTTAAGAAGATATTCACTAATGTACACCATGGTCTGGTATATCATATATCCCTCTACCATAGAACCCTCAGGATGTGCTCTCTGTTGAACCAAGCCTTTCAAAAATTTCAAGTGCCTCTCAACCATCCACATTGACCTAGTTGGTACAGGTCCGCACAATTCAATCTCCTCAACTTGATGTAAGAGGTAATGTTCTTGTGCATTGAAAAAAGTTGAAGGTAGACACTTTTGCATTTCACACATAAGAAGAGAAATTTTTCTCTTCCAATATTTTATATCTTCTTTATTGATTTCTTTAGATGACAACCACCTCATGTATTTTCCAAGATCATATATAACTTGTTTGACACCGTTGGCAAAGTGGTGTGGGAGAGATAGAGGTAGAACATACTGCAATATTTGTAAAATGATCTCGTCAATATTTTATAAAAGAATGCAATGAAAACCACATGCAGTATACAAATATATAGTGAATACAAAGTAATATGAATTACCTTAATAAATATATGTCAATCATGTGTTGTCATCCCTGGCCCAAATTCACTTTTCTTTGATATGAGATCATTTATGTTCACAGCAAATCCTGTAGGAAATCATATTTTCTTTATAATTTCTTTTATAGCATTGCTCTACTGCTCCGACAATAACCATGGAAGAGCACTTGTATCAATCTGGTCTCCATTTTGATTGGATTGAATAAAAATTTTCATTGCATGGTTGGATTCTTCAATGTCACTAGAAATTTTGATGATTTGGTCTTTGTCATGCCTTCCATCTAATATTTTCCATAATGTCTCTCTTACATTCTTTCCAATATGCATAGGATCAAACAAATGCACGATTGGGAGTTTCTCATAGTACGGCAACCTAGTAAATTGCGTAGGGTAAATTTTGAGTCCTTTTGGAAGTTGGTCATTGATGCCTTGACGACCTTCACAAGCATCAATTACATCATCAGTAAACAAAACACAATATCAAAAGATAAATTTGAAACAAAACCCATCAGATGGAATGACATTACCTCGATGATTTATTTTATTGTATGCCAACTTCCATAGGTGAGGTGTCATTCTCCATGGCTTTGATGTAGTCTCTTCTTTCCCATTGAAAAGATGTTTTTCAGTAATTCGGTACTTATGATTTCTATGGAGAAAGTGTCTATTCTCATCGAACACCTGCTTTCTCAAACTTTTTGAATGATGAGATTTTGTCTTTCGACCACAAACTAGACATGCAAAATTTCCCTTTGTCTGAAGACCTACAAGATCATGTCTAATTGGATTAAATGTGTTAACTTTGTGTTAGCACTATAACATACCAAAAAAGAGGCATTATGAAGAGAACATACCACAAAAATGTGTTAGCCCAGGGGCATCATGTATTGTCCATACAAGCATTGCATGGAATTGAAATTGTCTTTGTCCTATTGGTCTAGAGATGTCATACATAGTGACCCCATTCCATAACACCATCAACTCGTCGATAAGGGGCTCAATATATACATTGATATCTTTAACTTGGTACTTACCTAGTTGAATGAACAAAAACATTACATAATTATTATGACCATTTTGATGGATTATTAATAATAAATTAATTTAGATGACCATTAAATCAAAAAATACCTGGAACAATCAGTGACAACATTATGTGCTCCCTCTTTATGGACAACCAAGGAGGAATGTTATTGTTGATAACAAAAATAGGCCACACCGAGTAAGTAGATCTCATCTCTCCAAATGGATTGACACCGTTCGCTACCAATGAAAGCTTGAGATTACGAGGTTCTTCTTTAAAGTGTGGCCATTTTTCTTCTATTTCTTTAAATGTCGAGCCATCTGCAGACATTCACATAATGCCATCTTGACTTCTATTATGTGCATGGTAATCCATAAATTGTGCCAAGCTATTGCACTTGAATAATCATTGCAGACGTGGAATAATGGGAATATGTCGAAGAACCTTGCGAGGCACCTTTTTTGTTATTTGATCTAATTGATATCTACTAATATGACAAATAGGGCATTATGTTGCAAATTCATGCTGTTTATAATATATAATATGATCGTTCAGACATGCATGTATTGTTTGATATTCCATTCCAATATCTTTCATAATGGCAGATAATTCTCGGTACGAGTGAGGTAGGATGTTTGATGGTGGTAACAAACACTCACCTACCAACCTACGACCAAAAATATAATTTGTTAATTTAAAGAATATTAATTGCTATACGATTCATCCAATATTAATTGTAAGGGAATTACGACTAAAATAATGAAAAAAGATGACATACCTTAACATACGTGTCATTGCTACATTGGATAAACCATTCATAACCTTCATGTTCACCAACAACAATACAGCGGCAAGAAGAGTTGTTTCGGAGCCTTCATATAGGGGCTCGTGTGCCTTCTCAAGTAAAGGTACATCAAGCTCTGCATCAACATCATCATCATCTTGATCATCATGATCATATTGATCTTCTTCATCATCATGGTCTTCTTCCATGATATCATTACCTTCTACTTCTATGTTCACACCTCCATGTTCACTCGTTTGGAAATCCACATTCTCCATATTGTCATGGTCCATAACATGAAATTGAGGGACATTGACCTATATGAAAATGATGACCTTAGATTAACCATGATCATGTTTTCATCATCAAATCATGTCTTATGTATTTTATAAAATATTAAAATACATACCAATGGACGAAATTCATTTCCCCCTTCAATGTGACCATGTTGCCTACAATGTTCCTCAGCTGTTTTGATTAGATATCTTCGAGTCTTTAAGCCCTTACAAATTTTGCAAGGACAATAGCATTTTCCATCACCCTTTCTTTTTAAGTTAGACCATAGTCTAGCAATTGTCTCCCTATTTGTTTGTGCGTTGATATCGTCAGACATGGTCTTTCTTGAATGGAATGACTCGTTGGTGGAAGAAGGATGATTTGTTTACAACCTGCTGATAAAAATCGTTAGTGAACAACCATTTTCTCAACCATTTTAATATCAAAAACATCATATGAAATATCTTTATCATTTAGATTTTAATGCTATATTTTAACTTTTAATCAAAATTATGTGTAATATAAGGACCCTATATCACCATTTTACTGAGAGTCAAGCATCAAGTCATCGGTAAGTTAACACAACTTGATATGAAGATCTGAAGATATTTGATACTTCCATCATCACCCATGACATAACTCTCAAGCCTAACATAAAGTCATTCATACAAAAGTAGCAACCTGTTAATTTGTTGATAGAACCCTTAATCTTCAAGGAAGTTCAAAAGTTACTTGCTGCAACGATAATTTTTCCTATCCACCACTCCACTTGGGTTGAAAATTTGGTGCATGTACAGAAGAAGCAAGAGGAGATCTGTGTTAATTTTTGTAAGCTTAAAAAAGTGTTAGATTGGACACCCTAAGCCTGTGCATCAATTTTATGAGTTCACCTTTCAATAATGTTGAAGTGAGGTATTGGGCCCTTGAGAAATAAGCTTTTAGCTTGGTTAGATAATTCAAGAAGTTTAGACAATATATCTTGAGAAGCAATATATATGCCATTATGCCTGACCAAGTGGTCAAGAGATTGGTTATGTAGTTAGATTTGGGAGAGCGTCATGAGAAATAGATGGCTATTTTGCAAGAGTTTGATTTAGAGATGCATCCTATGGGATTGGTTTAGAGATGCATCCTATTTGATTTTTGAATTTAGCCACTAGTAGTTCAAAATTTGAAATGTATGGGTCTTTGACCACTTGCATTCTTCAAAGGTGGCCACGACCTTCCGAATGTAACAAACTAATCAAATAGCGTTAAGGTTTTCTTTTAAACCTTTGTATATAAAGCGACGATGTCGAGTTTTCTTCCTGGTTCTTTCCTGATTGAGCTCTTTTTGAATCAATTTTTATAAGAAAAGATAATCATCTCCATCTTATCTACATTGATTCTTAGAAAATAACATACTACATAATAAAAAATAACCAATAAATGATAATCATCTCATTCTTATCTATGTTGATTCTTATCTCTTTTATATATAATCAATTTTAGAGAATGAAATAGTATGCAATAAACGATAATCACCCCCCTTATGAAAAACAAGATAATCATCTAAGTTCAATATTCTAAAAAACAAGATGCCACTTGCAATAAAGTGACCATCTCCCTTCTATGTACGATGATTCTATAATTGAGTAAACTCTAATTCACAAGTAAAAAAATTCATACTATAATTTAGAAGGTCTAATTCACAAGTAAATAAATTCTTGGCAGCTCCTACATAACAAATTTTTAAAAATATATTGCACATTGAATCAATTTAAACCCAAGATGTATTTAAATTAAATTAAAAAATATATTCAAATTTAGATAAATCAACATGATAGATCATCAATATATCACTAAGTCTACAATAAGCAACATTTTGTTACTTAATTCTTCCTTTGTTAACCCCATCTTCTCTTCTGTGAAACATAATAAACAATCACTAACAAGCTTCTAACATCTTGTATGTTTCCATCTTCTGCAATGACTACAAAATATCTCCTACAAAAAATTCACACAAAAAACTCAAGTATAAAAATTAGAAGCACTTTGAACCTAGATATATATTAAATACTTTTGGAGGAGTTGTTTAAAGCTAAATACACATGTAAATGTGTGCACAATAAAAATGTGATATAAATAAACATACCTATTTTAGTGGATGTTGACATATAGTCATAATAATTAGAAATATTGAAAATGAATGTCTTCAAAGATTTTATCTTTGTCGTATACCTATGCAAAGATGGATGCAAAATATTGAAGCATATCGAGTATGCAATCTATTTGTCAAATGTTAAAAAAAATAATAGATCTTTTAATCTCAAATCTATAAAACATCACATATCCCAAATAATAACCAAATACAAATTATAATTTTTTTTCAAATATGGGACAATTTACTCTTAGCTTTTTTGGATAAGTATCTTGCTGATTTTTTGGTTCCTCATGCCTCTCTTCTTTTTAAATCCAAAGACCAAGAAGGTTAAAAAAAAAGAGAAGAAAAACCTACATCATCTCCATTTTTATTTTCTCATTTAAATGAAAATGAGGACTTTAGCATTCTCACCCCACAATTTGGAAATTTCTAAGTAGGGAGTAAGTGACTACTCCACTAGACTAAGCAGGATAAATGGATGCAAACACATGAATCCTTCCATCAATTCATAGATACATTAATTGTTACAATATTTTCAACTTGAAACTAATTAAATAATTTAATATTTTATCTTTCATTTGTACTAGAGCTCTAGTCACCTCCATCAATATATTAATAATTAGAAATAAATTTTCACACATATACTTTGTGCTAGCTCTTCAAATGAGGACATTGATATGCCTGCAAAGATCATAAATATAGTCATTGCACATATGCTAACAAATACTAAGCAAGGTTCTTATAAATATGTCTGTAATCAAAGATTCTTGCCTCTATTATTTGATAGGTATATCTACCTTTCTCATCATGCCCAGTGAAATGAGGACAGTCTCTCTAAAGACAACATGATAATGTACACTCACTGTAAGGATAGTCACAAATGAGGACAGTCACTGTAAAGACAACATGATAATGTACACTCACTATAAGGACAATCACAAATGAGGACAGTCACTCTAAAGATGACATGATAATGTACACTCACTGTAAGGACAATCACAAATGAGGACAGTCACTCTAAAGACAACATGATAATGTACACTCACTTTAAGGACAGTCACAAATGAGGACATCGATCTTATAGTGAGTGTACATTATCATGTTGTCTTCACAGTGACTGTCCTCATGTGTCATAATATTAGAAGTTCACAAAATTATTTTTGTGAACTGTAATATTATTATTTTTTTGTAATTTTTGTGACCTTGTGTAATTTCACAAAATGAGAAGTTCTCATAGTGACTGTCCCTTGTGTAATTGCCACTTGAATGAGGACAGTCACTATAAAGACAACATGATAATGTACACTTACAGTGAGTGTACATTATCATGTTATCTTTAGAGTGACTATCCTCATTTGTTGAAGAAGAAAAGCATTAATGTGGCTGAATAGCAATACATTCAAGTGGCAATTACATAAGGGACAGTCACTGTGAGATGTCCTCATTTGTGACTATCCTTATAGTGAGTGTACATTATCATGTTGTCTTTACAGTGACTGTCCTCATTTGTTGAAGGAAAAAAGCATTAATGTGGTTCAATAGAAATGCATTCAAGTGCAAATTACACAAGGGACAGTCACTGTGAGATGTCCTCATTTGTGACTGTCCTTATAGTGAGTGTACATTATCATGTTGTCTTTACAGTGACTATCCTCATTTGTTAAAGGAAAAAAGCATTAATGTGGTTCAATAGCAATGCATTCAAGTGGCAATTACACAAGGGATGGTCACTGTGAGATGTCCTCATTTGTGACTGTCCTTATAGTGAGTGTACATTATCATGTTGTCTTTAGGGTGACTGTCATCATTTGTTGAAGAAGAAAAGCATTAATGTGGTTCAATAGCAATACATTCGATCAAGTGGCAATTACACAAGGGAGAATCACTATGAGATGTCCTCATGTGTGATTGTCCTTGTCACAAATGAGGACATCTCATAGTGACTGTCCCTTGTGTAATTTCACAAAATGAGAAGTTCTCACAGTGACTATCCCTTGTGTAATTGCCACTTCAATGAGGACTATCACTATAAAGACAACATGATAATGTACACTTATAGTGAGTGTACATTATCATGACAACATGATAATGTACACTTACAGTGAGTGTACATTATCATGTTGTCTTTAGAGTGGCTATCCTCATTTGTTGAAGAAGAAAAGCATTAATGTGGCTGAATAGCAATACATTCAAGTGGCAATTACACAAGGGACAGTCACTGTGAGATGTCCTCATTTGTGACTATCCTTACAGTGAGTGTACATTATCATGTTGTCTTTACAGTGACTATCCTCATTTGTTGAAGGAAAAAAGCATTAATGTGGTTCAATAGCAATGCATTCAAGTGGCAATTACACAAGGGATAGTCACTATGAGATGTCCTCATTTGTGACTATCCTTATAGTGAGTGTACATTATCATGTTGTCTTTAGAGTGACTATCATCATTTGTTGAAGAAGAAAAGCATTAATGTGGTTCAATAGCAATACATTCGATCAAGTGGCAATTACACAAGGGAGAATCACTATGAGATGTCCTCATGTGTGATTGTTCTTGTCACAAATGAGGACATCTCACAGTGACTGTCCCTTGTGTAATTTCATAAAATGAGAAGTTCTCACAGTGACTATCCCTTGTGTAATTGCCACTTCAATGATGACTATCAATATAAAGACAACATGATAATGTACACTTATAGTGAGTGTACATTATCATGACAACATGATAATGTACACTTACAGTGAGTGTACATTATCATGTTGTCTTTAGAGTGACTATCCTCATTTGTTGAAGAAGAAAAGCATTAATGTGGCTGAATAGCAATACATTCAAGTGGAAATTACACAAGGGATAGTCACTGTGAGATGTCCTCATTTGTGACTATCCTTACAGTGAGTGTACATTATCATGTTGTCTTTACAGTGACTGTCCTCATTTGTTGAAGGAAAAAAGCATTAATGTGGTTCAATAGCAATGCATTCAAGTGGCAATTACACAAGGGACAGTCACTGTGAGATGTCCTCATTTGTGACTATCCTTACAGTGAGTGTACATTATCATGTTGTCTTTACAGTGACTATCCTCATTTGTTGAAGGAAAAAAGCATTAATGTGGTTCAATAGCAATGCATTCAAGTGACAATTACACAAGGGATAGTCACTATGAGATGTCCTCATTTGTGATTGTCCTTATAGTGAGTGTACATTATCATGTTGTCTTTAGAGTGACTGTCCTCATTTGTTGAAGAAGAAAAGCATTAATGTGGTTCAATAGCAATACATTCAAGTGGCAATTACACAAGGGAGAATCACTGTGAGATGTCCTCATGTGTGACTGTCCTTATCACAAATGAGGACATCTCATAGTGACTATCCCTTGTGTAATTACCACTTGAATGCATTGCTATTGAACCACATTAATGCTTTTTTCCTTCAACAAATGAGGACAGTCACTGTAATAAACCTTGGGTATCGATTGGTCCCTTGGATGAAATTTTGTTATCTAGGTGTCTTTAGGTGTTTTAAGAGTGTTTGAAAGTTTAAAACGTCAAATAAGGTCTTTTAGGTTTTAAGGTGTGATTATAAGCCTAAGAGCCCTTAGTCCATGAGGATCATTTCCATTTTTATGTTTTGGTTTCTTAGTTTTAAAAGCTTTCTTATTTTCATCTGTTATAAAAAGTTACATTATGATGTTGTCGCGCTTTTGCAATAGCACCGTTATTATTGTAACAGATTGACCATTCAGTTCTCCAACAGTCACCACTAGTGTGGCATCAGTTGGACCTATTAGGAAGCAATGGAAATCTATATATTTTGTCCAATCAAGGGATTGGAATAGAGGACTTTTGAAGAAAATTGGGAAATAAGAAAATAGTTGACATTTTTTAGTATGTTTTTTATCTTCGTTTCTTCTATATGCTGTCAAACATGTAAAGTATGAATAGATTTGTCATTTCAAGAATATCTATTCATGTATTCATGGCTTTGTGTAATTCAATAGATTAACTATTCTTTCTAACATAGTCGGTCATGAAAGTCCAACTAAATTAACTGTTGCAGTGAGTCCAAGCATGTAAATATAATCACACATCTCAGGCAATTACTTTTTCTATTATTTTTTTTGTGTTCTCAAATAAGGAATTCTTCAACAAACTGGAATAAAATCTATTGTTCTTGGTCTGTCATGGAATTCTGACCCTAACTTCAACTTCACCATGGAGTTCCAATGCCGATGGTTGAAAAACAATTTAGGGTAGTATGTTGTAATATAATCAACACTTGGACTTGCAGAAACTGTTAAAACTTGTTTCTTAGTCATTGCTCAAATTGGGTAAATGCAATATAAAGAAACAGTGAAGAAGATGAACATCACAATATTAGTTGGAAATGCTTGGATCTTGTTAAGCTCGGGTTTGTGAACACTAACGAAGCCCTAAAATCAGGCATGCAACTATATGCAACCTAAACAATAATATATGTTGAAATGATACAAAAAGAAAGATGGATAATGAATAGTAACCTAAGATTGTGGAACGAAGAACATTTGTGGCAACCAACAGTCTCATTAACTCTACCGAGTACTTCTAGTTGAATCAATCCTAGCCTAATCAACTAGGGTTTTCATTCTTGTGACCATTCATAGAGGATAAAACTGTTAAGATCCGAACAATCCAACAAGAGGCCATATAGATAGAGGGGCCCCACATCTCAGGGGTGAAAGAAACCTCGGGACTTAATGAAATGAAGTATGGGCATGCATGTCCAATCACTTACTAAATTTGGTTTGTGTCTCATTTCATAAACCAAATTTAGTGAATCATCAACAGTCAAAAGCCTGAGATTGAATTGGTAAAATACTCTGTTTCAAAAGATAACTTGTATAAAGGAATTCAAATTTTCAAAACACAGAGAAAACAGTTGTCAGGAAATTCATACACAGTTTTCCCTGCCTTCTCACCCACTCCCACCCGTTGTCACCCGCGCCGAAAAAGAAAGGGGTAAAGTAAAAATGAAATGCTCTTTCTTTTTTTTTTTAACATTTTATCCCTATATTGGTCAAAATTTTGACCAACATGGGGATAAAATGAAAAAAAAAGAAAATTTTAAGACCATTTCCACTTTGGTCGATAAATTTGGTCGAAATTTGACCTCAAATCTACTAGTGTTTAATCACCCTGCTAGGAGTGGCCTGGTAAGAGGACTTGAAAACAATTCAATGGAATTGTCACCTTGTTAGAGGATTTACAATATGGTTGTTAAACCAACTCGGTTAAGAGATTTAGAATTCACTGTTACAATGATAAAAAGGTAAAAATGAAAATGACCTGTATAATAATGCAACTACCTTGCTGATTACAGATCTCTGTTCTGCATAAGTGTGATCCTTCCTGATCAAATATATCTCTGCTACTCCTCAAGGATATCTGATCATCCTTCACAAATTCACACACACCTTTCCTGTCTCTCTTCTATATATCTTCTACTGTAATTCTTGTTTATTTTTCATATTTGACCTTTTATTTATATGATTTTAGATTTGTCAAATTGACATTACTTAGTATAATAGTCAGCTGAATTAAGAAAAATTTATTTGCAAAGATCCTTCAAGGGCCGACAGTGCTCGGTGACCATAACTTTTTACAATCTTTTGGAGATCGAGGGAACTCGGTAAACACTGATAATCCTTTTTCTTCAAAAACTGACTGAACTCGGTAGATGCTATCTTTTCTTCGACAACCGACTGAACTCGGTAAACACTGAATTTTCTTTGATGACCGAATGAACTTGGTAAATGCTGATTTCTCTTTGATAACCGACTGAACTCGGTAAATGCTAATTTTTCTTTAATAACCGAGTGAACTCGATAAGCACTAATTTCTTGACAGGCAAACCGATTGAGCTCGGTAGGTACTGAATGCTGTGGACTATGACATAGTGTGACATCAAAGACAATACATAATTTGAGTAGCAATTTCCTTTAGACAATTGTTTCCAACAATCTCCCTCTTTGGCATTGATGGCAACACAATATGTCATAGCATAAGAAATTCGAAAGAATTAGCTTGGTTCAGATTCAAATCTCCCTCTATCTATTGAAAATTTCTTGAAGTAATAGCAAAGACATAGCAAACACACCCTCTTTGACAACACATGCCAAAGACAATTCTCATATTACCAGTGTAAACTAATGTACCTCAAGTACTGATTCATATGCAATGATTCCTTGAATATGCTGCATCAACTGGTTGATTTTCAATCATGTTCTGGTTGATGCATCACTAAAACTATATTTAGTGAGCCTCGGATAGGAGAATGACCCCTAACTTACCTCTTAGATACACAAATGCATCCTTAGGTAATGGTTTGGTGAAAATGTCTACAATCTTCTCTTTTGTATGAATATATTCTAATCTGATTTCCTTGTTTCCTGGTTTGATCAAATATGTCTTTTACAGTTTGCTTTGCATTGGTCCATCTCATTTTTATTGGATCTAATAAAGCTACTGGAACCTGTGGGGCTATTTCATCAGGAGAGTATTTCCACTATCCCATCTTTTCAATAACAGCATCTTCAATCTCCTTTTGTTCTATTTCCATTCTTGTTTCATATTTAAAAGATTTTATATTACTTACTCCAGATCCTGATCCTTCTCTAAAAAGTTTGATCTTCTCTTGAAGGGTTAGAGGAGGCCTTTTGAATATCATATCTTTGTCTATCTTGTCCGCCTTACCTCTTGCACTTCTCCTTGTAAATACAGTAGTGGGAGGCTTAGGTGCCTTAGTGATGAATACCTTTCCTTTCTTCTTTGCAGGTTCTAGTTCCTCTATTTTCTCATCTTTTTCCTTTTCTTCTTCAGTGTCTTCTCCTTTGTCCTCGGTTAGCATTTGTATTTTGGCTATCCTCTTCTTTCCTTTATTTACCGCCTGTGGAAGCTTTATGCTTAATTCAATTCTCACCTTTGCTTCTTCATATGTTCCAAAATATGGAGCTTTGGGATTAACAGGCTGATGAAGAAGGGCTTCAATGATATTCTTTGTCTCATCAGTGTTATGGATTCTCTCTGTAAATCACTTGTATATACACCTTTGGCATTATCACCAAAAAGGGGGAGATATGTATAGAAGAAGATATGTATAGAAGAAAAGAAGAAAAAGTTAGCACATTGAAAGGGGGAGATAATTTACAAAGACAAATAACCAATTGTTGGAAATATTCAGGAATTAACCAAGTTACTGAGAGGGGAGGGGTGAATCAGTAACTCCAAATTTTCTTTCAATTACAGATGTATTAACATATAGTTTACTTTAACCTTTTGCATATAGAAAGCATGAAACTTAAAAGCATTCACAACAATGACACATAGATTTGGTTACCCAGAAACCTTCCAAAAAGAAAGTAAAACTGGGGTGGGGATGAAACCCACAAAGCTTTAGTACTGTAGTATAAAGTTGGCCAGTTAAGGCTTACAATTGATCACTTCTGATGATCTGCCCTGCTAGGAGCAATACGGACTGCTAGGTCCACCTTGTTAGAGGATTTTTACAAACTTACAAAAGAAGTATGTACTCGGTAAAGAGATTTTACAAAAGACTGTTAAGTCTACCCGGTTAAAGGATTTTAGTACTGATTCACCGATTAGGATGAAACAGTAGATCTCTTGCTTTGCAACTGGATTGCTGAATGAGATTCGCTGATGTACTGATCACCTTCTGTGATGAATTTGTCTTTGCTATTCCTTATACTACTGTAGCCCTTTGTAATTCGCTTATCTCTGCCTTTCTTTCTTTTTCACATTCATACTCATTACACTTGGCATTTTTATAACATTGTTTATATACAAGTCTAAACAATTAATTACAACTACAATTACAAAGTCAGTTTGACAAATAAACATAAGTGCTACTAAGTCAGCCCAAGTATGGTTACACGGTTTCTGCAAACTAACTCGGTGACTTTATGATACTCGATGTCCACTACATTACTCGGCATCGTCATGCACTCGGTAGAAGTGAAGGCATGGTTCATACTAACCACTCGGTAGGTTTTGAACTCGGTAAATACTGGTGACTCAGTAGACATAATGTTACTCGGTTTACACTGTCCTGCTCAGTTTGCACTGTCCTACTTAGTTTGCACTGTTCTGCTCAGTTTGCACTATTCTGCTCAGTTTGCACTTAGAATGAAAATAAGTGTTGTCACTAATGGCAATCCTGCTTAATGCCAACAATCAAATATGTCTTTTACAGTTTGCTTTGCATTGGTCCATCTCATTTTTATTGGATCTAATAAAGCTGCTAGAACCTGTGGGGCTATTTCATCAGGAGAGTATTTCCATTGTCCCATCTTTTCAATAATAGCATCTTCAATCTCCTTTTGTTCTATTTCTATTTTTGTTTCATATTTAAAAGATTTTATATTACTTACTCCAGATCCTGATTCTTCTCTAAAAAGTTTGATCTTCTCTTGAAGGGTTAGAGGAATATGCTCTGCTCTGATACCAATTGATGGAATATGGATGAAGTGACTGAGAGGGGGGGTGAATCAGTCAACCATAAAACACTTAACAATTATTTCTTTCCAGATCCCTTAGGATATCTTAATGAATATTATCTGTTTAACACTCGGTAAATAGATTGCAGTAACTTTGAAGATGCAGAAAGTATTAGCAAAATTATCTTTAGATATTCATCAGCACTTGTATATGATTAAGATAGTAATTAAGAACACAAGAGACACAAGATTTAACGTGAAAACCCAATATGGGAAAAACCACCAATGTATCTAGATACTAATTTTCACTTTTCTAAAGTGATGCCCGGTTAGAAGCCAACCCGGTAAAAGGTTACAAAACACACTGTTAGGTGTGACCTTGTTAGAGGATTTAATCACCCTACTAGGAGTGGCCTAGTAAGAGGACTTGAAAACAATTCAATGGAATTGTCACCTTGTTAGAGGATTTACAATATGGTTGTTAAACCAACTCGGTTAAGAGATTTAAAATTCACTGTTACAATGATAAAAAGGTAACAATGAAAATGACCTGTATAATAATGCAACTACCTTGCTGATTACAGATCTCTATTCTGCATAAGTGTGATCCTTCCTGATTGAATATATCTCTGCTGCTCCTCAAGGATATCTGATCATCCTTCACAAATTCGCACACACCTTTCTTGTCTCTCTTCTATATATCTTCTGCTGTAATTCTTGTTTATTTTTCATATTTGACCTTTTATTTATATGATTTTAGATTTGTCAAATCGACATTACTTAGTATAACAATCGGCTGAATTAAGCAAAATTTATTTGCAAAGATCCTTCAAGGGCTGATAGTGCTCAGTGACCATAACTTTTTACAATCTTTCAAAGATCGAGGGAACTCGGTAAACACTAATAATCCTTTTTCTTCAAAAACTGACTGAACTCGGTAGATGCTATCTTTTCTTCGACAACCGACTGGACTCGGTAAACCATGAATTTTCTTTGACGACCCACTGAACTCAATAAATGCTGATTTCTCTTTGATAACCAACTGAACTCGGTAAATGCTGATTTTTCTTTGATAACTGAGTGAACTCGGTAAGCACTAATTTCTTGACAGGCAGACCGACTGAGCTCGGTAGGTATTGAATGCTGTGGACTATGACATAGTGTGACATCAAAGACAATACATAATTTGAGTAGCAATTTCCTTAAGACAATTATTTCCAACACTGATTACCACCAAAATAAGGGTCATAAGACTTCTACCTGTATTCAAGTTTGACATAAAATCTAGGATCTTATCGACAATGGTGATGTTGTTGTGAGCAGTCATAACAAGAACTCAGATCATCAAGAATTTAAAGACCTCTTTCCTCCTCATGAGAAGGGTGATTCTTCTAAGACCAAGAATACCAACAACAAGGTCAACTATACGTACAATACCAATGAAAATGTTATTAATATGGTTGAACCTATCAATGTCAAATATTGTGATGTGATTACCATCAAGGGGAGTGAAGACACTCCTAGACCCAAAGTTCCTTTCATTTTGTGAGGTCTTGTGTCTTAATCTTATGAATCTAAATAGTCTCAAGTTTGTGCAAATGTTGTCACTTGTTCTAATTCAAAGATCACTCTCAAAGGCCCTGAGCCTTCTACATCTGCACCAAAACAACTTGCAGAAAAAGATGATGTTGGCCCTACCAACAAGAATTCAAAATTGGTCCCCACACCTACTAATGCTAACTACAACATCCTAGACCAATTACAATGTACTAATGCTCAAATCACTATCTTTGAGTTATTGAAAATCTCACCTGCTCATAGGCAGATTCTGGATAAAGCCCTCATTGAGGCAAATGTCCCAAAAGATCTTGATTTGGACTAGTTTCAATCCATGGTAGGTCACCTGACCTCACCTCATTATCTATCTTTCTCTAAGGAAGATGATCATTCTCTAAGCCACCAACACAACACTCCTCTGCATATTGAAGTCATGATTGGCCAAAAGCATGTTTGTCACATCCTCATTGATAATGGTGCTGATCTCAATAGCTGCTCTGCTAACTTACTCACACAGCTAGGTAATGGTGAAGATTCTATAGATGCACGTAAAAAGATTACCATCAAAGCATATGATGAAGAAGAGCACAAATCTAAGGGCTTGATTGTGTTACCCATCAGGGTTGGCCCTATTGAGAGAAATGTTGTCTGTCAGGTATTGGATATTCCTCTCACCTACAACATACTATTGGGAAGGTCATGGATCCATGAGATGCAAGTGGTCCCTTCAACATACCATCAGTGCATAAAGTTCCCATTCCATGGAGATGAAGTAACTGTACCTACCAAAAGAAGTTATTCTTGCAATATTCTCACTCATTCTACTGACAGTTTTGTCCCAATAAATAGAGAGTTTATTGAATTTTTTGATGCCAAACTAAAAGAAATGGAAAAGACTCTAAGACTTACGGATTCAAGAATGGGGAAGTATTAGATGGAGCCTATTTTTTCATTGACAACTTTACCTCTATCCTGCCAACAGAAGTTATTCTTGCAATATTCTCACTCGGTCTACCGATAGTTTTGTCCCAACAAATAGAGAGTCTACTAAATTTTTTGATGCCAAACTGAAAGAAATGAAAAAGACTCTAAGACTTACAGATTCAAGAATGGGGAAGTATTAGATGGAGCCTATTTTTTCATTGACAACTTTACCTCTATCCTGCCAACAGAAGTTATTCTTGCAATATTCTCACTCGGTCTACCGATAGTTTTGTCCCAACAAATAGAGAGTCTACTAAATTTTTTGATGCCAAACTGAAAGAAATGGAAAAGACTCTAAGAATTATGGATTCAGGCATGGGGGAGTATCAGGTGGAGCCTTTTTTGTCACTAACAACTTTATCTCTATCCCCGTGTTCTTATGGGTGACCCGTTGAATGCAAGAAACCTTATGCTATCTCACCCCAAGTAGTCTATGATGGCACTTTTGTACAAGCCACAACACCATTAGAATATGAGGACAAAAATCAAGCTATTACAGCTTGGATTTATAAAGGGAAAGACACATCTAAACAACTCACTCCTGCTCGAGATATAGATCATGAACCCAACAGTGAAGGATTGAAGTTCATGAAACACTTTGGCTATAAAGGGAGTGGCCATATAGGGGTGAATGATAATGGATTGCTTGAACTAATTGAAGCTACAAGATGAAGGACAAAGGACACCATAGGTCTAGGCTTCAAGAAAATCCCATTTCATTTAGGGATCAATAGATTTGTACCAGAACTAGAATGTCCACCAGTGTCTAGGGACACTATTTCAGCTGAAAATTCAGAGGATAGTTCAGATGAAGATACCTTTCCTTATCCAATTCCTCTAGATCTTGCCACACTCTTCCTAGAGCCAAATGGTTTGGAGCAATGTGTTCGACACCTTGAAACTGATAGTGATTTTGATGACACCATCTTAGTCAGTCCTTTGACATATGAGTAATTAAGAAAAATGCTAATGGCTCACCCTAACTATCAATGGGAATTTTACATGCCATTTTCTTTTCAAGAGCGATTCAAACAAGAACAAAGCCAATAGAACATCAATGTTACAAGAGATGATAATGAGTCAAATGGTACAACCAGTGTTGATGGAATTCCCATTTTGAGTATTATAGATTCACATGAGTATGAGTTTGATTATCTGTCTGACGTAACTTCTGACAAGGACGTAGACATAGTACACACATTTGAAAATATCCTCAAAGTAGGTGAAGGATCTAGCATTAGGAAAATCAAGTATGATTTCACTAACATTAAAATTCCTCTACTTCTGATGTGAGGTCTCAAAGGGACTTGAACACACCTCTGGATGAGATCACTTTAGGTCTTGACTTTCTTGTTTGCACTTTTGATGACTATACCATGAACGCATTTGAACCTGTCACTTCTCTTTCACTCCACCATCTCGAGCTAATAAACTGGAACCTCTCCTCTCCATCCAATCAAGTCCTTATGTTCCAGAATGATTACACTCTTTCTTGCTACCTTAACATTATCGAACCTATGACATCCTCCACTAGTGAAGATAGTGTCAACATGACTGAAGTTGATATCAAGTATCTCAGTCATAAAATAAAGAGAAAAATGAATAGGCACTCTGATGGTGAAAACCACATTGTGGCAGTGTCAAAGCCAAAAAAAGTAAAAACTAAAGACATATCCGAGGGTGAAAACCTCTCTAAGGTGCCCGAGGATTGGATACTTGATACACTTCTGAGTCATTTTCATGAAAGATCTTCAATATTGATAGAGCCAACTCAACCAGTAAACTTGGGTATAGAAGTTGCACCTCAAATTATCCATTTGGCACAGTCCTTATCCGTAGAAGAGAAAGAGGAATTCACCAAATTCTTTTGAAGCAAGAAAATCAACTTTCCCTAGCTTATTCTGATATGCCTAGATTAGATCCCAATCTGATTATGCATCATCTCTTCATTGCACCAGGTGTCAAGCCTATCAAATAGAAGCTTTGTAAGATGCACCCACATGTGGAACTTTTAGTCAAAGATGAATTAGAAAAACTTCTCAAAGTTGGTTTCATCAGAGCAATTGACTATGTAGAATGGATTTCCAATATCATCCCAGTTGCCAAACATGATAAATCTATCAGAGTCTGCACAGATTTCTGAGATTTAAATAAAACTTGTCCCAAGGATGACTTCACATTATCAAACATTGACATGATTGCAGACATGACAACAAGTTATAAAATGTACTCACTAATGGAAGGTTTCTTTGGCTACAACCAGATAAAAATTGTGCTAGAAGACCAAGAAAAGACAGCCTTCACTTGTGCTTGGGGAACTTTCTACTGGAATGTCATGCCCTTTGAACTTAAAAATGTCAGAGCCACATATCAAAGAGTTGTCACCACTATATTTCATGACATGATACATAAAATGATGGAAGATTATGTTGATGATACATTAGCTAAGAGCATGGAATGGAAAGTACATCTTGCATATTTAGGACATATACTAGATCAAATGGAACAATTCAGTTTAAGGCTTAACCCAAAAAAGTGTGCCTTTAGAATCACATCTGGTAAATTATTGGGTTACATCATATCTCCTAAAGGCATAGAGGTAGATGTTGAGAAAGTTCAAGCTATCATGGAAATACCTCCACCCCACACAATCAATCAGATGAGAGGTCTCCAAGGTTGGTTACAATCTATTCAACACTTCATTGCACAACTAGCAGACAAGTCACAACCATTCACTAAGACCCTACATAAAGGTGTGACCTATGAATGGAATGAAGACTGTGAGAAAGGGCTCCAAAAGATCAAATAATATCTTGCTAATTCACTGATATTAATGCCTCCTATTCATGGGAAGCCACTCATTCTCTATATCTCTGCTACAGACACATCACTAGGTGTCTTACTGGCTCAAGAAGATTATAACAACAAAGAAAGAGCTATTTATTACATCAATATAGAACTCCGGTCTCTTATGAAATGAACTATTCAGTCATTGAGAAAGCTTTCCTAGCAGTGGTATTTTCTTCCCAAAAATTGTGGCACTACATGCTTGCCCACACTACACATCTTATTGGTAAAATTGATCCATTAAAGCACTTGCTCAGAAAAGCTTCCCTTACAGGTAGATTGGTGAAATGGGTCATTATACTTAGTGAGTTTCACATTGAGTATGTAGAGAGAAAAGTCATTAAAGGAAAAGTGATTACAGATCAGTTGGTTGAAGCACCTATCACATATTATCAACCATTGAGCATTGAGTATCTAGATGAGTCCATAATGCTTCTCACACATCAGACATGGACTATATTCTTTGATGGATCATTTACCCAATAGGGGTCAGGTGCTGAAATACTAGTCATTACACCACAGAGGTACTCTTTACCAAAGGCATTCAAAATGTTGTTTCCTTGTAAAAATAACATTGCTGAGTACGAAGCCCTAATCAACAGCATGAAGATAGCCATTGAATGGTGAGTAGATGAACTAAAAGTGTTTGGAGATTCACAGTTAGTCATCAATCAAGTCAATGACATCTATCAAAAAAAAGATGACAAATTGGTACCTTAGAAATGGATGGTCAATGACCTAAGAAAGTACTTTACACATGTCACTTTCCATTAGATTCCATGAGCAGACAACAAAGCAACCGATGCTATGGCCACTCTTGCTTCCATGTTACAAATACCAAAAAATGACTTCCAACATGAATTCATGGTGGAGACATGATGCTACCTAGCCCATGACTCCCCCAAATCCAAGATGATATGTTTAGTCATTGGACATGATTCATCCCGCTACCATCATATCTACTCCTATCTCCATGACCAAATTATTCTGAACACTTACAACCAAAATAATAAATGTCACCTAATATGTAGTGTTTCATGGTATGTTATCATAGCAAATGATTTGTATAGGTGAGGTCTAGATGGTACCCTTCTTAGGTGTTTAGAACTTGATGAGTCCAAGCATGTGTTAGCTGAGGTGCATGAAGGCATCTGTGGGTCTCATTCGAGTGGCCTGACACTAGCCTGTAAAATTATTAGAGCTAGTTACTATTGGCCTGATATGAAGAAAGAAGCTATACAATATGCTAAGGCTTGTAAATAGTGTCAACTTCATGGGAATTTGATTCATGCTCCTGCTAAGGAGCTTATCCCATTCATTACTTTTTGGCCATTTCAACAATGGGCCTTTGATTTGGTGGGTCAGATTCATCCCTCTTCATCAAATGGACACAAGTTCATTATCACTACCATGGACTATTTCACTAAATGGGTCGAGGCAACACCTCTGACTATAGAAAATGGCAAGTTTGTAGCCATGTTTATCCTGAATTACATCATCTGTAGGTATGGTGTACCCTCCTCAATAATCACTGACAACAAGGGCTAGTTCAAGAATAAGGATATGAAAGAGCTATGATCTAAGTTCAAGATTACTTGACATTGGTCTTCCATCTATTATCCCTAGGGTAATGGATAGGCCAAAGCATCAAACAAGGTGATCCTTAAGATCCTACACCACATAATTAATAAATCGGGTAGAGATTGGCACCTCCAAATTAATCCAGCTTTATGGGCCTATCGAACAAGTATTTGAACACCAATAGGGGCCAAGCCCTTTTCTTTAGTTTATAGCATGGATGCTATACTTCCTATTGAGGTCGAGATTCCTACTTTGCAAGTCTCTTTGAAAGGCCTCATCACTAATGAAGATATTAGAATATCCCAGCTACAAGAGCTAGAACTACTAGATGAACATTGACAAGTGGCATTTGATCATCTCCAAGCATATCAAAAATGGATGTCCAAGAGCTATAATAAGAAATTTAAACCAAGGGACTTCCAAGTGGGTGATCTCATTCTGAGAGAAAACCCTAAGAATCAACAACAACGGATCCAGAAGGGAAAGTTTGAACCAAATTGGCTTGGTTTGTATATTGTTACTACAACATTTGGGTCTGGTGCTTATCAATTCTCTACTACTGAAGGAGAGCAACTCAAAGAGCCGAGAAACACTCTACATTTGAAGTAATTCTATAGCTGAGACATCATTAGAATGCTCCATGTATATACTTTATTCTGAAAAAATCCTAAAAATTGCAAAAAGTCTTGAAAAAATGATCATCTAAGTGAAAACTTGGTAAACAGGCACTTCCATGCATCAACCAAAAAAATTGAAAAATTCCAAAATAGAAAAAAATAGAAAAGATTAAAAAAATAAAAATTGAAAAACAACAAAATGTGCCATTGATGAACACCTAGTAAACAGGCATTGTGATAGCAAAAAAAAAAAATCCCTGCCAAGATGGTGAAAACCTGGTAAATAGGTGCCTCTTGTTCTACAATGCTATACCTATCACAACACCGCTTGGCCTTGTACAGTTTCTTTCCTTTTCTTGCTTTTAGTTTTCTATCTCATGCACTCGCTCTTAGTTACCTTGGAGATTATGCTTGACTTTACATGGATTGAAACTGGTCATACTCTAGGGGAAACCTTCCTAGTCTAGGGGACATTTTCCTATCTTTTCAGAGGATCTTCCTTGTATCAGTCACTAGTGGTTATCACTGCATTTTCCTACTAATGCTTAGCTATAGGATCTTCCTTGTATTAGTCACTAGTGATTCTTACTACGTCTGTCTACTAATGCTTAGCTATAGGATCTTCCTCACATCAGTCACCATTGATTCTCACTATGTCTTCCTATTGATGCTTAGCTATAGGATCTTCCTTATATCAGTCACCAGTGGTTTTCACTGTGTCTTCCCACTAATACTTTGTTAGCACTACGATCTCTCTTTGAGGATCTCTCTTGTGTTAGTCACCAGTGGTTCTCACTGCTTCTATCTACTATCGTCGTCTTGATGAGATTCCTCAAAAATGCGATATACTTCTGATCTAACATTAATCCAATTGAAACTAAAACTAAACTTGTGACTCTCTAAGACATGCTGAGCTTTTCTTTTTGTGTTCTTTTCTTTTCTCTTCATCATTCTTCCTTGAGAAACTCAAAGACATCTATCCTGACCGAGAGATGTGAACATTGGGGGCATGATCTTTTCTTTTCTTTCTATTTGCTGGTTTAGTACCAATGATCCAAGGAATCCATACAAAATGGGTGTCCACTGTGAGAGCCTCTATCTCATGTTATATGGCCATGTGTACCTTGAATCCTTTTATATGGAAACTTTGGTGAGGTTGGTTCTTCTCCTTGTCTATTTGAGTGACTTCTTTTCCTACAAGTGAACTTTCAAACGCTCATCCTGTGAAGTGAACGTAAGGGTCATTGTGAGCCTTCTTAGTATAACTTTTCAATCACTTAGAAAAAGAAGACACTCTTGCATGTATGGTGTGTTTGTACGCAAGCAACATTCAGGTCATCCTAGAAACTATGATTTGATGCTTATGTTAACTTGCTAAATCAAAAGGAATAGGTGTCTAGGTCATTCTACCTTCTTATACCTTAATGCTTACACCTTATTCCAACAAATCTATGACCAATGTCAAATTCATATTTTCATGACTTTCATATTAGTGAGAGTTGTATGACATCTCATGATCATCCAATACCAAATTCTCTATGATGATAACTATCTAATGGGTCCAAAAACTAAGTCCTAGGGATTGCATCTAGCTTAGGCTTGCATTTTCATTCTAGGCTTGCATTGTGGTAGTACTTTGTGGTTCTCTTTATTGTATTCTTCTAGATTTGTAGGAGGGTTCTCATATTACATCCCAGGTTCACCTTGACTACACAAGTGTCTGATCCTCACTTTCAATCTTCAAGAAATTTTTTTTGGTTAGTACCTATCATGTATTGTGATATCTTGCATGAGATGATTAGTACCACATACATTGCATTACATCCATCATAGTGAATTCTCATAATCCATATACATACATTTACATTTACATATTCATATACATGTTGATTCATCATAAGCATAAATCAAATCATACATTGCATTTCACATTGCATACATACATAACAATAAAAACATGAGCATATTCATATTCATACATGTCATACATCTCATATCTACTCATCTAATCATTTAGGATACATCTCATAAAGTATACACATCCAAAGAAGTATACACAAATAAAATGATACCAAAATATGAGCTCATATATATATCTCATGAGTGTTAGTACAAAAATGGTGCTACTCGAGCACAGACTATATCTCAAAATGGGGCTACAATACATCATGATATATCAAATCCTAGATATAGCCCTAACCATCACCACCTAGAGGAGGTGGAGGAGGTGGCATGTTTGCCTATAGTGGTGCATGTCAAGGAGGTTCCCATTGTACTGCTAGTGCTCTGACATACTCTAAAAATTGTGGAACCTAGTCTGCTAGCTTTGGAACCGTACCAATATAAGCTTCATAGTAGTATGAGGCTTATGCCACCTCGTATCATGTCTCTACCTAAGATCTCGCTAGCTCATCCCACAACTCCCTACTCTCCTAGTCTCTCTCTGCCAGATGAGAATCTCGAATGAAAACCTGTATATGGAGATCACCCAACTCTCATTGTGCCTATTGCAACCTATCTCGGGTCCTCTGTAGTAAATCCTATAGCTGTGCAACCTCATCTCCTGGAGGGGGACCCTGTGCAGCCTGATCCTACATAACTACATCCTCAACTTGTGCCTCCTTTTTAGGAGGCTACTATGATGTCTCCTCGGTCTACTATCTCAATGGTCTATCCTAGGCTTCATTGCTACTGGCACCAGGGTCTACTCTCATCTATTAAGCAGGTATGTGTGTCTGTGCAGACCTCTATCTAGTTGCTTGCTCCTACGATGGTGGTGGCTATGCCACTTGCTACTATGGTGGTAGCTATGTCACCTACTGACCCATCCCAACTAGATCTATAAATCAAGGGAATGGATGTGCTAATAGATGGTCCCGATATGCTAGTGTCATCCCCCCATCAGCTATGACTTCCATATAATCCCATTGGGCTGGTGCTACCTGTGCCTCTATCATACATCAGCCCTGATCCAATCTCACCAACCTCCCTTTCTTCACCTCATCGATGAAGTAAGAATAAGCACAGTACTCCTGTGATATATCCTACTCCCTCCCGCACTACCTCAAAACTTGTGATAGTGGAAAGTGCTCAATGATAGCTATGGTACGCATGATCAAAGGTCATGAGTAGAACATATATGATAACTCATGTCTAGCATCATCCCAGACCTCTTTACCTACCCATGGTCACCATACCACTATGACCATGTCATCCAGCTGAGCCCACCACTACTTAGTCTTACCTAGCTTTGGCTGAGTCATAGGGCCCCCATACCTATAAATATATGGCTCCAAAGGCTATCTTGTGTCCTAGAGCACTAGCCTACAAACAAGAAGATGCTCCCAAGCTCATATCTAAAGTATGAACACTCCTACTACCATACTTTGAGAATCCTAATATATGAGCTCGTGCATCTCATGATACATCTATTCTAGCATGCATTAGCCCCATCCATATCTCATGAGTGGCCGCTCCAACATTCTCTATAGTAGCCGACCCCAGCTTCACTCTAGTCCATGCTACCCTCTATTTGGCATCAAGTAGCAGCCTAGGAATGCTGCTAACACAACTGCTAATCGATGTCCAACACCATATTCTTGTTATGTATGTGGAGCCTAATCAAACTTATCCACGGGGTCAAGGGGCAGAGCCCCTTACAGGGTCCTGGGGCAATGCCCCAGGCGGGGTCAAGGGGCTTAGGGTTTGAGATTGAATGTGTGAGGGATTATTGTAGCTTCCTTCTATGGTATTGAATTGCAGGTTTCAGATTGTAATCACTGGATAATAATAAAGATATTGGACTCACTATTGGTGGACGTAGCCTAGGGATTGGGTGAACCACATTAAATTCTATGTTATTGTGTTCTCTCTTGTTTGTTAATATTTGCATTTTCTGCTTATTATCCTAACAAGTGGTATCAGACTGAGGTTATTTCATTCTTTCTTTCATTTGTTCTCTGAAGTAGGTCTCATGAGTTAGTGGGAGAGTCTCTCGGTTAAGTGGGAGAAATGGCAGATGAGGGTAGGCTGAAGGTTGATAAGTTTAATGGGCAGAACTTCCAGTTATGGAAGATGCAAATGGAGGACTATCTCTATCAGAAGGAAGATTGGGATATTTTGGATAGGAAGGCACTAGGGAGTATTCATTTATGCCTAGCACAATTGGTGGCATTCAATATTACTGGAGCAATGAAAGCTAAAGATTTGATGGACACCCTAGTGAAGTTGTATGAAAAGCCTTCAGCTTCAAACAAGGTATTTCTTATGAAGCATTTATTTAATATGAAAATGGTAGAAGGTGGATCAGTTGTTGATCATTTGAATGAGTTTAATACAGTTAAAAGTTAGTTAACCTCAGTTAAAATTACTTTCAATGATGAGGTTAGGGCTCTCTTGATTTTGTGTTCTTTGCCAGAAAGCTAGAATGACTTGGTAATGGCTGTTAGTAATTATGTTTCTGGTTCAAATACCCTAAATTTTGATGATGTTGTTGGTGTTATATTGAGTGAGTAAATTCATAGGAAAATCTTAGGGGCATCCACATTGGGTAGTGTATTGAACGTAGAAAGAAGAGGTAGAACAAGAGATAGAGGAAACAACTCTGGAAATCATGGGAAATCAAGAGGAAAATCAAAGGGAAAGAGGTTTGAATCCAAAGGGCCAAATGATTGTTGGTACTGTGGAAAACTAGGTCATAAGAAGAAAGATCAAGGAGACAAAATGATGGAAGCAAGGAGGCTAATGTGGTAAGTAACAAATCTAAAGAGGATGCTTTTCTTTTGTCTTTAGAAAATGTTGATGATTCATGGGTGTTAGATTCGGGGGCTTCATTTCATGCTACACCCCATAGAAGTTATTTTGTTGATTATGTCCAAGGGGATTTTGGGCTAGTTTATTTGGGAGATAATGAACCCTATCAAATTGTTGGAAAAGGGAAAATCAAGATTAAGTTGCACAATGGGAATCATTGGCTACTACAAGAGGTAAGACATGTTCCAAAGCTGAGTAGAAATTTAATTTCAGTAGGGAAACTCACTGATGAGGGTTACACAGTTACTTTTAATCATAAAAATTGGAAGGTTTCAAAAGGTTCCTTAGTAGTAGCAAAAGGTGTGAAAGTAGGCACCTTATATCTTTGTACAGGTCATACTATTCTCTCTACTTTAATTGTTTCAGAGAAAAATGAATGTTTAGGAACAGTTACTGCAGTTGAGCAGGTAGAACAAGAGACAGTAGTTAGAGATTCTAAAATAGCATTGTGGCACAATAGACTCGGGCACATGAGTGAGAAAGGTATGAAATTACTTGATTCAAAGAAAGCTCTACCAAGTCTGAAATTTGTTAATATGGATTTCTGTGAAAGTTGTGTGTATGGAAAGTAAAAGAGAGTCAGTTTTGTAAAGAGTGGGAAGGAAAAGAAAGATGAAAAATTAGAGCTTGTGCATACAGATGTATGGGGTCCAACTTAGGTATCTTCCCTTGGTGGCTCTCAGTATTATGTTACATTCATTGATGATGCAACTAGGAAAGTATGGATATATTTCATTAGATAGAAATCTGATGTATTTGAAACTTTTAAGAAATGGAAAAGCTTGGTTGAAAATGAGACTGGAAAAAGATTAAAATGTCTCAAATTTGATAATGGTGGTGAGTATTGCAGAAAAGAATTTGAAGATTATTGTACCTCTACTGGTATTCATAGATAGAAAATTGTACCAAGGACTCCACAAGAAAATGGAGTGGCTGAACGCATGGATAGGACAATAATGGAGCGTGCAAGGAGTATGAGGTTGCATGCTAGGCTGCCCAAAAATATGTGGGTAGAGGCTATGAATACTAATGTTTATTTAATCAATAGAGGCCCCTCCACTCCTTTGGATTATGGTATTCTAGAGGAAGCATGGAGTGGTAAGAAGGTGAGTTATTCTTTTCTCAAAACCTTTGGTTGTGAAGCTTTTACACTTATAGATTCTGAAAATAGAACCAAACTAGAAGTTAAGTCAAAGAAATGTGTATTTATTGGATATGGCATTGATGAATTTGGTTATAGGCTTTGGGATTTTGAAAATCATAAAATTGTAAGAAGTTGGGATGTCATATTCAATGAGAAAGTGTTGTACAAAGATCTGTTGCAGTAGCATGAGAAGAAAGAAAATGATTATGTAGTGCTGGATGACATTCCAAATGCTAATGTTCTAGAAATTCTTTATGCTCCACAACAACAACAACAACAAATACCACACACCCCAGTGAATGTTAGACAGTCAACAAGGCTAAGTAGACCTCTAGATAGATTTTCACCTTCTTTGTATTCTATCTTATTAACTGATGCTGGTGAACCTAAATGTTATAATGAAGCTATGCAGGTGGATACAAAACTTCAGTGGGAGTCTGCAATGATAAATGAAATGGACTCTTTGCTAAAAAATCAAACATGGGATTTATGTCAGTTACCTATAGGAAAACAGGCTTTGCGGAATAAATGGGTTTATAGGTTGAAAGAAGAAGATGGAGGTAAGAAATGATTTAAAGCCAGATTAGTCGTAAAAGGATTTTCACAAAAACGTGGTATTGATTTTGATGAGATTTTTTCTCCAGTTGTTAAAATGACTTCTATTCATACTGTTTTAAGTATTGTGGCTACTGAAGATTTGCATTTAGAGTAGCTTGATGTTAAAATAGCCTTTCTTCATGGTGATTTCAATGAAGAAATTTATATCGTATAGCCACAGGGATATGAGGTCAAGGGTAAGGAGAGTTTAACGTGCAAATTGCAGAAAAGTTTATATGGGCTGAAGCAAGCACCTTGGCAATGGTATATTAAATTTGATACTTTTATGCATGAGAATGGGTACACTCAATGTAATTCTGACCATTGTATTTATTTCAAGAGGTTAAATAATGACAGCTACATTATTCTATGTTTATATGTTGATGATATGCTTATAGCTGGTTCTAACATGGATCATATTAAGGGGTTGAAACAACAATTAACAAAATCTTTTGCTATGAAGGATTTGGGGGTAGCAAAACAAATCCTTGGCATGAAAATTTGTAGAGATAGGAAGAATAGAAAATTAACTCTATCTCAAGCTGGTTATGTTGAGAAGGTGTTGCAAAGATTCTACATGAAGGATGCCAAAGTTGTCACTACACCTTTGCCTAGTCATTTGAAATTAACTAAAGAAATGTGTCAAAAGACACCAGAAGAAGAGGCAAGAATGTCCAAGATACCTTATGCTTCAGCTGTAGGGAGCTTAATGCATGCTATGGTATGTACTACGCCAGTTATTGCACATGTAGTGGGAGTCGTTAGCCGGTATATGAGTCACCCTGGGATTGAGCATTGGAATGCAGTCAAATGGATTCTCATCCTAACAAGTCTCTAATTAGATCCTCCCAGGGGATCACACAGCCCATCACTAGATCATCTTGAAGTATCTATCTAAGTGCCACAGTTCCTTCTCTTGGCTGTGTATCATATTCCACACATGGGTTGTGGAAGGGTACTCTTAGGATCTTGCAGATGTCCTCCGGGGTCACTGTCATCTCCCCCTGTGGCAAGTGAAATGTGTTCATTTCTGAATGGAAACACTTGACAAGTGTACCTAGTAATCTATGATTTACCTGGATGTCGGATACATCATGAAAGTATGATAGTCCTAACCCATCTATGTTAGCAGACTTTGCATCATCTAATCACTGCACTACCTCACCGATGACCCGGTGGTGAAATCAGAACACAATGTCAGGGAAGTGAACCTATAATGAAAGTGACAACACATGATCAGTATCTCAATCATGATGATTCTCAAAGAAAAACATCAATTGAAATTGTGCACCTATCCTAAAATGCCTCTCAGATGCTCTACTTCACTAAACTTATGCAAATTTGGGCACAAATTCTAATTTTCTACAGCAGTTTCCTGCGTGAGGAAGTATAGGCCTCGCATGAGATTTCACTGTCGCATGAGACTTCATATCAACTCATGCAAGAGATCTTCCCTAAGGAGGATTTCTCATGCGGCTTTGACGGCCTCTTTGTGCGAGCCTGTGGAGGGACCCCACGCGAGGAAGCCCTCTTTTGGTCTTTCCTCGCATGAGACTCCTCCATGGCCCACATGAGGAAACTATTTCCTCACGCACATTCTTACAAGAAAGTCCCAATACTTGCTCTAAATCTATCTAAATCTACTAAAAAGTGTTAAAAAACTTGAAATACAAGGTAGGTTATTGACTACTCATAGGTGGGTCATATGTCACTCGTTGGTTGTGACATCGGGAGTACTCAAACCTATGCGATTTCACTGGCACGCTCTCCATTTCACTCAGAGCTCTCAAAATCACTTAAAGTCAATGGTTGTAAATGAATTGAAAATGATCCTTTTGGGCCTTATATAGTTTTTGACCTAATTTTCAAAAGTGCTCCATTTTGTGGGAAAACTTCACCCTTGGCTAAATCGACCACTCTGAATCCATTTTCAGGATCAAAATTGAAATCTAACACTCCTACATAGCTCAAAATTGCATTTTAAAATTTTTGGGTCTGACGCGATTAGACGCTTGCGTAGTCAACCTTCTGATGTCGTATTCTTGTCAGAATCACATATCATTTTTTCTTGACTTCATCTTTTTCATTAAAAGTCAACTCTAGTCAACCATGGCCAAACTTGGTCAACAGGACCTCCAAATCGCTCTAGATCACTTCTACATCTTCTCGATTCTTTCATACTTTGATCTAAGTTCTTCTCGACCTCTGATTCTATCTCAGTTTGCAACCTATTTCTCTCAATCACTTTATGCCATGTCATCTTTCCATTTTGCTCCGGAGGGAGTAGGATGATTGCATCATTGAATCTCATCGAGTCAATCCTTGAATCAATCTACTCTAAATCAAAAGTCCTCATCGCTCGGGGCATCTCATCACTAGGTGCATCTTTGTGCCTCATATTGTGTCATCTATCTGTTAGGTATCTGAGCAATCTAAGTTAGATCCCTGGGAATAAACCTTCATTCTGGAGATGGTTCTCAAAATATCTTTCTATATCTTAGTGATCTAACTTAGATCCCTGAGGATCAAGCTTTGTTCTGAAGATGATTCTCAAAATCTCTATTAGGTATTGGGGCAATCCAACCCTAATTCATGAAAGTCAAGCTTTGTTCTAGAGATGGCTCCTGAAAACTCTTTTATCGATATCTGGGCAATCTAACCCGGATCTCAGAGGACTAAGCTTCATTCTAGAGATAGTCCTACAAATTTGTATTAGTCATCATTTAATCAATGGGTATTGGGGCAATCTAACCCTGACTCCTAAAGATTGAGCCTCATTCTAGGGAAAATCTTATGAAAGTGGTAATTTGATCCAGGTCTTTGCAATCTAACCTAGACTTTAGAGAATCAAGCTTCATTTTGGAGATGGTTCTACAACTTGATCTGATCAGTATCTTGGCAATCTAACCTCAACTTCTGAGGGTTAAGCTTCATTCTGGAGATAATCCTAAAAACCTCATCAACTATCGCATTCAGACTATTCTTCAAATCAATGTGCTACTCACACATCAATTCAAAGAGGGGAAAAATGTAATACCCCAAAATTGGCATCTTTCTATCTTAACCAATTTTTTTGCATTTAGTCTTGTTCTATCAATTCTGAATCATCAAAGTCTTATTATACTAGGCAATTCTATCTTTTGAATCACTTTACTTGACCTAGTGTCAAATGCAGAAAACCTTAAATATGCATAAATCACATAACATATTTAACTCTTAAATATCGACTATAATTGGCTAAATAAACCCTATGATTGATTAATTTAATTATAAAGTCCTAACACTTTAATTAAATTAAATTCACCCTCTTTAGCTAATACACATGAAAAAGGAATTAAATAAATATTTATTTTTAAATAAATATCCTCATCTCAATAAATGAATTTAATTATTCAAATAATTAAGAAAATCCACTTATGATGTAATATTGTATTTATTTAAATTAAATATTCTCTCCAAATCTTCTCTACAATTCAGAAAAGGAAACTTTGAGTTAATTAAGAATTCAAAAAAGGAAATAAAATAGTTAAAGCTCCACATAGATAAAAACAAAAATTTGCTACCTCTCTACGGGAAACTTTCCATTCTGAACTGATTTCTCATCCAATCTCCACCGTTCATCTGATTCAATCTTGACCATCAATTGAACTTGGGATTCTATAAAAGAATCATAATTTCTCATTCAAAGATCCAACTTTTCGAGCAACAAAGTGTTGTTGCAATGTTATCAGAAATCTTTTGCATTCAAGCTTTCATTTCTTAGCATAATCTTCATTTCTAGATCAATATATCATGTTTAGCTTAATGATGCACTTCATTTCTTAATATAGTTTTCTTTCATTATTCTTAGATTAATTTCATCATTTCTAGATTAATCTTGCATACTCATTCTAGAATAATCTGCATTATGCTTTCAATTAAATCCTCCATTATAGTGTCAGTCTATGGTTGCAAGATTCTCAATTCTACAAGCAATTTTGAACCCTACTTGGATAGGAGGCAATAGGTCGAATCATCCAGCCAGGCAGGATGAATGATTTGATATTCATTCTTGTCTACAACCGGTGAACAATGACTATGTTAAAGTGTGGAACTAAATCAGAGGCCCATATTTAGTTCATACAATTCCCACCAGGGTTTTTACCTATTTGGGTTTCCTCATAACCAAAATTGTGGTGTTGTGTTAAGTGTTCTTATATTGTGTTTATGTTTAATGTTCTTCTATACTTAATTGGATAAAGGATTGAATCTTTTAGATAATTGATTCACCCCCCCCACCCCCCCCCCCCCCCCACCCCTCTCAGTTATCTCTTGGGACTATTCCTAACAATTGGTATCAGATCCAAGTGCCTCAGAGAGAAAGCTTAATAGCTTGAGGTTGATCAAATGGCATTCTTTAGAAAAGAAAGTCCTAAGTTTGATGGAGAGAACTATCTAGATTGGAAGAAAAAAATGATGACACATTTGCAGTTCATTGCCTTTGAGATTTTTGAAGTAGCTACCAAAGAAGTCCAGATTCCCTCTCTAGCAGATCTTACAAAGGAAGATGCAACTCTTAAGAAAAAGGATATGTTCACTCAAAATGCTATTGCCAAAGAAGCCCTTATCAGTGCCTTGTCTAACAGTAAGTTTTTAGAGATCAAGAAAATTGATAAATCCTACAAGATATGGAAGTATCTAGAAGATGTGTTTGAAGGAGACATCCAAGATAAGAATGTGTGCAGAAAGACATGGAAGAAAAAGTAAAATACATTGGAGATGCTACCTGAAGAGAATATTAGAGCCTATAATCAAAGGATTAATGAAACAGTTGCAAGAATCACAAACAATGGCGGAGATATCTCAGAAGAAGACATAATGGATAAGTTGATGACTACTTTGACACTAGAATATGAGAGCAAGATAAACATCCTAGATGAGACTATGCAATTCTCAAAAGACTTTAAAAGTGAGACCTTAATCAACAAGATTTTAGCTTTTGAGATATCAAGTTTGAAGACAGAGCCTAAAAGTGAGACATCCTTCAAAGCTTCAGTCCATGGTAAGAAATCCTTGAACACTTTTGGTAATTTTGATGATGATGATAAAGAGAAAGAACTAGATGACATCATTTATTTGATTGCTAAGAAATAAAGGAAAGGAAAAGGAAAATATGAAGGTCAGTTACCATTCAAATGATTTTCATGTAATAAGATTGGTCACTTTGCATCTAAGTGTCCTACAAGAGTTAAGAAGTTCAAAACTAACTACAAGCCAAAGTATACAAAAGAATGTTATTACACTGGTGATGGAGTATTAGATGAAGAGTCAGTAGAGGATGAAATTGGATTCATTTCTCTTGAAGACATGGAGAAAATATTTGATGAAATGGACCTTGAAAATGAAAAGGAAGCACAAGAGTTAGCACTGATTTTACAAGTTGGCATCAGGGTAGATTGGATTATTGACAGTGGTTTCTCACATCACATGACAAGAGACAAGGATAGATTTTTACATCTGGATAGATACAAAGGTGACATGGTTAGATTTGGAGACAACAATCCTAAACCTATCATAGGTAGAAGAGCTATCACCTTGGATGGAAAGAACAACATTGATGATGTTCTTTATGTTGATGGTTTGCAGCATAACCTACTGAGTGTTGGGCAGTTTCTTGACAAAAGATATTAGTTGGAATTCAAAGACAACAGGTGCATCATTAACAGCAAGGAAAGAGAAATGATTGCATCAGATTCAAAGACTAAAGGTAATGTTTTTCAGCTTAATCCTGAAGCAGGATGTTTTGTTGCTAAAGTAGATGCCAGTTGGTTAAGGCACAAAAGACTATGCCACATCAATTTTGACAACATAGTAAAGATAACCAATGTAAAGGAAGTAAGAGACGTTCCTAGCATTCCAAAACCAGATGATACAATTGTAAAGGATAAAATGTAATGGAGAAAATGGAGGATGATAAAAAAGTGTAAGGATGTAAATATGTGATGGAAAATGTAATGGACATACAAACTTAATAAAATAGGAATACTTAGTTGGAAAGAGGCTGATGTGGAAATCACTATTTTCTAATGTCTATGTTCAGTTTCGGGAGATTTTGCAACTTGATTCGGCTTGGAAATGCAGAGACAGAGAAAACCTAGAAAAATTCCATCTTTTGGAGAAAGGATGACCTTCACCTCAGGATCAGGGTACAATCTTACCCCGGGGTACAATCTTGACCCCCACTGAAAGTCATCCTTGACCTGAAATAGCTCTGACAAAAATTCTATTCACAGATCTTAGAAGTTCGTTGAAAAGGGTACTCAAATGTGAACTGCAATTCATTGTCTCGCACATGCACCTGCAAGAAAAAGAGGATTTTTAGTTTGGATGAGGGGTTTTCCTTAGTCAAACCCCAGTTTGGAATAAACCTTAATAATGGATTTGAAATAGAGAATTCTAGAAAGTGGTAGAAGGAGATCTAACAACGAAGATATGATATTTAATAGATATGCAATTGTATTTGAAATGTAATCAAGTATGTTAATATGAAAGCTTGAACACAACATTAACAAATATAAATCAAAACCTCCATGATTGCATGCTTGGAATCCACGTTTAGAGAAGAAAGAATAGATCTTGAAGATGACCAACAGATCTTGAAGAAAGATCACACCACCATGATGGATAGATCTAGGGTTTAGATGATAAATCTTGAATGCTTGAACCAAATCCCCTCAAAGGCTTGAATAACTGAATCCTTGATCTTCAATGGAGAACTTGAATGCTTTAATGGATGATAATGGCTTGAATGCTTCCTTGATTGAAAAATATTTTCTTGATCACTAATGTCTCTTTGAGAGTGCTTGATGAATGATGGATGAGATAATATGGAAATGAGAGAGGAAGGCTTCCTTTTATACTAGTCTATGGCACAAACTTCTAGAGAGGCTGACATAGGAGAATTAATTTCTAATTAAGACTTAACCCCTAGAAATGGACCCAAATTAAATATAATTTCAGATTTTACCATTCTGAAATCTGAAACAACCGACTCGGAAGTGGGAAAACAAATCTTTTCGAAACCCAACATCTGGAAATCATGGAATCTTCAAATTTGGACCTTGGGTCAAGGTCAACTTTGACCTAGGTCAAATTTGAGATTGAATTTGACCTAGATTAGAGTCAAGGTTGACCTTGACCCTGAAGTCAAAGATTTCAAGATCTCAGTCCATAATGCCAAAAAAGTGCAGAAAGAGGGTGGAAAAAGGGGGAGAGTGAGGAGAAAATCCAAATTCAAGCTAGGGACCTACCCAAGGCATTTGACATGACCCCACACTACCTACTCAGAGGGCTAAATGTACTTAACATGGAAGTGCTTCCATTTTAAGATGATACATTAAGCCCCCACTTTAGCAAGAGTATGGATTCAATGCAAACTCTTGGTAAAGGAGAAGAAAGAAGAGATCCAAGTAGATTCGCAATGAGATAAAATAACACTTATCTAAGGATAGAAGCCCCCAAACTAAGGATTATAACTCAACATACATGCACAAGGGTGAGAAAATAGAAACAAAAAGACACAGAAGAGGGCTTACTACTAAAACAAACCCAAATCAACTAGTAGAGGAAAACTTGCTAAGAAATGTTTCCTATACTAATATCATATTTGGAAAGCTATCATAAAAGCATAAATGATTACATAAGAAAGATAAGAGAAACACTATAAATAACATAGCTTCATGATCCAATCCTACTAGCATAAAAGTGAAAAGAGAGAAAAGAGAAAGTGATTACCTTTCCCAGTAAGATACCCACCTTACCGTGAATCACCAAGGAGGGAGAGCCAAATAGGTGGCCAAACCTGATAGTTCACCCATAAAATATGCCTTGAAATTGTAATGCATCTTCTGATGGCTTCTGGAATACCCATAGATCCACCTTCTTATATCACCATGGAATATGAAATGTGTGTCCCTTCAAGATTAAGCAACTTATGTGTGTTATCTTCAGAAGATTTAGCATATTGAAAATTGAAAAATGTGTGTCTCTTCAGGATTTAGAAACTTATGTGCATTACCTTCAAAGGATTTAGCATAATTAAAATTTAAAAATGTGTGTCTCTTTAGGATTTAGAAACTTATGTGCGTTACCTTTAGAGGATTTAGCATATTGAAAATTGAAAAATGTGTCTCTTCAAGATTTAGCAACTTATGTGTGTTACCTTCAGAGGATTTAGCATGAAAAACTATAGTACAAGGGAGACCCTATATATGCCCCCTCCTTATCGTGGCTATCTACTAGACATGATAAGGAAGAGAAAGAGGATACCTACTTCACAATGTAAGGAGATATCCTATTTATCAACAATGTATACTACATTCTTAGCAAAGGGTATTGACCCTTACATCCAAGAGCATAGATAATCATGAAAAAGGATATGTCACTCATGGAAAAAGGACCCTCAAAGGAAGAGATCTTATCAACAAGACCACCACTGTAGAGGAGTTATTTTTGATAAAATATCATCTTTCAAAGATAAACCAGGTGGGAACAAAGATTCAATCATCAATCCCCCTACAATCAAGAGGAAGAGGAATCTTTGAAATGACGGAAACAACTCTAATCACCAAAGAAAGGACAAGAGTTTATAATGAACATAATTTGTAAAATAGAGAAGAGGTGATGACCTAGGACAACAACCTCTCATATAAAAGGATATACATAGTCAAGACATCGGTCAATATAATAAAATAATATTGCAAGATAAATAAATGCCACTAAGCTAAGGAAAGAAGATCCCTAGACAAAGAGAAAGAAGGAAGAACCTTGCCCCCTAGGGATGAAAGCAAGGGATAGCTTTGCAAAAAAAATGTCTTAGAAAATATATCTTGAATATAGAATAAAATATATGGATGATTATAAACATAATACAAAAACCATAGAGAAAAAGGGAAGAAGGGTAGAAAGAATACCAATTAAACTCAATAAAAAGCCTAATGGATCCTAGGAGACTGGATGGAAATACACCTCTTGCCCCCCAGTCCAAAGACAAGAGGAGAAGAAATCTATATTATATCAGAATAAGGAGTATCCCCTATATCAAAATTATGAAGGAATTGTAAAATTGCATGAGAGTGAGATATAATTCCTAAAGCAGCTCTTTCCCTAACATATAACTTGAAATGCTTACAATCAACAAGTAAATGTGTATTACTATAATGAAAAGGACATTTGTACTTGGATAAAATGTAAGTGATAAAAATGTAATATAGAAAATGGGGGATGATAAAAAAAGTGTAAGGATGATAATATGTGATGGAAAATGTTATGGACATACAAACTTAATAAAATAGGAATACTTATCTTGGAAAGAGGTTGATGTGGAAATCACTATTTTTTGATGTTTGTGTTCAGTTTCTGGAGATTTTGCAACTTGATTTGGCCTGGAAATGCAGAGACGGAGAAAACCCAAAAAACTTCTATCTTTTAGAGAAAGGTCAACCTTGACCTCAGGATCGGGGTACAATCTTGACCCCCACAGAAAGTCATCCTTGACCCAAAACAACTCTGATGGAAATTTTGTTCATGGATCTCAAAAGTTCACCAAAAAGGGTACTTGGATGTGAACTGCAATTCGCTGTCCCACACCTGCACCTGGAACAAAAAGAGGATTTTTTCTTGGGATGAGGGGTTTGCCTTAGTTAAACCCCGGTTTGGAATCAACCTTAATAATGGATTTGAAATAGAGAATTCTAGCAAGTAGTAGAAGTAGATCTAGTTGTAGTACCCCAAAAATGGGCTATAGATTCATTAACCTCCTACATCTACAAATTCAAATGAAATCAACATCAAAGTCCTAACCTAAGGTACATCTGAACATCATCGAATCCTAATTGATTATCTTAAATTCTGCATCGGGGAATATTCTTAGTAATATTCCTATTTATCTTAATTATCTTTAATTTAATGATTATTTGGCGATAAAGCTAATTTATCCTAAAGTTTGATTAATTGAATATTCTGAATATTTAATTAATTAGATTTAATTCTGCCACTTAATTATTTAATTAAATTTAATTCTATTTATTCCTAATTATATTATTTAATTTTGACAATAAATCAAAATTGCTAAAAACAATCAATTGAATTTTTATTTAATTGGTTTAAAATCAAAATTGTCAAATTTAATGATTTAATTGGAATAAAAGTTTGATTTAATGATTGATTAACCCATAAATCAATTATTTTAATGTTAAAATCAGTTAAGTTGAGAATAAATCACTTTATTTTTAATTGATTTATAATTAAATCATGCACAATCAGAAAAGCAGGCAACTAGAAATTAACAATCAATTTTAAAATTGAAACTCAACATCTAATGATGAGTTGAAATTTCATCTAAACTCTATTTTGAGTTAAGCACTACTTTTGCATGATTTTTTTGAGTTAATTATCTTTTATTCCTTGTTGACTCAAAAATCAACCTGAGTTTATCAAGAGTGATTTATGGCTTTTCCCATGCACCTCCAAACCCCTAGATTTCTATAAAATCAAGGCTTAGCTCTTCATAATTCATCTCACAAGTTTTCATACTTACTCTGCCAAAATCAATCCATGAATTTGCACAAGCACGCTGGCAAATTGACATCTGAAGAATTGAAGCTTCTTGCAAATCAACAACTTTTGTGTGATCAATCTTGTTTCCAATTCATTCTAGTTTCATATTTCATATCATTGTTAGCTTAATTTGCATATCAATTTTTCATATAGAATAGATTCATCATCAGTTTTTCCATCATAATAAATTGCATAGAAAAACCAAAAATATAGATTAATTTACATACATTCCATATCTAGATTTTGTATTCAAATCCTTTGTTTAGGTGTCGTCAAGGTCACTGATCTTGATCTAATCTGAGAATACATACTCGCATCTACTAGAAGGCAACAAATCACCTAGTTAGTTTATTTTCCATTTCATTGCATGATTTTGATTTTTGCTAACCTCTAATGTTTTACTGAAGTGTTGTGTTGGTAGCTAGGTACAAAATTGACACACATTTCTGGTGCCCACCGTGGGGCCCTGAAATGAGTTTCCATTCAATTTCTATCAATTTCTATCATCTTCTTGTCATTTTCTATTCCAAGCTGTGATTTTTAATTTTTTTCATATAATTTTTGTATGAGTTTTGTTAGAAACTCATACCAGGTGGTACCCACTGTGTACGATAGTTGATTTGATCGAGGATCGTACCATCAAAAAAACATTATCATTTTGAGGTTCTACTATTGTATGATCTGATACCCATTGTCATACACATTTCTAAACTATCATCTAGGAGGTGACCCACTTTCGTACAAGTTTCAGTGCCAGGTTTCCATTGTCATTTCACTTTTTCATGCAGTTTTCTAGATTTGTTTTCTAGATTTGGACTGACAGCTAACATTAACAATTAAAATTTTCTATTTGTGGTTGATTTCTATTGATTTTGATTGGGAAAAGTGTGAGAGTGGCTAAAAATAGGTAAAAATCTACTAAGCACGTTGTGAGGAATTCAAGTAATCTTCTTAGCTAATAACATTTTGATTTGGACTAAATTGAACTCTTGCATTTCAAGCTTGTGTGACCTTTATTTCTTTCATATCATAGATTTCATTTTGGGCTATAAAATGAATGTAGATTTATTTTTTGCATATTTGTTACACATAGTAAATAGGCCCTATGAACACTATTTGTGGTTCTTGAGAGAGTGGATTTCCAACAAAGCTCTTCTCAATGAGAGAACCCTTGTAGGTAGGAAGGTTACTAAGAGCATCTCACGTTCTACTAGATTTGGGCATCTTCAACTTCTGATTGATACATTCTCTCTCCAGAGAAGTTGATAGATCATAAGTGGTTGACATCATAGATCTTTGTGAGATAATCTTGGTCTTAGTGTGTCAGATTAATCTATCTGCTTTGTTTTGGTTAAAAATGAAAAGGCTAGAGGACTATGCTCTACTCCCTTTTTGGGTAGCATTAGAAACTTAGATCCTTGAATCCGGAACCAGTCTCCATGTGGTATCTTTTGTGAGTCACCTTTAGAGAGGGTTAAACATAGTGTACATTCCCTTAATTGGGTCAACCACATGGATGAAACCTCAAGCGGTAATAGCCATTTTCGTCATGGTAGAAGTATCCTTTATATAAATATCATTGTGGAGGAAATCTTCACAGGTGTGGTCTCTTGTTAGGTTGTCAGATCTCCCTAGCAGCTCCTGATTGATTAATTTCTTAGACTGTGTCAAAACCTCAGTGTGCTTGGATTGGAGTTCACCCTCTTGAGATCACAAAATTTGCAGAGTTAGACCATTGCTACAAACCCTAGTGAGGCCAAATTTTCATTTTCTAGGAATATGTGTGTTATTGCAAAACTTTTTGAAACATACATGGTTAACACTCCTAGGGATTAGCACAATTCAGTCACTTGATTGTTCATGTGCAGGGTTGCTTTGTCCCCTATTCATTGTTTCAGACATGCTTGAAATCACTTGCTTGTTCTTTTGCATGCTTGCTTATCTATTTGTTTATTGAAAACAAATGAGTCTGCTACTATCTTCAAATCTAGATAGTGAAATTTGCAAACAATCTAAAACTGAAAACCTAAAAATTGCAAAATTTGATGTCAAACACCTTTTTGGAGTCAAAAGTCATCTCATAAGGTCAGAAAGTCATACTAGTTTTGGAAATTATCATTTCATGACCCCCCTATTATCGTATGGTAGCTAGTATATTGTTGTACGACTTTTGTTGCCAGTCAATTCAAAAAATTCAAAAACCCTACTCTCAACTGTCGTGTGAGTTTTGCAATAGTCATATGAGTTTTTCAATTGTCATTTCATACCCTACCCACTATCATATGAGCCTGCAGAAAGTCATTTGAGAAATTTTGAAAAATTGCCAGAAAGTTGTTAGAATTGCCAGATACCCAACTTTTTCAGCCTATTTCTAGAATCTGTCAAATAAATCACTGTGTCAGGAATAGAGAAAAAACTACTAGGAATCCAATAATTTTCCTAAAGTGGCCTTTTGAATCCTATTTAGCCTTTTGTTTAATCGATTTGAGTCTTTTTCACCTTGTGTCAAAACCTTGTCATAACTATCAATCTTCAATCAATCTTCAAAATGGCTAAGTGTTGTGAACTCATGTCTGCTATCTTTTGGGTGTCTACCCATACATCCAGGGCACTGTATCCTTCATCTAAGTCCAATCTAAGCTTTAATCAATCAAACCTTGATAAGGTTGTGTCATCTGATCTTCTTGAATCAATTCATTCTTCAGTTGTCTCCATCTTATTCTTTTGCTTCACCCAAGGTTAATGGTGGAAACTAGAGCTTCCTCACACAAGAAATTAGGAGAAACATCTCATACCTTACATTTGACTCATATCTAGGGTCCAACTCTTGAACAACTCTACAATTTTGGTCTTTACGAAGATGACGGTCTTGGAAACTTTTGATTAAAAACTAGTTACATACCTCCACCATCAACTCATGGAGGTAATCAATGAGCTCCTCCTTGATCTACCCCGGGGAGTCCTAAAACTCCTACCATGTCTCAAGAAGGGACAAACCATGTCTCTCAAAGAGCTTAATCTCAACATGGTGCAAATCAGGAACCCCCACCTGAAGAAATTGCTCGGTATCAAAATGATGATGAATTCAAGAAAATGATTAGGCATCTCTTGAAGGAAGATAGAGAAACACACTTTTTAGATATATCTCATCAAGGAGCTAAACTTTCTCCTAACTTTAATGTCGAAGATATCATTACACATTAGGAAGAAACTCCAATCATAGCTATGATGAAATAGATGCATGCCATGCAAGTCAAAATTAATAAACTTGAGAAAGAAAAGGAACCCAAGAAGTTCTCCATGGAGGCCCTATGTCCTTTTCCATTTGACAAAGACTTGTACATGCCACCATTCCCAAAAAGAGTGGAGATGCCTAAATATGATAAGTATGATGGACACTCTAATCCTCAAGATCATGTCAGAGAATTCTGTACACAATCTATGGAGTTCATACACGAACCAACCTATCTAATGCGTCTCTTTCCTTGATCTCTGGGGGAGCAGCCAATCATTGGTTATCTAGATTGCCTTCTACTATCAAAAATTTTGAGGAGTTGACCAAATTGTTCTATCAGCAATACTCCTATAATATTCAACATTCGATCACCATGATCGACATCTGCAATCTCAAACAATATCCAGGAGAACCATTCCTGACATTTCTCAAATGATGGAGGAAAAAGTTTTCTCTATATGCTAGACCTATTACAGAAACTAAGAAACTGGAAATCTTCATCAATAATCTTGTTCCAAAGATCAACTACCCATTACAAATGCAAGATCATACATCTTTTGATAAGATGGTAGACAATGTGATCAAAATTGAAAAAGTAATTGTGAAAAAAGGAGACATCACACTTCAAAAGGACAAGTACGAATCAGGATCCAGTTCTAAAGACAAGAATAAAAATTGGAACAAGAATAAAGGCATTGTCATAGATGGCATTGTTGATACTATCTATGCCCCATCAAAGGCACCAACTTTCAATCTAACTGTTGGTACCCAAGCCATAAAATCTTCATAATAAAAGGTGCCTCAATCATCTCAAAAGAAGCCAGAGTATAAATCTTGGTCCGCTGATAATAAACAAAAGTTCACTCCTCTTGGAGAATCTTTAGAATCAGCTATGAAAACTCTTTTGGCTAACAATATCATATCTCTTCCTGAGATCCAAAAATTTGATCTTGAACCTAAACCAAAGTGGTGGAGAGAGAATGAATTATGTGACTTCCATCATAGTAAGGGTCATAAAACTAATAACTGCTTATGCTTGAAACATAATATTCAAGATAAATTTGATAATGGAGACATCATGATTGACAATCACAAGAGAAATAATGATCATACAAAATTCACATAACCATTTCCAAAAAATGGTCAAGAAGTTTCATCTTCTCAACCTAATATGGGGGGCAAAGGTCAATTATGCTTACCCTAGAAATAATATTGTTATCAATATGGTTGAACCCTGTCTCTCTGAGCATTCCAATGTCATCACAATTATGTGAAGAGATATAAATCATCCTTCGGCTATCATAGTTACTCAATCACAAGCCCAGGCACATCTAAAAGGACAAATCCCAAATTCATCAAATGTCCCTAAGATGCCCTTCAATATTTCTTCTGCTTCCAAATAGAAGGCTGCTTCTAAATCTTCCAATCCTAAAGATACAAGGCCAACATCTTATAGCATTGTTCAACAACTCCAACGCACTAATGCAAAAATATCCATGTTTGAGTTTCTTTGAATATCTCCAGCTCATAGAGCTATTCTAGACAAAGCTTTGCTCGGATCTAATGTTCCTAATGACCTTGATTTAGACAGGTTCTAGACTATGGTTGGACATCTTACGTCTCTAAAATATATCTCCTTTTCAAAGGAAGATGACAAATCCTTGAGTCACCTGCATAACTAGCCCTTGCATATAGAAGTCTTGATCTAGAACCATAGAGTCAAATGTGTGTTGATAGATGGGGGCACTGGCCTAAACATTTGTTCTTATAGCTTGATCACACAATTGGGATTTTTAGAATTGGCTATTGATCCTAGAAAGAAAATAACTATAAAAGCCTATGATGAACAAGAAAGATCTTCTAAAGGCACCATTATCTTACCTATCAGAGTAGGTCCAGTTATCAAGGATACTATATGTCAAGTTCTTGATCTACCTTTGGCTTACAATATTCTTCTAGGGAGACCATGGATACATGAAATGAAAGCTATTCCTTCTACATTCCACCAATGTTTGAAATTTCCTTATGAAGGAGTAGAGGTCACTATTCCAGCAGACATATCCACCACTTGTAATACATTGAAGGAAAGTGCAGATAAACTTGTGCCTAATAATAGAGAATCTTCCATTAAGTCAAAAAAAGAAGCATCCACATTTAAAATGGAAGACATTGCAAAAGAGGTCAATATCAAAAAAAATGGTATGGGAGAATATACTATAGAGCCAATCTTATATTTGACATCTCTCCCTATCTCACCTAAGTCTTATGGATAGTCTTTAAAATAGTCTAAACTAGACTCCAAAGAACCTCTTGAGGCATATAAAAGAAATTTTGTGGCAGAACAAGTCTCCAAGTGAGAATTTGAAGAAGATGAAGTTGTGCTTGCATGGCTATACAAGGATGAACCTGAATCTCAAGTTGTTCAAACTAGTGACTCTACAGTATCCAAAATCCCTTCTAAATCATATGGCCCAAGGGGTACATTGATAGCTAAAATGGGATATCTAGGTAAAGGACCTCTAGGAGTCAGAGGAAAAGGTCTTATGACACCTATTTCACATACTGGTAGGGCAAACAAAGATACTGTTGGCTTAGGATTTAAAAAGAAACCCTTCCACCTCAAAGGTAATTATTCTCATGTCATAGAGAAGATCACACCAGGAGAACCCCTTCTTAAGAAGGAAGAAATTGAACCATCAAATAGTGATTCAAACATCTTAGAACTTATTCCTTATGAGCATTTGCCTAAGGAAATCAAAGACCTCCTTGATACAGAAGATGATCCAATAAAAAGAATCAATGTGGTAGAAACACAAGAACCTACTATAGAGCAAGAGATAGTTACAACACAAGAACTAGCTAATCTCAAAGCTAACCAAATGGACCAAGAGGAAGGTGGTAGTTATTCTAAAACAAATTCCCATGAGTATGAATTAAAATCAAAAACTGAGGGTAACCCTTTTTGGGGTGTTCATCCTGACTTTACACATGTTCTAAGATTTCCTAGAGGTTCTGAGTCAGAAGATGAATCTAATGACTATGAATGGGGAGTCATTCCAAAGGAAGATGAGATTATCACAAAAAAATGTGTTGATGCTATTCACCAATATGCACCTAAACCCAACATAAGTCTAGAGTGAAATGATGAACTTATTGAGTCTGATCCATCGATGGCTGAAGTGGACTATCACAATGACATTGAGCCTATTCATGAATTGAATGTCTTAAGTTATAATATCACCTTTGAACTCAAGCATTGGGTTAGGACCGATGATGATAGATCCATATCCGTAAACACTCTTTCCCAATCTTTCACCACGTTGACTATCCAACATCCTAACCTTCTTAACCAAACTTCCACAAATCTGAGCTATGGTATTTATACCTTCCCAAATGAATATGCTCTTGCTTGCTACCTAAACACAGTTGAGCCTATGAGGACTTCCATCATTGAACTAAGCATTAGCATGATGGAGTTAGACATCAAGTATCTTAGTCAGAAAAATAAGAATAAGAATAAAAAGAAAAGGAGTTCTAAGGGTGAAAACCACTTTGTGGCAGTCTCAGAACCTACAAAAGTAAAAATAAAAGACATATCCAAAGGTGAAAACCTCTCTAAGGTGCCTAAGGATGAGATATTTGATGTCCTTCCAACTCATTTATAGGACAGATCTCCAGTTCTAATTGAGCCCACTCAATCCATCAACTTGGGAACAACAGAAGAACCATAGTTGATTCATGTAGCACAATCCTTATCAGAAGAAGAGAAGAAAAAATTTACTACATTTCTAATAGAAAAGAAGATCAAATTTGCATGAAAATATTTAGATATGCCAGGGTTGGATCCTAATCTTATAATGCACCATTTATCTATAGCTCCTAGAGTAAAACTAGTTAAACAAAAATTAAGAAAGATGCATCCTCATGTTGCACTCTTGGTAAAAGCTGAATTAGAGAAACTACTAAAAGTCAAATTCATCTGTGTTATTGACTATGTTGAATGGATCTCTAATATTTTACCTATTTCAAGACCAGACAAATCTATTAGGGTATGCATACATTTTAGAGATGTGAACAGAGCATGCCCTAAGGATGGATTTCCACTATCTAACATTGATATGATAGTGGACATGACTACGAGTTTCAAGATATATTCGTTAATGGATGGTTTTTCTAGATATAATCAAATAAAAATTGCTCCAGAGGATCAAGAGAAAACTGCTTTCACATGTGCATGGGGTACCTTCTATTGGAATGTCATGCCATTTGGGCTTAAGAATGCTAGTGCTACATATCAGAGAGCTATGACATCTATTTTCCATGACATGATGCATAGGACTATGGAGGATTATGTTGATGATACTTTAGAAAAATCTATGATTATAGCTAAACATCTAAATGACTTAAGAAAGATACTAGATAGAATGGAAAAATTTAGTCTCAGACTAAATCTTAAGAAGTGTGCTTTTGGTGTCACTTCTAGAAAGCTCTTAGGATACATAGTTTCAAAGAAAGGAATTGAAGTAGATCCAGCTAAAGTTAAAGCTATCATGGAGATGCAACCTCCCAAGAACATCAGTCAAATGAGGACATTACAAGGAAGAGTTCAATCTATTAGACGCTTCATATCTCAGCTAGAAGACATATCACAACCTTTTACAAAAACATTACATAAAGGTGTAACCTTTGCATGGAATGAAGAATGTGAAAAGAACTTTGATCATATCAAGAAATATCTATCAAATCATCCTATCTTGATGCCTCCCATTGAAGGGAATCCATTGATCTTATATGTCTCCACAACAGATACATCACTGGGGGCATTGTTTGCACAACATGATGAGAATAAAAAGGAAAGAGCTATATACTATATCAGTAGAACATTGGTGGCATATGAAAAGAACTATTCTATGATTGAAAAGGCTTGTCTAGTTGTGATCTTTGCATCACAGAAACTAAGACACTACATGTTAGCTCATACCACTCAATTGGTAGCTAAGATTGATCCACTAAAGTACCTACTCAGCAAAGCTGCCCTCACGGGTAGATTAGCCAAATGGGTCATACTCTTAAGTGAATTTGACATTGAATATGTGGAAAGAAAAGCTATAAAAGGAAAGGTAATTGTTGATCAATTGGCTGATGCACCTATGTTTGATGATACACCAATGCAAATGGAATTTCTAGATGCCTCTATCATGCATCTTTCTTCTAGAGAATGGAAATTATTCTTTGATGGCTCCTATACATAGCATGGATCTAGCGTAGGCATATTGTTTATAATTCCTCAAGGATACTCAATACCCAAAGACTTTAGATTAAAGTTTCCTTGCACAAACAATATTTCTAAATATGAAGCCCTTCTTAATGGCATGAAAATAGCAATTGAGTGGAGAGTGACAGAGATACACATTCATGGAGACTCTCAACTTGTTATCCATCAAATCAATGATGTGTACTAGAGTAAAGATGAAAATCTTATTCCATACAAAAGAATGGTAGATGATCTAAAGAAGTATTTTATATCTATCACGTTTGAGAAAATACCTAGAATAGAGAATAAGGTTGTCGATGCAATGGCAATGCTATCTACTCTATTAAAGTAGCCTGAACATGAGCTATGCTATGAGTTCCTAGTGGAAGCACTATCTTATCCTGCATATGACTCCCCTGAAACCCACATGATTTGCGCTATTGTAGGTCATGATTCATCTAGATATAAAACCCTATTCTCCTATCTCAAAGACCAAATCATTCCCAATACCTTTAACCATCATGAAAAGAGATACCTTATCTATAATGCCTCCTAATATGTCATCATTGGTCATGATATGTACAAATGAGGTCTAGATGGTATGCTACTTAGATGTTTAGAATGGGAAGATTCTCAATGTGCGTTAGAGGAAGTCCATGAGGGTATATGTGGGTCACACTTTAACAGTTGAACACTAGCTTGAAAACTTATTAGGGTTGGGTACTATTGGCCTGAAATGGAGAAAGAGTCTATCAAGTTTGCTAAGAACTGTCAAAAGTGCCAAGTGCATGGAAACTTAATTCATGCTCCAGGGAGAGATCTAATTCCCTTCACTACACAATAGCCTTTTCACCAATGGGCCTTTGATCTTATAGGAGCTATACATCCTCATTCTTCTAATGGAAATACCCATATAATCATAGCTACAGATTATTTTACAAAATGGGTAGAAGCAGTTCCTTTGACTCAAGCAACTGGAAAAAAAATATCTATGTTCATTTTGAACTATATCATATGCAAATATGGGATCCCTCATTCTATAATCATAGATAATGGTGGACAATTCAAGAATAAAAACCTAGATGATCTATGTGCCAAATTCAAGATAACACAACATTGGTCATCTATCTACTATCCTCAAGGGAATGGACAAGTAGAGGCTTCTAACAAGAATCTATTGATAATCTTGCATCGTATAGTTAATAAGACAAGAAGAGACTGGCATCTCATGATCAATCCAGCTCTCTAGGCCTACCAAACAAGTATCAAAATGCCCACTGGGGCTACACCATTCACTTTAGCTTATGGGTCTAAAGCAGTACTGCCTATTAAGGTTGAAATCCCATCACTAAGAATCAGAATGCATGGTCTAGTAATTGATGATGACTATAGAGTGTCTAGGTTGCAAGAACTTGAACTACTAGATGAGCACAAACAAGTAGCATATGATCATCTCAGCGTGTATCAGAAAAGAATATCTAGAGGTTACAACAAGAAAATTAGACATAGAATTTTAGGTTGGCGATCTATTCTTGAGAGAGAATCCTAAAAATCAATCACATCGAGAATGCAAGGGGAAGTTTGAACCCAACTGGCTAGGTCCCTTTGTTATCACTGCTACTTTTGGCTTTGGTGCCTATCAACTCTCAATGACTGAAGTAGAACAGCTCTGAGAACCAATCAACATTCTCCATCTAAAGAAATTCTATGCCTAAAGCATTCAGTGTATGGTAAATTGTCTTGAAAAAAATCTTTAAAATTGGAAAAAGTCCTTAAAAAAAGGAAAATCTTGGTGAAAACCTAGCAATAGGAACCTTGATGATTCACAAAAAAAGTAAAAAATATCAAAAGTATAAAAAAAATTGAAAAAATGAAAAATACAAAAAATGAGAAAAAGAAATAGTGCCTTGGTGAAAACCTAGAAACAGCGCCTTGGTAGCAAAAATAGAATCTCTACCAAGATGGTGAAAACTCGGCAAACGGGTGCCACTTGTTTCAAAATGCTCCATCTATCAATGCAATCTTGGTCTTTCCCAACTTTCAGTCTTGCTTTTGTTTGTACATATCTCTTGGTTTATTTATGCCTCCCTGTTTTCAATAAGTCGGTCTGTACACCAATCAGCTCAAGCGTCTGTATCCTATCAATGCTTAACACTTGGGGGCAATCAATGTCATATCCTATGGTCTCTAATGTATCTTAGACATATCATATCTAGTCAGAGTCCTTTGAAGCTTCATTCAATTCAGTCAGTCGGTCTCGTCTCCAAAAAGGATTTTGCATCTACAACAATGCAATCAAACATCAAACACAAAATAAAAAAAATCTATTCTTTTTACATGCTTTTATCTCCTTGTATGCTTACTGATTCACATTGAGATTTTTGCATATTATGTTCCCTTGAGCTCTTCAATGATGTCCTTTATAGGATTTAGAGAGTGATGACTGGGGGCATAATATTTTCATTGTTTTCTTCTTTTATGTGAAAATCTAACAACTTTGGAAATTTTGGATTGAAATGGTGTCCGACTATAAGAGCCTCTATCTCGAATTGGATGGCCATGCGTACCTTGACTATTGAAACCCAAAAAATTCAAGGAAGTTTGATCTAACTATTGTCTTTTTTTTGAATGAGTTCTTTCTCCTATTGTGAAATGCCATCTTACCTAAGGATGTGAATGATAAAGGGTCACTACGAGTAATTCACATTGGATTTAGAATGATCTCTTGACTGTTTGATGTGTTTGTATGTAAGGTGTATTCTAGTCATCACGACATCTATGTTTTGATGCTTATACAAATTTCTATATCAAAATGGACATGATATTTAGGTCATCTTGGTGCTTATGCCTTGGTGCTTATATCTAATCTGACATTCCAAAAACAAACTCAATATTCATATGTCTATGGTTGTCTAACCAATGGGTGTTGTATTGATTCTTGAGCATACAAATTGATATTCATATGTCTATGGTTTCATAACTAGTGGGCATTGTATTGATTTATCTAGTTACCTTGGAATTCAATGATGAGAATGACCGACACATGATCAGTGACTAGGTCCTAGGTCTTAGGTTGCATTTCATACTGCATGTCTCTTTGCATTTTTTTGCATGTTTGCATGATCTCACAATGGCTAAATGAACTTCAATGCTTAAACAATTATTCAATTGCCTCTTCAAATCTAACAAGAGATGAAACCTAACTTTAAGGTCTCTTCAGACAACTACAACCAATTACCCTCCTGGGTTAAACATCCTTTTCAACATAAGACTGAGTACTTGTCTTCATCAATACTTGCAAAACATATCATGTGTATCGTTGCATTTACATATCATAATTATCTGTTGCATTACAATTCATTCATGTGCATAAGCATAAATCATACATACATCTTTCCATAATCAAATACATTTGCATAACATCCATACATATGAAAGAAATTAGTGCATTGCATTAATCCATACATTCATTCTACACTACTCATAGCATAAAAATCACATGATATCATCATAAATTAAAACATGACAAGTACGCATGAAGTCATAACCAAAATATCAATCTCATATATATATCAAAAATCTCAAACTAGTCAAGGGTGCACTACTGGCACAATATACAAAAGAATGAGCTCATATGAGCTATCAAAGGTAGAATAGAATCAACATCAAGAGATCAAAAATATCAGAACAAATAGACAAATTAGCTGTCAGCCTGATCCTCTGCATCTGGTGGAGGTGGAGGTGGTGCATCTAGTATAGCCTCTGCTCTAGGTGCTCTAGCTCCCTCTGATGCCAACATATATTGAGAGTACATAGGGACTCTCTATGTAGTAGGAAAAATAGTGTAATATGTGGACACATAGTAAGCTTCATGTGTGGTCTAATGAATCACCTCTACCTATAATCTCTGCACCTCTACATGAAGCTCAATGCACTGTCTATTTACCTCTAAATATATCTCCTCCCACTGAGCACTACAAACCTTCAGGTCCCTTACCTATAATCTGAGCCATCTGATAGTCTCCTATGGAGTAAGAGGAATAGTAAGATCAGCATTAGCTACTGCCATCTTAGTATCTGGGGTAGTCTACTCAGTGGTCTTTTCTCTCTGCACCTTATGGCATCTAACCTCTGCACCCAGATCAAACCCAATATCCTCTTGTATTAGATCAATATCATCACCCACAACCTACTTAGCTACAAGTACCTCCTTAGCTGAACCAACACTCCCTAAAGTGCCACCCTCTCCCCTAGTCCATCTCTGAGAACCTTTAGATCTACCTACTATGGAACTAGTGGGATGAGGGGGCCTCATCTATCTAGCTAGTCTCTTTGGTAGAGCCATCACTCTAAGTCTCAGAGGTGTGGGGTGCATAATAGGAACCTGTGTGGGTCTAGGACCCTATCTCATCGGTGCTCCATTAACATCCATGGCCTCCTCCATGGGAGGTATCAGCTCTGTAGGATCTAAGAACCTATGGGTAGGATGGTCCGCAAGCTAGGCAATGAATCCATCTGTAACTCTAGCATCAAGTACCTCTGGTCTGTACTCCCAATCTCTACCAATGATGCCATTATACTCCTATGAACACAAAGCATAAGAGAGCCTCATGGTCCATCCAATTCCAAGCTCATGAGCTATCTGAGCATAAGTGGCATAATCCTCTGGTGCATCCTGCACTCGTCCATACTACTATGACACCCTGGCGATAATGAATCTCTCTAAAGTGGCGGATGACCTCCCGATCAACACATGGCTCTGAAAGAAGAAACTAAAATGCTCTCATGCAGTAGGCCAAGGCTCCATACCCACATATGGTCTCCATCAAACATAGGTCATATCATTAATGCATCACCTCCAGTACTCAGTGTGACCCATCTAAACATGTGTGACATATCCAACATATATATAAATGACAGGCTCCTGAGGCTGCCGTTGTGCCTGACACACTGGTCTCAAAATGGGGATATGCTCCCACACCTAGATTTGTAATACTAAAGCTCCAGCTCCAAAAGACTTCCTCTCCTGATACACTACATCGTGCATCTTAGAGAACATATGGGCCAAAAGACACTGACCCCAAGCCAACTCAAAGGGAGTCACCATCAGATGTGCAACCATCAAGGCCCAGCCCATCAATAGACCATTTTGCTGATGGTCAGACATGATAATCCCTCCTATCATCCCAGCAATAATACACTCTAGCCGGTGTGTATGTCCATAACAATGTACTAAGGTCTCCCAGGAAATAGAGGCAGTCATTTGGGTATCATCTCCAAAGAGATGTCTGAACACTAATAGACCTAAGTTCCCTGAACTCATATACTCTGGATGTCATCCTACATGGAACAGAATGCACAATATCTGGTACACATCCTTTGGGGTCACAGTAATCTCCTGCATCGATAAATGGAAGGTCTATGTCTCTGAATGAAATCACTCTATCATAGTCAAAAGTCCATGATTTACCCTAATCTTGGGTAAATGTATGAGATACTCGAAGCCATAGGATGCAAGGTGTACCCTCATGTAGCGACACACACAGTCTCTAAGTGGCCGGATGTGAAATACATACATGAACATCTGGATATATGACCTATATAGCACAACAATAGGGAATCATATCAATAGTTTAGTTACAGAATAGGTTACAAGGGCAAGAATTAAGCAGTTCACTATTTGAGAAGGTAGGTTAAAAGGTTAGCAATCAGGCTCAAAGATCAGGAAATTCAAAAATTTGACCTAGCAATGAGTTTTAGGCTCACTATTTTTTGTACGACACTTCAGACTAGCATGGAAAGTCATACAAGTTTCTACATCATACCATACGACAAATCATAGTGACATGACATTGTATCCCTCATTGTATGAGTTATGAGGGACTTGATGAAATGTTGTATGACTCTTGGGTCCCTCTGATACAAGTCTTGGGGGTTAATGAAATGAAAACCTATCTATAGTTCAAAAGTCATACAAGTCTCATTGGAGAGTTGTATGAGTTTCCATGCATTCAAAAATTCAAATTTTAGAAAGCATACAAAAAATGCTAAAAAGGCTATAAATCATGGAAAAATTGAAATTTTATCAAAGCACAGAGGTCCACCTACCAGATGTCCATACTGATGGGGTCTCTATTGTCTCTGACTACACTCAAATCAGTGTGAACTGATAGGTACCTTCATCTCCACCATTTTCTTTCTCAGAGGGCTCCACAAGGTTTCTAAAGTCAAAAGGTTGAAATGAATTGAAAATGACCCTTCCGACCTTTATATATCTTTTGACCTAATTTTCAAAAGTGCTTCACTTTTCATGAAAATTGCACCCCTAGCTAATTTCGACGTTCTAAACCCATTTTTGGGATCAAAATCAAAATCTAAGATCATTTACTATGTCAAAATCTCAAATTAAATTTTTTAGACGTAGGAAGGTCTACTGCTTGCATAATCAACCTTCAGTCATTATAGAAATCCAGTATTCAACTTAACTAATTATCTTAAATCAAACTATCAAAATTTCAACTTGGTCAACTATGGTCAACTCATGGTTTCACCTAATCAAACTTGGTCTCTAGGACCTACAAACGATGCATAATAGTTTCTCAAACATGTATAACCACTTCTCAAATCAATTAACATGCTTCTAAAACTACAACGCTAACTTTTCTTGTTAGATTTTGATTTTCATCCTGAAGGGGGCATGGTATAGCACATCATTCAAAGTCTGTAATCTAAATTTGAAATCAAATCTTTTCTCGGTGATCAAGACAACAACCATGTCTAGTTGCTGATTCATATAAAGTCCTCATCACTTGGGGAAAAGCTATCATTGCTTGGGGCATATCAGATTCATCGAGATCCATATCAATCTGGTATCCTAATCTATCTTATAAACTATATCAGCTTTTTGTAACCATTGGTTCATTAGTGATATTTACTTGGTTCTTCATAACTGAAGGGTTCAGACATGATACCAATGTGATTCTTATTGACAATCAAGTCTGGAATCGGTCACTCACTTCTTCGTAATCATAAGGTTCAGAATCAAGCATTTTGACACTTTTTTGTAATCACCGGTTCATTGTTGCTATAGTGAACATTATCTTTGGTCACTCAGGACCTAACATCTTTAAATCTTTCAATCAATTTTTGTCTCATATCACAATTTCTATTTCATATCAATTTCAATTTCAAACATCAAATTCTTTATCAAACACAGACTGTCTTTGAACCACTGCACTTCGCACAGTAATTCAAAGAGGGGAAAAATGTAATACCCCAAAAATGGGCTATAGGTTCATTAACCTCCTACATCTACAAATTCAAATGAAATCAACATCAAAGTCCTAACCTAAGGCACATCTGAACATCATCGAATCCTAATTGATTATCTTAAATTCTGCATCGGGGAATATTCCTAGTAATATTCTCATTTATCTTAATTATCTTTAATTTAATGATTATTTGGTGATAAAGCTAATTTATCCTAAAGTTTGATTAATTGAATATTCTGAATATTTAATTAATTAGATTTAATTTTTCCACTTAATTATTTAATTAAATTTAATTCTATTTATTCCTAATTATATTATTTAATTTTGACAATAAATCAAAATTCCTAAAAATAATCAATTGAATTTTTATTTAATTGTTCTAAAATCAAAGTTGTCAAATTTAATGATTTAATTGGAATAAAAGTTTGATTTAAAGATTGATTAACCCATAAATCAATTATTTTAATGTTAAAATTAGTTAAGTTGAGAATAAATCACTTTATTTTTATTGATTTATAATTAAATCATGCACAATCAGAAAAGCAGGCAACTAGAAATTCACAATCAATTTTAAAATTGAAACTCAACATCTGATGATGAGTTGAAATTTGATCTAAACTCTATTTTGAGTTAAGCATTGCTTTTGCATGATTTTTTTTGTGACTTAATTATCTTTTATTCCTTGTTGACTCAAAAATCAACTTGAGTTTATCAAGAGTGATTTATGGTTTTTCCCATGCACCTCCAAACCCCTGGATTTCTATAAAATCAAGGCTCAGCTCTTCATAATTCATCTCACAAGTTTGCATACTTACTCTGCCAAAATCAATCCATGAATTTGCACAAGCACATTGGTGAATTGACATCTGAAGAATTGAAGCTTCTTGTGAATCAACAACTTTTGTGAGATCAATCTTGTTTTCAATTCATTCTAGTTTCATATTTCATATCATTGTTAGCTTAATTTGCATATCAGTTTTTCATATAGAATAGATTCATAATCAGTTTTTCCATCATCATAAATTGCATAGAAAAACCAAAAATATAGATTAATTTACATACATTCCATATCTAGATTTTGCATTCAAATCCTTCATATAGGTGTCATCAAGGTCACTGATCTCGGTCTAATATGAGAATGCATACTTCCATCTACTAGAAGGCAGTAAATCACCTGGTTAGTTTAGTTTTCATTTCATTGTATGATTTTGATTTTTGCTAACCTCTAATGTTTTAATGAAGTGTTGTATCCGTAGCTAGGTACAAAATCAATGCACACACTAGCAACGAAGCTATGATATTCAATAGATATGCAATTGTATTTGAAATGTAATCAAGTATGTTAATATGAAATCTTGAACACAACATTAACAAATGTAAATCAAAACCTCCATGATTGCATGCTTGGAATCCACCTTGAGAGAATAAAGAATAGATCTTGAAGATAAACAAAGGATCTTGAAGGAAGATCACACCACCATGATGGATAGATCTAGGGTTTAAATGATGAATCTTGAATGCTTGAATGCTTGAATCCTTGATCTTCAATGGAGAACTTGAATACTTGAATGGATGATAATGGCTTGAATGCTTCCCTTATTGAAAATTTATTTCTTGATCACCAATGTCTCCTTTAGAGTGCTTGCTGAATGATGGATGAGATGATATGGAAATGAGAGAGGAAGGCTTCCTTTTATACTAGTCTAGGGCACAAACTTCTAGAGAGGTTGACATAGGAGAATTAAATTCAAATTAAGCCTTAACCCCTATAAATGGACCCAAATTAAATATAATTTCATATTTTACCATTCCAAAATCTAAAACAGCCAATGCAGAAATGAGAAAACAAATCTTTTTGAAACCTGACATCTGAAAATCATGGAATCTTGAAATTTGGACCTTGGGTCAAGGTCAAGGTTGACTTTGACCTAGGTCAGATATGAGGTTGACTTTGACCTAGGTCATAGTTGAGGTTGACCTTGACCTAAAAGGTCAACCTTGACCCTGAAGTCAAAGATTTCAGGATCTCAGTCCAGAATGCCAGAAAAGTGCAAAAAGAGGGTAGAAAAAGGGGGAGAGTGAGGAAAAAAGCTAGATTCAAGCCAGGGACCTACCCGAGGTGTTTGACGTGATCCCACACTAACTACTCAGAGGGCTAAACATACTTAACATGGAAGTGCTTCCATTTTAAGATGATACAACAATATGTAGGGAATGTGTGATGGGAAAGCATGTGAGGAATTCATTTAGAAGTAAGCATAATTGAACAGAGAACAAATTGGCTCTAGTGCATATAGACCTATGTGGACCAACTCAAATAAGATCATACTATGGTGAAAGGTACTCTTATTTTTTTTATGATTATTCTAGAATGATGTGGGTTGCATTATTAAAGGATAAATTTGAAGCATTTGAGAATTTCAAAATATTCAAAGCTAAGGTTGAAAATAAGTTCAGATTAAAGATTACATGTCTGAGCTCAGACAAAGGAGGAGAATTCAGCTCTGTCAGATTCTATGAGTACTGTGAAGAACATGGGTTACAAAGATAGTTAAGTGCACCTAGAATCCCTCAGCAAAATGGAATTATAGAAAGGAGGAATAGGATCATACTTGACATAGCGCACACCATCATGATTGAAGGAAAGGTCACACACACCTATTGGAGAGATGCAGTCAATACTGCAGTCTATACAATCAATAGAATTCAATTGAGGCCAAGTGCAGACAATACACCTTATGAGCTATGGTTTGAGAATGTACCTACAGTCAAATACTTCAGAATCTTTGGAATCAAGTGCTACATCAAGAGAGATGAAGCAATAGGAAATTTTGGTGCAAAAAGTGATGAAGGAATTTTTCTTGTTTACTCTACTAAAAGAAAATCTTATAGATGTTTTAATTTGAGATTGAAGAAGATCATTGAAACTACTCATGTTAAGATTGATGAGAATTTTATGATTCAAGAAAGATATCATGATTATGCACCTATGATTGAAGAAGAACCTAGACCTACAACTAGAGAAACAGTTGTTGATGAAATGTTTGACAGCATTGATGTATTATTCAATGACCCTAAAAAAAGTGAAGAAGAATCAAAAAATTTAGATGATAAAGTCACACCTAATGTTCCTAAATTCACATCTAGATATCATTCAAAGGAAGACATCATTGGAGATCAGAATAGTAAATTCATGACAAGACCAAAAGAAAAGAGTTCCAGAGAAAATGAAGAGGTATGTTTACTATCATAGATTGAACCCTTAAGTGTTGAAGATGCATGTAACGATATAGATTAGCATGAAGCAATGAAAGAATATCTAGATCAGATAATTAAGAATGATACATGGGAATTGGTCCCTAGGCCTAGTGATAAGAATGTGATTGGAACCAAGTGGATATTCAGAAATAAGATGAATGGAGATGGAACAATGGTAAGAAACAAAGAAAGACTAGTATGTAAAGGATATGCGGAAAGAGAAGGAATTGATTATTTTGATACATTTTCCCCTATAAGTAGATTGGAAGCCATAAAAAAACATTTAGCCTATTGTACCTTCAAAGACTTTATGGTATACCAGATGGATGTCAAGTCAGCATTCTTAAATGGAGAGCTAAAAGAAGTATACATAGAGAAGTGTGAAGGATTCACCTTATCAAATAGACCTGATATGGTATGCAGATTGAAGAAATCCCTCTATGGACTCAAGAAAGCCCCTAGATCATGGTATGAAAGACTTGATGGTTAGTTGACAAAGATTGGATTCAATAAAAGAGCAGCAGATTGTAATTTATTCATAAGAGAAACATCATATGGATTTTTTTTGGTTGCCATATTTATTGATGACATTATCTTTGGTGGTAATGACAAGCTTAGTGCTAAATTTTATAAGGAGATGCAGAGCGAATTTGAGATGAGCATGATTGGACCTATCAAGTACTTTTTAGGACTGAATGTGTAGCAGACAGACAAAGGCTATTAGAAATAGGGAATACTAGGAGGGGGGGGGGGGTGAATCAGTATTCTACAAACTTTTACTTTTGCCCAATTATGGATAGAGAAAATTAACTTGATTCTTGAAAAATATAGTAAACTAAATAACATGCAAAGCAATAAAGCAAATGAACTCATAACACCATGTTTGTTCTTGAGGAAACCCTGGCCAACAGAAAACCTCAGTGGGGATGATACCCACAAGTGATCCACTAATCAAAAGTATCATGTTAAGGATGTTGACCCTGTTAGGAGTCTATTACATACATATAGTGTCTATGTCCTGATTAAAGGACTCTAGGCCTTGTTAGAAGTCTCAACCCTACTAAGAGTTGGTATAAAAAATAGAATGATTACAAGATGAGCTCACTGCCCAAACATGTAATGTACAGTGATATATGTTTATAAAAAGGTAAGGTACTTAACCTTTTACTGCTGCCGAATAGATTTCCTATTCTAATTTAGCTTTCTAGCTTCTTCTCTTTCATATACAAAATCTTCTTTCTTTTCTTTTAGAACATATATCTTCACATCATATCATTACAATATCTTATCACATCAAGCATGTGTCTTTTCATTACATATTTCTTACATTTATACAAGTTATTAATAATAATAACTTTGTAGTCGGCTTAACAAAGCATAAACTCAAAACTAACTTTTTTTACCCAAGAGTTAACATCTAGGATGTCATCCCTTGTATGGTTAATTCATTATTTTGATTAAAAAAATAATCCCTTAACTATTTTACTTGCTTTGTCTTCTTACTCTGCTAAGTCAACTCTAACTCTATTTCAGTAAATTTTTGATAACTTCTTTCGTACAAGCTGTATAGACTTGTGCTTCTAGATGTGTCTTTTTCATATAGAGAATTATCCATGTTTAAGTGCACATGCACTGAACTTGCTTCTATCAACATCGCTATCCAAAAATATCTCTGGTTAGACTGGAAAATACTGCTTATACTTAGATAATTTTTCTTGCACTCTATCATAAATTATTTCTGTCATAGTGTGATCTTCATACTGATTATATGTTTCCATAATGATAACAACTTGATATCTAACTTAGCCAAATTGCTAACAATCTCCCCTTTGTCATTGGTGGCAACATATGAGAAAATTGGCTAAGTCATACAAAACTTCAATATTGTGGCCATAACAAAGGTTCTTCAGTATACTTATATCTCCAAATATCTACAAAATATCTATACTCCCCCTAGGAGTATTCCTCCATACATTCTATACAATATATCATACTATCTATACAATTCACAATTTTCTGCTATTACTCCCCCTTTGACAACAATGACAAAAAGGGTGCCAAAACTATTCAACAAAAATGTTTACCTTGGATTCAAGATTGCGAAGCTGGTAGACTTGCAACACAATCTACAAAATTTATATTTATACTCTCTAACACTTTCTCCCATGATTTCTTAATAGTGTCTGAAACACTAAGAAGTGCACATTAACCATAAGATGCTATTTCACATGCCTTAAGGTTAGCATAGTGAAATTTCTCATAAGATGTCTTAGAGGTAAGACATTCTTCCAATTGACATTCTAGAGTACTAATCTTAATTGAAATATGTTCTCTTAATAGAGCGAATCTTTTCAATTTATTTTCATTTTCATCACTTAGAATCCTTATGTCATCATACAATTTACTTATTCTTTTCTCAACATTAGATATCTTCACATTTGGACTTGCTAAGAGATTTGTTGTTCTCTGAATTTCTACCTCTTTTTCTTTCATCTTATCTATTATTTCTTATACAAGATCTTCAGATTTTGTACATTGTTTATATAGAGATTTTCCTTTCTCCAAGCTTCTTCTTAGTTCTTTTATGCAAATATCTAGATTATCAATATCATTTCTGATATTATGACATATATCCTGAAATATTTTTTCTTCATAGGCTTCTTGTGCTTTTACTATAGCCATGTATGATAGATTTGTGAATTCACTATCAAATGCTTTCACAACTTACTTTTCTCTGACCTGTGGATCTACCTCATTAATCTGACTGGTTATAACAATTTGCAATTTTTCTATTACTTCAATCAGTGATCCTTCAAGGCTTTTAACTTTCTTGTTCTTCCCAATGATTTTATTCAGAGATGAGATCAATTCTATTTGATCATCATCATCAACTTCATGTCCAAGACTAGCAAAGATGGATTTAGTTTGTGGCTTCTCTACTGCTACCTTGGGTGTAAGACCGATTTCTGCTTGTTTTTGTGTTCCTTCCCGTCCTGCTACCTCTGTTTCAGCTTATGTTTTAGCTTGATTCTATTTTTCTTCTTCTTGTCTAATTTCCTTTTTTCCTCATTCATTGTCATATCTTAATGTTCCATAGCCAAATTATCAACAATGTCCTCAAGATTACTGAATGGGTTGTCCTCACTATCCAAAATGATATTAGTTCCTTCCACATTCATTGATTCAACTTCAATGTTTATTGATGGTGGTGGTGATGGTGTAGGAATTTTCTATTTCTTAGCTTCCAATCCTTGATCTTAATACTCATTTGAGAATGAAGAGGAGAACCATCTTATGTTTCTATCTTCTTCTACTGCTCTTTTCTTTCTATTCACTAGCTTTTCAAACAATTTGTCAAGAATATTTCCTTGAATACTATCAAACTTCTTATTAGCAAATATCATATGCCTAACAACTACATTTTCTAAGTTCAACTTCTCATAATAGTTGTACATCTCATAGTATTTGTTCATCTTAGAGAAATCTCCTTCATTAATGATTAGGGCATTTACTTTCTCTATCTTCAATTTCTATTTCTTCTTGTTGCATCTAGTTTCTTCATCATCTTTTACTTCAAATACCTTCCTTTGCATTGGGGTAAATATTGTTTTCTATCTCTTTCCTGGCCCACTTTCCATTTCCTTTACTCTTTTAGTTGGTGGAGTGGTGGAGGTTCTAGTTGATTTCCTTGTTTCTTGTACCTCTTCAACTTTTACCATTTTTTCTAAATTTTGAACATTTTTAGTCTGATCTGTAACTGATGAAAGGGGTGGAATAGACAAAACTTCTTTTTGTCCAATGTCTCTTATTGCTTCTATAGTCTGCTTTGCAACTAGGAATTCATGTTTTGTCATTCCAGTATCCTTAAGAATTTTCTTAATGGTGCTATCAACTCTCTTTTTGGCCAATTTCTCTTCATGCAGAGACTTCCTGGAGTTAAAGTTATCCTCATAGGTTCTAAATCTAGAAATGTTCACATCCAACTTACTCTTAAAAAATCTATTCACATACTCTTCTGCTTCAATTTTGGAAACTTCATATTCGAGAGGATCAATAAACTCAACTCTCAGTTCAATTGCTTCAATGAAAGTAAAATCAATGTCAACCATAAAACATATTTCATTTTTATACTTCTCTACAATAGCTTATGGAATCCTTGACCTTTTCTTTATTTTATTTTGAAATTTTTTGATTACCAAGGTTGCGGTCTCATTAACCTTGTCAATAGGGTGTCTAAGATACACCTTGTTTATTCTATCTATAGTAGTCTTGTTATCATTCCAATCTTCTCCAATAGTGTATGGAAATATTTTGAAAAAACATGTATGTAATCAGATAAGAGAATCTAAACTGTGAGCTCTTGGTTTTCGTTATCTTCTCAAGTTCTCAAACAACTGAATTCTTAAGATTTCACACATATCTATTTGAACTTTATCAACACAAATCAAATATGTTGCATGAACCATTCTAGCTGCCATGTCATCTTCTCTAGAGTTTGCACAAAACTTAGATGTTAAGATCTTGCAAACAAATCTAACATCATCTTGTAATATCTATTGGATATTGCTAATGCATGGAAGGTAATTGAGACATTTAATATGTTTAATCACTACATTACTGAATGGGCACTCATACTATTGTCATTTGTGTTTTATCACTGATGTCAACATATGTTTCTATGAAGGAACATAATAGTAATCACAATGTATGGAAATTGTACGGATGTTTCAGATGCTACAAATTTAGATAAGAGTTCAGGTGGATGTTGTGATCTTATATCTAAGATTGCATCATTAGATGTTTCATATTGAGATAGATACACAGATGTTTTGATGAAGACTAGTCACTAGACTGTGACAGTAAGAATTGACAGAGTTAGTCTATGAGTTTTTGGTATATCTTTCAAAGGATTTGGATTCAAGGTTTGCAAGCTTGAAGGATGATAGACAAGGTACTAAAGGATGTTTATTGGTTAGTGCAAGGTACGAAATGATTAGTGATGGCATCTACGGCATGTGTTCTGGTGATGGCTTATTGTGAAGATGACTCAGGAAATGAAGCATGTGTTTTGTTTGGAAAATGAAAATTAAGGATGTCAGTCCTTAATTGTTGTAATGTAATCATTGTATACTTGTCCTAGATACTGTGTATATCTTAGCAATGGTTTATGTAATTGTTTGTAATTAGGAAAGCCTCATGGGCTGACTTGATCATGGTAAATTGTAATAAGGTATATATGTAGAGTATTTTCTTTGGAAAAGATATGGATGGAGTGTATGTGATATAAAGAGGTTGAAAAAGCTATGAGCTTGTGTCTAATGTATGTAGACTAGAGGTTTACTAGTGGACTTCATTGGAACTGATCAAGAAAAGATAGTTGCTAGCAAACAGTTCAAAACATTGTGTATTTCTTTATATACACCTATTGCAAACTAGTGAGTTTTGAAGGTGGATTTAACCTTCTTTGGGCAGTGAGCCCTCCCTTTTGTTCTTGACTCCTAACAGGGTCTATCCTCTAACAAGGACTATGTACTATAATGTTTTAATAAGCTCCTAATAGGGCTATATCTTCTAATAAGGATAACTATACTCTTAGTACATCATTTGTGGGTGTTAACTCCCACAGGGGTTTTTACCTTTAACAGAGTTTCCCTGAAACCAAAATATTGTATTATTGTTTTGGCATTCATTGTGTTCATTGGATCTAATATTATGGAGCTTAAAGTTTAAAGTTTCATATTTTGTTATACAACTGATTCACCCCCCCCTCTCAGATGTATTATGGACTATTATTCCTAACAATATCTTTTTGATTACTATCCACCTACCATTATAGGATGACTTGGTGTTGTCCAATATAGTCTTCTTCACATTTTTCTTATTAAAGGGTATGACTCTAGTTTTAGACAAACTAGTTACCTCATGAATTAGGCTTGCAGTGATATCTATCACTCTTTCATCTAGCCAAAACTTCCCATTGTGAATTCTGCTTAAAATGATTTTAGTACATTCATCATCATCAAATTCATAGTGCAGTGAATACTTTAAAATTTCATTATCCTTCAAATGTTCAAATCCTTCTTTCAATGACATATCCTAATTATATAACTTCTCATATTCCCTATTCATGTTACTCTCACTTAGGGTTTCAAATTTTTATCTCAAATAACTTCTTACATCTTCTAAATGTAAAAATTTGTCTGGTACGGACAATAATGTAAGACTAGGGTCTTCTTCCAAGGATTCTACTAGTTTCCTTTTAACTCTAGGTCTAACAGTATCCATTACATGATGAATAAGTGATACATCCATGACTTTTGCAAAATATTTTAACTGCTTGATAGAATTGCTCAATAAGATACCTCAATTTTGTGATTTAGGGCTTTGCGTAGATCCATCATGAAATTCTTTACCAAATCTTACAAACTGATCTCAATCACCATTGCATTGATCTTCTTATCACTTCTAGTCACTTGAATGATCAAGTAATACTGATCATAAGATTTTAACCTTTCAATCTTTCAAGATTCTGACATCACATTCAATTTTTTTGTCGCTTCATTTTGAAAAGTTGTTCCTACTTTCTTGCAAAACTTCATACTTCTCACAAACTCGCATACATTTATATTCGCTCATGCACTCTTAACCATAGTATCAATACATCACATACTACCTTACATTAACTATGCAAGACTCAATTCATTTTATACTAATTTCTAGATTATCCTAAGTTCCTACTCTAATACATTCTTTATGAATTAAGTGCTTTGAGATGGGTTAGGAAGTGTTTCACACTTACTAGTAGATACTTCACCTGTCTGATTACCTTGTGTATTAAGGGTGTCTATTTGATCTGTGGCTTTCACAAATTTTATTTCTTCTAAATTGCTACATCATCCTTTCTAACTATTGCTTGCATTCTCATTTTGTTTTGTATACTTTCTAGGATTAGGGTTTCTCATGTTATTCATTTTGCAAAATCTTGTTGTAGGACCAATTTTGTTACATATTTGGCAAACTACTCCATTGTTTTCATATCTCAGTCCTGTCTGATTGATTTGTGATCTACAATTCCTGGCAATGTGTCCAATCTTGTTGCATTTATAACACACAACTGATGAGACAATATTATGGAGTGTTCATTTATGATTTTCTAGGAACAAACTTGAATATCTTATGGTTTTCATGAACATTATAAAATCTTTTATGTTTCTAAGTTTTAGTTATATGTATATTTGACACTTATGAAACTTAAGGACAAGAATGGATATATATATATATATATATATATATATATATATATATATATATATATATATATATATATTAATGAATGTCATGATAAAATTTGGTATCTTTCTTCTCTAGCTTTAATGGGTAGATCTCCTATAGCCATATGACAAGGCCACGTTAAAATAGGGAAACTTATTATAATCTCTGCCTTGGATTTGTGTCTTGGATTTTGTTGTGTTAACCTTTTGCAAGAAGAATAAGTCAGAAAGGAGTGCATAGTCAAGGATGAGTGGGTCGTTCAAGGAAGATAACTCTTTCAGATGATCAATCATAGCTCCACTCCTTCCATCACTTTGTGGTTGTTGATTCAGTCCAAGTTAATCTAGTTGCCACAGTTCCTATATTCTTGCAACATTAAAAGTGGCTTATCTTCTTGCGTGAATGGTACTGTCATTCATATAACTAAAGTTGTTATGATTTGTAATGAAGGATCTAGTTTATAGGATTTCTATTTTCCTAGTTGCTTTTAAATAAGTTGGAAGTGTTGATTCCAAGTTAGTTAGTCATTTTGAGAATTTGATATTGTAAACCAGGGATAGAGTAAAAGATATTTTGATAATCTATTGTACTTATGTTTTATTGAATGAATATATGATAGTTCTTCATTTCAATCTCTGAGTTATAATTCATTCATACTTCCATGGGGGCCCACATGGGAGATGAATTTCCTGTTCATGTTTTAGTAGGATTTAGTTTAGTTTCTTCAAGTTGTTAAGTATTGTTGTTCCTGCAGCCACTGGTAGCAGAACTATTGACTATTTCCTTCAGCATAGGTTTACTTCTCAAGCATTATCTATTTACTATTAAGTTTTTTTCCTGCAAGATGAGGTTAATCTGTAGTTTTAGTTTCTAGTATAAGCTTCCTGTAGCAATAGCTTTTACTTTAGTAGTGATGACTATTGAGAAGAACTAAAGCATAAACTTTGCAGCCATCATCTCAAGTTCACACTCCCGGATTGATATAATTAAATGAAGTCTAGCATAATGTTCCAAGTAAAAACATGATGATTTGTAGCAATGAATCACTGTTAAAGGATGTCCAATCCTTAGGTTTCTAGGATATTATTCTGACCAATCATTTTTGGCACCATTTTTGGGGATGCTGTACATTTAGTTCGACCCTAAAAGTGATTAAGTTAGTTTTCATTCTGCATAATTTTGTATGCATAGGCTTAGGGACCATCCTAGGCAATTCCTACCTAACCTTAATCAGGAAGAACCATTTGAGGTTTTAGACCTAACATTTGAGGAAACCCAATTAGAAATCCCACATCAAGAAGAACTGTTCGAGAATGTGTTTGCTAATGATTTTGATCACTTGCCTTCACCACCATCATCTAAGGAGTCTTACCATTTAAATGCCCTCTTTACTTGCCCTGAATATTTAGATAATGCAATGGCTCATCCTACCTTCCCTTTTCCTATTCCTACTTAGTAAGGTAACCAGAATCTAAAGAACATTCCTACAGCTACACTTCCTAAATTCTATGGGCTCATCATAGAGGATTCAGAGACATTCCTCTTTGAATTTGATGTCCTCTACAAAAGCTATGATTACACCACTGACAGCCATAAACTCAAATTATTTCCTTCCACCTTAAAGGAGGCTTCTCTACAGTGGTTTATGAGTTTGAGTGTTGATGTTGTAGCAAATTAGAATGCAATGTGCACCATGTTTCTTGAGAAGTATAAATATTATTGCCAAGGAGGAGACTTAAAGGGAGATGACATATTTAAAATGTCATAGAAAGAAGATGAAACTCTAGAAGACTATGTCTCCAAGTTTATGTTCAACCTGTAGTGAAACACACAACATGCGCTGAATGAAGAGTCTCAAAAGAATTTGTTTTTTAAGGGTGTGAATGATGGGAGTGTAGAAGCCCTTGACCTTATGGCAGGGGGAGACATTACTCAGAAAACATGGGATGACATAAAAAACATATGTCTGAACTATTCAAGAGTCACTATCAAGAAAGGTAGAGCCTTGAGAGCCTTGCCTCACAAGTCTAATGGTACAGGGGTGTCCAAAATGGAGTTATCCAATCTTTTATCATATTTCAAGGACATCATTAATGATGTCACCACTCAACTAGACATAATGCAAGCAAGGAGAAAGAAGGATGAAGTTGATGCAATGCTAGCAGAGTACTATCCACACTTTCAGGAAAAGAAAAAGAATTATCGGTGTAAGTCTGTTGCAAGCTTGGAGTCCTAACCAATGCCTACCAAGTTCAAAGCCATAGATGAGAATGGAGAGGTGCTCTACATTTCCCAGTGAAGGCCATGGGCTCAGAGACTAGGTATTCCCCAAGATCCTCTTCAGAATTTTAATAATACTAATGCATTGAAAAATCAACAACATGGTGGACTTAGTGGGTATAATAGTTGGCAGTAGCCTCAACAAGGTTGGCAACAACCTCAACAAGGTTGGTAGCTACATCAATAGAATTGGCAACAACCTCAACAAGGTTGGCAACAACCTTAGCAAGGTTGGCAGCAACATCAGCTAGGATGGCAACAATCTCAATAGAGTTGATCACAACCTCAGCAATCTTGGTAGCAACCCCAGCAGGGGTGGCAACAGCCACACAATTGGATGAACCAATCCAATCATCTATCTTTGATGCCACCACCTTAGTATCTAGCTTTGATGCCTCCTCCTATAGCCAATGCTACCTCCCCTAAATAGACTCATTTTCCTGCTCAGCCTACTCCAAATCCCAACAATGCTAAACCAACAATGTAGTAGCAAAGCTATGCAATTTCCTTGAATAACATCCATTTAGGATCAGGCACAACTCTTCCTCCTCCTCAATAGCCTATTATAACCAAAGTTGAGGATGCCTTGGTAGACCCAACTAAAGTATCAGTTCAACCTTCTAGTCCTACTACTCTTGCAGCACAGGCACCCCCATTTCCTCATAGGTTGGAGGAACAAGTGAAGCTAGTGGAAAATCAAGTAGTGTTGGATTTACTTGCCCAACTAAAGAAAATGACAGTAAAGATTCCCCTGCTAGATGCCATAAAGGAAGTGCCTACCTATACTAAAGCCATCAAGGAAGCTTGTATCAAGTAGCTTGGGAGGAAGAAAAAATATCCTAAAACCATCCATGTCCTAGGCTAGTTGTCTGATCTAATGTTGAAAAAATTGATAGTTCCCAAGTATTCTGATCCTGGTAGCCCTATGGTTACAGTCACTATTCAAGGGATGCAAGTCCAAAATGCTCTAGTTGACTTAGGTGCATCCATAAATGTCATGACCAAGGAATTAATGTCTCAATTACATATCATTGGTCTTAGGGAAACCCCAACCATCCTTCAACTTGTTGATAGTTCCACCATTACACCTAACAGGATGGTAGAGGATGTAATAGTCACCTTGAATTCTTGGGAATATCTGGTTGACTTTGTTGTCCTTTCTCTAAAGGCTAACATGGGAGGATATCCAATAATTTTAGGTAGGCCTTGGTTAGCCACTGTAGATGCCTATATAGCTTGTCGGTTAGGGAAGATGACTATATCCAATGGTGTCAACACTAAAAATATGACTCTATATTCCCCAACTCAACCTCTGTTGCAAGATGACCAGATAATCTAGCTAGATTTGGATGATACTAAACCTGAGGTTAATTCCATTCATTAGTTAATGATGATATCTAGGGAACCTTTTGTAGCCTCCCAAGAGGATGATGAAATAATTTCCTCCATCATTTTGAATGAGTATGGGGTGTAACCCAAAGTGTGTTCCCAGGAAGACTATGTCCTTGACACCTTGTTACCACCTATTGATGCCCTACAGTATTCAGAAACTTCCAAATTTCTTCATACATTACTACCTCATGAAATGGAGTCTTTCCCAATTGCTCAATTGTCCATGGTAGAAAATGTCACTAAGCTAGAGGTTAGCTCAGGGTAGGAGTTAAATGTAAACAGTGCCTTAACTCTCTCTCAGCAGACAGATGTCTTGCAGCTTCTAAAAGAACATCAATCAGCCTTTTATTGGGATTATACTGACATGAAAGGTTTAGACCCTAAGCTCTACACTCACAAAATTTATATCAGCCCTAATTTTAGACTTGTTCGACAACCTCAGCAAAGGGTAAACCTAGTTATAAGGGATATAGTAAAGAATGACTTGCAGAAGTTACTAAATGCTAGATTTATTTATCCCATTTCTGATAGTCAGTGGGTCTCCCCTCTTGTTATAGTGCCTAAAAAAGGAGGAAAATGGAGAGTTTGTGTTGATTATAGAGAGCTTAACAAAGCCACTAAGAAAGACCACTTTCCATTGCCATTCATAGATCAAGTCCTTGATAACTTGGCTGGGAAGACATACTTCTCTTTTCTGGATGGATTCAGTGGTTATAATCAGATACAAATTTCCCTTAAGGATCAAGAGAAGACAACATTCACATGTCGATGGGGTACATTTGCCTATTAGGTGCTACCTTTTGGTCTATGTAATGCTCCTGCTACCTTCCAGTGAGCTGTAATCAGTATATTCTCAGATATCTCTACTGATTGCATGGAGATTTACATGGATGAATTTACCACATATGGGCATACTTTTGATGAGGCCAAGGAAAATTTGGAGAAATTTCTTCAGAGATGTCATGATTATAACCTTTCTCTTAATAGTGAAAAGTGTTTCATGATGATGGAAGAGGGGGTTGTCTTAGGACATTTCATTTCTTCAAAAGGTATTCAAGTGGACCCTACCAAGATTGAAGTAATTAGCACATTACCTATTCCAGCAAAACAAAAAGATGTGCACAATTTTCTTGGTCATGCCAGGTATTGTAGAAGGTTTATAAAAGATTTCAATCAGCTTACAACACCACTGTATAACTTTCTCAAGAAGGATGTTGAATTTGCTTGGGATTCTAAGTGTACAAAGTCTTTCCTGCAGCTTAAAGAAGTTCTCACTATCACACTAGTGTTGCGAGGACCCAATTGGGGCTTACCCTTTCACATCCATACTGATGCCTTAGACTATGCTATTGGATTTGTGCTTGGCCAGAGGGTGGACTTTGTTGAACATGCAATTTACTTTATCAGTAAGAATTTACAAGGCACTGAGTTTAAATATACTATTAGTGAAAAAGAACTTCTTGTAGTCATTTATGCCCTAAATAAATTTAGACACTACATTACTAGATATGAGATCTATGTGCATACCGACCATTCTGCTATTAAATATCTCATGAACAAGCCTGCAATCTCTATTAGATTAGCTCATTGGTTGTTTCTTATGCAAGAGTTTGACATTACCATCATTGATAAACCTGGTAAAGCCAATGTGGTTGCTGATTTTATTTCTCATTTGCATGTCCCTAATGATCCTACAACCATTGATGCCATTTTTCCTGATGAACATCTTTTCTTGCTGACTGCACACAATCCTTGGTATGTCGATATTGCCAATTATCTCACAACTAGTAAGACACCAGCTCATTTCTCTGCTAAATAAAGAAGGTTGTTAACTAAAAAGAGCTTTAATTATTCTTGGATTTTTGGATTCATGTTTTATACTGGTCCTGACCAAGTCACTAGAAGATGCATTTGAGAGGATGAAACCTATGATATCCTCAAGGCATGTCATGATGAACCTTGTGGTGGATATTTTGCTGCCAAAAGAACAATACTAAAGATTTTGACTACAGGTTATTATTGGCCTAGTCTCCACAAGGATGCTGCTGAATACACCAAAAAGTGTGATAAATTCCAATGCATGGGCCACCCTACAAAGTGTAATGCCCCATTAGGGAACCTAGAAGAACTTAACCTAAACATGCAACTAAGTTTGCAGAATATTTTGTTTTTTTAAGTTAACAATCAATAACATCAAAGTTTACAATGCAAAAGAAAAGCAATACACAACTAGCATAGGTTACAACTCTCAAGGGTTCCTTGACGTAGATTATGAAAGAGTTAATTAATTAATATAAGATAAAGATAATTATGAATGCAAGAATACAACTGAAAGATAAATACAACATCATATGCATGATTACATAAATACAATTGGTACCATAAGGTAACCATAAAATAAGCATCCACTGCACATGTCGCAAGGTATGTCAATACAGTAACTGAAAAGAAATACATCATGATAACTCTGAATATCTGATACAATGATACAAGAATAAGGAAGAACAAGAAATAACAACTGTGGCATGGATCATTCAGCCTCAGTGCACGAATGTCAGAATCTCAAATGGTAAAAGAATCACTACCACCTGACCTCGTGAACCTAAACAGTCCACTCCCACCGTTTTGAGGAGATAACATCAGAACCCACTCGAATAACAAAAAACAACAACCAAGGAAGAGGTCCCGAAAGCTTCGAACTCAAGGAAATCAAAAGTACAAAAAGGTATAACATACTCTACTAGAGGCAAACACAACACGTAGGAAACCTAAGATGCATACAAGAAGTGTCATCACATAAGCCAACTCTAAGGTTATCCTGGTAGTCCCTTCAGACCTCGGTGCCCTAGTGACTCTATGTGGTTATAGTAACCTCTCGTGTAGACAAGGTACTACCCATGTCATATCCAGTCCATAAAGGTGGAAAGCATCATCTCAACTCCCATCCTAGTCAAACTCAATCGGGAACTCAAGCATGGGTGAGGCACAAAATATCTTTTTAGGTTCATTTTAGATTCCCAATGTTTATTAATTATCACTTATTAAACTACTTGTAATGGGATCTCCTGGTAGCCACTTCTGGGCTCCGGCACCAATTCACAAGCCACTTCCTAATATACACTCAAATGACCTACTCTAGGGTTTCACATGAACAATATGATCACGGAGTTAACACAACTCTTGAATCTCTACAACTAGATTCAACATGCAAAACCAAATACATCATAAAAAAATTTCACCATCGCAACATAATATGCATGGCAACCAAACATGACAGATAAAGAATATCCAAACCCGCCTCTAGATTTTAATCCCAAAAGATGACTAGAACCCCTAAAAATCAATCCAAAACAAATTGAGATAACACTTTACAAACCAATTGCAAAACAATTAAGGATTGCATCACTAAAATTCACACAGGAATATATACAAATCCATTTTGGCAAATGTTCTACTTTCAACATAATACATTAACCAAATTCAATTGATTAAAAAAAACAATACAAATCATTCTAGCTTTCAGATTTATTTTATAAATAATCTATCAACAATGTATATCAAATTAAAATTTATACAATTTAAGATTATACTTTTACAAATCAATTGTAAAACAATTATAGAGCGAGCAAAGATCTATAATTACTAAACTAATTTCTTTTAATAAATGATTAAACAAACCAAATATTAAAAATATTAAAAATAATTACAAGGAATAAACTATAATTATAAATATAATTATCCTAATTACCAAAGGAATTAATATTAAAAATTTAATTTATTAATTAATGAAAATAACTAAAAAAAACTTATATTTAAAAAAATATTTTAATTTAACATAATTTAAAACTAACTCAATTTATAACATAATTTTAAAACTAACCAAAAATTTTTTTAATAAAACAAAATAAATATCAAAAAGCAATTTAAAGGGGGGGGGGGGTACCCGTGGGTCCCCTGCCCCTATCCTCTCTGTCCCCTGCAGCCAGCAACCTTACCGCCGGTGACAGTACCGGTGGTACTACCGCACGGCAACCCCCTCGAGGATTATCATGCACCAGTACCAAGGTACTGCGAACGACAGACTGTTGAGGGCCCGCAGAACCATGGGGGTATATTTAAAAGCCCAAAAACATTATTAATAATTTTTCAAAAATGAACTTTCCAACATAAACTTTTCAAGTATGATTTTTTCAAATATATTTTTTTTAATATAAACTTTTAACAAATGGCCCAATTTATAATTTATCAAATATTCAATATTTGATAATTATAAAAAAAAAAATTAACAAGAACAAATCTTTTTAATATATATATATATATATAAACCACAATAACGATTACACTATAACATGAATAAGAAAACTCTAATAATCTCACTACAAGCTCATAACCCTAGTCCAATTGGGTTTTCTAGAGCTTTTCCTACAGATCCCTTAGGATCATCAAATCACAAAATAGATAGACGATACTATTAAATCATATTGCAAAAACATACAAAACTTTTCATGCAAACAGATCCAACAGGCACAATGAAGACACACCTTTCTTTTCCATAGAGATCTGAAAATGAATAACAAGAATAAACTTCAAAACCTACCTCAAACAAAAATTATTCAGATTCAAAGATGACCAGAACAAAGAACACAGACTCCAAGCCTTTCGAAAATCTTTCCCAAATCTATCACAAATTTGTCTCCAAAATTCCTCCTCCAAAACCTGTGTACTCAAATAATGGCCAAAACCCCTAATATTTAAAGAAACTTCCTTTCACATGCATGAATATAAACTCAACATCAAAAGGGCTTTGCATAAAGATGAACTTTAGTTTACAATTCAATCTCAGTTGAACTGAAGTCTCCTTTCCACTTTGACTTTAGTTGAAAGTACATAACCAAACTTCAACTTGAATTATTAATTCAATTCCATTCAATTATGAATGTGCAAAATAATGCATTTAAATAATTAATAATTAGAACGTTTAGTTAACATAATTAATACATGCTAAAATAGCCCTTAATTTAATAAAAATATTTTAATTGCACAAGGGTTAATTTCATAATTAAATATTTCAAAGGTGAAGATATTTAATTAATTCACATTAATTAAATATTTCAATGACACTCAAAATTAGCATAAAATTAATTCCCAATTAATTTATGCACCAACTATATAATAAAAAATAATAATTAAACTAAATAAATACATTTATTTAATTACCATTTAAATGATATTCCACAGCTAAAAAATAGAATGATCTAAAAATAGAAATCACACCAAACACCACAAACCAAAGAATCAAAAAGACCTAAGGACCCACATTCATACTTAGGACATAGGTATAAACTCTTGCCAATTGGACGAGTTTAGAAGGGTGGAAACACAGAATCTTGTCCCCTACTTTAAGACAATAATTGGCTTAGGTTAGGATTTGGAACTGAATATTATCTCCCCTCTTTTACCATTGAGACTAGTGATAGGGCACGCTCATCCTAAAAATTTAGGGAAGTCGATGCTCAGTACCTGTAAACCTGCATAAGAGACAAGCATGTGCATATATATAGAGATATAACAGACAATGGCGGGGATCAGCCAATCATGTGGATCTCGCAAGAAAGTAACTACGACTCCATCCCTCAACCACATCAGGCACATCAAACAAAAATGTAAAAGAAACACATCAACCATATACATGCAAGTATGGGGTCAGTAAAATCATAAGTTTTAATGATTTCCTAACATATATTCTATCATTCTAAAGTAATCATAACATTTATAAAATCAGACTAGGGGTGGGGTACTACACAAAGACTGATGAAATGCCCCTATACCCACAGGTAGTTGTTGCACCCTTTGACAAATGGGGGATTGACTTTGTTGGTCCTATTGAGCCCTCTTCCCAAGGTAAATCTTATATCATTGTTTGCACTAACTATGTTACAAAATGGGCTGAGGCTAAGCCTATGAAGCACACTAGGGATAACAATGTTGCCAAGTTCCTTTATGAATTCATCTTCACTAGATTTGGAGTACCAAGGGAGATTCAATCTGATCGAGGTCCTCAATTTACTTCCAATTTGATTGCTACTCTGATGGAGGAATATAACATCAGGCATGGTAAATCTTCACCCTATCACCCCCAAGCTAATGGGCAAGTGGAAGTTACTAATCGAGAGCTGGAAGCTATTCTCACTAAAATAGTTTCCATTCATAAGAAAGATTGGGCTATCCGACTTCCTGAAGAACTTTGGGCATACCGAACTACATGGAAGTCTACCACTGGTTTCACACCATTTGCGCTTGTCTATGGTCACTCTGCAGTCATGCCTATTGAATTCAAACATAAGACACTTAGGACAGCTCTTGATCTTGGGATGGATCTCACTGCCGCATAGTAAAACAGGATCCTGAGTTTGAATGGTCTTTATGAGTGGAGGAAATTTTCCCTACATAACACAGAATTGATCCAAACTCAATGCAAGAAATGGCATGACAATTTTTTCAAGGATAAAATGTTCTCAATTGGTGACTGGGTGCTCCTTTATGACTCTCAGTACCAACATAATCCAAGGAAATTCCAAACTAGATGGCTTGGCCCATATGAGATAATTGTAGTCTTTCCAAATGGCACGGTTCAGCTCTCCACAGTTGATCTAGTATGTTTCAAATTTTTGGTTAATGGTCATAGATTGAAGTTGTATCACAAACCCCAGAGCAAGGCTGAGTTCTTGCAGCAATTCTCTTCCATCATTGGTGAAACCCTTCCTACAACCACTCGTAATGAGCTTTATGCTCATCTACCTTCCTCACTCTAAAATGGTCTTTTCACATTCATAATAAACACTTTCTTCAAGAAAGTCCCTTCTCCATAATAAATTTTCACTTCATTTCTAAGTCTACCACCCATCCACGTCATCTTTTTCTTTCATTCTTGGATAATTAACAACTGCCACCTCACCAGTACTTTAGGTTAACACACAAGTCAAGGTATGCCACTTTAATTTGTTTTCCATTTTATTTTAGCATATGCCTTGTCATTACTGCAAGTGAGGGCCCACTTGCCAAATCTTAAGCTAGGGGGGGAAGTTTATTAGTTTTTTTTTGTCATTATGTTCATGCAATCTTTATATTTATTCTTTTCTCCTTTCATACTTGTATTTTTCTGCCATGATTAGACATTTTTTAAAATCATTGAGCTACGTGTTATCCTTCGCACATATAAAACTAAGGTGGCATGTTATTTTGAGTACGAGTTCTATGGAGTGTACTAATGAGCAATTATGAAATGATAACATGGTACTTTGCATTTATATTACTCATAAGCTCATTTCTCGAGCTGCTTTGCTAGAAATTTCTAAATTTGAATCATCCTACAAACTGCCTTTTCAAGCTTTCTTGTTTGAAATTTTGTTTGTCTATTTTATTTCCTGAAACTCTATTTGGGTATCTAACAAACAAGACAATGGGTGGTGACCTCATCAAAAGAGAGCCTACTATGCATGGTGTTTTTCTTGAAGACTAGACTTGTAGGCCATATTTCCAAGAAAGGGGTTGGATGGATTATGTCCAAAAATTGACCAACTAGGATGATGAGGTTGTACTTCAATTTCTTAGCTCCTTTAAAGAAGGAGTGGCTATAGTTAAATGGTTGAAGGTGCCATTTTCATAGTCAGTTTCAGCAAAGGTCATGGGATTACCTCTTGAGGGTGAGGAATTTGTAGAGAACTTTGACCCAACTACTTCTAGAGCTCAATTCACTCTTCATACAGACCCGCCACTTGAAGTGAATAAAAAATAAGGTACATTTCAGTTATCTCTTCCAGAGCCATTTAAACAATGGGCAGTTTATATCATTAGGTATTTCACCTGTGAAGGGAGACATTCATTTCTACATGTTGTACACTTTAAATTCTTAAGCTACTTGAGGCATGATAACTGGCCTATCAATGTCCCTAGTTTTATGTTTGGAATTCTATCAAAACAAGTTGTTCTAGTCCAAGAGGGTAAGAAAAATTCTATCTCTCACCACTGTCTAATCAAGATGGTAGTGGAAAAATCCTTAAGAGAGCAGTCAGATATTTCTTGGGAGGAATTTCTTCTACATGGGTTTAAGGAACCTACCCCTGAACCAATTGGGCATAAAGTTGGACAAAGGGTTAAAACTGCTAAAGGGGTTCAAAATTTTTTTATTGAAATAGGACAGTATTCTTCTTCCAAGAAGAAATCTAGGGTTAGGACCCCTAATTCCCCTAGTTCCACTAATTCTTCTACTTCAAGAACAACTCATGAAGAGGAATTGGAGACTCCTACAGAAAAGGTTGAGGTTACTCTTGTAGTGGAAACGGTTTCCCCAATGGAAGGGAAAAAGAAAATTAACCCTAGTACTAGTCGGCGGGCTAAGGTATCTCCTGTAGCCACAGGCACAACTAGAAAGAGAAAAGCTCTAGCAAAGAAGGAGGAAACTCCTTTAAGGAGAAGTGATAGGAAGAGGTCAAAAAAAACTGAGGAGATTCCATTTAATTAGTCAAATGTAACACGAGATTTTGGGTAGAAGGAAGAAGAGGATTGAAACATTCAGCAAGAAGCTAAATTATAGCCTGAGACTTCTCAGCAGGAAGGACAATGGACTAAAATTATGGAAGAAGATATGTTTGAGGAATGTCCTGATGATAAAACAAGATAGGTTCCTGGTGAGCCAGATAATGCAGAAGTCATCATCATTGGAGATGATTCCAGTTCGGAAGAGCAGGATTATGTGTTTCAAAGGAGAAGACCAGCTTCTGGGAAATTCTAGGAAGATGATTCAGGAAGTGATGATTCTGATAGTTACATTAGGGAAGTAGATGAAACAACATTCTCCCCTATAGTAGAGTCTCCTGCAGCAGAAAGGGATCCTTATGAAGAAAATCTAGATATTGACATAGACCTAGTCAATAAGGTTGTGGAGCAAATTTTAAATGAAGGATTAGATACATTAGCTTTAGTGGCTCAACAATGTTCTAACACTAAGAGGGATATGATCATCTAGATAGATCCATTGAAGAGGATGAATATTAATAATGGTAAGTCATCTGTTCCTATAGCAGCAAACAATTCTAGCCCTAGTATAGTAACAGGTCAATCTAGTTCAAATTCTTTGTTGTCTGTTATCTTCCAATTGTCTAAGCAATTAAATTCTAAGAGAGAGCACTGGAAAAAATAACATAAAGAATTAAATAGGGTAGTGGACCTTCATTATCAGGAAACACTTGTTCAAGAGGAAAAGATAGAACAATTAAGTGAGTAACTTGACAAAATTACATCTTTAATTCCTGACCTGATGGGTTGTAGATCTCCATTACCTGTCTATGCTCTATTTCTAAAGGAATAGCTATTAAACTATCAAATGACATTTATTATGTAGGACAGGTCTTCCTCATTACAAGAGCCTACCCAATTTTCTCAACCATTCCATAACTCTCCTACAGCCATTCAAAATTTGTTATGTGAACTTTATCTCCATAACCTAGCAATCCCTAATGACCGAGTTTGGAATCCCTTGCTTTATGTTGGGGATATTCAACTCAGAGCCCTCATATCATAGGTACAAAATGAAATAGGTTGGGACACTCAAGCTAGGGTGTATAGGGAATTGGAATCAGATACTCCCCTATTTCTAAGGCCTAAAGCTAAAGATCCTAAGACTTACTACTATAATTGGTTAAGGATAGCTCCTTCTAACTCAAGTAATAAGATTATTTACCCAATGAGGAAGGAAGCATTCCATGCATATCAGCAGATGATGGATTCTGAACTTCCTAAGGCTAGAAATGCCATTCAGTGGTGCTAGAATAGTTTATCAAGAGATATGAGATATAGAGAACCACATTCACCTCTCAATTTTTCTATGGAAACATAGCACACCCCTTGGTACATTGCATTGCAGAAGTGAAAGAGAAAGTTTTTAGATCCCATTAACTTTTCAGCCTCCATTACTACTATCTCCTTTTCTTGCAAATTTAGAAAATTTGGACAGATTTGATATGCAGAGGGAAAAGGACAGATGGAAGAAGCACAGGGAAACAAATGGATTCTACTAGAGCCATGTAGAGGGTGGTACTAGATAGAGAATAGCTACTGACTACAGGTTGACAGCCAGGTTGAAGAATTTATTTGCTAGAGGATCAACAAATAGTTAAGCTAGGGGGAATGATGAGACAATATTATGGAGTGTTTTGTTTATGATTTTCTAGGAACAAACTTGAATATCTTATGGTTTTCATGAACATTATACAGTATTTTATGTTTCTAAGTTTTAGTTATATGTATATTTGACACTTATGAAACTTAAGGACAAGAATGGATATATATATAGATTAATGAATGTCATGATAAAATCTGGTATCTTTCTTCTCTAGCTTTAATGGGTAGATCTCCTGCAGCTATATGACAAGGCCACGTTAAAATAGGGAAACTTATTATAATCTCTGCCTTAGATTTGTGTCTTGGATTCTATTGTGTTAACCTTTTACAGGAAGAATAAGTCAGCAAGGAGTGCATACTCAAGGATGAGTGGGTCTTTCAAGGTGGATAACTATTTCAGACGATCAATCATAGCTCCATTCCTTCCATCACTTTGTGGTTGCTGGTTTAGTCCAAGTTAATCTAGTTGCCACCATTCCTATATTCTTGTAGCATTAAAAGTGGCTTATCTTCTTGTGTGAATGATGTTGTCATTCATATAACTAAAGTTTTTATGATCTATAATGAAAGATCTAGTTTATAGGAGTTTTGTTTTCCTAGTTTCTTTTAAATAAGTTGGAAGTGTTGATTCCAAGTTAGTTAGTCATTTTGAGAATTTCATATTGTAAACCAGTGATAGAGTAAAAGATACTTTGATAATCTATTGTACTTATGTTTTATTGAATGAATATATGACAATTCTTCATTTCAAGCTTTGAGTTATAATTCATTCATACTTCCATGGGGGCCCACATGGGAGATGAATTTCCTATTCATGTTTTAGTAGGATTCAGTTCAATTTCTTCAAGTTGTTAAGTATTGTTGTTCTTGTAGCCACTGGTAGCAGAACCATTGACTGTTTCCTATAGCATAGGTTTACTTCTCAAGCATTATCTATTTACTGTTAAGTTTGTTTCCTGCAAGATGAGGTTAATCAATAGTTTCAGTTTCTAGTATCAGCTTCCTATAGCAATAGCTTTTACTTTAGTAGTGATGACTATTGAGAAGAACTAAAGCATAAACTTTACAGCCATCATCTCAAGCTTACACTCCCAGATTAATATAATTAAATGAAGTCTAGAATAATGTTTCAACCAAAAACATGATGATTTGTAGCAATGAATCACTGTTAAAGGATGTCCAATCCTTAGGTTTCTAGGATATTATTTTGACCAGTCAACAACTCCACTTCTTTTGTTCATATCTTTAGTAGGTCTCTTATCTACATGGTTAGTATCTCTAAACATTCTACTACTATTATTATCATTGGATCTAGGCTTCTTATAGTTAATAGCTCTATGTCCAAAACCATGACAATTATAACAATAACCATTGAGAGATTTGAATTGCTTACCTATGTAATCTTTCTTCATATGACCAAAAGTATTATATGAAAAACATCTACCTTTGAATTCTCTTTGTGTATCTTTGGGTGGTTCATCTTCTTTAGGTGGATTAGGTATGTCTTTAGATTTGTTAGCTTCATCAGGTTTCTTTTCATCTTTGTTCTCAGAGACTTTCAGATCTAGTTCCTTTCTTTCTTCACTTATCTTAGATGAGTTAAATCCAAGACCAGTTTTATCATAAAATGGCTTCTGATAAGACATTTGTTCATCAATCTTTTCACTGCTGGAATATAGTTTCTCAAGATGTTGTTTAGACTTTGTCAGTTCTCCTTTCACAATTGTGTTGTACTTTTCAAGTTTAGCATACTGTAATTTGGTTTTCTTAAGTTCAGATGTCACTTTACAAATTTTAGACTTCAGATCTTCATTTTTAGATTTCAGATTTGATTCATTCTTTTTGTTTCCATCTTTCAAACTTGACTTCAGATCTACAATCTTTAATTCATGTTTAAGGATCTCATTTTCTTTCTTCAGATTTAAAATTTCATCACAATCTTCCATTTATTTTGAAGGTTCTTTCTTTGATTTTAGTTCTTCCATATTTTCTTTTAGTTTCTCAATGAAGTTCTTTGCATCATCATATTTCCCTTTCAGAGTATATCTTTCTTCAGTAAGAATATCAATCTGTTCAAGACCTTCTTCAAGATTCTTTTGTAATTGATCCATATCCATAGAGATCTTACTCAAGTTTCTAGGATTTCTCTAAATAAATTTCTTCTGAGTAACTAAGCTCTAATACCAATTGTTAGAAATAGCGAATACTAAGAGTGGGGGTGAATCAGTATTCTACAAACTTTTACTTTCACCCAATTATGGATATAGCAAATTAACTTGATGCTTGCAAAACACAGTAAACTAAACAACATGCAAAGCAATAAAGAAAATGAACTCATAACACCATATTTGTTCTCGAGGAAACCCTAGCCAAGGAAAAACCCTAGTGGGGATGATACCCACAAGTGATCCACTAATCAAAAGTATCTTGTTAAGGATGTTGACCCTGTAGGAGTCTATTACATACATATAGTGTCTCTGTCGTGATTAAAGGACTCTAGGCCTTGTTAGAAGCCTCAACCCTGCTAAGAGTTGGTATACAAAATAGAATGATTACAACATGATCTCACTTCCCAAACATGTAATGTATAGTGATATTTGTTTATAAAAAGGTAAGGTACTTAACCTTTTACTATTGTCAAATAGCTTTCCTATTCTGATTTAGTTTTCTAGCTTCTTCTCTTTCATATACAAAATCTTCTTGATTTTCTTTTACAACATATATCTTCACATCTTATCATTACAAGATCTTATCACATTGAGCATGTATCTTCACATTACATATTTATTACATTTATGCAAGTTATTAAGAATAATAACTTTACAGTTGGCTTAACAAAGCTTAAACTCAAAACTAACTTATGCTACCCAAGAGTTAAGATCTAGGATGTCATCCCTTGTATGGTTAAGTTATTATTTTGATAAACAAAATAATCCCTTAACTATTTTACTTGTTCTATCTTCTTACTTTGATCAGTCGGCTCTAACTCTGTTTCAGTAAATTTGCAATATCTTCCATATAAGACGTATAGACTTGTGCTTCTAGATGTGTCTTTTTCATACATAGAATTATCCATGTTCAAGTGTGCATGCACTGAACCTACTTCTATCAACATGGCTATACAAAATTGTCTCTGGTTAGACTGGAAAATACTGCTTATACTTAGACAGTTTTACTTACGCTCTATCATAAATGCTTTCTGTCATAATGCGATCTTCATACTGATTATATGTTTCCATTGTGTGTGTGAAAATTGTACCTAGCTACAGACACAACACTTCACTAAAACATTAGAGGTTAGAAAATCAAGAAATCTGCAAGTAATTGAAACTAAGCTAACTAGGCGATTTACTACCTTCTAGTAGGTGTGAGTATGTATTCTCAGATTAGACCAAGATCAGTGACGATGCAACACCTAAATGAAGGATTTGAAATGTAAAAGATGAATAACTGTATGAATACAAATTAATCTATTTTTTTTTATTTTGAATGCAATTAGAATGAAAAACTGTATGAATCTAATCTAAGATTGAATGAAATGATATGCAGATTTAATCTAAGGATGATGTGCTATAAATGAATTCTATGATAAGTTATGCAAAACTATGAATTCTTATGACCAACAATGAAAAATATCACAAATCACCTATCCCAAGTGCTCAATCCTTCAACTGCAAATTTTCTAGAGTAATTGTGAAAATTCCATAGTGGTTAATTATGAAGAGCTGAGCCTTGTTTTAATAGAAATCCAAGGCTTGAAGATGCATTGAGAGAAGCCATAAATCACTCTTGATAAATTCAAGTTGATTTTTGAGTCAACAAGAAATTAGAAACAAATTAACTCACAAAATCATGCAAAATCATGCAAAAATAGCTTTTTAACTTAAATTAGATGTTTAGATCAATTTTCAACTCAAAATAGATGTTTAGTGTCCAAAAGATAACAACTTGAATTGATTTTTTGGTTTAAAGTTTAACTATTCCTTCAAATGTGCATAGATAATTATGAATTAATTAAATAAATAAAGTGATTTATGTTCAATTTAACTGATTTTAAATTTAAAACAATTCATTTATGGGTTAATCAATTATTAAATCAAACTTTTATTTAAAACTATATTATTAAATATTGACAACTTACATTAATTAATTAAATAAGAATTTAATTAACTAGTCATAAGATTTTGAATTATTGTCAAAATTAAACAAAACAAATTAGGAATAAATATAATTAAATCTAATTAAATAATTAAGTGGCAGAATTAAATTTAATTAATTAAATATTTAGAATATTCAATTAATCAAACTTTAGGATAAATATGATTTATCGCCAAATAATTATCAAAATAAAGATAATTATGATAAATTAGGAATATTCAAGGAATATTCCCCGATGCAAAATTAAGATAATCAATTAGGCTTTTGATAAACTAATGTGCAGATGTGCCTCAGGTTAGGACTTTGATGTCGATTTCAATCGAATTGTTGATGTAAGAGGTTAATGAACCTATAGCCCATTTTTGGGGTATTACATTTTGCCCCTCTTTGAATCACTATGCGAAACGTAGTGGTTCAAAGATTAGTCTATTTTTTATGTATGAAACTTATTTGAAAGATGAACCGATTCTAAGACATAAATCAATTGAAAGATTGGAAAAGTTGATTCAGGTCCTGGTTGACCAAGAATCATGATCATGTCAACTATAGCAATGATGAACTGATGATTATGAAAAAGTATCAAAATACCTAATTCTGAACCTTATGATTACAAAGAAATGAGTGACCTGATTCCAGACCTAATTGTCCAAAGGAATTGAAATGGTATCACATTCAAACCCTTTAGTTACGAAGAACCAAGGAAATAACACTAATGAACTGACGGTTACATATAGTGTCCATGTCCTGATTAAAGGACTCTAGGCCTTGTTAGAAGCCTCAACCCTACTAAGAGTTGGTATACAAAATAGAATGATTACAAGATGAGATCACTACCCAAACATGTAATGTACAGTGATATCTTTTTATAAAAAGGTAAGGTACTTAACCTTTTACTATTGTCAAATAGCTTTCCTATTCTAATTTAGTTTTCTAGTTTCTTCGCTTTCATATACAAAATCTACTTGATTTTCTTTTACAACATATATCTTCGCATCCTATCATTACAAGAACTTATCACATCAAGTATGTGTCTTCGCATTACATATTTCTTACATTTATGCAAGTTATTAAGAATAATAACTTTACAGTCGGCTTAACAAAGCATAAACTCAAAACTAACTTATGCTACCCAAGAGTTAACATCTAGGATGTCATCCCTTGTATGGCTAAGTCATTATTTTGATAAACAAAATAGTCCCTTAACTATTTTACTTGTTCTATCTTCTTACTCTTATCAGTCGGCTCTAACTCTATTTCAGTAAATTTGCAATAACTTCTTCCATACAAGACTTACAGACTTGTGCTTCCAGATGTGTCTTTTTCATACATAAAATTATCCATGTTCAAGTATGCATGCACTGAACCTACTTCTATCAACATGGCTATACAAAATTGTCTCTGGTTAGACTAGAAAATACTGCTTATACTTAGACAATTTTACTTGTGCTCTTTCATAAATGCTTTCTATCATAATGTGATCTTCATATTGATTATATGTTTCCATTGTCCATGTGAAAATTGTACCTAGCTGTGGACACAACACTTTAGTAAAACATTAGAGGTTAGCAAATCAAGAAATCTACAAGTAATTGAAACTAAGCTAACCAGGCGATTTACTACCTTCTAGTAGGTGCGAGTATGTATTCTTAGATTAGACCGAGATTAGTGATGATGTAACACCTAAATGAAGGATTTGAAATGTAAAAGATGAATAACTGTATGAATGCAGATTAATCTATTTTTTTGGATATTGAATGCAATTAAAATGAAAAATTGTATGAATCTAATCTAGGATTGAATGAAATGATATGTAGATTTAATCTAAGGATGATATGCTATAAATGAATTCTATGATATGTTATGAAAAACTATGAATTCTTATGACCAACAATAAAAAATCTCACAAATCACCTGTCGCAAGTGCTCGATCCTTCAACTACAAATTCACCAAAGTAATTGTCCAAATTAGAGAGTGGTTAATTGTGAAGAGCTGAGCCTTGTTTTTATAGAAATCAGGGGCTTGAGGATGCATTGAGAGAAGCCATAAATCACTCTTGATAAACTCACGTTGATTTTTGAGTCAACAAGAAATTAGAAACAAATTAACTAACAAAATCATGCAAAAATAGCCTTTTAACTTAGATAAGATGTTTAGATCAATTTTCAACTCAAAATAGATGTTGAGTTTCCAAAAGATAACAACTTGATTTGATTTTCTGATTTAAAGTTTAACTGTTCCTTCAAATGTGCAGAGATAATTATGAATTGATTAAATAAATAAAGTGATTTATCGTCAACTTAACTGATTTTAAATTTAAAATGATTGATTTATGGGTTAATCAATTATTAAATCAAACTTTTATTTAAAACTATATTATTAAATATTGACAACTTACATTAATTAATTAAATTAGAATTTAATTAATTAGTCATAAGGTTTTGAAATATTGTCAAAATTAAACAATACAAATTAGGAATAAATATAATTAAATCTAATTAAATAATTAAGTGGCAGAATTAAATCTAATTAATTAAATATTCAAAATATTCAATTAATCAAACTTTAGGATAAATATGATTTATCGCCAAATAATTATCAAATCAAAGATAATTATGATAAATTAGGAATATTCAAGGAATATTCCCCGATGCAGAATTAAGATAATCAATTAGGTTTTTGATAAATTGATGTGCAGATGTGCCTCAGGTTAGGACTTTGATGTTAATTTCAATCGAATTGTTGATGTAAGAGGTTAATGAACCTATAGCCCATTTTTGGGGTATTACATTTTGCCCCTCTTTGAATCTCTATGCAGAGTGTAGTGGTTCAAAGATTAGTCTATTTTTTATATATGGAATTGATTTGAAAGATGAACTATTCTGAGACAGAAATTGATTAAAAGATTGGAAAATTGATTCGGGTCTTGGTTGACCAAGAATCATGATGATGTCAACTATAGCAATGATGAATCGGTGATTATGAAAAAGTATCAAAATGCTTGATTCTGAACCTTATGATTATGAAGAAGTGAGTGACCTGATTCTAGACCTGATTGTCCAAAGGAATCGAAATGGTATCACATCTGAACCCTTCAGTTACGAAGAACCAAGGAAATAACACTAATGAGCCGATGGTTACAAAAAGTTGATACAATTTACAAGATTGATTAGGATACTAGATTGATATGGATCTCGCTGAATCTAATATTCCCCAAGAGATGTGCCCCAAGTGATGAGATCTTTTGATGAATTAGCAACTAGACATGGTTGTTGTCTTGATTACTAAGGAAAGTTTTGATTTACAGACTTGATTGATGTGCAATACCATGCCCCCTTTGAGATGAAAGTCAAAATATGACATGAAAAAAATAGTGATAAATGGTTCAGAATCATGTTAATTGATTATAGAAGTGGTTATACATGTTTGAGAATGCATTATGCATTGTTTAGAGGTCCTGGAGACCAAGTTTGACTAGGTTTGACCATTAGTTGACCATGGTTGAACAAGTTGAAATTTTGATAGTTTGATGTTAGATAATCATTTAAGTGGAAATATGGATTTCTATGATGATTGAACATCGATTATGCAAGCAGTTGGTCATCCTAGGCCCAAAAATTTTAAATCATGATTTTGATATAGTAAATGATCTCATATTTCGATTTTGATCCCAAAAATAGGTTCAGAACATTGAAATTAGCTAGGTGTACCTTCTTGGTGATCTGTTAAGAAGGCCTTCATGCGATACTTCATCCTTATGATATGTTTAGCATAGTTTTGAAGAATTGTTTGAGTGTCAAGCTGATTTAGGAAATCATGAGATAAATGTAATCATGCAAAGTACAAAATGAGATGCAAACCTAAGACCTAGGACCTAGTCACTAATCATGTGTCAGTCATTTTCATCATTAAATTTTTATTAGGTAACCAGATAAATCAATACAACATCCACTAGCTAGGAAACCATGAATATATGAATATTGATTTTTGCACCAAAGTCAATACAACGCTCACTAGCTAGGCAACCATGGACATATAAGCACCAAGGCACAAATGCCAGGATGACCTGATTATCATGTCCATTTTGATATAGCAATTTTTATAAGCATCAAAACATGAATGTTGTGATGACCTGAATACACCTTGTGGAACAAACACATCAAATAGTCAAGAGATCATTCTAAATCCAATGTGAATTACCCATAGTGACCCTTTATTGTTCACATCCTTAGGTAAGATTGCATTTCATAGTAGGAGTAAGAACTCACTCAAAAAGATAAAAATTAGATCAAACTTCCTTGAATTTTATGGGTATCGATGGTCGAGGTACACATGGGCATCCAATACATGATGGAGGCTGTTACAGATGGACACCATTTCAATCCAGTATTCCCAAAGTTGTTAGATTTTCACTCAAAGCAGAAAACAAAGAAAAGATTATGCCCCAAGTCATCACTCTCTAAATCTTGTAAAGGACATCATCGAAGAGCTTGAAATGACATAATATGCAAAAATCTCAATGCCAATCAGTAAGCATACAAGGAGATAAAAGCAATGAAGCAAAGAATGTTTTCAGTTTATGTTGATGTTGGTTTGTGTTTGATTGCAAAATCCTTTCTGGTGAGGAGACTAACTGACTAACTCAAATGAATCTTCAAAGGACTCTGATTGGATATAAATCATCTGAGGTATATTGGAGACCATAGGATATGATATTAGTTTCCCCCAAGTTTTGAACATTGATAAGATACAAATGCTTTTGTTGATTGGTGTACAGACTGACTTTATTCAAAATGGGAATGCAGAAACAAACCAAGAGATATGTACAAAGTAAAGCAAGAGTGAATGTTGGGAAAGACCAAGATTGCATTGATAGACATGGAGCATTTTGAACAAGTGGGGCCCATTTTATAGGTTTTCTCCATCTTGGCAGAGATTCTATTTTTGCTACCAAGGCACCTGTTTCCAGGTTTTCACCAAGGCACTTTTTCTTTTTCTCAATTTTTTGTATTTTTCATTTTTTTCAATTTTTTTGTACTTTTGATATTTTTGAATTTTTTTTTGTGATACTTCAAGGCACCTATTTCCTAGGTTTTCACCAAGATGTTCATTTTTTTAAGACATTTCTGATTTCTATAAGTTTTTTTAGGACATTTTTTAATATTGAATGCCTTAGGCGTAGAATTTCTTCAAATGGAAAATGTTGATTGGTTCTTGAAGCTATTCTCCTTCAGTCATTGAGAGTTGATAGGCTCCAGAGATAAAAGTAGTAGTGATAACAAAGAGACCAAGCCAGTTGGGTTCAAACTTCCTCTTGCGCTCTCTATGTGATTGATTTTTAGTATTCTCTCTCAAGACTAGAACCCCAACCTAAAATTCTTTGTGTCTGACTTTCTTGTTGTAACCTCTAGACATTCTCTTATGATATACTCTAAGATGATCATATGCTTCTCTTCTAAGCTCATATAGTAGTTCAAGTTCTTGAAACCTAGATACTCTGTAGTCATCATCAGTTACTAGACCATGCATTCTAATTCTTAGTGATGGGATTTCAACTTCAATAGGTAGTACCGCTTTAGACCCATAAACTAAAGCGAATGGTGTAGCCCTAATGGGTGTTCTGATACTTGTTCTATAGGCCCAAAGAGTTGGATTGATCATGAGATGCTAGTCTCTTCCTATTTTATTAACTGTGTGATGCAAGATTTTCAATAGATTCTTGTTTGAAGCCTCTACTTGTCCATTCCCTTGAGGATAGTAGATTGATGACCAATGTTGTGTAATCTTGAATTTAGCACATAAATCATCTAAGTCTTTGTTCTTGAATTGACCACCATTATCTATGACTATAGAATGTGGAATACCATACTGACATATGATGTAGTTCATAATGAACATTGAAATTTGTTTGGTGGTTGCTTGAGTCAAAGGGACTGCTTCTACCCATTTTGTGAAATAGTCTATAGTTGTAATGATATGGGTATGCCCATTTGAAGAATGAGGATGTATGGCTCCTACAAGATCAAATGCCCATTGGTGAAAATGCCATTGTGTAGTAAAGGGAATTAGATCTCTCCCTAGTGCATGAATTAAGTTACCATGTACTTGACACTTTTGACAATTCTTAGCAAACGTGATTGCATCTTTTTCCATTTCAGGCCAATAGTACCCATCCCTAATGAGTTTTTGAGCTAGTGTTAAACCATTAGAATGTGATCCATATATACCTTCGTGGACTTCCTCTAATTCACATTGAGACTCTTCTTGTTCTCAACATCTAAGGAGTGTACCATCTACACCTCATTTTTATAGATCATTACCAATGATGACATATTGGGATGCATTTCGGATAAGGTATCATTTCTCATGGTGGTTGAAGGTATCAGGAATGATTTGATCTTGGAGATAGGGGAAATGGTTTTTGTATCAAGATGAATCATGACCAACAATAGTGCAGATCATGAAGGTTTCAAGAGAATCATATGCAAGATAAGATAGTTCTTCCACCAAGAACTCGTAGTGTAGCTCATATTCGGGCTGCTATAATAAAGTAGATAGTGTTGCCATAGCATCAACAAATTTGTTCTTCATTCTAGGAATTTGTTCAAAGGTGATAGATATGAAATATTTCTTTAGATCATCTACCATTCTTTTGTATGGGATTAGCTTTCCATCTTTCATTTGACATACATCATTGACTTGGTGTATTACCAATTGTGAGTCTCCATGAATGTATAGTTCTGTTACTCTCCATTCAATTATTATCTTCATGCCATTAAGAAGGGCTTCATATTCAGCAAAAGTGTTTGTGCAAGGAAACTTCATTCTGAATTCTTTAGGGATTGAGTAGCCTTGAGGAGTGATGAACAATATGCCTGCTCCAGATCCATTCTGTGTATAGGAGCCATCAAAGATAACTTTCATTCCCTAGAAGAAAGATTCATGATAGAAGAATCTGGGAATTCCATTTGGATTGGTGTATCATCAAACAAAGGTGTGTTAGCCATTTGGTCTACAATTACTTGCCCCTTGATAGCTTTTCTTTCTACATATTCAATGTCAAATTCACTTAATAGCATCACCCATTTAGCTAATCTACCTATGAGGGCATCTTTCTTAGTAGGTACTTGAGTGGATCAATCTTAGCTACCAAATGTGTGGCATGAGCTAACATGTACAGTGTCTTAGTTTCTGTGATGCAAAGATCATAGCTAGACAAGCTTTCTCAATCATTGAATAGTTTTTCTCATATGCTACCAATGTTCTACTGATATAGTATATAGCTCTTTCCTTCTTATTCTCATCATGATGTGCTAGTAATGCCCCCAGTGATGTATCTATGGTGGAGACATATAAGATCAATGGCTTCCCATGAATAGGAGGCATCAAAATAGGAGGATGTGATAGATATTTCTTGATATGATTAAAGTTCTTTTCACATTCCTCATTACATGCAAAATTCACACCTTTATGTAATGTTTTCATGAAAGGTTGTGATATGTCAGCTAGCTGAGATATGAAGCATCTGATAGATTGTACTCTCCCTTGTAATGTTATCATTTGGCTGATATTCTTGGGAGGTTGCATCTCCATGATAGCTTTAACCTTGGCTAGATCTACTTCAATTCCTTTCTTTGAAACAATGTAGCCTAAGAGCTTTCCAAAAGTGACACCAAAATCACACTTCTTAGGGTTTAGCCTAAGACTAAACTTCTCCATTCGATCTAGTATTTTTCTCAAATAATTTAGATGTTCAGATCTTATCATATATTTTTCTAAAGTATCATCAACATAATCCTCCATAGTTTGATGCATCATGTCATGAAAATTAGACACCATAGCTCTCTGATATGTAGCACCTGCGTTCTTCAAACCAAATGGCATGAAATTCCAACAAAAGATTCCCCATGCACATGTGAAAGCAATTTTCTCTTGATCCTCTAAAGAAATTTTGATTTGATTATATCCAAAAAAACCATGCATTAAAGAATACATCTCAAAGCTTGCAGTCATGTCCACTATCATATCAATGTTAGGTAGTGGAAAATCATCCTTAGGGCATGCTTTGTTTACATCTCTAAAATCTATGCATACTCTTATAGATTTGTCTAATTTTGATATAGGTACAATATTTGAGATCCATTCAGCATAATCAATAACACAGATGAATCTGGCTTTTAGTAGTTTCTCTAATTCATCTTTGACCAAGAGTGCAACATGTGGATGCATCTTTCTCAATTTTTTCTTAATAGTTTTGACACCTAGAGGTATAGATAAATGTTGCATTAGAAGATCAGGATCCAACCCTGGCATATTTGAATATTTCCATGCAAAGTTGATCTTTTTTTTGTTAGGAATGTAGTAAATTTTTGTTTTTCTTCTTCTGATAAGGATTGCGCTACATGGATCAACTATGGTTCTTCTGTTGTTCCCAAGTTGATAGATTGAGTGGGCTCAATCAGTACTAGAGATCTATCTTGTAAATGACCTGGAAGGACATCAAATATCTCATCCTTAGGTGCCACAAAGAGGTTTTCACCTTTGGATGCATCATTTATTTTTACTTTTGTAGGTTCTGAGACTGCCACAAAGTGGTTTTCACCCTCAGAACTCCTTTTCTTGTTATTTTTATTCTTATTCTTTTGACTAAGATACTTGATGTTCAACTCCGTCATGTTAACACTCAGTTCACTGATGGAAGTCATCATAGGTTCAACTACATTGAGGTAGAAAGGAAGGGCATAGTCATTTGGAAAGGTATAGATACCATGGCTTGGATTTGTGGAGGTTTGGTCAAGAAGTTTAGGATGTTGGATAGTTAAAGTGGTGAAAGATTGGGAAATAGTGTTTACAGATATGGATCTGTCATCATCGGTCCTAACCTGACTCTCGAGTTCAAAGGTGATATTACAACTCAAAATGTTCAGTTTGTGAATAGGCTCAATGTCATTGTGGGAGTCCACTTCAGCCATCGGTGGATCAAACTCGTTAAGTTCATTATTTCTCTCTAGACTTACATTGGGTTTAGGTGCATATTGGTGAATATGTGGATGCATATTCACCACTAGTAGTTTCTCTAATTTAGCTTTGACCAAGAGTGCAACATGTGGATGCATCTTTCTCAATTTTTTCTTAACAAGTTTGACCCCTGGAGCCATAGATAAATGGTGCATTATAGGATCAGGATCCAACCTTGGCATATCAAAATATTTCCATGCAAATTTGATCTTCTTTTCTATTAGGAATGTGGTAAATTTTTTATTTTCTTCTTCTGATAAGGATTGTGCTACATGGATCAACTGTGGTTCTTCTATTGTTCCCAAGTTGATAGATTGAGTGGGCTCAATCAGTACTGGAGATTTGTCCTATAAATGACTCGGAAGGACATCAAATATCTCATCCCTAGGCACCTCAGAGAGGTTTTCACCTTCAGATATGTCATTTATTTTTACTTTTGTAGGTTCTGAGACTACCACAAAGTGGTTTTCACCCTCAGAACTCCTTTTCTTTTTATTTTTACTTTTATTCTTTTGAATAAAATACTTGATGTTCGACTTCATCATGCTAATGCTCAGTTCACTAATGGAAGTCATCATAGGGTCAACTGCATTGAGGTAGCAAGCAAGGGCATAGTCATTTGGAAAATTATAGATACCTTGGCTCGGATTTGGAAAAGTATAGTCAAGAAGTTTGGGATGTTGGATAGTCAAAGTGGTGAAATATTGGGAAATAGTGTTTACGGATATGGATCTATCATCATTGGTCCTAACCTACATCTCAAGTTTGAAGGTGATATTACAACTCAAAATGTTCACTTTGTGAATAGCCTCAATGTCATTATGGGAGTCCACTTCAGCCTTCGGTGGATTGGACTCATTAAGTTCATCATTTCTCTCTAGACTCACATTGGGTTTAGGTGCATATTGGTGAATAGCACCAACATTTTTTTTCTATGATAAGCTCATCTTCCTCTAGAATGACTCCCCATTCATAGTCATTTGATTCCTCATCTATACCTCTAGGAAATCTAAGAACGTGTGTAAAGTCAAGATGGATACCCCAAGAAGGGTTACCTTCATATTCTAATTTGAATTCATACTCATGGGAATCTATTTTAGAATAGCTACCACCTTCCTCCTAGTCTGTGTGGTTTTCTTCAAGATCAACTATTTCTTGTGGTGCAACTATCTGTGTGGTTTTCTTCAAGATCAGCTAGTTATTGTGGTGCAACTATCTTTTGTTCCATAGTAGGTTCTTGTATTTCTACTACATTGATATTATCTTTAGGTTTCTCTTCATCTTTAAGGAGGTCTAGTATTTCTTTTGGAAAATGATCATAAGGAATGAGCTCATCAGTAGTGTCTGAATCATCACTGTCAGATTGTGGTGTTTCTTCCTTTAATCAATTTTCTTCTGATGGTTCAATCTATTCTAAAACATGTGGAGATTTTTTTTAAAGATAAAAAGGTTTTTGCTTATATCCTAAACATGTTGTATTCTTGTTTGTTCCTCCATGATGATCAAGAGGCGATAGAAGACCCTTACCTTTTAATCCTAGAGGTCCTTTTCCAGTATATCCCATTTTTGCAATCAATGTATCTCCTGGTCCATATGACTTCTAAGGAATTTTTCTTGAAGGGTAGTCATATTTCTGGACTGACTCAGATGTAGACTCATCCTTGTATAACCATGCAAGCATGGCTTCTTCTTCCTCAAACTCTTGTTTAGATACTTTCTCTATGAAAAAAATTCCATTGAATATGAGTTGGGAATCTTTATCTTTAGGTTTCACTTTATCAAAAGGTAGTCCATAAGATTTAGGGGACATTGGGAGAGATGTGAGAGATAAAAATGGTTCCATTGTGTATTCTCCCATGACATTGGCTTTGATTTTGACCTCTTTTGCAATGTCTTCTATCTTGGATGTAGATGCAATATCTATTTTCTTAATAGAAGATTCTTTGTTATTAGGAACAAGTTTGTCAACACTTTCTTTTAATGCATTGCAAGTGGTGGATAGATCAACCGAAATCATCACCTCTAGTCCTTCATAAGGAAATTTCACACATTGATGGTATGTGGAAGGAATAGCTCTCATTTCATGTATCTAGGGTCTCCCTAGAAGGAAATTGTAAGCCAAAGGAAGATCTAGAACTTGAAGAATGGTGTCTTTGATAACAGGTCTTGTTCTGATAGGTAAGACAATTGTTCCTTTGGAAGATCTTTCTTGTTCATCATATGTCTTGATAGTTATCTTCTTCTTAGGATCAATGGTAGTTTTTGATAATCCTAGTTGTGTGATCAAGCTGTAAGAAAAAATGTTGAGACCAATGCCTCCATCTATCAACAAGTGTTTTACACGATGGTGTTGGATCAAGACTTCAAGTGCAAGGGCTGGTTATACGGATGACTCAAGGAGTTATCATCTTCCTCTGAAAATGAGATATACTATTGAGACATCAGATAACCAACCATATTCTAGAATATTTCTAAATCAAGGTTGTCAAGAATATTGGATCCGACCAGAGATTTGTCTAGAATGGCTCTATGAGCTAGAGATATCCGAAGCAACTCAAACATGGAGATTTCTGCATTTGTATGTAGGAGTTTTTGGACAATACTGTATGATGTTGGCCTCATGTCTTTGAGATTTGATGATTTAGAGGTAGCCATCTATTTAGAAACAGACAAGAGATTGAAAGGCATCTTAGGGACTTTTGATGAATTTGGGATTTGTCCTTGCAGATGCACCTGAGCTTGTGATCAAGTAACTACATTGGCTGATTGATTATCTCTATCCTTTCTTGCAATTGTGATGACATTGGAATGCTCAGATAGGCATGGTTCAACCATATTTATGACATCATTGTTTCCAGAGTAAGCATAAATGACTTTAGCACCCACATTAGGCTAAGAAGATGAATCTCCTTGACCATGTTTCAAAAATAGCTTCGTGAACATTGTATGATTATTATTGCTTTTATGATTGTCAATTATGATTTCTCCATTATCAATTTTGTCTTGTATGATGTGTTTCAAGTGGATGCAATTATTAGTTTTATGACCCTTGTTGTGATGGAAGTCATAGAAATTGTTCTCTCTCCACCATTTTGGTTTAGGTTCAGGATCCAAGACTTTTATCTCAGGCAAGGTGATGATATTGTTGGCCAACAAAGTTTTCATGGCAGATTCCAAGGACTCTCCAAGAGGAGTAAACTTGCATTTAGGATCTGTAGCCCAAGGTTTATAGTCAGATGACTTCTTGTTTGATTCTATTACTTTTTCCTCTAAGGCTTTGATAGCTTGGGTGCCAACAGTGAGATTGAAAGTGGGTGCCTTAGATGGGGCATGGATATTATCAACAACACTATCTGTGATGACACCTTTATTCTTGTTCCAGTTTTTGCCTTTATCTTTAGAACTAGATCCAGATTCATACTTTTCCTTTCAAAGTGATATGTCTCCTTTTTGTACAAGTACTTTCTCAATTTTGATTGCATTTTCTACCATTTTATCAAAGGATGTATGATTTTGCATTTACAAATGGTAGTTGATCTCTAGAACAAGGTTGTTGATGAAAATTTCCAACTTCTCAATTTCTAGAATAGGTCTAGCATATAGAGAAAACTTTTTCCTATATCATTTGAGAAAAGTCAGGAATGGTTCTCCTAATTTTTGCTTCAGAATGTAGATGTTGATCATGGTGACCAGATGCTAGATGTTGTAGGAGTATTGTTGATAGAACAGTTTGATTAACTCCTCAAAAGTCTTGATTGTAGGAGGCATTTTTGAGAACCAATGAATAGTTGATCCTCCTAGAGGTCAAGGGAAAAGATGCATTAGGTAGGTTGGTTCATGCATGAACTCCATAGATTGAGTACAAAATTCTCTAACATGATCTTGAGGATCGGAGTTTCCATCATACTTATCATATTTAGGCATCTCCACTCTCTTTTGGAATAGCAGTATGTTCAAGTCTTTATCAAAGGGAAAAGGGCATAGAGCCTCCATGGAGAACTCTTTAGGTTTCTTCTCTTTTTTGAGTTTATTGAGTTTGACTTGCATGGCATGCATCTATTTCATCATTGTCATGATGGGAGTTTCTTCCTCTTGAGTAACGATATCTTTGACATTAAAGTTTGGAGGAAGTTTAGCTCCTTGTTGAGCCAACTCTAGAAAATATGCCTCTCTATCTTCCCTCAAGAAATGCTTCATCACTCTTTTGAAGGCATCATCATTTTGATATTGATCAATTTTAGAAGGTGTGGGTTCTTGATCATCACCATGTTGGGATTGATGTCCTTGGGATCCTTGGTTTCCTCCTCCTTGAGACATAGTGTTGTTAAGAGAACTATTAGTGATTGATTGATGAGGATTTGTTTGATGACCTGCGTGGATTGATGCAGAAGGAGTTTCTTGATGCAGGAGGAGTGATGTAACCACCTATTAAGTAAAGATTTCCAAGAGTGTCTTCTACAAATCTAGTTCTATCAAAAGGTTGATGAAATGTCTCAGCAATCATAGAAGATGCGGCTAAAGTGAGTTTGGGTTTTTCTCCTTGTTTTCACTATGATGAAGCTCTAGTTTCCACCATTAACCTTGGGTGTAGCAAAAGAGAAAGATTAAGACAAATAAAGAATGACTTGATTTAAGAAGATCGAATGGCACAACCTTGTCAAGATTGGATTGATTGAAGATAGATTGGATGTAAATGAAGGATAATGTGCCCTAGTAGTATGGGTAGACACCCAAAAGATGGTGGACATGAGCTCACAACACTTAGCCATTTTTGTTATAGATTGAATTGAAGATAATTTTGACAAGGTTTTGACACAAGATGAAAAAGACTCAAATTGATAAATTAGAAGGCTAGATCAGACTCAAGAGACCACTTTAGGAAAATGATTGAATTCTTTCTAGTTTCTACTATATTCCTGACACAATGATTTGTTTGATAGAATCTGGAAGTAGTCTGTAAAAAATGGATGTCTAGCAATTTTGGCAAGTTTTTGGAAAATTTTCAAATTTCTGATACGAGTTTCTCTAGTCTCGTACGACTCTAGGTGAGCTCTGGCACAATAATTGACAAGACTCGTATGATAATTGCAAATCTTGCATGATAGTTGGTAGCAGGTTTTGACTTTTTGCTTGAGACTTCTGAACAAACTTGTATGACAATATACAAGCTGTCATACGACAATATTGGGGTTCTAATATGACAAAGGGTCAAAACTCGTATGACTTTCTGATCCAATGGGATGACATTTTGACTTTAGAAAGGACTTTTGCATCAGATTTTGTAATTTTTTAGTTTTTAGAATCAGTGTATTTGCAAGGTTTTCTGTCCAGATTTGAAGTTTGTTTCGAGATTGTTCATTCTCAAAGACCAAGTAGATAGAAAACACGCAAAACAAAAATCAAAAGGGGAGAAATCAATCATTTGAAAAAAATGAAAAAGGGAAAAAGAAACCTGTCACATGAACAATCAAGTGACTTAATGTGCTAATCCCTAGGAATGCTAGTTGTGTATGTTCCAAAAAAATTTTCAATAATGCACATAGTCCTAGAAAATGAAAAATTGGCCTCGCTAAGGTTTGTAGTAATGGTCTGACTCTAAAAATTTTATGATCTCAAGAGGAAGAACTCCAATCCAGGTGCACCGGGGTTTTGACACAATCCAAGAATTTAATCAATTAGGAGCTACTAGGGAGATCTGACAGCCCAACAAGAGACCACACTTGTGAAGATTTCTTCCACAAAGAAATTTATATAGTGGTTTTTGCTACCATGATGAAAATGGCTATTACCACTTGAGGTTCCATCTATGTGGTTGACCCAATTAATGAAATGTCCACTATGGTTAACCCTCTCTAAAGGTGACTCACAAAAGATACCACAGGGGGACTAGATCAGATTCAAGGATCTGGGTTTTTAGTACTATCCAAAAAGGAAGTAGACCATAATCCCCTAGCCTCTTCACTTCACCAAAACAAAGTAGATAGATTAATCTGACATGTTGAGACTGAAATTACCTCACAAAGATTTGTTATGTCAACAACTATGTTCTATTGATCTCTCCAGAGAGAACGTATCGATCAAAAGTTGAGGACCAAATCTAGTAGAACATGAAATAATCTTAGTAACCTCCCTACCTACAAGGAGATCCTTTGTCAAGAAGAGATTCATATGTGTAAACAAGTGAATGAATCCCACTCTCTCAAGATCATCCACAAATAGTGTTAATAGGGCCTATTTACTATGTGTAGCAGATATGCAGAAGCAAATCTATGTTCATTTTTATAGCCCAAAAACTAAAGTCTATGATATGAAAGCAGGAAAAGTCACACAAGCTTAACACTTGAGAGTTTCTTTTATATCCCAAATGAAGTGTTATCATATTGAACAGATTACCTGACTTCCTCGCAATGCGCTTAGTAGATTTTACCTATTTTGGCAATTTTGTTGCACTTTTCCAATAAGAATCACCAAAGATCAATTAGAAATAGAGAATCTTAATTGTTAGGGTTAGTTGTTAGTCCAAATCCAAAAATCAAATATGGAAAACTACCTAAAAATTTGAAATGACAATTGAATTTTGGTAGCAAAACTTGTACGATAGTGGATTACCTCCTGCACAATAGTCTAGAAACTCGATAGTGGGTGTCTTCCCACACAAGAGAGGAGCTCCCAAATCATAATGTGTAAGTTCTGATACAAGCCTTGAAAGTCTCAACTATCGTATGATAGTCAGTAGGTTCTAGCATGACTTTCTGACAAAAGTCATATGAAAAATATACAAACAAAATCTGACAATCGCAGAAATGGCAAAAAGCAATAGAAAATTGATAGAAGTGATTCGAATTGAAATGGAAACCCATTTTAGAGCCCCACGGTGGGCGCTAGAAATGTGTGTGTGAAAATTCTACCTAGCTACGGACACAACACTTTAGTAAAACATTAGAGGTTAGCAAATCAAAAAAGCTACAAGTAATTGAAACTAAGCTAACCAGGCAATTTACTGCCTTCTAGTAGGTGTGAGTATGTATTCTTAGATTAGACCGAGATCAGTGATGATGAAACACCTAAACAAAGGATTTGAAATGTAAAAGATGAATAACTGTATGAATGCAGATTAATCTATTTTTTTGGATTTTGAATGCAATTAGAATGAAAAACTGTATGAATCTAATCTAGGATTGAATGAAATGATATGCAAATTTAATCTAAGGATGATATGCTATGAATGAATGCTATGATATGTTATGCAAAACTATGAATGCTTATGACCAACAATGAAAAATCTCACAAATCACCTGTCGCAAGTGCTTGATCCTTCAGTTGCAAATTCGCTAGAGTAATTGTGCAAATTCGAGTGGTTAATTGTGAAGAGCTTAGCCTTGTTTTTATAGAAATTTAGGGCTTGAAGATGCATTGAGAGAAGCCATAAATCACTCTTAATAAACTCGGGTTGATTTTTGAGTCAACAAGAAATTAGAAACAATTTAACTCACAAAATCATGCAAAAATAGCTTTTTAAGTTAAATCAGAAGTTTAGATCAATTTTCAACTCAAAATAGATGTTGAGTTTCCAAAAGATAACAACTTGAATTAATTTTCTGATTTAAAGTTTAAGTGTTCCTTCAAATGTGCATAGATAATTATGAATTAATTAAATAAATAAAGTGATTTATCTTCAACTTAACTAATTTTAAATTTAAAACAATTGATTTATGGGTTAATCAATTATTAAATCAAAATTTTATTCAAAACTATATTATTAAATATTGACAACTGACATTAATTAAATAAATAAGAATTTAATTAATTAGTCATCAGATTTTGAATTATTATCAAAATTAAATAATACAAATTAGGAATAAATCTAATTAAATAATTAAGTGGCATAATTAAATCTAATTAATTAAATATACAGAATATTCAATTAATCAAACTTTAGGATAAATATGATTTATCGCCAAATAATTATCAAATTAAAGATAATTATGATAAATTAGGAATATTCAAGGAATATTCCTCGATGCATAACTAAGATAATCAATTAGGTTTTTGATAAACTAATGTGCAGATGTGCCTTAGGTTAGGACTTTGATGTCAATTTCAATTGAATTGTTGATGTAAGAGGTTAATGAACCTATAGCCCATTTTTGGGGTATTACATCCATAATAATAGCAACTTGATATCTAACTTGGCTGAATTGCCAACAAAGGTATATTCATTAATCAATCTAAGTATATGAAAGAGATATTGAAGAAGTTCAAGATGGATGATTGCAAGCCAGTAAATGTTGGCAAGTTGACTATATTGATTCTATATGACTAAATATAGTGTTTTCATTATGGAAACAAAGTCATATAGTGTTTTGGAGTCAGTGCACATTATCAGAAGATCAAAATTTGGCTAAGTATAGAAGACTCGACAATTAGCAGAGTACCAGAAGGTTAGAGCATCAGCACACATGTGTATGACCTAGTTATGGTATGTGCCCTTGAATTTAAGCTTGTATGTATGTATTCATGCTAATTCTAAGAGCGCATGATTATATGGGACCATATGTCGAAGATACAGACAGTTGAAGAGGTATAACCAATGAATGCTAGAACAAAATAGAGTATGCATCTGACTATTGGTAATTTGATTAGCGATGATAATATTGTTTTGTAAAGGCTGTGCACCTATTGTATTTAGGTTATAGACATGTACTTATGTTTTTATGTAAACACACTTGAGCCAATTCAATTGGAAGAGTTGTATGTAATCGATTATAGGCTGACCTAGTTAATTATTTTGATAAGCGCATATAAATATAAGATGTGCCCTTTGTAATATGTATGGAAGTTGATATACTATTGAGATAAGTAGAGTAGAAGTATGTGAAGAGTTTTTAAGATATATTATAGCTTTGCAAGAGGACAAAGCATTAGCACATCAAAGGAACTAATCAGAAAAGCAGTGTCATAGTGCCAGTTCATCCAATAGATATAGTGTGTATCTGAGATCAGAAGGTTTTAGCCTTCACCATTTGAGTAGTGTGCTCTCAGACAGTGCATCCTCACTCCTAACAGGGTTATTGTAAAAGACTCCTAACAGGGTCTGACCCTTGACAAGGTCACTGTACTAAAAGCATTGTAAAGATAACTCCTAACAAGGTTAAGGATCTTCTAACAAGTATCATAAGACACTAGTATAGATTATTAGTGGGTGTCAATTCCCACAGGGGTTTTTACCTATTTGGGTTTCCCCATAACCATATTGGTGTTACGTATTGTGTTCATCTATCTTGTTTATGTTAATGTTCATTTCAGTACTTAAGCATTCAAGTTAATTTTAAAGAGTAAAGTGAAAAAGATTAAATACAGTGAACACTGATTCACCCCCCCCCCTCCCCCCATCTTAGTGTTCCCATTCCAAACAATTGGTATCAGAGCTCTGGTCCTTAGCAAAGAATTTTAACCACTTGATGAGATCATGGATAAGATAGAAATGAAACATCTAAAAAATAATCTTGAAGATGCTCTAGAAGACCTTGACAGATCTGAAAAATAAATTGAAGAACTGAAAGAAAACATCAGTGATTCTCAAGAGGTCATCAAAAGACTAAGAAAAGATTTGAAAGAATGTTCAAATAGTGATTTGGGGAAGATGATCAAAAAGATAAATGAAGAGAACACATCTCTGAAAGATTAGATTGAAGAGTTGGATGAAAAGATAACTAACAATCAAGAAGTTTATGATGAACAGATCAAGGAGAACCTTCAACTGAATGAAGAATTGAGGCAAGAAAACATGGAAATCTTGGAGCTAAGAAACAACAAAGAAAATTTGTCATTTGAGTTAAAAGAAGCTAAGAATCACATTAACAAATTACACTCAAGAAAGGCTATGATAGAATCTTAGTTATATGCTTGGAAGCTTAAAGGAGATACCAACGGCATTGGATTCAATGAAGCATAAAATCAAGTTGATGACATGCGAGTAAGGATGAAAGCACCAGAAGACACCACATATGCTAAGGAGATAGGAAATCAGACTAAAGATAGTATTGAACCATATAAGGATGAGTGCAAGCTAGTAGACCAAACTTATTATGCATGTAACAAGCATGGACATACTGCAAGGAACTATAAAGAGGTAAGACCTTTCAATGGTTACTATTATTCATGCAATAAATTTGGTCATAGAGATATCAATTGTAAAACAAGTCAAAAGAACAAGACTCAACATAATCAGAGAAACCTGAATCAACCAAATGTAAGAAGTTCCCAAAATGTTACATGTCAGATATGTAACTATAATGGTCACTCAGTTGGACCATGTAAAATGGTAACCCATGTCAATGCACTAAGGAATATAAGGCCTCTAGTTATTTGTCACTCTTGTAACAAGGCTGGACACATCTCTAAGTTTTGTAGATCAAGAACACAAAGTTAGGAAAGCCCTAAAAAGAGAGAAGAATCAATATTGGATACCAAAGGAGAAGTCAAGTTTTTGAAAGCTTCAGAAGATGCGAGCATGATTTGGTCAAAGGTGAAGAAGAATAAGGTTGATGAGTATGTATTGGATGCATCTATAATGGACACACCCTCTACATCTGGATAAATGGCCCTCGGGGTCATAGGGGGAGCTAATTTATCTCTAAACCCCTACGCGGCTAGTATACTCACCCTCAGAGTATACACCTTTGGATTTAACCTTTTGAAGACTAGCATAACCTATGTGCAAGAGCGCACTAGCTGATTGACTGGAGAATGAAAGTTAGAAATTTTGAGTGAAAGTTTGGTTTACACGGTAAGCATTAATGGAAAAAATTTCACTTTAAAGTACATAAAGACTTTTAGATCACTCATTGCATTTGATTTTGAGTGATTGTAGAGCATAGAAGCCCTAGCAATTTTTTTTGAAGTATTGAGGCTTGATTCACTAGCAAAGAAGTATATTTGATCATTTGTGGAAGCCCTAATATATCGCGATGATTCAGAAGCTCTTGGAAACCTAATTGAAGTGATAAACAAGTAAGTTATGGCTACTCCTATTGTGTTTGATGTTGTGGAGAAGAAGAGATACATCTTTAAGAGGCACCCTTTCAAATCTAACCTAGATGATTTAGAAGGAGCATTCTCTCGAACCTGTATGGGTGTTATGCATGTCGAAGACATTCGTGCATACATTTACTACAAAAAGGAACTAGTAGGCCTTCACAAAATTAGAGTGCACATTGAGACCATGATAAAACTAGATAAAACCTTCCTTGATGATTTTTTGTAGTTAGAAAACCATCCCATAATTGAATATGCTACAACATATGAGTTTTATGAGTCTAAATGGATAAAGATTTTTCTTGGCAGAATTCATGATGACCTATTTTGGATAGATGAAGTTCTAGTAAGTATTACAAGAGACCTAATTCATGAGATGATAGGCCTCTCTAAGGAAGGCTTTTTTCTTCCAGTAGGCAAGGATGTGAGAAAATTTGTTGAGAAAACATGAAAGTCAAGAAGCGATAGGCGCAGAATGAATATTGAGCCTATAGAGGAGAAAGACATCAAATTGATGTCTATGATACTAGGATATAGGTTTCAACACACCAGCAGGGTGAATAGTGCATTAGTGGCCACAGTTCTTGTAGCAATAAGACTTGTGAGAGAAAATGGTGAGTTTAATTTGTGCAAGATCCTGCACACACAACTGATAGACAACATTAAAGCCATTACACATGATAAGTCCAAAACATTCAGGTTTGGGTCTTTGATCATATACATGTACTTCCACATTCTTGGAAAGGTGTTAGATTTGTATTTGGACAAGAGTATGCCTATAATCCCATAGATATCCTTTAAGGCATCTACTAAAAGTACACTAAAGGATTACATAACACTAGAATTGAAGACATTCAGAGCTAAAATGCAAATGAGGTACAGAATACCAAAGAGTATTGTTGAGAAATACAAAGATAGCATTTTCTTTATTGTAGGGACTGATGTAACTTGTATGGAAGTAGTTGAGCAAAAAAAAAAGTGGATCCATCCACTTGGATATTTCTATCAGCCCCTAAGGACCCTAATGAACCAAGATGGGGGACTTATGAAGAAAAAACAAGAGAAGTTGATGTTGTTTTGAATAGCGCAGCAACAAAAAGAAAAGTAGCTAAGGTTACTTTTGAGATCCACATAATTCATGGAGTAAATCAAGAAGACCTTGACAAACAAAGACAAGAAAATATTTCTTTGGGAATTGAGAGCCCATCTACATCAGAAGAAAAGGAAGATGATCCTAAGTTAAAGAAGATCAAGATTGAGAAATTTGAATATCCCAAGGATAAACAGGACAAATCTGATGTTGTCCCTCCTGTGCCCATAGAGACAATTGATCTTACAACAACTCCTAAGTATAAGGAAATGCCTAAGAGGAAGAAGGAAATCAGCACTAGTCATCCATCCTCATGAGTAACAAGAAGTAAGAAGAACACTCAAGCACCTCTAGAAGTAAGTTTCAAACCCAGTCTTAGTGTGTTGTGTTCAAGGATTATTGATGAAGGAAGGATTGATCAAGTAGGAAAATTCTATGAGAAGTATAATGAAATTGACAAATCAAAAATTCATGGAATGTTTATCAAACATGTGTTGAAGTTTAAAAGGATAGTCCTAGAACTAAAGATAATGGTTCCATATAATGTGTGGAATATCTTAGAATTCCTAAAGGGACGGGCTATTGAAGAGGATCAAAGGATAATAGAAAAGAATTTAAATGAAATCCTCCTAGTATGCTCTCTAGAAGAGAAAACCTTGTTGTTAGATTTGGTGAAACCACACCTCCAGACTAAGACAAGAACACTACACATCATGGACAAGAATTATGAGTTGGTTGTAAAGGAAACAAAGAAAGCCTTTCAAAAAAATTTATGAATAGGCACATGTACCCACCTACTATGCCCATAGCTCAAATGCCCAAAAAGGTAGCCAAGGAGTTAGAGACCACCAATGTACCATTTATAAGTCCTCAGGATTCAGCGCCTATAGTTGAAACACTTAACATAGGCAAAAAAGTTTGTGCCCATGAAAAAGACACAAAAAGATAGCACTATCATTATTGATAATGTTGAGATTGTAATGGCGGCCACAGATAATGACTTGGACAAGTTTGAAGAGGCCTTTGTAAGCACACAAGAGGCTGAAACACTATGCAATGACAATTCACCCAAGATACAACAAGAAGGTAAAGAAGAAGAAGAGAAGAAGAAAAAAAAATAAGAAGAAAAAGAAACACAAAAAGAAGAAGAAAAAGAAACACAAAAAGAAGAAGAAAAAGAAACACAAAAAGAAGAAGAGAAAGAGACAAAAAAAGAGGAAGAAAAGGTAGAAGAAAAGAAAGGAGAAGAAGAGGTAAAAACAAGTGAACCAACAGACAAGCCATCTATTGAAATGACAATAAGAGTAAACAAAGAAGTGGTGGATAGCACTCCTATCACTCCATTACCCTCAGCATCATTGTTGACAAGATTGACACCAAACACCACTAGTTTGGATTCTTGCGGAGAAGAAGACCTGATCAAGATCAGTGTCTTAGCCATGGAGAAAGAAAAGGAAAAATAGGTAATGAGGAACCCCTTGTTTGTTGAATTAGTCAACAAATTAAATAGTCTATTACCTTCAAACAAGAAAGTGTCTAAGGTCAATATAGTTGATGATGTTATCCACATCGTTACAGCCTTCAAGACATTTTTTTCTAGTTTGGAAGAGTTTGCATCTCAAGTTGCAGAAGAGAAGTATATAAAGAAGAGGCTAAATGAATTGGTTAGCAACTTTTCACTTGACCTAAGCTCCCTAAATATTTTTCAAACATCTTTGAAGGAGTTTGCACCTGATGCAGGAGCATCCTGGGTGTAAGAGCAATCTTGCATCACCCAAAAATATTTCTATTTTTATTTTCAATAAGGGTTATTTTGTGCAGAGCTGCTATTTATGGAAAGTTACTATTTTTGGTAATTTTCGTATGTGCTCAGAATGATCTGATTTCTTTCTTGGAGGTTCATTTTGGTCATATAAGTCTGCCAGTAAAGTTTCATTGCCAGATCAAGTGTATATTGGAAGATATTGAAGATTTTCGGTATTGGCAGCAGGGGACAGAAACTTTGAACTCAGTTTTGAAGGCTTTAGAGGCCCCGGATGAGGTCAAATTTTGGGCTGAATGAAGCTTGCTTAATTTAAGTGTTGTAGAGCTCCTCGCGCCCTTTCCGAAATGGGGTTACAATAGTCAATCGGGTCAACTAGTGATGACTTATGGTCTTCGGAAGTTGGGTCACCTGAAATGGCAGAAAATGATTTTTTCTTCAAAATTTCTGTTCGGGTTTCAAAATTTATTTTGAGCCGGCTATGATGTAATAAAATGTAAAATAAAATAATGCTAAGTTTGGTCGGCCTTATTGGCTAAAATTCTGGAACCTTCCCAGGCGGTGGAAAATTGCCTATATAAGGAAGGTTGTATTATTGTCTTAGGTAGTTCAGAATAGTTCTGGGGTAGTAGATCTGGGTAATAGTTTGAGGCTTTGTCCTACAAAATATTGTAAGGGAATGCCCATGTGGCTTTGCATATTGTAATTCTGAAAGTTTGTAATTCCACATTTGTGGAGATAATAAGAAGCCAATTTTCTGTTCTTGCATATTGTTGTTGTTTCTCTATTTCTGTTATGTGTTTGTGATATTAAGGGGAGCACCCTTCATCAAGTGGTATCAGAGCAGGAGTTCTTGAGTGTGTAAAAATGCTTCCACGAAGAGAACGTGGCGGAAGAGCTGGTGCTGTGACACCTGAGGTTAGAGAGCTGCAGAGACAAGTGCGAGCATTGCAAGAAGAGATTCGTAGAGGAATGAATCTTAATGTCAGAGACGAAAGCGAGGATGAAGCCAAAGAAGAATATCAAGAAGGAGAAATTGAAATTGTGAACCAGGAGGAAGAAAGACTTTTTCGGGCGATTTCCAAGATTGTGAAAAGACCTAAGATTGAGGTTCCTACATTTTCTGGAAATCTTAACCCAGAGGAATTGATCGACTGGATCAATGAATGTGAAGAATATTTTGAGTATGAAGATGTTGAGGATCCTGATAGGGTCAAATTTGCGAAGGCCAGATTGAAAGGTCATGCGAAGATCTGGTGGCAAGAAATTCAATTAGAGCGAAATAGAAGAGGGAAAGATAAAATCACAAGATGGGATCGGATGGTGGATAAATTGAAGCGACGGTTCATTCCTGTTGATTATGAACTTGACCTACTGAAGAAAATGCAGAGTTTGAAGCAAGCAGGAAGATCTGTTCAGGAGCATACAGAAGATTTTTACTAACTTCTCATCAAAACAGGCCATGCAGAAGCTGATAAAGAGAAAGTTGCCCGATACCTTAATGGGTTAAGGCCAAGCATTCAGGAGGAGCTGAATCTGGTTCGAATGAACAGTATTGAAGAGGCATACCAGTTTGCCCTAAAAGTGGAGGAAAAGCTGAACAAGAAGTTTGAGAGCAGACAAAATGGAAGAGGTCGCGGTGGATGATCTGGTGGACGGTCATATGGTGGCCGAAATGAAGATCCGAAAAAGAAGGATGAGGCCAGTAGCAGTCAGAATCAGCGAGGAAATAATTCCAATCGTTTCCAAGATCAGAATAATAGAGATCAGAGAGGAAGAGGAAGAGGACAAGGATCTGGAAGAGGTGGCTTCCATGGAACATGTTTTCACTGTGGAGAAGAAGGTCATAGGGCATTTGAATGTCCTCAGCGCCAAGGCAGAACAGACAGGAGAAATGAAGGCCAGGCCAGAGTTGCACATGTAGATGAAGATGCTAGATCATCAAATTCTGAAGATGCTGAAAGAGGAGAAACGTTGATTAACAGAAGAGTCCTGTTGAGTGGTGAGAATGAACCTGAGCAAAGGAGGAGCTTGTTTCGCACCAGGTGCAAGTGTGAAGGTAAATGTTGTGATGTGATTATCGATAGTGGAAGCACTGACAATTTGGTGTCAGAAGAGATGGTGATAAAGTTGAAGCTCAAGAGACAGAAACACCCACATCCATATCGGATTGCCTGGGTACAGGATGACCACAAGGTCATGGTCAATGAACAATGCCTGGTGAAGTTCAAGATTGGCGGATACCAAGATGAGGTATTGTGTGATATCATATCTATGGATACATGTCATATGTTGTTGGGCAGACCATGGCAGTTTGACAGATGTGCTGTACATGATGGCCGTGCGAATACCTATTCCCTGACAAAGGATGGAGTGCGACATAAGCTAAAACCATTGAAGGAGACTGAAGAAAAGGTATGTGGTAATGCAAGGATAACTTTTGTTGATGGAAGAAATTTCCTAGATGGTATGAGGCATGAGCGTGTATGTTTTGCTTTAATTCCAAAAGCTGGTAAAGAGGAAGTAGAAGATGTTCCTGTAGAAGTTGCAGATTTGTTGAATGAGTTTCAAGATATTGTATCTGATAATGTGCCTGATGGATTACCACTGGTTAGGAAGATCAGTCATCAGATGGACTTGATCCCAGGAGCGAGTTTGCCGAATAAGGCAGCACACAGAATGACACCTGCAGAAAGTGAGGAGTTGAACAGACAAGTACATGAACTGTTACAAAAGGGGTTGATTCGAGAGAGTCTGAGTCCCTGTGCTGTACCAGCGGTATTAGCACCAAAGAAAAATGGAGAGTGGAGGATGTGTACAGATTCTAGGGCAATAAACAAGATCACAATCAAGTACAGGTTTCCATTGCCACGAATGGATGATATTATGGACTGTTTGAGTGGAGCTGTGTATTTTTCAAAGATAGATCTGAAAAGTGGATATCATCAGATTCGGATCAGAGAAGGAGATGAATGGAAGACTGCCTTCAAGACAAAGGAAGGACTATATGAGTGGTTAGTCATGCCTTTTGGGCTAACCAATGCACCGAGCACTTTCATGCGGCTCATGAATGAGGTTCTGAAAGAATTTCTGGGTAAGTTTGTCATTGTTTACCTAGATGATATTTTGATCTTTAGTAAGACATTGGATGAGCATATGATGCATATTCGTATGGTATTTAAGAAGTTGAAAGAAGAAAAATTGTTGATTAATTTGAAGAAGTGCAGTTTTGTGAAGAAAGAGTTAGTGTATTTGGGATTTGTAGTTTCAGCAGAAGGTCTAAAAATGGACCCAGAGAAGGTACAGGCTATCCTTGAATGGCCTACTCTGAGGAGTGCTACCGAGGTAAGATCTTTTCATGGTCTAGCTAGCTTTTACAGAAAGTTTATCAGAAATTTTAGCAGTATTTGTGGACCCTTGACTGAAACAATGAGAGGGGATAGAAAAGAGTTTAAGTGGACTAATGGGGCAGAAAAGAGTTTTCAATTGTTGAAACAAAAAGTTACAGAACAACCCATTTTAACACTTCCAGATTTTAATAAGTTGTTTCAAGTAGATTGTGATGCTAGTGGTACTGCAATAGGAGCTGTTATGAGCCAAGAAGGTAAACCTGTTGCTTATTTCAGTGAGAAGTTAAATGATGCCAAGAGGAAATATTCTGTTTATGATCAGGAATTTTATGCTATAGTTCAGGCATTAAAGAAGTGGAGACATTATCTGCTTCCTAAGGAGTTTGTTTTGTATACTGATCATCAAGCTTTGCAATATTTGAATAGTCAAGGAAAGTTGAATCAGAGGCATTTGAAATGGGTTGAGTTTTTGCAGAGTTATACATTTGTTTTGAAACATAGGAGTGGAAAGTCTAATAGGGTTGCAGATGCTCTTAGCAGAAGGCAACTATTGCTGACAGAAATGCAGATTGAAGTGGTTGGGTTCAAGGAACTCAAGAATTTGTATCTAGAGGATCCTGATTTTGGTGAAGCTTGGAAAGCTTGTACAGAACCTGTTACTCTAGACAGGATGAAATGGTTGGATTTCATCATCCAGGATGATATGCTATTCAGAGGGAGTCAATTGTGCATTCCACGAAGTTCTATGAGGGAGAATCTCATCAAGGAGAAGCATAGCGGAGGATTGGCTGGACATTTTGGTCGTGACAAAACCCTTTCTTTGGTTAGTGAGAATTACTATTGGCCACAGTTGCAGCAAGATGTGAAGAAGTTTGTACAGAGTTGTAGAGTATGTCAGATGGCGAAAGGAGTGAAGCAGAATACAGGATTGTATCAGCCATTACCCGTACCAGAGAATCCTTGGGAGGATATCAGCATGGACTTTGTTCTGGGTTTACCAAGGACTCAGCGGGGACATGATTCAATTTTTGTGGTGGTTGACAGATTTTCAAAGATGGCACATTTCATTCCTTGCAAGAAGACTAATGATGCTATTCATGTAGCCGAATTGTTTTTCAGAGAAGTAGTGAGACTTCATGGTTTGCCAAAGACCATAGTTTCAGATCGGGACACTAAGTTTGTTGGATATTTTTGGCGTACATTGTGGAAGAAGTTGAAGACAGATTTGAAGTTCAGTTCATCACATCATCCAGAGACTGATGGACAGACAGAGGTGGTGAATAGGAGTTTGGAAAATTTGCTGAGATGTTTGGTTGGAGATAAGCCAACAGGATGGGATTTGATTTTACCACAGGCAGAATTTGCATACAATAATTCTATCAATAGGAGCACTGGTAAATCACCATTCCAGATTGTATTTGGAAGTAGTCCGAGAAATGCATCTGAATTAAGGAAGATAGATAAAGGAGAAATAAGTAGTGCTGAAGCTGAGGATTTTGCAGAACACTTGAAGAACATCCATGAGGAGGTGAGGAAACATATTAACAAGATGAATGCGCAGTATAAGGCTAAGGCAGATGAGAAAAGGAGGCATAAGGAATTTCAGGTTGGCGATGAAGTCATGGTTCATTTGTGGAAGGAGCGGTTTCCAGTTGGTACATATAACAAGCTGAAAATGAAGAAGTTTGGACCATGCAGGATATTGAAGAAACATGATTCAGGAAACGCATATGAGGTAGAATTGCCTACTGAGCTAAATATTTCACCAGTGTTTAACATTTCAGATTTGACAGAGTATCATGAAGGAGGTGTTGAAGATGAGATCACAGCAGCATAGTGGAGTATTCCAGCAACTAGTTCAGACACTAAGGAGATCGAAGATATACTGGACAGTCGTGTTGGCAGAAGCACAAGGAACAAGACATATGAAGAATATCTGGTCAAGTGGAAAGGACGACCTATTGAAGATTCATCATGGCTAACAAGGGTGGAGGTTAACCGTCTTGGTTTTCCTCTGCACACCTAAGTCGTGACAGGGTCACTTCTCAAAATACCCTGGGTGTCTGATGCAGGAGCATCCTGGGTGTAAGAGCAATCTTGCATCACCCAAAAATATTTCTATTTTTATTTTCAATAAGGGTTATTTTGTGCAGAGCTGCTATTTATGGAAAGTTACTATTTTTTGTAATTTTCGTATGTGCTCAGAATGATCTAATTTCTTTCTTGGAGGTTCATTTTGGTCATATAAGTCTGCCAGTAAAGTTTCATTGCCAGATCAAGTGTATATTGGAAGATATTGAAGATTTTCGGTATTGGCAGCAGGGGACAGAAACTTTGAACTCAGTTTTGAAGGCTTTAGAGGCCCCAGATGAGGTCAAATTTTGGGCTGAATGAAGCTTGCTTGATTCAAGCATTGTAGAGCTCCTCGCGCCCTTTCCAAAATGGGGTTACAATAGTCAATCGGGTCAACTGGTGATGACTTATGGTCTTCGGAAGTTGGGTCACCTGAAATGGCGGAAAATGATTTTTTCTTCAAAATTTCTGTTCGGGTTTCAAAATTTATTTTGAGCCGGCTATGATGTAATAAAATGTAAAATAAAATAATGCTAAGTTTGGTCGGCCTTATTGGCTAAAATTCTGGAACCTTCCCAGGCGGTGGAAAATTGCCTATATAAGGAAGGCTGTATTATTGTCTTAGGCAGTTCAGAATAGTTCTGGGGTAGTAGATCTGGGTAATAGTTCGAGGCTTTGTCCTACAGAATATTGTAAGGGAATGCCCATGTGGCTTTGCATATTGTAATTCTGAAAGTTTGTAATTCCACATTTGTGGAGATAATAAGAAGCCAATTTTCTGTTCTTGCATATTGTTGTTGTTTCTCTATTTCTATTATGTGTTTGTGGTATTAAGGGGAGCACCCTTCATCAGCACCAAAGGGAAAAAATATTATTGTTAACTGTATGGATCAAGATAAGCTGACAGATGATCATTTCAAAAAGATCCAAGAGGCAGAGGCAATGATAGAAAATGTTAAGAAATCAGTGAATGATCCCTCCATAAATGTCAACATGTGTAATAATGTGTACCAAGGATAGATATACAAGATTGAAAAAGATGAAAAGGAGATGTCTAAGATAAGGGCAAGGTAGACACAGCTTAGGAATGCTCTTGTGCCCTCTCTAGATATTCTTAATCAGAACATCAAGGAGATCGATGCCACCATGGTGACATATGATCAAGGTCCTAGTATAGACTTGGAGAAGATGGAGAAGCTACAATATGCATTATGTGCCCATCTTCAGATTGTTAATGCACTGATTGCATTCTGGAAGCAAGAGATGCAAAACTTATAGATAGCATATCCAGATGTTCTAACACTATAAGTACTTGTAGATACATTTTTGAGGCACCTTTGTCATTAATGTCAAAGGGGGAGTAATGTATAGAATATGGAGTCATATATGTAAAGAAGATGTATAGTAAAGAATATGAGGGAGATATAAGGCTAGAGTATGATAAAGAGTTTTTTGTACAGTTAGTAACTTTTCCATGTTCCTTTGTTGCCATCAATGACAAAGGGGGAGATTGTTGGAAAGTTGACTAAACTGATTGTATATAACTAAATATAGTGTTGTCATTATGGCAACAAAGTCATATAGTTTTTTGGAGTTAGCGCACATTATCAGAAGATCAGAATTTGGCTAAGTATAAAAGATTGGATAGTTAGCAGAGTACTAGAAGGTCAGAGCATCAATGCATGTGTTTATGACCTATTTATGGTATGTGCCCTTGAATTTAAGCTTTTATGCATGTTTTCATGGTAAGTCAAAGAGTGCATGATCAGATGAGACCATATGTCAAAGATACAGATAGCTGAAGAGGTACAACCAGTGAATGCCAAAATAGAATAGAGTATGCAGCTAACTGTTGGTAATTTGATTAGCGATGATAATATTGTTTTGTAAAGGCTATTTGCCTATTGTATTTAGGTTATAGACATGTAATTATGTTTGTATGTAAACAGGCTTGAGCCAATTCAATTGGAAGCATTGTATGTAATTGGTTATAGGCCGACCTAGTTAATTATTTTGATAAGTGGATATAAATATAAGATGCACCCTTTGTAATATGTATGGAAGTTGATATAGGATTGAGATAAGTAGAGTAGAAGTATGTGAAGAGTTGTTAAGATGTATTATAGCTTTGCAAGAGGACAAAGCATTAGCACATCAAAGGAACTTATCAGACAAGTAGTGTCACAGTGCCAGTTCATCAAGCAGATATAGTGTGTATCTGAGATCAGAATGTTGTAGCCTTCACCATTTAAGTAGTGTGCTCCTAAATAGTGCATCCTCACCCCTAACAGGGTTATTGTAAAAGACTCCTAATAGGGTCTGACCCTTGACAAGGTCACTTTACTAAAATCATTGTAAAGACAACTCCTAACAGGGTTAAGGATCTTCTAACAATGATCATAAGACACTAGTACAGATTATTAGTGGGTGTCAATTCCCATTGAGGTTTTTACCTATTTGGGTTTCCCCTTAACCATATTGGTGTTATGTATTGTGTTCATCTATCTTGTTTATGTTAATTTTCATTTTAGTACTTAAGCATTCAAGTTAAGTTTAAAGAGTAAAGTGAAAAAGATTAAATACAGTGAACACTGATTCACCCCCCCCCCCTCTCAGTGTTCCCATTCATAATAGTAAGTACCCCTATGATAACAGGATGCAAGATTTCAAAAGAAGATGATTCAGCAATAGTAGACATAACCTTGTACAATTCTATGATTGGTAAACTAATCTACCTTACTCAATCTAGACCTGATATTTCCAATGCAGTTGGTATTGTTGGAAGATTTAGAGTAGATCCTAAACAAAGTCATCTCATGGCAGTAAAGAGGATATTCAGATACTTGAGAGGAACTATAGACTATGGTTTATGGTATCCTAATTTAGAAAATGTAGAACTTCATGTGTATACAGATGCAGATTGGGCAGGATGCATGGATGATAGGATGAGTACCTCAGGAGGAGCAGAATTTTTTGGAGATAGGCTTGTTATTTGGACAAGTAAGAAGAAAAATTGTATTTCTCACTCCACAATAGAAGCAGAGTATGTTGCAACAGCATTAAATTTCTCTACAATTGTGTGGATCAAGAAAATGATAAAGGATTTTTGTATTCAAATTGATTACCCTATTGTTATTCATTGTGATAACACTGGCACTATTAATATGTCTAAGAACATTATGATGCATGCAAAGACAAAACACATTTAAATAAAATATCACTTCCTAAGAGAGAAAGTAGCAAAGAAAGAAGTAAAGTTGGACTATGTGAGCACAAAAGATCAGCTAGTAGACATATTCAAAAATCCTTTACCTAAGGATACATTTGATTATCTCAGGGAGAAGCTAGGAGTAATCCCCTTCCCTGAATCTAATTAGAGATTGTAGGAGTGCATCAGTCCTCAGTGAATGATGAAGGGTTGACTACTCTACTTTAGGAGTAGTACTGTTGCTTATTGTTTGGCACCCTTTTCCATTGATGTCAAAGGGGGAGTAAGTATATAGTCATGAAAAACAAATAGCAAGTGGCTACAGTACTTGATATTTAGAGCATTCAGTAGTAGATGAAGGATTCATCCCTAAGGAAGTTTTGATGAGGAAATGGAGAATGTTATAAAACAATTGCAGCAAGGGGGAGTGAGTATTTAGCAAGAAGAAACAAAATAGTAAGAGATGGAGGATTCATCCTTTGGGGAGTTTTGTTGAGGAAATGTAGAATATTATAAAATGATTGTACATTTGGATTGGCGGTGTTTTTCATTCCATATGTTGCCATCAATGCCAAAGGGGGAGATTTTTGGAGATTTGCCAGCAAGTCAGTGTTGACTGTATGTTTGTCATTGATGACAACGTATGGTAAGCAGCATGCATGGAAGCTTGATGGAGAGAACCTTGAGTATATGTTTCCTAGATATGTTATCAGCATGATATCATAAACGGGGAGGTTGATTATGAGTGAAGATAGTAATACAGTAGTCTGTATCAGTTAGCATTCCTGATAGGTCCCAGGAAGAGTTATGTATGTGATTTACAGTATATTTTTAATGGAGCCTTGCATTTTTATATTTATGTTGTAAACATATGTATGATATTATGTTCATGGATATAGAGTCAGATATCCAATACAGGTTGAGTTATGAAGTCTCCAGTTGACAGTCACAGTTTCTTGTACTTATCTAGTAGAGCCAACATTGTTTTTATTGTTGCAATAGTTGTGCCTATCTGTTTGATATGCGTTCTTGGATTAGTGTTTGGAGAATGTTTAAGAATGGTTGGTTAAGAGTGCATGACATAATTTAGCATGAGAAGAAAGTATCAGTTAAATTGGTGGAGCTGACAGTGTGAAGCGACGCGTCTACTCATATTGGGTTGGGCAATCCTAATTTGTGTTGTGTGCTTAGTAGAGTTGAATGAGATGTTATTGGAGAATTGTAATTTTTCTCTAATATGATTTAAACATGGTTCTAATAGGCCAACTTGATTATATCATTTAGAGGAAAGATATTTATAGGCAATCATTTGTGATTTCTAAGCATGGAAGATAGTTGAAAGAGAAGAGCAAAGAAGAAGGTGCAAAGTGTTGAGCCATCAGAAGAAGGTCTATGTGACAAAGTAGAGAATATATGATATTCATTGGAACTAATCAAAATAGAAGGTCTACATGTAGTTCACCAAGATCCAGATATAGTGTGTATCTATTAAACAAAATGTTGTAGCCTTCACCCCTTTGAGCAGTGTGCTCTCAGACAGTGTGTCCTCACCCCTAACAGGGTTAATTGTAAAAGACTCCTAATAGGATTTGACCCTTGACCAAGTCATTGTACTTAATGCATTGTATAATCACTAAAAATTGGACAAAGATAATTAAGTAACAAATCAAAGAAAATCAAGGACAAGATCAAAGTAATTGAATCAAATCAAACATTTAGCCAATCAAAATTAAAATCAAGTCTTAATTCAAGATAAATCAAAATCAAGAGAATTTTAATCAAGTTAAATCAAATCAAAGTGCAATTAATTCTATTAATTGTATACTTTTGAATTAAATCAAATTCAAACCATTCAAGGGGTACATGGCTAAACAAATGAATTTAAATCAATGAATAAATCCTAATTTCTCTCACCAACCCAAAAGGGGAGGAAATTCAATCAACCAATAGGATTTAAGAAAATGCATTCACATGGATCAAGCCAAATTCAATCTCAATCACTCAAAGTGAAAGAGAATCTTGTCCATTGATCTTGTCTACTTGTCCCAAGCTTTGAGGACACAAACTTTGCATTGTCTTCAAAGGGTGGAACCAAAGACTCAACTCAAGCTTAATCATTATCAACTCAACTACACCCCCTACCCTTGCATAAATTTATAAAAGGAAGACCAAAATCCTCATAATTCATAACCACAAATTTGAGAATTGCATAGAACCTCTTAAACTTTATAGCTAGAAAGGAATTTTAAGAGCTTAATTAGCATTCAATTTGAATATAATTGTTAGCTTTAGCTTAATCTTTATCATTTCTCATTCTAGGACTATCATTAATGGTAGCTTGCTGAGAGCTTCTATTAACACTCTTAGATAGAGAGCCATAGGATGCTCAATTGATCTTTCATTTGCTAAATAGATGCTATATTATGGTTTATTTAGTTTCTATTTCATTTATTTCTCAATACTAATTCTATGAAGGTACATTTCCTTGTACACAAAATGGCACCCACCATGGGGTAGGATGCTTCACTATACTAAACGCTTAGAATTATTTCATTTTTATCAAATTTGTGCATGTTTAACTCTCAGGTTTTTCAGGAAACAACACTTTTGAGAGCTCAAACGGTGCTTCTGCATGATTAAATGACACTTCTCAACACTATTTCAGTGCTTTCATGACAAATTTGTGTTCCTTTGCACTGATCCACGGTGCTTTCAATCCTTCTATTATCTATCTGTCATTCTTACAATGCCTTTGCATGGATCTATAGTGCTTATTCCCTGACCCCTGAGTGCTTATGCTAATTTACTGAGCGCTTTTACTTTATTTTTACTGCCTTTGATAGATTCTACAATGCCTTTATTAGTTATTTGTGCACTTTTGAGTTTTACTGATAGAGTTGAAACAACGCTTTTAATCCGATTAGCAATGCTTTTAAGTAGTAAAATAACACTTTTAAGCATTACAAAAGCACTTTTACATAAACTATTAATTTTCACTATCTAACTATGGTAAAATGATTTGTATGACTCTGCAAGATGTCTGATCACATAAAAGTGAAGAAACCAGAGAGCATATTCAACCAAGAAGGGAAGGCTTTAACTAAGAAAATCAAGAAGAACTTTGTTCACATCAAATCAGTTATTGAGGATACATAAGAGGAGGAAAATCAGGTTTATGATAACTACCTTAAAGTTGTATAAGCATATAAAACTAAGTTTGTATCACTTAATTGGATTTTCTCACCTTAATTCAAGTTTTTCTCAAAATTTGCATATAAGGCCTTAGATTCAATTCAAACTTTGCTTCTTCAATTTTGTTTTTGGTTTCCTTAATTATGGTTGTTGTTGGTGACTAACTTTGTTGGAGGAAAAGCATATTGGAATGGAACTATAGCCAAGGTAAGATAAAAATGGAAATAATCACTCAAAAATGCCCCTAGCCTATGCTAGCTACAAGGAAAGGTAAGCCTCAAACTAGTGAATATTTTCCCTGAAATTGTGCCATTGGTGCATTTTAAAATCTAGTAATTACAAAATAGCTTATCTTTGTTTGGAAAGTTTAGCATTTAGGCCTATGCTCTTAACTTCTTCTAGTGAATCAGAATTCCAAAGGTGTTGAACTTTTTAATTAAGAAGAAAGGTTGAGGAAATCAAGCACATAAAATCAAAGTCCCTTGTTTATGGAGGAGAGTAGAGATACTCAAATCCCTATAGTTAGTGGGCTACTAATTGAACTTTGTTTATTGTGTTTGGGAAATTAAGGAAAAGTTAGGGACATGCTCTTCACCTTATGGTGAATCAAATTCCCAAAAACTAATTCTTAACTCCATTTCCTTGCTTTACATGAATATGCTAGAACATGAGTGGGCTCACCTCCTAATAAACTACCTTAACGAGGCTGGTGAGAGGGACAACCCAAAGTGGGATACACTTTTTTTTTCTGGGAGAATCTAACCCACTATAAAACAAAACGCATACATCCTTAATGGGGTGTGTGAAAAAAGGATTTTAAATTTTTGAACTTCCTTGAGTAGTCCTCACAAATTGTGCAAAAATCCGATATACCGATGGTGGGAAGCCCCTTAACATACTAGGGGGATGAAAGTTTAAGATCCATTTTGAACTAAATCTATATTAAATCCTTGATAAAATATAAATACCACCTTTTAGAGCCATGTTTACGAACCAATCTTGAGCTAGGTAGGTTCTTGAAGTCTCTTTTTGTGCAAAACCTGTGACAACATTCTTTCAAATCAAACATTTTGTGTTAGTGGTTAAAAAGAATACAAGTGAATGAATGATTGTTGTGTTTGAAATACATAAACAAGTGAGAGATATATCCATTGAAAATTCATCTTACATTTTTAATCTCTTCAATTTAAAATCAACAATTATCAAATCAAGGATCACTTCAAATCAAACCCTTGTTGGATGCCAGTTTCCACGCGGTCCCACACATATAGGGTATCTTTACAAGGTGACAACACTCTTGTTGCAAACAAAGGGAAATAATTTGAGTACCAAAGCCTTTTCAAAGGTCCTAATCAAGAGGAAATTTTCCCAAACTTATTTGAAAAAAGACTTGGAGAAATGGATAGAAACTCCACATATCACAATTACCAACAAGGAGGAAATAATCATAACATCAACAATGCCAATCATAATCCCAAAGAAACACTTGAAGAAAAAGTTGAGAGAGCAGCCCAAGATCATGAATTCCTAGAGGTCATGGAGAAATTAATAGATAAGGATAGGGAGAAATTTTTCCTAAACCTAGCCCAAGTGGGAGTAAAGCTTCCCCATGATTTCGATATAGAACAACTTAAGAAAGATCAAGAGCAAGATAACCCCATGAATGCTATGACTAGGAAAATAAAGGCCTTCCAAGAAAAAATTGATACCATGAAAAAGGTGGCCAAACCTAAGGCCTTTTCTATTGAAGCTTTGTGTCCTTTACCATTTGACAAAAGCTTAGTTATGGCACCTTTTCCCTTTAATAGCATTTTTCCTAAGTATGACAAATATATGGGTAAAACAGACCCATGGGATCATCTAAGGGAGTTTTGTGCCTTAAGCATTGAGTTCATGCACAATGATACATACCTAATGAGACTCTTTCCTAGGAGCTTAGGAGGCCCTGCCATGGAGTGGTTTTCAAAATTACCCCAAGGAATAAAGACCTTTGAGGAGCTAGCTTCCAGGTTTGTGACCCACTATTCTTATAACATTGAGCACAAAATCATGATGCTCAAGTTGTGTGATACCAAACAGAAAGATGGAGAATCCTTCTTAGGACTCCTACAAAGGTGGAGGACCATTTTCATAAGGTATCCATGAAGTATCCCCGAGAAAGAGAAGATGGATATCTTCACAAACAATTTGACCATGGAAATGAATTATAGATTACAACTCCAATGTCCCCCAACATTTGAAAAACTTATCAAAAATGGGATCAAGATTGAGGAGGTATTGGTCAAGAGAGGTGAAATAAAATTATTTAAAGATAACAAATCTAATAACACCAACAACAACAATAATAATTATGTGCCTAAATATGTCAATAATCAAGGGTCCAATAATTACAATGATAAGTCTAAGTCATGGATAAAGAATAACAACAAAAACCTTGTGAATGATGGAGTTGTAGAAGCTCACAACTTGAAGGAAACCCCTTTTACTTTATCAAGTGGATCTAATTCTTCAAATAATGTTAATCAATAAAACAAAGCTCCATTTAATCCCAAAAATTCCAATAATTCCAATAACAATTCCAACAATTCGAACAACAATCCTAATAATCCTTATAATAATGCTAATGGGAATAAGCCCAAACCCTTTTACTCCACTTATAACAAAATAAAATTCACCTATCTAGGTGAACGTTTGGAGAACACATTAACGACCTTGGTTGCTAACAAAATCATCACATTACCCATTGTAAAAGATGATGAACCTCAAGTTAAACCCAATTGGTGGAATGACTCTCACCAATGTGAATATCATCGAAATAGAGGTCATCCCACCAATGAATGCATGAGGTTAAAAAACCTAGTGCAAGATCTAATAGATAATGGAACCATCAAAATTGAAGGGCCTCAAAACAATGAGGATCACACGGCCTTCAAGAACCCCTTTTTGAACCATGAAAAGGGTGAGTCATCTAATGCTAATCAAAGTAAAAAAAGAGGCAATGAGAAACTGAACTTTTCTCATACTTATGATAACATGATAAATACTCCAAGAGAAGAGGATAATACCATAAATGTTATCATAGTAAATGAGAAATTAAGAGAAGCGTCATCAAACTTTGTTAGTGGGGGGAAAGCATAAAAAATTATTCTACCTACTAATGCTCCTAAAATTGTTTAATCAAACCAAGCTTCAACCTCATCATCAAAACAATATAACTTGGTTGATCAACTACAAAGAACTCCCTCTCAAATCTCTATTCTTGAGTTTCTCAAATTATCACCAACTCATAAGGATATCTTGGAGAAAAACTTATTGGAAACCAATGTGCCTCTAAATTTGGAGGTAGATAAGTTCCAAAATATGGTAGGACACCTCATTGCACCCCATTGCTTATCATTTTTTGAGAAAGATGACATGTCACTTAATCACCCTCAAAACTTTCCTTTACATATATAAGTCCTAATTCATAACCGTAGGGTGAAAAGAGTCCTTATAGATGGAGGAGCCAGCCTCAAAATTTGTACCCTTAGCCTAGTGAAAGCCCTAGGATTTTCTGAGGAGGCTATTGACCCTAAGAAAAAGATAACCATTAAAGCCTATGATGATGGAGAAAGAGCTTTAAAAGGAGTCATAGTGTTACCCATAAGAGTTGGTCCCATGCAAAAAGAGACGATATGCCAAGTGTTAGATCTAAATTTGACTTACAATATCTTGTTAGGAAGGCCGTGGATCCATGAAATGTAAGATGTTCCTTCTACTTATCACCAATGTTTGAAATTTCCTTATCTAGGGCAGGAAATAATGGTAAGTGGGGACCTAAATCCTTTCCAATATTGTAACAACATCAAGCCTATCAATGAATCTTTAGTCCCACACAATGCAGAAGGGTATATACCTAATAAAATGGAACAAGGACAAAGTTCTAAAGACATCCTATTATTGAAGGGAAAAGAAAAGATGGAAGAGGAAATTGTTATTGAAGACAAACCAAAACTCACTAACCTAACTACATCAACTAAAGGAAAAGAGAAGGTTAGTGAGGATAATATTATTAAAGAATTAAAAAAAAGACCATACCAAAGCTATCCAAGTGTGCACCAAAGAGGTTCATTATCAAAAAATGGACCAAATGATGAATAATTTTGATAAGCAATGCAAGATCAAGAAAAAATGCATAGATGAATACTCCTTATCTATGATGGACTTACCCTCTCAAATTTATGCCATAGATATAATGATAATTTTGTGAGGGAAAGTACATCATCTGCCATGGATGGAGAAGACAATGAGATCCTAAACTAGTTATATAAAGATGAAGAATCAAGTGCACATGTCAAACATATTCAAAATATAACCATTCCCACACATCAATATGGGAAAGGGTTTCAAATCATGAAAAATATGGGGTACAAAGGTCAAGGACCTTTGGGCACAAAGAATGAAGGGCTCATTGAACCCATAGAAACAACATGGTGAGATACCAAGGAGAAAATAGGATTAGGGTATCTTGAAGAAGGATACACTCAAAAACATTATCCCAAACTCCATGGTCAAATATTGCAATTAGAATCTCATAGTGATGAAGATTATAGTAAGTGGGAATGGGAGACCTTATCTGATGAGTCATGCCATGATAAGGGTATTGATTTTATTCATACCTATACTTCTACCAAGGATAAAGGACCAATAGAAGAATCAAGTTCAAATCAAGCATCAAGTTCAAACCAAGTGGTTCTAACTAATGTGCCAAGCATATAAATAGAGAAAAATCAATGGGTAGGTGACCCCTACATTCCTTCATGGAGACCTACTATGGAGGAATCAAACGTTAGGTTTAATCCACATGAATTTTATCCAATGGAAATCTTAAAGGATTCTAGTGAGGAGGACTTTGATCCCACTTCTTTCAAATATTTAGAAGAGGCCCATGTTATAGACTTGCATGATACAATGTATGAACCATCTAACGAGGTATTCTCCTTAAACCCCATTGAAACAAACTCAAGTATTGACCCATTAACTCTCATACACCTGGAACTAATTGAATGGAATTCCATTGAACCAACTACCCTTCCAATCTTCTTGAATGACAATGTGGTGTCCCAATACCTTAACATGGTTGAACCCTCTTCTATCATGGAATATCAGGAAGAATTGATCAAGGGGAGCATCCAAACTTTTAATCCAACAAAAATTGAAAAAAATTAAAAAAATTAAAAAGGAAAAGAATCAAGTGTTGAAAACCATGTTGTGGCAACATTAGATCCAAAAGAAAGAAATCAAGAAATAAAGGATGTTTCCAAAGGTGAAAACCCAACTGAGGGACCTAAGGAAGGGATTTTGGATGTTCTACCAAAACACTATGAAGAAAGATCTCCAATCTTAATTGAGCCCACAGAAAAGATAAATATTGGGTCAGAAATTGAGCCAAAGATCATCCACCTAGCAGCATCCTTATCTAGTGAAGAAAGAACAAAATTCATCAAGTTCTTTAAGGAAAAACAAATTAACTTTGCATTGTCTTCTGATGATATGTCAGGATTAGATACAAATGTGATAATGCATCATCTAAATATCAAGGAAGGAGCCAACCTTGTTAAGAAAAAGTTAAGGAAGATACATCCGCATATAGTGTTACTTGTCAAAGTGGAATTAGAAAAATTATTAAAAGTGGGATTTATAAGGGCCATTGATTATGCACAATAGATTTCAAATATACTACTAGTATCAAAAGTAGATAAATCCATTAGAATCTGCATGGATTTTAGAGACTTAAACTTGGCATGTCCTAAAGATGACTTCCCACTTCACAGTATAGATGTCATTGTCGACCTAATAGCAGGACACTCTATGATTTCACTCATGGATGGATTTAGTGGATATAACCAGATAAAGGTAGCACCAGAAGACCAAGTTAAGACAACTTTTACATGTGCATGGGGTACTTTTTACTGGAATGTCATGCCTTTTGGTTTGAAGAATGTCAGAGCTACCTATCAATGAGCGATGACCACAATATTTCATGATATGATGCATAAGTTCATGGAGGACTATGTGGACAACATATTAGCCAAATCTCACTTAAGAAAAGATCACTTACCAATTATGGTGAAATTTATTGAAAGATTAGAGCAATTAAAAGTAAGGCTTAATCCAAAAAAATGTGCATTTGGAGTCCAATCCGCCAAACGACTAGGCTGCATTGTATCTACAAAGGGAATAGAGGTGGATCCCGCTAAAGTTAAGGCCATTATGGAAATGGAAGCACCTAAAAATATTAGCCAAATGAGATCTCTACAAGGAAAGATATGTTAATATGATTTAGAACAACAGAGGGGGGGGGGGTTAATCAGTTGTTCTCAGGTCCTGATGTATAAAACAAAATTCAAAAATTTTCTATAAATTAGATCTAACAACCAAAACCAACTCAGTCATCACTTATTCAATAATAGAAACATATAACATTGTAGTCCACTACCCAGCTATATCTAACTTGTAAAACACAGAAATTTTCAAACCAAAACATTCACACCAGCATTAACACTAGGATTTATAGTGGAAACCCAATCTGGGAAAAACCACTTTGTAACATGCTACTATTATTTTCACTCTTCTGAAGTGAGCTCAGTTAAAAGCCAACCCTATCAAAGGTTACAATACACACTGTTACGTGTGACCTGGTTAAAGAATTTCAATCACCCTATTAAAAGTGAGCCTTGTTATAGGACTTACATACATAACATTATAATGCAACCTTGATCAAAGGATTTAAACATATGACTGTTAGGTCAACCTCTATTAAAAGGATTTTGACTATTACAATGGTTAGAAAGTATAGGCAGTATTGATCTGTAAAACATACAACTCACTTTGCAAAGATCAGATCCAAATTCTGTACAGAAATGCTGGTTTACTGACTTTGAAACTTTCCCATTTCCATCTCTGATCTGCTCAGAACTTTTCTTCAAGCAATCACCCCACTTCTCCTTCAGCCTCTTCTTCTTATACAATCAATAACATCTACTGATCTTCCAGCATCCTCTTTTCACCCATGCACACACATACCTAATGCTTAGGTTCCCTTAATACTTCCTCAATTAGGTTAACTCATCTTTTGTAGCTCTATCTCTTTCGTAGATCTTAGGGTTAGGTGAAATTCATTGAATCTACCTGCTTTATGTTCTTCGGTTCCTTTTCTATAAACATCTCAAATCTCTTAAAGATTTACAATAAAATGTTTTTCAGTGCATTTAATGCTTTCAAACAATCAATAAATAAAGTCAACACATTTTACATAATCCAAGAATTCAACAATGTCAGCTCCAAATCTGAATTCTCTTCAAATATAAAAATGTTGATGCTCGGTCAATATTGTGATCAACTACTCGGTCTTCATGTAGAAATCTTGGTCAATACTAAAAATGTTTCCTCGGCTTATACTGTCTTCCTCGGCAATTAATTGATGTCCGGTCGACACTAGAATTTTTCTTGGCATATAGTGACTTGGTCGACACTAACATTACTCGGCTTAAACATAATTTTTCCATCTTTTCTCAGTCAAGCCTACCAGTTTAGTCTTCAATCTTACTAAGATAAATAATACATTGTCTCATCATTGTACCACATAATTAAGTACACTTTGTAGTATCAAGATAACTCAACCTTTCCTTAGGTACTATTGTTACCATCCTTTCTTTCCCTTCTTCTCAATGATACAATAGATATAGTACTTTCCTAAGTAGCAACAGTCTTACCAGTTAAGGTTTGACATTAATGACAATACAACAATTGCTTCAATTGTAGTTTCCAACAATCTCCCTCTTTGGCATTGATGGAAACACCATATGATATCACCTGAATAACACATGGATTACCAACCAATCCAAAAAACTTATTTGTCCATTAGAAAAATATGTAATATCCTTAGCTTCATTCTAATTCAGAATCTATAAGCCTCACTTATGTGACTGTCAGAAATATCTAGATCTCCCTCTATCCTGATCCTTCATTTCAGCTCATCATCTCCTTGCTTTTCTTTTCAGTGTCATGTGTTATTTTATCATCTTAGTTCATCTCCCTCTTTGACAAAAATGCCAAAGCAATAACTAAAAAAATACATCCATCAGATGTAGATATTATCTATGCAGCTCAGTGTTTCTCCCTTTGTCATCTTGCTTATGACTAATTCCTTGTCTTTTCTCTTTTTCACAACTCTGGGCCAGTCCTAAAGTGTGACAATCTTATGCATCAATCTGTCAAATATTCTATTGTAGCATATTTGATGTACTTCTCCTAGCTTAACTAGGCAGCCTCAATTAGGGGAAGGACCCCTAATTGACTTCTCAAATACTCATGTGCTTCTTTAGGTAAAGCTTTAGTGAATATGTCTGCTAATTGTTCCTTTGTATTCACATATTCCATTCAAACTTCTTTATCTTGTACCAATTCTCTCAAGTAGTGATACTTGATTACTATGTGCTTGGTCTTAGTATGCATCACTAGATTCTTAGAGATGTTGATAGCGCTTGTGTTGTCACAGAAAATAACAACAGGTTCAGTGATTTCTTCTTTCATGCCTACCAACAATTATTTTATCCATACCAAATTTGAATAGTTTACTACAGCAGCAACATACTCGACTTCAGTAGTAGATTAGGAAATGCAATTTTTTTTCTTGCTCATCCAGGAGACTAATCTATGTCCAAAAAAGAAAGCTCCACCACTAGTACTATTTCTGTCATCTACATTTCCTACCCAATCAGCATCTGTATATACTCTTAGTTCAAATTTTTCATCCTTCTTGTAATATAGCCCATATTCAGTAGTCCCTTTCAAGTATCTCATAATTCTTTTCATAGCCATCATGTGTGTTTCCTTAGCATTGGTAGATAATCTTGCCATAATCCCAATAGCTAGTGCAATATCTAGTCTACTATGTACAACATACTACAATTTTCCAATCATGGATCTGTACAAAGTCTGGTTCACTTCTACAGCATCATCATTCTTAGATAACTTTTGTCTAGTAGCCATAGGAGTACTCACTGGTCTAGAGTCTTCCATCTCAAAAGTTTTCAGTATTTCATTAACATACTTAGACTGTGTAATGAAAATTCCCTTCTTCATCTGATATATTTGTAAACCAACAAAGAATTTGATCTCGCCAAACATGCTCATTTCAAATTCAGTTTGCATTTCATTGGAAAATCTTTTTCACAAAGCATCTTGTCCACCAAAAATAATATCATCCACAAAAAAATTTGCCAATAGAATACCTTTACCTTCTTCATCTTTCATGTACAAGTTGCTTGTGTCATTTGTTCTTGAAAATCCAATCTGTATCAAGTAGTTATGCAATCTCTGATACCATGCTCTAGGAGCTTGTTTAAATCCATATAGTACTTTTTTCAATTTTCATACCATGTGTCTTCCGTTTGGATCAATAAAACCTTCTGGATGTTCTATGTAAACTTCTTCTTCTAGTATACCATTTAAGAATGCAGACTTCACATCCATTTGATAAACCTTGAAATCTTTATAAGCAGCATATGCAAGAAAAGTTCTTACTCCTTCCAATCTAGCTACAAGGGAAAATATTTCCCCATAATCTCTTACTTCTTCTTGTGCGTAGCCTTTGCATACCATCCTAGCTTTGTTCCTAGTTATTTCACCTTTTTCATTCAACTTATTCCAAAACACCCACTTTGTTCCTATAACATTTTTGTTTTTAGGTCTCAGCACCAAAGTCCAAGTATCATTCTTCTCTATCTTGTCTATTTCTTCATTCATTGCTTGTATCCAATTTTCATTTTCTAATGCCTCTCTAGTGACTTAGGTTCAAATTCACATAGTAAACATGTTGGATCCTTTGTCTTACTTTTGGTCAGAATTCCAGTATGTTTGTCTCTAATTATCTGTTCATGCTTGTGATGTCTTCTTACATATTTTTCTAAAATAGGTTCAACTCTTTTCTCCTCTAATTCATCAAGTTCCTCAACAAGATTGTTAGAACTAGCTTTTGAATGCTTGGCAACCTCTTCCTAATACTCGACAGCATTATCTTGTCACTCAGCATGTTCTTGTTCTCTTTTGGCACTATTTTCCTGATGCTCAGTAGCATTTTCCTATTGCTCGGCATTGCTTACCCGAGACTCGGCATCAGGTGCAAGTCTGTTACTTGCCTCTTCTTCTTCTTCAATATACACAAAAGATCTATAATCTTCTGGTTCTCTTTTGTTGTCAACTTCATTTCTTTCTACATACTCATCAATTTTAAAATTCACACTTTCCACAATTTTGTTAGTGTTAGAGTTCAAACACTTATAAGCTTTACTTTTTGTGGAATACCCTAGGAATATGCCTTCATCACTTTTAGCATCAAACTTTCGATACCTATTGTCTTTTAATATGTAACACTTTCTTCCAAAGATTCTAAAGCATTTAACACTCAATGTATGCCCATGCCATAATTCATAGGGTGTCAGATTTGTACCTTTCTTGATCTGTACCTGGTTAAGAGTGTAGACAACTATAATTATAGCTTCTTTCCAGTATTTTTCTGCCACATTCTTTTCAATCAAAAATGTCCCTGCACAATCCAAGATAGATCTGTTTCTTCTCTTTGTTATACCATTCTGTGGAGGTGTTCTAGGTGCAGACATATGTCTTTTGATTCCTCTATCATTGCAAAATAGATTGAATTCATTTGATGTAAATTATCCACCTCAGTCAGATCTAAGACATTTCAGGTTCCTACCTATCTCCTTCTCAACCTTAGCCAGATACCACTTAAAGAATTGAAAAGCGTCAAATTTTTCTTTTAGAAAAATTACATGCATCATCCTGGTATGATCATCAACAAACAAGATAAAATATCTAGCACCACAGTAACTTTTTACACCCATAGGTCCACAAAGGTCAGTATGAACCAGATCTAAAAAAATTTTAAAAGTAAAGGATTTCCTCTTAAAACTTGACTTTGTCATTTTTCCTAACTGGCATTCCTTGCACATCACATTCTCAGGTTTCTTCAATCTAGGTAGACCTCTTACTTTCTTCTTTGTACTTATTTCTACTAGGTTATCAAAGTTAACATGACATAGCCTATTATTCCATAACCAAATGTCATCAAGTTGTGCAACCATACATGCTTCTTTAGATAGGTCAAGATAGAAAAAATTACCTCTAGTATGTTCTCCACTTTCGATCAGTTCACCAGTAGCATCAAATATTTAAGCTTTCTTGTGATGAAATTCCACTTGGTAACCAGTGTTGTTGAGCTGAGCAATACTTCATAGATTATAATTTAGACCTTCAACCCAATATGCATTTTCACAAGAGATCTTATCAGTCAGTTTAATCAAACCTTTTCCTCTAGCAAAACATGGTGCATCATTACCAAATTTTACACTTTTACCTCTATAATGATGTAAGGTCTCAAACTTACTCTTGTCACTAGTCATGTGATGTGAACAACGACTGTCAATAATCCATTTTTCATTCTTGGTCACATAGGAGATCAATGCAGTTTTATCATCCTCATCAGATTCATCTTTGATTGCAAAATAGACTACCTCAATTTCAACATCATCACTATCAGTGTTAGTTTCTTCTTCAGCAATGTAACAAGATTTCTTACCTTTTCCTTTTTAGTCTTTATACCTTCAGTAGCTTCTGTCATCTCTTTTGTCTTTGTGTTTTCTTTTTCTTTCTTCATCTTTATCATTCATGTCAGGACATCTAGCAGCTATATGACTAACTTTATTACATGCAAAACATATAATAGGGAGTTTACCTTTATATTTTCCTTTTCCCCTTCTCATTCTTCTAGCCATAAGATCTTCTAGATCGTCAAGTTCTTCATTAGAAGTGTCACTGTCACTTTCACTTTCACTTTCACTTTAACTTTCACTTTCACTGATACATCTTTCTTTTTCTTTCTTTGGCTTGTTAGAAACCAATTGTGATTTAAAAACAAATTCAACATTTCCAATACTACCAACAGTGAAGTTATCATAGTTAGAGAGTTCAAAAGCAGTCAGCTTGAAACTTTCCAAAATAAGCCCATTTGCAGAGTTACATCTAGAACCCTGAATAGCTGAGATCTTAATAGCATATATAGGATGGAGAGTTCTTAGTACTTTTCCAATTATAGTTTCATTATCAATAGTCCCATTTTCTCTTCTAATAGCATTCACAACTTATTCTATTCTACCACAATATTGTGCAATGTCCTCACCTTCTTGCATTCTCATTTCATCAAACTTACCTCTGAGACTCTTGGCCTTATCTTTCAGTACATTTAGGTCACCACCATAGATCTTTGAAAGAGTGTCCCACATCTCCTTAGCACTCATGCAATCCTTAATGTCCTCAAATTTTGGATAGCTTAGGTCAGATGCAATTTCTAGCATTACATGATTATGTTCTTGCTTAGCTCTCATTTCCTCAGTAGTCAAAGGTGTGATAGGTGAGACAGTCATTCTCAATGTAGTACTTTGTAGAATCACCAATACTGCCCAGATGCAGCTTCATCAAGCTTTTCCATGAAGGGAAGTTTTCCTTATTCAGCTTCGGTATCTCCTTCTTATACATCCTGATCATTTTCTTCAAGTCCCTTTAAACTTGATTTCTATAAACACCAATAATAAGCAACACAGCTCTGATACCAATTGTTAATATGATTTATAACAATGGATAGGGGGGGGTGAATTAGTTGTTCTCAAGTCCTGATGTATAAAACAAACTTCAAAACTTTTCTATAAATCAGATCTAACAACTAAAACCAACTCGGTCATCACTTATTCAATAATAGAAACATATAACATTGCAGTCCACTACCCAGCTGTATCTAACTTGTAAAACATAGAAATGTTCAAACCAAAATATTCACACAAGCATTGACACTAGGATTTATAGTGGAAACCCAATCTGGGAAAAACCACTTTGTAACATGCTACTATTATTTTCACTCTTCTAAAGTGAGCTCAATTAAAAGCCAACCCTATCAAAGGTTACAATACACATTGTTAGGTGTGACCCGGTTAAAGGATTTCAATCACCTTGTTAAAAGTGAGCTTTGTTATAGGACTTACATACATTCCATTAGAATGCAACCTTGATCTAAGGATTTAAACATATGACTGTTAGGTTAACCTCTATTAAAAGGATTTTGACTATTACAATGGTTAGAAAGTATAGGCAGTATTGATCTGTAAAACATACAACTCACTTTGCAAAGATCAGATCCAAATTCTGTACAGAAATGCTGGTTTACTGACTTTGAAACTTTCCCATTTCCATCTCTGATCTGCTCAGAACTTTTCTTCAAGCAATCACCCCACTTCTCCTTCAGCCTCTTCTTCTTATACAATCAATAACATCTACTGATCTTCCAGCATCCTCTTTTCACCCATGCACACACATACCTAATGCTTAGGTTCCCTTAATACTTCCTCAATTAGGTTAACTCATCTTTTGTAGCTCTATCTCTTTCGTAGATCTTAGGGTTAGGTGAAATTCATTGAATCTACCTGCTTTATGTTCTTCGGTTCCTTTTCTATAAACATCTCAAATCTCTTAAAGATTTACAATAAAATGTTTTTCAGTGCATTTAATGATTTCAAACAATAAATAAATAAAGTTAACATGTTTTGAATAATCCAAGAATTTAACAATGTCGGCTCCAAATCTGAATTCTCTTCAAATATAAAAATGTTGATGCTTGGTCAATACTGTGATCAACTACTTGATCTTCATGTAGAAAGCTTGGTCAATACTAAAAGTGTTTCCTCAGCTTATACTTTCTTCCTCGGCAATTAACTATTTTTCGGTCGACACTAGAATTTTGCTCAGCATATACTGACTCAGTCGACACTAACATTACTCGACTTAAACATAATTTCTCCATCTTTTCTCAGTCAAGCCTACTAGTTTAGTCTTCAATCTTACTAAGATAAACAATACATTGTCTCATCATTGTACCACATAATCAAGTACACTTTGTAGTATCAAGATAACTCAACCTTTCCTTAGGTGCTATTGTTACCATCCTTTCTTTCCCTTCTTCTCAATGATACAATAGATATAGTACTTTCCTAAGTAGCAATAGTCTTACCAGTTAAGGTTTGACATCAATGACAATACAACAATTTCTTCAATTGCAATTTCTAACAGGATACAATCCATTAGGGGATTTGTCTCCTAATTAGCTGAAAATGCCATAATTTCACCCAACTTCTGCACAAAGATACAATTTTCAAATAGGATGAAAAGTGTGAAGAAGCCTTTAATCTATTGAAGAAATACCTCATGAACCTACCAATCTTGATGCCACCTATCAGATGCAAGACCTTAATCCTATATATTTCATCAACGGAGAATTCATTAGGGGCACTTTTAGCACAAGAAGATGAAATAAGAAAAGAAAAGGCAATTTACTACATAAGTAGGACTCTAGTAAAATACGAGCTAAACTATACATTCATGGAAAGGGCATGCTTGGCCATGGGATTTTCTTCTCAAAAATTATGCCATTATATGCTAGCTCACAAGATAAGGCTCATTGCCAAAATTGATCCTTTGAAGTATCTGCTTAGTAAAACAACATTAAATGGAAGGCTAGCAAAGTGGGTTATGGTGTTAAGTGAATTTGACATTGAATATGTTGAGAGAAAATCAATCAAATGGAAAGTCATTGCTGACTAGTTAGTAGAAGCACCACTTCAAGATGATCATCCCATCCAAGTGGAATTCCTGGATTCAGAGATTGTGAATGTTGAGGCAAAAACATGGCAACTATATTTTGATGGTTCATACACTCAACATGGGTCAGGAGTGGGCATACTTCTAATCACTCCTCAAGGATCTACTATTCCTAAGTCCTATAAATTTTTATTTCCATTCACCAATAATATAGCATAATATGAAGCCTTGGTGATTGGAATCAAGTTCGCACTAGAATGGAAAGTGATAGAAGTAAAGGTTTATGGAGATTCACAATTAGTCATTAATCAAGTTAATGAAGAATATCAAACAAAAGATGACAAATTGGTACCCTATAAAAACATGGTGGAGAGTCTTAAGAAATAATTCATTCTTATTACATTCAAGCAAGTGCCAAGAGAAAAGAACAAAGCAGCAAATGCAATGGCAACTTTGGCTTTGCTTCTTCAAATGTCTGATCAGAGTGCTAGATATGAATTCCTAGTAGAAGAAGTGGATCAACCCGCATTTGACCCTACCTACCCTTATACCATTTTCTTGCTAACTAAACATGAATCACCTTGGTATGGACCTATTTACACTTACCTGAAAGATCAAATTCTTCCCATAGACCAAACCAAGAATCAAAAGAAAATCTTCATTCGCCAAGCCGCCCGATATGCTATAATTTCTGAAACATTGTATCGCAAGAGTTTAGATGGAAATCCATGAAGGAATTTGTGTCTATCACACTCCCACAGATTAACCCTAGCTAAGAAACTTCTTAGAATAGGATATTTTTTTCCTACAATGGAGAAAGATGCTAGTAACTTTGCCAAAACTTGTAGAAAGTGTCAACTCCATGGAAACTTGATACATGTGCCTGTACAAGAGCTTCATCTGATGATAATACCTTGGCCATTTTATCAATGGGGTCTAGATTTAATAGGCATGATTTATCCACCATCTTCGAATGGCCATAATTTCATCATCATGACAATGGAATACTTTACCAAGTGGCTAGAAGTTGTACCCTTATCAACTACAATGGGAAAGCATATATCTTTGTTTATCCTAAATCACATCATTTGTAGATATGGCATACCTCATGCTATCATAACGGATAATGAAAATAATTTCAAAAATAAAGACTTAAACAAATTATGCACAAAGTTTCACATGATTCATCATTCTTCATCCATTTATTACCCTTAAGGTAATGGACAAGCCGAGGCAACAAATAAAAACATCTTGAAGATATTGAAGAGAACGGTGGATAATTCAGGTAGAGATTGGCACATTAAAATAAACCCGACCTTATGGGCTTATAGAACAAGTAGAAGAACGCCAACAAGAGCTACACCTTTTTCCTTAGTCTTTGGAACAAAAGAAATTTTTCCTTTGGAGGTAGAACTTCCATCCTTAAGGATATCTCTTCATGGTTTGATAAGTGAGGAAGACTATAGAGTTGCTAGGTTGCAAGAACTAGAACTCCTAGATGAGAAACAAAAGCAAGCATTTGATCATTTGAAGGTATACCAGAATATAATGTCAAGGACTTATAATAAGAACATCAAGTCAAGAAAATTTCAAATAGGTGACCTAGTTTTGTGAGAGAATCCCAAAAATCAAGAAGAAAGAGAAAAGAAAGGAAAATGGGAAGCAAACTGGATAGGACCTTTTATCATTACTTCTTCTTTTGGGACCGGCACATACAAATTAGCAGATTGTGATGGAGAAGAGTTGCAAGAACCTATTAATAGCATACATCTAAAGAGGTTCTCTACATGAGGCAGATGGAAGAGTATAAAGAGTATCAGATGGAAACATCATATTTATTATACATAGTCAAAAGAGATCTTGAAAAATACCAAAAACATTTGAAAAGCAGAAAAGAAAAACAAATTGAAAAGCAGAAAAGATAAAAAAATAGCGGAAAATTGAGCATGAAGAAATACCAAAAACATTCATATATAATCATTAAAAAGATGTTGTCTTGGTGAAAACCTAGCAAATAGGTGCCTCAATGATATTAAAAAAAATGAAAAAAGAAAAATACAAAAAAATTTAAAAAATGAGAAAAAGTGCCTTGGTGAAAACCTAGCAAATAGGTGCCTTAGTAGCAAAAAAAGAGAAAAGCTTTAAAAATAGAAAAAAGAGCAAGATCTATTCAATCAGTGAAAACCTAGTAAATAAGCACCATTGAAAGTCCAAGTCAGTCGCATACCTAGAAGGTCACCTTGTAAATATTGCATTCACCAACATTTGTATATATTGCATAATAAAACCCCACAATTGCATTTACAAAAGTACTTTAAGATTTTGATCACCTAATCTACAAATTGTCCTAAGACCCACAAGTGAAATTATCTCAAACTGGGGGCAATCTACTCAAAAGGAGAAATCATTCATCAAAAGAAAGCTTTATTCAATCATGGAATCAATTCATCAAATTTGAAAGAGGAACACTTAATCAAATCTACATTCTAATCCAATTTGAGCCAAATGCAAAATTTGATCCAAGATCTTACATGACTTTATCTTTATTAGGATTAAAAGTATGAAATGGATGGAACTACATTTGAAATATGGATTTGAAAAATATTGCAAGAAATTTTTCTAAGTATTGACTAAATTGATGAAATCATGTCTTTCTAGTGAATTGATGAAAGTTTTAGACTAGACAAGCTATGATGAAAGGATGATATTTTTGTTGATTTCTAAATGACTGTCTTAAAATCAAAGTTTTAAATCATGTATTATTTGTCTAAGGACGTGATCATCAAAGAATCATCGAGGACTGGTACATAGGATAAAACTAAGATTTCTGCTTATTTACACAAAGGATACCTTGGCTATTTTGATCTTCAATATCATAATACCAAAATCCACTTGCAACATAAAATCTAACAAAATCTTTATTTGCACTCTCATGATTGGCTTCAATCAGTGATATTCGTACTGAAGAGAGATGGGAAAGAAAAGAAAGAGGTGCAAAAAGTATTCATATCATCATAGGTGAACTAGTGATGGTTGTACTAAGATAGGATTCCAAAAAATGCTCAATGATGATTATAAAGCTCCAAATTTTGAACAATGATAGTTAGTTGCATACATCTTAGATTAAGTGCATTGTATATTGCAAGAGGAAAAGAAAAGGGGGGTGTACTCAAATCAAAAAATCAAAGGATTATCAACAACAACTATATTAGATTGAGTGTGTTGGAAATTAAAAACAAATAAAAAATAAAGTGCAATTCATTAAGTTTCATAATCATTAGATTTCATCTAACTTTATTTCATTAAGTTGCATAATCATTGGATGACATCCATTTATATTGCATTAAGTTCATTATAATCATTAGATTGCATTCATCTCATTTAAGATGCATTCTTAAATATCAATTCATTACGTGCATTGCATTAAGTTAGTAATCATTATTTATATACATTAGGATCATTCAACATTAAATGCATATCATCCATGATAGTATCATTCAGCCATATTTCATATATCATTAAACATTAAAATCTCATGGTCAGTGCATCATTACATAGATCCATCACATTGCATATCAAAAGAAAGACATCCATGAAATCAAATATTCATTATCCATCTATCGTCCTACATGTATTCATTGCATACACACAATATCATTAATCATTAAATTAACATTGCATTCATCTATTCTATGGCATACATAAGACAATCAATTAAAGAATCATCAGGACATATGCATACATTTGGAAAATTGCATTCTGAATAGCATAAAACAAAGCATATAGGAGATAGATTCATATAGATCTGCATATCATGCAAAATACCTGAAAAAGATATCCAACACATGATGACATCATATATAGTGAAATCTATCAAAGAGAGTATTAGAGCCCATGGTACCATCATCATGAAATCAACAAGATATAAAATTCTAAATGAATGATCATAAAAGCAACATTCAAATATTAATGTCCATCAAACTATCAGAGTATCAACATAAGAAACATCAATCGATCATAAATGATACAAAAAAAGTCCAATGTCTCAATAAAAACAAAGAGAAAGATCATTTATATCAAATCATATAAACCATAGATATCTCAAAAAACTAAATCACCAACATCATCAATACCATCAGGACCAGGAGCACTATCTGGAGGCTGACTAGAACTAGCCTGTAAAACATGATGGATCATAGCATCTATGAAAGTCTAAATCATCAAGCTCAACTGAGAAACCTATTGTTGCACTACTGAAATCTGAGTCTACAGGGATACAACATCTAATGCTGAGGCAGGGGTAGGATTTTGTGCTACAGAAGACTATGGAGGAGGAACAAAAGAAGATGACATCAAAGAAGATGGATTACCCAAAGTTGGAATGAAATGAGAATACGATGGATGTGAAGAAGATGAAGGCATCAAAGCATAAACATGTGCCTAAGATGAGGTAGCCTGTAGAATAACTAGAGGAATAACCTACTGAGAAGGAGCACCCTATGTGTGATTAAGTAACACCTATGTAATATCTACATCAACATCCCTCTAATGCCTAAATCTAGGTCTATCTGTTGGATCCCTGGGAACATGATGTAATACTCTATCAACCCAATGACCCCTCACCTAATCATTATCCCTAGGAGGAATAGGAGCAACAGAAATCACTGGCATACGGACTCTACCTTCTCTAGCCCCTCGATGACCCCATCATCCATGTCGTCCCCTGATCCTACCAACACCACCACCATATACACCATCATCTCCATCATCACCACTAGCATCATCTCCCGCACCACCATCATCTCCATCCGATAACTCATCAATGGTAGGAACTCTCTCCGTAGGATCGGTAAATCTAGGGAAAGGATAACATAGAATCCAAGCACCATAATCATCAGTAATACCCGCATCCATCACATGTGATCTAGGAGACCAAGGATGATACTCAATCTCTCATATCTCCCGCACAACTATCCTCTAATCTACACATGGGCCCCATAACGATCTCTTAGCTTGTACACAAGAATACATGGATACTCCCTGTGGCATATCCTAAGTATGTCCATACTGACAAAAAACTCATCGAAAGTAGAATCTCTCAATAGTATAAGTGGAATGCTTGATCATCCATCAAGGGTAGAACATGTCAGGAAGCTCACTATCATCCTCTGGCTAGGCCTCGCAACCAAGATACGGCCTCCATACAACAATGTCTATGCCATCAATGACTCATCACCAATAATCTAGCTTACCCATATGGGTCTGGATAATAATACCACCATACATCCAAGAAAATGGCCAACTTGGCTGATGATCTCGGATAGTAATAGGACATGTTACTGGGATATGCTCCCAGGGCCACAGCTGAAGAAGGATCGCACCTACAGTAAGTGTAGTAGAATGCCTATAGACCACTATATGCAACTCATGATATAACTGGGCTAGAACAAAAGAACCCCAGTCAAAGTGACAAGGATGTGCCATCAGATCCTCAAGAATTTGACCCCAACCGATAGCAAACCCATGCCCACATCTATTAGGAAGAAGGAAACCTCCAATCAAAGTACCTAGAATAGCGAGCAATACAAGAAAGGAAATGAACTGAGCCCACTAAATGTGTGCATCACCAATATTATGATCACCAAATACTCACTAACATGTTGCTCCATATACAAAGAGTTGTAATAAACTAGCTCACCATGAGTAGGTAAGCGAAGGATCTGATAAACATCCCTGAGAGTAATATTTATCTCCCCTAATGGAAAATGGAAGGTATTATGGTTTGTAATACCCTCTCCTATGGTGATACTTGGACTTCTTATTTAGACATTCTATTATGATGGTTAGAACTATACATTTACATTTATGTTTTGTGGATGATGATATGTTTATCAGATGATTAATATGCTCATTTGTGGTTATCATTTATATGTTTATGAAATTAGCAAACCATCTATCTTTATATGTTTTATGGAGCTAACCCAAGGATTTTAATCTAACCATTATCATGATGTTTTATATTTTATGGATAGGTGTTTGATGTGTCTTCATGACTCAGGATGAAGTCATAGTTACTCACTTAGTTGAGGTCCACATGATGTATCGATCCTGGTCATCTGTTTGCATCTATTTGATTTTTATGTATATCCATATGTATATATGTATCTCTTCTTGGTGATGCAGGATTACAGGTACTGAGTATCATCTCCACCTGGCTTCACAAGTTTGAGTGATCCCTCAAAATCCTTGATCATTGTTGTTGTTATGGAGATATCACCAGAGAAAGGAACTCTACCTCTGATCCTTTTATCCTTAGGTGGGGAGTTCCTGAGTTAGCCCCTTGTATGGATTTTTCTGTTCTCTCAGTTTGTTGGTTTTGTGGACCTTGAAGATGGTTTCTTGTCTTTTGCATTCATTGAGAATGAGGTTTTGAGTATAGTGGCTCTAATTGTCTTTATAGTGTGTTCAATTTTATTAGTAGATTATTTGATTTGGTTTTAATATCAATAACAGTGAAGAATTTATGGTATTAATATGTTTTATAATATCCATAATAATAAGATGTCTATGGCAATAGTAATAATAAATTTTTGAATAATAGTGACATATTTCACCTTATATATCACTATTGTATTTTGCAAAAGAATATGGATAAGTGTATGAATAAATTATATGTCTTATATTTATAATATTTAAATAATGTGTCTTACTTATGGTATATGTACCATAAGCATATGGGTGCACACATATGCCTATGAATAAATATATAAATATATATTATTATATAATAAATTAATTAAATTGTGTTACTTTCATTTAAATAGAAATATGTTTGGCAAATTCTTTTACCATGGTTATTAGTAAATTATTCCTAGAAATAATATTAACTAGTTTTGCCACCCTTAAATTTAGGAGGCATAGATTTATAGTTCTGTTAAATAAAATTTATTTATCCCTTCACGGGAATGGTTTTACAAACTATATTAATTAATTAATAACTATATAGTTGGGATGGTTGCATCGGTTGGATTACCCGTGCAACCACCTCCTCTATTCTATATATAGGAAAGATTTCATGTGTGAGAGGGTGTTGGATAGGAGTGGATTCAGAAAGAAAAGATAACAAGATTGGTATTATGCTGGTAGGAATATTGTATTTGTAAGGAGAGAAATTCGTTATTCTCTGAGAGTGGCATTTGGTTGTTTCTGGAAGAGGCTGGAGATTGCACCCAGGAGGATTTGAAGGAGTGCTGAAAGGGTTGAGAGGATTGGACTAGTCTTCACCAACCGAATCTCCGCAGGACTCCAGGTTGGAATTCATCCTAAGAGTTATCTCTCCTTTGTGATATGAAATGATGAAAATCTAGTTAAATGTTTCTTTGTATATTCGTTGTTGATATAAATTACAAAATGTTGTGTTTTATATATATCATTTTGCCTGTATTAGTGATTTGAAGAGTAGGAACATGTTGAATGGATTTATTTCCTGTATTGAGTGTATAAAAATATTTATGCATTTGTAAGAGTTTGTAGACTCCTTAGTATTCTCCTTTTTATCTCCTTTCTTTTCAGAATATCCATGAGTACTTCCAGTTATTAGAACTAGTAATTCAGCCCTACAGTTTCATATATGTTTCTGTACCACCTTCCTTCATCCAGATCTAGATCAGATTTTTTGGATAGATGGGATGGATTGATGGCCATTTCTAAAGGGAAACTAGGAAATTTGAAATGGGTCATGCTCAGATTAGGCAACCATAGTCCCCATAATGCCCAGTTTTACCCACAAGTCAGAGTTGACAGTCATTTTTGTAATTTATGGCAGTCGGTTTAGTATTGACCGAGCAAGTTAGTGGTGACCGAGAAAGTTAGTATTGACCAAGTATTTAGTATTGGCCGAGCAAGTTAGTATTGACCGAGCAAGTTAGTGGTGACAGAGAAAGTTAGTATTGACCGAGCAAGTTAGTAGTGACCGAGAAAGTTAGTATTGGCCAAGCAAGTTAGTGGTGACCGAGGAAGGCAATGTTAACCGAGTAGTCTATGTCAACTGAGGAAAGTAGTATCAACCGACCTGACTATGTGAACTAAGAAAACTAGTGTCAACCGAGTAGATTAGTGTGAACCAATGAAAACAGGATCTATACAAGTATAACTTAAAGTATAAGAAATTTAAAGTACTATAACTAAGTACCGTAACTTATACTTAAATGTTATACTTGTATAAAGGAATCAGGTACCTTCCAGGATGATTGAGATAGGTTTCAGCTTCATAGGAGTTAAGATGCAACTTATAATTTTTAGATTTCTTGAAAAATTCAGACTTAGTGAAATTTCAGGCATATGGAATTTTGTATAAACTATATGGAAATTTGTGTAAACTTTATATATGATAATTTGTTGTTCATAAAAGTTATATGGTGTATTTAGATTGCTTAATAGGTGATGATGTTTTTTATTTCATGTATGATTTATTTTTGATGTGTGGGTTAAGGGTAGAAAACCTAAGAACACTAAGTGAGTGGCTCTTAGTGCGGGGTGGGGGCCCTAAGTGGCTAGTACCAGGATAACTGACTAAAGAGTTAATTTAACAAGTGATAATTTAATTAAAACTTATGGTAATGGGTTCAAACAAGTAAAAATATTAAATGTGCCTTGCCCATGCCATTAGTGCTAGTAAAGGCTATGGATGGGAGTGGGAGAAGGTGCCTATGCGTAGGTACGATCGAATGGCACTTGTCTATATGAAAGGCATTTGGTTCTGCATGTTCCTACTTGGGGGCTGGGGCCCGGAGTGGCTAGTACCAGGACAACCCAAGGGGTGAGGGCTATGTGATGATACTCACTTAGATTGTTGCTTAGAGTTTCTACCAAGCCTTAGAACCTTTGGGAAAAAAATTTATACTTTGATCTTCTTTTCATTTGTTATTTTGGAAAGGTTACCCAACACTAGGTATGGCCTAGCTATTCCTTCTTTGTTGACCTTGGTGTTTATCTCCTAGCATGGGGGAGTGGGCCTTTTGGTATCCACATGGTTGGGTGGTAAATCTTTTTATCGAGGTATCTTTTGTGGATGCAGTGCTTGAGGATTTGTGCTTGAGGATTTGTGCTTGCTTATGTCCCAGTTTTCAAGGATGAAGATTTGTATTTATCTTTCATGATGTAAATTTATTGTTACCTCCCAAGGGGAGATGAATGTAATGTAATCATTAATGTATCTCAAAATGATGTATTTGAAATGGGTAAACTTAGGAAAAGGAAAAAGGGAAAGCACAAACTTTATGTATAAGATGTATGTTGGAAAGGAAAAGGATTTTGTAACATTTCAAGAAAAATAGTATGTTTCTCATTATTGATTAAGTGAAAAGCTATTGAAAGACAAATTTATTATTTGCAATATATCAAATGTTTAGATGAATCTATTATATGGTATTAATGTTTAAATGCTATATTATTCATAAAAGATACTTAGGAATATATATGGATTTAAATGGAAAATTGAAATGAAACTACTTTATATTTCTTTATAAAGAATCTAAAAATGTCATGATGTAGTCGCTTAAGAAATAAATCAATTTGTTAGCACACTATATGGACTTAATGTTTTGCACATTAAATGAAAAGGGAACCTTGGAGGAATCTAAGTTAATCTATGTTTTGTTTATTTGATTCTTTTAAAAGTTCAAAAAATTTCATAAAACATTACTTAGGTTTTCTTTTACAAAGAGAATCTTTGTTCTCTTCCCCGGTTCCCTTGCGGTGCATGACATGGTTTGAGTGCCAACACTCAGCCATAACAGTGAGAAGACCCTGACTCACTTGAAATCGAGGAAGATGGAGAAGGAAAGATAGGCCACAAGAACTGAAATGGTGACGATCTGTCGTACTGAGATTAGGAATCATTCTCCATGATAGAGGATAAGAACCACGAACATGCAAGGACTCAAGGATCTCCTATGAAAGAAAGTTCAATCACATCAGAATTGAAATAAATTATTATTTGGATCATTCAAAGTCAATAAAAAATTTTCAAAATATCAAACCACAATCAGTTTTCATGTTTCTACTCAAATAGAATGGAAAATTTATCATCACCCACCATCAAAATCTAGATTGACGAGAAATATTCAAATGATAACTAACTCATACTAACGTGTTACAACTTGCTAAAGACATCAAGTTTGGGAACTTGACCTATCAATTGATCGATGATGTCGAAAGAAATGCAAAGTGGACTTAATCAAATAGAAATTATTTTTGCTAAGTGAAGCACTATTTCAGGATTTAGAAGTGCACAAATGCAAAAGCATTTTTTTAAGTATGTAAAAGCATTATTTAATGGTTTAAAAGTGTAAAAATGGGCAAAAGTGCCCAATGAATTCAAAAATGCTAGTAAAAGTATCAGAAATGTTGTTTAAAATGGTAAAAGTGAAAATAAGAGAAAAAGCGCTCTTTAACAAGGTAAAGGCAGATTACGGCCAAAATCTAGTGAGCAAACACACACAATCAGAATGTGAAAGCACACCTTAAAATTGTGAAAGTGCAACTTGGAGGGTGAAAGCACCGTTTAATTGAGCAAAAGCACTCTTTAGATTGAAAAAAAGAAAAAATGAGGGTATTTACAAGAAAAATCTAAAAATCTAGAAATTAAATGCAAAAATTGACAAAACTAGGAAGTATAGGCACTCATCGGAGGTCCAAAGCCAGGTAGACGCTGATATCGATGGTATCACTCAAATCTATTCTCGCGGATGGGGACATACATCGTGAAAGGTAGAAGAAGTCAAAGAGGAAAAAGTGAAAAGTGAAAGTGGCAATGAATAGTGAAAAAGGAATTTTGACCTGTTTATATAGCTTTTGACCTAAAAAAGGGTATCTATGACCTAAAAAGGGAATCTTTCACCAGAAATAACCCAAGAACATGAGTTTTACATCAAATCAACCAAAATAGGGGCATTTGTAATCAAACAGATGTAAAATCAATATCGAAAATAAAATTAAAATTCATTAAAAATTGAACTAAATCAAAGTGATTTAACCAAGAACATCAAAATATTCAATCATTGATCAAATTTTATTTCATTTTTTAGGGGGCATACCATCGGATAATAATCAACATCAACAGCATCATCATCGACAATCGAGAGACCGATCATTAAATCAAAGCGAAAGCTTTCATCAGAATTTTTTTCGTAAATCAATCAACTGGGGCATCACATTGGAATCAATCATCAAATTAGAATTTTATATCAGAAACTTACATCATATCAAGGATCCATCATCAGAACAATCATCAGAATGACCATCAGAGTATCACATCAATTAAAGGAACATCATCAGAACTGCATCAATCTCATATCAGATATCAAAGATCAACCATCAAAAGATGTCAAACACACATCAAGATCGACCATCGACAAAATTAGGACCTTTCATCAGCAAGATCAAAGAATTCTTTGAATGGACGTGCTTCACACATCAACTCAAAGAGGGGAATTTGCAATCACGAAAAAATGGACAAAGATAATTAAGTAACAAACCAAAGAAAATCAAGGACAAGATCAAAGTAATTGAATCAAATCAAACATTTAGCCAATCAAAATTAAAATCAAGTCTTAATTCAAGATAAATCAAAATCAAGAGCATTTTAATCAAGTTAAATCAAATCAAAGTGCAATTAATTCTATTAATTGTATACTTTTGAATTAAATCAAATTCAACCCATTCAAGGGGTACATGGCTAAACAAATGAATTTAAATCAATTAATAAATCCTAATTTCTCTCAACAACCCAAAAGGGGAGGAAATTCAATCAACCAATAGGATTTAAAAAAATGTATTCACATGGATCAAGCCAAATTCAATCTCAATCACTCAAAGTGAAAGAGAATCTTGTCCATTGATCTTTTATGCTTGTCCCAAGCTTTGAGGACACAAACTTTGCATTGTCTTCAAAGGGTGGAACCAAAGACTCAACTCAAGCTTAATCATGATCAACTCAACTACACCCCCTACCCTTGCATAAATTTATAAAAGGAAGACCAAAATCCTCATAATTCATAACCACAAATCTAAGAATTGCATAGAACCTCTTAAACTTTATAGCTAGAAAGGCATTTTAAGAGCTTAATTAGCATTCAATTTGAATATAATTGTTAGCTTTAGCTTAATCTTTATCATTTCTCACTCTAGGACTATCATTAATGGTAGCTAGCTGAGAGCTTCCATTAACACTCTTAGATAGAGAGCCATAGGATGCTCAATTGATCTTTCATTCGCTAAATAGTTTCTATATTATGGTTTATTTAGTTTCTATTTCATTTATTTCTCAATACTAATTCTATGAAGGTACATTTCCTTGTACACACATTATAAAGATCAACTCCTAACAAGGTTGTAATATCTTCTAATAGGGATCATAATACTCTAGTGCAGTTTATAGTGGGTGCTAATTCCCACCGGGGTTTTTACCTATTTGGGTTTCCCTGTAACCAAAATTGTGGTGTTGTGTTAAGTGTTCTTATATTGTGTTTATGCTTAATGTTCTTCAATACTTAATTGGATAAAGAGTTGAATCTTGTAGATAACTGATTCACGCCCCCCCCCCCTTGCTCTCAGTTATCTCTTTGGACTATTCCTAACACTAGGTGCCTAGCTACAGTTTCCAAGGATGTTGGAAATATCTAAATTGACATGATTTATAAGGTAGATGGCATTTAAATATAAACCTAAAACAATATTCTCCTTATTCATTTTATTTTTTAATATTTTTAATTTTTAATTTTTCTATTTTAAAAAGGACCTTAAAATATTTAAAGTTTCTAAAAATACTCTAGACTTATGGGTATGTGCAAGATCATGAGGGGCCAAAAAGTGGCGATGTGAAAAATATTCACTTTTCACTCGTCCAAAAGTGCATGAAAATGCTTGTTGACTTTTTAGTAGGCTTGGGTATCAGTACACCTAGGCAAACCTGACACCAACGCACATGCCTAATCAAGTACCCGATATTATTTTGAGTACCCGATTAAGCCTATGCTTTGGTGTCATCTTTGTGGGGACATGGAATATTGGGTACCCATGAAAAAGTCTAAAATATGATGCTTGTCTAGTCTGTGGGGATAGGGAATATTTTGGTCAAATATGACCAGTCAAAAATCGGGTACCCGATTCGAAATTGGGTACCCGATATTTCCAATCATATGAAAAAAAGGGTGGGAGCAAATGAAAAATGAGCTTTTACATATAAAATTGGGTATATAATATATATATATATATAATGTATATTATATATACTAATGTATTATATGTACTAATGTATTATATACTAATGTATATAATATATATATGTAATATATTATATATATATATATATATATATATATATATATATATATATATATATATATATATATATATATATATATATATATATAATGTATTAAAAAATAGACCTGCATAGTTGATTTGATGATAGACAGTTTCAACCCAAGTCCTCTTGAAAGTATCCAGCACAGGATTTTTCTACAAACTCCTTCTAATGTCGGCGGTCTAACTATACTGAATAAGTTGCTATGACCCTTTCTGACACATTTGAATGCTCAAGTGCACCTGAAGGGGTCATAGGCCCCCTTAAGACACACTTGAGCATTCCAATGTGTCCATAGGGGTCATGGGGACTTCCTAGGGGTCCTAACACATGATAAGGCATACTAGGACCCCTAGGAAGTCCCCATGACCCCTTCTAACACATTTGAATGCTCAAGTGTGTCTGAAGGGGTTGTAGAACCCCTTAAGACACACTTGATCATTTCAATGTGTCCATATGGGTTATGAGGACTTCCTAGGGTCCTAACGTGTGATAAGGCATACTAGGACCCCTAGGAAGTCCCCATGACCCCTTCTGACACATTTTTACACTCAAGTGTTTCTGAAGGGGTCGTAGAACCCCTTAAGACACACTCAAGAATTCCAATGTGTCCATCGGGGTCATGGGGACTTCCTAGGGGTCCTAATGCTTGATAAGGCATACTAGGACCCCTAGGAAGTCCCCATGAACCCTTTTGACACATTTGAACACTCAAGTGTGTTTGAAGGGGTCGTAGGACCCCCTAAGACACATTTGAGCATTCCAATGTGTCCATATGGGTCATGCAGACTTCCTAGGGGTCCTAACATGTGATAAGGTGTACTAGGAGACCTAGGAAGTCCCTATAACCCCTTCTGACACATTTGAATGCTCATTTGAAGGGATCCTAGGACCCCTTAAGAGACACTTGATGTGTCTAATGTGTCCACAGGGGTCATGGGGACTTCCTAGGGGTCCTAACACATGATAACGCATACTAGGACCCCTAGGAAGTCCCCATGACCCCTTTTGAAACATATGAATGATCAAGTATGTTCGAAGGGGTTGTAGGACCCCTTCAGACACACTTGATGTGTCTAATGTTTTCATAGGGGTCATGCGGACTTCCTAGGGGTCCTAACATGTGATAAGGTGTACTAGGACCCCTAGGAAGTCCCCATGATCCCTTTTGACACATTTGAATGCTCAAGTGTGTTCACAGGGGTCGTAAGACCCCTTAAGACACACTTGATGTGTCTAATGTGTCCATAGGGGTCATGGGGACTTCCTAGTGGTGCTAACATGTAATAAGGTGTACCAGGACCCCTAGGAAGTCCCCATGATCCCTTTTGACATATTTGGATGCTCAAGTGTGTCTGAAGGGGTCGTAGGACCCCTTAAGACACACTTGATGTGTCTAATGTGTTCATAGGGGTCATGCAGACTTCCTAGGGGTCCTAACATGTGATAAGGTGTACTAGGACCCCTAGGAAGTCCCCATGACCCTTTTCGACACATTTGAATGCTCAAGTGTGTCCAAAGGGGTCGTAGGACCCCTTAAGACACACTTGAGCATTCCAATGTATCCATAGGGGTCATGCAAACTTCCTAAGGGGCCTAATACATGATAAGGCATACTAGGAACCCTAGGAAGTCCCCATGACCCCTTTTGACACATTTGAATGCTCAAGTGTGTCTGAAGGGGTGGTAGGACCCCTTAAGACACACTTGAGCATTCCAATGTGTCCATAGGAGTCATGCGGACTTCCTAGGGGTCCTAACGCGTGATAAGGTGTACTAGGACCCCTAGGAAGTCTCCATGACCCCTTTCGACAAATTTGAACACTCAAGTCTATTCGAAGGAGTCCTAGGACCCCTTAAGACACATTTGAGCATTCCAATGTGTCCATAGGGGTCATGCAGACTTCTTAGGGATCCTAACACGTGATAAGGCATATTAGGACACCTAGGAAGTCCCCATGACCCCTTTTGACACATTAGAATGCTCAAATGTGTTTGAAGGGGTTGTAGGACACCTTAAGACACACTTGATGTGTCTAATGTGTCTATAGGGGTCATGTGGACTTTCTAGGGGTCCTAACACATGATAAGGCATACTAGGACCCCTAGGAAGTCCCCATCACCCCATTTGACACATTTGAATGGTCAAGTGTGTCTGAAGGGGTCATAGGACCCCTTAAGACACTTGATGTGTCTAATGTGTCCAAATGGGTCATGGGGACTTCCTAGGGGTCCTAATGCATGATAAGGCATACTAGGACCCCTAGGAAGTCTCCATGACCCCTTTTGACATGTTTAAATGCTTGAATGTGTCTGAAGGTGCCGTAGGACACCTTAAGACACACTTGATTTGTCGAATATGTCCATAGGGGTCATGCAGACTTCCTAGGGATCTTATTGCATGATAAGGCATACTAGGACCCCTAGGAAGTCTTCATGAACCCTTTTGACACATTTGAACACTCAAGTGTGTTTGAAGGGTTTGTAGGACCCTGTAAGACAAATTTGAGCATTCCAATGTGTCCATAGGGTTCATGAAGACTTCCTAGGGGTCCTAACATGTGATAAGGCATACTAGGACCCCTAGGAAGTCCCCATGATGCCTTTTTACACATTTGAACACTCAAATGTGTTTGAAGGGGTCATAAGACACCTTAAGACACACTTGATGTGTCTAATATGTCCACAGGGGTCATGCAAACTTCCTAGGGGTCCTAACGCGTGATAAGGTGTACTAGGACCCCTAGGAAGTCTCCATGACCCATTTTGACACATTTGAACACTCAAGTATCTTTGAAGGGGTTGTAGGACCCCTTAAGACACACTTGATGTTTATAATGTGTCCATAGGGGTCATGGGGACTTCCCAGGGGTCCTAACATGTGATAAGGTGTACTAGAACCCATAGGAAGTCTCCATGACCCCTTTTGACACATTTGAATGCTCAAATATGTTTGAAGGGGTCGTCAGACACCTTAAGACACACTTGATGTGTCTAATGTGTCCATAGGGGTCATGCGGGCTTCCTAGGGGTCCTAACACGTGATAAGGCATACTAGGACCCTTAGGAAGTCTCCATGACCCCTTTTGACACATTTGAACACTCAAGTGTGTTTGAAGGGGTTGTAGGACCCATTAAGACACATTTGAGCATTCCAATGTGTCCATAGGGGTCCTGTGGACTTCCTAGGGTTCCTAACACATGATAAGGATTACTAAGACCCCTAGGAAGTCCCAATGACCCCTTTTGACACATTTGAATGCTCAAATATGTTCGGAGGGGTTGTAGGACACCTTAAGACACACTTCATGTGTCTAATGTGTCCATAGGGGTCATGTGAACTTCCTAGGGGTCCTAATGCATGATAAGGCGTACTAGGACCCCTAGGAACTCCCCATGACCCCTTTTGACACATTTAAACACTCAAGTGTGTCCGAAGGGGTCATAGGACCCCTTAAAACACACTTGAGCATTCCAATGTGTCCGTAGGAGTTATTCAGACTTCCTAGGGGTCCTAACACGTGATAAGGTGTACTAGGACCCCTAGGAAGTCCCCATGACCCCTTTTGACATATTTAAACAATAAAGTGTGTCTGAAGAGGTTGTAGCACCCCTTAAGACACACTTGATGTGTCTAATGTGTCCATAGAGGTCATGCAGACTTCTTAAGGGTCCTAACATGTGATAAAGTGTACTAGGACCCCTAGGAAGTCCCCATGACCCCTTTTGACACATTTGAATGCTCAAGTGTGTTTGAAGGGGTCGTAGGACCCCTTAAGACACACTTGATGTGTCTAATGTGTCCATAGGGGTCATGCAGACTTCCCAGGGGTCCTAACATGTGATAAGGTGTACTAGGACCCCTAGGAAGTCTACATGGCCCCTTTTGAAACATTTGAAAGCTCAAGTGTGTTCGAAGGGGTTGTAGGACCCATTAAGACACATTTGAGCATTCCAATGTGTCCATAGGGGTCATGCGGACTTCCTAGGGGTCGTAACACATGATAAGGCATACTAGGACCCTTAGGAAGTTCCCATGACCCCTTTTAACACATTTGAATGCTCAAATGTGTTTGAAGGGGTCGTAGGACACCTTAAGACACACTTGATGTGTCTAATGTGTCCATAGAGGTTATGCAGACTTCTTAGGGGTCCTAACACATGATAAGGTGTACTATGACCCCTAGGAAGTCCCCATGACCCCTTTTGCCACATTTGAATGCTCAATTGTGTCTAAAGGGGTCGTAGGACCCCTTAAGACACACTTGAGCATTCCAATGTGTCCATAGGGGTCATGCGGACTTCCTAGGGATCCTAACATGTGATAAGGCATACAAAGACCCATAGGAAGTCCCCATGACCCTTTTTGACACATTTGAATGCTCAAGCACGTGTCTGAAGGGGTCATAGGACACCTTAAGATAAAAATAAACTGATGTGTTATTTTAAAATGGTGTTGACTGAAATTTATGAACATATGTCAAATATACATTTTTTCTAGAATTTGAAATAGAACCAATGGTAATATAATCAAATTTTTGAATTTCACATCCAATCATTGGATGTTAAGTAGAAGTACAACATAGTAATATTTTTGAACTGATAAACAATCTTAGTCTTACTTCAAACCTACTCACGTGTATGTGGGTTCTTGGAGGTATCTACTGAATAATGTGTGGATCTGTAATGTCCCTATCCAGGACCTTACTCACTTTGCTTAAAACTCAAGTAACTAGAATTTGGATTTCTAATGCATGCTATGATATTATTGAAGTTTTCCTTGCTCCTTACTAATTAATATTGTAATGAATTGGTTATCCTTCCCCTTCTCTCTCTCTCATACTCTCTCCCCTTCCCCTTCTCTCTCTCTCCTACTTTGTCCCCTTCCCCTTCTTTCTCTCTCCTCTTCCCCTTCTCTCTCTCTCTCTCTCTCTGAGCCCCCTTCTCACTCTCTCTCTTCCTCAATGGCTACCCATGAATTTTTTAAATGGTTGATTGATTTCCTTTGCTTCTTTCAATGGCCATCCATTATTTTTCTGCAATCTTCCAACCTTTCCTACATAGTTGTAAAATACATATTAATATATATTAAATAATATTTATTGTAAAATGTATATTATATTATATTTAATATATAATTGATATTATATAATATTTAATATATATAATATATAATCTAATATATAGTTTTTTATTGTGATATAATCTAATATATATAATCATATGAAGGATGGAGAAATGGGAGGGAGAAAGGGGAGGGAAAAGTGAAAAATCAAAATTCTGCCGGCTTTTTCAAGTACCCAAAATATCGGGTACATGAAAATATCGGGTACCCGATTAGGCTTGGTATTGCTTTGTACACCAAACCTACATGGTCAACTATTGAAATGTCTCAAAAACATGTTTTTCCCCTGTTTCTCTGAGTTCTAGACTTTGACCATGTAGCTAACGACTTTTTTTTCACCCGAATTTGATGAAATGAAAAAGGGTATCTTAAGGAGATTATCAGTTTTCTATCGATATAATTGCTGTCAAATTTGAATTCGGTAAGTAATTATTAGTTATTTTCTAATTGAGTTCCATCTAAAGTGCTGATTTATATACTGATTGAAAAATGACTATAACTTTCAGATGGTATAACATAAGGAAAAAAAAATTGAATTTTGTAAAGTTTTGAATGAGTTAAGGTGGTCAGACACAGGAGTTTTTTTATTCTGAAAATGTTGTAGTAGATAATTCATAATTAATTATTTTTTTGGAATAAAATTACCAAAAAATATGTGTCACATCTGAACATGATTCTACTACTTATATACAAAATCTTATAATAAAATATTATCATTTGATCATGATTAAGGTGGTCAGACATAAACCTACTTATTTTTTTCTAGAAATTTTTGTACTACTACATTGAAATATATACTTTTGACCAATCATACTAACTTTTTTTCAAAAAGGTCTAGTAGTTTAGAAACTACATTCAATTTTCTATAGATTCTATTGTTACAACTTTTTGATATTAGGTTGATAGCTAGTTGAAATTTTCACATCAAGTTGACTAACCCTGATTTGCTGATTTTTCATTGCCACTTAAGAGCATAGTTTGGCCCTCATGATCTTGCACATACCCTTATGTCTCATTAAATATTCCTATTTATTACATGAGTAGTCATCAATAAATATAACATAATAATGAGACTTTCTAATTGAAATAACATAATAAGAAGATTTTCTTGGGCCACGAATGCAGAGAAAAGTGGGGCTTCAATTGTGGTCATACACTTCTCTTTTGATAGGAATTGGTGCCATGTTTTTATTGTTAAATTTAGAACAATAATGGCATAAATAGTAATGTTGTTTATATGTAGTCATCAATACACCAAGTTTAATCAAATCGGTGTGTTGAAACCAATAATATCTGATTGATTTCTATTTACAATCAAAGGACCCAATGCCATATTTTAATTGGTTTATGTCAGCTCTGCTTAAAGATAGAAAAATTTGCTTTCAATTTTTCAATAGCTCAAAAGATGGGGTTTTCTAAAAGAAAATTAGGTTCCATCTAACATCTGATTGAATTCTATGTTAAAAATGTCGACATGATATGAACGTTTGACCTACTTTTAGAAATTAACTAATAATAAGATATCTATATTATGATCATACATGTACATTTGTATGAAGAATAATCATGTCAAACTTCTTTTCTCTTTGCATCTACATTGTTATAATGACTAAACTTCATCTTTGCAAAGTGTGACCTGGAAATAGTGCCTTCACTTAAAGTTTAAACAAACCTATTATTTAGTATAGAAAAGAAACAAATTCTTATTTGTACAAATTATTTAAACTAAATAAATATATAGCTAATTTAAGTAGAGTGTTATTTTTGAAATTAAATATAAAATGTTAAATTACTTAGTCTTAAAACGTGTAGATTTAATGTTTATATTGATAACATTTAATTGTTCAAGTATGTAAAATTAATGTTTACATCTTGATGAATTTTTTAAACTCTATGTAATATTAGAAATATTTGTAAATTGGATATAGGACATATGAGATCAAACTTTACTGTGTGAGATCAAAATTTATTGTTGCAAGAATGATCTAATATACGAGATTGATCTATAACTTGCAAAATCATATTAGGAGAATATAGACCTATCCAAGAACTAATTTTTAAAACCTTTTACTTATGTTGATGTTTACTATTTAAAAATGCTTTTCATTATATTCTTCATTATGAAATTGACTATATGACCTTTGAGTGAATATTTGAAGTCAACATAAATAAGCATGCAAATGTTTAAGTTATGATGCAATGCATTTCTTTTAATATATGAATCAATATTTTCTTAGAATAGCTTTTCCCTTGTAGTCATTTAATATGAGTTAATTAAATATTGAATATCTTTCAATATTATTACATCACAACATGCCACCTAAATGTGTTACCTCTCTATGTTTCATAGGAAAATGTAGGAGTCTAGGAATTGAACTTTGGTTCAATCCCAATTCCCTTAGGATCAAATTCTTGAGCCAAAGAATTAACCTATGATAAAGAAATATAAATATAATATAAAATAAGTCCATGAAAATAGAAACTAACAATAAGGTGAATGTGTAGAAATATATGTAAATAGAAACAAATTACGGTTGAATGTACATACACGTGTAAATACAAGTAAATATGAATTAATAAATGAATCAAACTAAAAAAAACACCTTGTAAATATGTCATTGCACTAAAACTTTTATCAAAATGAACTTGAACTAAATAGATTTTGAGACGAATACAATTTTTTCACAAATAGATAAATATATTGCATGTCAATTCATGTGAAAAATTCTAAATCGTGACATTTCAAAATACTTAAATAAACAATAGCTGAAATCTAAAGAGTGTAGATATTATCTACTCTAGAAGATATTTTAAACAAAATAATTTTCTCGCCTTGAACTTTGTAACTTGAATACTAAATACAAAGGTTGCAAAGAGAGTAATAGGTTGATAGATTTTTATTTTCATTCAAACTCTATTATTCCATGTTCATAATGAAATGAGTAGGCCTAAAATGTTAGAATACCATTACAACATAGTATATTTCATTCCTGATTGTGAATTAATAAAGATCATGTCATTATTTTGCTATGCCATTAAGTTTATCATTGTGCAATTGTGAGGTTTCTCATTTTGGTCAATGGTTGGATTGCTAAGAGAATGTTGAGTCCTATTAGGTGTTGAACATCATGCTCATTTCTATCTTCTACAATATTTTTTAGTTAGAGTAATATGAATCAAACATGCGACAAATTTTTCATCTATCAAATTTTTCAAAGTGTGAGCTTTAGGAAAGTCTATCATTACAATTATAAAAAAAAAAAAAAATTAAGAGTTCCAAACAACATAATATTTCTCTACACATAAGTATTAGAAGACCCCCAATAATCCTATTTAATAAACCATGAAATTATTCAACGTTATTTGATTTATTTTTTAGTTTTTGTGCATGTTTTAAGGAACTATTTAGTGTGATTAGTACAATATATAATACAATGTTAAATATGTATGTTTATAAATGCATAAGATTAAGAAGAATAAAGAGATTCATTATTGTGTTGAATTAAAATTAAGTTTGATCTAGTAGTGATAAATTTTACTATGTCAGATTTTTCTTTCGAAATAATTTTTTCATATAAACATATTGTGTATTATCTTTTATATATTATTTCAAACATTGTTCCTTAAGTCATATATTTTAGACACTAAAAATATTCCTCATAGCATCAATATTAATATAATCTCATCTCATTGATTAATCTTTAAACAAACTTTTTCTTTATCCATATAATTAATTAAATGATAACTAATTGTCCATTTTCAATTATATTTATAATTTTTGTGTCTAACTCCATCACTCATCCACTAAATCCGCCTCATTTTAGAAACATCTCATCATTCGTAAGTCAAATCTATCTTCGAATGAAAAATCACTCCTTGCATTTATCTATTAATCAAATTAAATTATTTATTACTGAATTATCCTTTCACATATTCAAAATAGGTAATTTCTATTTTCAAACGAGTTTAAATTATTCCTCAAAATAAGTTCTTGTTGCATATTTTAGTAATTTATTAATTTAATTTAATCTAGGACATCACAAGGAACCTAATTATTTAAGTGTTCAATTCATAGAAAGGCCAACACCACAACCCACATATATATAATGGTAATTACCCAATGCTTTCATGTGACCTACAAAGAATAAATATTCAAGCTCACCATAGTCACTCCATATAGTAGTCCAAATAGTAGGTGTTCTCTTATGTGACCAAGGTACAAAAAATACCTAGCCAACATGGACATTCTTTCAATACATGAACTACCATGAGGTAAATGAACATAACCAACATGCAAGAGCATAGTCACTTATTGAAAAATAGGATATCAATGTCACCTACATACAAGAAGAAAAATTTTCCCACAAATATGAACTTGTACATGATACAACATAGATCCCATTGAAAATATACATCCAAGAGTTAGAGGTCACGTATATCAATCTCATATATTTTTAAAACAATGTTAAGACATAGAGAATCCATTACAACTTGCGAGAATTCAAAATTCTAAGAAATATATAATCTCTTTTTTATATTCTAATGACATTTGCAACAATCTAGCTTTGATACCAAATAATAGAAATGTTTTTAAAATTGTAAAAATAATTATTTCATATCAAGCTATGATAATAATTAGGCAAGATACAAGGTTTAGACTACTATAGTATATAAATCTTTATTTTCACAAATCTAAAATTAAGTTTTACAATATTGGATTATCATGAGGAGACTATACATATAATGTAGGATCTATATGGAAGAAACTCTACAAGTTAAAATCTACCAAGAAGAGAGGTCAAGCATAGATTAATTTTAAAATAAATTTTATGATATAAGAAAACTTCAATCTCCCCTTTACCTCTAATTTGGAAGCATTTTTGTACTTGGGATTCTCTAATTTGGAAGTATTTTTGTACTTGTGAACAATCCCAACACTTTGAACTCTTTATCTCATCCCTACACATATTCCTTACTAAATTTGAACCTATTTTTGTATTTTCTACTATCTTAGGACTCTAATATACATACTTTCATGAGAGAGGAAATCATTGGTTGTTTATAAAACAAGATAAAATTCAATAGGTGCCAATATGGCATCCAAAAATGACCCTTCATAAATTTCCATCCCCAAGGCAACTCAACAATTATCGTATTCCATCATACATTCCCTATCCTAATGAAAAACCTTTAGAATGCCAACAATCGCACAAGAAAAATCTAAAAGTATATATTACTCTCCCAAGTTCCCAACTTGGCAAATCTCAAAAGACATGTGCAAAACTCAAGAGTCATCATCCACTCTTTCCTAAAACTCCACTTAGATTTGAGAATTAATTAGTTAGTTTTATCCAGACACAAGTCACCTTTAACATTAACCAAGGAACCCCTCTTTCCTTATTAATGTATTACAAGTAATAGATGACATTGAATATAAAAAATAGTTTCCCATAACACTCTAGGTGCCTAGCTATAGTTTCCAAGGATGTTGGAAATATACATAAATTGACATTATTTATAAGGTAGATGACATTTAAATATAAACATAAAACAACATTCTCCTTATTCATCTTTTAATAAGTTTTTATTTTTATTTTCTATTTTAGAAAGGACTTTAAAATATTTGAACTTGAGCTAAACAAGTCTAAACTTATGTCTCATTAAATATTCCTATTTATTATATGAGTAGTTATCAATAAATATAACATAATAATGAGACTTTTTAATTGAAATAACATCAACAAGACTAAAAATATCTCTATGAACAACCTTCAATAACATCCTTTCTCTAGTGCTACCATAATTATAAATTACTCCAATCTATTTATCTAATGTACACTTACAAAAATATAATATGTAGAATAACAAAAAAAACCACACACTATATTTTTCATTATGTAGAATCCTTGACCCTTTCTCATCAAAATGGTCCAACTAATGGTAACACAACACATGTGAAAACTATCTCTCAATAACTTAGGTGTGGTGAGAGTAAGTTGATGCATCAAGACTAAATAGAGTAACATACTAGAATCCCTTATCTAGCATTGGATTCCCTCTAACTATTCCACAAAAAAATCTTATTAGATGTACATTCATTCCAATACCATTAAGTTTAGAAACCATTACTAATTTGCACATTATAGGATTAGCTTGAGAATTACTAATGGTAACTTTTACAGTTAATGGCATTGAAATGCATGTACATCTAATAAGATTTTTTGTGGGTTAGCTAGAGGGAACACTAGATGATGAGTTATGTTAGCCCATCAATATCTTTCTTCTAAGAGATTGTTTATTTTTAATGTAAACTACTTGTACATATAAAGTTATTGACTCTCTTTAATCTTTGAACATGGTGTGTTTGAAATATCTTCTTTGACTACACTCAAACAATATACATGTTATAAGAAAGATATCCCTTATAAAATAAACTTACAACTTTGATACCAAATTAATAGGGTAAATGACACAAAGAGAATATCATACAATATGTATTTAATACAATTAAACCTATATTTAAGCATATAAGATTACTATACTAATGGAGAATCAAACATAAAAGTGATATATGTGGATAAACCATCATGGAAAAAATAATTACCACCAAAGGGACCCTATCTTATATTAATTATATAATCAAATGTACATAAAAATACAACCACTTATGTCTTTGATAATAGTTTGATTACATAAATATATCTACATCTTACAATCCTCTACCTCTTACCTCTAATATATGAAAGTTGGAAACTAGAAACCACCAACTACTATCCAAAACTATGAGTTAATGCTAGGCATAGCTCAAACATCTAGTGTCCCATATTCATAATCAAGCAATTTAGAATAATAACTTCTCTTGCACATCTTACACATTAAGACCTCTCTCATATATCATAAATAAAGGCATAGGGGTCAAATTAATCACTTTCGTAAATCTAGACACTTCATAAAGATAACCAATATATTCCTCGTAACCATCAATTTTTGAAGATGCCCTATAACTCTAATTTTGACTATTTTAATCGCTTTATCTAAAACCTTCTTAATTATATTCAATATTCTCAAATCTAGACACTCCATAAGAATAATCAATAAATTCCTCATAACCATCAATTTTTGAAGATGCTCTATAATTCTAATTTTGACTTTTTAAATCTCTTTATCTAAAACCTTCCTAATTATATTCAATATTCTAACAAACAGAAAATATATAATAAATAAACACTTTCACATGAGCATCCCATTTTTCCATCTATGAACTTTTGACATTATAAAATATATTGACTACATAGTTGAATACAATTTACAAATTCTATTCAAGACGACACATAAACAACATATATTCAAATATTCATTAATGAGGCATGTCGACATAAGTATAGAAAATTGTAATCCCCCAATCGTGATCATTGGTGAATTTAACTGGCTGGTGAAGAATATTATTACTCCCCTCTTCTCACGGCAAATAATATGACGTTTGACTCGGGATGCCAAAAAGTTAAGGTACTTGTTAGTCCAGCCTATTTATAGGCTGAGACTTATGTTTTCAAATGATTTTATGCTATTAGTTTGCCTTAAAAACTGTGCCTTTGCAAAATATTAAACATGATTTCCAATGTTTGAAGTGTCTTGTTTTTTATTTTGAATTTCTTAAAAATTGTCTGATCAATTAAAAGTAGGAAAGAAAAATATTTATTTACTAGTACTGTTAATTATTGAAGTTAAATAATTTCATTTCATTTTATAATGCATAAATTTAGGAATCTTAGGGCACCGGCTATGGAGCCGACAAATTTCCCCTCGTAACATTATCTTTTTTTGCAGAATACCATCCATATCCACGGACACGGACATGTCTCCTCATTGTTAGTACTAAGCACGAATGTGTGATAAATGTTAAATCATTTGTTAGGACTAAAACTTATATATTATCATGGAGGACACTTAGTTTTGTTTTTCAAACTACTCATATATTTTACTGTTTAATTTGCTACACTTTTTTACTGTTTAATTTGCTTAATTTTCTATTTAGCTCATATTCCTAAATTTATGCATTATAAAATGAAATTAAATTATTTTATAAATAAAATAAGGTATATATATATATATATATATATATATATATAGGCACAATTTATCTAATTTATTTTTATATGTTGTAAAAATTATAATAATTTCAACATAATAGTTTATTGATAAAAAATATAATAGTTTGAAAATATTTCCTATTTATATTAAAATAGTTTTAATTTTTATATTTCTAAATATTTTTTAGTTGTAAATGGAACTATTTTTTTATCTGTTTTAATGAATAGTAATGTTTTCATGTTTATATTTTAAGTTTTTTAATTTATTTTCTACAATTCAACAACTATTTCTATATATGAATTATCATTAAAACAATAAAATATATCTCATTTCATAATAAAATTTAGAATTTTAAAAATATTTTAAAAAATAATATAAAAAACATAGTTCACTTATAAAATAAATAAAGAAGCATAAAAAATGAATTACTATTTTATTAAATTTCTTAAATAAGTGAAAAAAAATATTTTCATTTAAGCATATTTCCACCATACAAAAAGATTTAAATATACTAAGGCACTAACTCTAACCATAAAACTTAAAAAAGGCACAACACAAGGATATCTATAAAGTGCTTAACAAGGATAACTCTATTATCCTTCATTTAAATACTGTGTGGTATATGAATTTGAGTCCTCTTGAATGGCAAAAAATGTTTGAAAATTTTTGGAAAGCTCATATTCCTCCTAAAATCTTGCATTTTAAATGGTAGCTTCTTCTTGATAGGCTTCCTTTTAAAAATCAGACTGGTATCACTGATAATTGTTCTTTTTGCAGGGCTCCTGAGAATTTGAGGCACCTATTCTTTACGTGCCAATTTGCTAGAAATATCTAGAAGTCTTTTGGTTTTTCTATACCTGATCATATCTCTATTTTAGATACTATTTTTGGAAATATACATGGTTTTAAAAAGAATTCTAACTTTTTATGGAATATTATTTCCTCTCATATTCTTTGGTTTACTTGGAAAAGTAGAAATGAAAGAAAATTTCAAGATGCTGATAGTATCCTTACTTTGTTTCAATTGAAACTTATACGTTTTAAGATTGTCTCGTAGATTCATTGTATCATGAAGCTTGAGAAAGAAAAACTTAAAAGATTTCTCCATGATGGGCTTGCTACGATGTTCATTTATGAAATGAAACATGGGCTGGAATGGGCCACTATCATTGATAACCAGGCAGCTTTTGAAGGTGCTTTAAAGGAACTGCTTAAAGAGATGTGCGCTACCAGAGGCCCCTTCTCTGATAGACTGGAATTCTTCTCTCAGATTCTAGATCAGAAAAAAATTGTATGGATGGAGGGTGAGCTTGGATGGACAGCATGGATTGATGATCAGGATGATATTCTAGAATAGTTTTGTTTGTTGGTGCACATTTTTTGTGCTATTTTTTTGTATTGGACCTTTGTTGGTGGTGGTAGGCTTGCCTCCCACCTCTTTTTGATTGTATCAGCTTGTAAACTCTCGATTATTTAATTTAAAAAAAAGGCACAAGACACACTATACAAATAAGCCTAACCCTAATAATGACATAAACTAAATATTATTCTAACTCTAATAAAAACCCTAACTTTAACCATAAACTAACCACAATCCTAAATATATCCCCAATCCTAACCTTAACTAACTCTACTTAGAATCGTAACTTATTACTAATCATGATTGTAACCCTAAAACCTAAACCTTATTCACAACCTTAATCCAAACATTAAGATTTTTAAAATATAATAATGAAAAAAGTTCCCATGAAAATTAGTAGATCCAATTAGCTTTATATAAATAAGTATAAAGTATAATATTAAATGAAAAATAGATTCGTAGTTTTTTTTAAAAAAATTATTGTGATATGTTTAAATTATTTGACTTGTTGGCCAAATATCTCCTACTTATATTTTAATAGTTTGTAGTTTTATATTTCTAAATTTTTAATTTTTAATTGTACAAGAAATAATTTCTTTTATTGTTTTAATGAATAGTAATGTTTTCATATTTATATTTTAATTTTCTAAATTCATTTTTTACATCAACTAACTTAAAATATATAATTTAATAATTATTTTTAATGTACTATAGTTTTAAATTAAAATTTATAAAATTAAATTAATATCTTATATAAAATTGTAATTATAAAGTGATTAAAAAATCAGTATAACTCTTTCTACATATGAACTGTCATTAAAACAATAAAAAATATCTATTTCATAATAAAATTACAAATAAAATACTATCTAGATTAAATTTTATTTTTAAAATTATAAAATAAATAAACAAGCATAAAATATGAATTGTCATTAAAACAATAAAAAATATATATTTCATAATAAAATTTAGAATTTTTAAGTTAGAGTTTAGTATGGGAATTCAATTAAGATTAGATTTACTGTTACGTTAGGGTTAGGGTCAATAATAGAATTGCATTTAGAGATAAGCACCACAATATTTACCCATTTAATGTTTATATTGAAAAAAAAGTTTGAGTAAATTTTAATTTTAGTAGATAGTTTTGAAATACATATTATTTAAATAGATTGATAGTAAATACAATAGAATAAATTCATAAATTATGAAGAAAATTTTAAGTCATCATATAAATGAAATTATTTAAGTCAATTGATTTAAAATAATATTGTACCTATTGATTTAAAATAAAATATATATGTTCAAACAACACTTTCCTCTAATTTTCTCTAATTTTCTATTTCATTATTCTATGTTCTTATATTATAAAAGAATTAAATTTTATTTTAAAACTTATAAAATTAATTTATTAGATTTTTAAAGTATATTTATTTATTCTTTAATAATTATTAGTTTATATTACTTTATTTTAATTTTCTTATCATAATTATTTACAATCATTTACTTCTAATGTTTGTTCTATCTATTCAAACAATATTTATTTTTTTACTATTAGGCTGGACTCCTGCTGTAACACAGCTCTTGTTAATATATTAGAATAATTACCATGTCGACATTTGTTTGACTTCAATTTAAAATTATTGTGGAAAGAATTTGTGTATAAAAAGTATTAATGCTTGACATTTTTGAGGAGCATAAATTTGATAGCCGTATGGCTATATTTATTTACATTTAGTGTAAAATATTATTAAAATTTTACATGATATAAAATGGGAGATTTTGAGGTTGTAGTTATATAGGTTTAATTTATGATATGATTTTTAAAATAAAATATATTTTACCTTTTAAAAAATAAATTGGAATAAAATCAAACAAAATGCTTTATTAAATTTAGGTTTTGAATTTAATATTGACATTATTTAAGTATATGTAAGAGTCTAAAAGAATGGCACAAGTTAAAGAATAATAATATTGTAACTCAAATGTTGGTTCCAAAACATACATGCATTTTTAGTATTGTTAACTACATTGGTAGAGATATGAAAAAGTGGAAGAATTAAACATAAAAAGTACATATGTAAGATCCTTTAGCAACCACCAAGTTTCCTCTTATAAACATTAAACATATGTAAGCTTTATCATAATTATTAAACATAAAAAGTACATATGTAAGATCCTTTAGCAACCACCAAGTTTCCTCTTATAAAAAGTAAGTTTTGAGTCATAAATCTCAAAATATGAAGAACATTATTATTATCATCACCAATTAAAAACTCTTCTCCATCATAAGCCTTGCATCACAAAACACGTGCACAAAAACCAACTATTTTGAGGAGTCATGTGGTAGGAGTAACCTAAACCAATGATCTAGTTATATAGGGTTAAATAAAAATATAAATAAAATATCACTATCACCATCATTAGATGTTTTTTCTATGGTGGAATTTAAGGATTTATTATTATTTCTAGATCTCTTCTTTACATTTCCCCTCTTTTCATAGTTTCAACACTTCACTCTACTCTTCCTCGAGATTTTTAATTTACCTATTGATTTGAATTATTACTATCCCTACTAGATCCACCTTTATCTCAAGCCTTGCCCAAGCACGCAAGGAATTTTTTGAGTCATCATAATTGTTTTTATTGTCATCTCCCTGAAAATTAAAATAATAGTAAAATTGTACATCTTTAACTTTGCACACCACCACTAATAGCAATAATTTAATATTCTTAAATATCAAGTAGAGAGTAAAGTAACAAGATACATTATCTTCTTTTTAAATGCTAAAACATACAAAAACTAGTTGGATCTTAATTAAGTTAAATAAAATTTAATTATCTATCATTAAATAAAATATTTTATTTTCAAATAGTATAAACACTTTTTGATGTACAATTTATTAGTTATACTTTAAGCTTGATAAATATCACCTATCATCTTCCCTAATTCGTATGCAATGATCTTCTCATAGCCATTCAAGATAGAACTTAAAAGGCATTATTGAATGGTTTCTTGTGCTTGTTTCTCAAATTTAACAAACCTTAATCAAATATTTTAGATGGTTTTTTTTTTATCTTAATCAAATTCTTTCCATTGTTATATTTCTTGTAGGATATCTTTAATCTTTAGCCTCTATTATTTGTACCTCTAGTATCTTTGAATTTCTCAAAGTCTAAGTGAGAGTTAGAGACCATTATTTTTTACCCTTCATAAATTTGTAAACCGCAAGGGAAAACCCCTAATTGCAACCAACAAAATTAAAAGGAAAAACTTCTAAAAAGGTGTCCCCCTCTTTATAGAATTATTAGATCTAATACCAAATGTTTATAAAGTAAAGGTTAAACTACTATATAGTAAATTTTTTCAATGTATTCAAATATAAATTTTAATTTCTAGATAGTGAATTCACATATAAAAGATTATATATGGAATCATAAATTAAAAAATGAATAAAATTAAAGAAATTATGAAATCGTGGCACATAATATTAGATTTACGTAGAGAAGAACTTTTAAAAATGACCCTGAATATAGAACATCAATGATATTTATTTATTAATATTCAATGAGCACCATGCAATATCATATTAGGATCTAGTTACCATCTACCTTGTCAATCCTCTGGAATTTTATATGCTTCCAACACCCTTGTAAAATATTTCCAAAAACTTAGGTTTTTATTGGAAATCGATTTATATTATTAATTTAAACTATTATTTGCAATGCATTCTTAAGAAAGGAGAGTTCCATTGGTAGTAAAAAAGATAACTTATAAAGGAAAAAAATACTTAGTTAAAGTATTACATAGAAGAGGAGTTGTTGGTAAAGGGAGAATGATCCTTGAGTTTCAAACTTGTGTGTTTTCTATTTCTTGTATTGTGTGATTTGGAGAGCATGAAAAACAACATTTTGAACATCTTTTAATGTGTCATTCGTCATTTCTTAGGTTGAGTAATTGGGACAATGAATGCAAAAACTATTGGGATGTATTTATGATGACCATTCACACTTCAAGAGGAAACCAAAGGTTGGATTGGGAAGTTGTGCTTAATATTTAGTAGTGGTCATATACATTTATGCATTAAATAGTGGAAAGTATAACACATCACAAAAATAATTAGGTAGATAAAAAAGATGGGAATGTAATAAATAGGTTACAAGAAAAGGATAAATATTTGGATGTGCTAAGATTATTTGTAGCTTCACATGTACTACTATATCAGAGGAAAAGAGTACAATTCAAGTGAGATTATTCTGCAATCCTACTTTCCAAAAATAATATATACTTGGTCTCTCTGCTTAGTGGACTTTTTTCTTGAAAGTATTTAGCTACAAAAATATTGTGTTATGCTATTCAATAAAGATATTTATATTTGTTTTTCTTCTCAAAATCCATTTAAATATCTTTGTGGTACTCCTACTATTAAAAAAAATTAATGATAGATTTGCATACAACTTTTATATTTCAATATTTTAGTTACCTAAACCTTGTACCTCGGTAATCAAAATGATTATTTGATGTTAAAAAATTAGACTAATGAATAAAATTTGTCAATGTGGTATCAAATCTTGATTGGTGTAATATCTATTGAACTTGTAATAAGGATCCTTTTTACCTTTACTTGAACGTTGGATCCTCTAGGGTACTTTGGATGTTCTATGAACTAACATTATTTTATAAATCTATGAGATTGAAATACATGACATCTAACTCTTGAATTGGATTTATATTATGTGTTGGAAGCTCATGATTATGGATATTATTTTTAACAGAGATAATCACGTGTTTCTTTTTTTCATGCTAGTGATTTGGAGCTCCTTTTTGACAATATGTGACTATCCTCCTATATGATATTTATGTTTCTTTACCTCATGGTCACATATAATGAAAGGATGTTCATGTTGGGTTAGTTTTTTTGGTCCCCTATTCATATGGGAGACCATATAATATTTGGACCATTGTTCCCTTTTGGGGTTACCGATTGGATATGATTAGATGTGATTGAATTGAAGATGTAAGAACTATGTATAATGATACAAAATTGATAATAATCGACATACACATTAAGTTATAAAATAGATATATATATGCAAATTTTGAAGATAGATTTGGAAAGAGAATTCAGAAAGGAGCATGTGTCAAAAATTTGAGCTTAAAAGATTTGGTTGATGTCAAGAGGTGCTTCTAACTAAAGATGCATGATGGAAATCTCATTAACAAATTATGGATTAATATGCCTTATAGATTGTCCTCACATTTAGCAAAAAATTATCGATCATTGAAGGTAATGACAATGACTAGGTTTTTTTCACTCTTTCAAAGTATAGATTTGTTCATCTCAAACATTTCTTCATGAATTAGTAATCCAAATTTTCCAAATCTAAATCCCACACAAAAAAGAGAGAAAATGTGTTGGGTTGTATAGGGGCTTTCCTAAGTCTAACCTTGGGTAGGAATTAATGTTCTCTATAAAATCAATGATTATAAATGGAGTTTAAATTTTATTAGGAAGAGAATGAAAACATGAAGGAAAGTTTACATTTAAATGTTATACCTTTAATATAATCTTCTTGCCTTGAATCTTCATGAAAGGTTGATGTTTATAAGTAGGAGTTCATGCATGTGCATTCACACATGAAGGGAAAAGACAAAAAATTGATCATGGATGCCATCTTGAATTCTTTAATACTTGAATGCTTGAACTCTCCTTCACTTCCTTAAAGATGGCTAATTTCTTTCTTTGTTAGAAGTTTCTTGATGATAATTAAATTTCTTGATAAGAGAGGTTCAAATGAGGGGTGGGGCTTGTTTTAATAATCACACTCACAAAACATGTTGATAATTTTGAAGAATGCCAACATCAATAGTACTTTCCAACTCAAAAAATTTATGAGCATTAGAGGTTCAAATTTGGGACAAAAATGCCAGACACTAGCACCTAGTGTCGCAGTTCTTCCATTTTGTCGTGACATTTAGTTTGTGTGATTAAAATTGTGATACACTTCTAGATTTTTCCATGGAATGAACATGATCACTTATCTGGATAGGGCATGAGGTAAAAATGCTAAAGTGAGCCCCAAATGAGTATGAAATTATACAAGGATACAATTTACAATGCTAAATTTAGCCCTAGACTTTAGTGGTCTGATTATGATTATATACTCATACTCTACTAATTTTATCATGACATAAAAGAGAAAAGACAACACCTAGCCCTTAGGACTTGAGATCTTATCAGTTTAAAATGTCAAGATGAAAGGAGCAACATGATCAACATAGGTTACATACACATGGATCATTCAAGAGAAAATAAGGGTATGACATCTAGTAAGGGCTACTTACTAGGAGTAATGTTAGAGAAAGGAGAGTGAAATGGGTTTAGCAAGGTGGAGTATGCTAGTTGACTCTTGCAAAATATCATCTTGGTAGATAATTTAAGAAAAGTAAATGTGAAATAGGTGCTAGAAAGCATGCACAAAACACAAATATTACATAACAAAGAAAAAAAAAAGCCTCAATTTTCCAAGTAATCTAAAAATTTAACTACAAAATGGTTTTTATAATGTTCATCAAGAATATTTTTTGATATTGGATTGCAAAATGGGTGATGCAGTGACATAGATCATATCATTATTATGGTCAAACTGGACAAACCCAACTCATATAGTGTGTGCATAAAGTGAAACATATAGTGGAGTTTATTCCACCACATTAAAGTGATTGTATCATCTTTCCAATAGTAATTTATTTTAAGGTATTATACATACTCATCTTCTGAGTGGAACTACAAGCAAAATGAAAGAAGAACACATAAGATGAAAACAAAGTCTCTTTGGGTCAACATGGAAGAGACAAAAAATATCTCAATGATTCACATCATGCCCAAGTAAATGAAAAAAAAGTAAATTTTAAAAAGAACCTTTATATGACATAGCATGTATATAACATATTGAAGAATCATGAAACAAATAGAGGAATATCATAACAAGGTCAATCCCGTTGCTACCTTGCGTCAATAGAGCAATGTGGGTCATAAGGAGATCTTAACAAATAAAAAGAAATACCAATAATAAAATGATGGGGATTACATTACATGAAAAAATATATATATTAAATGAGTATTTTGTGATTATGGAAAGGTGAGTTACTGAGAGGGGAGGGGTGAATCAGTAACTTTAAAAACTTTTTGTTCTCAATCCTCAAGATAATGTCCTTCATTAACCGACTGTCGTATTCATAATTTCCATTAATTCATAACATAACTTGAAATTTAAATGCTTCTAATATAACAAATAAACATTCATGAAACTTCATACACTTGACAAAAATATTTTGGTATCACAGAAACCCTTATTAGAAGGTAAAAACTATGGTGGGGATGAAACCCGCAAAGCTTTACTACTGCAATAATAAAGTTGTCTGTCAGGGCATACAATTTTTTATCACTTCCAATGATCTTGCCCTATTAGGAGTAACATTTAAGACCTATTAAGATCTACCTTGTTAGAGGATTTTAGCAACATTGTTAAGTGTGCACTTGGTTAAGAGATTTACAAAAGACAGTTAAGTCTACTATGTTAAGAGATTTTTCTTCCACAATTGTTAGAAAGTAACAGTATAGTAATATAGATGTAGCAACTTACTTTTATGGATATCAAATATACTTAGCCCTTATCTATAATCACATTGTTGTGATAGATATCTCCTTCAAATACTGCTCGGTAGCCTCTAGTCTTTTTTTGATATAAATATGAATATTTATTCAATGCTTAGCTTCACAACCCTATTTTATCTCTAAATTTCTCTTGTAGGAGGATACTTCATAACTCTCATAATGCAATCTAACATATTGACAATTCTTATATCATAATGATTTGACCTAATTAGCGTTGTGGAATCATCTAGAGAATATTTGATCAATGATCCATATGAATAACCTAATTCAAAACTGCATAGGGATCATTACCAATTAATTTTATATCTCCAATAAATCTTTATGATGTAGGAGCATCCTTGGGAAGATGGAAATCTAGCATGTTTGAGTTTTTATGTGTTTCTCAGTTATAGTTTTGACCAAGGGGCTCGGTTGTTGAAGGGCTTAATCACTAAAGGAACTCTACAAAACTTCTGGTACTTGGAAGAACTTGTGCTCCGTGATGCCTATGGAGCTCAGTCAATGTTCTTTCGTAGTGATGCCTAACTTGCTCGATAGTTTTACTGTCACCTGGTAGTCAAGCTTACCGACTGGAGTTCTTGTGGATTTGTTGGGATGACTTGATGTATTTAATGTGGGTAGCTTGTGTTTCATTCTCCTATGTAGATATGGAGGCTGGCATGCAGAATTAATTATTTGTAAGGCCATTTGAGAGCTGACTTGTATTGCATTTAGTATTTGTTTGTTTTACGAGTTGACTTGGGCTTTGGAGTTATTTCTTTCTTCCAGCCAAGTTGTGGCTGAAGAAGTGTATTTAAGGAAGGTCTGGGGTAGGTTTTTAGGGGATCAATCAACATGGAGTAGCGAAGAGGAATGATATTGAGAGGAGCTAGTAGATAAGTGTGGGCTTAGAAGACAAGAAGTTTTCTTGGTTGCTTGCGAGCACAAGTTTAGATTCTTCTTGGGATTTCTACTAGTTTATTGTAGCCCGTTGTTACAAATTTGGCTAGCTTGGATTTGGATCTTGCAAGGTCTTGCAGAATTACTACTGTAATTATTTATATTTGGTCATAATCCAGAAGTCCTTACAGCCAGGCATGTTGAATGAGAATCATGTGATTCTATTTTAGAATTTGTCTTGGTGCATTTCTACTGTGTTGTTGCTATGAATTTAATGTTTGGACTATCCAGTCTAGGATTCTCCATGTCGCACTGCCTCAGGCAGTATCAAAGCTTGAAGTTCTTGAGTATGTAGATAGATCACCAGAATTGAGGTAGTTTTCATGAGGACCTTGGGTTGGTGATTTGTTACCTTGGGTTTACAAATATCTTAGAAGATTCCACTGAGAAGATTGGACCCTAGGGTGATTACAGATCTTTGTGATACTGTGGAGTCTAGTATTTCTAAGAAAGTCAGATCGGATGTCAGATCTAAAATAGAATTCATGAAGAATGACATGATCGCTAAGATCATGAGGGATATTACTGGTATTCCGAGGAATCTTGGTACTAATGATGGCTATGAGGAATATTTTGAAGACTTTGAAGCTGCTAGATCTAGTGGAGATGATAGAATCGATCAAAGGGATAGATCTGGTGAAGATAGAACTGGTCGGTTGCAGAGATCTAGAGCTCAGTTAAGTACTAGTTACCAAATGAAATTTTCTAACTTCTCTGGTACTTTGAGACTTGAGGACTTGATTGACTAGATTGGTGAGTTAGAAGACTTCTTTGAGCTTGAATAAATGGAGGATCCTCTTAGAGTGACGTTGGCACAGAATAAGTTAAAAGGACATGCTTCTCTTTGGTGGAAATAATTATAGAGTGAAAGAGAAGATGAAGGTGAAATGAAGATCACTAGATGGAGGTTTATGGTGGCTAAATTGAAGGCTAAGTTCATACCTGTCGACTATGAACTTGAGTTGTTTAAGAAGTTGAAAAATTTTAAGCATAAAGAATTGACTGTTAAAAACTATACCTAGGGGTTCTACAAACTTACTATTCGATCCGGACATAGAGAACTTGGTAAGGAAAATGTAGCTCGGTATGTGAATGGCTTGAGATTCAATATTCAGGATGAGATTGGTATGTTGAAGATTGATTCGGTTGAGGATACTTATTGGTATGCCTTGAAGGTAGAAGACAAGTTGAAGAGGAGACAACTTGGTAATTCCCAAGGGAAGGAGAAGCTTGATTGCTTGGTGAAGGCTAAACTGATTGCTGAGGATGAACTGAAACCTGTTAAGCCAAGAAAGAGGATAGGTAAGGCTACCTTTAAGGGTACCTATTTTTCTTTGGTGAAGAAGGACATAGAGCTTATGAATGTTCCTAGAAGACTGGTGATCAAAGAACTTCTGTGGTGAATGAGAACGTATTGAATGAACCTAAGGTAGAGTCAGAAAACTTGCTAGTTCAAAGAACATTTCTTGGTGCTAAGGTGGAACCTTGTTAGAGGAGTAACTTGTTCACAACTTGGTGCAAGTCAGGAGGTAAACTGTGTAATGTGATTGTGGATGGTAGAAGTACCGATAACCTTCTAGTTGAGGAGATGGTTCAAAAACTTGGTTTAAAAAGAGTGAGACATCATTTTCCTTATAGGATTGGCTAGTTGCAAGATATACATGCTTTGGAAATGAGGGAGCAATGAATTGTTTATTTTTAGATTAGCCAGTATAAGGATCAAGTGTTGTGCGATATTGTGGATGTGAGTATTTGTCACATATTGCTCGATAGACCTTGGTAGTATGATTGTAGGGTTGTACATGATTGTGTCAAGAATGTTTTTACTATTGAGAAGGGTGGCACGAAGTTAGGAGGAACTTGAGTTTTGGGAGCTGAGTTGAGTTGACGGATCCTAGAAGGGTTGGAGATCAGTATGGAGAACAAACCTATGGATTTTCAAGGAAATAATTGAGAAGGAAAAGAAATAGGAAGAGGATCCGAAGTAAGAGTGTTGAAGACTTGGAGGATGTGTATGTGAAGAACCAGTTTGGGGTTTCTATGTTGAATCCCGTAAGATGTTCTTCCAGCCTTTAAGATCATATTTTTGCACCTGGGGTGTCTGATGTAGGAGCATCCTTGGGATGTTGCAATCCTGCATGTTGGAGTGTTTTTGTGTTTCTCAGTTATAGTGTTGATCAAGGGGCTCAGTCATTGAAGGGCTCGATCACTGAAGGAACTCAAAAAAACTTATGGTGCTCAATAGAACCCATGCTTAGCGATGCTTGTGGAGCTCGGTCGATGTTCTTTCTTGACGATGGCTAGCTTTCTTGGTAGTTTTATTGTCACTTGGTAGTCTGGCTTATCGATTGGAGTTCTTGAGGATTTGATAGACTGACTTGATTTATTTAATGTGGGTAGCTTGTGTTGCATTCTCCTAGCTAGATATGAAGGCCGACATGGAGAATTAATTATTTGTAAGGCTATTTGAGAGCCGACATGTATTGCATTTAATATCTATTTGTTTTACGAGTTGACTTGGGCCAAATGGAGTTATTTCTTTCTTCCAGCCGAGTTGTGGCTGAAGAAGTGTATTTAAGGAAGGTCTAGGGTAGGTTTATAGGGGATCAATCAACATGGAGTAGCAAAGAGGAATGATATTAAGAGGAGCTAGTAGCAAAGTGTGGGCTTAGAAGACAAGAATTTTTCTTGGTTGCTTGCGAGCACAAGTTTAGATTTTTCTTGGGATTTCTACTCGTTTGTTTTAGCCTATTGTTACAAATCTAGCTAGCTTAGATTTGGATCTTGCAAGGTCTTGCAAAATTACTATTATAATTATTTGTATTTGGTTGTAAACTACAAGGCCTTATAGCTAGGCATGTTGAATGAAAATCATATGATGCTATTTGATAATTTTTTGTGGTGCATTTTTGTTGTGTTTTTGTTGTGAATTTAATGTTTGGACTATCCAATCTATGATTCTCCATGTTGCACTGCCTCATGTGGTATCAGAGCTTGAAGTTCTTGAGTATGTACATAGATCACTAAAGTTGGGGAAGTTTGCACCAGGACCTTGGGTTGGTGATTTGTTAGCTTGGGTTTAAAAATATCTTGGAAGATTCCTCAAAGAATATTGGACCCTAGGGAGATTGTAGATCTCTATGATACTATGGAGTCTAGGATTTCTGAGGTCATATTGGATGTCAGATCTAAGATTAAATTGATGAAGAATGACATGATCGCTAAGATCATGAGGGCTATTTCTAGTATGCCAAGGAATCTTGGTACTGATGATGGCTATGGGGAATATTCTGAAGACTTTGAAGCTGTTGGATATAGTGGAGATGATAGAACTGATTAGAGGGACAGATCTAGTGAAGATAGAACTGGTTGGTTGCAGAGATCTAGAGCTCAGTTAAGTACTAGTTACCAAATGAAAGTTTCTAATTTCTCCAGTACTTTGAGACCTGTAGACTTGACTGACTAGATTGGTGAGTTAGAAGACTTCTTTGAGCTTGAATAAATGGAAGATCCTCTTAGAGTGATGTTGGCACATAATAAGTTAAAAGGACATGCTGCTCTTTGGTGGAAAGAATTGCAAAGAGAAAGAAGATGAAGGTGAAATGAAGATCACTAGATGGAGGTTTATGGTGGCTAAATTGAAGGCTAATTTCATACCTGTCAACTATGAACTTGAATTGTTTAAGAAGTTGTAGAATTTGAAGTAGAAAGAATTGACTGTTGAAAACTATACCAAGGGGTTCTAAAAACTTACTATTCAATCTGGACACAAAGAACTTGATAAGGAAAATGTAGCTTGGTATGTGAATGGCTTGAGATTTAATATTCAGGATGAGATTGGTATGTTGAAGATTGATTCAGTTGAGGATACTTATTGGTATGCCCTGAAGGCAGAAGATAAGTTGAAGAGGAGACAACTTGGTAATTCCCAAGGGAAGGAGAAGTTTGATCACTTGGTGAAGGATAAACTGACTGCTGAAGATGAATTGAAACCTCTTAAGCCAAGGAAGAGGATAGGTAAGGTTACCTTTAAGGGTACCTTTTTTTCTTTGGTGAAGAAGGAAATAGAGCTTATGAATGTTCCTAGAAGACTAGTGATCGAAGATCAACTTCTGTGGTGAATGAGAATGTATTGAATGAACTTGTGGTAGAGTCATAAAACTTTCTGGTTCAAAGAACATTGCTCGGTACTAAGGTGGAACCTTGTCATAGGAGTAACTTGTTCACAATTCAGTGCAAGTCAGGAGGTAAACTATGTAATGTGATTGTGGATGGTGGAAGTACTGATAACCTTGTAGCTAAGGAGATGGTTCAAAAACTTGGTTTAAATAGAGTGAGACATCCTTTTCCTTATAGGATTGGCTGGTTGTAAGATATACATGCTTTGGAAATGAGGGAGCAATGTCTTGTTTATTTTCAGATTGGCCGGTATAAGGATCAAGTGTTGTGTGATATTGTGGACATGAGTAGTTGTCACATATTTCTCGGTAGACCTTGGCAATATGATTGCAGGGTTTGCATGATTGTGTCAAGAATGTGTTTACTATTGAGAAGGGTGGAAGGAAGTTCTTCTTAATGCCTTTTCTAGATACAAAACTCAGTAGGAGGAACCTCAGTTTTGGGAGCTGAGTTGAGTTGACGGATCCTAAAAGGGTTGGAGATTAGTATGGAGAACACACCTATGGATTGTCGAGGAAATAATTGAGAAGGAAAAGAAATAAGAATTGGATTCGGGGTAAGAGTGTTGAATACTTGGAGGAAGTGTATGTGAAGAACCATCTTGGGATTTAAGTATTTAATCACGTAAGATTTTCTTCCATCCTTCAAGATCATCATTTTGCACCTGGGTTTTCTGATGTAGGAGCATCCTTGGGATGTTGGTAATCATGCATGTTGGGGTGTATCTATGTTTCTTGGTTATAGTGTTGACCAAGGGGCTTAGTTGTTGAAGGGCTCGGTCACCAAAGGAACTCAAAAAATCTTATGGTGCTTGATAGAACCTATGCTTAGTGATGCTTGTGGAGCTCGGTCGACATGCTTTCTCGATGATTCCTAGCTTGCTCGATATTTTTATTGTCACATGGTATTCTAGCTTACAGATTGGAGTTCTTGTGGATTTTGTGGGCTGACTTGATGTATTTAATGTTGGTATCTTATGTTGGATTCTCCTAGTTAGATCTGGAGGCTAACATGGAGAATTAATTATTAGTAAGCATATTTGACAACCAACTTGTATTACATTTAATTTTTTTTGTTTTAGGATCTAACTTGGGCTTTGGAGTTATTTCTTTCTTCCAGCCGACTTGTGGCTGAAGAAGTGTATTTAAGGAAGGTTTGGGGTAGGTCTGTAGGGGATCATTCAACATAGAGTAGTGGAGAGGAATGATATTGAGTGAAGCTAATAGCTAAGTGTGGGTTTAGAAGACAAGAAGTTTTCTTGGTTTCTTGCAAGAACAAGTTTAGATTCTTCTTGGGATTTATACTAGTTTGTTTTAGCCTGTTGTTACAAATTTGTCTAGCTTGGAGTTGGATCTTGTGAGGTCTTTCAGAATTACTATTGTAATTGTTTGTATTAGGACGTGACCCGGAAGGCCTTACAACTGGGCATGTTGAATGAAAATCATATGATGTTATTTGAGAATTTGTCTTGTGTTTTTTTTGTGTTGTTTCTATGAATTTAAGGTTTAGACTATCCACTCTGGGATTCTCCATATTGCACAGTTTCACTTTACCTCAATTTATGTAAACCATTTTCTAGCTTGGTTAAAAACCTTTTCCCTTGTTTTCAGTGTCATTGCAAACTTCTATGTCAATCCTATATTGCTTGGTAAATACTGATGTTTGGTAAATGTGTATGCTTGGTTATAACTATACTAGGTGTTCTTGGTAATCATTTGGCTTGATGTCTATGCTCAGTCAAGTTTGTGCTTGGTTAACTTGTCTTTCTCCTAGTTGTGCTCTGCTTGATTACAATACTTGGTGTTTTGACCGACTAGACTGTTTTCTTTGCTTACCGACTATATGTGTGATACTAATGACAACACTTAATGCAATTATGTGTAACATTCTCCCCCCTTGGAATTAGTTACAAAACACATATGTATGCCATACCCAAAATATTTTCCAAAATTTGAAACTTGTAAATTTCAAAATTTGTAGACTCCCCCTATCAATATGCTCTTGGTAAAGTACATACTATATACATATGATTCCTCCTTTTTTTATAATAATGCCAAAAATATGTACTTATAACTTGTCAAAAATGTTCTTATGGGTTTTCTGAAGGTTGGCCAAGAGGTTTTCCCATTCCTCTTTTAAACTTTCCACTGCAATTTGTTCTAGGCCTACCTATGCATGCATGTCAAAAATGTGATCCACAATTGACAACTCGGGGGTGGAAATTAAATCTTTTTCCTTCTTAAGATGCCTCTGCATCAACTCAATGTAGGGTAATAACTCAGCCTATAGCTCAGTTATCTGATCCTTTATTCTATCCTCTTCTTTTCTTAATTGATATCTTAATCCCTATATATGTTTCACCTTTGAATGATGCAATTTAAATGCATGTGGTTCGTTTATTAAATGTTTTGCATTTTTCTACAAATCTTCATCTAATTTATTCAATTTTTCATTAATCTCCACAGTAAAAGAATCTAAAGTGAAAAGTTTCTTCAAAATAGTAAGGATCTTTTGAATGATACCTTATATCTTAATTATTGTTTCAAAAAAATTTACCTTGTGAATTTCCACTGCTTGGATAATCTTCTCAGTGACCTTGTACCGAATCTTCTTCTCAGCTCTTTATTCTATTTTCTTCTCGTCATCAGTTGTCACTACATTGATATTCTTAGTTAGCACATCAATTTGGTCAATGATAAGAGTATTCTCATCAACATTGACATCTAGGACAACTTGCATCAAAATTTGTTTCACATCCTCTAGCACATGTTTGTTTTTACTTTCTTGCCTCAGCTTCTCCTGAGCTTCTTTTTAGGTGCATAGCTCTCCATATGTCCTTAGAGCTTCAGGTACAACATCCTTAGGTCACAAGTTGTTATTTTAATAACTTCATCTTGTGTAACCAAACCTTTACCATGTTTCTTCCTTTTCTTATTTTCCTTCTTTCTTGAAGTAGGTGACTGACTATATGGAACTAGAGCCTTTTGTTCCAAATTTGGCATTGGTTTCTTGATAGATACATTTTATTCTTTTTCTTTCTACATACCAACTCCCCCAGTATGAGGTACTAGGGCTTGTGGCCTTCTGCCTATAGTAGAATCATCTACTTTATTTTCATCTTGGGCTCCTTGATAATTTGTCTTTATATTTGTGGTCTCGGTGGTCTCTTTTTCAGCTTGCTCACCCTTATCTTAAAATATAGTCTCTACTTGTTTGGGTGGTATATTCTCTTATGTCTTGGTTTGTTCAGTATCTTGTACTAATTCAATTTATTTCTCAAGAACTATATCAATTGGTTGTACAAGGGTAGGTAAATAACCTAATAATTGTTCTCTAGCTACCTCGATAAGTTGGGCTTCTTCTTGGTTCTCGGTAGTAGCAGTAATGTATTCATCTTATTTTTCTTCCTCATCAAGGTCTCCTTCTATGATTTCTTCAATAAGTACTTCTTCCCTAGCTATTTTCAACATCTTTGGAATATCTTCCATTATAGTTTATGTAGCAGTTATGAAATCTTTAGCATATGTTTGGTCTTCTGGCTGCTCATTGTCGTAAAGGTGAATGGGCTCTTGTGTTGTGTGAATATCAACATCTATTCAAAATCCTTTTCCTCTACCTATTACATTTTCTTGGTGGTAACTACAAGTATAGTTTTCTCAATTTCAGCTCTTAATCTGAGAATTTCAGACCATATTTCTATAATCTCTTCATCAACTTCTTGTAGTTTTCCTCATAGTATATTTAGTGCTCTCCCATTAATCATAAATTTATTGGCATATATTTTCATCAGATGTTCAACTTCTGGAATTGGTAAGCCCAACATTGCAAGAAATAGAGACCTTTCTCTCATCTTCTTCTTTGTATTTAGGGCATAGGTCCATCTTGCTGAAACTTTATCATACAATTCTTGTGGAATACTTTGTGAAAATTCAACTGGTACTATTTTAAATTTACTCATCATGTTGATGATATCATCTTCTATTTTGTCTTGGTCCTCTTTGCTCATGTTTGGATATCACTTAATTTTAGGATGACTTTTTTCTCATCTTTCTCTTATGCCATTTGAAATTTCATCTATTGTTTGTGGTGCTTTATTAACTACAAATCTGAATTGACTATTTTCTTATTCCTCTGAATCAACATCATCTTTATTTCTAATCAATCTTCTCCTCTTCTTAGATTCAGGTACCTTGGTGGAAGCTTGTGTACCTATTTTCTTCTTATATGTTTTAGTAGGTACAGGCCTTGTGATCTTTACAACTCATTTTCTCTGAGGTGGGGTATTACCTTTAGTGGACCTTTTCATTACACGTGTTGCAGTATCAACTTGTTTCCTTTTACCTTATATCACCTTTGGTGGCTCTTCATGTACTTCCTTTTCTAACTCAATTTATTCTTAATCTTCACCTTCACCGACCAATTTCTTGTCCTCAGTTGCCTCTTCAATCGACTTTTGTGCTTCTTCCTCAACATCACCAAATTTTTTTTCTAATGTGCCAATCATTTTATTTTTTTTCCTTCCTATCTTTACTCCAACTAAGTCCATTTTAATTCTTGTCTTTTCTTCTTCATAAGTTCCAAACCTTGTAGCTCATTTATCCTTCGGCTATGCTAGTAATGCCTTTATTGGCCTAGTGGCTCGATCAATATCCAATTTATACTCCATCCGTGGAAGCCGTGTATTTCTCGGTTACTAGCTCAAAATTATTATCCAAAATATTTATGAATTCACCAATTTGAATAATAATGGGCTTGTTCACATCCCACTTTACATTCCCGATCGAGAGAAATGAGTTCTGCAAGTAGAAAATATACATACCAATAGAGATCCAAACTTGTAGGTGTTTGAATTTGCAACTCGGATAGTTCTCATTTTCTCCTCCTATTGCCTCAACATTAGTTCAACTAGGTCAAGTTGAAGAAACTTCTTCATGATCTTGTATGCGATATCTACAACATCGCATGGAATGGTGTTCGGTCTGCTAGATTGAAATACTTTTTATGCAATCGCATACGCTTTGAATCTGGTCTCGAAGTCATTAATGATGTTAACCCTCATTCCTCTATCATCCCACTCAGCTCCAATCAATTTCTTGATTTTGTTCTTCGGTGGGTACCTTAGGGCTTAAACTTTGTCACATAATGGATACCCTGTTACCATATGAATCACATCCTTGGTGATTTTCATCGGCTCATCTAACCACATTAATTCATCATGTACTCTGCTCAAAACAATCCTAATCCACTTCATCTTGAATTCCTTTGGGAAATTTAATGCATTTATCAAACCTTTTACCTCCTGATGCTTGTGCTCATCTTTCAACTTTAAATCCTTACATAATTCCTAATAGGTAGATTGGAGCTCGAAATCACCTATCTCACTAATCTTGTAGTGAATATAAGACCTAATATCCTAAACTTGTAAAACCCTAGGAGGTATAGATGAAAACATGCCTTTGTCATCGATTTGTGATGCGACCTCTAGATTTAACTTGTAGTTTGGTTCTTCATATGATGTTCTCTTGATTAATGTCACTTTCTTTTCCTTATCAACCTTAGATTGAATAGATTTCAAAGTAGATGCCATTACTGATGATAAATTAGGACTTTGAAAAATTTGTATTCAAATCTCTCCATAGAACTCATAAATCATTTTAACTTCTTAGAATCTGGTTACTCAAACTTTTCTCTTTTTCTCTCTAGTTCATTCTTCAAATGCAATGTAAATAATGAGTTGGATCATCATGTATTTATATAAAAAACCCTTTTCAACATATGTATGGTGCATTAAATACTTCACCAACCACTACTCGATTAATGATTAAACACCGAATCATCTCCATTCAATACTTTAGCTTGATTAATACTACTAATGCTCGGTTGACTATGCAACTCTGTTATCTTTATCACTTTAAGTGATTGACAAACACTTACTCGATCTAATGTTACCAATTATACTCATTTCAAGTTCATAACATATAACAACCTAGTTCATCTTAATTCATGTAGATATAGTATTCACATAATAGATATAAGGAACTAATGCAAGATATAACTAATTAAAATTCAATTCCCATACTTACTCAATATTGACTTAAGTAGAAGTGGTGAAATCACCTAATCTAAGGGATGAGGTGTCACCAACTGTTGTGCTTGTTCCTCCATTATCTTCGATTGATCTTCTCCACATTTGACTCATCTACCTTCTGATTCCATCAATGATATTCTCATTCATATCTTCATTTGGTTCTAGTGCTCAGTTCATGTAGTCTTTCTTAAGTGACCGACCTTATGACAATGTAGACATGTCATTCCAAAATTTGTCCAATTTATAGATCTTACTCTCTAATGTAGTCTCATACAATTTGTAGCAATATGACCATACCTTCCATAGGCTATATAATTAACCCATGTGTTTTAATCCCAATTATAAGAGCTACCTTATCTTCTCATTTGATAAGTATTATTTTGTCTCTTCGGTTTCCAAACTTGCTTTAGTTGAGCCCTGCATTCTTGTGGTATGTAACCATGCTTGTTTTAAGCATGGAAATTCTTTTCCATGAAGTGCCTCTCAGGTGACCTGTTCATCTTTGATCTATATTCAAATGCTTGATATCCTATTTGTTTCAATTGTAGCAATAACCATCAAATTTAGGAATATTCCTAGGAGTACCTTTAGCTTTACTTACTTTACTCCTATAGACATTTTTTGTGTGACCTAGTTTTCTACAATGATAGCATGAGAGCTTATTTGGTATGGGATTGCACAGGCATTACTTTGATCTACTTGATTTGAGGACTCTCTCTTCTTGGTATATCCTAATCTAGTGGTGTTATCTAGTCTCCTCTAACTCATTAAAAAATTCATCCATCCTTTTGGTACTTTCCTCAGTTTTCTTCAACATTTCATTGTGTTGTTGTTTCATTTTCAATTCATTTTTTAGTCTTTCATTTTCTTCCCTTAATTCACCAGTCTTCCAATTTCCAAGTAATCTCATTGTTCAATCAGTTGACTTCTTGACTCATTATAACCATCTGATTAGAAATTTCAAAGTGATTCTCAGTCAACCTTATTATTTTTTACTCTTTTTCTTCAAGTTTTTCAGTCATTTGTCTTATGTCTTCAATAGCCATGTTTCTCTCATGTTCAACTTGTCTTGTACTTTCCATAACTTCAATCATTCTCACCATTTGTGTTTCTTGTCTAATTTTTAATGCTTTTAATTTCTTGTGGAGGTTTTGATTCTTTTTAGACAGGTCTAAGATTGTTGCTTCAGATGCATCAGATACACTTTGAGATCCTTCATATAATTCCTCAATCTATTCTTTTTGATACTAAGTATCATTTTTCCAAAATGCTAATTCCTTCCTTTTGTTCAATGACTCTCTCAGCTTTTCCTTGATGTCTTTAAGTTTTTCAAGGGTAATCTGCAACTCCAACTTCTAATAATCAATTATCTTGTCAAGCTTATAACTTTCCATCTCTAAGGATCTTTCCTCTTCAATTATTAAACTTCTTTAATAAGAAAAATTTCTCAGATACTAATTTTTGGTATTACAAAAAGGTGAGTTACTTAGAGGGGAGGGGTGAATCAGTAACCCTAAAAAAATTTTGTTCTCAATCCTTAAGATAATGCCCTTCATTAACCGACTGTCATATTCATCATTTCCATTCATTCATAATGTAACTTGAAATGTAAATGATTATAATCTAACAAATAAACATTCATGAAACTTCATACACTTGACAGAAAGATTTTGGCATTGCAGAAATCCTTGCTACAAGGTAAAAACTACGGTGGGGATGAAACCCACAAAGCTTCACTACTGGAATAATAAAGTATTATGTTAGGGCATACAATTTTTTATCACTTCCAATGATCTTACCCTATTAGGAGTAACATTTAAGACCTATTGAGATCTACCTTGTTAGAGAATTTAAGCAACACTATTAAGTGTGCACTCGGTTAAGATATTTACAAAAGATGGTTAAGTTTACTCTATTAAGAGATTTTTCTACCATAATTGTTAGAAAGAAATAGTATAGTGATCTAGATGTAGTAACTTACTTTTCTAAATATCATATATGCTTAGCCCTTATCTGTAATCACCTTATTGTGATAAATATCTCCTACAAATACTGCTTGGTAGCCTCTATCCTACTTCTGATATAATTCTAAATACTTATTCAATACTTAGCTTCACAACCCTGTCTAATCTCTAGATGTCTCTTATAGGTGGCTACTTCATATCTCTCATAATGTAATCTGAGATCTTGATCATTCTTATATCCTAACAATTTGACCTAATTAGGGTTGTGGAATCATCTAGAGAACATTTGATCAATGATCCATATTAACAACCTAATTCAAAACTACATAAGGATCATCACCAATTAATTTTATATCTCCAATAATATTTACCTTGATTTATGTAAACCATTTTCTAGCTCAGTAAAAAAATGTTTTCTTTGTTTACAGTGTCATTCCAAACTTCTATATTGATCTTGTATTGCTCAGTAAATACTAAGGTTCAGTAAATGTGTATGCTTAGTTATAACTATACTCGGTGTGCTCAGTAATAATCTAGTTCTCTATCTATGCTTGGTCAAGTCTGTTCTTGGTTAACTTGTCTTTCTCCTTGTGATCTTCTTGGTTACTATACTTGGTTTTTTGACCAACTAGACTTTTTTCTTTGCTTATAGACTATATGTCTAACAATCATGACAACACTTAATGAAATTATGTGTAATAGAGTGATCCACTACCAATATAGAAAATCATCCACTTTCCAATCATTTTCAACATCATTTAGAGATGGAAAACAAGATTCTAAAGGAGACACAACTAGTATGCTAGGTGAAACTATCACTAGTACCCAAAAAGGATAATTCTCTAATGATGTACCATTTTGTGTGCTACTAGGGGCTACATTAAATATTTTGAAAAATTAAAGACAATTCAGGATTATTTTCATACTCAAAATTTAAGTTGGATGTAACAAAAACAAACTAACTATTTTTATGATGTGTTTCAAAATTATAGTCTTACCTTGTCCAACATAGCCTAAAGACATGCACATTGGAATATCATGTTAACCATCTTTAAAATTATCTTAATTTAGGTAGTGCACTATTGATCCCTAAGTTTTGTTGTCCATCAGTGTCAAGAAATTAGTCATTTCCTAGGCAATTTTGGTCGGTCATCACTACGATCGAGCCATCTTGTAAAGGCTGAGTCATGAATGAACTTGTATAGTTACCAAGTAGTAGTTACTGCCGAGAAAGTTAGAGGTCACCAAGTACTTCAATAATCATTGAGTAGTTTATGTTGAGTTGTATAGAAGAGTCAATACCAAGCACCAGTATATGAAGAATAGTAAATGTCAAGCATCAGAGACTTCATATGCCGAGCAAGCTAGTTTTGAAATATGTGTTTATAATGGCACAAACACCAAGGTAAACTATTATGGCCGACTTCTACATAAGATTTAATGTTTTTTGAGGGAATCAAGGAGTTGATTATGCCATGTATTTCTACTCATTAATCCCTATGTAATCCATGTAACCTATTAGAAAAAGGGAATGCTTAAGAAACATAAGTAGAGAATCTAGATCATTGATCTTGATCTAGAAGATTGATCAAATGCTTATATAAGATGAGATCTTAACCCTAAAATGATGTATGTATGGATGGATGTAATGAAGGGATCTCATGTATGTAGAACAAAGAAGTATTTTTATATAGGCTGAGACCAGACAGAGTGACCAAGAAAAGCAGTGAAGGACAAAAAAAAGATAAATTTGATTTTGAAATCAGATAAGTATTGGAAAGAGGAGATATGTTATCATTGGTCATAGTGAAAACTAAAGGATCAAGTACTAATACATTTTAGCAGGTGAATCTAAGTAAATCTCTTAACAAAGTAGTCCTAATAGGCTTTCATAAATCTCTAAACCGAGTGCTTACTTAGTTGTAAGTTTTAAATCCTTCAATCAAGGTAGATTGTATAAGTTTGTAATCTATTAATAGGGCAGACCCCTCATAGGGTAGATCATCAAGAGTGATCAAAATTTATAGCCCTAACATGAAAACTTTAATACTGTAGTAGTGAAGATTTGTGGGTGTCATCCCCATCCCAGTTTTACCTTTCAAGAGTTTCTGGGTAACCAAAATCTTTGTGTTATATGTTTCATTTGATGGTTATGATTAGATTGTTAGATCTATTTCAGTATTGAAATTCATGTTTATGATTTGTAAGTTAAATTTATGTCAAAGTGGAATTAGTAGTGGATAGCTGATTCACCCCCCCCCCCTCTCTCAGTATCTCACTTTCCCATATTATATTTCCAACAATTGGTATCAGAGCTAAGGTCTCTTAAAAGAAGTCTAATCACTTGTGAGAGATCTTGGAGATGGAGGTTTATAAGTTGGGAAATATCATGTAGAATCAGAAGATTGACATTAAGCTTGCACTACACAAACTTGAAGTAGCCAGAGGAGAATTGAAGAAATCCTTAAGAAAAAGGAAAGAGTTGGCAATCAAACTAAATGACACACAATATCAAGAAGAAGATAATTAAGGTCTATTTGACAATGGTAATTCTATTGAAAGTGATGAAGCAATAGAAGATCTTTAGAAAGAAACAACATACTGAATGAAAATATAATAAATCTGAAGAGGGAACAAGAAATTCAATCAGTAAGACTATGTGAAGTAATTGAACAGAAAAAGAAAGATGAAGAAGACAAGAAAATGAAAGAAGAGGATAAAAGACAAATGTCTATAATAATTGATGAGAGGACATGTAACATGAAAAGGCTGACAAACAATCAATTGGACATGGTAAATCAACTATTACTTGCCAATCAAGAGTTGAGCAGGAAAGATATGGGAATCACAAATCTGAGATTAGAGAATAGTCAACAGAAGAATGATTTAAGATCTTAAAAGGAACTCAATGAAATGATGAACAAAACAAATGAAGCTGTAAAATACTGTGAAGAACTCTTGAGGTCACTAAGAATATCTAGTGATACTTTTGGACTTGGACATGATGAGCACCTATCATCCACTGAAGAAGGAGAACATGAAAGAATGGAGAACAGGGGAATGCAATGTCAAAGAACAACAAACCTACATGCCATCATTATGGAAATATAGGACACACAATAAACATCTACAGAAGCAAGAATGGTAAGTCCAATCCTAAACCAAAGTTCAATGGAAATTGTTTTAATTGTAAGAAGCATGGACATCAGGCACAGGAATGCAGGTCAAAGGTTAGTAAGGCACCTGCTACACCTATATTTCAAGGATATTGTTTTAGCTATAGAAATATGGTCACAGAGCACAAGACTGTAGATCCAATGCTAAGTGGACATGCAATAAGCAGAATAGAGCACCTAGGAAAGGTAATGCATTCAATTGGGATTACAATACATTGTATAATTGTCATTATTGTGGAGAGTATGGTCATATTGGAGAAAACTATGTAAAGACACATTTTAGAGGGAAATCTAAGAGCTGGATGAGTGGAATTTTTGTCTGTTTAAATTCCACAATGTTGGTCACATAAAAAGAGACTGTAGAGCACATGCACCAAGCAATGAACAATTCAAGAATGAAGAAATTTTTGAACAAATAAGGAATCAAATGAACAAGATATGGAGAAAGAAAGAGGAAGCAAGTAGTAGTGGAGCCAGTGAACCTGAGGTCACCCAATCCAATGGATCAGATGATCACACTACTTCAAGCTAAGAGAATAAAATATGTGAGGAATTGAATTTTCTAGTTTCATATTTTACATCAATTCCTGACATTTGATATGTTAAAGTCCATATCTGCATGAATTGAGATGCCTTACAAAATATTTGAGAAAAGATTTATATTGCACATTTGATGTTGAGCATCAGTATTTAAGTCCATAGTGACTGAGTCACTTAGTGTGTGTCAAGCTCCTGTGATAGCCAAGATGTGATATCTACTGAGCATAAATGAAATATTAGTGTAGAAAAGGATTTTGAGGATACCTGTATCTATTTTGAAAGGCTCAAATCAATCAAATATTAAGATTTTAATCTAACATGAAATCAATCCAAAACAAGGAAACTCTAAGCTAAGCCACCTCAGATTGAGCTAAAACAGGTGCACCCAAACACTGTTTGATTTTCTCTTGCTTAAGGGGGTGTGGGTGTGCTCTCTAAGCACTTGGAGCATATTCTAATGCATGCTAAGATGGATTGAGATTCATGAACACCCCAAAAATGGCACAATATTGGGTAGAACACCCAAAATTGCCCCTAAGGCTTCAAGAACTCGAGATTTATGCAACTAGTATGATTAAGTAGATTTTAGAACCCAAAATAGATGTGAGAATGATGCATAAACAAGAATTAAACTAAGTTAATCCATTAGTTCTATGCTAAGATGTGAGCTAAAAATTCTTGAAAATGATTAAAACTAACAATTAGTATGAAAGCTAAATGATTTAGAGCTATTCTAGCATTATAACATTGCTTGAAATAAAAGGTGAATGGGTATTTTGCTCTTGGAAATGGGGAGTATTTATAGGCTTTAGGAAGGAGGAATGAGTGGTTAGGATCAAAATCCTTAAGAGGGGCCAAGATTCTTTCAAAGGGGAGCACATGGATTGTGCTAGTTTAGGGCCACCTCCTTGTGACAAGTGTCATAAGGGCATTGGGTTGAAAGATGGGAGGAATGTGCACAATTTGGGAAATGTGCCTAAGGTCAAAGGGTGTAAGAAAGGGGTGAGGGGCTTCTTAAATGCATCATAAATGCATGTAAGAGGGATAAGGAGGCTTTAAATGCATTTAATGCATGTAAGAGAAGTTTCTAAAAGTTTGTTGACTTTGGGTTAAGCTTAGGAGTTGGCTAACCTTGGTTAGGGAATGTGACAGGGTTAGGGAGGGGATTAGGATTAGGATTAGAATTAAGATTAGGATTAGAGGGACAAGGATAAGACTTTCTAGAAGAGTCTAGAACTTCCTTAGGATAAACATAGATTTTAGGAAATAGATAAAAATTTATTTATTTCCATGGTTTAGATTTTGAGAATATTTATTAAAATGAATTTAATAAACATGAGGATTAAATATTTAATCTTAAATAAATATTTTGAGTTGGGATTAGGGTTAGGAAATGATGGGATTAGTCTTTAATCAAAATTAAAGAAGGATTAGAAGATTCTAGAAGAGGTTAGTGGTCTTAAGGAAATTGGTCAAGTTTTGGGCAAAAAATAAATAAATAATTTATTTTGATATTTTTGGTCAATTTATTAATTAAATAATTAATAAATAAGGAGATAATGTTTAAATAAGATTTAAACATTTTTGGGAGGGATTCCTTAATTAAATATTTTTAATTAAGGTAAAGGGATTTAATGACATAAAAATAAATTAATTAATTAAATAAATAATTAATTAACAAATGATGATGTCATCAAGGATTTTTTCAGAAAATAAAAATACTTTATTTTCTAAAGGATTTTTAGGTGTCTACATTTTTCCCCTCTTTAATGCGATGCCGCAAGTGGCATGACGTCAAAGACAAGAAAATAAGATGCCCAAGGCTAGAATTTAGAGGAATAAGGGGTTGTGCCCCCTCAAAAAAATAACGCAAGGAGTAAACGTTGTGGAATTTTCTCGAAAGGAAATAGAGAAGGAAGGACCTAGGAGGAAGGGGAGATAAATAACCAAGCTTCCAAGAGCAAAGATGAGTGAATGCAAGATGAGATGGAATGCAAAATGCAAGATGCAGCTACATGAGAGATGCAAGATGAATCTATATGATGCAAGAATGCAAGGGATTTGGGGAGCTCCAAGTGCAAATGTGGAGAGCACAACCTAGTTTAATATAGCAATGCTAGAGACCTACCAAGGATACTGGGATCACGAGGCCTTGTCACCAGTGTTGCATAGAACTGACACTAAAAAGACACAGAGGGTTGCCCCAGCATCACACATGAAACCCGAAGGAGGCATGGTGGAAATGATGCAAAAGAAACTACAAACACATGACTGACTCACAGGCAGAAGTAAAAGAGCAAAAGACCTTGCCCCAGATTATCCTCATTCGTAGTGCACCATGATATAAAGGATTTTGGTGACTTTGAGTAGAGAACAACAAGAAGCCATAAAAGATTAACAAGATCCAAAGGACAAAATCCAAGACCAAAATGAGAACTCCAAAAAGATAGCCTTTGCCAAGGAGAGAGATTTGATATGAGTGAGTGATTGATGGTGGGAAGATGGGTCTGAACGTGTGGAAGGATACATCGACATGGACCTGGTGTGATTGGTGGAAGATTAGATCTGACAGGAGGAAAGATACATCCTCAAGGATCCACTGATTGATGAGAGAATGAGTGTTGTTGGTCGCTAGGCAAATGATGAAGTCAAAGAATAATCACTGGGATCAAGAATAGTCGACAAGGGATGTTGCTAAAGTACAAGGCTGGGTAGGACAAGATGTTCTAATCAAATGTTGCTGCAGGACTGACAAGGTTATGTACAACAAGGTGGGATGATATGTACAATGGATAGGAAAAGATATACAATGGATATGGACAGATGCTCAAGATTGGGGATAGGAAGATCTCACTATACAGGAAGGATGGTGCTAGATAGGAGATAGTACAAGATATGTGCAAGATATAGGACAGATGAGAGGGTGGATTGGCTTGAGGATTATGAAAAAAGAGGAATGCTGGGGGATGGTGGATGGGGATGGGGATGGTAAGAAAAGAACCATCTAAGAAAAGGACTGAGATGGTGGGATGGGGGGAATGGGAGTTTGATAGATAATGACTTGGTCCACTATGTATGGTGCCTGTTTGCCAGGTTTTCACCAACATACTTGTCCAAGGCACTTGAATTGCCTAGTTTTCACCATTGGACGATTATTTTTCTTTTTCTTTGCTTTTTTTGATGATTTTTTTTTTTTTTTGTATTTTTTTGCTTTTTCCAATTTTTATGGATTTTTTGAATATATAGGATCTGGTTCAGGCATAGAACCTCTACAGACATATGATGTTGATTGGATCATTCAAAGACTCACCTTCTGGTGTAGATAGTTGATAAGCTCTAGAGCTGAAGCATGCTATGACAATATAGGGGCCCAGCCAAGTAGGCTCAAACTTGCCTTTCTTTTCTCTATTTGCTTGGACTTTGTGATTTTCTTTGAGGATCATGTCACCAACTTGGAACTATCTAGGATGGACCTTCTTGTTATAACTCCTTTTGAGTCAATTCTGGTATGCAACTAGGTGATGATATGCTTGTTGTCTCTTTTCATCTAACAGGTCTAGCTGTGTGAGACGGGCCACACGATAGTCTTCATTAGTGGTGTAGTTCTTCATGGAGACTCACAATGATGGGAGCTCGACCTCGATCGGCAGAATGGCTTCAGCACCATAGAAAAGGGAATATGGGGTGGTGCCTATGGGAGTGTGATAAGAAGTACGGTAGGCCCAAAGGGCAAGATTGATTTGGAGGTGCCAGTCACAACCAGAATCATTGACAACTTTCTTGAAGATTTTCAAGATAGTTTTGTTGGTTGCCTCAGGTTGGCCATTTCTTTGAGGGAAATATGGACTAGAGAAACAGTGATGGATGTGGATTCTAGCACACAGATCATCCACATGCTAGTTTTCAAAAGGTGTGCCATGGTCTGTGAAGATGGTAGATGGTATGCCAAAGTGGCAAATGATGTGGTAAAGGATGAACTTAGATATCTAGATGCTAGTAGTTAGGGTGAGCGGAATCACTTCAACCCATTTGGTGAAGTACTCTGTGGTAGTTATTATGTACTTGTGTCCATCTGAGGAAAGGGGAGTGATTAAGCCGACAAGGTCAAAGCCCCAAAGTGAAAATGGCCAAGGTGGTGCAATGGGCTGCAAGTCTTGTGCTGGTGCATGAATCAAATTTGAATGCTATTGACATGGTAAACATTTTTTAACAAACTCACAAGCATCATGTTCCATGGCCAATAATACCCAACTCAAAGCAACTACTTAGCTAGAACCATGCCACTCATGTGGGCACCATAAATTCCAGTGTGCACCTCTTGTAAAGCTAGGATGACCTCATTTGAATCTAAACACCTAGAGAGGATATTGTGATACCCTCGACGATAAAGGGTGTTGGCTACAAGAGTGTAGCAGGAAGCTCTACGAATAAGGTTTTGGCATTGGTTATTGGTGAGATGTGGAGATATGATACCATTCTTTAGATATGCATGGATGTCTAGGTACAACGGGGACTGAGGACCAACCAAGACACACACCATTTCTGCATCGGCGTTCTCATAAGCTGGTGTATGTAGTTGCTCAACTAGGAGTTCATATTGTGATGCATCACGAGGGATTTCTAACAAAGATCCAATAGTTGCCATTATGTCTACTACTTTGTTCTGAAGTCTGGGTATCTGTGTGAATTGTAGATTCAGGAAATGCTCTTTCAATCTGTCCACTAGTTCTTTGTAGCATAGTAGCTTGTCATCCTTCGTTTGATATTCATCTAGGACTTGCTTGATAATCAACTGTGAATCTCCAAAAACTTGCAGTTCTATGATATTCTATTGAATGGCTATTTTGAGACTTGAGATGAGTGCCACATATTCTGCAATGTTATTGGTACATGAAAATCCCAACTTGAATGACTTTGGGATGTAATCACCTTGAGGTGTGACAAATAGGATTCCTGCCCCTGATCCATGTAATGTGTAGGAGCCATCAAAGTATAGCTTCCACATGGGTTGTTCTTCGATCATACATAAGTGTTCATCAGGGAATCCATAATTAGGGGATAAGCATCCACCAGTGGTGCCTCTACTAGCTGATTGGCAATGACTTGCCCTTTGATTGCTTTCTGATCTATGTACTGGATATCAAACTCGCTAAGTAACATGACCCATTTTTCCATATGGCCTGTGAGAGTTGTCCTTGATAATAGATATTTGAGGGGATCTACTTTTGAAATGAGCCTAATTGTGTGACTGAGCATGTAGTGTCTAAGCTTTTCAGTGGCAAAGACCACTGCAAGGCATGCTTTTTCCATAGGTGAGTAATTAAGCTCATAGCTGACGAGAGTTCAACTGATATAGTAGATGGCTCTCTCTTTGTTTTCATCATCATGTTGAGCTAAGAGTACCCCCAGTGTTGTAGTGGTTGTCAAGATGTAGAGTATGAGAGGGCATCCTAGAACTAGTGGTACTAGGATTAGAGAGTTGGCTAGATACTCCTTGAGTTTATCAAAGCTTCTTTGACATATGGGATCCCATTTGAAGCTTGTGTCTTTGCATAAGAGATGCGTAAAAGGTTGGCACTTGTCTGCTAGTTGAGAAATGAACCGACGCACTGATTGAAGCTTTCCTTGTAGGCTTCTGAGCTATTTGAGTGTTTTTGGTGGAGGCATTTCTGTTATTGCTTTGACCTTCTTGGGGTCGATCTCTATGCCTCATCATGATACTATGAAACCTAGAAGCTTTCCACATGTAACACCAAAGACACATTTCTTTGGATTGAGCTTTAACCCATAGTGTTGCAGGCGATCAAACACACTCTCAAGAATGTCAAGGTGTTCATGGCGTGTCTTTGATTTAGCAAAAATATCATCCACATAGTCTTCTAAGATCTTGTGGATCATGTCATGGAAGATTGCTATCATCGCTCTCTGATATGTGGCTCCTGCATTCTTTAGCCCAAATGGCATCATGTTGTAGTAGAAGGTACCCCATGGAGTTGTGAATGTTGTTTTATGTTGATTTTCTTCTGCTATATGAATCTGATTGTAGCCTGAAAAGCCATCCATTAGTGACAGCATTTCATGACCTGCTGTAAGATCTACAATCATGTCTATATTTGGTAGTGAGAAATCATCTTTAGGACATGCCTTGTTCAGGTCCCTGAAATCTATGCATATTCTGATGTCACCTGAAGGCTTTGTGACAAGCACCATGTTAGAGATCCAATCGGAGTAATCTATAGCTCTGATAATCTTGGCTTGGAGGAGTTTTTCAAGCTCTACTTTGACTAATAAGGCAACTTTTGGATGCATTTTTCTTAGCTTCTGCTTTACTGGCTTGACATTAGGATACACTACTAGATGATGGATGACAAGATTAGGATCAAGCCTAGGCATGTGTGCATATGACCATGCAAAATTTATGATTGATTCTCTAAGGAGTGCAATCAAAGCCATTTCTTCACCTTCTGTCATGTTGGCCGCAATGTAGGTGATCCTTGGACATTCCTCTGTACCCAAGTTGACTGGCTTGGTTTCTTCTATGATGATAGGTGACTGCTCTGGTCTGTAATCCTAGATGGGAGGAAGAGGCAAGTCTTGATCTTCTAGCACTTGAATTGCCAAGTTTTCACTAGAAGATACACTCTTTATTTTTACTATTTTGGAATTAGAATGTGCCCCAGAAGTGTTTTCACATAAAGACTCATGTTTTACTTTTTCTATTTCTCTTTTGCAACTAAAGCTTGCCTCCTCCCCAAAGTATCCTTCTGGGTCAAGCTTATAGATGTGAGTTGACTCTGAATTGTGAACTGATTGTGGGCCTAATGCCCCCATGAATTCTAGGAGTGCTTCCATGCTTTGGAACTCATCGATGTGTGCAATGCTTGGTTGGTCCCAATCTATGAGTTAAGGGTGAATGAGGGGAAGTTCTATGAGATTGATGGCAAGTTATTGGAGGACAGAAGTCCCCAGGAGGGTGTAATCATCAAAGATATCATCATAGGATCTAATTTCTTTCTCTTCAAGGATATCTTCAATTTCTATGAGGTTGTCCTGGCTATTCAAGAGGAGAATGCTAGTCATGTTGGTTTCCCCAGTTGCAATATTGGGCCCTTGTATATGCAGGCGAGGGGTATTAAAGCCAAGACCCTGATGTTGTGGGTTTTTGGATGCTGTAATTGGGTCTTTGCTTCCACCTTCTTGTGGTCCTAGACCACCACCTTGGTAGTTCCATTGCTCAGTAGTGTACTTGTGTGATTGTGGGTATTTATCTTTGAAGTAGCCAAGGAGTTGAGTGTCAAGTGGTGGGGGATCTTTGTACAACCACCTATTAATGTTAGGATCCATTTCTTGACTGTTTAATGTGCCATGGGATTCAAAAGTCATAGGTCCCATTCTCTTGATTTCATGATGCTCTTCAATAGACTTGCTTTGGTGACTTGAGTGCCCTTGAGTATGTGGACCACGTGGGAGGGCCCCTATGGAAAATCCATCATGTAGGCTATATTCACCACAGCCCTGGTTATTGATCTTGACGGAAGAGAGGGTGGAGGTGAGAATGGTTTCTGGATCGCAATGGGATTGGGATGAGCTGGCAATAGAAGTACCAATGTCAGTTCTAGGACAATGAGTGGAGTGAGGGAATGATGCTTCCATTGCACGATAATATGAGAAGGGTTGGGGATTAGCATGGATGGTAACCTCAGTGCCCTGATGCTAAAATTTGATGCACTGATGGTACAAGGATGGTACAGCCTTGATGGAATGAATTCATGGTCGGCCGAGGAGGATATTGAATGGTAGGTCAAGATCAACAACATGACAAATGGTATCTTGTGTTGATGGGCCTAGCTAAATAGGCAAATTAATGGTACCTTCAGAGGTATGCTCCAAGTTGTCATAGGCTTTGATAGTGATTACTTCATGTGTTATATCAGCCTAGGTGAACCCAATATGCTGAATGAATTTCAAAGTACACAAGTTCAAAGCTGAGCCATTATCTATTAAGACCCATTTCATGGCAAAGTCTCTGACCATGATGGCGATGCAGAGAGGGAGAGTATGGTTAGGTGCAACATCTAGAATGTCAAATGTTTTGAAGGATAAAGCACAGGCTATAGATAGATGTCCCACAAGGGTCTCAAACTAGGTGATGTTAATGTCTGTGGGGACATGTCCTTCTTTGAGAGCTCAGTCAAGGATCTCCTGATGGAGAGGTGAAGTGTGGAGAAGGTCCAAGATGGATATTTGGGCTAGTCTGTTCCCAAGATGTTCTATGAGGTTATATTGTGCATTGTGTGCATTGTGTACTAGCCTTGGATGGGCACCAGCAATAGTGATCTGGCCTCTGTGGGTAGTAATAGCACATTGATGATTCGCTCCTCTGACATGGATGGCATTGACTATGGGCTCAACTTGGGTTATACATCCAAAAAATTTATCATAATTGATGTAGGGGGTAGTGTGATCTTCTTGCTTGCCTTTGCCATGATTCTAGGGATGATTGGTATTGGCTTGGTTCTTCCCAGCATTGTGTTGTGGGAACACATTTTGATAGATTTGTAAATTGGCATTTGGCGAGGCTTGAGTGGGTGTATCTACTTGAATCTCTTTTTGATCCATGAGATCTTGGATATAGTTTTTGAGTCTCATACACTTCAAAGTAGTGTTTCCTTTGACACAATGATAATCATAGTATTCATGATCTTTGTACCAATCGGGCTTGGGAGTGTTATCATCAACTGGTTGGATTGGTGGAAATGTGATCAAGTTGGCCTTGGCCATTCGATGAAAGATAACATCCAGAGGTTCACCCAGTGGTGTGAAGGTCTTCCTTGGATTGTTTTGAGCTCTGAGCTTGTGTTTTTTAGGAGAAACATTAACGACATTGACTTGATTGTTTGGATTACCTTGATAAGCTTGATGGGCTTGCTGCTGATAATTCTGCTGATTATTCTGAGAATGATATTGTTGCATGGGTTGTTGATGGACTTGAGGAGGTTGTTGACAGATGGGAACTTGTTGTTGTTAGTATGTAGGAGTTGATGGAGGACTAGCCATGACAAATTGGACATGCTTGGTACCAGTGGCTCCATCAGTAACAATGTTCTTGTTACGATTCCAGTAATGGGATTTATCATTGCTGGGTTTTTGGGCATCATTTTTGTAGTGTCGGATTGTGCCTTCATCTAGGAGAGCCTTTTCAATACCTATCCCCTTGCTCTTGATATCTTGATAGGTTTGGAGACAATTCATCCTCATGAAGTGGGATAGCTTAGGATTCAGATTATCAATAAAGATTTTGGTCAAATGTTTTTCAGGTGGCCGGTATGATAACCTGGTGGTAAGGTTATACAATCATTGCAAGTATTCTGATAGGCTTTCTCCTTCTTTTTATTTTGAGTTGCAGAGATCTAACAAGGTCAACTCATTCTCAACATTGTGGGCATAGTGGTCAATGAACTTCTCAGAAAGTTTAGCAAAGTTCATGATAGTCCCACATGGTATTTTGTAGAACCATTCAACAACAGTTCCTCCCAAGCTTTTGGGGAATAGTCGTAAGAGATAGTTATCATTATAAGCCACTTCTTGGCATGCCATATAGAATTATTTAATATGGTTGACTGGATCTCCTTTCCCCTGATATTTATGAAATTTAGGTGTCTCAAAGTACTTGGGGAAAGGTATAGTGGCAATGGATCGGTCAAATGGATAAGGACACACCTCCTCAAACTTGTAGGTTTTGTTCTTAGTACCAGTTTGAAGCTCCTTAAGAGCATTCTTCATGGCTTCCCACTCGGCATTGATTGGTGTTTGAGTGGGTGCTCCTATTTGAGATGGGTATTTTGGAGTGGGATATGGAGATGATCCAGCGGGATAGGTGGATTGGAGGGGATTTTGGAGCAATGTTTGCTGGGGATGTTATTGATGCAGCATAGGGGGATATTGTGGTGGAGGATATGGGACTACTTGCTGGTGTTGTGGAATGACAAGGACTTGCTGCTATAACTAATAGGAGGAAACTTGTTGCTATTGGGGAATGATGGGGGTTTGTTGTTGTGACTGGAAGTATGATTGCTATGGGGGTGGCTGGTGGAATGATGCAGCTTGTTGATAAGATGGTCCTTACTAAACTTGGCTCTGTGGTTGACCGATATAGGTCGAGTGCATTCTCGCATTGCTTAAGGGTGGAACTGATGTAGGGAAGCTTGAAGCAAAGGGTGGCTAGGCAAGATAACTTGTGAAATGGGAGGAACTTTGCTGCTGAGGTGGAGGAATTTTTTGAAAAGCACTAGGTGTTGGGAATGGATAGCTTGTGAAGGATGAAGCTGGTGGAGGTTGAGATGGTTGTTGTTGTGCTGCTTGTGAGAAGGTGGCTTGTTGGTTTGCAAACATGGATGTAGGAGAGTGAGTTGGTATTCCAAAGGATTTCATGTCTTCTTGAGTGAGACCCCAACGAGAACTAGTGTGAGGTGGGAATTGTGCTGCAATGGATGCTTGTAAGGTAGATGTAATGGGAGTTTGGGATATGAATGGTGGATTGGAAAAACCCATGGAAGGCATTCCTGTGGTGAAGGAATTTTTCTAGGCTTGTGCCTAGGAAGATTCTTGTTGGGGGGAGAATGAAGAGGACGCTTCAGTTCCCCATGAAAAAGGTGATGTGGAAGTTTGATGATTTTGAAAGGGGAATGATTGCACTACCCCTGGAGTAGATGATGTAGATGCTTGCTGGGTGAAAGAGGGAAACGATTGCATTGACCCCTGAAATGATGGTGTGGATGCTAAAGCTTGGGGATTGAAAGGAAAAGATGATTGCGTCCCTCCTGGCACAAAAGGTGTGGATGTGGAAGCTTGTGAAGTGAAGGGGAAGGATGATTGCATCCCTCTCAGAGTGAAAGGTGCTACTTGGCCTATGGAAGATGGTGGAACTTCTTGTGCAAAGGTTTGTGTAAGAGGTGGGAGTTGATTCTGGGACAAGTGTTGGATTTGTGCAAGAGATTGGACAGCCATAGCAGATGATGAAGTACCTATGATAGGGAATGGAGCAAATGGTGTTATAGCTTGTGTTATGGGATTTGTAAAGCTTCCTTGTAGAAGAAGGGAATGGTGGAGGTTTCTTGAGATGTTTGCAAGGTTCAATCAAGGAATGGTTGGATGAATGGAGAGTATACTTGTGCTGGGATTTGGATAGTACTTATGGAAATGCGAGGATGGAGATATGGTGGAATGGAAGTATGCACTTGTGCAAAGTTAGTGAACATACTTTGCTGGTTTTGGGCCATGAGTGCATTAACTACTGGTGGATTCTTTAGATGATTCACAAATGTTTCTATTGCCAGAGGAGCCAAGGGGATATTGGGATCATCTCATGTATTTCCAGTTTGTATTTGGGGATCATAGGCTATCATCACGCTGGTAAAAATGTTGGGATCAGATGAACTAGTGATTGGATAAGGATTCATGTTCCTTCTTTTTCTACATTCGGATCTTGTCTCGACAGGCATGGAGATGCAGATGCTAGATGGATGCAAGATATTTCCTAAAGACTCTAAAGAATGATGGATGCAAGCTTAAGGAATTTCTAAGGATGATGAAATTTCTACAATGTAAGGATTGGTGAGATGCTTGGATTTGGATTTAAGGATGGCGGAAGATTTGATGGAAGATGGCGACAGATTGGTAAAAAATCTTTGTTGATGATGGAAGCTTCATGGGATGCTCTGATTTGGGTCAAGATTTGGGTGGAGGATTGGTGGGATGCTGGTGGAAGATTACTAAGTGTCAACAATGAGCTGCTATTTTTCCTAATGGAGGATCAGTGATAGGATTTGGCCAACCTAGGATAGACTAATGATCTTTGGTCAACTGGATTCTTATCAATACAAGCCAATCCTTGCTCAAGATGATGAGGCTATGCAAGGACAAGTTAGATTTCCTTTAGACAATGCTCTGTCAAAAAGGGGATGATATCTGATTTAGGATAAGGGATGGAAACAACTCAAAGGTTTTGAACACTAAGTGCTTATGGATTTGGATCTCTAGATTTTGGTGCAAAGGATGGTGGACTCTATTTTGGATAATGGATGCTAGATTTGGATCAAGGATTTGGGATTCTGATTATGGATTTCTGATGGAAAGATGGTGAAGGATGATGGAACAATTCTCTTTCTAAAAGGATGATGCAAATGTAACAGGGATGGATGATCTATGATGCTGCTAGGAAGATGATGATGAATGCAACTAAGGACTCTAGAATGCAACTAAGGATTTGGTGATGATGTCGAGATGAAACTAGGATGATACTAGGATGAAGGACTGTCGAGATAGGATTTTGAGATCTGAAGGTAGAATGGGACATGAAAAGGATTTGGCTAATCTTCTCTTTCAAGGTTGACTTAGCGACGGTTTACTCAGAATTGATAGGCACACTATTTGACTCTTGCATTATAGCCAATATTATCAAGCCTTTCTTGATATTTTTCTTCTGCTTGGGTTGCTTGGATAAAGGATTGATGGCTCTTAAGGTTTCTTTCTGCAACTTTCTTCTCTTGATAATCTTTGGATTTGGGCAACTTAGCTTTCGGATGTTTGATCAAATTTGGCATAACTTTGGGGAAATTCTTGATAGTTGGTTTGAGACAAAAAAGCTTTTTGGATATTTGATTCCAAGGGTTTCTCTACAAAATGTTCTGAGTATCTTGAATTGGTTTTGTTGATGAGTTTGATGTTTCTCAATGGCAAAGGATAAATTCCAACAAAGATTTTTAGAAAAGCAATGTCCACAAGGGACAAAGCAACCTTGTGGGATACAAACAGGATGACTGACTCTGATAAAGCTTTGAAAGTGTATGTTCCAACAATGTTTTCATGAAGTATTTGACTATCAAGCACTTCAAGCAGATTCACCTAAGGAAGGTGAGTATAAAAATCACTTGCCCACAGCTTGGTACCCCCTAGAAGGGAATACAAATGGTGAGTAATCTTGAGGCAACCCGATAAACCACTTGGAATCGGTCCTTGCACAAGGATTTTGATACTTTCAGATGTAGATAGGGTAGCCTCTATTTTATCAAGTTTTTAATAGTTCTGTGGAGTCTCCATACCCAGTTATGCTGACCACCTGTGACTCACTTAAGAGCCTAGCCAACAATGCTGGGGGAGGAATATTTACCATCCCCAGACATTTGCATTTGGCACAAAATGCCCGTGGATTAGGAGATATAAGTGAGTACTTTTTGCCTTCACTTTATTTATATACCGGCCGGGGGGGATACTGGTTTGAGGTTGTTCTCCGAGGAGGAAGTGCTTTTCTCCCTAGACAGGCCTCGCTAAAAGTAGAACAAGTGAACTTGTCCAAGTTTAAATGTTCTACGTTGCTTACTTTAACAAGGATTTAAAAAATGAAAGCTCCTAGATGCACATCAAGCAAGTTGTTCTTTTTCCCAAATTGATTAAGTGATGTTTGAATTTGAATAACTGAAGACACAAGTGTTTAGATTTTGAGTTGTTCTTTCTCCAAAAAGTAAGCAATTTGAGCGATTGCAAGTTCTTTCTTTGATCATTCAAGATTGACATTGGCATGTTGTTTTAAGAACTTTGAAGTGCTTTGTTTTGATCCTTTAAGGCATTCAAGATTTGATTATGTGTTTGCTTGAACTGAAAAGGAAGGAATAGAGATTTTTTTCTTTTAATGCATTCAAGAGTGCATTTGATTTTCAAAATGACAATGACTCTTAGGACTTAGCTTCATTCCTTTAGTTTCATTCAAGATTTGTTTTGACCTTTTCTTTGATTTTTTTAGCTCCAAAAGACGAGTTCCTAATTTAGCTTTGATGCATGAAATTTGAAAAAAAAGGCATTCAAGATTTTTGCAAAATGAAGTTAGTTTTTCAATAAAAACAAAGTTTTTTAGGATTGATTTTAGGAACTTTTGCATGCACTTTTAGGATTGATTTTGAATGTTTTTAGAAATGAGATGTAAATTTGAGGTTCTCTCTTTTCTTTTCTTTTTTAAGTACCCAAAACTTGAAATATTCCTAATTTTTGCATGAATGCATCTAAAACCTTGATGTTACAAGGATGCAAATGTTTTGATTGATTTTTCTTGTTTGTTAGAACAAATTTTGCAAATTTTAGTCCTTAACACATTCAAGAATGATTTGGGGGTTCATTTTAAGCACTAAAACAAGGTGTGTATGATTTTGCTTCCTTATGGATTATTATTATTTTTTGAGAAAAATTGGCCAAGATCCCGCAAGAAGAAGAAGAAGTAGATGGAATAGAAGAAGAATAAAGACAAGAAGAGGAAGAAAAATTCGAAGTGCTCCGTCCACCTATAAGCTTGAAAAATCTGAAAACACTCCAAAATCCATTAGAATGTTTGCAAAGAACCCATGAAGTGGGTCCCACCGGGCGTGTTAGAATGTAGACAAGGCTTTTAAGGATACCTGTATCTATTTTGAAAGGCTCAAATCAATCAAACATTAGAATTTTAATCTAACATGAAGTCAATCCAAAATAAGGAAACTCTAAGCTAAGCCACCTCAGATTGAGCTAAAACAAGTGCACCCAAACACTGTTTGATTTGCTCTTGCTTAAGGGGGTGTGGGTGTGCTCTCTAAGCACTTGGAGCATATTCTAATGCATGCTAAGATGGATTGAGATTCATGAACACCCCAAAAATGGCACAATATTGGGTAGAACACCCAAAATTGCCCCTAAGGCTTCAAGAACTCAAGATTTATGCAACTAGTATGATTAAGTAGATTTTAGAACCCAAAATAGATGTGAGAATGATGCATAAAAAAGAATTAAACTAAGTTAATCCATTAGTTCTATGCTAAGATGTGAGCTAAAAATGCTTGAAAATGATTAAAACTAATAATTAGTACGAAAGCTAAATGATTTAGAGCTATTCTAGCATTATAACATTGCTTGAAATAAAAGGTGAATGGGTATTTTGCTCTTGGAAATGAGGAGTATTTATAGGCTTTAGGAAGGAGGAATGAGTGGCCAAGATCAAAATCCTTAAGAGGGGCCAAGATTCTTTCAAAGGGGAGCACATGGATTGTGCTAGTTCAGGGCCACCTCCTTGTGACAAGTGTCATAAGGGCATTGGGTTGAAAGATGGGAGGAATGTGCACAATTTGGGAAATGTGCCTAAGGTCAAAGTGTGTAAGAAAGGGGTGAGGGGCTTCTTAAATGCATCATAAATACATGTAAGAGGGATAAGAAGGTTTTAAATGCATTTAATGTGTTAGTCCATTTTTCAGTTAATGCAAAAATCCAATAAAAATAGCCTATTCCCTGCAAATGTTTCATAATGTTGTCTCTACCCGGCCTGCAGTCACACTTTTATTGTACGATGTTGATCCACTTGGTTTTCTTGAAGTGTCCTACCCTATGTTCTTCATATTATCACCTTACTCCAGTTCAGATTGCATCTCCTAAATCACAAAACCCAGAGAGTTATTCAAGTTCTAAGGTCTGCAGAAAACAAATTTTAAAATCTGCCTAAGTGTCGAAAACCCACAATATTTTTGAAAATCCATGATGTTTTCAGTTTGTGTGAAAACCTTCATTATTTTTGACCTTATGCCTTCCCGCTTTTGTGCACTTATCTTTTGGCTTCAGAAACCCTGTGTGTTTTCGACCTTCCATTTATTCTTTTCTACCGGCACTCCTTGTTTGTCAGTCTTAAGTGCACAAGTGTGATGGTTGGTGGGGCCAGATTCTTCAAGCGGCAGAGGGAGGAGATCAATGGTCGGCGTATGAGCGTAAGGAATATTACATGCTCATGAGATCATGTGCCTACCGTTGATCTCATTTGTCTCAAACATTTCTTTGGCGGTGGTCCCGCTACCAGGTGAGCTGACTTGGTAGTATCTCATTGGTCCACGGGAGTATGAAGTGGAGTGTTGTCAGTGGGACTGGTCTTCTTGGCATTCAGGCAGATTAAAGTTTAGTTTAATCTTGTAGTTGTCATTATACCATTAATGAAACATGCTCAACCTTTAATGCAGTGGTATAGCGATAGCCGTTGATTCTCATAAGGGAGGTAGGTGGGTCTGTTGATACATATGCATAATTGGCACTATTTTATTCATCCATGTATTTGCACAGTGGCTTGTTGTCAGTGGGACCTAGTTTCTGGATGTGTCAGTGGGTCCTGATCCTATCGGTTAATTGACAAATGGCATATGATCTCATCCAGTGTGTCAGAGGCTTAAGATCCTGCGATGGCCATCGATCTTCCTATGTGGGCTCAATTGAATTTCTCGGTGTCTTTGGCAGTTGTGATAAAATATTTAGCGGCCTGACAAATTTTCTTCTTATTTGTAGGTTTGTGTAATGTTTTGGTGATGCCCTAGTTTATTTGGTGATTCAGCGAATAGTGGTCGTGTGATCGCTAAGTTTTTTTAGCGATGGTGGAAAGTATTTCATGAATTGGCAGAAGTTCTTCGGTCGCTAGTTCGCCAGATAAATTGGGGCCGCTTTCTCAGTTTTGATTGGCTGGTGAGCGCCAAGATGGATGTTGTCAGTGGGGCCGGTGCTTTCGATGACATGGGCATTCTCGATTGGCTGGTGGGTGATAGGGTGGCATTGACATGGAGGCTTGTCACATGTTCACATAGCCTAGTTTTTAGCAATGTGATCATGCGACCACCGCTGGCATTGCGGTTGCAGAGTTGGGTGGGTCCACGGTGCCTGTGTTGCTGACATGCTAGTTTTTGATTGGCTGTTGACTTTTTGAGGGGCTTACCATTGTTGTGAACTTAAACATAGGCCACTCGATGTGCCGAGAAAAGGATGAGACCTACGGCCATGTTTTAAATTTTGTCGAGTAGCTGTTTGATTTCAAATTTGAATTTTCTGAGGGTTTCCAGTGATAGAAAGGACTCAATTTCAATGCAGAAGTGATTGGAACTGGTAAGAAGTAATTTATTTTCTATTGCAGTGTGGTCCAGGGTGTGATGATCATTTGCAGGGATCTATACCATGTAAGGAATGAGAAAGGAATGGCTCGAGGCGTGTTGTAGGGTGGTTGATTTGACTTGTTCTCTTGGCAGATTTGTGATCTTCTATACACTATTTTGAGAATTATCATAATTGGAGATCATCTTTGATCTGTTTCTCTGAGATTGCTTGGTTTCATGCCCTTGTAATAAATTCTAATATAATTTTTGGTTGGTTGGGTAGTTGAAACCCTAACCCTTACCCTAGATGTCTGAAGCTTGTTGCATCCTAACCTTTTTAGGATTCCAAGGCAGCTAGAGTATAAATGGTTGAAGTTTTGACTTTGTAAAGGTTCCATTCTATTTGGTTCCTGTGCGAAGTAGTAAGCTATGTCACATTGTAGGAGGCTGAATAGAACTTTTTTGCATCTTTTGTAGATTATTGAAATGGTACTCTCATTTCTGGTATAGACATGTACATGCCTCATCATACTTAATATAACTATTCTCAAGCTTTCAAGTCTCTCCTTGGTGTCAGTTTTATGAGTTTTGGATTTTTTCATCCATTGCATAGGGTTACCTTTACATATGTTCTAGTCTTTAGTTCTTGATCTAGGATCAAGTGAAAAATACTTTGGGTAGGGCATAGATTCATTAGACTTGTCTACAGAAGGATCTTATAAGTAGTGGATGGGTTGGAATAGTTGTATTTATGGCTTTGAGTCTTTGACAGTAGTTGATTCATGTTCTATATTTGTTTTTGAGTGCTACCCAATGGATAATGGCACTGATCAAGGATTAGTACATTCAGTTGAGTTCAGTGTTTGATGGGTTTTGTTTATTTCCTGCATCTTTGAATATCAACACCATTTCAAGTCTTTTTCATTATTTGGTTGATAGTAGTAATACCCTTCACAAGGCCATTTTATACCCAATAGCAATTGAGATTCAATGAATGTCTAGTTAACATTTAGTAGTCTCTTGCTATCATCTGCTTTGTTTAATCTAGTCCAAAGTCCTAAAATGCCACAAGTTATTGGATTAGGTGCACCCGCCATGGTTTTGCAGAGCCAAAAGTGAAGAGGGAAATCTTGTCCCTATAGTTGGTCTAGTTGTCTTGCAGAGCTTTCACACTTGGAGCTAACCACTCCTAACATCAGTCTCAAGGCATATTGGCAGCCCTAAGTGGCATAAGTATTTTTGAACACCAACAAGATGGTGACTCTACTGGGGAGGCCATTGGAAAGAGTCAGATATAAAAATAAAGCATTTGCTAACATCTTCTCAATAAGTATTGCGTGGTGACTCTGAAGTCTCTGTTTGATCAGTGCAGTTCCTGATAGACAGTGTGATATCCTGGTGTAGTTTTGGTTGATTGGAAGAGGTACAAAGAAAAACAATATTTTCCTCTTCAAGGAGGTGGCGACTCTACAAAACAAAGAATCTGATGGAGCTGCATGGTAAGCTCTAGATCTGCCCTGCCTTCTAGTCAACAAAGTCTTCTGCTACAAAACTCTCAGGTATTTATCAAAGATCTAAAATGTCTCCTTATTAAGTGATCAAGCACTAAGAAAAGGACAAGGCATGAGTAGAGGTTTGCATACTTCAAGTTTTCAGTTGTATTTTCACAAAATTTTATGGAAGTAGTGCATTAAGTTGTAATGGGTAAGCTTGAGGAGGAGCTTGCATTATTAGATCAAGGCATCCAGAGGGATTGCATAAGATTGATAAGATTGAAGGTGGGAAATAGAAGGGAGTTGTCAATACCTTTGTTCTATGAGAAGTTTTTTGAAGCATATGATCAGCTTCCAGAGGATGTGGATTTTCTAGAGTCTGTGTTCATTGGCCTTTTTTTGGAGCTCTATTTTCTTGAATCAACCCATTGGCCAACCTCCTTGTATAAAGAGTGTTATGAGCATCTTAGGGAGTGGATACTTAATGATGTTGATCTTGTCCTTGAAGATACATTTGGGGTTGTTTCTAGTAGTAATGTTATTGAGAATGATGGAGCCTATGAAGGAGATGTGTCAAATGCTGACACTCTTTCTTGTAATCATGAGAGTGATGCTCTTTCTCAATATGGGGTAGAAGATTTGTGCAATCAGTCAGATGAAGAAGAGGATTGGATGAATGAAGATGTTGCTGATGATTGCTTATCAGAGGAAGGTGATGCTAGGGACAAATGTTCACTTCACAGTGAACAAATTTTAGATTTATTGTCTTGTGAATATCTCAGATATTCAGGGGGAGATGGCTCTGAGTTCTTACAACCAACACACATTGATTTTGACCAAGAGCATGAGTCAGTGAGATCTGACTTTGACATGTGTGCCTCTGATCCTTTTGTTACCCCAACACTGCTAGATGACAACCAGGTGCAGTATGATTCATCAGATGATGAGGTCATTAGTGTTTGTTTATCTTCAAGGGATGTTGATGTCCCTGATATGGTTTTGAGTACTGATTGGGAAGGTTATATAGATTTTGATTCTTGCCCTGATTCTAGATCTTTTTCTAGGCCATGGAAGGATGGCCAGTCAACTACTAAAATTTCACATGCTCATGGTGAGTGTATTGATGTTCTCCCTCCCACCCACCGACATTTTTTGAGTTTGTCAAATGCAGACAAGATGCAACATGTGCCTATTCTTGATGACTCATGCATACCAGAGCTTCCTTTATGTAATGACTTTGCAAAAGAAGAGGTTGAAGGACATGACAGTGTATTCTCCTGTCATAGGAATTATATTGATGAACAAGTTCCTTGTTCAAACCCTTTTCCTTCTTTTGATAAATATGATAATGATGGTGACAGTATAGAGGACCTTGTCTTCAATAATTGGGACATAACATTTTTTGATACACATGACTATGCAGATCAGATGTCCTACTGTCACAAAATTTATGAAACTGACCTTCACTTGGTTCATAATCCATTTCATGATGACATCAGGGAGGAACCAAGTTGCTTAGTGGCTGAAGAAATTTATGAAGGCAAACCAGAGGATTCAAGTCCTTTTCAGCCAGGTAACTCTGATGTAATGCATGATGATCAGTATGTTTTATTTCCTAATGCATTACTAGATGAAAATTATATTTGTTCTAGTCATCAAGAAGTAAGTGATGTTCCTTACTTCTTGGAATTTGAATATAGATGTAACAGTCATGATTGGAAGAACATGGGTAGTGATTAGCATAGTTTCATTTTTCAGCCCATGAGTATTCACATATGTTTGCAGTAGAATGGTAAAGAGATTTTTAGACTTGGGGTCACATATGTGGATGAGAATCAGACCTTTGATTCAGGGCGGTCATTCATTTCATTTTGGTAGCCTGGGGCCATCAAGAAAAGTTGTAAATCTTGTAAATTTCTGTAAATACTTTCCCTTTCCTGTTGTGTGTTTTTCCTTCTTATTCCTTGCATTTTTTGAAGTTCCCTATTTTTGTCCAGTGGGTGGTCTGCTTCTTCCTAGAGATCTAAGGTCCTCATTTTATCTGCAAGAGATACATGTCCCCAACTAGAGCCACTGTTAGTCCATTTTCCAGTTAATGCAAAAATCCAATAAAAATGGCCTGTTCCCTGCAAATGTTTCATAATGTTGTCTCTATGCAGCCTACAGTCACACTTTTATTGTGCGATGTTGATCCACTTGGTTTTCTTAAAGTGTCATGCCCTGTGTTCTTCATGTTATCACCTTGCTCTAGTTTAGATTGCATCTCCTAAATCACAAAACTCAGAGAGTTATTCAAGTTCTAAGGTCTGTAGGAAACAAATTTTAAAATCTGCTTAAGTGTCGAAAACCCACAATATTTTTGAAAATCCATGATGTTTTCGGTCTGTGTGAAAACCTTCATTATTTTTGACCTTATGCCTTCCTACTTTTGTACGCTTATCTTTTGGCATCAGAAACCCTGTGTGTTTTTGACCTTGCATTTCTTCTCTTCTGCCAGCACTCCTTGTTCATCGGTCTTAAGTGCGCAAGTGTGATGGTTGGTGGGGCCAGATTCTTCAAGTGACAAAGGGAGGAGATCGACGGTCGGTGTATGAGTATAAAGAATATTCTATGCTCATGAGATCATGCATCTGCTATTGATCTCATTTGTCTCAAACATGTCTTTGGCAGTGGTCCCACTGCCAGGTGAGCTGACTTGCTGGTATCTCATTGGTCCATGGGAGTATGAAGTAGAGTGTTGTCAGTGGGACCGGTCTTCTTGGCATTCAGGTAGATTAAAGTTTAGTTTAACCTTGTGGCTGTCATTATATTGTTAATGAAACATGCTCAACCTTTGATGCAGCGGTATAACGACAGCCATTGATTCTCATAAGGGAGGTAGGTGGGTTCGTTGACACGTATGCACAATTGGCACTATTTTATTCATCCATGTATTTGCATAGTGGCTTGTTGTCAGTGGGACCTAGTTTTTAGATGTGTCAGTGGGTCCTGATCCTATCAGTTAATCGATGAATGACGTATGATCTCATCGAGTATGTCAGAGGCTTAAGATCTTGCAACGGTCGTTGATCTTCTTGTGTGGGCTCGGTTGAATTTCTCAGTGTCTTTGGCAGTTGTGATAAAATATTTAGCAGCCTGACAAATTTTCTTCTTGTTCGTGGGTTCACGTAATGTTTTGGTGATGCCCTAGTTTATTTGGCAATTCAACGAATAGTGGTCGTGTGATCTATAAGTTTTTTAGCGATGGTGGAAAGTATTTCACGAATTGGTGGAAGTTCTTCGGTCACAAGTTCGCCAGATAAACTAGGGCTGCTTGCTCAGTTCTGATTGGCCGGCGAGCACTGAGCTGGATGTTGTTAGTGGGGCCAGTGTTTTCGGTGACATGGGCATTCCTGATTGGTTGGCGGGTGATAGGGTGGCATTGACATGGAGGCTTGTCACGTGTTCACATAGCCCAATTTTTGGCAATGCGATCATGCGACCACTGCTGGCATCGCGGTTGCAGAGTTGGGTGGGTCCACGGTGCATGTGTTGCTGACGTGCTAGTTTTTGATTAGCTGTTGACTTTTTGAGGGGCACGCGACTGTTGTGAACTTAAACATAGACCACTTGATGTGCCAGGAAAAGGATGAGATCTACGGCCATGTTTTAAATTTTGCCGAGTAGCTGTTTGATTTCAAATTTGAATTTTCTGAGGGTTTCCAGCGATAGAAAGGATTGAATTTCAATGTAGAAGTGATTGGAACTGGTAAGAAGTAATTTGTTTGCTGTTGCAGTGTGGTCTAGGGTGTGATGATCATTTGCAAGGATCTATACCATGTAAGGAATGAATAAGGAATGGCTCGAGGTGTGTTGCAGGGTGGTTGATTTGACTTGTTCTCTTGGCAGATTTATGATCTTCTATACACTGTTATGAGAATTATCATAATTGGAGATCATCTTTGATCTATTTCTCTGAGATTGCTTGGTTTCCTGCCCCTGTAATAAATTCTGATATAATTTTTGGTTGGTTGGGTAGTTGAAATCCTAACCCTTACCCTAGATGTCTGAAGCTTGTTGCATCCTAACCTTTTTAGGATTCCAAGGCAGCTAGAGTATAAATGGTTGAAGTTTTGACTTTGTAAGGGTTCCATTCTGTTTGGTTCCTATGGGAAGTAGTAAGCTCTTTCGCATTGTAGGAGGCTGAATAGAACTTTTTTGCATCTTTTGCAGGTTATTGAAGTGGTAGTCTCATTTCTGGTATAGACATGTACATGTCTCATCATACTTAATATAACTATTCTCAAGCTTTCAAGTCTCTCCTTCGTGTCAGTTTTATGAGTTTTGGATTTTCTGGTCCATTACATAGGGTTACCTTTGCATATGTTCTAATCTTTAGTTCTTGATCTAGGATCAAGTGAAAAATACTTTGGGTAGGGCATAGATTCATTAGACTTGTCTACAAAAGGATCTTATAAGTAGTGGATGGGCTGGAACAGTTGTATTTATGGCTTTGAGTCTTTGATAGTAGTTGGTTCATGTTCTATATTTATTTTTGAGTGCTGCCCAATGGATAATGGCACTGATCAAGGATTAGTACATTCAGTTGAGTTCAGTGTTTGATGGGTTTTGTTTATTTCCTGCATCTTTGAATATCAACACCATTTCAAGTCTTTTTCATTATTTGGTTGATAGTAGTAATACCCTTCACAAGGCCATTTTATACCCAATAGCAATTGAGATTCAATGAATGTCCGGTTAACATTTAGTAGTCTCTTGCTATCATTTGCTTTGTTTAATCTAGTCCAAAGTCTTAAAATGACATAAGTTACTGGATTAGGTGCACCCGCCATGGTTTTGCAGAGCCAGAAGTGAAGAGGGTAGTCTTGTCCCTATAGTTGGTCCAGTTGTCTTGCAGAGCTTTCACACTTGGAGCTAACCACTCCTAACATCAGTCTCAAGGCATATTGGTAGCCCTAAGTGGCGTAAGCATTTTTGAACACCAACATAATGCATGTAAGAGAAGTTTCTAGAAGTTTGTTGACTTTGGGTTAAGCTTAGGAGTTGGCTAACCTTGGTTAGGGAATGTGACAAGGTTAGGGAGGGGATTAGGATTAGGATTAGGGGGACAAGGATAAGACTTTGTAGAAGAGTCTCGAACTTCCTTAGGATAAACATAGATTTTAGGAAATAGATAAAGATTTATTTATTTTCATGGTTTAGGTTTTGAGAATATTTATTAAAATGAATTTAATAAACATGAGGATTAAATATTTAATCTTAATTAAATATTTTGAGTTGGGATTAGGGTTAGGAAATGATGGGATTAGTCTTTAATCAAAACTAAAGAAGGATTAGAAGATTCTAGAAGAGGTTAGTGGTCTTAAGGAAATTGGCCAAGTTTTGGGCAAAAAATAAATAAATAATTTATTTTGAGATTTTTGGTCAATTTATTAATTAAATAATTTATAAATAAGGAGATAATGTTTAAAAAAGATTTAAACATTTTTGGGAGGGATTCCTTAATTAAATATTTTTAATTAAGTTAAAGGGATTTAATGACATAAAAATAAATTAATTAATTAAATAAATAATTAATTAACAAATGATGATGTCATCCAAGATTTTTTTAGAAAATAAAAATACTTTATTTTCTAAAGTATTTTTAGGTGTCTACAATTAGTATTGACTGAGTATATGGTAGTTGAGTCAACATGTGAAGTCCGAGACAACTATATTCACCTACAAAATGTACAAAATTTAATGAATCCCTAATCCGACCATTTGGAGTCTATAAAGAAAATTATTACAATTCATTTTTATTTTACCCAGCAATTTGAGAATTTGCAGAGCAATTAACAAGAGCTATCTATACTAAGTGAAACTTGAGAAGATCTCTACAGCATGCCATCAACAAACATCGTGAAGGACTATTAGAAAAAGGTACTACTGAGCTATTTGAATCTATTCTTAGAAGCCTAGATTTGAGGAATGGCATCTACCTCATCTGCAATAGTTAGGAAGAAAGGAAAAGAATTGTTGAGTGTTTAACTTGTGTAGAGTGATGCATGTAAACCACCTAAATTTCAAGTCATTCCAAAAAATGTGGTGAAGGGAGATCTCATAGGTGCCCTATCATCAATTTTGCCTAAGGTCTTAATGATACATGATGTATGTGCATGCTACACATGCAAGATCGAAGAAATTGAAGACTATGAGCTGAGGGAAGAATACAACAAGTTATGTATTAACAGAGTGTTGAAGGTAGAGTATCAACACATTGCTGAGAAAGGGTTAGTATATGCCCTAGAATTCCCTCTAAATTTTAAGGTTGAATGGATCAAGATTGTTTTAAGCAGAGTTCATAACATGCAATTATGGATGGAAAATAGGTCGGTCAAGATCACCAAGGTATGATTCACCAGTTTTTCCTTTCTTACCAGGAAGAAAACAATGAAATGCCAAAGTAAAGAGATAATTAAAATAAAAACACAAGCAGTATAGAACAAAAGAGGAATGACAATTTCCACAATCATAAATTCAGAAATATATTTTGTAGTGAGAGTGATTTCTCACAAATTTTATCAGTCAAGCAGGTTAGATAGTGTTCCATGCATTGCAGTCGATCAAGCATGGAAGATGGTAAAGAAAGATCATACTTATGATCTTGTCGAGCTGCAGTTGACCAAACTTTCTGAGAACCTTACTTCAATCAAGAAGGCTAAGAATTCAATGTATAAGTTTGGTTCCCTAAGCACTATAATGACATATGCTTTCTAGTGGATACTAACCATACTTATGTATAGGTTTTTATGCCTAGGATAGCATGGCTTGGGCCTTTACCTTATGAGGTTAATGTATATGAGACAAAAACAAAAATTACTGCTTTACTAGCTGAGGAGATTGATAGGAAGGCAAAACCTTTTGGGACTTATGAAGAGGCTAAGCCCAAAAATAACTATGGGGTTAAAGTCTGCAACCATTGAGAGAAAGAGAAAGAAAATAGTCAAGAATCTAGAGAAGATGATAGGATAAGGTGAAGAGGAAAATGCACCTCTTGAAATAACACAAGGTCTGGGAGAAGATAAATCTAGTGAGTCTGAAGGAAGTGATGAGGAGGAAACTAAAATTCTAAAGAAGGGAAATGAGGTATCAGTTGTCGAGCCTAGAAAAAGGAAATTGCAGAAACAAAAGCCCATTCCTCCTGCGACACTTAGACTGAGGACCAGGGTGGCTTCAATTGCCACAAATGTTGATCCCCAGAGAATGAAAACAACAAAGAAAACATAAGGAGAAGATTCCGGTAAAAGAAAACAATTTCAAACCAAAGTTATGACGAGTCATCCCAGGAAGAAGCCAAGAAGGAAGTTAGTCTTGGAGAAGGATGATGATGAAGAAGAAAAGACAGACATAGATGATAATGCAAAGGTGAAGGTGGAATCACATAGATGTCCAATGAATGTGGATGAAATATGCCACAATATCAAAAGCATTGATGGATTAGCAGGTTTCAAGCTTATTAAATTTGAAAAACTAAGTAATGATGACAAAGAAAAAGTTGAAGAGGCAATGCTAGAAATGATATGCACTTTTAAGATGATGCCTCTACAGATTGGGAATCTCATCCCTAAAGAAATGTATAACAGAATTGATCAGAAATGGTAGTATGCCATCTTGAAAGAAAACAAGATAAGGGAAAGTACATTAGCTCAGATCATGCCTACTCTATCACCACAAAAAATAAAGAAATATATGGAGCAGTACAGAAATAGGTTTATACCTAAGCTTAGGGCCTATTCCCCTTTGAAAATCAAGGTTGAAGAACTTGTTGAGAAAAGAAAAAGGTTGTGGAAAATCATTTGTGGGTTATTAATTGATAAGTGTTCACAACCGGGTGAAGGTACATCCAGACAGGTAGAAATAGATAATAAGGAAGACATTGATGTGCCTCAGAATCTTGAGGAAGAGAAAAGATAGAAGGTAGAGATAAGTGGATCATAGGATGTGATCACAATAGAGGATATCCCTGTGGATACAACAGTTAACACCAATGCATTGACCCGGGAAGAGATAAAGAGTCAACTTCCCGCCAAGGCAACTTCTGGTCACTCTCTACCGAGTACCAATCTCGTTCTTATAAAGGTATATGATTATACACAGATTGAAGGTACTTCAACTATATACAATGCACCTTCAAGCTCACACATGGTCACAATTGAGTAGCAAGTTTTACATAGTACAAGTACCGAGAAATAGGACAAGTCGACAGTAACAATTGAGAATGAACCTGCCGAGGAGGATAAGAAAGAACAAAGCGAGGAGTGCCTAATAGATCAAGTATATCAATCTTCATTAGTAATGACAGGTCCTCATATGGAGGAAAATAAGAAGACCGAGGAAGAAACAATCGAGGAGAATCCAGAGCCCAAAGAACAAAAGGCTATTAAAGCTTTAATACAGATGCTGAGTGAAAATACACCTAAGAATAAATTAAATAAGAAAAAGGAGAAATCTCTAGGTACACAGGTTACACTTGATGAAGTTATAGTGATTCCAAAGTGGGACACTAATAACTTGACATGTGAATAAATGCAAATTTTTCAAGGTCTTTTGAAGAAGAAAAGCAAGCAAGAAGAGTTAAGGAAAGAGCATTAGCAGAAATAGGTACAACATTAAATAAAAAGCATATTCATAGAAGCCTTTGAAATGCATGATGTGAATGAATCCTCACCTATTTTAGAACAACTGGTTTAAATTTTTAAGAAGGTGAATACTGATGATAGTGAAGCAAGTGAGAAAATTATGTAGTGGTTCGAAAGAAAGTTTGAGACAAAGGTACTTGAAAAGGTCTCAATCAAGATAGCAGTAAAACATGTAGAGCTTTCTACCTTAGTGACTAATTTAGAAGAGGTCATGCAGAATGTTCATTCTCTATACAAGAAGCTATCTAATGTATAAATTCACACTAAGGACAATCAAGAATTGATTGGTAAACTACAACTAGACTTGAAGTCTACTGTTCATTCACTAAGCATGGATGCAAGCTCTAGCTCCATTCATTTCACAAGGTTACTTCATGCACAAGGGAGATTAGCTGAGTTGATGGCTAATGATGGGCGAATAAGAGCCAAGATAATTTATATACAGACTATCTTAACACCTCATCCATAGGTTATGGAAAAAGAATAGGTCTCGGCAAAGGAGTTAATACAGAGAGATCCTCATCTCTATATTTTTGAGAGTTTAGTTGATCAAGCTACCCACATAGAAATAAAGATATAGGTTTTGGAGTCTATAAGGTTAGGATGGGAAAATTCCTTAGGAATGATAATGCAGCTCCATAAACCATTTTTGGATAAGTATTTTCTTACCCCTACACCCCAGCAACTTCAAGTGACAAAAACAAGGGGAAAATGAAATGACTTAAACGGGAATGATATGAGTAACACAAGGTGAAAATACAGTAAGGAATGAATAGAATGGTATGACATACTATAGTGTAATGTAAATATATATTGAATGTATGTTAAAGAGTCATATGTATATGGAATCTTTTGAAGACCCAGTCAAAGCCTTAGGGGGAGTATTCAAACTCAAAATACTAAGTACTCTTTTGTAATGTAAAAGTCATGAAAAAGTATTTTTACCACTAATGTCAAAGGGGGAGATTTTTGATCCCTAAGTTTTGTTGTCCATTAGTGTCTAGCACTTAGTCATTTTATAGGAAATGTTGGTCGGTCATCACCGTAACCAAGCCATCTTGTAAAGGCTGAGTCATAAATGAACTTGTATAGTTACCGAGCAGTAGTTACTATCGAGCAAGTTAGAGGTCACTGAGTACTTCAGTAATCACCGAGCAGTTTATGCTGAGTTTTATAGAAGAGTTTGTGCCAAACACCAGTATATGAAGAACATTAAATGTCGAGCATCAGAGACTTCATATGTGAAGCAAGCCAATTTTTACATATGTATTTTTAATGGCACAAACACCAAGGTAAACCATTTTGGCCAACTTATATGCAAGATTTAATATTTATTGAGGGAATCAAAGAGTTGATTACACCTTGTATTTATAATCATTAATCCCTATGTAATCCATGTAACCTATCGAAAAAGGGAATTCTTAAGCAACATAAGTAGAGAATCTCTATTGTTCATCTTGATCTAGAAGATTGATCAGATGCTTATATAAGATGAGATCTTAAACCTAAAATGATGTATGTATGGATGGATGTAATGAAGGAGATCTCATGTACATAGAACAGAGAAGTATTTTGATATATGTTGAGTTCAGATAGAGTGACTAAGAAAAGTAGTGAAGGAAAAAATATAAATACATTCAATTTTGAGATCAAATAAGTATTAGAAAGAGGAGATTTGTTATCGTCATTCATAGTACAAACTAAAGGATCAGGTACTGATACATTTTAGCTAGTGAATTAGGATAAATCTCTTAACAGAGTAGTCCTAATAGGATTTCATAAATCTCTTAACTGAGTGCTTACTTAGTTGTAAGTTTTAAATCCTTCAATCAAGGTAGATTGTATAAGTCTGTAAGCTCTTAATAGAGCAGACCCCTCACAGGGTAGATCATCAGAAGTGATCAAAATTTGTAGCCCTAACAGGAAAACTTTAATACTGTATTAGTGAATATTTGTGGGTGTCATCCACACCTCAGTTTTACCTTTCAAGGGTTTATGGGTAACCAAAATATTTGTGTTATATGTTTCATTTGATGGTTGTGATTAGATTGTTAGATCTATTTCAGTATTGAAATTCATGTTTATGATATGTAAGTTAAATTTATGTCAAAGTGGAATTAGTAGTGGATATCTGATTCACCCCCCCTCTCAGTATCTCATTTTCCCATATTAGATTTCCAACAGTGCTGACAAGTTTTACACCAAATATAGTATCCCATAGATATTTGTCTATAGGAATATCTTCCATTTTAAGATTCCACTATTAAAATTTTAAATCTTCATCCTTCTAGATTTTATTTCCATCTTTCTCTTACAATAAGGTCATACAAATTTATTGTATGTAAAATATCTCACTTAAAAATCGACTAGCACAAAAGCCCCCTTTACCAAACAATGAGACCAAAACTAACCAAACTATAATACCAATAAAAAGGAAGTCTGGTAAGAGAAAACAACTTCATATACCAATATAAGTGTGGGATATGATACATTTTTTAATTTTTTTTTAAAATCCTTATATAACTAGAAAATCATATGTGCATTTATTTAATATAGACAATTTATGCAAAAATAAAATAAACCATAACATAATATATACATGGTGGAAACCCTTTGAAGATAAAAATTCACATTGAAAGGTGTACCCCATATTGTATTATTAGTAAACAATTAAGGTTATAGTACATTATAAAGCTAAGGTCATTCAAGAGTCTTCAATTACAATAGGATTTTTGGAGTGATTCCAGTAGCATAACACCACTCGAGAAATCTTCAAACTTGTACTCTACTAAAGAATGAATACATGCTAAATAAATACAACTCCATAAGATAAGATAGATGCTTAGAAGGCACATGTTAAGAATCTAATATTTGGATGCCTATCTTGAGTCTCCTCAACACGTGCATGCAACAATCTTGCATGAAGTATCATGTCATAGATGAGACCCATTTGATTGACATTTACTAATTCTAATATTTATCTTCTCAGGCATAGGACCCCTCACATATGAAATAATTCAAGACTCAAGAAAACACCTTGTACCTTAAGAACCTCAATCACAAGGGACCCACCTATCATCAATCAATCATAATCGATTCTTGCATTCATCATATATCAATCATTAAGCAAGGCAATTAGCAAATCTATCATTTTTAATCCTTTAACAACTTACGAAATGACAAATTGCCACAAATTTAGCCTCTAATAAGACTCACCAAATGAGATATATATTCCCACATAAGTAGCTTACATGCCATACAATCCTATCCATGTAATATGTCACCTCAAACATTAGGTCCCACAAAATGACATGTCATAAATAGACATAAAATGTTAGAATAGAATTAAAAAAAATACTAAACTAAATGTTAGTACTTGCCAAGGTTGTAAAACCTAATCCCAATACAAAATATAAGAACAACCTAGTTCAAATTTAATTATTATGCTTCCAATATGTATAAAAAGCTATGATTTTAAGTTACAATTCAAACATTATAATAAAGAAAGAAATAGAAAACTATAAATATCAACCACCAAAATCAACAAATATTTTATTTCTATTATTCCCTATTTTAAAATTTATATTACATAAAATATCTCAACTTGAAATTAAATCAATTATCTCATTCATAAAACCTTATTCTAATATATAACAATTTATTAATTTCTCACAACATTAAAAAAATTTAAAATAATCAATTTATTTCTCACAATATATATTAAAAAAAAGCTATGGTTACAATTTATATCCTTACCTTTCTCTTGAGCCTTCAAATATGCCTAAATATGCCACTTAAGGCCATAGCCTTCTATACCATGATCCTGCACCTACCCATAACTAGAAAATCATATGTGCATTTATTTAATATAGACAATTTATGCAAAAATAAAATAAACCATAACAAAATATATACATGGCAGAAACCCTTTCAAGAAAAAAATCCACATTGAAAGGCACACCCCATATTGTATTATTAGTAAAAAATTAGGGTTATAGTACATTCATAAAGCTAAGGTCATTCAAGACTCTTCAATTACAATAAGATTTAGTGATTTTAGTAGCATAACGCTACTCGAGAAATCTTCAAACTTGTACTCTACTAAAAAATGAATACATGCTAAATAAATACAACTCCATAAGATAAGATAGATGCTTAAAAGGCACATGTCAATAATCTAATGTTTGCATGCAATAATGTTTCATGAAGTGGAATGTCATAGATGGGACCCATCTGATTGACATTTACCGATTCTAATATCTATCTCCTCAGGCATATGACCCCTCACATATAAAATGATTCTAGACTCATGCAAACACCTTGTACTTGAGGAACCTTAATCACAAGGGGCCCACCTATCATCAATCATTCATAATTGACTCTTGCATTAATCACATATCAATTATTAAGTAAGGCAATTAGTAATTCTATCATTATTAATCATTTAACAACTTACAAAATGACAAATTGCCATAAATTTAGTCTCAAATAAGGCTCACCAAGTGAGATATCTATCCCCACATAAGTAGCTTACATGTCATACAATCCTATCCATTTAAGATGTCACCTCAAACAATAGGTCCCACAAAATGGCATATCGTAAATAGACATAAATGTTAGAATAGAATAAAAAACACCAAACTAAATGCTAGGACTTGCCAAGGTTGTAAAACCTAACCCCAACACAAAATATAAGAACAACCTAGTTCAAATTTAATCATTATGCTTCCAATATGTCTAAAAAGCTATGATTTTAAGTCACAATTCAAACATTATAATAAAGAAAAAACTAGAAAACTATAAATATCAACCACCAAAATCAACAAATATTTTATTTTTATTATTCTCTATTATCAAATTTATATTACATCAAATATCTCAACTCGAAATTAAATCAATTATCCCATTCATAAAACATTATTCTAATATAAAACAATTTATTAATTTCTCATAACATTAAAAAAATTAAAAATAATCAATTTATTTCTTACAATAAAAAAAACTATGGTTACAATTTATATCCTTACCTTTCTCTTGGGCCTTCAAATATGCCTAAATAACGTGAATCTTACATTTGAAGACCTAGATTTGATAGTCCATTTTGTGTCTGAAGCAATTTTGTTGTGACAATTCTTTATTCAAAATTGCTTTTCAACTATTAAAAAACAATTTAATTCAATAAAAAATAAATCTTACATTTAAACATTATAACTATAAGAAAATAAGACTTTGACCGATCTATCAAAAATCTTCCATTTCATGATAAATTCTTCCTAAGAGAATATTATATTTTACAGTAAAAAAATTAATTAAAATGCAGCTATGATTGCTTGTACGACTTTTTGCGCAAATTCGATGTTGGCCACATTAATTTGAAACTCAAAAATAAATGTCGACATACTAGGTAACTATTCTAATACAAAAATGAGTACATCAATGCTTTTTGTGAAGAGCATATGATTTGCCGATCAAATGCTTCCAGTGGAGTTTGAATTCTATACATATGTCGACATGTCTTATTAATGCATATGTGATAGTCTCCGCATTTCTTTTGAGTTGTACCTACTTGAAAATATCCTAGTCAAACAAATGATTCTCAATTACAAATGATTAGCTTTTGCTAGATTTTTTTCCACAATGGTTTTTGTGTTACATTGTTTGCACTTTTATATTTGATTATTCATTGATATATTACTATTATAGGCATAATAATCATATTTTGGGATTAAATCTTTATTGTACTATTTTTTCTAATTTTTTTTTTATCTTATTAATTAATATGTGTATGTTTTTTAGGGTTGTAGGGGAGGGGATTAAGAACTTGAGTCTGTTTTAATAGTTGTTATAGTACTTGTTATTTTGGAACAACTAGTTCAAATTGTTAAGAAGGTTAATAGTGATGACAGTGAAGCAAATGAGAAACTTATGCAGTGGTCCAAAAGAAACTCTGAGACAAAGGTACTTGAAAAGGTCTCAATCAAGATAGAAGTAAAATAGGTAGAACTTTCTGCCTTAGTGACTAATTCAGAAGACATCATGCAGAATGTTCATTCTCTGTACAAGAAGCTATGTAATGTAGAAATTTTCACTAAGGAAAATCAAGAATTGATTGATAAACTGCAACTAGACTTGAAGTCTACCGATCATTCACTGAGCATGGATGCAAGCTCCACCTCCATTCATTTCACAAGGTTACTTCATGCAGAAGGGAGATTAGCCAAGTTGACGGCTAATGATAGGGGAATAAGAGACAAGCTAATTTGTATACAGACTATGTTAACACCTCATCTGGAGGTTATGTAGAAAGAATTGGTGTCGGCAAAGGAGTTAATATAGAGAAATCCTCATCTCCCTACTGTCCAGAGTTTAGTTGATCTAGCTGCCCAACTAGAAATAAAGATACAAGTTTTGGAGTCTGTAAGGTCAGGATGGGACAATGCCTTAGGAATGATAATGTAGCTCCATAAACCATTTTTGGAAAAGTATTTTCTTACCCCTACGCCCCAGTAGCTTCAAGTGACAAAAACAAGGGGGAAATGAAATGACTTAAAGGGGAATGATATGAGTAACACAAGGTGAAAATACAGTAAGGAATGGACAGAAAGGTATGACATATTGTAGTGTAATGTAAATATATATTGAGTTTATGTCAAAGAGTCATATGTATATAGAATCTTTTGAAGACTGAGTCAAAGTCTTAAAGGGAGTATTCAAACTCAAAATACTAAGTACTCTTTTGTAATGTAAAAGTCATGACAAAGTGTTTTTGCCACTAATGTCAAAGGGAGAGATTGTTTATCCCTAAGTTTTGTTGCCCATTAGTTTCTAGCACTTAGTCATTTTATAGGCAATGTTGGTCAGTCATCACTATGACTGAGCCATCTTGGAAAGGCCGAGTCATGAATGAACTTGTATAGTTACCAAGCAGTAATTACTTCTGAGCAAGTCAGAGGTCACCGAGTACTTCAGTAATCGTCGAGCAGTTTATGCCAAGTTGTATAGAAGAGTCAATGTCGAGCACCAGTGTATGACTTGAACAGTAAATGCTGAGCATTAGAGACTTCATATGCCGAGAAATCTAGTTTTGACATATGTGTTGGTAATGGCACAAACACCAAGGTAAACCATTTTGGCTGACTTCTATGTAATATTTAATGTTTGTTGAGGAAACCAAGGAGTTGATTACGCCTTGTATTTTGAATCAGTAATCCCTATGCAAGCCATGTAACCTATCAGAAAAAGGAAATGCTTAAGTGACATAAGTAGAGAATCTAGATCGTTGATCTTGATCTAGAAGATTGATCAGATGCTTATATAAGATGAGATCTTAACCCTAAAATGATGTATGTATGGATGGATGTAATGAAGGATATCTCATGTACATAGAATAGAGAAGTATTTTGATATAGGCTGAGATTAGACAGAGTGACTGAGCAAAGAAGTGAAGGACAGAACATATATACATTTGATTTTTTAAGATCAGATAAGTATTAGAAAGAGGAGATTTGTTATCAGTATTGATAGTGCAAAATGAACGATCATGTACTGATACATTTTAGTAGGTGAATCAAGGTAAATCTCTTAACAGAGTAGTCCTAATAGGATTTCATAAATCTCTTAACCGAGTGTTTACTTAGTTGTAAGTTTTAAATCCTTCAATCAAGGTAGATTGTATAATTTTGTAAACTCTTAACATGGTAGACCCCTCATAGGGTAGATCATCAGAAGTGATAAAACTTTGAATCCCTAACAGGAAAATTTTAATATTGTAGTAATGAAGATTTGTGGGTGTCATCCCCACCCTAGTTTTACCTTTCAAGGGTTTCTGGGTAACCAAAATCTTTGTGTTATATATTTTATTTGATTCTTGTGATTATATTGTTAGATCTATTTCATTATTGAAATTCATGTTTGTGATATGTAAGTTTAATTTATGTCAACGTGGAATCAGTAGTGGATATTTGATTCACCCCCCTTCAGTATCTCACTTTCCTATAGTACATTTCCAATAGTGCAATAGAGTAAATTTATTGTTTAAACAACATGACCATATAGAAATTGGTAATTATAGTATTAAACTTTAACTCTAGCTCATTGTATAAAATAGTTAGAATTTACTAATTATACTTTTAGTAAAATTATAAAATCACGAAATTGTTATGCATCTCATCCAACGCCTTTAAAATGTCTACTTGAGGACACATATATTGTGTTAATAACTTGTACATCTAGGCATCATTAATCATGAATACAATGATGCTTCCATGGAAAACTTATATAGATTACTACCTTGTCTACAAGAAAAACTCATTTAAAACTCAATGCAAGAGAGCCACACACCTAAAATAAACACTATTAAAAAGAAAGATCTATATACATATATTAGTGAAAATTCTATCATGTGGAGTAACAAATCATAAATTTAACCTTAACTAGAAAAACAAATACTTACTCATCCCTAAATGGTTTGACTACACCCCTTCCTTCTTTTTCTCCCTAATTATTGAGAAGTGAAATAAACAAAATACAAAACTTTAAGTATTTATTTTTATAATTAAGGTTAAATGTATTATATTAATGCAGTCAAGGCTGGTGGATCCAATTAAGGACTGACCGACCTTGCAACCAAACCAATATGCATGAAAATACACAACAACAACAACAGATCTGAAATAAAATATAAGTCTTTATTCATCAAATCACCGATTACATGCAATGTGTTAGGCTGTAAGGCCTTCCCAGTTATAACCAGATACAAAGCAAGTAACAATCTACAAGATCTCACAAGATCCAAATCTTTTCCCCAACATCAACATTCAGCTAGTCTAGGTCTGCAACACACAACACACTGGTAGGCACCTAGGAAAGATCTAAACTTGTACTCAAACTTCCAAGAAATCTTGCTGCTCCTAAGCTCGCAGGCTACTAACCTTCCTTCCAACAATCTGCTCCCCCAAAACATCTAACCAAGCACCCTATAAATATTGATTCCTAGCCACAAGTCGACTGATGAAACAATAAACCCCTACAAACAAATATTAAATACTAAAACATCAATTGTCTCTCACATAGCCTAACAAAATAAATAAACTCTCAAAGACGGTCATCAGATCTGCATAGAAGAATGCAACATGCCAGATCTAGGTCCCCACATGTCCAATGGTCAATCCATAACTCGAGGAGTGCAACCCAAATTAAATGCACCAATCGGCCAAGCCGATCTATCCAAACAATCCAGTCAGTAAGCGAGAACACTGAGCAACAGAGGAAATAACCGAGCACCATTTGACTGACCATGCCAAGCATGATCAAGCAACATAGTTATCACCAAGTGCCAGAGAACCAATGCCTTCAGTCACTGAGAGTTCTTCAAAGACCGAGCACCTTGGTAACCATAGAAACCGAGCAACCAGTCTCCCAAACCAAGCAAGTACTCCACCAAACCAAGATCAAAACTAACAATCTACCTTCAAAGACAAACATATTTTTGGTTAATATAGGATTACCGAGAATCCTAGGATGCTCCTGCATCAGACACCCTAGGTAAGAAAGATTTTCTCATAAGGAAATCAGGAACGTCTTAAGGAAATCAAAATAGGTATGCCAAATCTGTTCTTCACCCATATCTCTTCTTGTCCTTCATCTCAAGTAGTCTTCACTTCATTCACTGTCTCATGTAGAAAGTCCTTCTGCTTTCCACTTTGCTTATCCTTCCAGTCGACAACTGATAGCAACTGACTCTGACCACTACCGATCACACCAGTGTCTTGGTAAGGTTCATCCCTTCCAGACTCCTCAATCAACTCAGTATCATCTATATCTCTCTGTGTCACAAATGTCACCATCTTCTATACCATCTCTACTAGCAAGACCATCTGTTTCTTAATCTCAACAAACTCTTCAGAGATATCGTTCTCCTTTTCTTTCAAACTAGACTTAACAGGAATAGGTTCATCAACCCTCTGCTCCTAAAGTTTTTCATAAGGACAACACCTGATAACTCCACATCCCTTAACCCATGTTCCCTGTAAAGGTATCAACTTATGCCGAGCTCCTTCATGCCTAACCACATAGGGGTTAGCATGACCATCAAACAAAACATTTTTTTCAAATTGCCAAGGTCTACGAAGTAACAGATGACAAGCATCCATAGGAAATATATCACACAATATCTCATCATGGTAAGATCCAATCTGAAACTTAACCAAGTATTGATCTTCAAATCTAACCTTAGAAAAATCTTGTATCCAACTAATCTAATAAGGATTAGGATGCTTCCTTCTTTCCAAATTCAATTTACTAACCATTTCATCTGAAACAAAGTTTTCAAAACTACCACCATTAACTATAACATTACATACCTTATCCTTGCACTTACATCTAGTTCTAAACAAATTCCTTCTTTGCACCCATTCATAGACACATGCAGCTAATCTCCTAGTGATAAGTGTCTCACCTTTTTTTGCAACATTCACAATATCTTCTTCAGCAGTCAATGCAACTCTTTTCTTATGACACTGCCAACTTCTATGACTGGCTTCACCACAGTTATAACAAGTACCGGTGAACTCATTCTTCCACCTTCCTCTCTGTCCAGCATTCTTAGTAACTTGACCACTGCTAGATCCCACATCAGACTTAGGATTCTCTGTCACATTACTCTCAACAATTGTCTCACTAGTTTTATCACCTCGGTTCCTATTGTTATGTTTTCCTTCATACTTCTTATTCAGCTTCTCTTCAATCTTCAATGCCATCTAATAAGCATCACTGATTTTTGTCATCTGCACAGTAAGTAACTCTTCCTGAATACTAGGTCTCAAACCATAAACATACCTAGCAACCTTCTCTTTATCAACTTCAGAATGACCAGTCCTAATCAACATTCTATAAAACTCCTCGGTATACTCCTGTACCGATTTGTTAGTCTGCTTCAAAGCTTGCATCTTCTTAAACATGTCCAATTCATAATCCACCAGAATAAATTGCTTCTTCAACTTATCCACCATTCAGTTCCACTTAGTGATCTTTTCTTTTCCTCTTCTACCTCTTTCCAACTGAACTTCTCTCCACCAGATATTTGCATGACCCTTCAACTTAGTCTTTGCAAATCTAACCCTATCAGGATCTTCTATTTCTTCATACTCAAAGTACTCATCAATCTCATTAATCCCATCAATCAATTCTTCTAGCCTAAGGCTTCCAGCAAATGAAGAAACTTCAATCTTAGGTCTCTTCCTAATCTTAGACATAGCTTTTAGAATTTGATTCTCCTCAGGATCTCTAGCTTATTCTATAGCTTCTTCAAAATGATCTTCCTTAGATTCATCATCACTATCCTCTCTCAAGGTAGGCTTCTTCTTTCTCAATTCCTCTTACAGATCTTGCACTTGTTTCTGCAAGGCCCTAAAATCATCAAGACTAAATTCTCTAGTAGTTTCCTCTTCCTTTGAGATCTCACGATTTCTCTTCGGAGGCATCTTCAAATCAAGATCCAGACATGAACACTCAAGATCCACTTAGCTCCAACAGGAACAAACTTTTCTCAAACAGAAACAAACTTCACTCTCATACCACTTAATGCAATCAAGGCTGGTGGATCCAATTAAGGACTGACCAACCTTGCAGCCAAACCAATATGCAGTAGAAATACACAACAAAAACAACAGATCCAAAATAAAACAAAAGTATTTATTCATCAAAGTACTGATTACATGCAATGTGTCGGGCTGTAAGGCCTTCCTGGTTATGGCTAGATACAAAGCAAGTAACAGTCTACAAGATCTCGCAGGATCCAAATCTTTTCCTGAACATTAGCATTCAGCTAGTCCAGGTCTGCAACACACAACACACTGGTAGGCACCTAGGAAAGATCTAAACTTGTACTCAAACTTCCAAGCAATCTTCCTACTCCTAAGCTCACAGGCTACCAACCTTCCTTTCAACAATCTGCTCCCCCAAAACATCTAACCAAGAACCCTATAAATATTGATGCCCAGCCACAAGTTGGCTAATGAAACAATAAACCCCTACAAACAAATATTAAATACTAAAACATCAGTCGGCTCTCACATAGCCTAACAAAATAAATAAACTCTCAAAGATGGCCCTAATGGTCATTAGATCCGTATAGAAGAATGTAACATGCCAGATCTAGGTCCCCACATGTCCAACAGTCAATCCATAGCTCAAGGAGTGCAACCCAAATTAAATGCACCAGTCGGCCAAGCCGATCTATCTAAACAATCCAGTCGATAAGCGAGAATGCCGAGCAATAGAGGAAATAACCAAGCACCATTCGACCGACCACACCAATCATGACCGAGCAACACAGTTATCGTTGAGCACTAGAGAACCAACGCCTTTAGACACCAAGCATTCTTCAAAGATCGAGCACCCTGGTAACCATAGAAACCGAGCAACCAGTCTCCCAAACCGAGCAAGTACTCCACCAAACCAAGATCAAAACAACTAACAATCTACATTCAAAGACAAACATATTTTTGGTATATACAGGATTGTCGAAAATCCTAGGATTCTCCTGCATCATATATGTAACTCTACCTGATAGAATTTTCAATAATATATGAATATAATTTCTTTTAATAGTTTTTATATTAGGTTTATAGATCTCCTATCTTAAATTGTAAATGAGATTTCCTTGTAGAAAAGGTTGTAATATATAATTTTAACATATAAGCATCATCATAGTTGTGATTGACAATGCATAATTGTACACATTATTAAGGAGAATATATATGCATTCTCAAGTAGACATCTTAAAGGGGTTGGATGAGATGCATGATGACTTGATGATTTTATACTTGGGTGACCCCACAATAGTGGGTTACACTTTTTTAGACATGTTGATTTTTGCTGAAATCACACATTTTTAATAAAATATGATTATTTAAGCCTTGAGAGGTTCTATTTGAAGGAATTAATTAAAAATGGTTAGCTCAAATCCTCTTAGATAAATAAAAACATTGATATAACATCTATACTCCTCATTCATACCTACAATGGAGTCTCCTTCACACCTATTAAAATGCTGACAAAAAATCACTTTGACTTTATCTTTTGGGAGATCAAATGAATTCATTTGAAAACCCTATCTATGTAGTATTGTACTACTGAGAATAATCTTTCCAATGATTACAATGTTAATATATATTAAGTTTATTATGGCTTTGTATTTTTAGTTTTACTAAACATAGATATTTCACCGTATGTCTACCTCTATGTTTGACGCTTATGGAAAAATAGTAAATGAGAGAAATTTTTTTTTAAAAAATATCCATGCCCTAGGTAGTTAAGTTATCTTTCTATAAAAAAATAAAAAAATGAAATTGGACAAATACACGACAAGTTATAAGCTATGTAGTCAAAGTATGTCACAATTACAGTTTAGTCAACTTCAAACATTAATAATATATGAAATAATCAGCATAATATCATCAAACCAATTGCATGCCCTCTATATGGATGTTACAAAACTAATTTCAAAAGAATCACATTGATATCTATTTTAGAAAAAAACATTATGCTCTATGAAAACAATGTAACTCTTTGAAAATGGTGTTTTCAGCAACATACCAATTTTTGTGGGAGAAAGAAAAAACATTTCAAATAAAAATAAAAATAAAAAAATAAAAAATATTTAGAATCTAGACAAAAAATATTAAAAGACTCTAATTTACTTCATCTTTTGATTTCAAATAGTTTAACGACAATATGCATCCAAATTTGAAAGTTTTTTTCAAAATGTAGAGTTTAGTGTCCATTCAAGCAAAAAAGTGTAACCCACTATTGTGGGTTCACCCACAGTTTGTATTAAAAGCATAATTAGTGAATTCTAACTATTTGATCCAATGAGCTAGAGTTAAAGTTTAATCTTATGATTACCAATTTTGATATAGTCATGTTGTTTAAATGATAACTTTACTCTATTGCATTACCCTGATGAAGTTAATTTTAAAGATTGTTAAACATAAGTGGAAACCCCCTCATGATATTCCAATGTGCATGTCTTTAGGCCATGTTGGACAAGGTAAGAATAGAGTTTTAAAACATGTTAAAAAAATAGTTAGTTTGTGTGTGAGTTATGTATAGGTTAAAGTTTGGGCATAATAATTAATTTTAACAAATTCATACATATTGTCAAGATAATTAGTAATACCATTATTATTAGTAGATCATCATCCAAAGTAATCACAATCGAAGATATAAATGCTAGATTTCTAAGGTAGACCAAAGGAATAAATAATATTAAAATCTAATGCAGAATAAGAGGCAAAATAATAAAATACAATAGTTCACAAAGGTTTAATGTGGTTCCCCCAATGTGGGCTACATCCATTAGAGAAACATATGTCCACTTCTTCTTCTATTATCCAGTGAAGAGAAAATTACAATATGATATCTTTCACATTTCACAACCACTTATTTATAGGCCTTTTGAGGTAGTTTAAAAAGGTCAACTTACATGCCAAAATAATATCCAAATCCTTTACTGAATAATAAGAATGTTTTTTTTATGGGTGTTGGCCCCAAAAACACCCAGTTTCAGGTTCTGCCCCCAACAACTTCAGAAGTAATAGAAAAAAACCCCACTAAATGGAGGATAATCCATATTACACAACACAAAAAGTATAAATAAACCTCTTGTGAGGGAGGAAAGCCTCTTATTGTACAAAAGTATGTGATATAAAGACAAGTAATAGAAATGAGCCTTGTTTGAGGGAGGCAATCCCCTATTACACAAGGATAAATAATATGACTAAAATAAAGAATATACGATTAACAATTCTTTAATTAAGTAAATAGATAGGAGAGGAAGAAGATATATCCTCACGTAGTATAGACCCCTTGCCATCGATAATGGGTAGAATAGCATGCAAAATGAATCTGACATAGCTTTTCTATGAGTTAATAAGAGAGAGTGAGAGCCAAGAATCTAAGAACCAAGAGAAGGTGAATACTGAAAAATGAAGTCTTTAAATACTCAAAACAAGTGGTTGTAGCCATTATGTATGCATTGAAGAGGAGGGGCACATGTCAAAAGGAGTCTGAGATGCGAATACTGTTAGAAATAGGGAATACTAAGAGGGGAGGGTGAATTAGTATTCTACAAACTTTATCTTTTGCCCAAATATGGATATAAAAGATTATCTTCACACATGCATAACATAAGAAACTAAATAACATGCATAGGAATAACATCAAAGAACTCATAACACATTATTTGTTCTTGAGGAAACCCTGGCCAAGGGAAAACCTCGGTGGGGATGGTACCCACAAATATTCACTAATCAAAAGTATCCTATTAAGGATATTGACCCTGTTAGGAGTCTATTACAAGCATATAGTGTATCAGTCCTGATTAAGAGACTATAGGCCTTGTTAGAAGCCTCAACCCTATTAGGAGTTGTCAATACAAAATCTGATTACTAGATGAGCCCACTGCCCAAACAAGTAATATACAATGTATACAAAATAGGTCAAGGTACATAACCTTTTTTTTCTTGTATCAATATTCCTTTTCTACTCTTATCTTCGCATCATCACTATTACATTCGCTTCACAATTACATTTATTACATCACTTTTTTTCTTCGCTTCACTTTTTACTTTACAATTACAATTGCATATATATATATACAAGTTATTAAGGCTAATAACTTTACATGGTCAGCTTCCATATATCATTATCTAAGAGTTAACATCTAGGATGTCATCCCTTTATATTGTTAAGTCATTATTTTGATAAACAAAATAATCCCTTAACTCTTTACCAATTCTGCCTTCATATTTTGTCCTGTCGGCTTCACACTCTCTTCGGTAAAACTATCATAACTAATTCCATACATGCCATACTGACTTGCACTCTAAGATGGGTCATCATTAGCCATCATAGAGTCTATGTTCAAGTGCACAAGCACTGAACTCACTCCAGTCAATGTCGCAAACAAAAACTATGTCCTAGTACACTGTGAAAACACTGTCTCACACTTAAACAAATTTGTGATACGCTCTGCTATACTTTCTCTCTAACTTGTGCAATCTTCATGAGGATCATATGTTTCCATAATGACAACATCTATGTACTCACTTCAGTCAAATTGCCAACAATCTCCCCCTTTGTCATTGGTGGCAACATATGAGAAAATTGGCTAAGTGTACAATAACAAAATTTCAAAATTGTCTCAAAATTGGCTATAGTATAAGATATATACTATCCTTATATCTCCTCAAAAATAATTCTTATATACTACAATACTCCCCCTAAGATTATACATAATACTATCAATCTTTTGCTCTGTATAATTGTCAATTTTCTATATATCTCTCCCCCTTTGACAACAATGACAAAATAAAGTAGGGAGGCTAACAAAATTGTAACACAAAAGATTATACCTTAAATGTCTTATTGCAAAGCCGGTAGGCTTGCAACACAATCTGCAAAATCAACTTTTATAGCTTCTAACTCCTTTTCCCATGACTTCTTGATGGAATCTGCCACATTAAGTAGTGTGCTCAGTCCATAAGCTACAATTTGACATGCTTGGAGGGTCTCAAAGTTGAATTTCTAAAATGATATCCTAGCTATAAGACATTCTTCCAGCTGCTCTTCAATAACACTTATCTTCATGGAAGTATGTTCTCTCAAAAGAGTGAGTCTCCTCATTTTTCTATTCCTCACATCTTGCAAAATTCTTACTTCATCATATAGCTTCTGAACTTTCTTCTCAACATGACTAATCTTCACATTAGGATTAGAAAGAAGGTTTGATTCATTTTGAATCTTTGCTTCCTTCAACTTGATCTGCTTGTCTTCTTTTGATGCCAAAATCTCTGGTGTTGTACACTATATGTATAAAGACTTTCCTGTTCCCAAATGTCTTCTCAAATCCTTGATACAGATATCAAGACTATTGACATCATCTCTAATATTTTGAATAATACTCAAAAGCATTCCAGCCCCATAGTCTGCTTGTGCCTTTACCTTTGCAATCTCAGATAGATTTGTAAACTCATCATCAAAGGTTCTCATCAGTTTCTTTTCTTTCTCCAGAGGGTCTGCATCTGCAATCTGTGTGGTTACAACTCCTTGTAACTTTTTAGTTAAGTCCTTCAGACAACCTTCAATATTCTTTACCTTCTTATTTTTACCAATAATTTTATTCAAGGAAGTGATCAATTCTAACTGATCAACATCATCAACTTCCTTTCCTAAATCTTCAAATAAAGATCCAATTTCTTTCTTCTTTTTAGTCTTAGGAGTAAGACTGATGTCTTCTTTTGTAGGAAGGGGTACTGCAACCTCAGTTTCTTTAGGTTCTTCAGTCATATATTGGGTTTGTTCTACTTGTTCAGTTCTATCCGATTCATCAAGAGCCGAATTGTCAACAATGTTCTCTAAGTTCTGAAATACATTTTCTTCAGTGTCCAAAGTAATCTTTGTACCTTCAACATTCAGAGATTCTTCTTCAATATTTATAGCAAGTGGAGAAGGAATATCCTCATGTTCTACTTCTTTCTCTTTCTCTCCTGCAACTGAAGTCTCTCCAATAATTTTTGCCATAACTTTAATTATTGCTTGTTTTGTTTATGTTCTCACTTGCTCATACTGTCCTGCCATGATCTGAATTGTTCTCCTCTTAGTCCTCAAAAGAGTGCCAAGGGGATTCAAAATCTATTCAAGATGATCATCATCTTTCACAACACATAGTTTCTTCACTATATTTTCTCTTATAGTTTTATCTTCTTCTTGTGCTCTCATTTTCCTGTTAACAAGCTTCTTGAATAGGTCATCAGGAATCTTTCCCTGAATAGTATCAAACTTCTTGTTAGCCAGAATCATGTACTTAACAATAGAATTTTCAAGATTCAGTCTCTCAGAATAGTCATAAAGGTCATAGTACTTATTCATCTTAGTAAAGTCTCCATCTTGTATGATTTCTTCATTCACTCTCTCAATTCTGGGTTTCCATGCTTTCTTCTTCACAGTAGAGTCATCATCTTTAATTACTGCAATTTTCCTAGGGACTGGTGGCACCAAAACTTTCTGCCTCTTACCAGGTCCTGTAGCACTTTCCTTCACTCTCTTGCTGGGTGTGGAAGAAGAGGATCTAGTGGATTTCCTTGTTTCTTGTTCTTCCTCAGGTTCCTCAACTTTCACCTTTACTTGTGTAGGTTCATGATCAACTGCACTTGATGACAAGGGAGGTACAAACAAGATTTCTTTCTGCTCAATACCTCTAATTTCTACTGTTGTCTTCTTTGCAATATCAAAATCATGTTCTATCATGCCAGAATCCTTTAATATTTTCTTTATAGTGTTGTCCACTCTCTTCTTAGACTACTTTTCTTCCATTATAGCTTTTGCAAGGTTGAAGTTTTCTTCAAATGTTCTAAATCTCTTGCACTAGGTGTCCAACTTACTCTTAAGTAACCTGCCAACATATCCTTCTATCTCTGCCTCAGATATCTCATAGCCAAGAGGGTCTATGAACTCAATTCTAGGTTCCACTACTTCAATATAGGTAAATTCAGTGTCAACCATGAAACATATATCATTTTTATATTTCTCCACAATAGACTGTGGAATCCTTGATCTGCTAGATACCAATCTCTGAAATGTCTTCAATACCAACATAGTACTTTCATTCACATTATCAATAACATGTTTCAAATATACTTTATTGATTCTTTCCATAGTGTTTTGTCCATTATTCCAATCATTTGTAACTGAGTAAGGAAATCTTCTTAATAGGTGGAAAAACATATAAGTGATCAAAGAAGAAAATCTAAATTGTGCATACTTGGTCTTCTTAATATTCTCCAAGTTTTCAAACAATTGAATTCTCAAGATTTCACACATATCTACTGGTACCTTGTCAACACACATCAAATATGCTATATGTACCATACTAGCTGCCATATCATCTTCTCTAGAATTTGCACAAAACTTAGTGGTTAGGATTTTGCACAAATATCTCACATCATCTTGCTTGATTTTACTGATTACAATTCCTCTACCATTATAGGATGAACCTATGTTATCAATAACTGTTTTCCTCATATTCTTCTCATTTAAGGGAATAGCACCAGATTTAGATAATCCAGTTACATCATGAATCAAATCAGCAGTAATGTCTATTACTCTATCCTCTAGCCAAAATTTCCCATTATGAATTCTGCTCAAAATGATCTTAGTGCATTCTTCATCGTCAAACTCATATTTCAATGAATACCTAACAATCTCATTATCTTTCAAATGTTCATATCCTTGCTTCAAAGACATATCTTGATTGTAAATCTTCTGATACTCACTGGTAAAGTCACTATCACTTAGGGTTTCAATCTTACATCCAAGATAACTTCTTACATTTTCCAAATGCAAAACTCTGTCTGGTACGGATGATAGTGCTAACTTAGGATCATATTCCAAGGGTTCTACTTGTTCTTTCTTCAATCTAGGTCTATTCTTATCTTTGACATTGTGAATTAAGGATACATCCATGATTGATTCTAATCTCTTATACTGATTCAAAGATTTATCAAGATAAATACCTCAAATTCATGATTTTAGGGCTTTCACAGATTCGATGCTTCAATCTTTCACCAAATCACTGAAAAATGCTTTCAATCACTGCTTTCTGCTCTTCCAAATACTTCAATTTGCTTTGATAGACAAATTCTTTGATCAAATACTTCAATTCTTTTGCCACTTCATTCCAAAAAGTTGTTTTTGTTAACCTGCAAAACTTAAAACTTCTTGCGATCTCGCAAAACATAATATTTTCTTTTGCACTCTTAACCATAGCATTAGTACATCATAAACTACCTTACATTAACTATGCAAGACTTAATTCATCATAAATCTACTTCTACACTAATTCTAAGTTCCTAAACTATTGCAATTTACATAATTTAAGTGCTTAAAGATAGGTCAGGTAAGGATTCACTCTTACCACTTGATACTTCACCTTTTTGATAACCTTCAATGTTGAATATGTCTCCTTAATCTGTGCCTTTAATAAACTTTACTTCATCTCCATTACTGCAGCAACCTTTCTGACTGTTTCCTGTACTTTCATTTATTCTTGCATGATTCTTAGGGTTAGGGTTAGGATGATAAGTTCCATTGTTCATTCTACAAAATCTTGCTGTATGTCCAATCTTGTTACATATCTGACAAACAATTCCATTGTTCCCATATCTCAGTCCTTACTGATTGATCTGTGACCTGCAATTTCTACCAATGTGTCCAACCTTGTTGCATTTATAACATACTACTCCATTTCTTATGTTCATATCTTTAGTAGGTCTCTTATCTACATTGTTAGTATTCCTAAACATTCTACTACCATAATTATTCTCAATAACTTTAGATTTTCTACATTCAATAGCTCTATGTCCAAAACCATGACAATTATAACAATAACCATTAAGAGGTTTAAATTGTTTACCTGTGTAATCTCTCTTCATGTGACCAATAGTATTACAACCAAAACATCTACCTTTGAATTCTCTTTGCATACCTTTGGGTGATTCTTCTTGCTTCGGTGATTCTTCTTCTTTAGGTGCATCTTCAGATTTGTTGATCTCATCTGACTTCTTTTCATCAATGCTTTTACATACTTTCAGATCTGGTTCTTTTCTTTCATCATTTGTTCTGAATATATTAAATCCAAGTCCAGTCTTATCATAGGATGGTTTCCCAAAAGATACTTGTTCATCGATCTTCTCACTATTTGAATATAGCCTTTCAAGTTATTGTTTGGATTGAGTCAATTCACCTTTCACAATCTTATTGTATTTCTCAAGTTTTGTATGCTGCAAATTTACTTTCTCAAATTTAGATGTTACTTTGCCAAGCTTAGATCTTAATTCTTCATTTTCAATCTTCAATATTTCATTCTTAGATCTTAGATTTGCTTCATTTTTCTCATTTCCATCTTTCACACTTAGTTTCAGTTTAGCTATCTTCAATTCATGCTTAAGGATCACATTTTCTTTTTCTAAATTTTCATCACAATCTTCAATAAGAACTTCAGATTCCTTTTCAAATTTTAGATCTTCTATCTTGTTTTTCAATTTCTCAATAAAGTTCTTTGCATCATCATATTTCCTTTTCAGAGTGTTTCTTTCATCAGTAAGCATATCAATCTGCTCAAGAGCTTCATCAAGATTCTTCTGTAGCTGATCCATATCCATAGAGATCTTACTCAAGCTGCTAGGCTTTCCTTGAATGATTCTCCCCTGAGTAACTAAGCTCTGATACCAATTGTTAGAAATAGGGAATGCTAAGAGGGGGGGGGGGGGTGAATTAGTATTCTACAAACTTTATCTTTTGCCCAAATATGGATATAACAGATTATCTTCACACATGCATAACATAATAAAATAAATAACATGCATAGCAATAACATCAAAGAACTCATAACACATTATTTGTTCTCGAGGAAACCCTGGCCAAGGGAAAACCCTGGTGGGGATGGTACCCACAAAGATTCACTAATCAAAAGTATCCTGTTAAGGATATTGACCCTGTTAGGAGTCTATTACAAGCATATAGTGTATTAGTCCTGATTAAGGGACTATAGGCCTTGTTAGAAGCCTCAACCCTGTTAGGAGTTGTCAATACAAAATCCGATTACTAGATGAGCTCACTGCCTAAACAAGTAATATACAATGTATACAAAATAGGTCAAGGTACATAACCTTTTTTTGCTTGTATCAATATTCCTTTTCTTCTTTTATCTTCACATCATCACTATTACATTCGCTTCACAATTACATTTATTACATCACTTTTTTTCTTCGCTTCACTTTTTACTTTACAATTACAATTGCATATATATACAAGTTATTAAGGCTAATAACTTTACATGGTCGACTTCCATATATCATTATCTAAGAGTTAACATCTAGGATGTCATCCCTTTATATTGTTAAGTCATTATTTTGATAAACAAAATAATCCCTTAACTCTTTACCAATTCTGCCTTCATATTCTGTCATGTCGGCTTCACATTGTCTTCGGTAAAATTGTCGTAACTAATTCCATACATGCCCTAATGACTTTCCCTCTGAGATGGGTCATCATTAGCCATCATAGAGTCTATGTTCAAGTGCACAAGCACTGAACTCACTCTAGTCAACATCGCAAACAAAAACTATGTCCTGGTACACAGTGAAAACATTGTCTCACACTTAGACAAATTTGTGATGCGCTTTGCTATACTTGCTCTTTGACTTGTGAGATCTTCATGAGGATCATATGTTGCCATAATGACAACATCTATGTACTCACTTCAGTCAAATTGCCAACAAATACACTCTTTTCAAATTTTGAATTTTATGGGGATGAGTGCATGCCACATGGATGTGTGTGTATTGTATTATCCTCTGACCATATTAAATAGAAATTCAGATGAGGGGTCATGGACACTTAGCTTTTAAGATTCATGATGTCAAAATATGGACATTTGATCATAGACCTTTGTCATAAATGCATAGGGTGCAATTTTGTGACACTATATTAATCAAACCCTTGGGTTTTTTATAAAGCAAATCCTATTTCTATTGATCAGTGTTGGCAAGTTTTACACCAAATATAGTATCCCATAGATATTTGTCTATAGGAATATCTTCCATTTTAAGATTCCACTATTAAAATTTCAATCTTGATCCTTCTAGATATTATTTCCATCTTTCTCCTACAATAAGGTCATTAAAATCTATTGTATGTAAAATATCTCACTTAAAAATTGACTAGCACAAAACCCCCCTTTACCAAACAATGAGACCCAAACTAGCCAAACTATAATACTAATAAAAAGGAAGTCTGGTAAGCGAAAACAACTTCATATACCAATCTAAGTGTGGGATATGATACATTTACAAAAATAAATTAAAACCCTTATATAACTAGAAAAATATATGTACATTTATTTAATATAGAAAATTTATGCAAAAATAAAATAAACCATAACATAATATATACATGGTAGAAACCCTTTGAAGATAAAAATCCACATTGAAAGGCACACCCTATATTGTATTATTAGTAAACAATTAAGGTTATAGTTCATTTATAAAGCTAAGGTCATTTAAGAGTCTTCAATTACAATAGGATTTTTGGAGTGATTTCAGTAGCGTAACACCACTTGAGAAATCTTCAAACTTGTACTCTACTAAAAAATGAATACATGCTAAATAAATACAACTCCATAAGATAAGATAGATGCTTAGAAGTCACATGTCAAGAATCTAATGTTTGGATGCCTATCTTGAGTCTCCTCAACACATGCATGCAATAATATTGCATGAAGTGTCATGTCATAGATGTGACCCATTTGATTGACATTTACCAATTCTAATATCCATCTCCTCGGGCATATGATCCCTCACATATGAAATGATTCTAAACTCAAGAAAACACCTTGTACATGAGGAACCTCAATCCCAAGGGGCCCACCTATCATCAATCAATCACAATTGACTCTTGCATTAATCATATATCAAACATTAAGCAAGGCAATTAGAAAATCTATCATTATTAATCATTTAACAACTTACAAAATGATAAATTGCCATAAATTTAGCCTCAAATAAGGCTCACCAAGTGAGATATCTATCCCCACATAAGTAGCTTACATGCCATACAATCCTATCCATTTAAGATGTTACCTCAAACAATAGGTCCCACAAAATGACATGTCGTAAATAGACATAAATGTTAGAATAGAATTAAAAACACCAAACTAAATGCTAGGACTTGCCAAGGTTGTAAAACCTAATCCCAACACAAAATATAAGAACAACCTAGTTCAAATTTAATCATTATGCTTCCAACATGTATAAAAAGCTATGATTGTAAGTGACAATTCAAACATTATAATAAAGAAAAACATAAAAAACTATAAATATCAACCACCAAAATCAACAAATATTTTATTTCTATTATTCCATATTTTCAAATTTACATTACATAAAATATCTCAAATCAAAATTAAATCAATTATCTCATTCATAAAACCTTATTCTAATATAAAACAATTTATTAATTTCTCACAACATTAAAAAACAATTAAAAATAATCAATTTATTTCTCACAATATATATTAAAAAAAAAAACTATGGTTACAATTTATATCCTTACCTTTCTCTTGGACCTTCAAATATGCTCAAATAACGTGAGTCTTACATTTGAAGACCTAGATTTGATAGTCTATTTTGTATTTGAAGCAATTTTGTTGTGACAATTGTTTATTCAAAATTGCTTTTCAACTATTAAAATACAATTTAATTCAATAAAAATTATATCTTACATTTAAACATTATAACTAGAAGAAAATAAGACTTTGACCGATCTATCAAAATCTTCCATTTCATGATAAATTCTTCCTAAGAAAATATTATATTTTACAGTAAAAAAATTAATTAAAATGCAGCTATTAATTCTCCCGTATGATTGCTTGTACGACTTTATGCACAAATTCGATGTTTGCCACATTAATTTGAATCTCAAAAAAAATGGGGACAAACTAATTATTCTAATACAAAAATGAGTACATCAATGCTTTTTGTGAAGAGCATATGATTTGCCGATCAAATGCTTCAAGTGGAGTTTGAATTCTATACATATGTCGACATGTCTTATTAATGCATACGTGATAGTCTCCGCATTCCTTTTGAGTTGTACCTACTTGAAAATATCTAGTTATATAGTCCTAGTTAAACAAATGAATCTCAAGTACAAATGATTATCTTTGCTGCTAGATTTTTTTCCACAATGGTTTTTTGTGTTTACATTGTTTGCACTTTTATGTTTGATTATTCATTGCTATATTACTATTATAGGCATAATAATCATATTTTGGAATTAAATCTTTATTGCACTATATTTTTCTATTTTTTTAATCTTATTAATTAACATGTGTATGTTTTTAAGAGTTATAGGGGAGTGAACTAAGAAGTTGAGTGTGTTCTAATAGTTGTTATAGTGCTTGTTATTTTAATGCCTAATATTTTTAATAATATTGAACCAATAGTTGTGACGTAATAGTTGTTAGTGTTGATAATGACTACTCATAATGGAATGAAATGTATTTCTTACATCTAAAAAATAACAAATCATGTGATCCCACATCAACGCACAAATAAAACATGACTAGGTGCATAACTATCAATCTTATTTTTCTGGGTCTTTTTGACAAAAAAGAATGCCAATGTTGCATCATATTTGATGCTGTGATCCTAAAACCTTAGCTAAAAGTAGGATTGTGAAGTAAGTTGCTAAAAATATTGGAAGTGGTTTGTAATTTCCACGAAGGATTTTGAGAAGTGTGAAGCTAGATTGCTCAACTAGTGGGTCCTCTTCCTTAGTGGGAGTACATTTTTAATGGTTTCAAATATTCAAGTGTAGTTAAAGAATACATTGATGCAAAAGGTGCCTCAACCTTTTTCTTTATGTTAATATTACAAAAAGTGTTATTTGTTTAGATAAAAAATAAATAAACTTAGAATTTTGGACTATAATTCTAATTTCTCACAGAAAAATAAACAAAAAACTATTCGTTGCTTGATACCCCTTATGGGAGTGCTTATTCCATAGCTCTTTTTGAGTAATTTCATTTTGAAAAATAATGGGTTCAATTGGCCCATTAGAGAAAAAGTCATGGCATCCAAAATTGTTCTTAGGCAATTTATAAAAAGTTAGACACAAAAGAGTTGTAAATGGGAATTACCCCTATTGACTAATTTATGACACCTCATAAAGCATATTTGGTTGGAGGCAATTTGTATGCCACTTCTAAATTGTTTTAGCTCAAGGATCATTTAGAATTACCATTTGATGATTTTAGGGTTTGACCTATCTATTAAGTGCTTGAAATGAAGGTTGTGTGTAGAAGTTTTTTTAAAGATATTATTAGGTTGTAAAATTTGTATAGTTCTCTAGTTATTGATATTCTATGAAAGACTAATCTATAAGTGTATTGTAATCATGATTTGTTTAATAATAAATTAAGATTCTTTAGAGTGCAAGGTCTTTCAAAAGTGTTTTTCCCATCTATATTTGGGTTCTAAGATTTATTATTTATTTTATTTTACTTATGCTTAAGTTTTATAACTGTTAAAATACTAAGATTTGCACAAAAATCTCCTCAAAATATTAGAGTTAATTTTATTTTGATATACTTTACTTCATTTTTACTTGGTATAAGAGTTAGATCACTTCAAACTCTACATGCTGGGTAGAGGGCTTTCTATACCAGTCTTCATTTAAGAGGAATCTTGTGTAAATATGTTTTTGATCTTATTGTAGGAAGAGATGGGAATAACATCATAGATAGAGATGGAGAAGTTGGAATAAATTTTGAGTTATGAATGTATCCCAATATTTAAAATCAAATTAGGAAATGAAAATATAAACTTTAAAATCCATTTCTAATCGATAAATATTCTAAATGGAGAAATGAGAAATGTAAACATAAAATAATATACAAAATAATATCAAATGTAAACCTCATATATGTGTGATATGCTCTTAATTGAAATGTAGTTTCCCAAATCAACAACATATATATATATATATATATATATATATATATATATATATATATATATATATATATATATATATATATATATATATATATATATATATATATATATATATATATATATATATATATATATATATATATATATATATATATATATATATATACACACCAAATGAGCATTCATGTCTCTAGTATTGAAGGATGATGTTGATGTTTCCAGCTAAGACCTACAATAAATCTAAGGATTCACCTTCACCTATGGTTAATTACTTTAGGTCAATGGCCAATTGCTCGAGAATTCCTTAAGAATGTAAAATATCTCCTTCACCTTGGACTCTACAAAGCCTAAGCATGTAATCCTTATGCAATATTGACAAACTTAAAGAATATAACAATGATTACTATGGATTAGAAGATAAATCTCAACATGAGGTATCAAAATACATATTTAACATGTTCAAAATTGGCTCTATTTTGATATTTTTAGCAACTCATAAATGTCTGAGAGTAAAAAATTACTCTAAACCTACTCCTACAAACATAAATGAAAAGATGATTTGATTATATAATGGTTGTTGAAAATTCACAACATTAAGACCACTACGTAAATCTATTAGGAGAGAAATAAATATTCAATGAGCTAAAAAAGGATTACATCTATAGTTCTAAACACTTAAATACATTACACAAGTATTCAACTGATCACATTATGCTTTATACTTCAACAAATCACTATCATTATCATATAATTAATCCAACAAACAACTATTATTTAATTCCTTATGTTGATATCTAAAATTACTTCTAGATATAAAACCAATGGGAAGCTCAGTGAATGGGGAACCTTATACGATTTCACTGAGAAACCTCTGAGATTTTATGACGTAAGGCAGGGAGCAAGAGGGCCAAAGGATGGCGCACCCTAATGATCCAAGCCTACAACACACATGCGGAAGCAACCAACAACAAGGGTGAAAGAGAATGCCAGATCTTTCATATATTATCATCAATTGGAACCATACATGCTGGGTTGTAAGGCCTTCCGGGTTAGGGTCTGATATTACAATGAATTACAGAAGTCCTCAAACATGCGAGGATTTTTCAAAAATCTCCAATCTTATCTCTACTATCTTCTATCAAAACCGACTCCCTAAACTACAACCAAACATCTACATTTATACAAGAAACTACCGAACTGAGGTCGCCTTCAGATCCATAATTAACAGAAGTAATAGTCAAATCTGGGACCACATGCTTCCCAATGATGGATTCCAACATTAATTCTGTGATCTAATATAAATGCACAAGTCGTCCACAACAGGAAACAAAATTGAACCCGTCGATAAGCAAGATAACCAAGTAGCAGACAGACAACGCTGAGTGCCAGTGAAGTAACCGACCACCCAGGAGAGAACTGACCATACTCAGTAAACAAAGGAAACTGAACAACTACTAACCAACTCGGTTAAAGCAGAAATCGAGTAACACAGACAAAACTCCAAATTCTTTTTTGGTGACACAGGATTGCCAAGGACCCGAGATGCTCCTGCATCAGACACTTGGGGTTATTTTGAAATGATTCTCTGAATCATTTGGTAGGTATGGTCCAAGATACATCTAACTCAGACTATGAAATCCATGAATTATCTTCCATCGGTCTATTCTTCCACTTGACCAAATATTCCATATATTGTTTTCCTCTTGTACTTTTGCCAATTCTTTCCTTCAAAATCTGTTCAATTTCATCATTTTGCTTCTTAGAATATTCTGTTGGTACTGTCACTTCTTCATCAGGTTCATGATACTCATACAAATCAGTAATATTGAAAATCGGTGATATGTCCATGTCATTAGGTAACTCAATTTCATATGCATTTCCACTATCAAATTTCCTAAAAATCTTGCAAGGTCCAAACTTCTTCATCTTTAGCTTCCCATATGTTCCAACAGAAAATCGACCTTTCTTCAAATGAACCATCACTTCATCACCAACATCAAAATTTTTATGTCTTCTTGATCTATCGGCTCTATCTTTGTATTTTTTATTACTGTCTTCCAGCTTCAGCTTCACATCTTCATGTAATGTCTTCATGTACTCAACAAACTTTAATCCTTCAACACTTTTCTTATTCGCATCATTAATGTCTCTCAAATCAGATATTCCTCTTGGTTGTGTGCCATTCACAATCTCAAATGGTGTCTTTCTAGTACTCCTATTCATTGAATTATTATATGCAAACTCTGCTTGTGCTATCACAAAATCCCAATTACTTGGTGTGTCTCCAACTAAACATCTTAAAAGATTTCCCAAACTTTTATTCACAACTTCAGTCTATCCATCAATTTGTGGGTGAAATGTAGAACTATATTTCAACTTAGTGCCAAATTTCTTCCAAAGTGTTTTTCAAAAGTATCCAACAAATTTACTATCTCGGTCAAAGATAATACTCCTTGGTAATCCATGCAATCTGATAATTTCCTTAAAGAAAAGATCTGCAACATGTACTGCATCTGATGTCTTTCTACAAGGTATAGAATGTGCCATCTTAGAAAATCTATCCACAACAACAAATATAGAATCATTACCTCTTACTGTCTTTGGTAAGACAAGAACAAAATCCATACTGATGTCAATCCAAGGTTTCTCAGGAACAACAATCAGTGTATATAATCCATTATTCTAACTTACTCCTTTTGCAACTTGACAAATACCACAACTTTTCACAAATTTTTGAACATCTTTATACAACTGCTGCCAATAGTACTTCTCCTTCAACAAATTCCATGTTTTATCAATGCCAAAATGTCCAGCCAAACCACTACTATGTTTTTCCTTTATCACATTAGATCTCATTACTCCTCTCTCGGTATACACAACTGAGTACCTTTAAACAACATACCTTCCTAAATAAAATATTCAACCCATTTAGTATCTTATTGATCTTGAATAGGTGCTCTGCACTTTCTCCATGGCTCAAAAAAATCAGGGTCATTTTCATACAAACCTCTCATCTCATCAAAACCAAGAACTTCAATTTTCATCTCGGTCATCAAAGATCTTCTTCTACTTAATGCATCAACAAATCAGTTAGTGACTCCACTCTTATGCTTTATCACAAATGTATAACTCTGTAGATACTCAACCCACTTCATATGTCTCTGATTCAACTATTCTGACTACCCAAATATTGTAAAGCCTTATGATCCGTATACAACACAAATTCACTCGGTATCAAATAATGTCTCCATTTCTTTAGTGCTTGAACAATAGCATAGAATTCTTGATCATACACAAAATATTTCCTTCTAGCATCATTCAACTTTTCACTAAAGAAAGAAACACATTTACCTTCTTGAATCAACAAAGCTCCAATTGCACTTCCACTTGCATCAAATTCTACTTGAAATACCTTACTGAAATCAAGTTATGCTAAAACATGTAATTCAGCAACCTTCTACTTCAGAGACTCAAAACTTCTGTCGGCTCCATGTGTCCACTTGAATTATCTTTTGTCTCCCCTCATAGTCTCAGTCATATCGTTACAAATTGAACTGAAATTCCTTATGAACTTTCGGTAAAAACTTGCCAAACAATGAAATGATCTTACCTCAGTAGCATTCACAGGTGTAGGCCAATTTAGAATAGCTTCAAAAATTTTCAGGATCCATCTTCAAACCATCAGCTGAAATAACAAATCCCAAATACACAATCTCTTCTTTCATGAATGAACACTTTTTCAGATTTATCAGCAACTTTTCCTCTTTCAGTCTCTGCAAAACTTGTCTAACATGCAAAAAAATTTCTTCTCTAGTCTTACTGAATATCAAAATATCATAAAGATATACAATCAAAAATTTACCCAAGAATTTCTTTAAAACTTTATTCATTAGCCTCATAAAAGTACTCAGTGCATTAGTTAAACCAAAAGGCATAACCAACCACTCATACAAACCTTCCTTTGTCTTGAAAGCAGTCTTCCATTCATCACCTTCTCTGATTCTGATCCAATGATACCCACTTTTCAAATCAATCTTTGTGAAATACTTTGCTTTAGTCAAACTGTCCATTATGTCATCCATTCTCGGTATAGGAAACCTATACTTCACTGTTATCTTATTGATTGCTCTGGAATCAGTACACATTCTCCATTCTCCATTCTTCTTCAGTGCCAATACAACAGGTACTCCAAAAGGACTCAAAATTTCTCTAATCAAACCTTTCTCCAACAACTCTTGAATTTATCGGTTCAATTCCTGATTCTTGGTAGGTGTCAACCAATGAGGTTCCTTATTCGGTAAACTAGCTCCAGGGATTAGATCCATACAATGATCAATGCTTCTTTTCAGTGGCAAACCATCAGGTACATTATCAGAAATGATATCACTGTACTCAGTGAGTAACTTGTCAATCTCCTCAGGAAAATTATCCTCTATTTTCTTACTCAGATTATTAGGAATCACAATAAAACATACATCGTCCCTCTTCAATGAGTTAACAAACTTTCTTCCTTCCATCAAACAAACTTTCACAGATGTGCAAACATTACTAACAGGTTCTTCCATCAATGGTAACAATATTTGTTTCTTTCCATCAGCCACAATAGTATACTTATGCAATCTCTCATCATATATAGCATGTCTATCATATTGCCAAGGTCTACGCAATAAAATATGACAACAATCCATAGGCATGATATCACATAACACCTTATCATAGTATTTTCCAATCTTCAAATTCACATAACATTGTTCACTTACCAAGAGTGTATGCTCATCTTTGATGCATGAAATCTGATAGGGCTTTGGATGTACCAACCTTTCCAACATCAATTTTGTGACCATCTCTTCAGATGCCAGATTCTTCGAGCAACCACTGTCAATGATTACCTTCCAAACTTTGTCAAAAACTCTACATCTAGTCTTGAACAAACTTTTCCTTACCATATCTTCCTTCTTGCTTTCATTCCATAGCGCTCTCCTTACCTTCAAGTTATTTTCTTTCTCAGGTTCATTCGGTGACTCTTCTTGCACCAAAGCATTTCTACTCCTTGTAGTACCCCGTGTGTGTGTGAAAATTGTACCTGATCTGTAGACACAACACTCAGTAAAATATTAGAGGTTAGTGATAATCAAAATCATGCAAAATTGAAATCTAATCTAACCAAGCGATTTACTGCCTTCTAATAGGTGTGAGATTGATGTTCTCAGATTGTAATCGAGATCAGTGACCTAGATGACACCTAAATGAAGGATTTGAATGCAATTGATCTAGATATGAAATATGAATGCAATTAATCTATTTTTTTGATATTTTCTATGCAATAAAAATGATAAACTGATATGCTATGGATGCTAAATGATCTAACAATGATATGAAAACTATGAAATTCTATGCTAAGATATAAAAACTATGCAATTGAAATTGATCTCACAACGCTTTGAATTCGCAAGTTGATTCCTCAGCCTCCAATTCTCCAGCGTGATTGTGCAAAATATGTGGATGCTTGGATGAAAATTTGAGAGATGATTGAGAGATCTTGAGAGATGAATTATGAAGAGATGAGCCTTGTTTTTATAGAAATCCAGGGCTTTGGAGGTGCATGGATAAAAGCCATAAATCACTCAAATAACTCAGGTTGATTTTTGAGTTATTTTTAAATAAAGGATAATTAACTCACAAAAACATGCAAAAGCTAAGTTTTAACTCAAAATAGAGTTTAGCTTTAATTGATAATTGATAGTTGTCTGCTTTTATGATTGTGCATGTTTTATTTATGAATTAATTTAATAATAAAGTGATTTATTTCTAACTTAACTGCTTTTAAAAATAAAACAATTGATTTATGGGTTAATCAATTATTTAATCAAACTTTTATTAAAAACTATATTATTAAATAATGACAACTTACTTTAATTAATTAAATAAAAATTTAATCAATTATTCATAGGATATTTGGATTTATTGTCAAAATTAAATAATACAATTAATAATAGATATAATTAAATTTAATTACACAATTAAGTGGCAAATATTAAATCTAATTAATTAAATATGAAAATATTCAATTAATCAAACTTTAGGATAAATGTGATTTATTGCCAAATAATTATAAAATTAAAGATAATTATGATGATTAGGAATATTACTAGGAATATTCCCCGATGCAGAATTTAAGATAATCAATTATGATTCGATGATGTTTAGATGTGCCTTAGGTTAGGACTTCGATGTCGATTTTGTTCGATTTGTCGATGTAGGAGTTTAATGAACATATAGCCCATTTTTGGGGTATTACATTTTGCCCCTCTTTGAATTACTGTGCGAAGCGCAGTGGTTCAAAGATAGTCTGTGTTTGATAGAGATATGAAACTGATGTTTGAAATTGATAATTGATATGAGATAGAAGCTGATTGATATTGAATTGATATGGAGATAATAGGTCCTGAATGACCAAAGATAATGTTCACTGTAGCAGAAAATGAACCTATGATTGCGAAAAAGTGTCAAAATGCCTGATTCCAAACCTTAGGATTGATAAGAAGTGAGTGACCCGTTCTAGACTCGATTGTCTTAGCAGAACTAGCAAGTATCACATCTGAATCCTTCAGTTTCTGAAGAACCAAGGAAAGAACACTATGATCTGATGGTTGCAAAAACTGATACAGTTTACAAGATTAGGAGAATACCAGATTGATATGGATCTTGATGAATCTGATATGCTCCAAGTGATGATAGATTTGCCTCGAGCGATGAGGGCTTTTGATGAATCAGTAACTAGACGTGATTGTTTGTCTTGATCACTAATGAAAGATATTGATAGACTTGATCGATAGAATTTGATTTATAGACTTTGAATGATGTGCAATACCATGCCCCCTTCGGGATTAAAATTGAAATCTGACAAGAAAAGTCAGTGTTATAGTTTAGAAGCATGTTAATTGATTTGAGAAGTTTGGTGAAACACATTCTGCATCATTGGAAGGTCCCAAAAGACCAAGTTTGACTAGGTTTGACCATGAGTTGACCATGGTTGACCAAGTTGAAATTTTGATAGTTTGATGTAAGATAATCAGTTAAGTTGAATACTAGATTTTTGTGATGATTGAAGGTTGATTATGCAAGCAATTAATAATATGAATGATCTCAGATTTGAATTTTGATCCTGAAAAAGGATTCTACTTGCTATTTCATTGGAGGAACCTTCGTGTGAGATTTAGTTCTTGTTAGACTTGAAGATGCGATTTGAAGAATCATTTAAGCATTGAAGTTTGTTTAATCATTGTGAGATCATGCAAACATGCAAAATGCAATGAGACATGCAAAATGAAATGCAACCTAAGACCTAGGACCTAGTCACTGATCATATGTCGATTTGTTATCATCATTGAACTTTTAGGTAACTGGATAAATCAATACAATGCCCACGAGCTATGAAACCATAGACATATGAATATTGATTTGTATGTGCATGAATCAATACAACACCCACTGGTCAACAACCATGGATATATGAATATCAATTTTATTTTTGGAATGTCGGATTAGATATAAGCATCAAGGCACAAACGCCAAGATGACCTGAATATCATGTCCATTTTGATATAGCAATTTGTATAAGCATCAAAACATAAACATCGTGATGACCTGAATACACCTTGCATTGCAAACATATCAAAGAGTCAAGAGATCATTCTAAATCCAATGTGAATTACCCGTAGTGACCCTTTATCATTCACCTCCTTAGGCAAGATCGCTTTTCACAGTAGGAGAAAGAACTTACTAAAAAAGACAATAGTTAGATCATACTTCCTTGAATTTTTTGGGTATCAATGGTCAAGGTACGCATGGCCATCCAATTTGAGATAGAGGCTCTTACAGTCGGACACCATTTCAATCCAGAATTTCCAAAGTTGTTAGATTTTCACATACAAGCAGAAGACAAAGAAAAGATTATGCCCCCAGTCATCACCCTCTAAATCCTGTAAAGGACATCATCAAAGAGCTTGAAGGGACACAATATGCAAAAATTTCAATGCGGATCAGCAAGCATACAAGGAGATAAAAGTATGAAAAGCACAAATTATTTTCAGTTGAGTTTTGATATTTGATTGTTGATTGCGTTGTTGTAGATGCAAAATCCTTTCTGGAGACAAGATTGACTGACTGACTCACATGAAGCTTCAAAGGACTCTGACTGGATATGATACGTCTCAGATACATGGGAGACCATAGGATATGACATTGATTGCCCCCAAGTGTTAAACATTGATAGGATATAGACACTTGAGCTGATTGGTGTACAGACTGACTTATTGAAAAATTGGAAATGCAGAAACAAACCGGGAGATATGTACAAACTAAAGCAAGACTGAAAGCTGGGAAAGACCAAGATTGTGCTGATAGATGGAGTTTTTTGAACAAGTGGCACCCGTTTGCTGAGTTTTCACCATCTTGGTAGAGATTCTATTTTTGCTACCAAGGCGCCTGTTTCCAGGTTTTCACCAAGGCACTTTTTCTCTTTTTCTCATTTTTTTGTATTTTTCATTTTTCAATTTTTTTGAATTTTTGAATATTTTTTGATTTTTTTTGTGAATCATCAAGGCGCCTATTGCTAGGTTTTCACCTAGATGTTCATTTTTTTAGGACTTTTTCTGATTTTTAGAATTTTTTCAGGATATTTAACCATAGACTGAATGCCTTAAGCATAGAATTTCTTCAGATGGAGAACGTTGATTGGTTCTCGAAGCTGTTCTCCTTCAGTCATTGAGAGTTGATAGGCACCAGAGCCAAAAGTAGCAGTGATAACAAAGGGACCCAACCAATTGGGTTCGAACTTCCCCTTGCATTCTCGATGTGATTGATTTTTAGGATTTTCTCTCAAGACTAGATCACCAACCTGAAATTCTCTGTGTCAGACTTTCTTGTTGTAGCCTCTAGACATTCTTTTTTGATACACTCTGAGATGATCATACGCTACTTGTCTACGCTCATCTAGTAGTTCCAGTTCTTGTAACCTAGACACTCTGTAGTCTTCATCAGTGACAAGTCCATGCATTCTGATTCTAAGTGATGGGATTTCAACCTCAATAGGCAGTACCACTTCAGACCCATAAACTAAAGTGAAAGGTGTAGCCCCTGTAGGCATTCTGATACTAGTTCTATATGCCTAGAGAGCTGGATTGACCATGAGATGCTAGTCTCTTCCTATTTTATTCACTGTTCTGTGCAAGATCTTCAGGAGATTTTTGTTTGAAGCCTCAGCTTGTCCATTCCCTTGAGGATAGTAAATAGAAGACCAATGTTGTGTAATCTTGAATTTAGCACATAAGTCATCTAGATCCTTGTTTTTGAATTGTCCCCCGTTATCTGTGATTATATAGTGAGGGATCCCATATCTACAAATGATGTAGTTCAGGATGAACATAGAGATCTGTTTCCCCATTGCTTGTGTTAGAGGAACTGCTTCTACCCATTTTGTAAAATAATCTGTAGCTGTGATTATATGGGTATGTCCATTAGAAGAGTGCAGATGGATAGCACCTATGAGATCAAAAGCCCATTGTTGAAAAGGCCATTGTGTAGTAAAGGGAATCAGATCTCTCCCTGGAGCATGAATCAAGTTTCCATGTACTTGACATTGTTGACAGTTTTTAGCAAATTTAATAGCCTCTTTCTCCATTTTAGGCCAATAGTACCCAGCCCTAATAAGTTTTTGAGCTAATGTTAAACCGTTCAAGTGCGACCCACAAATACCCTCGTGGACTTCCTCTAATGCACGTTGAGACTCTTCCCATTCTAAACATCTAAGCAGTGTACCATCTAGACCTCATTTGTACAGATCATTACCAATGATGACATATTGGGATGCAGATCGGATAAGGTTTCATTTCTCAAAATAGTTAAAGGACTCAGGGATGATTTGGTTGTGGAGATAGGAGAATAGATTTTTGTAGCGGGATGAATCATAACCTACAACGGTGCAGATCATGCGGGTTTCAGGGGGGTCATATGCAGGATAGGATAGGGCTTCCACCAAGAACTTGTAGCATAGCTCATGTTCGGGCTGCTGTAAGAGAGTAGATAGTGTCACCATTGCATTGACAGCCTTATTCTCTGTTCTAGGTATTTGCTCAAATGTGATAGAGATGAAGTATTTCTTTAAATCATCTACCATTCTCTTGTAAGGAATGAGATTTTCATCTTTGGTTTGGTACACATCATTGACTTGATGGATAACCAATTGTGAGTCTCCATGGATGTGCATCTCTGTAACTCTCCACTGTATTGCCATTTTCATACCATTGAGAAGTGCCTCATATTCAGCAATATTGTTTGTGCAAGGAAATTTTAGTCTGAATGCTTTGGGTATCGAGTATCCTTGAGGAGTGATGAACAATATGCCTGCTCCAGATCCATTTTGTGTGTAGGAGCCATCAAAGAATAACCGCCATGTTCTAGAAGAGAGGTGCATAATAGATGAGTCTAGAAATTCCATTTGCATTGGTGTGTCATCAAACATGGGTGCATCTACTAGTTGATCAGCAATAACCTGACCTTTTATAGCTTTTCTTTCAACATATTCAATATCAAATTCGCTCAAGAGCATGACCCATTTAGCTAGTCTACTGGTGAGGGCAGCTTTGCTTAGTAGGTACTTCAGTGGATCAATTTTTGCTACTAGATGCGTGGTATGAGCTAACATATAGTGTCTCAGTTTCTGTGATGCAAAGATCACAGCGAGACAAGCTTTGTCAATCATAGAATAGTTCTTTTCATACGCCACCAATGTTCTGCTTATATAGTAGATGGCTCTTTCCTTTTCATTTTTATCATGTTGTGCTAGCAATGCCCCCAGTGATGTATCTATTGCGGAGACATATAATATTAATGGCTTCCGATGAATAGGAGGCATTAAGATAGGAGGATTCGAGAGATAATTCTTGATATGATCAAAATTCTTTGCACAATCTTCATTCCATGCAAAGGTCACACCTTTATGTAATGTCTTTGTGAAAGGTTGTGATATGTCAGCTAACTGTGATATGAATCTTCTGATGGACTGTACTCTCCCTTGCAAAGTTTGCATTTGACTGATATTCTTGGGAGGTTACATATCTATGATAGCTTTCACCTTAGCTGGATCGACCTCAATGCCTTTCTTTGAAACTATGTATCCTAAGAGCTTTCCAGAAGTGACACCAAAAGCACACTTCTTAGGATTTAGTCGGAGACTAAACTATTCCATTCTGTCTAGGATCATGCTCAAGTCTATTAGATGTTCAGTTCTAATCATGGATTTTGCCAAGGTATCATCCACGTAATCCTCCATTGTTTTATGCATCATATCATGAAAAATAGATGTCATTGCTCTTTGATATGTAGCTCCAGCATTTTTGAGTCCGAATGGCATAACATTCCAATAGAAGGTTCCCCACGCACATGTGAATGTAGTTTTCTCTTGGTCTTCTGGAGCAATTTTGATTTGGTTGTATCCAGAAAAACCATCCATAAGGGAATACATTTCATAGCCCGCAGTCATGTCCACTATCATATCAATGTTAGGTAGTGGAAAGTCATCCTTAGGGCATGCTCTGTTCACATCTCTAAAGTCCGTGCACACTCTGATTGAACCATCTGGTTTTGAAATAGGTACAATGTTAGAGATCCACTCAGCATAGTCTATGACATGGATGAATCCAGCTTTGAGGAGTTTTTCTAGTTCTACTTTGACTAAGAGTGCAACATGAGGATGCATCTTTCTCAGTTTTTGTTTGATTGGTTTTACTCCAGGAGCAATGGATAGATGGTGCATAATGAGATTGGGATCCAATCTTGGCATATCTGAATATTTCCATGCAAAGTTGATCTTTTTGTCTGATAAGAATGTAGTGAATTTTTGTTTCTCTTCTTTTGATAGAGATTGTGCTACATGTACCAATTGTGGTTCCTCTGTTGTACCCAAATTGATGGATTGAGTTGGCTCAATCAGAACTGGAGATCTATCCTATAAATGACGCAGAAGGACATCAAATATCTCATCCTTAGGTGCCTCAAAGAGGTTTTCACCTTCAGATACATCTTTTCTTTTTACTTTTGTAGGTTTTGAGACTGCCACAAAGTGGTTTTCACCCTCAGAACTCTTTTTCTTTTTCTTTTTATTTTTTTGACTAAGATATTTGATGTCCGACTTGGTCATGCTGATGCTCGGTTCACTGATGGAAGTCCTCATAGGCTAGACTACATTGAGGTAACAAGCAAGGGCATAGTCATTGGAAAAGGTGTAAACACCATGGCTTGGGTTTGTGGAAGTTTGGTCGATAAGATCAGGGCGTTGGATAGTTAAAGCAGGAAAGGCTTGGGATATGGTGTTCATGGATGGGGATATGTCATCATTGGTCCTAACCCGACGCTCAAGTTCAAAGGTGATATTACAACTCAAAATATTCAATTTGTGAATAGGCTCAACATCATCATGGGAGTCCTCTTCAGCCATAGGTGGATCAGACACATTAAGTTCATCATTTCGCTCTAGACCTACGTTGGGTTGAGATACATATTGGTGAATAACATCAATATATTTCTCTGTTATAAGCTCATCTTCTTCTGGAATGGCACCCCATTCATAGTCATTTGACTCAGCTTCTGATTCAAGATCTCTAAGAAATCTTAGAAAATGTGTGAAATCAGGATGAATACCCCAAGAAGGATTACCCTCAGTTTTTGACTTGAATTCATATTCATGGGAATCAGTGTCAGAATAACTACCCCCTTCTTCTTGATCAGTTTGATCACCTTCAAGATTGGCTGGTTCTTGTGGTGCAACCATCTCTTGCGCTACAGTAGGTTCTTGTGTTTCTACTACATTAATTCTTTTGATAGGATCATCTATATCATCAAGAAGATCTTTGATCTCTTTAGGCAATTTTTCATAGGGGATAAGCTCAGAGCTATCTAAATCATCATCAAAGGGTTCTGTTTCTTCTTTCTTAAGAAGGGGTTCTCCTGGTGCAATTTGTTCTATGACATGAGAACAACCACCTTTGAGATGATAGGGTTTCTTCTTAAACCCTAAGCCACCAGTATCTTTGTTGGCTCTACCAATATGTGAAATGGGTGTCACAAGACCCTTTTCACTGATTCCTAGAGGTCCTTGACCGGAATATCCCATCTTGGCTATCAATTTGTTTCCTGGACCATATGAATTAGAAGGGATTGTAGGTGCTATAGATTCACTAGGTTGAACAATTTTAGAGTCAGAATCCTCTTTATATAGCCATGCCAGCACAGCTTCATCCTCTTCAAATTCTTGTTTGGATACTTGCTCCGCCACAAAATTTCTTTTGTATGCTTCCATAGGTTCCTTAGGTTCTGATTTAGATTGCTTCAAAGATTGTCCATATGACTTGGGTGAGATAGGGAGAGATGTCAGAGACAAGACTGGCTCTATAGTGTATTCTCCCATCCCATTTTCTTTGATATTGATCTCTTTAGCAATGTCTTCCATCTTGGATGTGGAAGCCACATTTTGTTGCTTGATGGAAGATTCTCTGTTATTAGGTACAAGCTTATCGACACTTTCCTTCAATGTATTACAAGTTGTACTCAGATCTACTAGGATAGTAACTTCTACCCCTTCATAGGGAAATTTCAAGCATTGATGGTATGTAGAAGGAATGGCTTGCATTTCATGGATCCAGGGTCTCCCTAGAAGGATATTGTAAGCCAATGGTAGATCAAGCACCTAACATGTGGTATCTTTGATGACCAGACCCACTTGGATGGGTAAGACAATGGTGCCTTTAGAAGCTCTTTCTTGTTCATCATAGGCTTTTATGGTGATCTTCTTTCGAGGATCAATAGCCATCTCTGAGAATCCCAACTGTGTGATTAAGTTGTAAGAACAAATGTTGAGGCCTGCGCCCCCATCTATCAACACACGTTTGACTCGACGGTTCTGGATCAAGACTTCTATGTGCAAGGGCTGATTATGTGGGTGACTTAGGGAGTTGTCATCTTCCTCTGAAAAGGAGATATATTGCGGAGACGTTAGATGACCAACCATAGTCTAGAACCTGTCTAGATCTAGATCATCAGGAACATTAGAGATGAGCAAAGCTTTATCTAGGATATCTCTGTGAGCTGGAGATATTTGAAGTAACTCAAACATAGAGATTTTGGCATTGGTATGCTGGAGTTGTTGGATGATGCTGTAAGATGTAGGTCTTGTATCCTTTGGATTGGAAGATTTCGAGGCAACCTTCTATTTAGAAGCAGATGTGAGATTGAAAGGTATCTTAGGGACATTAGATGAACTTGGTGTTTTTCCTTTCAGATGAGCCTGAGCTTGTGATCTGGTAACCGCATTAGCTGAGGAATGATTTCTATCTCTTTATACAATCATGATGACATTGCAGCTCTTAGAGAGACATGGTTCAACCATATTGATGATAGCATTGTTTCCAGGGTAGGCATAGTTGACTTTTGCCCCCATGTTAGGCTGAGAAGTGGAAACTCCCTTGCCATGTTGTGAAAATGGTTCTGTAAATGCTGTGTGATCATTATTGCTAGTAGGATTATCAATCGTGATGTCCCCTTGATCTAGCAAGTCTTGAATGGTATGCTTCAAGTGGAAGCATCCATTAGTTCTGTGGCCTTTAGTCCGATGGAAAGCATAGAATGCATTATCTTTCCACCAATATGGTTTTGGATCCGGATCAGGGTATTAGATTGGTGGTAAAGAGATCATGTTATCAGCTATCAGGGTTCTTAGGGCAGAATCCAAAGATTCTCCTAGGGGAGTAAACTTTCATTTATTATCCCATCGTTTGAATGGCTTCTTTGGAGACGGTTCAACAGATTTTTGCTCTGAAGCTTCAATGGCTTTGGTGGAAAGGGTGAGATTGTAGGCCGGTGCCTTTGATGGGGTGCGGATAGTGTCAACAACACCATCAGAGATGATACCTTTGTTTCTATTCCAGCTCTTGTTTTTAACTTTTGAGCTAGGTCCAGATTCAGACTTGTCCTTTTGAAGTGTGATTTCTCCTTTCTTGACAAGTACTTTCTCAATCTTGATTGCATTATCCACCATTTTATCAAAAGATACATGATCTTGCATTTGTAATGGATAGTTGAGCTCTGGAACAAGGTTATTGATAAAGATTTCAAGTTTCTCCATTTCAGGAATTGGTCTAGCATATAGAGAAAACTTCTTTCGCCACCTCTTGAGAAAAGTTAGGAATGATTCCCCTGGATATTGCTTGAGGTTACAGATATCAATCATGGTAATTGGATGTTGAATATTGTAGGAATATTGTTGATAAAACAATTTAATCAATTCCTCAAAAGTTTTGATCGTAGAAGGTAATCTTGAAAACCACTGAATGGATGCTCCTCCCAAGGATCTAGGAAAAAGATGCATTAGATAAGTCGGTTCATGCATGAATTCCATGGATTACGTATAGAACTCTCTAACATGATCTTGAGGATCAGAGTGTCCATCATATTTGTCATACTTTGGTATCTCCACTCTTTTTGGGAATGGTGGCATATACAAGTTTTTGTCGAACAGAAAAGGACATAGGGCCTCCATGGAGAACTCCTTGGGTTCCTTCTCCTTCTTAAGATTGTTAAATTTGACTTGTATAGCATGCATCTATTTTGTCATAGCTATGAGTGGAGTTTCTTCCTCATGTGTGATTATATCATCAACGTTAAAGTTGGGAGGAAGCTTAGCCCCTTCTTGGGCTAATTGTAAAAAGTATGCCTCTCTATCCACTTTCAAGAAATGCCTCATCATTCTCTTGAATTCATCGTCATTCTGACATCGATGGATTTTAGAGGGCATAGGTTCTTGGTCAGCATTATGTTGAGAATGGTGTCCTTGGGATCCTCCTCCTAGAGAACCATGGTTTGTCCCTGCTTGAGACATGGTAGGAGTTTTTGGGCTCCCTGGAATAGATTGAGGAGGAGTTTGTTGATTACCTCTGTGAGTTGATAGAGGAGGTATGTAACCAGTTTTCAATCGAAAGTTACCGAGACCGTCATCTTCGTAGATACCTGACTTGATGAGTTGTTCAAGAGTTGGACCTGGGGTATTGGTCAAAAGTAAGTTTTGAGATGTTTCTTTTGATTTCTTGTGTGAAGAAGCTCTGGTCTCCACCATTAACTTTGAATGAAACAGAAGAAAAGGACGAAGACAACTGAAGAACAATTTGATTCGAGAAAATTGGATGACGCAACCTTGTCAAGATTATGATAGTTTTGAAGGTCTGATGAGATGTGGGTGAAGGAAACTGTGCCCTGGATGTATGGGATAGATCACCCAAAAGATAGCGGACACGAGTTCTCAACACTTAGTCTATTTTTGAAGATTGATTGAAGATTGATAGTTATGACAAGGTTTTGACATCAGATAAAAAGGACTCAAATTGATCAAACAGAAGACTAGATCAGATTCAAAAGATCAAACTCAGAAAATGGTAGAATGCTCAATAGCTACTGCTCTATTCCTGACACAATGATATTTTTGATAGATTCTGGAACTAGGCTGGAAACATTGGATATCTTGCAATTTGACAATTTCTGACAACTCTCTCAAATTTTTCCAAACGACACTCTACAGACTCGTACGACACTGGGTAGTCTATGAAATGACAGTTGCTAAACTCATACAACAGTTGGGTAGAAATGAAACGACAGTTGTAAAACTTGTATGACAGTTGGGTAGCAATGAAATGATAGTTGTAAATATCATACGACAGTTGCTAACAAGATTTTGACTTTCTTGAATTTGCTGGTTTGAAAACTCGTACGACACTGGGTTTTCAATCGTACGACAGATGGGCAATACTGAAACGACACTTGACAAAACTCGTACGACTTTTGACTTTCTAAAATGACATTTGACTCCAGAAAGAATTTACGTCAATTTTTGCAAAATTTAAGGTCTTCAGTTCTAGATTGTTTGCAAATTGTACTGTCCAGATTTTGAAAGTTATACCAGATTTGATCATTTTTAATAGCCAAGTAGATAAACAAGCACGCAGAACAGCAAGCAAGTGATTCCAAGCACATCTGAAAATAATGAACAAGGGCAAAAGCAACCTTGTGCATGAACAATCAAGTGACCAAATTGTGCTAATCCCTGAGAGTACTAATTGTGTATGTTCTGAAAAGTTTTGCAATAAAACACATATACCTGAAAGTGAAAAATTGGCCTCTCTAGGGTTTTTAGTAATGGTTTGACTCTGCAACTTTTATGATTCAAAGGGGTGAACTCCAATCTCGGTGCACCAAGGTTTTGACATAGTCCGAGAACTTAATCTTCAAGAGCTGCTAGGGAGATCTGACAACCCAACAATGAGCCATACCCATGAAGATTTCTTCCACAAGGACATTTATATAGCAGCTGTCACTACCATGGCGAAAATGGCTATTACCGCTTGAGGTTCTGTCAACGTAGTTTTCCCTGTGAAGGGATTGTCCGCTACGGTTAACCCTCTCTAAAGGTGACTCAAGGATTTATACCACAAGGGGACTTGGCTCCAGATTCAAGGTTTTGACACCTCTTCACTTTTAACCCAAACAAAGCAAGCAGATTAATCCAACATGCTAAGACAAAGTTTTGTTCCACCAAGGTTTGTGATATCAACTCCACGTGATCTATCAACCTCTTTGGGGAGAGAATGTATCAATCAATAAGAGAAGATGCACTAACCAATTTTAATTCACCAAAGCTCGTGATATCAACCCTACATGATCTATCAACCTCTCCGGAGAGAGAATGTGTCGATCAATAAGAGAAGATGCACTAACCAAGTTGAATGTGAAACGCACTAAGTATCCTCCCTACCTACAAGGATTCTATCATCAAGAAAGATTTTACTGGAAATCCAATCTCTCAAGAATCATGAATAGTGTTCATAGGGCCTAATTACTATGTGAGCACAGATATATTCCCGAAAGCAAATCTACCAAAAGTACCCAAAAAAGTATAAAGAGGAACACTTAATGCTTAAAGAGAATATGAGATGAGTCCACAAGGTAGAAAATTTAACACCTCACACAAGCTGAAAATGAGTCCCCAACTTAGAAAACAAGTGAGTTCCTAAAAGCACAAAAGGGCTGCCAAGTGGAACACTTAACGCTTCTGTCCTGTTGACCCCTCCCCTTTATGGCGCTGAGATTACAACCACGGGGTGGAAATGAGGGGCTGGTAGATTAGCGAGTCTAATAACCCAAGATAGCAATCAAGATCAATCACAAGTATTCTAAGACTACTTAATGAATCCTTAAGGGATCACAACCTAGTATCAAATTATGCAAGTGTGTAGAAATAGATCAAAAGCATGAAAAGATGCACACAAACTTGACACGTGAGAGATTTATTTTAAGTCCAAATTGAAATGTTTTCAGAACAAGGAGAATACCTCGTGATCCTCACAACGTGCTTAGTAGATTTTACCTAATTTTTAACAATTCTTGTTGAGCTTTTCCATGCAAGCAAGTGACAAACTCCCCAACAAGCAAACAAGCAAACAAGATATGCAAAATATATTCAACTTATGAAAACCATAGGGTTAGCTCTAAAAATTAATTATTATCAACAATAATAACCAGCAATTAACCCAAATGACAACTCATATCATTCATTGAACCATGTAAAAAAAATAAGTGCATACCCATCACAAAACTTTATTTTTTTTGCTGCATTTGACCTAGTCAACAAGATCTGATTTTGTTGATATGATTTTGGCTATAAAAATAGAAATTCAGAATAGAGACCCCTACTAAAAAATAGAGAGCTTTCCAAAAATGCAAAATTTTTAGAAAAATCTCTTCATTTGTGCCCTAGAGACTCATTTTATCAAAATAGACTAGGTTTTGTAAATTGACTATTTGAGCTATTAAATTGCATCCAAATTTAAAACACAAATAATAGATCCCCTATAGAATTTGAAGAGATTTCTGAAAATGTAAAAATTTTAGAAAAATATGTTGATTTGCATCAGATATTAATTTTTTATGAAAAATAAAAAAAAAATTATTAAAAATTCAAAATAATTCAAAAAATTATAAATTTTTTTTCAAAGCTTCCCTGATATGTCTCCAACTTGCAAAAACAATTTCAAACCAAAAATCCAAGCCATTTGGGAGATAAAATTAAATCTTTAAAACTTTAAGGTTTTAGCTCCAAGAATCAAAATCAGCATGCAAAGGTGGGTTGCCCCATGGTGGGCGCCAGAAATGTGTGTGTGAAAATTGTACCTGATCTGTAGACACAATACTTAGTAAAACATTAGAGGTTAGTGATAATCAAAATCATGCAAAATTAAAATCTAATCTAACCAAGCGATTTACTGCCTTCTAATAGGTGCGAGATTGATGTTCTCAGATTGTAATCGAGATCAGTGACCTAGACGACACCTAAATGAAGGATTTGAATGCAATTGATCTAGATATGAAATATGAATGCAATTAATCTATTTTTTTGATATTTTCTATGCAATAAGAATGATAAACTGATATGCTATGGATGCTAAATGATCTAACAATGAAGATTCTAATAATGATATGAAAACTATGAAATTCTATGCTAAGATATAAAAACTATGCAATTGAAATTGATCTCACAACGCTTTGAATTCGCAATTTGATTCCTCAGCCTCCAATTCTCCAGCGTGATTGTGCAAAATATGTGGATGCTTGGATGCAAATTTGAGAGATGATTGAGAGATCTTGAGAGATGAATTATGAAGAGATGAGCCTTGTTTTTATAGAAATCCAGGGCTTTGGAGGTGCATGGATAAAAGCCATAAATCACTCAAATAACTCAGGTTGATTTTTGAGTTATTTTTAAATAAAGGATAATTAACTCACAAAAACATGCAAAAGCTAAGTTTTAACTCAAAATAGAGTTTAGCTTTAATTGATAATTGATAGTTGTTTGCTTTTATGATTGTGCATGTTTTATTTATGAATTAATTTAATAATAAAGTGATTTATTTCCAACTTAACTGCTTTTAAAAATAAAATAATTGATTTATGGGTTAATCAATTATTTAATGAAACTTTTATTAAAAACTATATTATTAAATAATGACAACTTACTTTAATTAATTAAATAAAAATTTAATCAATTATTCATAGGATATTTAGATTTATTGTCAAAATTAAATAATACAATTAATAATAGATATAATTAAATTTAATTACACAATTAAGTGGCAAATATTAAATCTAATTAATTAAATATGAAAATATTCAATTAATCAAACTTTAAGATAAATGTGATTTATTGCCAAATAATTATAAAATTAGAGATAATTATGATGATTAAGAATATTACTAGGAATATTCTCTGATGCAGAATTTAAGATAATCAATTATGATTCGATTATGTTTAGATGTGCCTTAGGTTAGGACTTCGATGTCGATTTTGTTCGATTTGTCGATGTAGGAGGTTAATGAACATATAGCCCATTTTTGAGGTATTACACCCCAACCCTAGTCCGATTTTATAAATGATATGATTACTTTAGGATGATAGATTATATGTTAGAAAATTATTAATGCTTATGGTTTTACTGACCCCATACTAGCATGTGTATGGTTGATGTGCTTGTTTTATATTTCTGTTTGACGTGCCTGATGTGGTTGAGGGACAGAGTCGTAGTTACTTGCTTGTGAGATGCACATGATCGACTGATCCCCGCCATTGTCTGTTATATATTTGTATATGTATGTACATGTGGGTTTTATATGTAGGTTTGTAGGTACTGTGCATCGACTTCCTTGAATTGTCAGGATGAGCGTGCCCTATCACAATATCTCAGATGGTAAGAGAGGGGAGATAACACGGATCCAAAACTCTAACCTAAGCCCATTTGTTCTAGGTCTGGACAAGTATCAGTTTGACTACCTACCCAAATTTGTTTAGGCATGAATTCATGGATCCCTTCTCCTATGTTTGTTTGGTTTTATGTCATTTGGTTTCAGTTGATTTGTTGTTATGTGAGTGATTTTAGGTGATTATTCATTTATTGATTATAATTGATTTATATTTATATAGGATATTTTATGTGATTATTACTATTAGGTGCATAGTTGGATTTAATGATTAATTACACTCCTATGATTAATTGAGGAAATTAAATTAAAGTTAATTATTTGAGTATTTGGAAATTAATACTGATTATGTCCTAAGTTTATTTTGATGAAATTTAGTTAAAATCAAATAATTGTTTATTTGGATTTAATTGATTATTTTATTAATAATTGGATTTTATTATGTTTGTGAGTATTATTAAATAATTAAATATTTAATTACATGCTTTAGGATGCATTAAGTATTTTATTTATTTAATATGTGTTTTAAATTATTAACATGTGCATAATTGAAAAGTGAGTTGTTGTAAAAAAGTGAACAACTAGTTTTCAAATGTCAAGTTGTGTTGTGCATTTAAAAGATATTTTAATTAATTAATTAATATTTACTTTCAATTTTGGAGTTAGAGTCTGATCAGGAGTTGTTTTATGAGTCATTTCTGGTTTGGAGTTGAACTATGAGTTAGCTTTTGAGTTGTCTTTAGGGATTGCATGAATTTGGGAATTGAATTCCTATTAGAAAAAATTATTGCATTCATTTGAGATTAGACCAGTTTCTTTGGAGGAGAATTTTTGGAGAGCTAGTGTGCTTAAGAATTTGAAGATTCTTAGTTGTTGTGATTGCTTGTTGATTTGGGGTTTGCTTATGCATCTGGATTTGGTTCTTGCTTTCATCATAGTTTTCAGATCTGCAGACAGGATTAGTTTTGGAGAAAACCTCACTCTCAGATCTTCAACATGAGTTTCAGTACAGTTTCTGGCATTGGATCCAAGGTAGGATCTGGAATTCTTGTTGTGTGTTTTTTGTTATTTCATCTGGTAAAATTCCGTGTTTGAGTAGATTTGGATTAGTCTCTTTAGATCTGTAGTATTTCTTTGTTCTGGGTATTATTGAAAACCCTTAGATATGATATTATAGGTTTTTATTGAAATTTAACATTGTACCGTTATGCTGGTAAAATTTTATTAAAAGATTGTCTGTGGTTTGCTTGTAAAATGAAAAATCAACTGGAGACTATAGTTTAACTATATTGATAGAGGAAATATTAATCCCCTTTGAAAAGAAAATCTAATTTGATTAAAAAATATCCAATTTGGGTATAAAGTTAATTTTGGTGAAAATTATTAGTTTCTGTTTAAAATTTATAGTCAATATATTTATACCTGGTTAAGACAAAAAAATGCATTAGTAGTAAAAGACAAATTTATGCATACTTAAAATAATTGCATATGGATTTTACATGTGGGAATAAGATTAAATAGTGTGTGTGGAAAAAGGTTGTTAATATGTCCTGTTAACATTTCTGGAAAGTGGACACAGAGAACCCTTTATTCTATTTTCAGAAATGGCCTCATTAAAATATATATATTTATATTGATTAATGAATGAGTTCTTTGTTTCTTTTTAAAAAAAAAAAAATAATTAAAAAGATTGTTATTGAAATATATATATATATATATGATGAAGGGTGCTCCCCTTAATACCACAAACACATAACAGAAATAGAGAAACAACAACAATAATATGCAAGAACAGAAAATTGGCTTCTTATTATCTCCACAAATGTGGAATTACAAAATTTCAGAATTACAATATGGAAAGCCACATGGGCATTCCCTTACAATATTTTGTAGGACAAAGCCTTGAATCAATACCCAGATCTACTACCCAGAACTGCCCTGGACAACACTACGGGCCTTCTTTATATAGGCAATTTCCACCGCCCAAGAAAGTTCTAGAAATTTAGCCCTTAGGGCTGACCAAACTTATAATTATTTTATTTTACAATTTATTACATCAAAGTCGGCTCAAAATGAGTTTTGAAACCCAAACAAAAATTTTAAAGAAAAATTATTTTCTGCCATTTCAGGTGACCCAACTTCCGAAGACCATAAGTCATCACCCGTTGACCCGATTGGCTATTATAACCCATTCTGGAAATGCCACGAAGTGTTCTACAGGCTTGACCCATGTAAAGCACCCATCACCCAAATTTTCAACCTCATCCGGGGCCTCTAAAGCCTTCAAAACTGAGTTTGAAGTTTTTGTACCCTGCTGCCAATACCGAAAATCTTCAATATCTTCAAAACTAGACCTGATCTAGCCATGAAACTTTGCTGGCAGGCTGATATGATTGAGATGAACCTCCATATGTAAAATTAGAACATTCCGAGATCGTAAGAACAACTTACTAAAAATAGCAAGTTTCCATAAATAGCAACTCTGCACAAGATAGCCCTTATTGAATACAAAAATAGAAATGTTTTTGGGTGATGCAAGATTGCTCTTACACCCAGGATGCTCCTGCATCAGACACCCGGGGTAATTCGAGAAGTGACCTTGTCACGACTCAAGTGTGCAGAGGAAAACCAAGATGGTTAACCTCCTCCTTTGTTAGCCATGATGAATCTTCAATGGGTCATCCTTTCCATTTGACCAAATACTCTTCATATGTCCTGTTCCTTGTGCTTCTGCTAACACGACTGTCTAGTATGTCTTCAATCTCCTTGAAATCTGAACTGGTTGCTAGAATACTCCACTATGTTGCTGCAACCTCATCTTCAATACCTCCTTCGTGATACTTTGTCAAATCTAAAATGTTAAACACTGGTGAAATATTCAGCTCGCTAGGCAATTCTACCTCATATGCATTTCCTGAATCATGCTTTTTCAATATCTTACATGGTCCAAACTTCTTCATTTTCAGCTTGTTATATGTACCAATCGAAAATCGCTCCTTCCGCAAATGAACCATGACTTCATCCCCAACCTGAAATTTCTTATGCCTCCTTTTCTCATCTGCCTTAGCCCTATACTGCACATTCATCTTGGTAATATGCTTCCTCACCTTCTCATGGATGTTGTTCAAGTGTTCTACAAAATCCTCAGCTTCAGCACTACTTATTTCTTTTTTATCTATCTTTCTCAATTCAGATGCATTTCTTGGACTACTTCCATATACAATCTAGAATGGTGATTTACCAGTGCTCCTATTGACAGAATTATTGTATGCAAATTCTGCCTGTGGTAAAATCAAATCCCATCCTGTTGGCTTATCTCCAACCAAACATTTCAGCAAATTTCCCAAACTTCTATTCACCACCTCTATCTGTCCATCAGTCTATGGATGATGTGATGAACTAAACTTCAAATCTGTCTTCAACTTTGTCCACAATGTTCGCTAGAAATATCTAACAAACTTAGTATCTCAATCTGAAACTATGGTCTTTGGCAAACCATGTAGTCTCACCACTTCTCTGAAAAACAATTCTGCTACATGAACAACATCATTAGGCTTCTTGCAGGGAATGAAATGTGCCATCTTTGAAAACCTGTCAACTACTACAAAAATTGAATCATGTCCCAGCTGTGTCCTCGGTAAACCAAGAACAAAGTCTATACTGATATCCTCCCAAGGTTTCTTTGGTATAGGTAATGGTTGATACAATCTTGTATTTTGCTTCACTCCTTTCGCCATCTGACATACTCTGCAACTCTGTACAAACTTCTTCACATCTTGCTGCAATTGTGGCCAATAATAATTCTCACCAACCAAAGCAAGGGTTTTATCATGACTAAAATGTCCAGCCAATCCTCCACTATGCTTCTCCTTGATGAGATTCTCCCTCATAGAACTTCGTGGAATGCACAACTGACTCCCTTTGAATAGCATATCATCTTGGATGATAAAATCTAGCCATTTCGTCCTGTCTAGAGTAACAGGTTCTGTACAAGCTTTCCAAGCTTCACCAAAATCAGGATCCTCTGGATACAAATTCTTGAGTTCCTTGAACCCAACTACTTCAATCTGCATCTCTATCAGCAATAGTTGCCTTCTGCTAAGAGCATCCGCAACCCTATTAGACTTTCCACTCCTATGTTTCAAAACAAATGTATAACTCTGTAAAAACTCAACCTATTTTAAATGCCTCTGATTCAACTTTCCTTGACTATTCAATATTGCAACACTTGATGATCAGTATACAAAACAAACTCCTTAGGAAGTAGATAATGTCTCCACTTCTTTAATGCCTGAACTATTTCGTAAAATTTTTGATCATAGACAGAATATTTTCTCTTGGCATCATTTAACTTCTCACTAAAATAAGCAACAGGTTTACCTTCTTGGCTCATAACAGCTCCTATTGTAGTACCACTAGCATCACAATCTACTTGAAACACCTTATTAAAATCTGGAAGTGCTAAAATAGGTTGTTCTATAACTTTTTGTTTTTACAATTGAAAAATCTTTTCTGCCCCATTAGTCCACTTAAACTCTTTTCTATCCCCTCTCATTGTTTCAGTCAAGGGTCCACAAATACTGCTAATTTTTTGATAAAATTTTTGTAAAAGCTAGTGAAACCATGAAAAGATCTTACCTCCATAGCACTCCTTGGAGTAGGCCATTCAAGGATAGCCTGTACCTTCTCTGGGTCCATTTTTAGACTTTCTACTGAAACTACAAATCTCAAATACACTAACTCTTTCTTCACAAAACTGCATTTCTTCAAATTAATTAACAATTTCTCATCTCTCAACTTATCAAACACCATACGAATATGCATCATATGTTCCTCCAATGTCTTGCTAAAAATCAAAATATCATCTAGGTAAACAATGACAAACTTACCCATAAATTCTTTCAGAACCTTGTTCATGAGCCACATGAAAGTGCTCGGTGCATTGGTTAGCCCAAAAAGCATGACTAACCACTCATATAGTCCTTCCTTTGTCTTGAAGGCAGTCTTCCATTCATCTCCTTCTCTGATCCGAATCTGGTGATATCCACTCTTCAGATCTATCTTTGAGAAATACATAGCCCCACTCAAACAATCTATAATATCATCCATTCGTGGCAATGGAAACTTATACTTGATTGTGATCTTGTTTATTGCTCTGGAATCTATACACATCCTCCACTCTCCATTCTTCTTTGGTGCTAATACCACTGGTACAGCATAGGGACTCAGACTCTCTTGAATCAACCCCTTCTGCAATAACTCATGTACTTGTCTATTCAACTCTTCACTTTCTGCTGGTGTCATTTTGTGTGCTGCCTTGTTTGGAAAACTGGCTCCTGGAATCAAATCCATTTGATGACTGATCTTCCTTACCAATGGTAATCCATCAGGTACATTATCAGATATAATATCTTGAAACTCATTCAACAAATCTGCAACTTCTACAGGTACATCCTCTACTTCTTTACCAACTTTTGGAATTAAAGCAAAACACACATGCTCACGCCTCATACCATCTAAAAATTTTCTTCCATCAACAAATGTTATTCTTGCATTACCACATACCTTTTCTTCGGTCTCCTTCAATGGCTTTAGCTTATGTCGCACTCCATCGTTTGTCAGGGAATAGGTTTCGCATGACCATCATGTACAACACATCTGTCAAACTACCATGATCTACCCAACAACATATGACATGCATCCATAGAGATGATATCACATAGTACCTCATCTTGGTACCTGCCGATCTTGAACTTTACTAGGCACTGTTCACTAACCATGACCTTGTGGTCATCCTGCACCCAGGCAATCCGATATGGATGTGGGTGTTTCTGTCTCTTGAGCTTCAACTTTGTCACCATCTCTTTTGACACCAAATTGTCAATGCTTCCACTATCGATAATCACATCGCAATATTTACCCTCACACTTGCCTCTAGTGTGAAATAAGCTCCTCCTTTGTTCAGGTTCATTCTCACCACTCAGCAAGACTCTTTTGTTAATTAGTGTTTCTCCTCTTTCAACATCTTCAAAATTAGATGATCTCGCATCTTCATCTACATGTGCAACTCTGGCCTACCCTTCATTTCTCCTGTCTGTTCTGCCTTGGCGCTGAGGACATTCAAATGCCCTATGACCTTCTTCTCCACAGTGAAAACATGTTCCACAGAAGCATCCTCTTCCAGATCCTTGTCCTCTTCCTCTTCCTCTCTGATCTCTATTACTTTGATCCTGGAAATGATTGGAATTATTTCCTCTCTGATTTTGACTGCTACTGGCCTCATCCTTCTTTTTTGAATCTTCATTTCGGCCACCATATGATCATCCACCAGATCTTCCACCACAACCTCTTCCATTTTGTCTGCTCTCAAACTTCTTGTTCAGCTTTTCCTCTACTTTTAGGAAAAACTGGTATGCCTCCTCAATATTGTTCATTCGAACTAGATTCAACTCCTCCTGAATGCTTGGCCTTAACCCATTAAGGTATCGGGCAACTTTCTCCTTATCAGCTTCTGCATGGCCTGTTCTGATGAGGAGTCGATAGAACTCCTCTGTATACTCCTGAATAGATCTTCCCGCTTGCTTCAAACTTTGCATTTTCTTTAGTAGGTCAAGCTCATAATCAACAAGAATGAACTGTCGCTTCAATTTATCCACCATCTGATCCCATCTTGTGATTTTATTTTTCCCTCTTCTATTTCACTCCAATTGGATTTCTTGCCACCAGATCTTCGCATGACCTTTCAATCTGGCCTTCGCAAATTTGACCCTATCAGGATCCTCAACATCTTCATACTCAAAATATTCCTCACATTCATTGATCCAGTCGATCAATTCCTCTGGGTTAAGATTTTTAAAAAATGTAGGAACCTCAATCTTAGGTCTTTTCCCAATCTTGAAAATCGCCCGAAAAAATCTTTCTTCCTCCTGGTTCACAATTTCAGCTTCTCCTTCTTGATATTCTTCTTCAGCTTCATCCTCACTTTCATCTCTAACATTAAGATTCATTCCTTTGTGAATCTCTTCCTGCAATGCTCGCACTTGTCTCTGCAGCTCTCTAACCTCAGGTGTCATAGCACCAGCTCTTCTGCCATGTTCTCTTCATGGAGGCATTTTCGTGATGCGCGCTGAAACCCTAACCACGGTCTTGGTGCAAACTGCCTCACAGTCGGCGATCTATTTACACACTCAAGAACTCTTGCTCTGATACCACTTGATGAAGGGTGCTCCCCTTAATACCACAAACACATAACAGAAATAGAGAAACAACAATAATAATATGCAAGAACAAAAAATTGGCTTCTTATTATCTCCACAAATGTGGAATTACAAACTTTCAGAATTACAATATGCAAAGCCACATGGGCAATCCCTTACAATATTCTATAGGACAAAGCCTCGAATCAATACCTAGATCTACTACCTAGAACTGCCCTAGACAACACTATGGGCCTTCTTTATATAGGCAGTTTCCATCGCCCAATAAGGTTCTAGAAATTTAGCCCTTAGGGCCGACCAAACTTAGAATTATTTTATTTTACAATTTATTACATCAAAGTCGGCTCAAAATGAGTTTTGAAACCCAAACAGAAATTTTGAAGAAAAATTATTTTTTGCCATTTCAGGTGACCCAACTTCCGAAGACCATAAGTCATCACCCATTGACCTAATTGGCTATTATAACCCCATTCTGGAAATGCCATGAAGCACTCTACAAGCTTGACCTATGCAAAGCACTCGTCACCCAAATTTTCAACCTCATCCGGGGCCTCTAAAGCCTTCAAAACTGAGTTCAAAGTTTTTGTACCCTGCTGCCAATACCGAAAATCTTCAATATCTTCAAAACTAGACCCGATCTAGCCATGAAACTTTGCTGGCAGGCTGATATGACTGAGATGAACCTCCATATATAAAATTAGAACATTCTGAGATCGTAAGACCAACTTACTAAAAATAGAAAGTTTCCATAAATAGCAACTCTGCACAAGATAGCCCTTATTGAATACAAAAACAAAAATATTTTTGGGTAATGCAAGATTGCTCTTACACCCAGGATGCTCCTGCATCAATATATATATATATATATATATATATATATATATATATATATATATATATATATATATATATATATATATATATATATATATATATATATATATATATATATATTGGAAAATGTGTTAACAAAGAAATTTAATTTTTTTAAAAAAATATTTTTGGGAGGGTACTGACTGTAACCCCCCACAACAGACCTTACCTACCGGTGGTATGCACTGGTATCACGCGATAGGGATTGGGGCCGCCGACGGTGCTCATTGCAGTACCGTGTGGGCGTGCGGTGAGGCCAGGGGAGATGGGGAGTGGGCTCCGCCCCCCATGTTATTATTTTATTTTATTTTGTTTTTAATTTAATTTTTATAACATGCGAAATTTGTTATAAATTTTTCATTTATTAATTTTTATTCATAATAAATTTTGTTTTGTTTTATATAAATTAATTTAGTTAAAGTTAGTTTATTTTATATTTTTATTTGGATTATAATTAATGTTAGGGTATAATTTATATATTTTATAATTTATAATTTATTTAAATTAGAATTTATGTGATTTATAATCTATATAGTTTATAATTTATTTAATTTTCTAATTTATTTAAATTTGTTATCTATGTAGTTTATAATTCATTTAAATTAATTCTATCTTGAAAGTGATTTATATTTAAGTTGATAGAATTAGTTTGATTTCTAAGTTGAGATTATAGATTTTATTTGAATAGTACATTTTCAATTTAGAAAAACAAGAATATTCTGGTATTATTCCTATTGAAATTCTGATTTGACAATTACTTTAATACGATTATGTCTATGATTAAATTAATGTTTTTGAAATAGATGTGTAACTACTGAAATTGGGCTTTTTATTCTATTAGGTCCATAGGGAATCTTTAGGGAATATTTTTTGTTTATAACATTGTCATAATGTTTATGTTCCTTTTCCCTTAGTAAGTTAATTATTTATATGCATAGATTCAGTTATGATCATTCTAGATTGTGTGCAACTATGGTTAGTTTTTAGTTACTATGATGTGAATGTTGTATTCTTTGTGCCTGATATGTCTTCTTATGTAATTTATGGGTTATCTAAAACTAGAAGACCTATGAGGATACAGAGGCTGGGGTATGTGTTAGATGTTCTATTTCAACTATGTTTTGATGTGTGTGTACTTTATCTAATTATCACTCCTGTTTGACCATTGGGCTCATGATATATTGTACTTGTTTGTGGTATCTCTGTAACCATATCTAGTTCTTTTGTGTGAATATGGATATGAGGTTACGTAGTGTATACCTGATTAGATCTAGGAGAGATATGTGAGCCTAGGGTAGTTTACCTAGATATGTAGTAGGAGGTGGCTTGCAATAAGCGTTGGGGCCCACAAGTGGCTACCAAGATCACTTATTGTTAAGTATCTCAATCAAGTGATAACTAAATATAACATTGAGAGATTTAAAAAAAAAACCTAATAAGATATGGTTTCCTCACCCTGGCTTAGTGCTAGTACAAACTAAGGTGGGAATGGAGAAGATGACTAGCCCCCTTTTAAGGGATGACTTGGCATAGTCAATGGCTTCATCAGTACGAAAAGTCATTGACACCATGTAAGGTCACTTGGGTGCCGGGATCTAGCAAGATTACTAGGACAAAACTCAAGGGTTAGACGTACATGATGACACCTTCCTATGCATAGTATAGTTATCCTGCATGTGTTAGTGTCCTCTGGATTAGTGAGTCTTTCATGACATTATTAATTTTTCACCTTGTGTTAGAGAGCTTTTAGGATCCTTTCCTTAGCTTGATCTATTTGATGTTTGTTATCCGAGTGGGATCTATTGTTATCTTCTCAACATGGTGGGAGTGGACCATTTAGGTTTATGAGGTCAGGTGGTAGTGATTCTTTTATCATTTGAGATTCTGACATTCATGTACCAGTACTAGATGATCCCTATTATGGTTGTTCCTTCTTGATCTTCATTGATGGAGCTGTGTTCTTATATTCTTCTTATTCTTCTATATTATCTTGTATCTTTGTATCAGTTGTTTAGAGTTATCTTGTGTACTTCTTTTCAGTTATTATATTACATACCCTGCGATATGTGCAGTGTATGTAGATTTATGGATACCTTTGGTACTAGTTGTATTTATGTTATCTTATATGTGATGATGCTTTTATCTTTCATTTGTTTATTAGAGTTTTGTAATTGTACCTAATCCTTTTTAATTAATTATGTTAACGTAATCTTTGTCAAGGAACCCTTGAGAGTTGTAACCTATGTTGGTTAATGTTATTATGTGAGTAAATGGTAATTACTTCCGCAATGATGTTTATCTTGTATGTTAAAAAAAATAAAATTATTCTGCAAACTTAGATGCATGTTTAGGTTAAGTTCTCCTGGGTTCCCTGGCGGGGTATTACACTGCTACCAGCCTTCTTACTAGCCTGTGTACATTCAAAAGATCTATGTCCTTCCTCTCCACAATCATAACAAGTTCCTTGGAAACTTCCTTTGCTATAACCACCTCGGTAGTTACTACCTCTACCTCTAGAACTTTTACCTTTCCACTCAGTCTTGCCTTTGTCAAGATTTGTCTTTTCTGGTTCAGATCTACCATTTTCACCATTAGATCTACCTCTTCCTATAGGGAATCTACCACCTCAACCTCTCTATCTCTATTCATGTGTCTTGTTGAATTTCTCCTTGGCTTTCAAAGCAAATTGATAAGCCTCTTCAATGTTCTCCAATTTGACCATACTAATCTTGGATGGAAACTCTCAAACCATTCAAGTATCTACCGATTCTTTCCACATCATCTTCATCATGTCTAGATCTGATATCTAATCTATAGAATTCCTCAGTATACTATTTTATCGAGCTATCCTTCTGTCTCCAACTTTGCATTCGCCGAACTAGGCTAATCTGATAATCATAGGGTAAGAACTTTCCTTTCAACTTATAAGGATGCATGAATTTTTAATTTTTTTCTTGCAATCTTCACCTTCTTATCCTTAGGAATGTTTTCATATTCAAAATAATTTTCCATCTCAGTGATCCAGTCCACCAATTCATCAGAATCTAGCTTTCCACCATATTCAGGAGGATTGAAATGTGGTGTTGACTTTAGACTTGTCAAAGCCTTCAAGAATCTTTCTTCGCCTTGATCCATAATAGGAGTAGGTTCTGCATTCACCTAGTCTTCTTCAATTTCATCATCACTAACATCTTCAAGATGTCTGCCTCTTCTTTGGGCTGTTTCCACTGCTTCTAACCTAGTAGCAATCTGTCTTAGCATATTTGCCAATCTTGGATCTGCATCTCACCTCCCATGAACCATCTTGACAATCCACTGCAATTGTAGGTTAGATCACAATCTGCTACCCCACAAAAACTCAACTAGGGCTTCAAGAGGAACCTACAAACCTAGATCCGTAGAACTAGATCAAGATCTCACCTCGCTCTGATACCACCTAACGTAAGGCAGGGAGCAAGAGGGCCAAAGTATGGCACACCCTAATGATCCAAGCCTACAACACACATGCGGAAGCAACCAACAACAAGGATGAGAGAGAGAATGCTAGATCTTTCATATATTATCATCAATTGGAACCATACATGCCAAGTTGTAAGGTCTTCTCGGTTAGGGCCCGATATTACAATGAATTACATAAGTTGTCAAACATGTGAGGATCTTTCAGAAATCTCCAATCTTATCTCTACTATCTTCTATCAAAACAGACTCTGACGTAGGAGCATCCTAGGTGTAAGAGCAATCTTGCATCACCCAAAAATATTTCTATTTTTTATATTCAATAAGGGCTATTTTGTGCAGAGCTGCTATTTATGGAAAGTTACTATTTTTGGTAATTTTTGTATGTGCTCAGAATGATCTGATTTCTTTCTTGGAGGTTCTTGTTGGTCATATAAGTCTGCCAGTAAAGTTTCATTGCCAGATCAAGTGTATATTGGAAGATATTGAAGATTTTTGATATTGGCAGTAGGGTACAGAAACTTTGAACTCAATTTTGAAGGCTTTAGAGGCCCCGAGTGAGGTCAAAAATTTGGGTGATGGGCGCTTGCGCAGATCAAGCCTGTAGAGCGCTTCGTGGCATTTCTGAAATGGGGTTATAATAGCCGAACGGGTCAACTGGTGATGACTTATGGTCTTCGGAAGTTGGGCCACCCGAAATGGCGGAAAATAATTTTCTTCAAAATTTTTGTTCGGGTTTCAAAGGTTATCTTGAGCCACTATGATGTAATAAAATGTAAAATAAAATAATTCTAAGTTTGGTCGGCCTTATTGGCTAAATTCTGGAACCTTCCCAGGCGGTAGAAAATTGCCTATATAAGGAAGGCTGTATTGTTGTCTTAGGCAGTTCAGAATAGTTCTGGGTAGTAGATCTAGGTAATAGCTCGAGGCTTTGTCCTACAAAATATTGTAAGGGAATGCCCATGTGACTTTTCATATTGTAATTCTGAAAGTTTGTAATTCCACATTTGTGGAGATAATAAGAAGCCAATTTTCTGTTCTTGCATATTGTTGTTGTTTCTCTATTTCTATTATGTGTTTTTGGTATTAAGGGGAGCACCCTTCATTAGGTGGTATTAGAGCAGGAGTTCTTGAGTGTGTAAACAGATCGCCGACTGTGAGGCAGTTTGCACCAGGACCGTGGCTAGAGTTTCAGCGTGAATCGCAAAAATGCCTCCACGAAGGGAACGTGGCGGAAGAGCTGGTGTTGTAACACCTGAGGTTAGAGAGCTGCAGAGACAAGTGCGAGCATTACAAGAAGAGATTCGTAGAGGAATGAATCTTAATGTCAGAGATGAAAGCGAGGATGAAGCCGAAGAAGAATATCAAGAAGGAGAAGTTGAAATTGTGAACCAGGAGGAAGAAAGACTTTTTCGGGCGATTTCTAAGATTGGGAAAAGAACTAAGATTGAGGTTCCTACATTTTCTGAAAATCTTAACCCAGAGGAATTGATCGACTGGATCAATGAATGTGAGAAATATTTTGAGTATGAAGATGTTGAGGATCCTGATAGGGTCAAATTTGCGAAGGCCAAACTGAAAGGTCATGCAAAGATATGGTGGCAAGAGATTCAGTTGGAGCGAAATAGAAGGGGAAAGGAGAAAATCACGAGATGGGATCGGATGGTGGATAAATTGAAGTGACAGTTCATTCCTGTTGATTATGAGCTTGACCTACTGAAGAAAATACAGAGTTTGAAGCAAGCAGGAAGATCTGTTCAGGAGTATACAGAGGAGTTCTATCGACTTCTCATCAGAACAGGCCATGCAGAAGTTGATAAGGAGAAAGTTGCCTGATACCTTAATGGGTTAAGGCCGAGCATTCAGGAGGAGCTGAATTTGGTTTGAATGAACAGTATTGAAGAGGCATACCAGTTTGCCCTAAAAGTAGAGGAAAAGCTGAACAAGAAGTTTGAGAGTAGACAAAATAGAAGAGGTCGCGGTGGATGATCTAGTGGACGATCATATGGTGGTCGAAATGAAGATCTGAAAAAGAAGGATGAGGCTAGTAGCAGTTAGAATCAGCGAGGAAATAATTCCAATCACTTTCAGGATCAGAATAATAGAGATCAAAGAGGAAGAGGAAGAGGACAAGGATCTGGAAGAGGTGGTTTCCGTGGAACATGTTTTCACTGTGGAGAAGAAGGTCATAGGGCATTTGAATGTCCTCAGTGCCAAGGTAGAATAGACAGGAGAAATGAAGGCCAGGCCAGAGTTGCACATGTAGATGAAGATGCCAGATCATCAAATTCTGAAGATGCTGAAAGAGGAAAAACATTGATTAACAAAAGAGTCCTGTTGAGTGGTGAGAATGAACCTGAGCAAAGGAGGAGCCTGTTTCACACCAGGTGCAAGTGTGAAGGTAAATATTGTGATGTGATTATTGATAGTGGAAGTACTAACAATTTGGTGTCAGAAAAGATGGTGACAAAGTTGAAGCTCAAGAGACAGAAACACCCACATCCATATCGGATTGCCTGGGTACAAGATGACCACAAGGTCATGGTCAATGAACAATGCCTGGTGAAGTTCAAGATTGGCGGATACCAAGATGAGGTATTGTGTGATATCATATCTATGGATGCATGTCATATGTTGTTGGGTAGACCATGGCAGTTTGACAGATGTGCTGTAAATGATGGTCATGCGAATACCTATTCCATGACAAAGGATGGAGTGCAGCATAAGCTAAAACCATTGAAGGAGACTGAGGAAAAGGTATGTGGTAATGCAAGGATAACTTTTGTTGATGGAAGAAATTTCCTAGATGGTATGAGGCATGAGCATGTATGTTTTGCTTTAATTCCAAAAGTTGGTAAAGAGGAAGTAGAAGATGTTCCTGTAGAAGTTGCAGATTTGTTGAATGAGTTTCAAGATATTGTATCTGATAACATGCCTGATGGATTACCACCAGTCAGGAAGATCAGTCATCAGATGGACTTGATCCCAGGAGCGAGTTTGCTGAATAAGGCAGCACACAGAATGACACCTGCAGAAAGTGAGGAGTTGAACAGACAAGTACATGAACTATTACAGAAAGGATTGATCCGTGAGAGTCTGAGTCCCTGTGCTGTACTAGCGGTATTAGCACCAAAGAAGAATGGAGAATGGAGGATGTGTACAGATTCCAGAGCAATAAACAAGATCACAATCAAGTATAGGTTTGCATTGCCACGAATGGATGATATTATGGACTGTTTGAGTGGAGCTGTGTATTTTTCAAAGATAGATCTCAAAAGTGGATATCATCAGATTCGGATCAGAGAAGGAGATGAATGGAAGACTGCCTTCAAGACAAAGGAAGGACTATATGAGTGGTTAGTCATGCCTTTTGGGCTAACCAATGCACCAAGCACTTTCATGCGGCTCATGAACGAGGTTTTGAAAGAATTTCTGGGTAAGTTTGTCATTGTTTACCTAGATGATATTTTGATCTTTAGTAAGACATTGGATGAGCATATGATGCATATTCGTATGGTATTTGAGAAGTTGAGAGAAGAGAAATTGTTGATTAATTTGAAGAAGTGCAGTTTTGTGAAGAAAGAGTTAGTGTATTTGGGATTTGTAGTTTCAGCAGAAGGTCTAAAAATGGACCCAAAGAAGGTACAGGCTATCCTTGAATGGCCTACTCCAAGGAGTGCTACTGAGGTAAGATCTTTTCATGGTTTGGATAGCTTTTACAGAAAGTTTATCCGAAATTTTAGTAGTATTTGTGGACCCTTGACTGAAACAATGAGAGGGGATAGAAAAGAGTTTAAGTGGACTAAAGGAGCAGAAAAGAGTTTTCAATTATTGAAACAAAAAGTTACAGAACAACCTGTTTTAGCACTTCCAGATTTCAATAAGGTGTTTCAAGTAGATTGTGATGCTAGTGGTACTGCAATAGGAGCTGTTATGAGCTAAGAAGGTAAACCTGTTGCTTATTTCAGTGAGAAGTTAAATGATGCCAAGAGGAAATATTCTATTTATGATCAAGAATTTAATGCTATAGTTCAGGCATTAAAGAAGTGGAGACATTATCTACTTCCTAAGGAGTTTATTTTGTATACTGATCATCAAGCTTTGCAATATTTGAATAGTCAAGGAAAATTGAATCAAAGGCATTTGAAATGGGTTGAGTTTTTGCAGAGTTATACATTTGTTTTGAAACACAGGAGTGGAAAGTCTAATAGGGTTGCAGATGCTCTTAGCAGAAGGCAACTATTACTGACAGAAATGCAGATTGAAGTGGTTGGGTTCAAGGAACTCAAGAATTTATATCCAGAGGATCCTGATTTTGGTGAAGCTTGGAAAGCTTGTACCGAACCTGTTACTCTAGACAGGACGAAATGGTTAGATTTCATCATCCAGGATGATATGCTATTCAGAGGGAGTCAGTTGTGCATTCCATGAAGTTCTATGAGGGAGAATCTCATCAAGGAGAAGCATAGCGGAGGATTGGCTGGACATTTTGGTTGTGATAAAACCCTTGGTTTGGTTAGTGAGAATTATTATTGGCCACAGTTGTAGCAAGATGTGAAGAAGTTTGTACAGAGTTGCAGGGTATGTCAGATGGCGAAAGGAGTGAAGCAGAATACAGGGTTGTATCAGCCATTACCTGTACCAGAGAAGCCTTGGGAGGATATCAGCATGGACTTTATTCTTGGTTTACCGAGGACTCAGCGGGGACATGATTCAATTTTTGTGGTGGTTGAAAGATTTTCAAAGATGGCACATTTCATTCCCTGCAAGAAGACTAATGATGCTGTTCATGTAGCAGAATTGTTTTTCAGAGAAGTAGTGAGACTTCATGGTTTTCCAAAGACCATAGTTTCAGATCGGGACACTAAGTTTGTTAGATATTTCTGGCATACATTGTGGAAGAAGTTGAAGATAGATTTGAAGTTTAGTTCATCACATCATCCACAGACTGATGGACAGACAGAGGTGGTGAATAGGAGTTTGGAAAATTTGCTGAGATGTTTGGTTGGAGATAAGCCAACAGGATGGGATTTGATTTTACCACAAGCAGAATTTGCATACAATAATTCTATCAATAGGAGCACTGGTAAATCACCATTCCAGATTGTATATGGAAGTAGTCCAAGAAATGCATCTGAATTGAGGAAGATAGATAAAAGAGAACTAAGTAGTGCTGAAGCTGAGGATTTTGTAGAACACTTGAAGAACATCCATGAGGAGGTGAGGAAGCATATTACCAAGATGAATGCACAGTATAAGGCTAAGGCAGATGAGAAAAGGAGGTATAAGGAATTTCAGGTCGGTGATGAAGTCATGGTTCATTTGCGGAAGGAGCAGTTTCCAGTTGGTACATATAACAAGCTGAAAATGAAGAAGTTTGGACCATGTAGGATACTGAAGAAACATGATTCATGAAATGCATATGAGGTAGAATTACTTACTGAGCTAAATATTTCGCCAGTGTTTAACATTTCAGATCTGACAGAGTATCATGAAGGAGGTGTTGAAGATGAGATCACAGCAGCACAGTGGAGTATTCCAGCAACTAGTTCAGACACTAAGGAGATCGAGGATATACTGGACAGTTGTGTTGGTAGAAGCACAAGGAACAGGACATATGAAGAATATCTGGTCAAGTGGAAAGGATGACCTGTTGAAGATTCATCATGGCTAACAAGGGTGGAGGTTAACCATCTTGGTTTTCCTCTACACACCTGAGTTGTGACAGGGTCACTTCTCAAATTACCCTGGGTGTCTGATGCAGGAGCATCCTGGGTGTAAGAGCAATCTTGCATCACCCAAAAATATTTCTATTTTTTATATTCAATAAGGGCTATTTTGTGCAGAGCTGCTATTTATGGAAAGTTACTATTTTTGATAATTTTTATATGTGCTCAGAATGATCTGATTTCTTTCTTGGAGGTTCTTGTTGGTCATATAAGTCTGCCAGTAAAGTTTCATTGCCAGATCAAGTGTATATTGGAAGATATTGAAGATTTTCGGTATTGGCAGCAGGGTACAGAAGCTTTGAATTCAGTTTTGAAGGCTTTAGAGGCCCCGAATGAGGTCAAAAATTTGGGTGATGGGCGCTTGCGCAAGTCAAGCCTGTAGAGCACTTCGTGGCATTTCCGAAATGGGGTTATAATAGCCGAGCGGGTCAACTGGTGATGACTTATGGTCTTCAGAAGTTGGGCCACCCGAAATGGCAGAAAATAATTTTCTTCAAAATTTCTGTTCGGGTTTCAAAGGTTATCTTGAGCCGACTATGATGTAATAAAATATAAAATAAAATAATTCTAAGTTTGGTCGGCCTTATTGGCTAAATTCTGAAACCTTCCCAGGTGGTAGAAAATTGCCTATATAAGGAAGGTTGTATTATTGTCTTAAGTAGTTCAGAATAGTTCTGGGTAGTAGATCTGGGTAATAGCTCAAGGCTTTGTCCTACAGAATATTGTAAGGGAATGCCCATGTGGCTTTGCATATTGTAATTCTGAAAGTTTGTAATTCCACATTTGTGGAGATAATAAGAAGCCAATTTTTTGTTCTTGCATATTGTTGTTGTTTCTCTATTTCTGTTATGTGTTTGTGGTATTAAGGGGAGCACCCTTCATCAGACTCCCTAAACTACAACCAAACATCTACATTTATACAAGAAGCTACCGAACTGAGTTGGCCTTCAGATCCATAATTAACAAAAGTAACGGCCAAATCTGGGACCACACGCTTCCTAGTGATGGATTCCAACATTAATTCTATGATCCAATATAAATGCACAAGTCGGCCACAATAGGAAACAAAATTGAGCCCATCGGTAAGCAAGATAACCGAGCAGCAGACAGACAACACCAAGCACCAGTGAAATAACTGACCGCCTAGGAGACAACCGACCACACTCAGTAACCAAAGAAAACTGACCAACTACTGACCAACTTGGTTAAAGAAGAAATTGAGCAACACAGACAAAACTCCAAATTCTTTTTTGGTGACATAGGATTTCCAAGGACCTACGATGCTCCTGCATCATTTTAGACGCTAACTCTTCTTAAATTAATGTAGAGGAAAAGGGGAAGAAGTATTTCTAATTACTAAAAAGGAAATATGCCAAGCTTTTGGAACACTTTAAAATTCAAATGCATAGGCTATTCTAAGAAATGGAATATCAAGGCAACCCTATAACAGAGATATATTTAGGCACATTCACAAAAACAAGAAAAATCCTTATAAAATATGACATAAAATGACTCATACAATAATATCCATAGAGAATAGAAGTTTAATGCATAATCTACTTAGTGAAAACTAAAGACAAGCACACTAAAGTTAGATTCAATCTCTAACAAACACATAAATCATACATGAACAATGAATCTTCAAGAGATCAAAGGGATAGAAGCATGATTGATTATATTGCTTTGACTCAAATGTGCATTACAATTTAAGCTTGAAAAATAGTTTTTTCATATATCTATCAGAGTCCCCTATCTCTTTCCAAAAAAATTCCATTTTACAATACAAGCTTTGCATATATATAGGCTAAGGCATCTCTTGACTCTCTTTAACAAGAGTAGTTGTCGAAACTGTCAGGTGTCCCACTGTTTGAGGCCAAGAAGTTTCAATTTTTGTCATTGACCCCTTGAGAAAATGATAGCTAGCCTTTGGTTTGTTAACATGATCAAATTATTCATAACTTTTCCCAACTAACACCTTATTGGATCAAATCTTCATTAATTTTCCCAACTACCCATGAGAAAAAGCACGAATTGAAGAAAAATCAAGCTTACAGATGCAAGATGTGTGGAAGCTTTTCTCTTAAGCCAAGAGATGACATGTGGTAGATATGCATGAAATATCCCTCAAAGAAGATGCCAAACTTTTCCAAAGGCCCATGAGATGACCACATGGAACACTACATAATGAAGATATAGTTTTATGCAACACATGGACCCACCAATAAAAAAGAAAAGTGGTTGGCACCTTGATAAAACATGTGGAGCTTGAGTGGAGACTTTGGAAAATGGAAAAGAGAAATCCTCCAAAATGCACACTATAATGACAAGTGGAAAGCGTGTGTAAAGTTGTAGAGTGTTTTGACAAAGGAAAAAGTAACATGCTCCAAAATGCATGTTATAATGACAAGTGGAAAGCACGTGTAGCTCTTAGAACAAAAATATCACGGATGGGAAAATTGAAGAAGTAGCCAAAATGTTTTAACTCCATGGCATTATGAATTTTAATTCAGAGTTCTTGGCCACTCTTGAGGAATCTTGCCTGTGGGATGAGAAATATTCAAAACTATGGCCTTGCTGACCCATTCCTTAACTGCTTGCCCCGAGGAGTTTATCAATAGTGGCTTGTAAGGGAAGTCACTCATTCTCCAAAGGTAATACCTAGATTTTCTAGCATTGAGATTCCTAGTCTAGCTTGATCATCTCTTGTAAAGAGGTAGAGTTGAGGTCCTTGAAATCTATCTCCAACAAAATTTGAAGCCAAATGAGTGGATGCAGAAACTTTTCAAATTGATCAACCTCCAGATTCACTTGGATCACTTGGAGAGTTGTTTGGATGAATTGATGATCAGTTGAGGTGACCAAGTTATCAAGTTGCAAAATAGACTCATCTGCACTTATAAGGAAAGGAAAGCCATATTTATCAAGCTCCTTGAAATGCCCCTTTAGTAGTGCAACCACAGACTCCAAATTAGACAATGCAGCTTGAGTTCAGAGAGTGGCCTTGTGGTAGTTGATGATTGCATTATTCTATCCCACTTCTTCTTTCTAGTCCACAAATCTGGATCTAGTAATGTGTTGATCTGGCATAGCGTATAGCCAACTCACAAGCTATTTTCCACTTTGAATTTTGGGCTTCACAAAATTGGAAAATTGGGTGATGATGGGCTTAACCTCAATGCATAAAGAATGAGCCTCCTTCAATAATTGGAAAGTGTTGGCTCCTTTTATTTCCACTTACAGATTTACAATACATTTGACAAACTAATTTCATTAACTCTCTAAAACCACTCCAAATAATACAATAAAAAGGGGCCAATTAACAAGGATCAAGAGTATGATCCTCCTACACTTTGAGCCTTGAATGCTCAGGCAGGTATACCTATTGATTCACTTCTTGAAAGGAATTAGAAAACTTATTTTTTATCATTCAACACAAAAACTATGCATTAATGTCCCTTACATATTGACTAAAAGATATAATCATTTATAAACTTGTTTTGATGATGAAGAAACTGCCTATCAAGAACAGACTAGTGTCTTATTCAAGGGCATGGAGTCATATACAACATACATCAAAAGAAAACTTAATTCAAACACACCTAGAGTCCAAAACAATTGCTTTTCATATCATTCCTCTCACTCTCACACCTGGACATCAAATTCTCATAAGAACTATGAGCTCTCTAAAATCATCTTTAAAATTTAATCCTTCCCTTTGAAGGACTCAAAAACAATTTCAAAACCTACTTTGTAAATCATATATTAACCTACTTTGCAAAATTGACATATAAAAACCCAAGATCAATACAAGAAGACATACACTAATGTGAGATGGGATTCCAACATGTTCTCATTAAAATTTTTCTAGATCAGTACATTATCAATGGCAGCATGACAAAAAAAGACCCTAGATGAACTCTCTTTCTTTAGCTCCGAATTTCACCATCCTTTACAACAATGAAAAAGAAGAGAGATATAGGAGAAGAGAACTAGTTCAAAAACCAATTGACAACAGTCAATCCTCTAAGAAATATCTCCATCTTCTCATCAATGTTGATTCTCAAATTGATCCTCTGTAACCTCCTTCATGCCTACAGTCACTTTCTGCAACTGATTTGATCCCATTCCTCATCAATCAATGATCACAACATGCCTTGAAAGTTTTCCTGAAAATGCTTCTCCCATCATTTTAAAATAAAAATCATTTTCATACTATGGAGAAAACTATATCAATTCTTTTAAATATTGCACTTTATCCTATTTTACCATTTCTCTACTCATTTTGGCCTTTTCCTGCTCTTTATGCCCAGACTTCACCAAAATTTGACAAGTGTCACCATCTGGTTGCATTCTCATGTTGACCCTGGCTTTGACCTCTGATTTGGAGATTCGATGACCACACTATTCTGTAATTCTTTGAATTGCTCTTCTAACCATGGTCACATCTAGAGAATGGGTGACTAAGCCATTCTCCAAGTCTTGAAATCATATCTTTGACCATGGTTATATCTGGAGAATGGGTGACTAAGAAATTCTCCAATTCTCTAAATTTATTTTCACTAACTACCAAGATCTAGAGAATGTGCGACCAAGTCATTCTCCCATTCTCCAGATGCTAACGCCTTGACCACCACCATTCAGAGATTGGGTGACTAGCCTATCTCTTGATCTTCGGACGTTTACCTCCTAACTACTAGGATTCGGAGAACACGTGACTAGCCTATCTCTGAATTGCTTGATATTAGGGACTTAGCCACTAGGATTTGGTGATGTGGTGACTAACTACCTACTGGGTTGCCTAAGGTTAGCCTTAACCATGAGCCTATCTAGAGAATACATGACCATGTGCCACATGTCATGCATCTCTAACAAATCACCTGCCAGCTATCCTCCAAAATTATGGAGTCTTTGGCTTGTCGGCATGCTTCCCGATGCACCTCCACATGTGCGCATGTCAAGAGCCTCCTGCTCTTTCTTCAAATTACCATATGAGCATATTGTCATTTAAACATTCCAAATACCCACATCATGACGAATGTGGGACTAATCTTCTGAGCATTTTAAATATGTTTCATTAAAATTTACATTATATGCCGAGATGGCATGGGCCCACAAGTTCAAAGGCTACCACACATAGCCTCTCTTCTCTTTAACTTACCTTTACTCTGAGTGCTAGTGTATTTAAAAACCTTTAAAAACCAATTCGGGGTGCATGTAGGATAAACCCACATGCACACCCATTACATTTTTCTTCCTCTCCTCAGCCATGGTTGCACATGTGCATGCCCAACTCTCTTCATTTGATGCTTGGTATGCACCTTTACCTCATTTCCTGGCACAAAACATCTAGAGATCCATTCTATATGCTGGTACCTCCATTGTGCCTTACACACTTTATCTTTGTTTACATTTGTACGTACCTACAATAAAAAACTCACGCAATCTTCCTTTGCATTTTCTTGTGGTGCACAGCACACCCAAGCCAGAACGTGCCCCCTTCTCAAATGCGTAGCCTCCCAATCTTGCAGGTAGCTTCCTCTATGTCAATTTTAAAATGGTGGTGCTTCAATATTCATGCACTCCTCTGTGTTTTCCTAGAAGCCACTAAAAAGACCTCCATGCACCTCTTATGCATTGATTTTCCTTATTTCAAATTTATGCACTCTGCCAGTTAGTAGCCTCCATGCACCTCTTATTCATTGATTTTCCTTATTTCAAATTTATTCACTCTACCAGTTAGTAGCCTCCACACACCTCTTTACTTGTAGCCTCCATTCTGGACTCATGCACTCTTTTCCTTTAACAAACCCTTTGTTTTAATTTTTGCACCAAAACTTCCTCTAAATTGATATGCACCATACCTATTTGCTGACTAGCAACCTTCATGCACTGTGTCCATCTTTTTCTTTTTCCTGGCACTTTGCAAATCTCTCATGGAAATACGTTTCCTCTTCCTTCATTATTCCTTACACACCACACTCCAAATCTCACACACTCTTCTATTGCACATGCACCTTCCTTAGCTTACACACCCTTCAATGTGCATTGCACACTATGTAAATTGGCAGGCACCTCCAACCTTAACACAAAGTGTGCATGCCTGTAGAGTGCATAAACAATTCTGTAATTTGACATTTTAATTAGACAAAATAGGGAACTATTCTACTCAAAGAGGCATAAGTTTGCACAACACTTAGTAAGAAATACAAGGTTGGAAGACCACAATATCAATGTAATCTTATGAACCTAAAGAACGTCAACCGAGAAGTGCAACTAGAGGACCAACATTTAAACCTCAACTTTTATCTCATACACATCCAAAATGAAATAACATGATGAAGACAAGACCATGGTGCATTAAAATTTTAATCACATCATTCAGTTCACTTTGTCTCTGAAAAATTCCCAACATCAACAGCTGGCCTTCAGAAGTGGCCTCAAAAACCAACCACAGAACCTTACAAGAATATGCCGACAGAGATTTAAGATCAATTCCATCATGTAAGTACACTCAAAAAAGGAAATTGCACCCACAGACCCAGATCACAAGATATTAATGACCAAACATAGCACTTCACAAACTTTTATTCAGTCTGCACTACCAGATCTACATAAGTCACCTCCAAAATTGACTTTGAAAACTCACCAACTGAAACCTCCATGAACCAAAAACTTGGGCATTGATTCACCTCCCCACAAGGAAAATGAATCCACAACTACCATACCTAGAAGATAAAATAGTGAATCACCATTGAACACAAAAGTCATCTTATTAGAAATATTCAGGATTAAAACAATGAATTATGTAGAAATTGGGTTTGGAATCGGCTTAGGAAAGTGACCAGACGGATTGGCAGAGATCTAAAAATATTTAGGGTAAGTAACTTCTAGGTCTACAATATAGAAAAACTCTCAATTTCACTTGACCTTGAACTAGGTGCGAATAACCCCAAAGTAGGCTACTCAGGAATTTGGACTAGGCATACTTAGAGACATTTAACAATTGGCAAATGGAATAGCTCTGGCAAAAAGCTCAAACAGGAACATGGGGGGATAAAAATGGTCATGAAGACTCTCTCCCATGCCTAAAAATTAGTGCAACAACCCCCATGCTATGACTATCAACTGGGCATTAAAGACAAACCTCCAAAGTAGGATACTTTATAAAATTCTGGGAAGACAAAATGTAGATTTGGAAAGACACCTTCAAATGGCCACTTCTGAAACATGTCAGAACTAAAAACTAGGACCTCAAACCTATTAGATATGTTAAATGATTGGTGATAAAGACCTTATCCAAGTTATTCCTCATGAAAAAAATAGGTCCACTTTTTCTAAGCACTCAAACTTGAGCCCTTTTGAAGACTTCCAAGGCACTGATCTTACACTTAGAGAAATTTTTTGAAAGTATGGACTCAAAACATATTTAGGATTTTTGGAGCTCCAACAGAAAGTAGGTTTGAAAGATTAAACAATTTTTTTAAGCTTTTCCAATTTGAAAGAAAGAATTATCTCAAAAATGGGAAAAAGATCAACAGGGGGAGGATGAAGTGTCTCAGGACTCTCATACAGGAGATAATTCTTTTCTTTCAACTGATAATCCTATAGAGTTAGTTTTTTGTCATTCATTTTTTTAAAGTCATATTGATTGTCAAAATTAGTCAGTGAATGAAGGAGTCATAGGTCTCAGTTGGTAAAGAAAACAAGGTAATTGATAAAAGTAGAGATAATTTCAGTAAAGGGAAATGAGTGACAGGCACCAAGCAGTGAAAGACAGTTACCAATTTGAGAGTACACATGTTACCGAGTAAAAAAAAAATGTATTACCAAGCAATCCAGACCGACATAGGAGATACATTGAATCTAGACACTGAGCATAAAATATTTTATAGATTTTGAGGAGATTATTTGGTAATGCATTGGAGATTTAAAAAAGATGATTATGCATGATTACAAGGTAAGATCCACCAATGGAAATCAAGTGGAATATATGCATTGGAGATGTAACCAATGCTAGCACCATTTAAGGAGAAGAATCTAGAAAATCTCCACCACTTCTAGATCAACTATAAAAGAATCAATGTATGAAGATCAGAGTGTATGAGAGAGAAGAGGAGAGAAATTATAGAAAGAAGGTTATGAAGATCAGAGAAGCTATCGAGTAACAAAGTAGTAAAATAAAAATTGTGAATGTGAATTAGAGTTGAGGCTACCGAGCACAGAAGTTGAATTGTGAGTGAAATACAAAATGAGGTAAATGATATTGAGCATATTGAGACTGAAAATAATATGTTGATGCATCACTATAGGCATTATTGTTACTAATTTATTATGTAATCAGAGTTGTAAAATCTCTTAACTGAGTAGGCCCTAATAAGTCTTAATTGTAAATCCTTTAATAGGGTACATCTCTTAGATTAGAGTTGTAAAATCCTTTAGCAAGGTAGACTGAATAAGTCTTTATTCTCTTAGCAGGGTAAATACTCCTAACAGGGTAAGCTATCATAAATAGCCAAATTTTGTAGCTCTAATTGAGAATTTTTTTTACTGCAATAGTGAAATATTGTGGGTACCATCCCCACCACAATTTTTTCCTTTGACCAAGGATTTCTATGAGACCAAAAATTATGGTGTTATGAGTTGTGATTTGTGTTTTGTTTTATATGTTTTATGATGATGTATGCAAAGTTTTCAATTCAGTGAATGGTTAGAAAATGTTGATAAATGTTTTTGGAGTACTGACTCACCCCTCCCCTCTCATTACTTATCTTTCCATAATTAATCCACCAATTAGTATCAGAGCTGAGTCTCTTCTTCAAAAGTTTAACCACTTGAGAGGAAATATCTGAAGAGATGGAAAGCTATAAGTATGAAAAGGTGATTGACAATATGAACATGGAACTAAAGTTTTCTAATGAACAAATTGATGAACTAAGAAGGAAATTGATTCACTTAATAAGAGAAAGGAGCTATCCCATCAACTGAAAGATACTCAAGATCAGGTTGAAGAACTTGAAAATATCAGAGGGAAGTTTGTCTGATGAATCTAAAGTTGCCATATTAGAACTGACTGAAAAGAAAAAAATCTTAATTGATCAGGTAAAAGCATTGAAAAGGGCACAAGAATGTAGTGCCCACCCATAGTTTTATTTTTAGTTTTATATTGCCAAACTCTTTTAGGCCACTTTTATGTGTGCGTTTATATTTCAGTTATTATATGGTTTTTGATGTATGACACTACATGGTGATTTGAATAAATGAATAATTATAGATGTTATATTGATGTAGTTAGATGATGTTACTTATTTAATGATGATGATTTACATGTTTTAAATAATGCTCATGATTATGATTATACTTACCCCATACTTGCATGTGTATGGTTATCATGTATGTTTTTACTTTCCTGTTTGACGTGTTTGATATGGTTGAGGGACATAGTCATAGTTACCTGGTCATGGGATCCACACAATGTCCCCATCCCCACCATTGCTTGTTTAATACACATGTATGTACATGATGGTGTTGTATGCAGGTTTGTAGGTACCAGACATTGAATTCCTTGAATTGTCAGGATGATCATGCCCTATCACAAGTCTCAATGGTAAAAGAGGGGAAATAATGTTCAAATCCAAATCCCAAACTAAGCCATTATATTGTCCTAAAATAATGGACAATATTATGATATTTTACCCTTTCCAAACTCATCTAGGTGATGTAAATTTATGTCCCTTTCTTGAGCATGGTTGTGCTTCTTTAAGTTCACTTGATTTTTGGTTATTGATATGATTGCTATAATTAGATAATTTATTTAGATTAATTGTATAATTTAAATAAATTATATTTTTTCTATTTTTAGCTATTTAAATGTGAGAGCATTTATTTAATTAAAATTAATTAAATGCATTTATTAAATTTAATAGTTTTTAATTAAAAAGGCTTAGTGTGAAAATAGAGATATTTAATTAATGAAAAATAATTAAATACATTCACTTTATATTTAATTATTTATAAATTTAACTTTTCAAATAAAAAGGTATTTATTAATTGAGAAATTAAATAACATGAGGAAAATAATGGTAGACTAAATGTTATTATTTAAATTAATTAGAATGGATTAAGTTGCAAAATCAAAATTGAAATAAATAAAATAAAAAGCGTTAGTCAATTTTGAGTTAAGTGGTTTAGCAAGAGCAACTAGAAAATTAGACTTGAGTTCAGAACTGAAATTAGAGGAATTTAGGAATTGATGGAAACAAGGCTCGAAGTGAAGTTGAGTTCCAAATTTGCTTGTGGAATTCAAATATCTTATATTGTGAAAGTTTGGCCATTATTCTCAATACACAAGTTTGGAGGATTTTTGGGTGAAGGGTTTCTATTTGGTGAAAATTTCTGAGAGCTTGGATTTGTCCTCGTTTCTAGTAATCACCGATTTTATCTATTTGTTGTTTGAGGTAGGGTTTGGTAACCCTTGTGATTGTATTTTTGTAATTTTGGAAGGAGTGTTTTCTTTGTGCCTGTCAAATCTGGATGTTTTGGATTGTTCATGAGGTTTTTCATGTTGAGTTTCTCAAATTTGATTGTAGGAAATTTTGGTATGCATGCAATCCTTGGTTTAAATTTTGCTTGATTTAAAATAGGGTTTGGATTTATGGAATTGATAGGAATTATATTTATGATTGTTGAAATTCTGTGAAAGAATATTTTGTCTGAAAACCCTAGGTTCAATTTTACAATAGATTTATTTGGAAAAAACTTAAATCTGACATTAGATTTGAAAATAAAGTTTCAATTAAACACTAGAAAATAAATATAGAACATACCTAGTTCGATCTGTGCATTTGAGACTTTCTACTTATCTGTAAAAGAAAAATAAATATATGGTTACAAAATTTATGTTATCAAAAAGAATAATAATATATTCTTGTCTTTGCTATTAAAATAGATGCACATGTTCATATTTATTGCATACCTATGTTTTTGTTTAAAAATAAAATAAAAAATGCAAGCTCTTTACTGGTTTTATTTAAAAATAATATATATTTTTAAAAATAGTTATAAATTTTTTTTAAAAATATATATATAATTTTTTATAGGGGAGGTAGGTCCTAACCCCAGCCCCCCATTTTGCCACCGAGCAACCCTAAGGCTGTCGACGACAACCCCGAGGCTGCCATTGGTAGTCCCTAGGGACTGCTGCATAGTAGCTCCAAGGGCTGCCATCAACAGTCCTTAGGGACTGTCGCACGACAGACCTGGGCTGTCGTGCCGACAACCATGAAGGAGGACCAGTGGCTCCCCCCACAAAATTTGAGTTGTATTTTATTTTAAAAATACATTTATTTTTATTTAAATTCTTTTTTTTTAATTTAAGGTTTTAAATATTAATTTTTAGATTAAAAAAATATATCATAGATTAAATTTAAGTTTTTAGAAGAAATATATAAATAATAAAACAAAATGATTAAATAGTAACATAAGAGTTATTTTGTTTTAAGGTATATATATATATATATATATATATATATATATATATATATATATATATGTATATGTATATATATATATATATGTATATGTATATATATATATATATGTATATATATATATATATGTATATATATATATATGTATATATATATATATATGTATATATATATATATGTATATATATATATATATATGTATATGTGTATATATATATATATATGTGTGTGTGTATATGTGTACATACATACATACATACATACATACATACATACATACATACATACATACATACATACATATATATATATATATATATATATATATATATATCTGTGTGTGTGTACACACACACACACACACACACACACACACACATATGTATATATATATGGGTAAAAGCACAATAAGCTGTCACCCTTTAAAAAAGGAAAAGATTAACAAAATCAAACCTGTTCAACTTCAATAGTATAAAAATTACATTTATGTTTGGAATCTGAAGATGATCTAAACTAATTAAATGTTATAAAATGGATGAAGTTTATGATTAATATTTTTAATAATTTTTTTAAATAAGAATTTATATGTTTTTTTAATTTTTAAAAGTGATTTTTCAGTTGCTGAAAAATGCTGAAAATTGGGGGTCTAGTTCCCACTAAAAAATTATATGTAAATAGACATTTTTTCTCCTAATTTCAAAATATGTTATCGATGACATATATATAGCTAGTGCATGAAGAAATAAAAATTAGTTTGTGACCTATATTTTCTCTTTTATAACAATTCAAATTCTAACTCACTGAAATCAACAATTTTCATCTCGCAACATATTTTTCATAACAAATCTATCCCAATGTGTGTGTGTGTGTGTGTGTGTGTGTGTGTGTGTGTATTCTTGAAGATGACTCTCTCCTCTAGTGCACCATATATTTTTAAACTTATTTAATATGATTTATTATTTTTTTCTTTCTCTGAATCAACATCTCCTTGACTGTTAAAATACTTGAAATATTTTTTAATTACAATAAACTGTCTAATTAAAACACTATAAAATCTATATGAGGATATTCTTGACTCTGATCTCTACAAAAGGGTACTTTTTTATTTTTTTAAAAATATCAATAAAAAGATTAGGAGTTATCGAAATGCCACTTTTCTGAAATAATTTTATATTTACGGTAATTGGAACCAAAGTGGTATAAAACATGCATTTAATAGACATTTCAATTGAAAATGTTAAAGAACTTATCTAACTTAGCCAGAATGAATCTAGCTAGACCATATGTTTGACCAAAATTATTTTTTATTTAGAAATAATCAAATTTACCTGTGTTGATAAGTTAGCCTAAGAGGTGACACCTAATTGTGCTTTTACCCATATATGTGTGTGTGTGTGTGTGTGTGTGTGTGTGTGTGTGTGTGTATGTATATATATTAAAATATGGAAATGTGTTTTTAGCACGTGTATATTTCTAGTTGGGTACTGAATACATTTATTTAATGGTTGTTTATTTAATTTGGCTCAATTATATTAAAATAATGCTCACATGACATTTGTTATTTAAATTAGTTAATTTATTTAAACTGAGTGTTCCTATTACTTCTTGGAACCAATTTTGGATACTATAAGATTATGTTGACTTAGAGTCATGATTTAAGATTATTAAACCTAGGGTAGTTTATATAGATGTTAAAGGGGAAGTGGCTTATTTTGGATGCGATGGAGCCAGAAAGTGGGTACTTGGGTATCCTTAGTAGGTTACTTAATCAAGTGATAATATTAAACTAAATGAGGATTAAAATGAATTAATAAGATAATGATTCATTGCCCATTCCTTGAGTGCTAGTATAGGCTAATGATGGGAGTGAGAGAAGATGCTTGCCCATCTAGTCATGATGGTGAGTCTGACATAGTTGGTTTTCCTTGTCTACATGAAAGAACTACTCATACTGGATAGAATCAATAGGGGCTAGAGTCCAGAGAGGCTACCAAATGAACTTAGGGTTGACTCATGTGATGACACTTCCTTGAATTCATTCTAGGTTTCCTACATGTGTTCATCACCTCTGGGTTATTAATGTGTACCTTTGACTTATGATTTTGTTCCCGTGAGATAGGAGGTTCTAGGATCCTTTCTTAGTCTACTTGATTGATTGGTATTGTTATACATATGGGATTTGATGTTATCTCCTCAACATAATGGGAGTGGAACCACAGATTTCCATGAGGTCATGAGGTAGTAATTCTTTTACCATTTGAGACTCCGACATCATCGTTCTAGTGTTGGATGATCTTGGTTGCAGTTACTGCCTTTCCTATCTTCTTGGAGATTTATTCTTGATCTTGTACTTCTCTATTTGTACTTTTTAATTTATTGTAATCACATACCCTATGATATGTGTAGTGGATGTTTATGATTATGTGTAATTTATCTTTCAGATGTAATTATGATTTATGGATGTAATTGTATTTCAAAGTTTGTATGTCAAGGAACCCTCGAGATGTGTGATCTACTATGGAGATTATATTTATGTTATGTTCTTATGGACTCTATCTTTTACTTCAGCTTGTTTATTCATCATTATTTGTAAAAATTTAAGAAAAAATATTATTCTACAAACTTACTATTATGTTTTAGGTTAATATCTCCTAGGTTCCCTGGAGGGGCATTACACTTGGTATTAGAGCCTGGATGTTTCAAACACTGGGAGCTTTGGCAAAATTGTACACCCATTTTTTGTCTAGTGGTCAAAATTTGAAAAAAAACTTAGACATATAACACTCTTGTATTTTAGACCATTGTTTTTGCAATCTTACCATGTTTTATTTATTTTGTCCTTCTTGATATTTTATTATAGGAAATATGGTCACCAAGACTAGATCTGTGGCTAGAGGCCTAGGTGGAGGCCATAGTAGGGGACATGGAAGAAGTAGACTTCCTAGCCCTCCTATTAGTCAAAGAGTTTAGGAGAGCAGGGAAGAGGATGGTACATAACAACATGGTGACTCAAGAGAACTTAATGCCATGTAGATTCTCTAGACTATTTTAGAGAGCATACATGTATAGAACAAGGCTGATCGGGAAGTATCACATCATTTTGATAATGAGGAGAGACAAAGATCTAAGAGTCCAAAAAGAAGGGACACTACCCTCATTTAGGGAGCTGTAAAGGCTAATCAGATGAGAGACCTTCTAATATCATGATCACCTCCTTTTAATGGTCTTGGTACTGGATTTGAAGTAGAGACTTGACTCATTTCTTTGGATCATTGTTTGACCATGCAACAGTTTGACACTAATGTTAAGGCAAGATGTGTCATCATGAATCTTAAGGGATTTTCAGCTTCATGGTGGAAAATAGAGGAGCAGAAACTTGGAATTACTATGGAGACTGTCACTTGAGAAATTTTCCTTGAAAAATTTCATGAGTGATCCTATTAGAATAGTGGCATCGACAACACATAGATGAGTTCCATAATCTGTGATAGATGTCCATGACTATTTAGGAGTATGAGCGACATTTATTTGAGCTCTGGCCCTATGTAGGATATAGTGATTAGTCACCACTCTTATTACAACATTTCATTAAAGGACTCAATGGCCACATTATCAGAGGGGTTATGGTTTTCAAACCCAAGACCCTCAAGGAAGTAGTTATTAAGGCTACTTTGGTAGAGGAGAACTTGGCTAGAGGTCATGATGGGCAGGTTGGTGTTCAGGCTAGAGATCCTTCTTTAGGGCCTAAGGAAAATCAAATTTAAGGAGAAGACAACTCTAGGAATCCTCTTACCTTCTCGAGAGGTAATCAAAATTAGTAGGATAGGACATTCTTTAAGGGTAGTGACAATGGTTCTCAATCAGGGAACCATCACAACTGTAAGCATAGTATGTGCAATCAGAAAGATCAACCAGCTCAGAGTTCATGTTAGGATCTTAGTGGAGGTAGTTTCTAGAAGTCTAGTGCACCTTTAGCTAGGAGAGGTGTTAGTCAAGGGGGTTGTTTCTCTTGTGGACAACATGGCCACATTTCTATCAATTGTCCTCATTGTTTGCCATAGTTTTTAAGATAGAGGCCTCCAGCTTCTCAGCCTACAGTTGGGGATGCTGGTAGATCCCACAAGGTGTTTACAGCTAGGAATGATCCATAGAGTTCATCCCATAGAGAAGGGAAGGGTCCAATGGACCTGCATGTTGAGTCTTTTACAACTCAGGATTACGTGATTTATATCCCTATTTGTTTGTAGGCTTCTAGGAGTAAGCCTAATTCTTGGGGGTGGATGTAGTGCTCAGCCATAGTTTTCTTTTTAGTTTTATATTGCCAAACTCTTTTAGGCCACTTTTATGTGTCTGTTGATAGTTTAGTTATTATAAAGTTTTTGATGTATGATAGTACATGGTGATTTTAATAAATGAATAATTATGGATATTATATTGATGTAGTTAGATGATGTTAGTTATTTAATAAATTATGATATATATGTTTTAAATGATACTTATGATTATGATTATACTTACCCCATACATGCATGTTTATGGTTATCATATATGCTTTTACTTTCATGTTTGACATGTTAAATATGGTTGAGGGACAAAGTCGTAGTTACATACTTGCAGGATCCACACGATGTCCTGATCCCCACCATTTCTTGTTTTATATACGTGTATGTACATGCTGCTCTTGTATGTAGGTTTTTAGGTACTGGACATTGACTTCCATCAATTGTCTGGATGAGTGTGCCCTCTCTCAAGTATCAATGGTAAAAGAGGGGAGATAATATTCAAATCAAAATCCCAACTTAAGCCATTCTATTGTCTTAAAATAGTGGACAAGATTATGATATTTTACCCCTTCGAAACTTGTCCAAGTGACATGAGTTTATTGTCTCTTCCTTGAGCATGGTTGTAGTTCTTCAAGTTTAGTTAATTTTTGGTTATTGATGTGATTGCTATAATTAGATAATTTATTTAGATTGATTGTGTAATTTAAATAAATTAGATTTTTTCCATTTTTAGCTATTTAAATGTGAGAGTAGTTAATTTATTAAATTTAATGATTTTTAATTAAAAGGCTTATTATGAAAATAGAGATATTTAATTAATGAAAATTAATTAAATACATTTACTTTAGATTGAATTATTTGTAAGTTTATTTTTTCAAATAAAAAGATATTTATTAATTGAGAAATTAAATAACATGTCAAAAATAATAGTAGACTAAATGTTATTATTTAAATTAATTAAAATGCATTAAGTTGTACAATCAAAATTGAAATAAATAAAATTAAAAGAATTAGTCAATTTTGAGTTAAGTACTTTAATAGGAGCAATTAGAAAATTAGATTTGAGTTCAGAACTAAAATTAGAAGAGTTTAGGAATTGATGGAAATAAGGCTTAGAGTGGAGTTGAGTTCCAAAGTTTGCATGTAGAATTCAAATTTTTTATATTGTGAAAGTTTGGCCATTATTCTCAACACACAAATTTGGAAAATTTTTGGGTGAAGGATTTCAATTCGGTGCAAACTTCTGAGAGCTTCGATTTGTCTTCATTTCTGGTCATTGTCGAATTTATCTATTTTATATTTGAGGTACGGTTTGGTAACCCTTGTGATTGTATTTATGTAATTTTGGAAGGATTTTTTTCTTCATGCTTGTTAGATATGGATGTTTTGGATTGTTCATGAGATTTATCTTCATGTTGAGTTTCTAGAATTTGATTGTAGGAAATTTTGGTATGCATGCAATCCTTGGTTTAAATTTTTCTTGATTTCAATTAGGGTTTGAATTTATGGAATTGATAAGAATTAGGATTATGATTGTTGAAATTCTGTGAAAGAATATTTTGTTTGAAAACCCTAGGTTCAATTTTATAATAGATTTATTAGGAGAAAACTTAGATCTGGCATTAGATTTGAAAAAAAAGGTTTCGATTTATCTTCATTTTGAGTTTCTAGAATTTGATTGTAGGAAATTTTGGAATGCATGCAATCTTTGGTTTAAATTTTTCTTGAATTCAATTAGGGTTTGAATTTATGGGATTGATAAGAATTAGGATTATGATTGTTGAAATTCTGTGAAAGAATATTTTGTTTGAAAACCCTAGGTTCAATTTTACAATAGATTTATTAGGAGAAAACTTAGATTTGGCATTAGATTTGAAAAAAAGGGTTTCAATTAAACCTTAGAAATTAAATTTAGAAAATAGCTAGTTCGGTCTGTGCATCTGAGGTTTTCTATTTATCGGTAAAAGAAATATAAATATATAGTTAAAATGTTTATGTTATCAAAAAGAATAATAATATATTCTTGTCTTTGAACAAAACATATTCATATGTTCATATTTATTACATACCTATGGTTTCATTTATTAAAAAAAAAACAAGCTCTCTGCCTTGGGTATAGTATTTATTGGTTTTATTTAAAAAATATATATATTTTAAAAAAATATTATAAAATATAAAAAATATAAAATAATAAAATAAAAATTATAAGCGAGGTGGGGCCTAACCCCAACGCCCCCTTTTTCCACTGAGAAACCCTAAGGTTGGTGATGACAACCCCAAAGCTATCATCGGTAGTCCCAAGGGCTATCACACAATAGTCCCAAGGGCCGTCACACAAAACTTAATACTAATGACAACATTTAGTTCATTTAGGAGTAATATTCTCCCCCTTTGGAATTAGTATCAAAAACTTATATGTATGCTGATTATAAAAGTTTGAACTCTCAAAAATTTTAGAAAACCAAAATGGTGTATACTTAGTGGCTCCCCCTATGAACCCTTGGTATCATAGAAACCCTTGTTAGATAAATAAGAGGGAGGGGGGGGGGCAGCGGGTGTGAATCAGTTAAGTTCACTTATCCTACAGTCCCAATTTTCCCAGATGTATTTAGTAAAACTTTTCAATCATATAATTAGCTTGGTAAAATATCAATTATGCTTTTATCGTAATCTACCGATTACCAGTAAATTAAATATTGTGTTCACTGATCTATCTAGTTATGAAATGTGTATAGAAAAATAACAATTAAACATATCATACACATATAACACATAGATTTTTAACCTGGAAACCCTGTTAGGGGAAAAACCACCTAGGACTAGTAACCCAAAATAATTCACTCTTCTTAATTAGCTTGGTTAGGAGCCAACCTTGTTAAAAGTTACAAAACACACTATGAGGTGTGACCTAGTTAGAGGATTTATCACTAACGGTTCTCCTTTAACCATGCATTCACTATGGGGTCAACAAGAAAACAATCAACATTCATTGAATGTCATATTGAAATACAAAAGACTTTTAAGTCTCACTCAGTTAAGAGATTTATTTGTAACAATGGTTAAACTGGTACAATAATGATCTAATTCAAATACAACTATGATTTGTAGATTTTCAGATCTATGATAAGCTCAAAATACCTCTAATCAATAATCAATTCAACATCAGTGTTTCCTTCAACTCTATTTTTCTTTTTTATATGCTTCTCTGATGCTCGATATTGTATGCAGTTCTGCTTAGTTCTGTCTTCAACTAGTTTGATCAGTGTTGCATGAAAGCAATCCTTTTCATGCAAATTTTCCAGCAACATCAAAATCATAGACTCAATAATGAATCTCATGTCTCCTTATATCTAAGGGGTGACCCCACAATAGTGGGTTACATTTTTTTAGACATGTGAATTTTTGCTAAAATAACATATTTTTAATAAAATATGATGATTTAAGCCATGAGAGGTTCCATTTAAAAGAATTAATTACAAATGGTTAGCTCAAAACTTTTTAGATATAAAAAAACATTGATATAACATCTATACTCCTCATTCATACCTACAATGGAGTCTCCTTCGCACCTATTGGAATGCTGACAAAAAATCACTTCAAATTTATCTTTAGGTAGATCAAATGAATCCATTTGACAAACCTATCTATGTAGTCAGGTACTACTGAGAAAAATCTTTCCAATTATTATAATGTTAATATATATTAATTTTATTATGACTTTGAATTTTTAGTTTTACTAAACATAGATATTTCACCGTATGTCTACCTCTATGTTTAACAATTATGAAAAAATAGTAAATGAGAGAAAAAAAATTCTAAAAAATATCTATGCCCTAGGTATTGAAGTTCTCTTTTTATAAAAAAAATAAAAAAATGAAATTGGATAAATACACGACAAGTTATAAGCTATGTAGTCAAGGTATGTCAAAATTACAGTTTAGTCAACTTCAAATGTTAATAAAATATGAAATAATTGTGATAATGTCATCAAAGAAATTCAATGCTCTCTATATGGATGTTAGAAAACCAAATTTGAAAGAAGCACATTCATATCTATTTTAGAAAAAAAGTTATGCTCTATGAAAACAATGTCACTCTTTGAAAATGACATTTTCAACAACACCAATTTTCGTGGGAGAAAGAAAAAATTATTTAAATAAATTAAAAATAAAAATAAAAATATATATTTAGAATCTAGATAGAAAATTCTAAAAGACTCTAATTTACTTCATATTGTGATTTCAAATGGTTTAACGACAATATGCATTCGAATTTAAATTATTTTTTTTAAAATGTAGATTTTAGTGTCCGTTTAGGCAAAAAAGTGTAACCCACTATTGTGGCTTCACCCATAGACATCATAAACTATTTTATTTTTATCCATAGATTTTGCCTCTTAATCTTCATCGTTCATTTTGCCGCTTTAACCTTCCTCGGCAGTTATGTTATTGTGGACAAGGCTTTTGAGGATACCTGTTTTGAAAAGACTCAAGCCAAACAAAGATTAGATTTTAGTCTAGCATGAAATCAATCAAAAACAAGTAAAACTCTAAACTAAGCCACCTCAGATTGAGCTAAAACAGGTGCACCCCAGCACTGTTTGATTTGCTCTTGCTTAAGGGGATGTGGGTGTGCTCTCTAAGCACTTGGAGCATGTTCCTTATGCATTTTAGGACAGATTGAGATCCATAAAAACCCCATAAATGGCACAAAATTAGGTATAGAACACTTGATTTGCCCCGAAGGCCTCAAGGATCAAATGATGCTGAAATGAAGATTAAGCTACATGATGTTTATGCTAAGATTGATTTTAGACCAAATAGAGATGTGATATGATGCTATGCTTATGCAAAACAATGGAAGAAACTAGATTAATCCATTAAGGCTATATTAAGATGAGCTAAAATGCTTGAAAGTAAGCTAGATTAAGATAATTATGCTAAGTCTAGAGCTAAATGGGCATGATAAAAATGCCTGAAATGAAAGGTAAATGGTTATTTTGCTCTTGGAAATGAGGAGCATTTATAGGATTTGGGAAGGAGGAATGAGTGGCCAGGATCAAAATCCTTAAGAGAGGCCAAGATTCATTCAAAGGGGAGCACATGGATTGTGCTAGTTCAGGGCCACCTCCTTGTGACAAGTGTCACAAGGGCATTGGGTTGAAAGATGGGAGGAATGTGCACAATTTGGGAAATGTGCCTAAGGTCAAAGGGTGTAAGAAAGGGGTGAGGGGCTTCTTAAATGCATGATAAATGCATGTAAGAGGGATAAGGAGGTCTTAAATGCACTTAATGCATGTAAGAGAAGTTTTTAGAGGTTTGTTGACTTTGGGTTAAGCTTAGGAGTTGGTTAACCTTGGTTAGGGAATGTGACAGGATTAGGGGGGGGGGGGGGATTAGGATTAGGATTAGGATTAGGACTTTCTAGAAGAGTCTAGAATTTCCTTAGGATAAATATGGATTTTAGGAAATAAATAAAAATTTATTTATTTCCATGGTTTAGGTTTGAGAATATTTATTAAAATGAATTTAATAAACATGAGGATTAAATATTTAATCTTAATTAAATATTTTGAGTTGGGATTAGGGTTAGGAAATGAGGGGATTAGCTTTTAATCGAAATTAAAGAAGGATTAGAAGATTTTGGAAGAGGTTAGTGGTCTTAAGAAAATTGGCCAAGTTTTGGGCAAAAAATAAATAAATAATTTATTTTGGGATTTTTGGTCAATTTATTAATTAAATAATTAATAAATAGGGGAATAATGTTTAAATAAGATTTAAACATTTTTGGGAGGGATTCCTTAATTAAATATTTTTAATTAAGGTAAAGGGATTTAATGACATAAAAATAAATTAATTAATTGAATAATTAATTAATTAATAAATGATGATGTCATCAAGGATTTTTCAGAAAATAAAAATACTTTATTTTTTAAAAGATTTTTAGGTGTCTACATTTTGCACCTCTTTGATGCAATGCTGCAAGTGGCATGGTGTCAAAGACAAGAAAATAAGATGCCCAAGGCTAGAATTTAGAGGAATGAGGGGTTGTGCCCCCTCAAGAAAATAATGCAAGGAGTAAACGTTGTGGAATTTTCTTGAAAGGAAATAGAGAAAGAAGGACCTAGGAAGAAGGGGAGATAAATAACCAAGCTTCCAAGAGCAAAGATGGGGAATGGAAGATGATATGGAATGCAAAATGTAGGATGTAGCTATATGAGAGATGTAAGATGCAAGATTAATCTATATGATGCAAGATGTAGGGGATTGGGGGAAGCTCCAAGTGCAAATGTGGAGAGCACAACCTAGTTTAATATAGCAATGCTAGAGACCTGCCAAGGATACTGGGATCACAAGGCCTTGTCACCAGCATTGCAGAGGACTGACGCTAAAAAGACATGCAGGGTTTCCCCAGCATCACGCATGAACCCAAGAGGAAGCATGGTGGAAACAATGCTGAAGAAACCACAAACACACAACTGACTCACAGGCAGAAGCAAAAGATCAAAAGACCTTGCCCTAGATTATCCTCATTCGCAGCGCACCATGATATAAAGGATCATGGCGAATTTGAGTAGAGAACAACGAGAAGCCGTAAAAGATTAACAAGACCCAAAGGACAAAATCCAAGGTCAAAATGAGAACTCCAAAAGACAACCTTTTCCAAGGAGAGAGATTTGATGTGATTGATTGGATTGATGGTGGGAAGATTGGTCTGAACATGTGGAAGGATGCATCAACATGGACTTGGTGTGCTTGGTGGAAGATTGGGTCGGACAGGAAGGATACAACTGAGGGGACCCATGATTAGGCTTAGGTCAGACAAAATAGAAGCATACATCTGTGTGGAACCGATGCTAATGGGGAGAATGTTGTGTTGTTGATTGGCAAATGATGTAGTTCAAAGATGGTCATGATGATCAAGGATAGTCGACAATTGATGTTGCTGAAGTGCGAGGCTAGGTAGGACAAGATTTTTGATCAAATACTGCTGCAGGACTGACAAGGATATGTAGAACAAGATAATGACAAGGGATGACTGACATAAAGGATGGGACCTAAAGACACATATGTACAAATGAGTTTAGGTGGAGACACGACTGACGCTATGGTACAAGACTCAGGATTAGGATGTACAAAGAACCTGGGAATGAAGCTGAAACTCTAAAGATATGCAAGAGGATGCCCCAGTTGGGCTGGAAAGCGAAGATGGACTGATGGATGGATGTGTCCTAAAAGGATACAGATTAGGGAAGGACATATCCCAACGATGATGATTGGATTGAGATCAAGGCTTGCTACAAGACTAAGGATGTGATTTGATCAGTGGGCTTGATCTTGGATGTTGGATAGCTAGAGGATGTGGAGAGGATTGGAAGATTGCTAGAAGACCACTAGGAATGTTTGGATAGGGATGAATGGCATTGGATTGCAATGAAGATAGCCTATAGCTAGATACCAATGACAAGGGAAGATACTAGGTGATGGAAAGATGGATGAAGTGCTTAGGATGAGGATCATGGAACTGTTAGGAGATTCAGATGGAGGAAGATTTGGATTTGGGTGGAGGAATTGTTGAGGGATTTGGCTAGAGGAATGCTTGGGGATCTGGATAGAGGAATACTTGGATTTGGATGGAGGAATTGTGGAGAGATTGTGGATGGATGAAGATTGGATGGAAGAGCTTGGGGAGATTGGATGGCAGATTTGCTTGAGGATTGGAAGATGGAATGCTGGAGGAACTGCTGAGGGATCTGGATAGAGGAATGCTCAAGGATTGGATGGTGGATTTTCTTAAGGATTTGGGAGATGGAAGATTTTGGATGAAAGATAGTCTCCAAGGAATACGTTACCAAGGAATAAGATGCCCCCTACTTAGGATAGTTCATTCATTCAGAGGTAGTATGATGGGGTACGATTAGACAGAAGATGAGGAAGGTAGATGGAAGATAGGATGGAGGAATTGCAGAGAGATTTTGGATGGAAGAAGATTGGATGGGGAGATGGAAGAGCTTGGGGAGATTGGATGGTAGAGTTGCTTGAGGATTGGAAGATGGAAGCTGGAGGAACCACTGAGGGATCTGGATAGAGGAATGCTTAGGGAGATTGGATGGTGGATTTGCTTAAGGAATGGAAGATGGAAGCTGGAGGAACTGGTGAGGGATCTGGATAGAGGAATGCTTGGGGAGATCAGATGGTGGATTTGCTTAAGGATTTGGGCTGGAAGATCAAGATGGATTGGTGATGGATGAAAGATAGTCTCCAAGGAATATGTCACCAAGGAATAAGATGCCCCCTGCTTAGGATAGTTTCATGTATTCAGAGGTAGTAGAATGGGGTACGATTCGACAAAAGATATGCCAATAAGAGGATGAGGAAGGTAGATGGAAGATAGGATGATTGGATTGGATAGAGGATATGTAGCTAAAAGGTGTGATGGATGCTAAGAAGGTGCCCAAAAGCATGTATACCTGGTAGTCTTTGTTTTGTCATCAAGATCCAAAGGAGGATGAAGGAGGTGAGAGACAAATGGGATGGAGGAGATGTTGGATAAAGATGGAAGAAAGGAATGGCCCCCAACTATAGAAAGGATGCATGACGCCTGTTTGCCAGATTTTCACCATGGTACTTGTCCAAGGTGCTTGAATTGCCAAGTTTTCACCATAGGATGAATGTTTTTCTCTTTTTTTTCTTTTTTTTTTTTGATAATTTTCTCTTGATTTTTTTTCAAATTTTTATGGATTTTCTTGATTTTTTGCTGACTAGATGTTGACCTTTCACTGATATGCTGATTGATTTCTATCTTGTTGTTGATTCTTTGATTTGGTACTACCTTCTGATTTGATGCTGACTTTCTAATTTTGCTGACCTACTGATTTCTTTGATTTGTCGCTGACTTTCTTCACTGATCTTCTGGTTTTCTTGGATGTTGGTACAGCTTCGCTAAGATGGATGGATTTATGCAAAAGCATAGATTGGATGGGTAGATGGGATATATGGTGGTAGAAAGTGTTTGGATGGAAAGATGGAGAGTGATCATGATAGGGGGATGTTGTCAGGATCAACATTGGCACATGTTGTGGGGGAGATGGATGAAGTTGATGGGATGCAGAAGACAGATGTGGAAATGATGGAGGATTTGTGCTAGGAGATCTTGTAACATAGGGATCCAAGATGGATTTAGGAGATGGAGGAGGAAACTAAGTAGCTAGTGGATTAGCAACTTCGGATGCCAGTGTGGATATTTCTGTTAGATGCATTACATTGCTTTAGGATCCACGTCATCTTTGTTTTAGCTTTGGTGGGCCTTTGTAGCCATTGGTATGCATCAGGTTTTGCTTTTGCTTTGCTAAGCCTTAGTGACCATGTAGTAGATTTTCCTTGTGTTTTGCTGGGCCTTTGTGGCCATTGGGATGCATTGGATCACTTGATTGCATTTTTCTTTGGTTGACCATGTCGTTTAGGCTGGACATGACAATCTTTGGATTTTTGTGGATATTTCCCTTTATGCATATTTGATATGGCATCCAAATTGCAAGGAGCATTGGAATGAATATGAGGAGATGTGCGGGATGGTGAAAATATGGATGGGGAGATGGATGGAGTTTGGTAGATAGGAGATATGGACATGTGCCTTTGTTGATCCCGACTAGGGATGTTTGGATTTTGGATGAAAGACTAAGTAGGGTAAGATGGGGGATGATATTTTGGGATGTAAGGTCCCAAAATGGATTTGGTATGTAGAGGATATGTGCTAGAAGATTTTGGGACGTAGGGACCCAAAATAGATTTGGAGGATGAAGGAGGAATGTGATAGGTTGTCTTTGGTTGTAATGATGGAGGAGGAGGAATGGTGGTGTATGCTTTGGAAGATGTGATGGTGGGTTTGGAATAATGCTTGAATTTAGCTATAGTTGTACCAACATTTCTGGAGGAAGTGCCTTCTTCTAATGTGTGACCAATGCCACATAACTTTGGATGTTTCTTGTCTTGAATGGGCTCCAAATTTCCTTGTTCATGAGAGCCTAGGCCTTTACCTTGATAATTCCATTTCTTGAGCATTTTATCCAAACAAGGATATTTCTGACTTGGGGAATATGATAAACATCTAGTTTCTGGTTCTCTGATGGAAGATATAGAACTTATTGCTTTTGCTTCAAGTGGCGCCGCCTCTGACAAACGTAAGTGGACCAAGAGGATAGAGTGTTGGCAGCTAGATAGGTTGGATCGGAGGATCCTCAAGAGGAGAGGATGGGATGATGGGATTTTGACTGGGATTGGGGGATAGTAATGAATCTTTAGCTAGAGAAACTGGGGTGATAGGATCTTGGATTGGAGGAATTGGGATTGTAGGATTTTGGATTGGGGGTGATGGAAGCAATAGAACATGTGATGGGGGAAGTGAAGGGATTGGATCTTGATTTTCTTCTATGAGTATTTCAACATGCTTTTGGACAAGATCTTGACATGGTAGGATTTGTGTGGATAGAATGTTGGGGGATGCATGGATGGACTCTTTAGATGGGGTGGATGGAAGGATGGAAGATTCTGCAGCTGTGATGGTAGGAAGAAGGGTGAACTCATGGGGCTCACTAGATGTGCTTTGGATAATGCTAGGAGGTGATGTTGGTGGGGATTGGATGAAAACTTTAGATGGAAGGGACTCAATGATGCTAGGAGATGGAAGAGGATCAATGTATGGAAGATAAATGACAGATGGGAGCGATGGATGGGCCTCATCAGTGATGGCTTCACATGAAGTTTTCAGATGGCTTGGCCCTTCAACTTTAGGAGTGGGATTTGTTATTGGCTTCCTTGTGAAACTCCTTGGAGATTGTCGTGGTGAAGAAGGATTGGAATGTGGAGGAGATGGAGAGCTAGGATAGTTCTCATATGAAGATGGGGTGGATGAAGGGGAACCTACTTGAGGGGATGATGGTGCAAACAAGGAGCTAGAGGATGGTGGGTTTGGATAGTTCACATAGGCAGGTTTAGAGGAAGCTTGTGAACTTGATGGACTATTGGATGAGGTAGGAATGATGGATTGAGGTATGGGATATGAAGCAGACTGAAGGGTGCATTCTTTTTGTGGGAGGGGATTTGCAAAAACATGGGTTTGAATGGAGGATGGTGGTTTGAGATAGGATGGTGGATTGGGGAAAAGGATTGGAAGACTTGCTATTTGACTTTGAAAGGGTTTTGGAGGATAAGTGGATGGAGGTTTTAGATAAGGGAAGTAGCGTGAAGTATTTTGAGGGGATGGTGGTGATTGGGATATGACCATAGCAGGAGATGAAGGTATGAAGGATGCATATGGAGGATGTGTAGGTTTAAGATAGGGATAAGTTGTGGATGGATAAGATAATTGATTTTCCTTGCCAAGGACATGAAAGGGAGTGCTAGTGGATAAGCGTGAAGGCATGATAGGATATTTTGGAGGAATGATTGGATGCTAGGGAATGTTTGGAGCAAACTTGCTAAGATTTTCAAAATATGCATCGTGATCTACAAGGCTTTCATCATCATTAGGATAGGATGGATTGAGAGGAGAGACATAATAACCAAACTCATCATAATAGTTTTGAGACATGCTAACTTGCAGATGAGTTGGATAAAGATGAAGATGGATTGGAAGACTAAGTCTCAGATTGGAATGATTGACAGGATCAGACTAGGATTGGATTTGACTCGATTTTGGAAGAGAACTAACTTTAGAGGAAGACAGACAAGGAGATGGGGGATGACCGAGATGACTTTGCTAACCTAGGATAGGAGGAAAGGATGACAAGACTAGATTGAATATGACTGGAAGACCATGGTTTGAGATTTTGAAAGCTTTGGACATTTTCTAGATTTTGGGAGGATTTGGACTAACATGGCTGTTCTGAGTATCTTGAACCAAGTTGTAGATCAGTTTCATGTTTTTCCAATGGCAAAGGATAGATTTCAACAAATATTTTTGGAAAAGCAATCTCCACAAGGGACAAAGCAACCTTGCAGGATACAAAAAGGATAACTGACTCTGAGAAAGCTTTGAAAGGTGTATGTTTCAATGATGTTTTCATGAAGTTTTGACTATCAAGCACTTCAAGAAGATCTACCTAAGGAAAGTGAGTATCAAAATTGCTTGCCCATAGCTTGGTACCCCCTAGAAGGGAATATAAATGGTGAGTAATCTTGAGGCGACCCGGTAAACCCCTTGGAATCGGTCCTTGCACAAGGATTTTGATACTTTCAGATGTAGAAAGGGTAGCCTCTATTTTATCAGGTTTTTAATAGTTCTGTGGAGTCTCCATACCTGGTTATCCTGACCGCCTGTGACTCACTTAAGAGCCTAGCCAACAATGCTGGGGGAGGAATATTTACCTATTCCCAGACATTTGCATTTGGCACAAAACACCCATGGATTAGGAGATATAAGTGAGTACTTTTTTCCTTCACTTTATTTATATACCGGTCGGGGGGGATATCAGTTTGAGGTCATTCTCCAAGGAGGAAGCACCTTTCTCCTTGGACAGGCCTCGCTAAAAGTAGAACAAGTGAACTTGTCCGAGTCCAAAATGTTCTACATTGCTTACTTTAATAGGATTTACAAAAAAAGTAAAGCTCCTAATTGCACATCAAGCAAGTTGTTCTTTTTCCCAATTTGATTAAGTAATGTTTGAATTTGAACAATTGAAGACACAAGTGTTTAGGCTTTGATTTGTTCTTTTTCCAAAAGACTTTCGAGCATTTGCAATTGCTTTGACTTGGGCATTCAAGATTGAATTATCGTGTTGATTTAGAACTTTGAAGTGCTTTGTTTTGTCCTTAAGGCATTCAAGATTGAATTTGCGCTTTACTTAAATTGAAAAGGAGGGCATAGAGATGCTTGTTCTTTCCAATTTAGATCATTCAAGATTGTGTTTGATTTTCAAAATGATAATGACTCTTAGGACCTAAGTTCTTTTCCTTAGTTTTATTCAAGATTTGTTTGAATTTTTCTTTTTATGAATCTAAGAAAAAAATTAAGGCAGGATCACAGTCAACAGAAACATTGTCCAGCTAATACGTAATGCTAAAAAATGCACACGCGACACTGAAAAACTCTCAGGTGACAGCGGAATGATTACAGGTGACAGAGAAATCTGTGTAGGTGATAGAGAAATGATTCCAGGTGACAACGAAATATGCCAAGGTGACAAAAAAAATTTCATAGGCGATAGCAAGTTGTGTACAGGCGATAGGCAAATGTTCATAGGCGACACTTAATCAGGTATAGGCGACACTTAAATATTCACAGGTGACACTTAATTGTGCATAGGCGACAATGAAATGTGCATAAGTGACAGTAAAAATAATCATAAGCGACAGTCAAATGTGCATAAGTGGTAGTAAAACGTGCACAAGCGATAGTAAAAAGTTCCTACATGACACTCCAACAGGCATAGGCGACAATCAAATTTTTACAGGTGATAATGAAATGCTAATAGGTGATAATGGAATGGATACCGGTGGCAATGAAATGATTATAGGTGAGAATTCTATATGTAGACGCGTGAATGTTTATCTCGTAGGCGTGATTATTTCCATTGCAGGTGACAGAAAAGAAGTTTAGACATAATAGAAGTTATCGAGCATGGAAAATCTTTAGAAAATAGGCATCGATACAGAGCTTGTAGGTGTCATCAGATTCTTTGTAGGCATGACCAAACTATGTTTAGGCATGACTGAACTGTGTGTAGGTGACATTTCATCTATTTCCTATAAATTATTCATGAAAAATGGCAAATATGAGAGTACAAAGTATGATCTAATCAAGTTGATTTGTGGGTTTGGGTCCCACCGGGCGTGCCAGAATGTGGACAAGGCTTTTGAGGATACCTGTTTTGAAAAGACTCAAGCCAAACAAAGATTAGATTTTAGTCTAGCATGAAATCAATCAAAAACAAGTAAAACTCTAAACTAAGCCACCTCAGATTGAGCTAAAACAGGTGCACCCAAGCACTGTTTGATTTTCTCTTGCTTAAGGGGATGTGGGTGTGCTCTCTAAGCACTTGGACCATATTCCTTATGCATTTTAAGATGGATTGAGATCCATAAAAACCCCATAAATGGCACAAAAATAGGTATAGAACACTTGATTTGCCCCTAAGGCCTCAAGGATCAAATGATGCTGAAATGAAGATTAAGCTACATGATGTTTATGCTAAGATTGATTTTAGACCAAATAGAGATGTGATATGATGCTATGCTTATGAAAAACAATGGAAGAAACTAGATTAATCCATTAAGGCTATATTAAGATGAGCTAAAATGCTTGAAAGTAAGCTAGATTAAGATGATTATGCTAAGTCTAGAGCTTAATGGGCATGATAACAATGCTTGAAATGAAAGGTGAATGGTTATTTTGCTCTTGGAAATGAGGAGCATTTATAGGATTTGGGAAGGAGGAATGAGTGGCCAGGATCAAAATCCTTAAGAGAGGCCAAGATTCATTCAAAGGGGAGCACATGGATTGTGCTAGTTCAGGGCCACCTCCTTGTGACAAGTGTCACAAGGGCATTGGGTTGAAAGATGGGAGGAATGTGCACAATTTGGGAAATGTGCCTAAGGTCAAAGGGTGTAAGAAAGGGGTGAGGGGCTTCTTAAATGCATGATAAATGCATGTAAGAGGGATAAGGAGGCCTTAAATGCACTTAATGCATGTAAGAGAAGTTTCTAAAGGTTTGTTGACTTTGGCTTAAGCTTAGGAGTTGGTTAACCTTGGTTAGGGAATGTGACAGGATTAGGGGGGGGGATTAGGATTAGGATTAGGATTAGGACTTTCTAGAAGAGTCTAGAATTTCCTTAGGATAAATATGGATTTTAGGAAATAAATAAAGATTTATTTATTTCCATGGTTTAGGTTTGAGAATATTTATTAAAATGAATTTAATAAACATGAGGATTAAATATTTAATCTTAATTAAATATTTTGAGTTGGGATTAGGGTTAGGAAATGAGGGGATTAGCCTTTAATCGAAATTAAAGAAGGATTAGAAGATTCTAGAAGAGGTTAGTGGTCTTAAGAAAATTGGCCAAGTTTTGGGCAAAAAATAAATAAATAATTTATTTTGGGATTTTTGGTCAATTTATTAATTAAATAACTAATAAATAGGGGAATAATGTTTAAATGAGATTTAAACATTTTTGGGAGGGATTCCTTAATTAAATATTTTTAATTAAGGTAAAGGGATTTAATGACATAAAAATAAATAAATAAATTAAATAAATAAATAATTAATAAATGATGATGTCATCAGGGATTTTTCAGAAAATAAAAATACTTTATTTTCTAAAGGATTTTTAGGTGTCTACAGTTATTGACATGTTTCATTCTCCTTCATTCGATCAATCTTAAATTTTGTCAGCCGTTAGATCATCATAACAAACATTATCTTCTACCTCAGAATCCTAAGCAATTGTCCAACTCATCATTTTAGGCGGCTGTTATAAACTCCATTTATTTCTTTCACTCGGTCAATACTTGAATGTGTCGGTGATTACCTACTTGGTTAATACTATACTTAGAATACACTACACTTGCTCAATGTATACATAAATCTTCATTTACCGACCACACAAATTTGTTCAATCATGATCTTTAATACATAACAAAATCATGTAATACAATCAAGGCAACAACATGATGCCATAGACTCATCAATAAGTTACCCAATGTATACCATAGCCATATCATTCATATACATCTCATCTTCATGTACATATCTCATTCCTTTACCATTTTCCTTCTTTAGATGTTTGTAACCATCATGATAAGTACCGTCAAAACTAGTTGACATCAATGACAATACATTGACTGATTTAATTGTCTTAAATATAACTTAGTAGTTCGGTGATCATCAATCACTATCTTTCAATTATCTTTCTTTCAATATATTCAATCACTTGTAGGTTATCAATCTCCCCCTTTGGCATTTATGGCAACACAATATGAAATATTGCATAGAATACCAAACATCTATTCTATAACTCTGTAAGAAATTTTTTTAATTCGGTAATCTCTCCCTAGCTTGTACATTTAATATATTTAATCACTACACAACATTGACATTCCATGCAGAATCTCCCTATGGATTTGATCTTTTTCTTGTGTATCTTTTCTCTCCTTATACTCTTCTCTCCCTTTTTTTTTTCTTCTCTCCATTTGGATAAATATTTCATTGTTTCTTCTCTCCCTTTGATAGTAATGCCAAAAAGAATAAATAGCTATGCTATAGCCAAAATATTATCTCTAGTGTTCGGTTTAGATCAAGTACCTTTCATGTACTGATATGTTGTGTCAGTTTGTTCTCCATCTTCTATCTTTCACAAGCTTAGGAGACCTAAAGTGTGAACAATATGCATCAACATCATTTGATATTTTTATAAATTATAGGTTGATGCAACCTTCCGATCACCTTAGTGACTAATAGATAGGGGATGGACCCCTAGTCTAGTGCTCAAGTACTCAAATGTATCCTTAGGTAAGGGTTTAGTAAATATATCTGTAAGTTGTTTTTTTGATCTTACAAAGTCCAATTTCACTTTCTTTTCTTGTACTTGTTCCCTCAAGTAGTGATACTTTATAGATATATGATTTGTCTTTGCATGCATCACTAGATTCTTAGAAATGTTTATAGCACTTGTGTTATCACAATATATTATCACTGGGTCAGTGATCTCTTCATTCATACCCTTTAAAAGTTGTTTTATCCATGCAATGTTTGAATAATTAGTAGCAACAACAACATATTCTTCTTTGGTAGTGGACTAATAAATGTATCGTTGTTTCTTTCTTATCCAACTAACTAATATTTCTCCCAAAAAGAATTCTCCACTAGTAGTGCTCATTCGGTCATCAATGTTTCCATCCCAATCCGCATCTGTGTAAATGTTTAGTTCAAAATTGCCCTCTTTCTTGTACCATAAATCATAATTTTATGTATTTTTCAAGTATCTCAAAATTCTTTTTACAATAGTCATATGTGACTCTTTAGGATTAGTAGAAAATCTTGCTACAATTCTAACTGCATGTGCAATATCTGGTCTACTATGCACAACATGCATCAATTTACCAATCATTAATCTATATAATGTCTAATTTACCTTAGTTGACTAATCATCCTTTGTTAATTTTCATCCTATGATGATAGGTGTACTAATCAATTTTGAATCTTCCATACCAAAGGTCTTCAATACTTCCTTTATGTACTTTGATTGTGTAATGTATATACCTTCACTTTGTTGTAAAATTTGCAAACCAAGAAAGAATTTAATCTCTCCAAAAATTGACATTTCAAATTCTTTTCTCATTTCATCAACAAATGATTTGGATAGATTATCATGTCCTTCAAATATGATATCATCCACAAAAATCTCAGCAATACGAATCTTATCATCAGTTTCACCTTTCAAGTATAAATTGTTAATGTCACTTGATCTAACAAATCTAATACTGATAAGATAGGAATTTAATCTTTCATACCATTCTCTTAGTGCTTGTTTCAATCTATATAGTTCTTTATGCAACTTACATACCATGTTTTCCTGATTTGGATTAATGAAACCTTTAGGTTGTTCAATGTATACCTCTTCCTCAAGTATTCCAATAAAAAATGCAGATTTGACATCCATTTGATATACTTTAAATCCTTTGTAGGAAGCATATGCAAGCAATATTCTAACTCCATCAAGTCTAGAAACTAGTGCAAAAGTCTCACCATAATCAATACCTTCTTCTTGTGCAAATCCTTTCCATACAAGTCTTGGCTTATTCCTAATGACTTCACCATTTTCATTCAACTTGTTTCTGAATATCCATTTGGTTCCAATTACATTCTTATCATTCGATCTTGGTACCAATTTCCATGTTTTTTTTTCAATATCTTCTCTAGTTCTTCATTCATGGCTTTTATCCATTCATCATTTTCAAGTGCATCTCTAACATTTTTAGGTTAAAATTGACAAACTAAGAATGTGTTGTTTCTCAACTTACTTCATGTCATCATGCCAACTTTCTTGTCTCCAGTAATCTAATTCTATGGATGTTGTCTCCTCACAAATTTTGCAAGTACATGCTCTGTTCTTTGTTCTTCATTTGGTGTAGGATCAATATCTTCCTTGGTAACTATTCCCATATTCTTAGTTTGTATAGGCTGATGCTTGGTAACATTATCCTATTCGGTAATTCTAGGCTATTGCTCGAGTAGAGTGTCAAGTTTCTCAATGTATGTAAATATACCATAATCTTCTAGTTCCTTTTTTCTTTCTTCATCATTTTTCTCAGTAAATTCATCAACCCTCACATTTTCACTTTCAATCATTTTTTTAGTATCCTTATTCAAACATTTGTAAGATTTTCTTTTAGTAGAATATCCTAAGAATATTCCTTCAACACTTTTTGAATAAAATTTCTCATTTCTACCATCTTTCAAAATGTAACATCTACTTCCAAATATTCTAAAATAACTTACATTCATTGTGTAACCTTACCATAACTCATAGGATGTTTTGTTTGAATCTTTCTTCATTTTCAATTGGTTCAATGTGTATTTGTAATGACCCTTCAACCCTATCAAGTCTTGGTTGTGCTCACTAGAAACTAGGAAGAGCTATATGTAAGAATGACCCTTCTTGAGATGGTTGCTTAAACCAAACCTCTTCCAACTCACCATAACTTCATATTTTAATGTGAAAAATAATAATATTACATAGGTATGTTTCTATACATATTCTTGTGTGTCAGCGATAGTTTAGGACCTTAATGCTAAAATGATCACCTGTTAGACTTTTATGCTTCTATGTGATATGCTCATTATTAATATTTATGTTTTCTCTAGGTTAATTGATTGTAATCACTCAAGGGTTAGATGTGTTATCTTATCTAATAACGTTACTTGGGATTAGACATGATTAATGCATTTAGGGTTATATGATTTGTTTATCTTGATTTGATAATAGGACATTTTGAGTACATGTTTGATGGTTAAATGGGTTTGTGAAAGTTAATAGATGATTTACATTTAAATGAATATGTTATGATGCATTCTTGTTATACAATATGGAAAAGATATTATTCTGGTACTAACCATACTAATCCAATTATGCTCTATTGATGTCACTATCTGATGTGAGTGTAGGATGAGGGGAGGTAGTCATAGTTACTCCTACAAGAGGTCCATATGATGTTTCACTCTCCCTCCTTGTTTTCCATTGTCTGTTTATATATATATGCACGTTGGTTGGTGTTGTAGGATGCAGGTACTAGACATTGACTCCACTTGGCTACACAGGTCTAAGCGTGCCGTCAAAATCCTCAAACTATTCTTATGTGGATATATTACCAAGATTACTCTCAAGGTTACCCATGGACTTAGATTTTCATTTAGGAGGTTACCCTAGTTGGGGGATTTGAATGTAGTTTATGTTGTGGTCTTGTGAATTTTGGATTTGACATTGTTCTATGATTTATGATGTGAGTTAGATTTATCCTATTTAGTATATATATATATCTATGTGTGTGTGTGTGTGTGTGTGTGTGTGTGTTATATTGATTGTATGTTATATAGGTGTGTGTATATGTGGGTGCACACACATATACCCATGCCTATATAAATAGTAATAATATTTATATGTTTTTATTGATTGTGTAAATGGTATGTTCTTTATAATAATTAAATAAAGTGAATTAAATACAGTGTATTTAATGAAATGTATTAAATAAATGTAAAAACAATAGTAATAAAATAAATGCTCTTTGTAGTAAAACTAGCTATCTATGAGGGAGTTGATCTCGAGACCTCCTAGAAGTTAGGCTACTTGGTTTTCGTGTGTTCTATGTGTTTTTCCTTGAAAGTTACTTCTTTATTATTCTTGTTATGGTTTTCTTCGAAAGATATTTTAATTAAATTTATTTAAACTTTGTTAAGTGCTTACGGGAATGTTTTGTATAATTTTCCAACCAACTATGGAAGTTGGAGAAGTTGCTTCCTGTAAAGAAAATCCTCCAAACACATAGTTGGAGGATAAATATTTTCATTTTTGTGTGATTGGGGGAGGAAAAAGTTTTAGGAGAATTTAGAGGCTTTTTGCATAGATTTTTCCAAAAAATTTATTGGAGTTTTTTTGTGAATTTGAGATTTCTCTATTTGGAGGGAAACTAGCATGTGAAGATATTTAGAAAATTGGATGCTAGAGGAAGATATCCAGGAGGATACCAACTTAAGGCTTGGAAATTTTCAGAGAGTACTCCACCCTTTGGAAGAGGATTCTCCACAAGAACCCAGGTAGGGTCTAAACTGGGATGAATCTCCATTCTTCCTATGTGTATGATTGTGTATGAAATGTTATTGGATGTACATATGATTGTTTACTTTGTATTGAAAAGGGAAAATTATATATATGTTTTGTTTTCTGTGTATTTTAAATATGTTTCCGAGAAGTAATTTTTATAAATATTTGTATATTTATTGTTGTGAAATCTTCCTGGGAAGTTAACAATTCTTGTGATCATGTGGGAGGGCATGTCTCACTATTACTGTATGAAATAGGGAATTTTAGGAAGAAATAGGAAGGGTTATGATAGTTTAGTAATGAGATGCAGTCCCTTTTCCTTCTCTATTTCTCTTGCTGTCTTCTCTATGAATTATTCTTTTAATTTTGATTTAATTTAGTCTGAGGCTTTGGTAATGTTGAGGATTTTTTTGGATGTGGTACCAAGGTCATTGCATTAGGTTGACCTTAGGGAACCTTTCCTAGGCACTCTCCATGCCTTAAAAAGTCATTTTTTGGCCTTTTCGAGAAATTTTGAATTAATTTCATAAAAGTGTTCTGCAGTGTCATACGAAAATGTATTCATACTCATACAAGACTTGGTTGAATGTTGTATGGGAATGCATACATTGTCGTATGGGTTAAAATCAGTTTTTAAGTGTTATTGGGAAGTTTAAAATTTAATTTTGTGAAAGTGTCTTACAGTGTCATACGACATTGTAGTCATACCCATACGACACTTGGTCAAATGTCATATGGGAATGCATACATTGTCATATGGGTTTATATAGAAAGTCATTTGGAGTTTGTAGGGTTTCAAGGGCTCAAAATTTGTAGGATTTATTGAGCAAGATTTATACAAATATAACATTTAAGTATAATTTTGATACTTTACTTATCCTTTAAGTTATATTTGTATAAAGAAATTAAATACCTTCTAAGATGTTTGAGATAGGTTTCAGCTTCATAGGAGTTAAGATGCAGATTCTAGATTTTGGAGGTTTTTGAAAAAAATTAGACTTAGCCAAATTTTAGGCACATGAGTTTTTCCCTAGACTTATAAAAATAAACTATGGAATGTTGTGTTTATGCATGTGGAAGTTTGTACCCTATGTATGTTTATTTCTTGTTGTGTTGAGGTTATATGGTATACTTTTGATGTTTTTCTACTTGGCATATTCTTGAGCTTAGTTTATGAGGCTAGGACTCGTCTCGGTGGCCTATGTGCACGGGAGGGTTCCTTAGACCTATAAATGAGCCTTGGAAAGTTGTACTTATGCATGTGGAAAGTTTTATATTTTTTATTTGAGATGTCTTGTGATAGAAATTCTTCCAATGGTTCTTGTTATGTATATGGCTAAGGTTAGGACTCACTTTGAGGGCCTAAGTGCATAGGGGAGTTTCCTAAACCTATGAATAAGGACTTGGAAATGTTATCTTGTATCTTTGACATGTGATGGGGTAAGGGACTAAGAACCCTAAGTGAGTGGCTCACCATAGGTGTTGGAACCCTAAAGTGGCTTCCAGATGATCCTATGGGTGGGTTTGTAAAAAGTGATAACCTTAAAAATTAACCTAGGAAGGGGGGATTCAAAAGATAATGAAAGAAAATATAATAATGGCCACACAGACTTGATTGGAGTACCGAGACTAGGGATAACTTCCAGGATGGATCCCTATTCATAAAGGGGGGACCAAGGTTACATGGTTGCCTGGAAGGATCCCAATATATAGGTTGTGTGATGATACTCACTTAGGTGGTCTCCTAGAACCTTAACCTTGGTGTTATAGTATGATGATATTTTATGCGCTTTATTCTTGTTCTTTTGAGTCTTGGATTTATTGGTATTTGAGACTTAGATTTCCTTAAGGTCTTAAGAGTACTTTGATTCTATATCCTAGCATGGGGGGTAGAACTTTACCAGTTTCACATGGTTGGGTGGAAAATCTCTTTCGAGGTATTGTTCGCGGTTCGATTCATGACTTGGATTCTAATTTGTTCAAGGGTGAAGTTTCTATTCTTGTATCATGTATCTCTATCTTTTGAAATCAAGATGTAAATATGTATTGTAAGCCCTTGGAAAACTTGATGTAATTATCTTTCTATATGCCTTCAGGCAATGTGAAATAACTGTAATTATGTTTGTAAAAGGAAATTGTAAGAAATAATATATGTATATGGGAAGGGTAGAATTATGAATCTAAAAAGGGGATTGAATATGGTTAAATCAATGAGTAATTCCTACCTTATATCTCTTGTGAATCTTAAATAAAAATTGGAAGTAATGGTTCTATGAAAACCTTTGTAATGCAAGTACTTATGGATGTAAACCTCTTTAAAAGGAAAATCATTTTGATATATGGAATAGTGAAAAAAATATGCTAAGGGTTGAAGGGTATCTCTAGGTGACATAATGAGGGAAAGGAAACATGTATGTTATTGAAAATAGTAATGAGATGTGACTTCTTAAATGTATAGTTGAATGTGAGTAATGTGTGATTATTCAAACAAAGTTTTAATCTCAATTCTTAACTAGAATTATACAAGGTCATAGATGATGATTTGTGGAAATTAAACTTATGGAAAAAATGATTCATTTAATGGTTTATGTTGGTTATTAGTATATGGTTAAGTACTTTACGCTCTTTCTATTATTATCATGAAATGAAGATAGAAAGTGAGGATGCTTAATGGAAAAGCTTAATTGAGTTTTGATGGTGCAATTGCATTGAGCATAGATAAGGTTAAGGAGTAGATAAATAGGAAAGAATAAATGTACTTAGTGGATGAGATAAGTGATGTGTGCTTGTTGCATTTCTAAAATTAAATGATGTGTTAGTTTGGTAAAGAAAATGAATTCAATTAATTCACTAAGGCAATTGGCTTGAAGTAGAATGAAAGCAATGTCTCAATGTAAATTGAAGTTGAAATAGAAATAGAATTCATTAGATTAAGTAATACTTGATAATGGTAAATGAATTCATTAAGGGAACTTTAAGGAATGTACTTGTGAATATTAATGATGACATGTTGGAATGTTAAGAAAAAAAATCTGTTAGTTGTAATTTTAGGTCATAGACCTGATTCCTTATAGGTTCCCTAGCGGGGACATTAGATATACAATAGTACTAACAACTTCTCTCTAGTATATTTGTGCAAAATCTTTTTCAATCATTAGTGTTCTAGCACAATCAACAATAGATCTATTCCTCCTTTTAGAAATTTCATTCTATTGTGGTGTCCTCAGTGCAGAAACTTGTCTTTTACTTCCACTCTCATTACAAAATTTAGTGAACTCGTCATAAATAAACTCACCACCTCTATCTGATCTCAAGCATTTTAAATCTTTCCCACTTTCTCTTTCCACTTTATCTTTAAACCATTTAAACATCTCAAAAGCTTCAGAATTTTCTTTCAAAAACATGATAGTCATCATCCTAGAGTAGTCATCAACATACATGATAAAATATCTATCTCCGTAATAACTCTGAGTTCTCATAGGACAAAAAAATTGGTATGTACCAACTCCAAAATAGAATTAGATGAATAGTTTTTTCTCTTAAAACTAGATTTTGAAATTTTTTCCATTTGACATTGTTTACACATGACATGGTCAGGTTTAGATAAGCTTGGTAAGCCTCTCACTCTCCTTTTCTTACTAATTTTAACCATGTTGTCAAAATTTAGAAGACATAGCCTTTTGTTCCATGACCACACATCTTCAATTCTAGCCAATAAACAAGAAGTTTTAGCATTATCAAGATAAAATAGATTACCTTTATATTGTTCACTAGTATCAACCAAATTTCCAATCTTATCATAGATTTTCACCTTTCTATTCTCAAATGCAACTCGATGACCTATTTTATTCAACTATGCTACACTCAAGAGATTATAGTTAATTCCCTTCACCCAATATGCATTCTCACATCTAATCTTATTGTTCAACAAGATAGATCCTTTTCCTTTTACTAGACAAGATGTATCATTTTCCATTTTAACAGACCACCATTATAATGTTCAAGGTATTCAAATTTGTCTTCATCACCAGTCATATGATGTGTACATCCACTATCAATAATCCAAGTATCATTCTTGCTAACTTTAGAAATACGTGTTGTTTCAACATACCTTTCTTCTTCTTCTAAGTCTTCTTTCAAAGCTAAAAATACCACCTCAATGTCTTCATCAGTGTTAGTGTTGATGTCATCATCATATTCAACAAGGTAACATGCCTTCTTGCCTTTGTCTTTGTAATCTTGGTTTCTTCTTCTGGCATATTTTTAGTTGTCTATGTGTTTTCAGTTATCTCTCCTATCAAATTTTATTTCACCAGATCTTTCATTATCTTTTTCATCTTCTTTCCTGTTAGGACATGTAGCTGCAATGTGGTTAATTTATTTACAATTAAAACATACCAAAGGTAATTTCCCTTTATATCTTCCTTTACCTTTCTAGTCTTCTAGGCATTAATGCTTCAAGCTCATCAAGTTCATCCTCATCACTGTCACTATCACTCTCATTTATTATCATGTGTTTATTGCTTGATTTATGAACTTTCAAGGATGACATAAATGCAGACTCAAAATTAGGAACAATACTGTTATCAAAGTTACTCAACTCAAAAGAAGTCAGTTTACCAATTAGACTATCAAGTGTAAAATTATTACTTGGAGCTAATCTCATTTCATGGATTACATAAACTCTAATAGCATAAGTAGGAAGAAAGGTTCTAAGAATTTTGCTTACAACAATGTCTTCTTCAATAATACATTCTGCTCCTCGGATAGCATTGACAATCTCCCTTAATCGGTTGTTGTATTGTGAAATGTTTTCTCCTTTCATTTTCATGTCATTAAACTTTCCTCTACGACTCTCAACTTTTTCTCTTAGCACATTTACATCACCTCTATGAACTAGTTCAAGTTTTTCCTACATTTGTTTAGAAAAAGTGTATGTCTTGATCTCTTCAAATTCAACATCTAACAAGGAAACAACAATCTCTATCATTGAGACATTATGTTCATGTCTATCTCTCATCTGATCAATAGTCAAAGGTGTAGTAGGCTAGATAAATTCATTATCTAGGTAGTATATGGAAGATTCTCCAATTCTAGATAGATGCAATCTCATTCTTCTTTGTCATGTCAAGACGTTATCTCTATTCAGCTTTGGCACCTCTCTCTTATACATCTTGTGATCTTTAGCTTAAGTCCTTTAAAATTTTCTTTCCAAGCACTCTAGGCTTTGATACCAATTGTTAGATAACTGTGAGGGGGGGGGGGTGAATTAGTTGATTTTAGTTATTGTACAGTCCCAATTCTCCCAGATGTATATAGTAAAACTTTTCAATCATCTAATCAACTTAGTAAAATATCAATTGTGCCTTTCTCTTAATCTACCGATTACCAGTAAATTAAATACTTTGTTCACCGATCTATCAAGTTATGAAATGTGTATAGAAAAATAACAATTCAACACATCATACATATATAGCACATATATTTTTAACATGGAAACCATGTTAGGGTAAAAACCACTTGGGATCGGTAATCCAAAATAATTCACTCTTCTGAAGTGATCTTGGTTAGGAGCCAACCTTGTTGAAGGTTACAAAACACACTATGAGGTGTGACCTGGTTAGAGGATTTATCACTAACAATTCTCCTTTGACCATGCATTCACTATGGGGTCAACAAGAAAACAATAAACATTCATTGAATGTCATATTGAAATACAAAAGACTATTAAGTCTCACTCAGTTAAGAGATTTATTTGTAACAATGGTTAAACTAATATAGTAATGATCTAATTCAAATACAACTATGATTTATAGATTTTCAGATCGATGCTAAGCTCAAAATACCTCTGATCAATAATCAATTCAACATCAGTGTTTCCTCCAACTCTATTTTTCTCGGTATATGCATATATGACGCTCGATGTTGTCTGCAGTTCTGCTTGGTTCTATCTTCAACCATTTTGATTAGTTTTGCATGAAAATAATCATTTTCATGTGAATTTTCCTACAACATCAATATCCTAGACTCAATAATGAATCTCATGTCTCCTGATATAGACATCATAAATCATTTTCTTTTCATCCATAAATTTTGCCTCTTAATCTTCTCGGTTCATTTTGTCTCTTTAACCTTCCTTGACAATTGTGTTATTAACATGTTTCATCCTCTTTCATTCAATCAATCTTGGATTTTTTCAGCCATTAGATCATCATAACAAACATTATCTTCTACCTCAGAATCATAAATAATTATCCAGCTCACTAGTTTAGTCAGCTGTAATAAAATCTATTTATTTCTTTCACTCGGTCAATACCTGAATGCGTCGGTGATTACCTACTTAGTTAATACTATACTCAGTATACACTACACTTGCTCGGTGTATACAAAAATATTCATTTACCGACCATAAAAACTTGTTCATTCCTGATCTTCAATAGATTACAAAATCATGTAATACAATCAAGTCAACAATATGATGCCATAGACTCATCAATAAGTTACCCAATGTATACCATAGCCATATCATTCATATCCATCTCATCTTCATGTAGATATCTCATTCCTTTACCATTTCCTTCTTGAGATGTTTGTAACCATCATGATAAGTACCATTAAAGTTAGTTGACATCAATGACACTATGTTGACTGATTTAATTATCTTACATATACTTTAGTAGCTTAGTGATCATCAATAACTATCTTTCAATTATCCATTCTTTCCTTCAAGATATTCAATCAGTTTTAGGTTATCATAGGGACCACGACACGATAGCCCCAAGGGTTGTCGCACAATAGTCCCAAAGGTCCCCATGAAATTTGAGTTTTATTTTATTTTAAAAATATTTTATTTTAGTTAAATTTTTTATTTAATTTAAGATTTTAAATATTAGTTTTTAGATTAAAAAAGAAATATACATCATATATTAAATTTAAGTTTTTTTAAAAATATAAATAATAAAACAAAATGATTAAATAATAAGAAAAGAGTTATTTTGTTTTAATGTATTAAAATATCAGTTTAATATATATATATATATATATATATTAAAATAGGAAAATATGTTTTTAGCATGTGTATATTTCTAATAGGGCATTTGATGCATTTATTTAATGGTTGTTTATTTCAATTTACTTAATTATATTAAAATAATGTTGGGATGCTATTTATTATTTTAATCACATAAATTACTTTTACTATAAAATTATATTGTGTTAATAATTTTAATTCTTAAAATCAATTTATTTTGTTAATGTTATAAATTGATTTGTTAGGGTTAGAATTTAATTATTTTAAATGTAATTATAGTCTATTAGTAATTATCGAGTAAATTAATTTCCTAATGAAATTTACAAATTAGTTTATTGTATTAAATTCTATTATTTGTCTATTTATTTGCCTTCTGCGTTTGGTATTAAAGGGGATTAATATGTCAGCCTAGTAGGACTGCCACCATAGGCAGGATTAGAAATTATTGTTTATATTTGTTTGCCTTGCATACTTGATTGGTGTTTTGATCAAATGTGACCCAACCTTATGGAGTTAATTTTTATGATAGAAATTGCATTGTGTGTTCCTGTTACTTCTTGGAACCAGTTTTGGATATTATGAGATTATGTTGACTTAGAGTCATGATTTGAGATTATTAAACCTAGGGTAGGTTATCTAGGTGTTAAAGGGGAAGTGGCTTACTTTGGAGGCACCAGAGCCCATAAGTGACTGCATGGGTATCCTTAGTAGGTTACTTAATCAAGTGATAATATTAAACTAAATGGGCATTAAAATGAATTAATAAGATAATGGTTCCTTGTCCATGCCTTGAGTGCTAGTATAGGATAAGGATGAGAGTGGGAGAAGATGATTTCCTATCCAATAGTGATGGTGAGTCTAGCATAGTTGGTTTTCCTTGTTTGCAAGAAAGGACTACCAATACCGCTTAGAGTCACTAGGGGCTAAAGTCCAGAGAGGCTACCAAATGACCTTAGAGTTGACTCATGTGATGACACTTCCCTGATTTCATTCTAGGTTTCCTACATGTGTTGGTTGTCTCTAGGTTATTATGCGTACCTTTGAATTATGAGTTTGTACCTTGATATATGATCTTCTAGGATCCTTTATTAGTCTACCTGATGGATTGGTATTGTTATTCCTATCGGATTTTATGTTATCTCCTGAACACGGTGGGAATGGAACCACAAGTTTCCATGAGGTTGGGAGATAGCGATTCCTTACCATTTGAGACTCTGATGTCCTTTTTCTAGTGATGGACGATCTTGGTTGTAGTTACTTCCTTTCCTATCTTCTTGGAGATTTATTCTTGATCTTGTACTTCTCTATTTGTAGTTTTTAATTTATTGTAATCACATACCCTATGACATGTGTAGTGGATGTTGATGATTATGTGTAATTTATCTTTCAGATGTAATTATGATTTATGGATGTAATTGTATTGCATAGTTTCTACATCGAGGAACCCTTGAGATGTGAAATATAGTATGGAGATTATATTCATGTTATGCTCTTATGGATTCTATGTTTTACTTCTGCACATGTTTATTCATCATTATTTGTAAACATTTAAGAAAAAAAAATTATGCAAACTTAGTGTTGTATTTTAGGTTAATATCTCCTAGGTTCCCTGGTGGGGCCTTACAACAAGAAGCTCAATTGGTAAGAAAGTGGGAAGTCCTAGAACAAAAAAAGAAAAGATGAAGATGATAAGAGATTGATAGAAGATGAGAGAAGGTAAATCAGTGTAAGATTGAATGAGAAAGATAAGGAAATACAGAGGTTGATACAAAATCACTATAATATAATAGATCAGTTAATCAATGTTAACCAAGAGATTGAAAGGAAAGTTGAAGAGATTGATAGAATGAGATCAAAAAATGAAAATATGAAGAATGAACTAAAGTCTGAAAATGATACAAATGGAATATTTAAAAGGAATGAAGAAGTATTAAGATTGCTGGATGAACAACTTAGAGGCAAGAGACAACTGAGAGATACAACTAGACTTTTATTCATTGAAAACATCACTACCAAGAAGGGAGAGTCATAAAATCAAGAAAATACTTGAGATACTGCTACCCCACTGAAGAAAAAGAAGCCTATTTTCTATTATTGTGGGAAACCTGGTCATATAGCCAATGTCTGCAGTAGAAAAAGAGATAAACCACTGAGCATTTCTAAATTTGATGGATAATGTTACAATTGCAATAAGTATAGTCATAAAGCATTTGAATGTAGATCAAGGATTGCTAACAATAAAAGGAAGCCAAAATTTAATGGTTAATGCAATAATTGCAATAGATATGGTCATAAGTTTGAATATTGTAGGTCACAAAGGAACAATGTCAAATGGGTATGTAACCGAAAGAATACGGCAAACAACCGTCATGGTTCAACAATACCATGGGACTACAATATAATAATTTCATGTACAACATGTGGAAGATTTCGACACATAGAATAAAATTGTATTTTGATGGATTTAAGGAACAATAGAAGGTCATGGATAAATCCTAGAATGACATGTTTTCATTGTCATAAGGTCGGTCACCTAGCCAAAGACTATAGGTATTGAGGCGAAGCTGCAACTGGGGAAAAGACAAATGAAATTGTTCAAGTAAATGTTGAAGAAATTAGAGATCAGATGAATAGGACATGGAGAAGAAAGTATCTAGATGATGGAATTGCACTTGGAACAATTGATGGCACCTCATCCTTTGGATCAGGTGCGCCTATCTTCACCTAATCAGTCAAAGGTATGTGTAGGAATTGTGAGCTAAATTTAAATCCTATATCAGTTCCTAACATTTGTGAAAAGATCCATATAAGCATATTCAGATGCAAATGGATATATGTTGTGAAGTTAACATTTCATGTTTTGATCGGTGAGAGTCTATATTATTTTGTTTCATTTGGTGTAAGGAAGTATAATTGGTAATCAGTGAAAAAGGGAGTTGGTGACATCATTAAATGCTAAAATTATAGCCATTGGAAACTCTAAATGAGGAAAAGGTATAAATAGATCCTTTGTTATTTTAATTTTACCTTACATTTTCATAAGCACATGAGCACTTTGTAGAAATGAGTCTTTAGAGAGCATTCAAACATTTGATTGAACGAATCTCAGCACTATCAAAAACATTCAAGTAATTTTTGGTGTTTTCTTGAGTTGTGTAAGGATGACTGAGTCAACATTGAAATGAAACCCTATAGTCAAGTGATTATATTTGTGAACTAATGACACCTAAAGTTAAAAAGCCTATTATCATTAAGAAGGTTGATCCTATTAATCCAAAGTACAAGCTACCACTAGCTAAGGTTGTTGAACCTAACAAGATGATAGCCCTATCTTTGATTCCTCCAAGAGTTATTTTGATCAAAGACATCCGTGCATTCATTCATTGCAATATCGAGGAGATCTACCAAGCTGATATTGATACATCCTACTAGAATCTATGTATGAATTGGAAGTTGAAGGATGAGAATATCCATTTGGAAACCAAGGGTTTAGTGCATTCCATGCATGTATTGAGTGTGTTCAAAACAAAGTGGATGAGAATTGTATTGAGCTGAGTTCATGACCAATTCATGTGGCTCAGTGTACTAGCCAAGATTTAAAAAGATGGGTTATGTATTGTGACTGGTTATCCAATTGGTGATAGGTCGAAGGCACATAAGAAAAATGACAAGAAAAAGTTGTGTGAGTTTACAAAATCAAAATGGGATGGTAGAGGTGTAGTACCTCACCCCTGGTCTGATTTTATAAATGATATGATTACTTTAGGATGATAGAATATATGTTAGGGAATCATTAAAACTTATGATTTTATTGACCCCATACTTGCATGTGTATGGTTGATGTGTTTGTTTTACATTTCTATTTGATGTGCTTGATATGGTTGAGGGACGGAGTCATAGTTACTTACTTGTGAGATCCACACGATCGGCCAATCCCTGCCATTGTCTATTATATCTCTATATGTATGCACATGCTTGTCTCTTATGTAGGTTCACAAGTACCGAGCATCGACTTCCCTGAATTGTCAGAATGAGCGTGCTCTATCGCTAATCTCAATGGTAAAAGAGGGGAGATAATATTTAGTTCCAAATCCTAACCTAAGCCAATTATTGTCCTAAAGTAGGGGACAAGATTCTATGTTTCCACCCTTCTAAACTCATCCAATTGGCAAGAGTTTACACCTTTGTCCTGTGCATGAATGTGGGCTCTTAGGTCTTTTTGATTCTTTGAATTGTGGCATTTGGTGTGATTTCTATTTTTAGATCATTCTATTTTAGCTATGGAATATCATTTAAATGATAATTAAATAAATGCATTTATTTTATTTAATTATTATTTTTATTATATAGTTGATGCATAAATTAATTGGGAATTAATTTTATGCTAATTTTGAGTGTGGTTGAAATATTAAATTAATGTGAATTAATTAAATAACTTCACTTTTGATTTATTTAAATCATGAAATTAACCTTTGTTTAATTAAAATATATTTATTAAATTGAGGGTTATTTTGGCATGTGTTAATTATGTCAAACTAATTGTTCTAATTTTTAATTGATTAAATGCATTAAGTTGCACATTCATAATTGAATGAAATTAAATTAATGATTCAAGTTTGAAGTTTGGTTATGTGCTTTCAACTAAAGTCAAAGTGGAAAGGGGACTTCAATTCAACTGAGACTGAACTGTGAACTGAAGTTCATCTTCATGCAAAGCCCTTTTGGAGTTGAGTTTATATTTTTGCATGTGAAAGGAGATTCCTTTAAGTATTGGGGGGTTTGGCCATTATTCGATAACATAGGTTTTGGAGGAGGAATTTTGGAGACAGTTTTGGGATAGATTTGGGAGAGTTCTTCGAAAATCTTGGATTATGTTTTTCTTCATTTTGGTCATCTTTGAATCTGTATAATTTTGTTTGAGGTAGGTTTTGAAATTTATTCTTGTTATTACTCTTCGGATCTCTGTAGGAAATTGTAGAAAGTGTCTTCCTCGTGTTTGCTGGTATTGATTGTTTGAGTAGCTTAGTGTTGTTATTATCGTTTGGATGTTAGAGAAAGGAAATTTTCATGCAATCCATCGTGTAAATTGAATCTATCTATCTGTTATTAAAAAACCTCAAGTTTGTGAGATTTGTTGTAGATTAGTTGGAAACCCAATTAGACTAGGGTTTTGATCTTGTTGAAGAACTAATATGGATATTTAGCATGTTAGTGGAATATTTGTATTTATGTTTATTTTAATTTAATTATATATATATTTGTTTATATATATGTGTATTTTTTAATATCAGCATGTTTAAGCATATATTAAATTTAAATAGAAATTGGTATAAACTTAAATGATTTGTTAAAAAAAAGAAGTGTATATATCTTATAGGGGATATTTGTTTGGTATTTATGTAAATTAAATAAATTGGTAAAGTTTTTAAAAGGATAATACATATATATTTTATTTTATTTTTATTGAGGTTTGAAAAAAGTAACTCCCTTGTACCCTTACGGGCCCTCTAGTCACTGCTGTGCACAGTACCTTGTGGTACTGACACACAACAGTCCCCGAGGGGGTTGTCATATGATAGTACCACCGGTACTATTGCACTAGCATAGGATAGGGTGCGGAAGGGAGGTGCGGGACCCGCGGGTTCCCCCTCCTAACCGCCATGTTTAACTTTAATTTGATTTATTTGATTTTCTATTTTTAATTTATGTTAAATTAAAATATTTAATTTTTATAATTAGTTTTATTTTATGTTAGATTAAAATGTTTAATTTTTATTATAATTTTTGTTTAGTAATTAGTTTAATTAAATTTTGTTTCTTTTTATTTATTAAATTGGTTTATTTTGATATTTGTAGTTATTATTTATGTTTAACTTTTAAATATAATTAATTTATTATTTGGGTACTCTTAAGTTGTTTTATTCCAATCATAGTAATGGTTTGCTTTCAAGATATTTTGTTTGGAATAATGATTTATTATGTAGGAATCTGGGTTGTGCCTTTGAATTATAGATGTATATTGGTATTGAATACTTCTATACTTAGATGATTTTTCTAAGTTAAATTTAATTCTTTTATATGGTTTAATTTAATGTAAATTGTATCGGAAATTTTTAATAAAGACTGTTTTGTCTATTCATCTATTTGTTTTAGAAATTAGAAACTTTTGTATGATCATTCTTTAATAAGCATGGATGGTCATTTGGGAATTATGTTGTTTTAGACGATATGTCTTTTTTTTTATCGTTTGGGAATGTAGATGACTTATGAGATGTTCTAAACCTAGGTGGTTTTGATCCTAGTGGTTTCTACTCTTGCATGTTGAATCTAGTTGTAGAGATTCAAGAGTTGTGTTAACTCAGAGTTCATATTGTTCATGTGAAACTCTAGGGTAGGTCATTTGAGTGTATATCAGGAAGTGGCTTGTAATTGGTGCCGGAGCCTAGAAGTGGCCACCAGGAGATCCCATTACAAGCAGTTTAATAAGTGATAATTAATAAACATTGGGAATTTAAAATGAACCTAAGAAGATATTGTGTGCCTCGCCCATGCCTGAGTTCCTGATTGAGTTTGACTAGGATGGGAGTGAGATGATTCTTTCTGCCTTTATGGACTGGATATGGCATAAGTAGTACCTTGTCTACACGAGAGGTTACTATAACCACATAGAGTCACTAGGGCGTCGGGGTCTGAAGGGACTACCAGGATAACCTTAGAGTTGGCTTGTGTGATGACACTTCTTGTTTACATCTTGGGTTTCCTACGTGTTCTGTTTGCCTCTGATAGAGTATGTTATACTTTTTACCTTTTGTACCTTTGATTTTTGTGATCTTGTATCATTGTATCAGAGGTTTAGAGTTATCATGTTATTCTTCTTTTCAATTATTGTATTCACATACCCTGCGACATGTGCAATGGATTCTTATTATTATGGTTACCTTAAGGTACCAATTGTATTTATGTAATCATGCATATGATGTTGTATTTATCATTCAGTTGTAATCTTGGGATTCATATCTTTATCTTATATTAATTAATTAACTCTTTTGTAATCTACGTCGAGGAACGCTTGAGAGTTGTAACCTATGATAGTTGTTTATTGCAATGCTTTGCTTCCGCAATGTGAAACTTGATATTGTTGAATGTTAACTTTAAAGAAAAAAATGCTCTACAAACTTAGTTACATGTTTAGGTTAAGTTCTCCTGGGTTCCCTGGTGGGGCATTACGAGAGGTCTCAAACTATGAATTTTGTAAGATATCAAGTTAAGATTCACATGCAATGTCATCTCCTACGGAATGTTCCAATCCTCCTGGGTAGATGGTGTATCATGTGGAGAAGTGGACATTACCTACAAGATAGTCAAGAAAGATATAAAGATTGATCTATGTGAGATCCTACTGAAGCATTTTGATGATAATATGAACACCATTTGGATAGAAAATACCAATACTTTAAAGTTCTATTCATTAGTGGTATGTATATTTTTCTACTTTTAGAAGTTTTTCCCATCAACTGGTAATGTAGAATAGAGAATGGGTAAACCAATCATATATCAAATAAATGAGTTCATTCAAAGTTTTGGAGATAACTTTGATATGATAATGAATGATTATTTTTCTAAGTTCCAAACTAGAATGCATAAGAAATTTAGAATTCCACTTCAGCTAGTGGAAAAGTATTAAGACACTATTTGTTTTGAAGTGGACACCAACAATTTCATTATGAAGGTTGTGGAGCCAAGGACCATCTAGATATAGCCCATGGGATATGAGATAGACATTGACACTTCTTCTTAGTAGATTGAAGATTTATTAGCTAAGTTGATTAATAAGAGAGAAAATTAGTATGGGACTTATGAAGAAGTGAAGGAAAAGATAAATCTAGGTATATTGATACCTAAGGAACTGAGGAAAAATAGTAGAATGATCATTAGTTTGTCAGAGAATCTAGGAGTTACTAATGAAGAAGATGAAGCTGGTCCTTCTAAGATCAAGGGGAAGAAACCTAAAATGAAAAAGGAAACTCCAATCCTAATAGGTACAAGACCATTGACAAGGTCTTCATCCACACTGAGAGAGAAGAAGAAACTAGATTCAGATCAACTGAAGCCTAAAACATACATGAGGGAAAATAAAACATCTAGAAGACTAAGAATACAATTGAAGCTACAAGAAGATAGTGAGACATAATTAGAATATTTAAGCCACTTTAAAGCTATGCAAAACCAGCCCCCAAAACTGAGAAACCTAGATGAGTTTATTGAAAATATCAAGAATTATGGAGGTTTTGCAAGAATAAAATATGCAAAATATGAAACTAGAATTGATGAAGAAAAATAAAATATTAAGGAGGCAGTTGTGTTTACACTACACAAATTTAGAACTATTTCGGTTGAGATGGCCAATTGAATACCAAATGAGATATACAGAAAGATAGATGCTAGATGGAAGTATGCTATGACTTCCAATAAGTAAATGAGGGAAACATCCCTAGCTACTAATGTACCTGATATTTTGGTACATGAGATTAAAGAAGCATTAAAGGAATACTCTAAGAGATTTCTTGTAAAGACAAGAGCATTGAAAATCATGGTCGGTGAATTAGAAGAAGTGCAAAAGGATACTGATGGTATATGGAGAAAGATCTTCTTTCCTAACCAACCAATTGAGACCAAGGAGAAACAATGTAAATCAGATCATATTTTCTTGACCTAAGAAAAAGATGAAGTAATTATTGAGGATATAACTGACAAAGATCCAACATAAGCAATAATTCAAGATGAAGATGTGATGGTAATTAAGGATAATGATACTGAAGCAATGGACAATGATGATACAACCATTTCTAATCTGATGCAAAAAGATACAATTATTGAACAAATACTTGATTTTCCTAAGATTAATGATGTTATCTAAGAGGTTACTAAAGATATTCCTAGTGATTTAGAGGAGTCCACCAAAAAAGAAAATGAGACATAAAACAAGGAAACCAAGGACACCAAAGAGACTAAGACAAATCTAGATTAGGATATTGAGAAATTCATCTCTACCAAGAGCACAAGTCAACATTAGCCACAAGTGCAAGAGAAAGAGAATCCAAAGGATAAAGAAGAAGTTCATGAAGAGAAGAAGGAAGAAGAAAAATAGGAAGAGAAGAAGGAAGAAAAGAAAGAAGAAAGAGAAGAAACAATAGAAGATACAACTACAACTACTACATCTGATGCAACGAAGCCATCTCGTTCCCTGAAGTTATCTACTGGAGAAAGTATGAAAGTAGAAAAGAAAAATTCAAAGAAGAGAAAGCATGAGAAGGATAAAATAGACATAAGTAAACCAATTGTAATTCCAAAGGTAGACATATCCACCCTAAGCCCTAAAGAGATAATTGAATTTGGAGATCTATTGAAAATGAAAGTTCTAGTAAAGAAATAAAAGACTGATGTCCTAGAGAGTTTTAAGGAGATACTATAGGAGATTGTCCTTGATGCTCATATAAATGAGAAGGGAAATCTACTTAGCCAATGGGATGAACTAGTTAAAAAAACCAATCAAACCAGTACAAAGACCACTGAGTATTTTCCACAAGTGTTGGTCATTTGTCACATGTTTCAATGCAATATTTTGTTGAAAATGACCTAGTTGAGAAATAGGGTTTATTAGTTTGGTAAGGGTTCTAAAATATTTTCATTTAAATTAGAATACACTACCTTATTCTATTTATACGTTACTTTTTTATTAAGTTAAGCCACTTAAGTCATGTGTCTTAAGTTGTCGGGCGGGTCTAAAAAACCTTTTAAAGTTGTTAAGCCTAGCAGGTCCCTTTTTAATATTTCTTAAGTCTATAGTTCCTGATGGAATAAATTTTCCTATAGTCATAAAATGTGTTAAACTATGTATGATCTCTTTTAGATCTAACAGTTGTCATGATCTCACTTAAATAAAATGTAAGATCTTTATCCTTTGCGGCATTGTGACATTGTGACATGTGTCCCTGGTGATGTCATGGCATAATTGTGAATAAAGTTGAATCAATGGTCAAATCAAAGTTAATATAATAAATGTCGTAAGACCATGATCAAAAGATGCAAGAACTTTTATTATTAAACCTTCATGACAAGGTGCCACATGTTCAAAGATTGAAGAGTTAAGGATGGTTAGATCAAGGAAGATCTAGAAGTTGTGGTCAAACCGTGATAAGAAGTTAAAACATTTTTATTTATTCCAACTTCAAAAAGATGTGACATGTATCATTGATGATGTCATTTTTATTGGTCCTCAAGGAAGATAAAGAAGGGTTAGATCGAAGAAGATCTAACGGTTGTTGCAAATGCACGATGAGAAGTTGCAAGGTCTTTAGTCATTGCAGCTTTGCAACTGAGTGACACATGGCCAAGGCAGAAAAGTAAAAAGGTGTTGATATTTCTTTGCTAAGTGGCTTCCATGTCTTGTTTTCTTATTGGTTGACTTTCCATGTGGGTTTTTAAAGTGGACCCACTCTTAAATGATTTAATCTAAGATGTAGGAATCATTTGCACAAAAATTTCATTGATGACTAGAATTCAAAATTTTCAAAAGGGAATGTTTCGATCACTAGTAGCACTCAATTCAATTTCTGAGAAACTTATTGCGAAGTGTGCAACAACTGTAGCTAGTGGGTAAATAGTTATTTCATGAGATTGTCATTCCACAAAGCTTTCATCACACACATAGAGAAATTGTTTTCTTGAGTGTAGCGAAAACTGAGAATTTGGAGATAGAAGGAGCTTTGAGGGTTTTAGAATTACAATTTTAGTGCAAAAAAAAGTAAGTTCTTTCTACGAATTTGTTATCATGAGGGTTTTTTTAAAATTGTGTGGAATATAATTAATAATAGAAACCCTAGTTTTAGATATCATGGCACCATGAAGGGATTTCATTGGTAAGATTGAGTATAAGGATAGGGTAGTATATGATGATTTCTTGGTGCAATTAGACTGCTCCACAAATGATGTGGGTTCTGGAAAGAAATTTATTCCAAGACCACCACGACCAAGGGTAGATGAAGGGCTATATGATAAGAGCAACTTGTTGAGGGATGCCCATACAACCGTAAGTGGTTTGAACATTTTTAAAATATGGTTCAGTCAATGAAATTCATATGCTCTGCATTGTAATGTGTGGGAGCTGGACATTGGTAAATTAGTCATTCCTAGAGTATTCATGAATGTAGACCTCTTAATGCTGGTGGAAAAATCTTATGATCAATTTGCTAGGGTTTTCAGAAGTGTAAGAATTTGCAAATAGCAAATATTGAACCAAGGATCTAGAGGTTAAAGAAAAGCACAAGAGAGAAAATAAGAATGCAAGGATGGATTAAATAGATCCAATGAATTCACCTTCAATGATTGAATAATATTTACATAATAGGCCTCCTTATATAGGAAAGGCAATAAGAGAGAATGATAAGGAGCTGATAAGCTATCACCTATGCTAGGTGTAATCACATGTCCACCAAATGTGGATCATCCTCCAATATGCAATAAAGTATGTGCATTGGATTAGGATGATAATGTGATAAGAGCACAAAAGGTGGATCTCACACACAATGAGGTATGTGAAGAGAACTATCACACCAAAAGTGGAATTTCTCCTACACCATGTGCTTAATAGATGTGCACACTCCTAGGTGTCTCAATCACAACTTACTATGCAATGCATTAACCTAAGTAAGATTAAGTAAAGTGTAATTAGGAATAATTAATTACACCAACACCCCCCCTTAAGTGCAACTTAGGGGAATGCACTTAAAATCACAATGCAAGATGGGTCCCGGCTACTAGGCCATGTTAGGTACCCATGTACAACATATATGAATGCATAACTCTCATAAAGTGGAGAAAGAGGGAAAACCTCATGGGAAAAACCCTCCCCCAAAAAGAAAGAAGAAAACAAGATGCATGGATGGAGTGCTCAAGACCCCCCAAGAACTACATACATCATGTATATACAAAGAAGTATCCCCCCATAAGAAGGATAGTTAGGGACATGATATCTCCCCCATAATGTAGAAGCTCCCATGTTGATGAAGAGCACCTGCAAACAATAGTTCAACCAATGCTTACAAGAAACATGTCTCCCCTTAGGAAGAAATAGATACATCAAATGATAAAGAAGCCAATCCATGTGCAAATGGAAGGAGGAAGAAGATGAAGGTCTCCATGAATGAATCTCTGAAGACTAATTAGGAATCTCCAAGCTCAAAGAATCTATCACCTCATGTGACAAATAAAATGAAGAAGGAGAAGAATCAAGTACACCAATCTCCAAAGAAGGTGAAGAAGTATCCCTATCTATGATGAAACTATCATCAAGGGAAAGAGAAACCCCCTCATGTATGTCTTCCAAATCTACATCATGAGAATCAACAAATGCTAAAGATGCATCCAAGTAGTCATCACATTCTGCAAGATCTGAAACAATATGAACATCCTGCTAAATAGTAGAGCCCATGTCTGAAGAAGTAGGAGGTGGAGGAGTAGGAAGATCAACACTTGTCTCAACAACAAAATGATTCAAGTGCCCAAAGTTCTCCTCATAATTATCCCTTGGCAAAGGGATGGGTACATCATGAATATCATCATCATTATCAATAAAAGTAGAAAAATAATACAAGCGGGATGTATGATCAACAACTCCCATAGATATGACATCTCTAGTCTCCATGTCCCTAATGTAGACATAATCAGGAGTGAACTCAACAATTTTACCCTGTGCCCCATGTGTAATTTGGTAAATAGAAAGAAGATTAGTGGTCAAGGATGGTACACAAAGAACATCATTAAATGTCCCCTCTCCCACAGGAATAGAACCTTTCCCAAAAACTCTCATGAATGTTTTGTTACCCATCAAAATATTAGGAGAATTACAAGGCTCAATTGAAGAAAACATATCCATAGAAGATGCCATATGATGTGATGCACCTGAATCAAGAAGCCATTTACCTTGCTTAGGATGTATGGAAGCCATGAGTGCTTGTCCTTTACCTTTATCTTTGGATGATGATGGAGATGTAGAAGCTGCCAAATGTGTAGAAGAAGGAGTAGACACTGATGATGGAAACTTAATGTTGTGTTTTTGAATAATGTGAGTTAGCTCATCAATCTTCTTTTGAAAACACTTATGCTCATCATATCCTAACTTTTGACAATATGCACATTTATCTCTCTTTCTTCGAGATGATTCCTCTCTTGAAGAGGACTTGGATTCAGTACTTTTTGGTGAAGAAGATTCATTACCTTTGTCATGAGGCTTAGGATCCTTATTGTGTTTCTTTCCTTTGCCATTAGAAGCCTTTGAAGTAGATTCACTTGCAATCAATGCTTGATGTGTGGAAGGCTTCAACTGACCCATGTGTGCTAACTTTGCTTGTTCCCTTGTGAGCTACGCTGCAAATTCATCAAGAGAGGGAAATTTGTATGCACTACCAACAGCATCCATAGTAGCATAGAATGTAGAAACAAAGATAGAATATTCAGGACCAAGCTTGGAAAGAATAGAAAAGATCAATTGTTCATTCCCTTTAACAATGCCACATGAAGAAAGCTCCAATCTAATAGTATTGAACTTAGAGAAAAAATCTTGAATATTGTCAAAATCCCTATGATTGAGACCTATGAGATCATTCTCTAATCTAAATTTTCTCATTCTATCAGGTTTACCAAAGAGTCCTTCCAGTGTGATCCAAGCATCATGAGGATTTGTGCAAGATTCAATATGAAAGAGCGTGTCATGAGAGATGGATGATCTAAGAGAGCCAAGTGCTTTATCCCTTTGATTAAACCATTTTCACCTTTCTACAGCACCTGTTTGAGGTTCTTGATCCTGCCCAAGAGTCATTCTAAGCAATCCAAGACTCAACAAATGATCACTTAAAGAAACTTTCCATTCATGGTAGCTATATGGAGTGAGGATTTTAACCTTTGAATTATCCATATGGACACACAATAATGACTGATAACTTCTTCAAATTACTGATGCAAATTAGAAAATTGAAATCCAAGGATTAACCAAGTGTAATTATAGCCCCAAAATGACCTATTTCTTAAAGTGATATGTCTACCCAAAACCATTCAAATCTGATTGCAGATCTAGAAAGTAGATGAAAAATCATGCACTTTCAAAAAAAATTTCACCTCAAAATGTTACTGTATGTGCCCAAACGAAGCCTTGGAAGTTGCAAAAATTAGGAATAGATAGGAATAGTCAAAAAGATCTACAATTTCTAAAAAATGAGGCCACCAAAATGAAAAATCAACACCACCACTAGAAAGTTCAGGAAATTCTACCCAATTTCAAAAAAAATTGCACCCCATTTGTAGCCCGGATGACCAAGTTATGGCCTCTCAAAGTTGGACTGTCAAACCAAAAATGCAAATGGTGAAGGCTGAGAATTTTCAAACTCTACTGACGTCAGAAAAACATGGGGTTAAATTTGATAGATGGATGACTGTCAAAAAAGACCCAATTTTTCTTGTTGCGATGGCTGGATGAGTGTCAATTTTAACACAGTGGAAATGTGACGCAAGAAAAAAAAGCCTCCGCTGATGTGTTTGATGAAGTGGTAGTCTGTACTGCTCCATATGGTGATGTGTCAATTTTATGATGTGGTGGTATTGCCACATGGCTATGTTGGAGTGGCTGAAAGGTGACAAAGTTGGCTATCCGTGGGCAGACTGAGTAGCTCCGTTGGCACGCTGACTGGGTCAGGCCACGTTGGTGGTTGAGGTGGCACCAGGGTCCATGTTTCTCTATGTGTCATCTAGCTGGTGCTGGGGGTGTGGATCCTTGAAACATGGTGGGACTAGCTAGCATGATGAGTGGGCCACATTATAGAGGGGTGATTTGGGTGGTGTTTTGTGTCAGATCGGGCGGATGAGTTGGTGGCGGGGCAGCGTGATCTGCCGCTGCACTGGTGGCGGTTGCTTTGGAGCGGTGGGCTGCACCAGTGATGTGTGCACCATTGAGGATGTGCTGGGAGGTGCGATGGCTGAGGTGGTGAGATGAATAGCCAGTGGAGGAGCGGTGGCGGTGTGGAGGTTGAGGGACTAAATAATAGTCCCACATCAATTATGCACAAAGGCTTTGAGCCTTTTATATATGTGAACACTCGGATCATATACCAAAAGGGTTTGCTGTGTCTAGCTGTGCTGTGCCTTTCAGGCTCAAGCTTGGTATTGTTGCGGTGGATGACGTAACTGATACCATATATATGGAATATTCTCTGGTATGTGCATAGAGACTATAGGGCCTGTACCAAGCCTGCAAACCAAAACTTTTGACAGACAAAAAAATTTAGAAATAAAATAAACCGAATTAAAAATATATATTTTTTTCAAAATCGTACCAGATGTGCAGATCGGGCCTATGGTTCAATTTGCAAGTTTTTTTTGCCTCGGATTGGAATTTCACCAAATATGGGTGAATTTATAGTTGATTTTAACTGAAATAGCCTCCCGGATGCAATGGTGAGGTCAGATCTACTCCAAGACACCTCTATCACATGCTGGATCTCAGATCTGAGATTTGGACCTTCAAAGCTTGCATCAAGATCTCTTCAAATCGATTGATCTAAAACACTCCAATGGCTCTGATACCATGTAAGAATTTTCAAATAGCAAATATTGAACCAAGGATCTAGAGGTTGAAGAAAAGCACAAGAGAGAAAATAAGAATGCAAGGATGGATTGAATAGATCCAATGAATTCACCTTCAATGATTGAATAATATTTACATAATAGGCCTCCTTATATAGGAAAGGTAATAAGAGAGAATGATAAGGAGTTGATAAGCTATCACCTATGCTAGGTGTAATCACATGTCCACCAAATGTGGATCATCCTCCAATATGCAATAAAGTATGTGCATTGGATTAGGATGATAATGTGATAAGAGCACAAAAGGTGGATCTCACACACAATGAGGTATGTGAAGAGAACTATCACACCAAAAGTGGAATTTCTCCTACACCATGTGCTTAATAGATGTGCACACTCCTAGGTGTCTCAATCACAACTTACTATGCAATGCATTAACCTAAGTAAGATTAAGTAAAGTGTAATTAGGAATAATTAATTACACCAACAAGAAGTAAGGCTGGGATACCTCTTTTATTTATTAATGTAGAAGAAATTAGAGCTTTTTTCAGATTGAGCACACCCACAGACTATGACGAGCCAATTGATTTTAATAATTTAAAGGACACTGATGAGGCTAAGAGGGTTTTTATCAGGAGTGCCCCATTGAGGGAGCAATTTGTAGTAATTACGGATTTAATGCTAGCAAGACCTAAAACCCTAGAGCCCACCCTTTTTGAAGAAGTATTTTAACCCTTGTTCTTTAGGAGTATACATGTCCTTATGCAAGAATTTTGGTGAGGATGAGACTGACCCTATGCCAATCCATTTTATGTTCGTGATGATCCAAATTTTGCATCTTGTAGTAGGAGTCAATTTTGATTTTTCTCCTTACTTGGCTGATTATATTCACAATGGACTAATTGGCATTGAGAAAGCTAAGGTAGATCATCCCTTCAAATAATACTTCTTGTTAATGCATATGTTATTGTTTAAGGGAGAGTCTTCCTTTGAGAAATAAATGAATTCTGTAAATTAGAAGGGATGGATTTGTCTTGGGATAGAGTTGAGGATAGTTTCATGACATTTGAAAAGGTGTTTTCTTCAGGGCTAAGGTCACTTCTCTCACATGAAAATCCCAGAATCGTAAAGGCCCTACTTGATTTTATTAGACCTAAGGAATTTTATCTTGAGCTTAAGATTGTACAAAATCAAGTGATATCATTATGTATCCTATCTCTCAAGTGAAAATTCCAGATGCCCTACTTGATTTTATTAGACCCAAGGAATTTTTCTCCCGAGCTTAAGATTGTACACAATTGGGGTGATATCATTATGTACCCTATCTCCATAGTTTTTAGGGTTTATGGTTTTAGGAGCATGCCCCATATTTTTCCATATCAAGATCCCTTGAGGATTCACCTCACAGAAATACTATCGCAAATTGGTTTCTTGTGGGAAAGGGAGTTGACAGGAAGGGGTAGAGGTACTATTTTCCCATCCTTTACTATGACCAACCATTTTGTGATTGCAAAAGGAGGTTGGGTACATTTAGGAATTTTTTTGAATCCCTTTGGAATGAGGACATTGGTTTAGAGATTTTTAGATCTAGAGGGATTTTATCAGATATTCAAATTAAGGGTCAAGGCAGGGGACATGGCCCATCAATTCCACTTCCTAGAAGACATCATCAGGAATGAATTCTCTCTTCAAGAGCAGGAGATCAAGAAGGAGAAGTGGTTAGTATATAAATGGACCTTAGATTTTGTAAATCATTTTGATAGTAAATATTACCCTCTAGGGGATATAAATCCTTTTAGAAAAAAGATCAATAAGTTGATGACACACTTTGAGTTGATCATGGGTGTCCTTAATGAAAAGAAATCTATAGTGGTTGAGGCCCATCTTGATCAGGCCAATATTGTGATGAAGACAATTACTCCTATCCCAACTATAGCCCCAATAAATTATGTTGTGCAACAAAGGGCATGGTATAGTGTGGTGAAGTCAAGGAAGGAGGTGGATAAAAAGGGTAAGAAGTTAGAAGAAAGGCCCTCACCACCTAAGGTGTGTAGGATATACAAGAGGCCTGTATATGAGTCTCTAGATGACCCTTATCATAAGAGGAAAATAATTGAAGAAACTACCCAATCAAGTGAAGAGGCCTACTCACCCTCTCAGTCACCACTTTAGTTTGTAAACAAGGAAGAGGTAGTTGAACAATTGGTTCAGCTAGGCAGTGGGGGTGATGTTGTTCTGACTAAGGCTGAGATACAAGAAGGAATGCTAGAGGAACCAAATGCCCCTTGTATGGATCTAAGAGTGGAAGAGTTTAAAGGTAAAGAAATTGATCCTATAATAAAGGAGTCTTGAAGTAGATTTTTATGAAATGATAATTTTGTAAAGTGTAGGACATTTTTACAATTTTCTTGAGAATGAGCATTCCAAATTTTGAAAGAAAAAGTGAGAAGATAAGAGAAGAAAAAAATGACAAGGAGGAGTCTGCTATTAGAGAGGAAATAAAGAAAGAGATGCTAGATACTTTTGGCAAGATTTCCTCTGAAGAGGGAAGAAAAATGACAATGGATGCTGGTGTTCTAATTCTACCAGAGTGGGACATAGAAGATGCAGTTTTTTTTTATGCAGTAAGGAAAGGAACTAGTACTACTTACAACACAGAAGTGGAAGCTGTAGAATTATCTAAGGGCGTGGTCTTTAGTGATGAACATGATACTCTTGTAATATAGTCATTGTAGGAGAAAAATAAAAAAAAAGAGATTAGGGAACTAGTACTGATTTGGTGGGTGGTCTAATGGTTAGAAGGGTGAGTGAGACCTTAGTGGTGGAGGCCACTAATATAACTATACAGGAAATAATTTTTGCAAATGCTAAAACATTAAAAGATAAGAAAATTATGGATGAGCTTAGGCTCAAGTTTGAAAAGCTCATGGAAGCTTATGATGCTAAAAATGAAAGAAACAATGAACAAATGGGAATGCTCACAAGGTTGGGAGACATATCACCTTTGAAATTTGAGATAGGTGAGTCTTAAAAACAAATCATTGCATCATCCCCTACACCACCACCAAACACAAGCCCCATATTCTCTATTCAGCCATCTCCCATGGCCCCTGATGCTTAGTTTGAAGAATCATTACAAGATGAGAAGGAAAATCTCAAGGCCTTAGAGGTAGAGGTAGTAAGGAGGTATGAAGAAAATATTAATGATACCATTTTTCATTTTTTTAGCACTATTGAAACTAGGTTTATTTATTGTAGGATCTCTAAGATTTTTGACATTTTAAATGCTTTTAAAGAAGATAAGAATAAATTGGAGGAGATTCTTGATAAATGGACAAGTAGAGAAAATAAAATAGAGGAAATATACTCAATAGCCAAGGATCAGGCATAAGTGGATGCTACAATAGAGAAGACTTATGATCATACAACATGACTATTGGAGTTAGCTATTGCTAGGAAGTTTGTGTAGAGTGAGTCTAGATTCCTTCTTTTGAAATATTCTAGTAAAATTTTTGATTTGTTCCCTTGCATTCTAAACATATTAAAAGAGATCAAAGCCCAAGAAGAATGGATGGAGGAGTTGGATGCAACCCTCACATCATAGATTAATAGTATTATTTTCAATGATGACTATTACTTGTTCGGTAGGGTGATTCTGGAGATAGTAATTGCAAGGATGTATTTTGATTCCTTAGGAAAGAGGGCCAAACAACTAAAGGCCAGGTTTAAGAACCTAATTGAAGAATAGAAAATGGTTTTGTAGTTTGAGTGGAAAAGTGATGATTTTTTCAGTGAATGAGTATGAAGGTTCAGTCAGGAAGCGATAGGTGTCTAGGTGGGGCCAGAATCAATGCAATAATGATGCTCTTGATTGTTTGACTACCTTATTTTCTATTAGAGGAGATTTTTTGAAAGTGACCTTTCTTTATGTTGTGGAAAAGTATTTCTTATCCTATTGTAATGTGACATGTATACCTTCCCATGTTCTCAAGCTTGTGGAAACCCTATTCTATAAAGGCTTTCCAAGACTGAGAAGAAGGGTCTGATTTTTTTTTTAAAAGCACTTTTTGTGTCTTAGTAGGTCCATCCATACAATGTACAATGACAAAATGTCAATTTTTGTATTTTTTATTTTAAGCTTTAATGAAGAAATATGTTAGTCTTTTTCTACGAGTTATTTTGTTAAGTCTTACAAAGCATTATAGTGAATGTACCTTTCTCAAAGAGATTAATACACAAATCATTTCAAGAATATTTGTGTCAAAAATATTGTCTCCTTTTATTACTGTTTTGTTGATTTTATGAATATTTGAGCATGTATTGAATTTCATTTGTAACTCTTTCAGGTTGCATTTCATTGCTTTTATTGGTTCAAGGAACTGAGTAAAATGCTTCTATGATTTGATAGGATCACAAAATATAGTAATGGTTATTATAAGTATAAGTTTTGCTGATAACAACTAATATATTTACTTACAAAGTGAGAAAATAGATCATAATATTCATTATATATTTGTGACTCTGTGATAGAAATAAATGGATAAGGTACTAGTCATTATTTAAGCAGTTAGGCAAATGTTCTAATGTTGTTCATGGTAAGAATCAAAATCAAATTTAAATCATTGAAAGAAAGAAAGAAAGGCTTAAAAGGGTGGTCATCTCTTAAAACCGTGATCAAATAGGTTCATTGTTGGCTACTCTATGATATACTTTGTATCATTTAGTAAAAGAAGTGTTATATGATTGAATCTTCTTTAATAAGATTTATAAACAAGAATTTTTAAGGAAAAGTGTTAAATCCTAGGTGTACCCGCATTGGTTCTGTAGAGACAGAAGTGTAGAAGGAATTATTTTCCTTGTTAGTTAGCCCAAGGTCAAATAAAGTATTCTAAGTATGGGAAATAGTTGATCCCTAGGTATACTTTTTTTTTTGTCTCTTGGTTATTCAAAATCTCTTAAATCAAAAGCCAATAATGGCAATTCTATTGGGGAATGTACTATAGGTAGTACAATAATTGTTAGATTGGTTTTTGTTGGGTTGGTAAAAGGTGTTCTCATAGGTCATTCTAGTCACATGTGTTTTATTTTATTTGAGATTATTTGTTTCTCCTATATTGTTTAAGTTTTCTTTAGATTCTCAAGGTTTGTCTATAAAAAGATTCCCATTAACGTGGGTGGCAACTCAAAGGGTTAGAACTAGTGTGTATTTACAAGTTAAAAACCATGGACAAAAGAAATAACACGAGGGATTTTTTTAGGAAATAGCCAAAATTAAACCTAGAAGAGTTACCTCAGTCAGGAAAGAAAAACTAGCTAAGAAAAGGTGGTGAGTCCACTAGTTCACCTATGAGGGAACACAATAGTGAAGGAGATGGAGTATTACACACATCTGCCAATGAAAATGAATCTATATAAAAAAGTTCAAAATATGATAGTGGTGTCTCTTGGGATAATTTCTATGTACCCCATGTTAGAGATTTTTCTTGTAGGATCAAACTTGGAAAATTATGGGCTTGATTCCCAGTGAAAAGGGACTCCAAGTTTGTAAGAAAAGCCTAATTGATGAGGATTGGATAAGATCCTCCTTCTGCTTTGAGCTCCATAGGACTCAAGTGGGTATTGCCTATTAATGATTCACTATGTTTCAAGTAAACATTCAAATGGTGAATAGGGTCTTCACTGCTATGCTATTTAGGCTTTAGATTAGTTCAACAAAAGATCACTCTGTAGACAGTTGAGAATCTCCTGATACAAAGTATAACAATAGAAACTATAAATGTAACAACATAGACAATGGGTTAAGGACATTCATCCTTCTTTTTATGAGTACAACTCAAGGAAGGTTAACCTCTAGATTCTCTCTTGAAGGAATCAACAAAGTGAATTATATCACCTAGGATACAGTCTTTTCACAGTATGCATGAACTTAAAAACATAAAAGAACTGGTAATGAAATTTTGTGCTTGATGACAGAAAGGTAATTGCATCACAAACAGCCTACCATTGCCTAATCCTTTGGGTAGAAGAGTCTAACATGAACCAAAAGAGGAAATTCAAAAAAATATGATAGTGTGCCTTACAAACTACATATAATTTAGATAGAATGCCTGATAGACTATCTTCTCGATCCTAGATTGTTATCATCAAGATCCTAACAGATGTCTTCATTCTCTGAAATTGCACATGAGGATTCAATCCTTTCCTTGAAAGAAACTCATGAAAAAATTAGAGTAATTGCCTAACAACTAGTATGTTTTTATGTGCCTTACAAATGAAAACATACAAGAACAAACACAAAGCTAAGAGACAGTAACAAAACATGACATAGATTGTATTGTATTTCATGAAAAGTGTATCAATACATACAAAGACTCTTTACTCAAAGACTCAGACTCAGAATGAGAAGTCTACTCTGCAAAGATTGTAATATTCAGCATCAAGGGACTTGCTCTCAACAAGGAAACTACAGGAGCCCCCCCAAAATAGGAACAGGAACCCCTACATCTGAGAAGAGAAGAGAATAAAAAGAAAAAGAAGAAACCCTAAAATTCATGCTGGATCAACACCTATCTTCTCTACAATCTAATCTCTCTATCTTCTCTCTCCTCTAAAATTTGATATCCCTGGGTACCTCAAAAATCTCAATTCACTTGCCACTACTAATATATCTGATCATCTATTGGAAATCTGATTCATTTTGTCCTTTATTCTCTGATCTTATCCTTCAAATCTGATTTTATCCTTTAATCTTCTCCAAAAGACAAGACATTCCCCTCTGTCGGATTTGCATTCATGAACATTAAAATATTTCCCAAAATCTAATCCTGGATGAAAAAGCTTTTACTGCTCTCAGCAACTCAATCAAATCTGATTTTTTCCACTGCCATCATGTCCATCATCTTCTAGCATTTCTGAAAATGTATTACACTCCCATATTCTGATAAAAAATGAATCTGCACTCACTAAATCTCTGAGAGGCTCTGTCATTAAATAAATTTGAGTTTATCCCTAATGTTGAACTATATGATATTTTAAATCTTTTCAAACTTTTAAATCTACACATGCCTCTAGAATTTGCCAAGTGTCACGCTCTGATTGGTTGCTCGGATTGGCTCTGCAAACTCACCTTTAACCCTACTCATCTGGAGATTTGGAGACTACATTAGTCTCTGAATCTCTAGAGTTATCTCTTAACTACACTTTCTTTTAGAGAATTAGAGAATGCCTTTAGTCTCTTAATCTTTGAATCTCTTTCTTAACCTTGAGTCTATCTAGAGACTTGGAGACTAACATTAATCTCTAAGTCTCTGAAGAAATTTTCTAACCATGGGTTTGTCTTGAGACTTGGAGATTACCTTTAGTCTCTAGGTCTCTGAATGAATTCACTAAACTTGGTTGGATCTAGAGATTTGGAGACTACTTAATCTAGAGATTTGGAGATTTCCTTTAGTCTCTAGGTCTCTGAATGATTTCCTTGACCATGGTTTCCTTATGAGACTTGGAGACTACTTGATTTGGAGATTGCTCGATCAGGAGATTTGGAGACTACTCAATCTAGAGATTGCCTTTAGTCTCTAGGTCTCTAAATGATTTCCTTGACCATGTTTTCCTTATGAGACTTGGAGACTACTTGATCTGGAGATTTGGAGACTACTCGATCTGGAGATTTGGAGACTGCCTTTAGTCTCTAGGTCTCTGAATGATTTCTTTGACCATGGTTTCCCTATGAGACTTGGAGATTGCTTGCCATGTGTCCCTTCATCCTTTACTTCATCTAAAAAATTTATTCTTGGTAACTTGGGTACAAAAATCAAGGCACCAGTCACCATGCACACATGGATAGCCTCCAGGCCTTCTTCACATTTCATTATGTGTGGACTGTTGTATATAAATATCTCAATCTCCCCATTCCGGATGAATGTGGGATAAATGCTTGTGACTATTATGGGTAGTTTAGACAGTGCTGCACTTAGTCAACTATTTCCTGTGAACCAGGATGAATTGGCAAATGGCTCCTATGAGAATGTAGAGAATTACATTTTTGACAACATATCCAAAATTTAGCTCGATCCAATAGTTGAATAAAATGTTATGCCCCCTGCAATATGACTATATTTTTGTCTTCTGCAAATCCATGTTTGCAAAAATCCATTGTGTGGGCTCCCATTCCAAACAACATTGTGCTAGGTCTTTTTTCATGCTAATGTGTGAGCAGCCTTCCCTCTACATGCTACCCTCTATTTCATACATGTGCAACAAGCTCCCATTTTTTTGTGCACTGGTAGCTTCCCTTCATGGTTTCACACAAAGAGCAGCCTCTAATTCATCCTTGTGGAAAACTTTGCACCATAAATAAGCTCATATGTGGAGATTCAAGACTTATAAACTTGAGTTCATGCATTTAATCTCCACATGAGTTGGAGTCCCAAGAACCTTAATAATCTTCATAAGCTTGTTGACTGGGAACAATGACATTAACTAGAAGATTATGCAGTTTGAAATCCTCATGAAAATACTAATGTCACCATAAAAAATAGACCATGAGTCTACATACTCTCTGAATAGAAGCCATCCCCTTTGATGAGGAGCCTTGTTGGAGACTTCACATATATTTCATAATCTTTGCAAGACTGATTAAATGACATCACTTGGTCTCCAGAAAGCGGCTTAAAAAACTCACCCAACAACCTCACAGGAAAATGCCATCAGAAGACAAGTTCATCTCCACCACTATAGTGTGTCAGACAAATGAGAACCTCTCAGAGGATTTGAGCCCAAAGTTATGACTGAATGAACATGGCCACTTGGAACGTAATTCTGTCTAAACTGCCAAATTGCACAAGTTGCCTTTGGAATTGGCCAAAAAAAAACACACCCATTGAAACATTCAAGATCTGGAAACTTGGGCACTGATTAGCCTCCATACAAGGTACATGATTCCATAATTATCTCACCCAAAAGATGTCATGGTGAAATGCAATAAAACACCAAAGTTAGCTTGTCAATAATATTCAGGATTAAAAATAGTGAAATATGCAGAAATTGGATTTGGAATCGAGCTGGGAAAGTGATCAGATGGATTGGCAGGGACCCCCAAATCCATAGGTAAGTAGTCTTCTAGGTTTAAAATATAGGAAAAATTTCAATTATGCTAGATCATGGACAGGGTGCAAATTACAAGGCCTCAAAGTAGGTCATTTAATTCTGGATTCAGCATATTCAGTGAATCTTTAATAATTTGTAAATGAAATGGCTCTGGCAAAGTGACTAGACGGACACATGGGGGGCTAAAAATTGGTAAGATGACTCATTCTTATGCCTAAAACATGATGCCACAATCTGCACATTATGATCAATCTCCCAAAAAAAGATACAAATGTTCGAACAGGGTTTTCGACTAAAGTATGCAACTGTCCATCAAAATGTTAGAAACTACAAATGAAATCAGATTGGCAAGTTGGGTAAACGGATTCATCATTGCCTGAAAACTAAAATACAAGGATTATTTGACCACTAGAATACAAGGTAAAAGGAAATTTATCAATTGGGTCAAATGGTAAAAAAATATAATTGGTCACACAAGGCCATTCAGAAAATTGGGCAGAATAGAGTAACAGGACAATTCTGGGAAGCCAACTTTGGGGGATCCAAAAACCTATCAAACGGACTCGAAATGGCTTGATCTTTAAAATATAAACTCTCTGATATACATGTTAAACATTCTAAAAGTGGCAAGTAATGACACCTAACAGGACACAAGATATTCAAATGCAAACAGGGCCTGCTACAACAATTTGACACTTAGGCAAAAATGTAGACTTAAGTGAACACCTCAAAATGGCTACTCCCTAAACATGTCATAATTAGAATGTAGGAGAAAGAATCCACTAAATATGTCAGATGAAAGGTTTTGAACTTGTTCCCCAACCTATAGCCCATGAAAATCATCAGGGTATCTTTTACAAGCACACCAATTAGGCCTCTCAGAAAACTTTTTAGGGGTATTCACTTTGCCCTAGAGAAAATTTTGAATTGGTCACTCTAAATTTGTGCCAAATTTGAGAGTACCAACACCCCAGAGGCATTATATCAAGAAAAATTTATACCTCCTATAAATTAGAATGTGAAAGTAGGGAATAGAGGCCATATGTTAGGTTTACTTCAAGATGAAGTTATCTCTAAGAAGAAACCAATGGAACTAATATGGGTCCATTTCCCATATCAAAATATTATAGCTATGGATGTATCATCAAGCTCTGATGGTTTTATGATTGATCCAAGTGATTTGGGTGCGTTAAGATTACACCTAGCAGAGCAAGATTCCATATATACAAGATTGCAGAAAGAGAGAGAGGAAGAGACCATAAATGCTTTAATGGAAAGAGATTCCCTGCTTAGAAAAATTGACGAGTTTAAGGAAATGAACAAAATATTTTCCTCTACTCCTAGAACTTTACAACTCGGCCTCTTTGGTGACCTTTCTACCCTAAAAAGTGAGAAAGAACGTCTATTACATGACCATTAATTTGTAAATGAAGGTCCTATGATCAGGCAAGTATAAATATATATGGATTAGCCCAAAGAAAAGGATGGAAATAAATTTTCCAAGCCTACTATTGTTGACAACAACAAGGGTAAGAAAAAGGTTGTTGGGATCAAGATAAATGAGCCTATGGTTAAACCAAAGATTCTACCACCTGTTTCAAGCTTTAACAGAGAGATGGAAAAGAGAAGAAAAGAAAGAGATGATTTAGCAAAGGAATTGGAGAAAGATGAGGTTGAAGCATCTATTGAAAAAAAAAGAAGGAATATACAATTCCTGAAATATTCATCTATAGATACTTTTGGACCATCCACAAATGAAATATTCATGTCATCTAGAATCACTCATGTTGCCTCACTTGGTAAACCCAATGTTCATAATATTATTTCTTCTTCATTTGCTAAGATAAATGTTGAACCTAAATAATTGTCAAATGTGCATATGGGTGGGGGTATGACAACTATCTCTAGCCCTAGTGTTAATACTGGATTAGGTTTTCAAAGAAGAACTAAACAATTAGAGGGGTATAAGAAAATTTGTTTCTATGTGATACATGGTTATCCTAATATTATCCCAACTGAATTAAGAGATATAAGTTTTCTATAAATATTGCTATCAGTTGTGAAGAACATCTCATAATTTTTATTGATATGTTAAATGGCTATCAAGTGCAACATTAAGATGTGGTTATGAAGTTGTTTGTTCAATCCTTAGTAGAAGATTTTAGGGATTGGTTTAAAAGACTCATTGATCATAGTATTGATTCATGAGATGCATTTGAAAAATGTTTTAAGGAATGGTATGGTGATAGACCAAATGCTATTTTCACATTAAATAAATTTAACAACATAAGGAAGAACCAAAATGAGTCTCTTGCTGAATTCAACATGAGATTCCAAAAAGGTATGCATAAATTATTTCAAGTTACGAGGTTAGATGATAATATTTTTATAATAACATACTTTAATGCCTTTGATGGAAAGGTTGGATATATTATAAGAGATAAAGAACCAAGGACTTTGAGGGATGCTTTTATGATTGTTGTTAATATTGAAAACAACATGAAGATATATGGAAAACTAGGTGGGAAAAGAGATTACCGTAAATTGTTCAGAAATAGGGGAAATAAGAGGGATAGTGAAAGAATTGTTAGAAACAAGAGGCAAGAGGAGGATGAGTTGGATAAGGTGTTGAATGCACTGAAGGAATTGAAACCATGATGTAATATAAATGACAAGGTTTCTATTGTAGAAAAGCCACAATTTAATAACAACTTCAATAGGCAGAATAGACTGCAAAATTTCCCTTATAACACCCAGTGGAAAGATGATAAACCTATTGCCCCTCCTGCAAAAGGAAATAATGAAAAGAACATCTTTGATCTACTACAGAAAGAATATGAATATTGTGGAAGAAACACCTTGGTGTATGGATTGTCAATCTCCCCACTCTTCAGAACATTGTGTAGTTGCACAATCTATATTTTCCTACCAAGATGAGGATCTTGAAAAGTCAGATCAAGAAGAAAAAATGATGACATTGGGTGTAATCTTGTTGATTCATACCTTGGACAAGAAGATGACTTAGATTATGATGGAGAGACTGATGTGTGTTTGAAGAGGAAAAATAAAGTATTGTTCTATCAACAAGTATTTTTTGATGTTGAAAATGTTGATGACAGGGTATGTAACATGACATCTATCTTAGATGGGGTAAATTTGAGAAGACCCTCAAAAGAGGAAATTGCCAGAATTACTACAGAAATGGTTGCACAAGTGAAAACTAGAAGTATTACAATATTTGAGAGTACTGGTAAAGATTCTAATATGTTCATTAAAAATATCAGTCCCAAAGAGCCCATTATAAATAAACCAAAGGGTGACTACATTGTAAAAGTAAAAAATGTCAAAGGGAAGAAGTGGGAAAAAAAAAGGGTTGAGGCACTGCAAAGGTGTCTATTGTACATGATAGTGATAAACAAAAGGAATTTGAAAATACAATTAGTAAAATGGCTAAAAATGAAAAAACAAAAAATTATGACTACAACTGATACATCTGAGAAGCAGAAAGATGCTAAAGGTATGAAAATTGAAATTCCTTCTTCTACCCCTATTGATATGTTGTCAATGTTGTCTCAAATCACTATTAAAGTTCCTTTGTTAGAACTATTAAGGATCCCTAAACATAAGGATAGAGCTCTAGCACAAGTTGATAATGTTTAGGATAACACTAGTGTTGGTTGTAATACAAGTGAGCCTTCAATTGAAACAAATAAAATACTAGAAGTCCAAGGTGTAGTATCTCAAATACCACCTATGTATTTGGATAGTTCTATAAATTATTTCCTTGAGAACATAGATCCATTATTTTTGAGCATCACAGTAAATGGAAGAACAATGAAAAATTGTATGATAGATTCCGGAGCATCAAACACTATGATGCCATTTAAGATCATGGAGAGGTTGGGTCTAAAGGTTGACACCATTTAGGGTAGATGTTGTGCAATGGATCAAAGAGAGGTACCTGTCATTGGTACTATTAATGAATTACCCTATAGACTTGTAGCTTACCTCAATAAAGAAATGAATATGAGTGTCCTAGTTGTAGATATACCACCTCATTATGGAATGCTATTATCTAGAAAATGGAGTGATCTTATGGGTGGAAGTCTACAATGTGATCTATCCTATGCAACTTTCAAAATTGATGAAAAATTTGTCAAAGTTGAAAGAGAGCCAAGAGTTACCCATATGATTGAACATGACATTGATAATGAGAGCACTTTCTTTATGGATACTAACATTAATTCTTTTAGGGAAGAAGTAATTGTACTTGAGAAGGAACCTGTTTTACCTCCTATTACCATGCAGATCAATGGTAAGTCAGAAAAAAGTGACCTATGGACAATGTACCTTGATGGTGAAAATTGTAAAGATGGTTTAGGAGTAGGTATTCTACTTACTTCTCCTGATGGGAATACTTACAAATTCTCTTTTACATTAATTTTACCTTGCACTGATAATATAGAAGAGTATGAGGAATTATTGATGGGATTAAAATTGTCTCACAAACATGGAATCAAGTTCCTGAGTATGGTGGGTGATTTTGAGTTGGTGGTGTTGGAAATTTGGCTGAGATGAGTACATATATGTTGTCATTATGGAAACATATGATCCACATGAAGAGTGAAAAGGTCAGAGAGCAAGTATAGAAGAGCGCATTGCAAATTTGTCTAAGTGTGAGACAACTTTTTCACCAGTGTACCCAGACATAGTTTTTGTTTGCGACATTGACTGGAGTAAGTTCAGTGCTTGTGCACTTGAACATAGACTCTATGATGTCTAATGATGACCCATCTTAGAGTGCAAGTCAGTATGGAATGTACGAAATTAGTTATGATAGTTTTACCGAAGATAGTGTTAAGCCGACATGACAGTTTTGAAGATAGAATTGGTAAAGAGTTAAGGGATTATTTTGTTTATCAAAATAATGTCTTAACAATATTAAGGGACAAAATCCTAGATGTTAACTCTTAGATAAAGATATATGAAAGTTGACCATGTAAAGTTATTAGCCTTAATAACTTGTATATATGTAATTGTAAATTGTAAGAAAGAGAGGATGTGGGAATATTGTAATGATATGATAAAGTGATATGATGCGAATGTAAGAGAAATGAAAAGATATTGGTGCAAGAAGCATAAGGTTATGTACCTTAATCCATTTTTGTAATCAGTATACATTGTACATTACTTGTTTGGGCAGTGGGCTCATCTGTTAATCAGATTTTGTATTGACAACTCGTAATAGGGTTGAGGCTTCTAACAAGGCCTATAGTCCCTTAATCAGGACTGATACACTATATGCTTGTAATAGACTCCTAATAGTGTCAATATCCTTAACATGATACTTTTGATTAGTGGATCTTTGTGGGTACCATCCCCACTGGGGTTTTCCCTTGGCCAAGGTTTCCTCGAGAACATATCATGTGTTATGAGTTATTTAGTTTTATTGTTATGCATGTTGTTTAGCTTCTTATGTTATGCATGTGTAAAGATAATCTATTATATCCATATTTGGGCAAAAGATAAAGTTTGTAGAATACTGATTCACCCCCCCCTCTCAGTATTTCCTATTTCTAACAATTGGTACCAAAACCACAAAACCAAAATGGTCAAGTCATGAATGAATTCCATCTCCCCTCCATTGGCTTTTTATAATTCACAAGAAGAAATCGATCATGGCTTCTTCAATACACTTCTCATGATTTATAAAATACTTAGCTTTTGTTGCACTTGCTTTTTATGTATTTGAAATATAATATTTAATTATATTTACCTCCATTTGGTGCGCAATGAAATAATATAAAGTATATTTTAATAATCACTTATATTTCCCTTTAAATTGGCACTTAACATTATTCCTCATATGCACTTATAATTTGACTTTATGATCATAAAATAACCCCTTTTAATAATAAAGTCAAATAACATTTAATGATGTGCACTTTTAATTTCTTAGTTACTCAAAAAATTATCATTCGAGGAAAGCCTAATAGCTTGAGTAAGATATTTATGGATATGGAAACAATGGAACTGTTTATCAGATATGCAACAAGATTGGACATACAACAAGATTTTGCAGAATGAACAATGGAGTTTTTCATCCTAACCCTAACCCTAGAAATCATGAAAGAAGAAATGAAGATGTAAGAAATAGATAGAAAGGTTGTTGTAGTAATGCAGATGAAGTGAAGTTTGTTAAAGGAACAGATCAAGGAGACATATTCAACATTGAAGGTAATTAGAAAGGTGAAGTATCAAGTGGTAAGAATGAATCCTTACCTGACCTATCTGGAAGCACTTGATTTATGAAAATTACAGTAGATTAGGAACTTAGAATTAGTGTAGAAGTAGATTTATGATGAATTAAGTCTTTCACAATTAATGTAAGGTAGTTTATGATGTACTAATGCTATGGTTAAGAGTGCAAAAGAACATATTATGTTTTGCGAGATCGCAAGAAGTTTTAAGTTTTTGCAGGTTAACAGAAACAACTTTTGGGAAAGAAGTGGCAAAAGAATTGAATGTGATGTCAAACCTAAGTGAGATTGAAGTAATAAAAGGTTATGATCGATGTTATTTGATCATCAAAGTGAGTTGAAGTGTTTAGGAGAGCAAAGAGAAGTGATTGGAAGCATTTTGCAATGATTTGGTGAAGGATTTGAGCGTCGAATCTACGCAAGCCCTAGAATCGCAAATTTGAGGTATTTTACTTGGCAGATCTTTGAATCAGTATAAAGAACTAGAAGAAATCATGGATGTATCTTTAATTCATAATGTCAGAGACAAAAATAGACCTAGAATGAAGAGGGAATGAGTAGAACCCTTGGAAGAAGATAACCCTAGTTTAGCATTATCATCTGTACCAGATGGAGTTTTGCATTTGGAGAATGTGAGAAGTTATCTTGGATGCAAGTTAGAAACCATCAGTGATAGTGATTTTACCAATGAATATTAGAAGATTTGCAATCAGGATATGACATTGAAACAAGGATATGAACATTTGAAAGACAATGAGATTGCTAAGTATGCATTGCAATATGAATTTGACAATGAAGAATGCAGTAAGATTATTTTGAGCAGAATTCACAATGGAAAGTTTTGGCTAGAGGACAGAGTGATAGACATTATAGCTAACTTGATTCATGAAGTCACTGGACTATCTAAAACTGGTGCTATTCCTTTAAATGAAAATAATATGAGGAAAATAGTCATGGACAACACAGAATCAACCTATAATGGTAGAGGAATTATGATTATCAAGATCAAACAACATGATGTTAGATATTTATGCAAGTTTCTAACCACTAAGTTTTGTGCAAATTCTAGAGAAGATGACATGGTAGATGGAATGGTACACATAGCCTATTTAATGCGTATTGACAAGGTACCAGTTGATATGTGTGAAATTCTAACAATACAATTGTTTGAAAACTTGGAGAAGATTAAGAAAACTAAGTATGCACAATTTAGATTTTCATCCTTAGTCACATACATGTTTTTCCACCTATTGAGAAGATTTTTGTACACCATTGCAAATGATTGGAATGATGGTCAATCTACTATGGAAAGGATAAATAAAGTATATATGAAACATGTTATTGACAAAGTGAATGAGAGTGTTATGTTAGTGATGAAGACATTTTAGAAATTGGTAATCAAAAGATCAAGGATTCCACAGTCTATTGTGGAGAAATATAAAGATGATATATGTTTTATGGTTGACACTAACTTTACCTATATTGAAGCAGTGGAGCCTAGAATTGAGTTCATAGACCCTCTTGGCTATGAGATATCTGAGATAGAAATAGAAGAATATGTTGGCAGGTTACTTAAGTGTAAGTTGGACACTCAGTGCAAAAGGTTTGGAACTTTTGAAGAGAATTTCAACTCTGCAAAAGCTATAATTGAGGAGAAGTAGTCTAAGAAGAGAGTTGATAGCACTATAAAGAAAATATTGAAAGATTCAGGATTGACACAACATGAGTTTGAGATAGCAAAGAACACAACAATAGCAATCAAAATGAGTGAACAGAAAGAAGTTTTGTCTACCCCACCAATTGCAATACAATAGAAAGAACCTCAAGTCAAGGTGAAAGTAGAGGAACCAGAGATGGAACAAGAAACAAGGAGACCTACTAGGTTTACCTCCTCCACTCCTAGCAAGAGAAAGAAAGAAATTGCTACTGGACCTGGTAAGAGGCGAAATTTTTTGGTGCCACCACTTCCTAGGAAAGTTGCAATAATTAAAGATGATGACACTACTTTGGTTAAGAAGAAAGCTTGGAAACCTAAAGTTGAAAAGCTTAATGAGAAAATTATTAAAGATGGATACTTTACTAGAATGAATAAGTACTACAATCTTTATGATTATTCAGACATACTTAACTTGGAGAATGCAATTATAAAGCACATGGTTTTTGCAAATAAGAAGTTTGACACTATTCAGGGTCAGATACCTAATGACTTGTATAAAAAACCTATAAATAGAAAGAAGAGAGCACAAGAAGAAGACACTTCTATCAGAGAGAATCTAGTAAGAAAGCTTTGTGATGTGAGAGATGATGCACACCTGAAGCAGATATTGAAGGGCTTAAGCACCCATCTAAGAACCAAAAGGAGAACAATTGTAATTATGGGAGGCAAATATGAAGAAGTTAATTTTGATACAGAGTAGTCAATAATCAGGGTTATGGCAGAAATTGTTGGAGAACCATAAATTGTAGCAGAACAAGCAGTTGAAGCAGAACAAGAGGATATTCCCTTTCCTCCAGCTATTAGCACTAAAGATGAATCAATGAATGTAGAAGGTACAAAGGTCACCTTGGATACTAATGACAATGTATTCAAGAATTTAGGAAACATTGTTGACAATTCGGCTCTTGATGAACCAGATACAGAAGCAGAGTAGACACAAATGATTGTTGAAGAACCTAAAACAATAGAGATTCAAGCACCTATTCCTATCAAAGAAGACACCAATCTTAATCCTGAGATTAGAAAGAAGAAGGAAATTGGATCTTTATTTGAGGATTTAGGAAAATAAGTTGATGATGATGATTAGTTGGAACTGATCACTTCTTTGAATAATATTATTGGCAAGAACAAGAAAGTGAAGAATCTTGAAGGAAGTCTAAAGGAACTAACTAAGAAGTTACAAAGAATTATAACTACACTAATTAAAAAGGTAGACCCTTTGGACAAAGCTAAGAAGGTAATGAGCACTTTTGATAATGAATTCACTAATCTATCTGATATTGTAAAAGTGAGAGCTCAAGCAGCTTATGAAGCTGAAATGCTTTTGAATATTAGCCAAAATATCATGAATGATATTAAGAGTCTTGATATCTATATCAAGGACTTGAGAAGACATTTGGAAATAGGAAAATCTGTGTACATACAGTGTACAAAATGAGAGACCTTAACAGCAAAAGAAGATCAAAAGATGAAGTTGAAAGAAGTAGAAATTCATAATGAATGTAACCTTCTTTCTAGCCCCAATGTGAAGGTATTAGATATTGAGAAGAAAGTTAGGGAGCTTTATGATGAAAATAGAGTTTTGAAAGATGAAAGGAACAAAAAAATGAGAAGATTTACTCTTTTGAGAGAGCATACTTCTATAAAGTTATGCATTATTGAAGAACAGTTGGAAGAATGTCTTTCGCCAAAGACATCTTTTTAGAAGTTTAACTTTGAAAACCTTCAAGCATGTCAAATAGTAGCTTATGGATTGAGCACTTTACTCAATGTGGTAGATTCCATTAATAAATCATGGGAGAAGGAGATAGAAGCAATGAAAGTTGATTTTTTAGATTGTGTTGAAAGCCTACCGGCTTTGCAATAAGGAACTACGGTATAATTTTTTTTGTGACACAATTTTGTAGCCCTCCCTACTTTATTTTGTCATTATTGTCAAAGGGGGAGAGATATAGAGAAGAAAATTGTTGTATATGATATGGATTGATACTCTTAGGGGGAGTATTGTATTAGAAATTATATTTTGAGGAGTTATAAGGATAGTATATGTATATGTTATACTATGGCCATAATTCTAAGACAATTTTGAGATTTTGAGTTGTACACTTAGCCAATTTTCTGATATGTTGCCACCAATGACAAAGGTGGAGATTGTTGGAAATTTGGATGAGCTAAGTACATAAATGTTGTCATTATGGAAACATATGATCCACATGAAGAGTGCAAAGGTCAGAGAGCAAGTATAGCAGAGCGCATTGCAAATTTGTCTAAGTGTGAGATAACATTTTCACTAGTGTACCCAGACATAGTTTTTGTTTGCAACATTGACTGGAGTAAGTTTAGTTCTTGTGCACTTGAACATAGAGTCTATGATGTCTAATGATGACCCATATCAGATTACAAGTTAGTATGACAAGTACAAAATTAGTTATGATAGTTTTACCGAAGATAGTGTTAAGCCGACAGGACAGTTTTGAAGACAGAATTGGTAAAGAGTTAAGGGATTATTTTGGTTATCAAAATAATGTCTTAACAATATAAAGGGAAGAAATCCTAGATGTTAACCCTTAGATAAAGATATATGTAAGCTGACCATGTAAAGTTATTATCCTTAATAACTTGTATATATGTAATTGTAAATTGTAAGAAAGAGAGGATGTGGTAATATTGTAATGATATGATAAAGTGATATGATGTGAATGTAAGAGTAGAGAAAAGATATTGATGCAAGTAGCATAAGGTTATGTACCTTAATCCATTTTTGTAATCAGTATACATTGTACATTACTTGTTTGGGCAGTGGGCTCATCTAGTAATCAGATTTTGTATTGACAACTCCTAACAGGGTTGAGGCTTCTAACAAGGCCTATAGTCCCTTAATCAGGACTGATACACTATATGCTTGTAATAGACTCCTAACAGGGTCAATATCCTTAACAAGATACTTTTGATTAGTGGATTTTTGTGGGTACCATCCCCATCAGGATTTTCCCTTGGCCAGGGTTTCCTCAAGAACATATCATGTGTTATGAGTTCTTTAGTTTTATTGCTATGTGTGTTGTTTAGCTTCTTATGTTATGCATGTGTAGAGATAATTTGTTATATCCATATTTGGGAAAAATATAAAGTTTGTAGAATATTGAATCACCCCCCCCTCTCAGTATTCCCTATTTCTAACAGGTGGTATCCTAAATAAGACCAGTCTATGCTTCCAAAAATAAAATATTGAAGCAATATAAGAATGTTGTTTGGGATATGATTAAAAAATTTGATGCATTCAATATTGTATTGAATGATAGAAGTAATAATAAAATGCTTGACTTGTTAGCCAACATTGCTATAAATCCCAGTGATGCAACTTTTTCAGGAATTTATAAGGTTGAAATTAAAACCAAACCAAGTATACTGAACAATGTTGAGAATTGGCAGATCTTTGAAGATGACCAAGATATTCTGAGATTTATGAATTGTGAAGATAAATACTACACTTAGGAGTTGGATTGTGCAGATTTGGTAGAGACTATTGATGTGAAGAAATCTATCCTTGGAAATGAGGTCCTCTAGCTTAAGACAAACAAGGTTCCTAAGGGACTTTTTGTTTTGGAAACTAATTTTGGCAATCATGATAGAGTCCAAATGGATACAAGAAAAAGAGATCAAATGGACAAGTAGAAGAAACCAAACTTGGAATAGAGGAAACACCTAAGAAGGTATACATTGGAAAAGAGATGTCTCCAAAGGTAAGAAGATCTATGATTAAGCTGCTAGGAAAATATAAGCATGTTTTTTCATGGTCCTATGATGATTTAAAGGTTTATAAAGAATATCTTTTTGAACATATTATTCATTTGAAGGAAGATACTAAACCTTTTAAGAAAAAGAAAAGGCCAATCAATCCTACCCCGACTCCTAATATGCAAGAAGAGTTGATGAAGCTGAGAGATGCTCTAATTATAAAACCTATCAGAAATTCTTCTTGGGTATAAAACTTGGTGCCTATTAGGAAGAATAATGGAGATATCTAGTTGTGTGTAGATTTTAGAAATTTAAACATCTCTTCTTTGAAAGATAACTACTATTTGCCTAATATGGAGGCCATGTTGCAAAGGGTGACCGGTTCTGATTTGATGTCCATGATGTATGGTTTTTCTGGTTACAATCAAGTGATTGTAAAGCAATCAAAATAGTTCAAAAATACCTTCACAACCCCTTGGGGTACATATGTGTATGTTAGGATGCCATTTGGCTTGACAAATGTTGGTGCTAATTTTCAAAGGGAAATGGATGCTATATTTTATGACTTCATCAATAATTTTCTTGTAGTATATTAGGATGATTTGATTGCATACTCCAAGAAGGAAGAAGACCACTTTCTGCATCTAGAGAAGATATTTTTAAGGGCCCTAGAATATGGTATTTCTTTGAACCCAAGGATATGTGCATTTGGTGTGACTAACAAAAAGCTATTGGGACACCTAGTTGTAAAGCAAGGAGTAAGGGTTGATCCTGAAAGAATGGTTTCCATTGACACGATTCAAAGGCCAAAAAATGTGAAAGGAATTCAATCTTTCTTTAGCTAGGTAAACTTCTTGAGAAGATTTGTTACAAATTTTGCTCAAATCAGTAGGGCAATTTCAAACATGTTAAAGAAAGGGTCTGAGATCAAGTGGGATGGTGAACCTGATGAAGCTGTCAAGAACATCAAGAAAGCTATCAAAGATGAACCTGTGCTCAAGGCACCAGATTACATAGTTCCCATGCATACATTTTCTTTTTCTTCTTTTCATATTGTTGTTGTAGTACTGTTGCAGAAAAATATTGAGGGATTTCAACAATCCATTGCATTCTTTAGCAAGTCATTACAAGCTACTAAACTTAAATATGACATAAATGAAAAATCATATGCACTAGTAAAGGATATTAAGTCTTCTATATGTTATCTGATGGGAGAAAAAATGATTTCTTTTGTACCAAGTGTTGTAGTCAAAGACATCTTCTCACAACGGGAAGTATTTGGAAGAAGATGAAAATGGATAAATAGGATCGTGGAATTTAACATTGACATTTAGATCACCAAGTTGGTTAGAGGTCATGGATTAGAAAATTTAATGGACCAATCTAATTTGGATGCTAATCAGATCAATCAAATGGAAGTTTATTGTACCTATGATATGGACAGATGCATCTGGTATCATGATATCATTTATTACTTGATGAACATGAAATGTCCACTAGGATTGGATGAAAACAAAAGAAGGGATTTGAAGTTACAATTGATCAAATATGTTATCATCAAGTGTAAATTGTAGAGGAGTCTAGATTGTATTTTATTGAAATGTGTCAGTGGAGATTGAGCTGATAACTTGCTAAGGGAGATGCATAAAGAAATTTGTGGGGGACATTAAATGGGTAAAACTATTGCTCAGAAGTTTTTGAGAGCATGGTTTTGGGGGCCTACAATTTTCAAGGATGCTGAGAAACTGGTAATAAATTGTGATTCTTTTCAAATATTCTTTGGCAAGTTAAAATTCTCAGGTAATGTACCATTGAAACTAGTAGAGGTGAAAGATACTTTCCAACAATGGGGAATGAAATTCATAGGAGAGATACCGAACAAGTCAAGTAGAGGGAAATCCTAGATAAAGCTTCCACTGATTATTTTACAAAGTGGGTAGAAGCTATTCCCAAAAGGAATGCAACTAGTAAAGTTGTAACTGACTTCATGTTGAACAACATTGTTACTAGGTTTGGATACCTTGAGAGGATTGTGTGTGACAATGCAATGTGTTTCAGATCTAATGAATACAAGGAGTTATGTGAAGGTTTGGTAATTCAAATGTCATACTCATCCCCATACCATCCATAAGGCAATAGATAGGAAAAATATATCAACAAGATTTTGATAAAAATTCTTAAGAGGATCCTTGAGAAGAATAAGAAAGCATGGAATTTAAAGTTGCCATTGGTTGTGTGGGCCAATCGAGTGAGTGTTAAGAATGCAACTGGATGTGCACCTTTTGAATTGATATATAGAATACAATAAAGGATGCCCCAAAATACCCTATTAGATATGTAGGAGTTTTTCCAATTGTATGATGAAGATCTAGAAGATAAGATGCAATTGATAATTAAAGATTTAATCCATCTGGATGAAACTAGAAGAGAATCAACTTCAAAAAATACAAAGATGCAATTACAAGTTAAAAAATTGTATGACAAAAGAACCATGGAGAGAAAGTTTGAATTAAATTACTTGGTGTTTCTATGGAATGCTAGGTTGGAAGACAAAGGAAAAGATGGAAAATTTGATCCAATCTGGTTAGGACTATATCTGGTTCATGAGAAATGGGGCCCAGATTCATACATCATCAAAGAATTTTCTGGTGATATTTAGGAACTGCCCGTTCCTGGACAATTTATGAAGAAATACTTTAGCTAAAGATATCTTTCTCCATGAGGAGTAGTTAGGTTTTGTACATTTTGTATCTTTGTAAATAGTGTGGTGTATTTTCTTTTGTCTACTTTTCCCCTGTAAATAGCTTTTTACTTAGTGCTCTCTGTAGTTGTCATGTTGTCAAGTTTTGGTCTTCTCTAGCAATGATTCTAAGTTCTTGTATGGACACAAGTTTCTCATCATCCCCAGATAGAGACACTATTGGTCATTTTTCATGTTTCAATGCAATATTTTGTTGAAAATGACCTATTTGAGAAACAAGTTTTATTAGTTTGCTAAGGGTTCTAAAATATTTTTGTTTAAATCAAAAAACACTACCTTATTCTATTTCTGTCTTACTTCTTGATTAACTTAAGACACTTAACCTGTGTCTTAAGTCATCGGGAAGGGCCAAAAAACCTTGTAAAGTTCTTAAGCCTCGTGGGTCACCTTTTAATATTTCCTAAGTCTATAGTTCCTGATGGAATAAATTTCCATAAAGTCACAGCGTTTGTTAAAATGTGTATGAACTCTTTTAGATCTAATGGTTATTGTGATCCTTCTTAAAGAAAATATAAGATCTTTATCCTTTGCAGCATTGTGACATTATGACACTTGGAAGATGGTGGACCTAGGGTAAAGCTCAAGTCAAAAGATAAGTATCGGTTAGATAAAGGTTGACCTAATGGATGGAACATTATTGATTATAGAAGGTGTTTGAACTTTACCCTTCATGACATTGCTATTAGGTGACATGTGTCCCTAGTGACATCATGGTGTAGTTGTGAATAAAGTTGAATCAATAGTCATATCAAAGTTAATCCAATGGTTGTTGCAAGCTTATGATCAAAAGATGTAGGACCTTTTATCATTGCAGCTTCACGGAAAGGTGCCATGTGCTCAAAGATTGAAGAGTTAAGGATGGTTAGATCAAGGAAGATTTGACAGTTATCATGAAATCATGATAAGAGGTTAAAAGGTTTTTATTCATTGCGGCTTCACGATGATGTGATGCATGTCATTGTTGATGTCATGTTTCTCAGTCCTTAGGATAGTTAAAGAAGGGTCAAATCAAAGAAGATCTAACGGTTGTCACAAACCTATAATGGGAAGTTGCAAGGTCTTTAGTCATCGTGACTTCATGACTAAGCGACACATGGCCAAGGAGAAAAAGTAAAAAGGTGCTAATGATTCTTTTCCAAGTGGTTTCCATGTCTTGTTTTCTTATTGGTCGACTTTCTAGGCAGATTTTTAAAGTGGACCTAGTCTTAAATGGTTTAATATGAGTAGTAGGATTTTTTTCCATGACAATTTCATCTATGACCAGAGTTAAATTTTTTTCAAAAGGGAACGTTTCAACCACATGCATCATTCAATTCAATTTTTGAGAAACTTATTGTGAATTATGCAACAATTGTAGTTGTTGGGTAAATAGTTGTTTGTTGATATTTTATTTTCACAAATCTTTCATCATACACAAAGCAAATTTTTTTTCTTAAGTGGAGTGAAAACTGAGAATTTGTAGATAGAAGGAGCATCGAGGGTTTTAGAATTACAATTGTAGTGAAAATCAAGTAAGTTCTTTCTACAAATCTATTATCATGAGGGTTTTGTGTAGATTGAGTGGAATATAATTAAGAGAAGAAACCCCAGTCTTAGATATCATGGGACCATGAAGGGATTTCACTAGTAAGATTGAGTATAAGGATAGGGTAGTATATTAGGATTTATTGATACAATTAGAATACTCCACAAATGATGTGGTTGCTAGAAAGAAATTGATTCCAAGTGCCACATGACTAAGAGTAGATGAAGGGATATATGATAAGAGCAACTGGTTGAGGGATGCCCATACAACCGTAGGTGGTTTGAACATTTTTAAAATATGTTTACGTCAAATAAATTCATACACTCCAAATTATAATGCATGGGAGATGGACATGGGTAAACTAGTCACTCCTGGATGTAGACCTCTTAATTCTGGTGGAAAAATATTATGATCCAATTGCTAGGATTTTTAGAAGTTGGGTTGGGACACCTCTTTTTTCCATCATTGTAGAAGAAATTAGAGCAGTTTTTAGATTGAGCATGCCCACAAACTATCATGAGAAAATTGATTTCAATAAGTTAAAGGAAACTTATGAGGATTAGAGGGTTTTTATTAGGAGTGGCCCATTGAGGGAGAACTTTGTAGTAATTATGGGTTTAATGCTAGCGGGACCTGAAACCCTAGAGTTCTTTTTGAAGAAGTATTTTGACCCTCGTGGTCTAGGAGTATACATGTCCTTAAGAAATATTTTTGGTGAGTTTGAGACTGACCCTATGCCAATCCATTTTATGTTCATGATGATCCAAATTTTGCATCTTATAATAGGAATTAATTTTGATTTTTTCTCCTTACTTGGCTAATTGTATTCACAATGGATTATTTGCCATTGAGAAAGATAAGGTAGATCATCCCATTGGGTGGTAATCTAGTGCAGGAGACCCTACTCTACAATCATCAAAAAACATTACTAAGGGTCCTAAACACATCTAGTATCTTAGAGTTTCTAATCAGGCACCTAGACCAAGCTGTAAGGCCTAGCTCTAGGATTGGCACAATTATAAGCCCTTGGCTAGCTATGGTCAAAAGTGGTCAATGGGCCTAAAATATTAGGATCTTATTTTATTTTATGTTTTTAAGGTCTTTGATCCATTTTGGATCATTGGCTTAAGGTAAGGACCAATTTTGGTCACTAGATTTGCAAGATAGCAAAATAGGCAAAAGTTGCTCTAAAAGTTGTCAAGCAACTTTCGAGCAACTTTCTAAAGTTGTCAAAAACTTGTAATAACCCTCCCAAATGGATAGTTGGTTCAAAAAAATCATGTAATCATTGGGAGTATCCTATGTAAGCCCTCATAGGTGGTTGATAAGATATACAATGTAATTTTGGAATTTATCAATAAAAATAACCATCATTACTTTGCAATTTTCATGTTTCAGAACCCTGTACAGATAGGTACAGACACAAGGGCATGTGAAAATGATTTTCAAGATTGAAGAATTGAATCCTCTTTTAGTTTCACTTGGTCTCATGTGTTGATCTCCCTTAGATTGAAAGTTATCTGATTTTTAGCATAGGTGCTTGGTTTGAGGCTTAAAACTAGGGTACCCAATAGGGCCTGATTGTTTAGGCACATTTCACCATGAGAAATTGATGACCCTTGGTGGAATATAATTTAATTCAATTTATTTTCATCTTTTTCAATTTTGGAGTGATGAAAAGTAGAGGATTGAGTTTTCCACCATACCCTAGGTGTACATCTCAACATGTGCACCAGTCAATTAACTAGGACATTCATCCTAGATTGCGGTTGGGGATTCACCAAGGTATAAAAAATTGGATTATAATTATTTTTACATGTCTACACATGCCTCCATGATTGATTTGTGTTTTGCAATAGGAGAAAGAGCACTTGTAGTGCATTTGGAGTGCTATTTAGGCCTATTAGCCTAGTCTAATGCTGTGACAGCAGAGCTCTCCACTTATTTCCACCCCTTGGTGTTCATGCATGTTTTTTAAACCCCAAAAGGGTATTAGGATCCTCAACCTATTCTACACTTTTGTTGGAATGATTTTGAACTAGGTTCAAAATACTAGTTTGGAAAGGCTACAAGCCTAGAGTTGGGTTTGTGTAGCAGCATAACTTTATGAAATGCCCATTGGTGAAAGAACCATTGGAACTATCAAAATAAGACCTAAATAGGCTAGAAAAATTCTTATAAGCCACCCTTGGTCTTAGTATCCATTTTATGGGGTTTGAGTACTTATTTTCCTAGAAAGGTCTGTTAGGAATGAATGCAAAGTATTTTGGCAGTCATTCTGTAGCAGTTGTTGTTGCATTCATGACTTGGATTGTCATTGATGTCAACACAATGATATTTTGGATATTAGCAGGAAAGCATGTATAGTTTTCTTTTGTGCACATGTTGTATTGTAGATTGGATTTTTTATAGTTGATGGTATGTTCTTTGGTGTGTTATTAACCTATGGTTAACAGCGCAAAAAGAAATTCATTCATTTGTGAGAGTTATGAGCATTTTGGTGAAAGCAGTGTTTAGACAGTGTTTCTGTGAAGCGATGTTTGAAAATTGGAGGATATCTCTTAGCTGGGATGGAATCTGATTTTACACAGTTCAAGGGATGTTGGAGACTCATTAATGATGATGTGGTTCATAGTGCAAACTTCAAGGATATGTTTGGAGAAAGTTACAGTATCTGGAAGCCGACAGTTTTATGTGAATTCTATGTATAGCGTGTAGAATTTATTATTTTGTAATTGAGGACCGACTCATTTTTAATTATTTGAGTTTGGTATATAAGAAGGAATTTTTTCCTTGTTGTAATGTGCACTATGAAGATTGTGATGCGAATATATGCATGAAGTGAAGAAAAGAGCTAATTCAGTGATAAAGGAAGATTTGTGAGTACAAAGATCTGGAATTGTGATCTTGTGCAGCAGAGAGTGTAGTTTTGGCATAGTTTGAAGGAGGTAATATATTTCATATTATTCTATTGAATAATTCTAAGATCTTTTGGACAGTGGGTTCAGAGATCTTGCCTTGAAGCTGTTTGGGCAGTGGGTCCTTCTATCTTCCATAAACTCTTAACTGGGTTAGAATCTTTTAACAGGGATTCAAAATCTCCTAACAGGGATTTATATGTACTGAATGTATTTCATAAGACTCCTAATAGGGTCCATCCTCTAACAAGGAACTTTCATATTAGTGCATCATTTTGTGGGTGTCATTCCCACCGAGGTTTACTCTTTTCAAGAGGTTCCCTAGTCAACATATCTTGTGTTATTGTGCAATTGTGTATGATTATTTTTCTATGGTTGATCAGTACATTGATTATATTGTTTAAAGTAGTTGAATGGATAAATTATCTGATAACTGATTCACCCCCTCCCTCTGAGTTATCTTGGGGATCTTTACTTTCTAACAATTGGTATCAGAGCAGTAGGTCCCTGAAAGAAAAGTTTAAAAACTTAAGAAGATCCATGGCAAATTTCAGAACAGAAAGCCCTAAGTTTGATGGAGTAAATTTTGACAGCTGGAAAGAAAATATGAAGACACATCTATTATGTTTAGGACCAAGTTATTGGTTGATTACAAAGAATGAGAAGACTATCATTGAGGAAGACAATCTAGAGGCAGGAACTAAAGATGAACTAGATCTATTCATGTGTAACATACTTGCAAGAGAAGCACTTTTTTCAGCACTATCGGAGAATGAATATAGTTAGGTAAGATGTTTGAAAACATCTCATGCAATTTGGAAAGCTTTACATTCTACTTTTAAAGGTGATGAACATGTAAAGAAGGCTAGATTACATAATTGGATTTGTGCATTTGAAGATATCAGAATGATGGAAAATGAATCTATTAGAAGCTATATTGGTAGGATGTCTGAGATTTTAATAGAAATAAAGTCTTGTGGAGGTGATAAGATAGAGAATGAAGTGATATGGAAAATTTTGAGAACTTTGACACCAGTATTCAAGCAGACAATGCAGATGATTGAACAAGTGATACCTTGTACATCAAACTTTTCAAGAGAGACTCTTCTTGGAAGATTAGAAACAATAGAGATGAACTTGAGATTATCAAGAGAGCTACCTATAATGGAAACAACATTTAGTGCTCTTAACATTAGACCTACAAGGAGTACTAGTGTGAATGGAAATTATGCTAGCAGTAGCAAATCTGAGGAAGATAAGAAGATTGAAGAAGGTATTGCATTACTTGTAAAAAGAGAACCAGATGGTAAGAAAATCTTTAAATGTTGGACTTGTCAAGAATATGGTCATTTTGCATCTAAATGTCCTAAAAGAGTTAAGAAGTATAGAAGCAACTTTAAACCTAGAAGATCTAAAGAATGTTATTATGCAAATGATGAATATCTTGAAGTAGGAATTGAAAAACATTTAAGTGACAGTGATAATGATAACTTTGAGGAAATAGGATTTGTAGCAATTAAAAAAGAAAGTTCTGAATCTGATAGAAGGGAAAAAAAGCATTAGTTTCACAAGTTGAAAATAAATCTGATTGGATTATAGACAGTGGTTGTTCACATCATATGACTGGAGATAAAAGAAAGTTTGTTAAGTTAGATAATTATGATGGAGGAATTTTTAGGGTTGGCAACAATGCACCTTGTTTGATTAAGGGTATAGGATATATTAATCTTGATGGAAAGACTAACACTGATGATGTTTACTTTGTTGATGGACTGAGACATAATCTACTAAGCATTGGACAATTGGCTGATAAGGGTTATCAAGTTTGGCTTTCTGAGAAAACTTGTGTGATAAAAGATAAAGATGGAAACCTAATTGGAAAAGGATCTAGAACCAGAGGTAATGTATTTCATTTGAATCCTATTGAGATGACATGTTTGATAACTAGGATTGATGACAGTTGGTTATGGCATAAAAGGTTTTGTCATATAAACTTTGATAATATTGTCAAGGTGAGAACTACACTTGCGGTAAGAGATTTACCTAGAATTATGAAACCTACTAACATGATTTGAAAAGAATGTATGATGGAAAAGTAGAAAAGGAGTTCATTTCCCAACAAGAAGTTCACATCGACAGAGAAGCTAGAGATTGTTCATACAGACTTGAGCGGTCCTACTAGGACTAGAGGATTCTATGGAGAAAGATATTTTATGATTCTTGTTGATGATTTTACAAGAATGATGTGGATTGCATTTTTGAAAGAAAAATCTGAAGCATTTGATAAATTTTAGATCATGAAAAGCAAAATTGAGAATGAATCTGAAATGAAGATTAAGTGTCTAAGATTTGATAGAGGTGGTGAATTTACATCTAGAGAGTTTAACACCTTTTGTGAAATGAATGGTATTAAGAGACAACTTTCAACCCCTAGAACACTAGAACAAAATGGTATTACAGAAAGAAGGAACAGGTCAATAACTAAAGCAACAAGATCTATGTTGTTTGAAAATGATTTAGCTAAGACTTTTTGGAGAGAAGCAGTGAACATAGTAGTATACACTATGAACAAAGTACAAATCATAGCAGATACAAACAAGACACCTTATGAATTATGGTTTGGACATACACCCTCAGTTAAGTATTTTAGAATTTTTGGAAGTAAATGTTATATAAAGAGAGATGATGATATAGGAAAGTTTGATCCTAGAAGTGATGAAGGAATATTTCTTGGATATTCTTTAAAAAGAAAAGCATATAGATGTTATAACAAGAGAACTAAGACTATTGTTGAAAGTGAAAATGTAAAAGTTGATGAGAAGTTTAAAATTCAGGAAAGAATGCTTGATTATGAATCTGATGGAGAAGCACAACCTCAGCCTAACATTGAAAATGCAGAATTATTTTTTGAAACTAACAGTGATTTGCTGAATGAAAGTCATACTGAAGCAAATAGAGAAGAAAATAGAGAAGAAAGCAGAGAAGAATCTACAGTTGGAACAAGATCAGTAACTATGACACCTAACAGGTATACTTCAAGACATCACCCTATTGAGCAAGTTATTGGAAGTTTAGATAGAGGAGTTTTGACTTGAAATAAGGTATATTTATGTTTAATTTCTCAAATTAAACCTAAGACTACTAATGAATCTTGTGAAGATGAACATTGGATTAATGATATGAAAGAAGAACTAGAGTAGATTGAAAAAAACAAGACATGGGAATTGGTCCCTAGACCTGAAGACAAGAATGTGATTGGAACAAAGTGGGTATTCAAAAACAAGATGAATGAACAAGGAGAAGTGATAAGAAACAAAGCAAGATTGGTATGTAAAGGATATTCACAACAAGAAGGAATTGACTATGAAGAAACTTTTTCACCTGTGGCCAAACTTGAAGCAGTGACAATGTTTCTAGCATATGCAACTTACAAGAAATTTAGAGTATATCAGATGGATGTGAAGTCAACATTTTTGAATGGTGAATTGGAAGAAGAAGTCTACATTGAGTAGCCTGAAGGTTTTCCTTTGACACAAGAAGGAGATATGGTATGTAAGTTAAATAAAGCTTTATATGGATTAAAACAAGCATCTAGAACCTGGTATGCAAGATTGGATAAGTATTTATTGAAATTGGGATTTATAAAAGGAACAACAGATAGTAACTTATACACAAAAGAAATTGAGAATGGTTTGTTGGTTATAGTTATATTTTTTGATGATATTATCTTTGGAGGAGAAGATGAAGCTAGTGACAAATTTACAGATGAAATGAAGACTGAATTTGAGATGAGCATGATTGGAGAAATGAAATATTTTTTGGGATTACAAATAACACAAAGCAAGGAAGGTATATTTGTAAGTTATACTAAGTATTTGAATCACTTATTGAAAAGATTTGGAATGGAAGATTCTAAACCTATTGGAACACCTATGGTAACCAGACATAAGTTATCTAGCAAAGATGAGACACCAGCAATTGAGTAGAAAAAGTACAGATCCATGATTGGAGGATTGCAGTAGTTGACACATACAAGACCTGATATAGCACATTCAGTGGGGATTGTAGCAAGATTTCAAGTAGAGCCTAGAGAATCACATTATGCAATAGTAAAGAGGATATTGAGATATCTGAAAGGAACAATGGATTATGGATTATGGTATGAGAATTCTAAGGATTTTACTTTATGTGCCTATACTGATGTAGATTGGGGAGGTAGCGTTGATGAAAAGAAAAGCACCAATGGTGGAGCCTTTTTTCTTGGAGGAAAATTGGTCTCTTGGCTAAGTAAGAAGCAAAATTGTACTTCACAAAGCACAACAGAAGCAGAATATGTTGCAGCAACAAATAATTGTAATCAAATTATTTGGATGAAGTAGATGTTGAAGGATATTGGAATAAAGTTTGATGAGCCTGTTGTTATACATTGTGATAACACGAGTATAGTGAGTATGTCAAAAATCCTGTTTTACATTCTAAGACTAAACATATTGAGATCAAGTATCATTTTGTGAGAGAAAGTTGTAAAAAAAGAAGATTGGAGTACATAAGTACAAAGAAGCAGATAGAAAATATATTTACAAAGCCTTTACCTAAGGATACATTTGTGTATCTAAGAGGTATGCTTGGGGTTATGCCCCAACCTAATTTTGAGAATTGATGTAGATGATTGCATTCATCCAGTGGTATATGAGCCCTATCTTTCTTCTGGATTGGATGTTGGAACTTCCTCTATGGGGGAGTTTATGAGTTGAGTCATGAGGACTCTTGTTATTGTAATTTTTTTGAAAAGTGTCTTTTGACATTAAGTTGTTGTTGACTTAGTGATGGAATTTCTATCATTGATGTCAATGGGGGAGAGATATACATGAAAAACATTGTGGATTGTATGAGAGAGCTGAATAGGAAAATGAAGCAAGATTTGATTTGATATTTTGCAGTGATGTTGCAGTATTGGATTTTTGGAACATTGGATGTTTTTCATCTATGTTTCCATCAATGCCAATTGGGGAGATTTTTAGGAATGAATGCAAAGTATTTTGACAGTCCTTCTGTAGTAGTTGTTGTTGCATTCATGACTTGGATTGTCATTGATGTCAACAAAGTGATATTCTGGATATTAGCAGGAAAGTAGGTATAGTTTTGTTTTGCGCACATGTTGTATTGCAAATTGGATTTTGCATAGTTGATGGTATGTTCTTTGGTGTGTTATTAACCTATGGTTAATAGCACAAAAATAAATTCATTCATTTGTGAGATTTATGAGCATTTTGGTGAAAGGAGTGTTTAGACAGTGTTTCTGTGAAGCGATGTTTAGAAATCAGAGGATATCTCTTAGCTGGGATGGAATCTAATCTTGTGTAGTTAAAGGGATGTTGGAGACTCATTAATGATGATGTGGTTCATAGTGAAAACTTTGAGGATATGTTTGGAGAAAGTTACAGTATCTGGAAGCTGACAATTTTATGTGAATTCTGTGTGTAGCGTGTAGAATTTATTATTTTGTAATTGAGCACCGACTCATTTGTAATTATTTGAGTTTGGTATATAAGAAGGAATTTTTTCCTTGTTGTAATGTGCACTATGAAGATTTTGATGTGAATATATGCATGAAGTGAAGAAAAGAGCTAATTCAATGATGAAGGAAGACTTGTGAGTACAGAGATCTGGAATTGTGATCTTGTGTAGCAGAGAGTGCAGTTTTGGCACAATGTGAAGGAGGTAATATATTTCATATTATTCTATTGAATAATTCTAAGATCTTTTGGACAGTGGGTTTAGAGATCTTGCCTTGAAGCTGTTTGGGCAGTGGGTCCTTCTGTCTTCCATAAACTCTTAACCGGGTTAGAATCTTTTAATAGGGATTCAAAATATCCTAACAAGGATTTATATGTATTGAATGTATTTCATAAGACTCCTAACAGGGTCCATCCTCTAACAAGGAACTTTCATATTAGTGCATCATTTTGTGGGATTCTCACTGGGGTTTACTCTTTTCAAGAGGTTCTCTAGTCAACATATCTTGTGTTATTGTGCAATTGTGTATGATTATTTTTCTATGGTTGATCAGTACATTGATTATATTATTTAAAGTAGTTGAATGGATAAATTATTTGATAACTAATTCACCCCCCCCCCTCTCAGTTATCTTGGGGATCTTTACTTTCTAACAAGGTCTCTTAGTGAACTCTTGGTTGTTGGTGCTTGGGACTTTGGCAAACCTAGTGATTAGGTCATATTGCATTGTAGGGTTGTGATAACCTTCTCCAAGTCCTCTTAGAATACCTATGATAGGTATCTAATACTCGAGTCCTTGACCTTGGGTGTCGAGGGATTAGATTCTTGCCATTACACATTATTTGGAGGCTTGCACTAACCATTGTTTTAGCAAGTGGTATCAGAGCTATGTCTGATCCTGAGAATGAGGAGATCCCTGCAAGGGTTACAAATAGTGAGTTAGCAAAGATGGTGAGAGAGAAAAAGGCTGAAAATAAGGCCTTAACTTAGAGACTTTAAGAGCTTGAGAAGAAGCTTGATGACAAGGACAAGGATGAGTCTAAAAAATGAAGAAGGAAGTGAAGAAGAGGAGGATGATCCTAATCAGCATATCCCTATAGACCAAAGACCTTTCATAGATTCCTTTAAGTCCATGGGAAGAAGAACCATGGAGGAGGAGATAGATTTTCTAGTTTTCAATGGCAAGATGAATGCTGATCTAGCCTTGGATTGGATAGAGGCATTGACAATATTCTTTGAATGTGAAGATATCCCTAAAAAATAGAGGATAAAGGTAGAAAGATCCAAGTTGAAGGAAGCAACCCTAACTTGGTGGAACTTCATCCAAACAGAGGGTGAAGAATGAGAAGAGCATGATCAACTCATGGAATATGATGATAGCATTGATCAAAGAGACATATGTGCCTCAGGACTATGGGGTACAACTCCATAGGAGGAAGAAAAGTTTGAAACAAAAGGATATGGATGTAGGCTCATACACCGAGGAGTTCTTGAAATTATGCATGAAGACCAATATGGCTGAAGATGAGGAAGAGAAGCTAGAAAGGTACATGAATGGATTGAAAGTATCCATTCAAGAAGAGTTGAGTCTACACTACCCTACCATAGTCAATAGGTGCTATCAAATGGCACTTAAGGTAGAGGAAAAATTAAAGAGAAAGCAAGATTTTGGAAAAGGGAAGAGCAATGATAGTTGGAAGATTTTTAGAGGTAAAAACAACTCTTGGAACAAGGGAAAAAGTAGTGGCAGCAGTAGCAAGACCCCTGACCAAGGAGATAAGGAAGATAGTGACTCTAATTCAAGAGGAAACTATAGAGGAAGAAGACCTTTCAATAGAGGAAGGAAAAATTTAGGAAGAGGTAATGGACCATTGAAGTGCTTCTATTGCAACCAAATGGGACACCATGCAGGAAGATGCCTTGAGAAGAGAAACAACAATAACCAAGGTGAGAGGAGAGCACAACTTGTCCAAGAAGATAAGCAAGAAGACAATGCTGATGCTAGAGACTTGGAACTAGAAGAAGGAGTGTGTCTAATGATGAGGTAGGTATTCCTTCAAGTACCACAAACCCAAGAGCCTCCACAAAGAAAGAATCTCTTCAGGACAAATATCAAATGTCATGGAAAGGTATGCAATCTTCTTATTGATTCTGGTTCAACTAAAAATCTTGTGTCTTGTGAAATGGTTAAGAAGTTAAACCTTCCTAAGAAGCCACACCCTTTCCCCTATCATGTTTCATGGTTAACCAAAGGCCAACAAACTCTAGTAACAGAACAAGCATGGATAGAGTTTTCAATTGTAGATTTTAAAGACAAGGTTCTTTGTGATGTAGTTGAGATGGATGCCTCACATATTCTTTTAGGAAAGCCTTGAAAATTTGATTTTGATGCCATACACCATTGTAGGAAAAACACCTACTCCATCACCAAAGATGGGAAGACCTTCACTATGAAGCCCCTACTGGATAGTAAAACTGAAAAAGAAGCCACTTTGATTATCATCTAGGAAAAGGAGATGTTAAAAATATTGAAAGAATTTGATAGTGAACCATTTGTCTTAAGCTCAAAGCCCAAAGACAACATCAGGTCTGGTCAACAAGAGCCCATACCAAATGAAGTCAAAAATCTGTTGCAAAAGTACAAAGATGTCACTATTAGTGACCTACCGTCTAGCCTCCCTCCCATTAGGGACATTAGTCATCAAATAGAACTCATACCAAGTTCATCCCTACCTAATAAGACACCATACAAAATGACACCATTGCAGCATGCAGAGATTGCAAAATAGGTCACTGAATTGTTGGAAAGAGGGCTCATTCAAAAGAGTCTTAGTCCTTGTGTTGTAACCTCAGTCTTGGCCCCTAAAAAGGATGGAAAATGGAGGTTATGCAATGATAGCAGTGCCCTAAACAAAATTACAATAAGGTATAGATTTCCCATGCCAAGGATTGAGGACCTATTGGATCAACTAGGAGGTGCTTGCTACTTCACCAAGATAAAATTAAAGTATGGTTACCATCAAATTAGAATCAAGCCTAGAGATGAATTGAAAATATCATTCAAGACTAATGAAGGTTTTTTTGAATGGTTAGTAATGCCCTTTGGTTTAAGCAATGCCCCTAGCACTTTTATGAGGCTTATGAATGAGATATTCATAGATTTTATTAGAAAATTTGTTGTTGTTTACCTTGATGACATACTAATATTTAGTCATAGCAAGGGAGACCATCTTGATCATGTGGAACATGTAATAAGAAGACTCCATCAGCACAAGTTGGTAATCAACTTGGAAAAATGCATGTTTATGAGAAAGGAACTTGTATTCCTAGGTTTTGTGATGTCACAAGGTACCCTCAAGATGGATCTTGAGAAGGTAGATGCAATCATTAATTGGCCTCCACCAAAGAATCAAGGTGATGTAAGAAGCTTCCATGGGCTTGCAACATTTTATAGGGATTTCATCAAACATTTCAGTCATGTGTGTGCACCAATGCTTGAAACAATCAAAGGTTGAAAGAAGACCAAGTTTGCATGGACAAAGGAAGCCAATGATGCATTCCAATACTTGAAGAATAGAGTCTCTCAATACCCTATCTTGGTCCTTCCTGACTTCAACAAGGTCTTCACTGCGGAGATAGATGCAAGCAATTTGGCTATAGGTGTTGTCCTAAGCCAAGAAGGCAAGGCAGTTGCTTTCTTTTCAGAGACATTGAATGAGGCCAAAAGGAAGTACTCTACTTATGACCTAGAGCTCTATGCTATGGTCCAAGACCTCAAGAAATGGAGGCACTACTTGATCCCAAAGGATTTTTTAGTCTACACTGATAACCATGCACTAAGCTTCCTAAATTCACAAGAAAAACTTTCAGTCAGACATCTCAAATGGGTAGAGCAATTACAGGCCTATACCTTCAACATTAAGCATAAAAAGGGTGTAGCAAAATTTTTTTTTGATGCACTTAGTAGGAGGATTGGTCTGGTTGAAGAATTTCAACTACAAAGTGTGGGAATTGAGTCCCTCAAACACTTGTACCTGGATGACCCTAATTTTTTAGAGATATATCAGATTTGTACAAAAATGGAAGGCAGATATCACACTAATTTTTTTGAATATCTAATTCAGAATGGGCTTCTATTCAAAGGAGAACAACTATGCATACCCAAGTGTTCAATGAGAGAAAACATAATCAAAGAAAAGCATTGTGGTGTCCTAGGAGGTCACTTTGGCATTGACAAGACAACAGACATGGTAAAGAGGAGTTATTTTTGGCCCAAGATGAACAATGAAGTTAAGAAGTTTATTGAGTCTTGTAATATTTTCCAACAAGCTAAAGGGATGACAACAAATCAAGGGCTCTACCAACCCTTACCAATCCCTTTAAGGCCTTGGGAATCCATTTCAATGGATTTTGTCATGGGACTTCCTAAAACCAAGCAAGGATTTGATAGTGTTTGTCATAGTGGATAGGTTCAGCAAAATGGCCCACTTTGTGCCATGCAAGAGCACAAATGATGCATCTCATATAGCCAATCTCTTCTTCAAAGTAGTTAGAATTCATGGCCTGCCTTAGACAATTGTATTAGATAGGGATGTAAAGTTCCAAGGGTACTTTTGGAGGACACTCTTCAAGAAGTTGGGTACAAACCTCACCTATAGCTCTGCCTATCACCCTCAAATAGATGGGTAGACTGAGGTAGTAAACAGGTCCCTAGGCAATATTTTAAGATGTCTAACCAAGCAATATTCGCAAAGTTGGGATACCATACTGCCCCAAGTAGAGTTTTCCTTCAATGACTCTATAAATAGGTCAACCGATACTACTCCTTTCCAAGCAGTGTATGGATTACATCCCAAGGGACCATTGGATCTAATGGAACTCCCCTCTGATTTCAGAATTAGTGCTCAAGGCCAAGAACTAGCAGAGCTCATCACAAAGGTGTAGTAGCAAGTGAAAGAAAATTTGCAAAAGTCTAGTTTGAAGTACAAAGAAAATGCTGACAAGAGAAGGAGAGAGGTCCATTTCCAAGTAGGAGATAGGGTTTGGGCATTTCTAAGGAATGAGAGACTATCTAAGGGTAGATACTCCAAACTTGAAATGAAGAAAGTAGGCCCCTGCAACATACTTAACAAAATAGATGACAACACCTATGAGATATCCCTTCCTCCAACTTTGCAGATCTCTCTAATCTTCAACATTTTAGACCTCACACCATACAAAGCTACAACAGGTTCATCAAATGAGTAGGGTAAGGACACAAGCATTGAGGATGAAGACTATGTTACCAATCTTCCTTAAAGCAAACTAGTGGAGATTGAAGCAATTTTGGACTCCAAGCTACTAAAGCAGACCAGATCAAAGAAGTACATGTAGTACTTAGTCAAATGGAAGGGTCTCCCTAACATTGATGCTACATGGCTCAAATAAGATCAAATCAAGCAACATGGCACTTCGGTGGAGCAACTATCCTCAATTAGGGACTCGAGTTTTAAAATTCAAAGGGAGTATGGTGGAGGAGAACCTACTCTACAATCATCAAACAACACTACTAAGGGTCCTAAACACATCTAGTATCTTAGAGTTTCTAATCAGTCACCTAGACCAAGCTGTAAGGCCTAGCTCCAGGATTGGCACAATTACAAGCCCCTGGCTAGCTATGGTCAAAAGTGGTCAATGGGCCTCAAATATTAGGATCTTAGTTTCTTTTATGTTTTTAAGGTCTTTGATCCATTTTGGATCATTGGCTTAAGGTAAGGACCAATTTTGGTCACTAGATTTGCAAGATAGCAAAGTAGGCAAAAGTTGCTCTAAAAGTTGTCAAGCAACTTTCTAAAGTTGTCAAAAACTTGTAATAACCCTCCCAAATAGTTAGTTGGTTCAAACCACTCATTTAACCATTGTGAGTATCCTATATAACCCCTCACAGATTTGTGATAGGATATACAATGTAATTTTGGCATTTATCAATAAAAATAACCATCATTTCTCTGCAATTTTCACGTTTCAGAACCTTGTATAGATAGGTATAGATGCAAGGGCATGTGATAATGATTTCAAAGGTTGAAGAATTGAATCCTCTTTTAGTTTCACTTGGTCTCATGTGTTTATCTCCCCTAGATCGAAAGTTATCTAATTTTTAGCATAGGTGCCTAGATTTGAGGCTTAAAACCAAGGTACCTAATAGGGCTTGATTGTTTAGGCACATTCCACCATGGGAAATTGATGAACCTTGGTGGAATAAAATTTAATTCAATGTATTTTCATTTTTTCAGGTTTGGAGTGATGAAAAGTAGAGGATTGAGTTTGCCACCATACCCTAGGTGTACATCTCAATGTGTGCACCAGTCAATTAACTAGGACAATCATCCTAGATTGCGGTTGGGGATTCACCAAGGTCTGAAAACTTGGATTATAATTTTTTTTACATGTCTACACATGCCTCCATGATTGATTTGTGTTTTGGCATAGGAGAAAGAGCACTTGTAGTGCATTTGGGGCCCTATTTAGGCATATTAGCCCGGTCTAATGCTATGATAGCAGAGCTCTCCGCTCATTTCCACCCCTTGGTGTTCAAGCATGTTTTGTAAACCCAAAAAGGGTATTAGCATCCTTAATATATTCTACATTTTTTTGGAAGGATTTTGAACTAGGTTCAAAATACTAGTTTGGAAAGGCTACAAGCCTAGAGTTGGGTTTGTGTAGCAGCATAACCTTATGAGTTGCCCATTGGTGAAAGAACCATTGGAACTATCAAAATAAGACCTAAATAGGCCAAATAAATTCTTATAATCCACCCTTGGTCTTAGTATCCATTTTATGGGGTTTGAGTACTTATTTTCCTAGAGAGGTCTCTTAGTGAACTCTTGGTTGTTGGTGCTTGGGACTTTGGCAAACCTAGTGATTAGGTCATATTGCATTGTAGGGTTGTGATAACCTTCTCCAAGTCCTCTTAGAATACCTAGGATGGGTATCTAACACTTGAGTCCTTCAGCTTGGGTGTTGAGGGATTGGATTCTTACCATTACACACTGTTTGGAGGCTTCCACTGAGCACTGCTGCATCATACTCCTTGTTAATGCATATGTTCTTGTTTAGGGGAGAATATTTCTTGGAGAAAGAAATGAATTTGGTAAAACAAAAGGATGGGGAAGAGCTTCCAATGTAGTTTTGGAAAATGGATTTATTCTGGGATAGAGTTGAAACTAGTTTCATGATATTTGACAAGGTGTTTTCTTTAGGGATAAGGTCACTTCTCTCAAAGGAATATACTATAATCCCAAAGGCCCTACTTGATTTTATTAGACCCAAATATTTTTCTCCTAAGCTTAAAATTGTACACAATTGGGGTGATATCATTATCTACTACATCTCCATAGTTTTTAGGGTTTATGGTTTCAAGGCCACACCCCATATTTTTCCATATCAATTTCCCCTGAGGATTGTCTTCACAAAAATACTATGGAAAATTGGTTTCTTGTAGGAAAGAGGTTTGGCAAGAAGGGGTAGATGTACTATTTTCATAGCCTTTATTATGGCCAACCATTTTGTGATTGCAAAAGGAGGTTGGGTATATTTAGGAAATTTTTTGAAGCCCTTTGGAATGAGGACATCAGTTGAGAGATTTTCAAATCCAGAGGAATTTTATCAGATGTTCAAATTAAGGGTCAAGGCAAGGGACATGGCCCATCAATTCCACTTCCTAGAAGACATCATCAGAAATGAATTCTCTCTCCAAGAGTAGGAGATCAAGAAAGAGAATTAGCTAGTATATAAAAGGACCTTAGATTTTGTAAATCATTTGGATAGTAAATAAAACCCACTAGGGGATATAAATCCATTTGGTAAAAAGATCAATTAGTTGATGACACATTTTGAGGAGATCATGGGTGTCCTTAATGAAAATAAATCTAGAGTGGTTGAGACCCATCGTAATTAGGCCAATATTGTGATGAAGAGAATCTCACCTATCCCAACTATAGCCCTGAGAACATATGTTGTGAAAAAAAGTGTAGGGTACAGTGTGGTGAATTCAAGGAAGGAGGTGGATGAAAAGGGTAAGAAGTTAGAAGAAAGGTCCTGCCACCTAAGGTGCACAAGATATACAAGAGGCCTACATATGAGTCTCCAAATAACCCTTCTCCTAAGAGGAAAAGAATTGAAGAGACTACCCAATCAAGTGAAGAGGCATACTCACCCTCTCACTGCCCAGTTTAGTTTGTAAATGAGGAAGAGGTAGCTGAACAATTGATAAATGAGCATTCCAAATTTTGAAAGAAAATGTTACAAGATAAGAGGAGAACAAACTGACAAAGATGAATCTTCTATTAGAGAGGAAATAAAGAAAGAGATGCTAGACAATTTTGGCAAGATTACCCTTGAAGAAGGAAGAAAAATTATAATGGATGCTGGTGTTATAATTATGCTAGAGTGGGACATAGAAAAATGTAGTTATTTTTGATGTGGTAAATACAAGAGCTAATACTTCTTACAAAAAAGAAGAGGAAGTTGAAGTAATATCTAAGGGAGTGGTCTTGAGTGATGACCATGCTACTCTGGTAATGTGATCATTATAGAAGAAGAATAAAACAAAAAGATACAAGGGAACTAGTACTGATCTAGTGGGTTGTCTGATGGTAAGAAGGGTGAGTGGGAACTCACTGGTGGAGGCCACTGATATAACTATATAGGTAGAATAAAATGTGACATCATTAAAAGATAAGAAAATTATGGATGAGCTTAGGCTCAATTGTGAAAAGCTTATGGAAGATTATGATGCTAAAAAGAAAAGAAACAGTGAACTAATGGGAAGGCTCACTAGACTGGGATACATATCACCTTTTCAATTAGAGATAGGCAAGTCTTAAACAAAATTATTGCATCATCCCCTACACCACCACCAAGAAGAAGCCCCATAATCTCTATTCCCCCATCTCTCATGGCCCTTGATGCTCAGTTTGAAGAAGCATTACAATATGAGAATGAAAAAATCAAGGCCTTGGAGGTAGAGGTAGTAGGGAGGTATGAATAAAAGATTAATGGTAGCATTTTACATCTTCTTAGCACTATTGACACTAGGTTTATTTTTTATAGGATCTCTAAGCTTTTTGACATTTTAAATTCTTGTAAAGAAGATAAGAATAAATTGGAGGAGATTCTTGATAAATAGACTAGTAGAGAAAATAAAATGGAGGAAATATACTCAATAGATAAGGATCAGGCACAAGTGGATGCTACAATGCAGAAGACTTATGATCATACAATATGACTATTAGAGTTAGCTATTGCTAGAAAATTCATGCAAAGTGAGTCTAGATTCCTTCTTTTGGAATATTCTGGTAAAACTTTTGATTTTTTCCCTTGCATTATGTAAAGCCTAAAGGAGATCAAAGCTTGAGAAGAATGGATGGAGTTTGATGAATCCCTCACATCAAAGATCAATAGTATTGTTGTCAATCATGACAATTACTTGTTCGGTAGGGTGATTGAGGATATAGTAACTGCAAGGATGTATTTTGATTCCTTAGGAAAGAAGGCCAAAGAGATGAAGGCCAGGTGTAAGCACCTAATTGAAGAAGAGAAAAAGGTTTTGCAATTTGAGTGGCCAAGTGATGATGTTTTTTGAGAATGTGTATCAAGGTTTAGTTGAGAAATGATAGGTGTCTATGTGGGGCCATAACCAACCCAAGAATGATGCTCCTAATTGTGCGACTACCTTGTTTTCTGCTAGAGGAGAGATTTTGAAAGTGACATTTTGTCATGTTGTGGAAAAGTACATCTTATCCTATTATAATTTGACATGTGTACCTTACCATGTTCTAAAGCATGTTGCAACCCTATTCTTTAAAGGGTTTCCAACACTGGGAAGAAGAGTCCAAATTTTTAGTTTTGAAAACACTTTTTGTGTCTTAGTAGGTCAGTCCATACAATGTACAGTGACATAATGTTAATGTCTGTATTTTTAATTTTAAGCTTTAATGAAGAAATTTTTAAGTCTTTGTATTTGAGTTATTTTGTTAAATCTTACAGAGAATTATAGTGAATGTACCTTTCTCAAAGAGATTAATACAAAGAACATTAAAAGAATATTTGTGTAAAAAATCTTGTCTCCTTTTATTACTATTTTGTTGATTTTATGAATATTTGAGCAAGTATTGAATTTAATTTGCAACTCCTTCAGGTTGTATGTCATTTCATTACTACTATTGGTTGAAGGAACTAAATAAATGATTCTATGATTTGATAGGATCATAAAATATAGTAAAGAATAGTATAAGTATGATGCAGGGGCATTCTTGGGTCCTCGGTGAATCTGCATGGTGGTGTGTTACTTGGCCAGTGTTACTCAGTTGCAGCCTTAACCGATGGTCTCAATTATTGAAGGAAGCTTGATCGCAAAAGGAACTCAATGAGACTTCTTGTACTTGGTGGAACTTGTGCTCAGTGATACCTATGTTGCTTGGTGTTGCTTGGCTTGGTCAGTCATTTCACTAGTGCTCGGTTGTTTCTCTGGCACTCGGTAGTTATGGTTTACTGACTAGAGTTCTTGATGATTTGGTTGGATGAATTGGTGCATTTATTGTTTGTAGCTTTTGTTGGATTCTCCTATGTGGATCTGGAGGCCAACCTGTTGGATTTAATAATTGTAAGGCTATTTGAGAGCTGACTTATATTACATTTAATATTTTTTTGTGTGAGTTAATTATTTCATCCAGCTGACTTGTGGATGATGATTAGTATTTATAGGATGTTTAGGTAGTTGTTTTAGGTGGAGATTAGAAGTTCTAATAGTAGATCTGGGGGTAGTAGATAAGTGAAGTTGTGGAAAAGATCCTGCGAGATCTTGCAGATCAAATTATTATCTAATAGTTGTAATAGTAGAACTAGTGTATTGTAAGCTTGCAGACAATAAGATTGCTTGGAGGCTTGTGAGCTCAAGTTTAGATCTACCTTAGGGTTTCCATCAGTTGTTGATTTGTCTCAGAACTGAACTAGCTAAAGTTGTGTTGAATCTTGTTGATCTTGTTGAATTACTTATTGATTGTAATTGGTACTAACCTGGAAGTCCTTACAGTCAGGCATGTTAATTAAAATATGTTTTGAAATATATCTTGTTGTGTTATTTCCACTATGTTGTTCTGAAGCTACAAGGTTAGACTGTCCTTAATTAGATCCACCATCCTTGACCTATGTCAGTTGATCTTATTAAGAAAAGGTTGACCTAGCAAGGCTAATCTTGTGAAGTTGATCTTGTGGGTGAAGAGATCATATGATCTAGGTTGTAGATCCATGGTGCTGAACTTGTGGAATCTTGGCCTAGTTGTTTGTGCAAGGTGGCAGGCTGATTTGACTTGCATATAACTTGGACATTGTCACAAGGTGGTCGATGTATGGTTTTGTTACAGAGGGTTTTCTTTTCTTTATGGATGCCTCCAAGAAGTTTGGACCCTAGAGTGATTATGGATCTCTGTGACACTATGGAATCGAGGATTACAAAGAAGTGAAAGCTGATTTCAGATCAGAGATGGAGTTGATGAAGAATGACATGGTCACCAAGATCATGAGAGTTGTTGTTGGTGTACCTCAAAATGTTGGTACTGAAGATGGTTATGAGGAAGCTGCTGGATCTAGTGGTGATGACCGGAGGGATATATCTAGTGAAAAAAAACTACTCAGTTGCATAGATCTAGAGCTTGGTTAAGTAATAGTTATCGAATGGAAGTTTCTACTTTCTCTAGTACTTTGAATCCTAAGAGCTTGATTAACTAGATTGGTGAATTTGAAGATTTCTTTGAGCTAGAAGAAATTGAAGATCCTCTTCAAGTGAGATTAGCATAGAAAAAATTGAAAGGACATGCTGCTCTTTGGTGGAAATAATTACAAAGAGATAGAGAAGATGAAGGTGAAATGAAGATCAATCAGTGGAGGTTGATGGTGAATAAGTTGAAAGATAAGTTCATACCTGCTAATTATGAGCTTGACTTGTTTAAGAAGTTGTAGAATATGAAGCAAAAGGATTTGAATATTGAAGATAGTACCAAGGAGTTCTACAAGCTTACTATTCGGTCTGGACATAGAGAACTTGGTAAGGAAAAGGTAGCTCAGTATGTGAATGGTTTGAGATTCAATATTCAAGATGAGCTTGGTATGTTGAATATTGATTCTATTGAAGATTCTTATCAGTATGCTCTAAAGGTAGAAGATAAGTTGAAGAGGAAAAAACATAGTAATCCCTGAGGGAAGGAAAAGATTGATCACTCAGTGAAGGATAAACTGACTGTTGAAGATGAACAAAAAACTATAGAACTAAAGAAGAAGGTAGGTAGAGTTATCTTTAAGGGTACTTTCTATAACTATGGTGAAGAAGGACACCATTTTTTTGAGTGTACACAGAAGAAGCTTGGTGATTGACGGATTGCTGTGGTGAATGAAAATGTTGAGAATAAACTTGAATCTGAGAACTTGCTGGTTTGGCAAACATTTCTCAGTATAAAGGATGAACCTTGTCAGAGGAGTAACTTATTCAAGAGTTAGTGCAAGTCTAGAGGTAAACTTTGTGATGTTATTGTTGACAGTGATAGTACTAATAACCTTGTTGCTGAGGACATAGTTCAAAAACTTGGTTTGAATAGAATGAAACATCCACATCCTTATAGGATTGAATAGTTGCAAGATGATCATGATCTAGAAGTAAGAGAACAATGCTTTGTTGATGTTTAGATTAGCCAGTATAAGGATCTTTTGTTATGCTATATTGTGAAGATGAATAGTTGTCATTATATATTGCTTGGTAGACCTTGGCAATATGATTGCAGAGCTATGTATGAATGTGTGAAGAATGTGTTTACTGTTGAGAAGGGTGACATGGATTTTTCCCTTATGCCTTTGTTGGATACAACACTTGGTAGGAGAAGTCTGAGTATTGGTAGCCGAGTTGAGTTGGTAGATCCTGAGAGAATGAATGATCAGTTTGGAGAAAAGACTTGTGTGTTATCAAGGAAAGACTTGAAGAGATAGAGGAAGCTAAAGTGGAAGAGTATGAAAAGTAAAAAGGTGGAGGACATATATGTGAAGAACCAGTTTGGGGTTTATGTGTTGAATCCTAGAAGATGTTCTTCTCACATATGAACATCTTTTCAAACCTGGGGTGTCTGATGCAGGGGAATCCTGGGTCCTCGGTGAATCTGCATGGTGGTGTGTTACTTGGTTGTAGCCTTAACCGATGGTCTTGATTATTAAAGGAAGCTCGGTCATTGAATGAACTAGGTGAGACTTCTTGTGCTTGGTGGAACTAGTGCTCAGTGATACATGTGTTTCTCAGTGTTTCTTGGCTTGGTTGGTCATTTTACTAGTGCTCAGTTCTTTCTCTGGTGCTCAGTAGTTCTAGTTTACTGACTAGAGTTCTGGATGATTTGGTTGGCCAACTTTGTGCATTTATTGTTGGTAGCTTTTTTTGGATTATCCTATGTGAATCTAGATGCCGACACATTGAATTTAATAATTGTAAGGCTATTTGAGAGCTGACTTGCATTGCATTTAATATTTGTTTATAGGAGTTAGTTGTTTCATCCAGCTGACTTGTGGCTGATGATGAGTATTTATAGGATGTTTGGGTAGTTGTTTTAGGTGGAGATTGGAAGTTCTAATAGTAGATCTAGGGGTAGCAGATAAGTGAAGTTGTGGAAAAGATCTTGCGAGATCTTGTAGATCAAATTATTATCTTATAGTTGTAATAGAAGAGCTAGTGGTTTGTATGCTTGGAGACAAAGAGATTTCTTGGAGGCTTGTGAGCTCAAGTTCAGATCTTCCTTAGGGTTTCCATCAGTGGTTGATTTTTCTCAAAATTGAACTAGCTGAAGTTGTGTTGGATCTTGTTGATCTTGCTGAATTACTTATTGATTATAATTGTCCCTAACCCGAAAAGCCTTATAGTCGGGCATGTTAATGAAAATATGTTTTGAAACATATCTTGTTGTGTTATTTCCATTGTGTTGTTATGAAGATGCAAGGTTGGACTATCCTTAATTGGATTCTCCATCCTTGACCTATGTCAAAGTATAAGGTTTTTTGATAACAACTGATATATTTACTTACAAAGTGAGAAAATAAATCATCATCTTCATTATAGCTCCGTGACTCAGTGATAGAAATAAATGGATAAGGCACTTATCAGTATTTAAGCAGTTAGGAAAATGTTCTAATGTTGTTCATGGTAAGAATCAAAATCAAATTTAAATCATTAGAAGAAAGAAAGAAAGGAATAAAGGGTGGTCATCTCTTAAAACACTGGTCAAATAGGTTCATTGCTGGCTACTCTATGATCTACATTGTATCATTTGGTAAAAGAAGTGTAGAAGGAAATATTTTCCTTGTTAGTTGGCCCAAGGTTAGATAAAGTATTCTAAGTATGGGAAATAGATGATACCTAGGTATACTTTTTTTGTTGTCTCTTGGTTATTCAAAATCTCTTAAGTCAGAAGCCAACAACAAGTACACAAAAATAACATGGAAAAGAAGATAATTGAAGAGATACTTCAATCAGTGACATTGGATAAGGTAACACTTTATGAATTGGTTGTAAAATTGGAAACCAAATTGCAAAATATTCTTTTATTATTTCAAAATATTTGTTTAATTTCAAATTTTACTAAGGATATCAAGGAGAAAGATGAATCTATTGAGAAAGAGCTATCCGAGCAACTAACTAAGGCCACAATTGAGTTTGGAACATTTCAAGTTTATTATCAAAAGATCAAACATTTAATGGGAGTGCAACATGAGTTGAGAAAAGAGGAGAATAAAATAAGAATGGAACTGATGGAGTTACAAGCAATTTTGATACCCCATGTTCAATCACTGCAACAACATATTCATAAGACAAAAGGATTAGTGCATACCCCTAAAATAAGCGCAATGGATATTATGATGAGATTAGTAGCTGATATAGGTGAGAAAATTTTGGTGTTGTGGACACTAAATGAATCATAGGAGACATCCCTAAAAGATGCTAAGAAGAGGTACAAACACATTTTTGGTAAGATTCCTCCACCAGATCCCAGTAAGTAATTTTTTTTTTCATTTTTGTCAAAAGAGGGGGATAGATTATATGTTATAAGGGGGATAGACATATGCAAAAAAGGGGATATACTCATAAGGAGTTATGTATATCAGAACTATTTCCATAGGGGGAGTTATGGATTTACCTAGAAGTTCATACATTTTCAAATTTTGATTAAGGACACAAATTTTGATTACTTTGATTTTTTTAACAAAGATGCCCAACTAAGGAAAAAGGGGGAGTTTGATACTCCTATAGAGTTATTTTATATTTTCACTAGTCTTATTAAATTCATATTGATTGTAGAAGTCAGCTAGTGAACGAAGGAGTCATAGGTCTTAGTCGGTAAAGAAAACAAGGAAATTGGTAAAGGAAGAGATAGTTTCAGTAAAAGGGAATGAGAAAAAGACACCGAGAAATACAAAATAGTTACTAAGATGAGAGTATACATGTTACCAAGTAAGAACAAAACATGTTATCTAGTAACACATGCTGACAAAGCAGATACATTGAATTTGGACACCGAGCATAAAATGTTTTACAAATTTAAAGGAGATTTTTTGGTAATGTGTATAAGATTTAAACAAGATGATTATGCATGATTACAAGGTAAGACCACCAATGGAAATTAAGTGAAATATATGCATTGGAGATGTAACCAATGCTAGCATCGTTTAAAGAGAAGAATCTATAACATTTCCACTACTTCTAAATTGAATATAAAAGGATTAGTGTATGAAGATTAGAGTGTATGAGAGAGAAGAGAAGAGAGATTATAGTGACAAGGTTATGGAGAGAAAAGAAGCTACCAAGTAAGAGATTAGTAAAATAATAATTGTGAAGTTGAGGCTACCAAGCACAGAAGTTGAATTGTGAGTGAAATACATAATGAGGTAAATGATATTGAGTATATTGACTCTGACAAGCATATATTGATGCATCACTACATAAATTATTTTTATTGATTTATTGTGTAATCAAAGTTGTAAAATCTCTTAACCGAATAGTCCCTAATAGGTCTTAATTGTAAATCCTTTAACATGGTACATCTTTTAGAATAGAGTTGTAAAATCCTTTAGCAAGGTAGACTAAATAAGTCTCCAAACTCTTAGCAGGTTAAATAATCCTAACAGGGTAAGCTATCTAAAATAGCTAAATTTTGTAGCTCTAACCGAGAATTTTTTTTATTGTAGTAGTGAGGTATTGTGGGTACCATCCCCACTGCAGTTTTTTCCTCTGAAGAAGGATTTGTGTGAGACAAAAAATCATGGTGTTATGAGTTGTGATTTATATTTTTTATGATGATGTATGAAAAGTTTTCAATGTAGTTGATGGTTTTTCCCAAATTGAGTTTCGATGTTAAATCTTGGTGTTATACTTGTGTGAATGTTATTTGATGTGAATGTTTTTGAAAGTTTTATATTTTGCAAGTTGATTACTTTTGGACAATGGAATGAAAGTTTTATGTAACTAATATATGCTAGCTAGAAAGTTGAGTTGGTACATCTGGACATGAGGATAACTGATTCACCCCCCCTCTCAATTATTCTAAAATCATTCTAACATGCTAGCACCATTTAAGGAGAAGAATCTAGAACATTTATACTTGTTCTATTAGAAATAGGGAATACTAAGAGGGGGGGAAAATAAGTATTCTGCAAACTTTTACTTTTTCCCAATTATGCAAAACAAAGTAAACTAAATAAAAAACATAGCAATAAAGAAAATGAACTCATAAAACCATGTTTTGTTCTCGAGGAAACCCTAGCCAAGGGAAAACCCTAGTGGGGATGATACCCACAACTGATCCACAAATCAAAAGTATCTGGTTAAGGATGTTGACACTGTTAGGAGTCTATTACATACATATAGTGTCTTTGTCCTGATTAAAGGACTCTAGGCCTTGTTAGAAGCCTCAACCCTGCCAGGAGTTAGTATTACAAAATAGGATGTTTACAAGATGATCTCACTACCCAAACATGTAAAATACAATGATATCTAAATACAAAGGTAAAGTACATATAACCTTTCACTCCTACCAAATAGCTTTCCTATTTTGATTTAGCTTTCTAGGATCTTCGCTTTCATACACAGAGTCTTCTTTCTTTTATTTTTAAATATACAACTTTGTATCATAGAATTAGAACATTATAATATATTATTACATTTGTTACTACTTCACATTGGATGCTTCTTACATATATACTAGTTGTTAAGAATAATAACTTATAGTCAACTTTACTAAGTATAAACTCTTTCCAAAATACAAAACTAACTCATGCTACCTAAGGGTTAACATTTAGGATGTCATCCCTTATATGGTTAAGTCATTATTTTTATTAAAAAAAAATTCCTTAACTAACATTCTTATTCTATCTTCTTTCTTTGATTAGGTTGGCTTCAACTTTGTCTCTGTTATTCTTCAATATCTCCTTCTGTACATGTTGTACAGACTTGTGCTTTCACATGTGTCTTTAATATACATAGAATTATCCATTTTCAAGTGCACATGCACTGAACTTTCTTTTGTGAACATCACTAACCAAAACTATCTCTGATTAGACTAGAAAATATTGTTGTACTTAGACAATTTTTACTTGTGCTCTTACAAAATTGCTTGCTACTGTAGTGTGATCATCATAGTGATTATATGTTGCCATAATGACAAAAACTTGATATCCTACTCAGCCAAATTTCCAACAATCTCCCCCTTTGTCATTGGTGGAAACATATAAGAAAATTGGCTAAGTCTCACAAAATTTCAAAATTGCGGTCATATAAAAAAATCTCCAACATACTTATATCTCTGAATATCTATACTCCCGCTAGGAGTATGCATCATACTATACTATCTATACAATTTTCTACTACTACTCTCCCTTTGACAACAATGTCAAAAAAAAAGGTGTCAAAAACTTGTCAAAAATTGTTTACCTTAGGGTCTCAAAAATGCAAAGCCGGTAGGCTTGGAACACAATCTGCAAAATTTATCTTCATGCTTACTAACTCCTTATCCCATGATTTATTTATAGAATCTGAAACACTTAGGAGTGCACATAGACCAAAAGATGTTATTTCACATGCCTTTAGGTTTTCATAGTGAAATTTCTCATAAGATGTCTTTGAAGAAAGACATTCCTCCAACTGATTCTCAATAATACTCAATTTAATTAATACACACTCTCTTAATAGACCGAATCTCCTCAATTTCTCATCCTTTTCATCATTCAAAATTCTTATATCATCATAGAGTTTGCTTATGTTTTTCTCAATGTTTGAGATCTTCACATTTGGACTTGACAAAAGGTTTACTTTTTGTTTGTATCTCTGCCTCTTTCATCTTCATCTTCTATGTTATTTCTGATATATGATAGTCTAATTTTGTACAATGAATGTACAAAGATTTTCCTCTTTCCAAACTCCTTCTTATTTCCTTAATGCAAATATCCAAATTGTCTATATCATTTCTGATATTCTGACATACATCTTGGAATATCTTGGCTTCATAAGCTTCTTGTTCTTTAACTATGGACATATCTGATAAGTTTGTGAATTCAATAATAAATGCTTTCACAACTTGTTTCGCTTTACCTTGTGGATCTGCCTCATTTATTTGACTGGTTATTATGCTCTGTAGTTTCTCTGTCACTTCAAGCAATGATCCTTCTAAGATTTTTACCTTTTTATTCTTTCTAATAATCTTATTCAAAGATGAGATCATCTCTATTTGATCATCATCATCAACTTCCTATCCAAGACTAGAAAAAATAGACTCAATTTATGGTTTCTCTGCTACTTCCTTGGGATTAGGACTGATTACTATCTCTACTTGTGGAACTTCCTATTCTTCTACATCTACATTGTCCTATGGTTCTACTTGTGTCATTTCTACCTCTTCTCCCTTTCTTTTTTCCTTTCCTTCTTCCTCATTCACAGTCATATGCTGCTGCTCAATAGCCGAATTGTCAACAATATTCTCATTATCACTAAATGGATTTTATTCACTGTCTAAGGTAATTTTTTTTCCTTCTACATTCATGGTTTCATCCTCAATATTAATAGATGGTGGTGGTGACGTTTGATGTTTTTCTTCCAATGCTTGATTAGGTACACTTGTGTGCCCACTAGGGCTAGAAGTCATAACTTTAACAACTGCTTCCAATGTCTCTTTGTTGATCTCCTCATAGTTAGCTCCCATTATTAATATAGTTCTTCTTTTCATTCTTAGATGAGTGTTCAGATTTTTCATAATCTCCTTAAAGTTCTCTTCATCTTTTATCTCACATAGTTTCCTTTTATAATTTTCTCTTATATTCTTGTCTTCCTCAATTGCTCTTTTCTTCCTGTTTATCAATTTCTCAAAAAGTTCATTGGGAATCTTTCATTTAATACTATCAAACTTTTTATCTTCTAGTATCATGTGCCTGACTACTACATTTTCCAAGTTTGATTTCTTACAAAAGTTGTATAATTCATAAAATATTTTCATCTTAGTGAAATCACCTTCATTGATAATTAAGGGATTCACCTTTTCAATATTAGGCTTCCATTTCTTCTTGCTACTTCCTACTTCTTCATCAGCCTTTACTTACGATACTTTCCTTTGTGCTGGGGTATATATTGTCTTTTGTCTCTTTCTTGGACCACTTGCCATCTCCTTTACTATTTTTTTTGGTGGAGGATCTAGTGGATTTTGTCACTTCCCGCACCTCCATTACTTCAATTTCTTCTTCCAAATCCTGAATTTCTTCAGTGGGAGTTGAAACTAATCTTAGGGGTGGAACATATAGAACTTCTTTCTATCTTATGTCCCTTATTGATGGTGTTGTATTCTTTGCAACTATAAATTCATGTTCTGTCATGTCTGTATCTTTAAGAATTTTCTTTATTGTACTGTCAACTCTCTTTTTAGCTAATTTCTTTGCATGCAATGACTTTACAGAGTTAAATTTCTCCTCATATGTTCCAAATCTTGGACTATTTGCATCCAACTTACACTTAAGTAATCTGCCAATGTAACCTTCTATTTCAGCTTCAAAAACTTCGTATCTAAGTGGATCCATAAATTCCACTCTAGGTTCAAATTTTTCAACAAAAGTGAAATCAATGTCAACCATAAATCATATCTCATTTCTATATTTTTCTACAATAACTGGTGGAATCCTTGATCTTTTCTCATTTGGTTCTGAAAAGTCTTGATTACCAAGGTTGCGCTCTCATTTACTTTGTCTACAGGGTTTCTTAGGTACACCTTATTGATTATGTCCATTGTATTCTTGTTATCATTCCAACCTTCTTCAATAGTATATGGAAATCTTCTCAACAAATGGAAAAACATATATGTGATCAGAGATGAGAATCTAAACTATGAGTTCTTAGTTTTCTTAATCTTCTCAAGGTTCTCTATCAATTAAATTCTTAGAATTTTACACAGATCAACTTGAAATTTTTCAACACACATCAAATAAGCTGGATGTACCATACCAACTACCATATCATCTTCTTGAGGATTTGCAAAAAAATTAGATGTTAAAATCTTTCTTACATATCTAACATCATCTTGTATGATCTTACTGATTACAATTCTTCTACCATTGTAAGATGACTTAGCATTTTCTAAAACAATTTTCTTTACATTCTTCTCATTAAAAGGAATAACTCCTGATTTTGACAAACACGTTACCTCATGAATTAGATCAGAAGTCATATCTATCACTCTATCATCTAACCAAAATTTTCCATTATGGATTCTACTCAAAATGATCTTTGTGCATTCATCATCTTGGAATTCATAATGAAGTGGATACTTGACAACCCTCATTATCTTTCAAATGTTCAAACCCTACTTTGAATGACATGTTCTGATTATATATCTTGTCATATTCCATGATTAGGTTTCCATCATTTAAGGTCTCAAACTTGTATTTCAAATAGCTTTTCACATCTTCTAAATGAAGAACTCTGTATGGAATGGATGACAGTGCAAGACTAGGGTCTTCTTCCAAGGGTTCTACTGGTTCCCTTTTAACTCTTGGTGTAACTGAATATTTTATATGGTGAACAAGTGATGCATCCATGATTCTTGCAAAACTTAACTGCTTTGATAGATTTACTTAGTATAATACCTTAAAAACATAATTTAGGGCTTTGCATAGATCTGTCGTGAAATCCTTTTCAAAATCTTGAAAACTTCTCTGAATCTCGACTATATCACTCTTCTTATTACTTGTAGTTTCTTGAATGATCAACTAATACCGATCATATGCTTTTATCCTTTAAATTTTTCAAGACTCTAACATCTTATTCAATTTCTTTGCCGCTTCCTTCCAAAAAGTTGTTCCTGGTTACCTGCAAAACTTTATTCTTTTCATGTACTTGCATACATTCATATTAACTTGTGCACTCTTAACCATAGCATCATTACATTATATACTACCTCATATTAACTTCACAAGACTTAATTCAATCTAATCTAGCTTTTACACTATTCTAATCTTCTACTCTAATACATTCTTCATGAATTAATTACTTCAAGTGCTTTAAGATGGGTTAGGAAAAGATTCACACTTACTATCAGATGCTTCACCTGTTTGATTACCTTGTGTACTAAGTGTGCTTGGTTGATCTGTGGCTTTATCAAATTTAAATTCTTTTGAGTTACTACAACATCCTTTTTGACTTTTGTTTGTGTTCTTATTTCTCCTTGTGTAACTTCTAGGATAAGGGTTTGTCATGTTGTTCATTCTACAAAATCTTGCTGTGTGACCAAATTTGTTGCATATCTGGAAAACTACTCCATTGTTTCCATATCTTGTTCTTGTTTGATTGATTTGTGATCTATAATTTTTGGAAATGTGTTCAATCTTGTTGCATCTATAACACACTACTCCATTTCTTTTGTTCATATCTTCAGTAGGTCTGTTATCGGCATGGTTAGTATCTCTAAACATTATACTACTACTATTGTTATAATTAGATCTAGGTTTCTTACAATCAACAACTCTATGTCCAAAACCATGACAATAATAACAATAACCATAGAGAGGTTTGAATTGCTTACCTATGCAATCTTTCTTCATATGTCCAAAAGTATTACATGCAAAACATCTACCTTTGAATTCTCTTTACATATCTTAAGGTGGTTCATCTTATTTAGGTGGATTAGGTATGCCTTTAACTTTGTTAGCTTCATTAGATTTATTTTCATCTTTGTTCTTAGAGGGTTTCATATTTGGTTCCTTGCATTCTTCACTTATCTTATATGAATTAAATCTAAGACTAGTTGTATCATAATATGGCTTTTGATAAGACATTTGCTCATCAATCTTTTCACTTGTGGAATATAGTTTTTCAAGATATTTTTTAGATTGAGTCAATCCACCTTTCACAATTGTATTGTAATTTTCAATTTTAACATACTATAATTTAGTTTTCTCAAGTTCAGATGTTACTTTACAAAGTTTAGACTTCAGATCTTCATTTTCAGATTTTAGATTTGATTCACTTTTTCTATTTCCATCTTTCAAGCTTAACTTTAGATCTACAATCTTCAACTCATGTTTAAGGATCTCATTTTCTTTCTTCAGATTTGAAATTTCATCACATTCCTTGACTTTAATTGTAGGCTCTTTCTTTTATTTTAGTTCTTCCACTTTTTTCTCAATGCAGTCCTTCGTATCATCATATTTCCCTATCAGAGTGTCTCTTTCATCAGCAAGAATATCAATCTATTCAAGAGCTTCTTCAATATTCTTCCACAATTAATCCATATCCATAGAGATATTACTCAAGTTGTTAGGCTTTCTTTGAATAACTTTTTTTTGAGTAACTATGCTTTGATACCAATTGTAAGAAATAGGGAATACTGAGAGAGGTTGGGGGGGGGGGGGGGGTGGGGTGAATCAATATTATACAAACTTTTACTTTTTCCCAATTATAGATATAAAAAATTAACTTGAAGCTTACAAAACAAAGTAAACTAAATAACAAGCATAGCAATAAAGAAAATGAACTCATAACACCATGTTTTGTTCTCGAGGAAACCCTAGCCAAGGGGAAACCTCGGTGGGGATGATACCCACAACTAATCCACTAATCAAAAGCATTTGGTTAAGGATGTTGACCCTGTTAGGAGTCTGTTACATACATATAGTGTCTATGTCCTGATTAAAGGACTCTAGGCCTTGTTAGAAGCCTCAACCCTTCTAGGAGTTGGTATTACAAAATAGGATGTTTACAAGATGAGCTCACTACCTAAACATGTAAAATAAAATGATATCTGAATATGAAGGTAAAGTATATAACCTTTCACTGCTATCTTATAGCTTTCCTATTCTAATTTAGCTTTCTAGGTTCTTCACTTTCATACACAGAGTTTTCTTTCTTTTCTTTTGCAATATGAAAATTTGAATCATACCATTACAAAATTACAATATCTTATTACATCTGTTACTACTTCACATTACATGCTTCATACATATATACTAGTTATTAAGAATAATAGCTTAGAGTCGGCTTTACTACGTATAAAATCTTTCCAAAATACAAAACTAATTCATCCTGCCTAAGGGTTAACATCTAGGATGTTATCCCTTACATTTTTAAGTCATTATTTTGATAAACAAAATAATTCCTTAACTAACATTCTTATTCTATCTTCTTGCTTTGATCAGCTTGACTTCAACTCTGTCTATGTTATTCTTCAATATCTCCTTTCGTACATGTCGTACAGACTTGCACTTTCACATGTGTCTTTAATATACATAGAATTATCCATGTTCAAGTGCACATGCACTGAACCTTCTTTTGTGAACATTTCTAACCAAAAATATCTTTGATTAGAATTGAAAATACTATTCTACTTAGATAATTTTTACTTCTACTCTTACAAAATCGCTTGCTACTGTAGTGCAATCATCATAGTGATTATATGTTGCCATAATGGCAACAAATTCATATCCTACTCAGCCAAATTTTCAAGAGCTTCTAAATCAATTATAAAAGGATCAATGTATGAAGATTAGAGTGTATGAGAAAGCAGAGGAGAGAAATTATAGTTAGAAGGTTATGAAGAGAAAATAAGCTACTGAGTAAGAGAGCAGTTAAAGCATAATTGCGAATGTGAATCCGAGTTGAAGCTACTGATCACAAAAGTTGAATTCTGAGTTGAATATAAAATGAGGTAAATGATATTGAGTATATTGACTCTAACAAGCATTTGTTGATGCATCACTATAGAAATTATTGTTATTGATTTATTGTGTAATCAGAGTTGTAAAATTGCTTAACCATGTAGGCCCTAATAGGTCTTAATTATAAATCCTTTAACATGGTACATCTCTTAGATTAGAGTTGTAAAATCCTTTACCAAGGTAGATTTCATAGGTCTTTAAACTCTTAGCATGTTAAATAATCCTAACAAGGTAAGCTATCTGAAATAGCTAGATTTTGTATCTCTAACTGAGAAAACTTTTTACTATAGTAGTGAAGTATTATGGGTACCATCCCAACTGCAGTTTTTTCCTCTGACCAAGGATTTCTGTGAGACCAAAAATCATGGTGTTATGATCTGTGATTTATGTTTTGATTTATATGTTTTATTATGATGTATGAAAAGTTTTCAATTTGGTTAATGTTTAGAAAAAAGTTGATCAATATTTTTGGAGTACTGATTCACCCCTCCTCTCTCAGTACTTATCTTTCCATAATTAATCCAACACCATCTAACTTATCTTATCTGGAAACTCCTTGTTTTGCACTGCATTACTCAATTTTTGTTGAAGAGTGACTATCTCTTTGAGATAAATCATTTTTATCTATAGATAGAGATACCTCCAAATTTTGATTCTTCTCTTATGTCTTAGATAGCTCATCTTTCAAAATTTTAATCTCTCCCTCCTTTGTACTTTGTTCTTGAGAGAGGAGAACTTGGGTTTTACTCAACTCCTATACAAGGTGCTCATTTTCTATTGAAAATTTATTCAAATAAGCCTCAAGTGGAGTTTTGCCAGGGATTCTAACCTATAATAGATAGGGATCATCTTCTTTTTCATGTATTTTCTTTAGATATTCATTTTTTTTCTTCTTATTCCTTCTGTAATTTTCTAGTTAAGTCCCGCACTTGCAATTACATATTATCATTCTTCATCCTCTCCTTTTTTACATGTGCTCAAAGTTGTGCAATCTCATTTTCTAGGGACTTCTCCCTTAGTAGGTGGTGATAATTTTTTTTCTTCACCTTCTCTATATCCATGGAAGGATTATCAAGCCTTAATGCCTTCTTCATATAATTATAGGAAATGATCCTCTAAGCCCCTTTTGTTGGTAAAATAGTCAGCACCCCTTTCAGGATTCGTGACATGGCTTAACTACCTCATGTGTCTTCTATATGTCTAGTGGTTGTAATGGGTATTAATAGGTTGATCATTTGGTGCAACGAAATCCACTACTTGTAAAAAGTGGTATGAAACCTTGGTCATAGGTTTGAATTGCCTTGTGTAAAGCTGAGGGGGAGTTTGTTGGAAAATGATTAGTGCTCCCCTCAGGATTCATGACATGGTTTAACTACCTCCAACGTCTTCTATAAGTCTAGTGGCTATATCAGGCATTAATAGGTTGATCATTTGGTGCAACAAAAACCACTTCTTGTAACATCTTTAGCCAGAACAACTCTATCTTCTAGCTACACAGAATCTAAACTCACCCCTATAACTTGAACTGCATAATCACCCGGCCCCATTTGACCAGTCAACTTTATTAATTTTAGGGTAAGGGGTGAAAATAATATATGTTAATTCTCTTCATTGTATAATGTTTCACAATGGGCTCCGCTAGATTCTATGGATCCTTTGTCTTTCTCTTTTATGATCTCTATGTTCATGCAAGCTTGGCAGAACTAGCCTATTACTACAAATCCACGTAGGACAAAATAAACTACCCTACCAAAGGAACTCCACACGGAAGGGAGTATGGTATTTGAACAATGAGAGATTGTGCTTGGGCCTAGAGTGACATTTCATAGTGGTACAGGGGAGAACAAAGGAATCCCTTATGTGTTATAGGTTTGTGGAGTGATTGCAAAGGTCATTCTTGATGATACTAGAGGTGGGGTAGTATCAAAATTTAGCACTCTTGTTACCATGGGCATAGATAAAGGATTAGCAGTGGAAGAAAATAAAGCAATGGGAGTAAATGCTACCAATTTGGATGAGCAGGATGAAGCCATGTTAACATATGTTCTCTCCAAATCTAATGAAAATTGGGGCACTGATGGTGTAACTAGATAGGATATTGTATCTATGGAAGATAGTGGAATAATGGAAGAGGAATAGAAGTAGTAGGAGAAGTATGAAACTGAGTAGAGAGAAGAGGGGAAGAAAAAATTACCTGCATCAAAGATGCGGCTGGTGTAGTGGTGGTCAGATCAATTGTTTGAACACTTCCTAGACCACCGATAGTGGTTTTACTCTTCGAAGGTGGATGAGGAGCTGAGGCTCCCATAGATAGAGGATCCTGCACACACACTTCTTGAATGGAGACAATTTCAACCTCAACCATTCCGCCCTCAAGAGGGACATAATCCTCTTCAACTATATCATCACCATTGAGTTTTGTCCATATTTCTTTAAATTTACCATCAGTTGAGTAATTTCCTATACTTGTGAGAATTTGCATAAACTCCTTTCTATATACCCAAAAGGCCAATATCTTCTCATCTATCCATGTATCTTCTTCCATCTTCCACACAAAATTCACTATTATTTTCTTGGAGGGGTTTGTGATACCAACTACCTCATAAAAATTATGGCATGGGGTGTGCTCAACTCTACCAACCTAGGTAAGATCAATATATAGACCTATATCCTCTACTATATGGATCATGTGCTTGTACCAATACTCGTGAGATACATGCCTAATTGAGTTCTTCATCTTTGAGAGGAAGCCATCAGGGTCAAAAGTCCACTTCTCATTGATGAATAGGTATAAAAACTAGAGAAACATGGAAGTAAGCATTTCTTTTACATCTAACCCTCTCTCCATTGTGAAAGGTCCTAGGGTCTTCTTGTTCAGAATGATAGTAGTATCATACTTCTCTACTCCTATGTGAAAATCCACAATAACCATTTGTCTCAAAAATTTATAAGGCTAAGGTGTGATTTGATAGACAAAAAGGAAAGTGAAAAGGCTCCTCTATGAAGCCATGGACTCAAACTAAAGAAACATTTGCACCTAAAAATCACTCATAGAAAGGACTAAATGTGGCCATACAACTGAGATACTCTAAATTGAATCATGGGAGAGTCTCGAGTCCCAAAATATATTGAACTGCAAAGACTAAGAAGGTATGAGAGAAAGTATAAAAAATATATGTGGCCACCAAAACTGAGGTCCACACCATTATTGATAGCCTCTATCCTTTTTTATTATGAGTTTCCACATTCAAGAACTAGCTGAAAAATATAGCATTTTAATATAAAAACATATGCATTTAAGGTATGATGAATACCTAAACATAAATTGTTGTGGGAAATTTGTAAGCTACAAGTGCATTTATTTATCTAGGATCTTCACAAAGTCATACCATGAAATCTCCTTTTCCTTGCAAAGCTTAAAAAGGACACCCATCTAAAAAAGGGTGCAAATCAAAGTCATGGTCAAAACTATAGATATACACTAGTATGGAGCACACCTCTTGTAGATCCTTCCTAGTCAAATTCTTTATAGATAAAGGAAAATTTGGAGGTAAGCTTCCAAATATTCTTTGTCAAATTTCTTTGCAATCAGTGAAAGTACATGGATGCATAGCATTTCCTTGATATCATCCATGCTAATTAAAAATTTCAACGTAGTACCCTTCATGATGTTGGGACTTGTGTCGAAGCACTACACACACATGTGTTAGGAATAGTCCCAAGAGATAATTGAGAGGGCGGGAGGGTGAATCAGTTATCTAAAAGTTTCAATTCTTTATCCAATTAAGTATACTTAAAAATAAAGCATAAAAACAATGAAAGAACACTTGAACACAACACCAATATTTTGGTTATCAGGAAATCAAAATAGGTAAAAACCCCAGTGGGACTTGATACCCACTAATATTCTGTACTAGTGTATAATGATCCTTGGTAGAAGATCCTTTACCCTGTTAGGAGTAGCTTTACAATATATTAAGTATAGTAGACTTGGTTAAGGGTCAGACCCTATTAGGAGTCTTTTAAAATTGTCCCTATTAGGGGAGAGGACACATTGTCTGAGAGCTCACTGCTCAAATAGGCGAAGGCTACAACCTTCTAAATAATAGATACACAATATATCTGGATCTTGGTGAACTATGCTTTGACCTGCTATTTGGATTAGTTCCAATGAATAGTACAAGTACTTTACTTAGTCACATAGACCTTCTTCTGATGGTTCAACACTTTGCACACTCTGCTCTACTCTTCTTAATCAACCATGAACCACACTCTAGCAATCACAAATGACTACCTATAAATATCTTTCCTCCAAATGATATAATCAAGTCGACCTATTAGAACCACCTTGAAATCATATTAGAGAAACCATAATAAACTCCAAAAAATATTCTGTTGGCTTTATTATGAACGCAACTCATTCTGGGACCTATCTAATAAAATAAATGTAGATGCATGCTACACACTGTCGGCTATACCAAAACAATTGGAACTTTCTCTGTAAGCTGAATTAACTCATGTGCTCTTAACTAAACATCAATAACACTTATCCAAGCTTAACTCCAAGGGCACATACCCTCAAGATAGGCACAACTCAAGAACCAATAAAATCTTTGTTGGCTCTTCTGAACAAACACAAGAAATTGCTAGTGGTGAATAGCGACTGCATAGCTTCACTTGTGTTCATCATTAGACTATGCATCCATAAATGAAACATCACTAACATGTCTTCAAAATAAATCCAAGGGCCCATGCCCATAGGACAACTGAACGGACAACCATACACAAAACACTATCTATTACTCTGTCAGGAACACTGCTGACACCAATTGCTATATAACTGTCTGTGCTAAAAGTTATCCTTTGTGCCCAGTATATCCTGTTGATATCATGTCCATGCCACATACACTGAAAGCTTACTGCATAAGACTTCCATGCATGCTACTTTCCATATGTTTTCATCAATGAAAAACATACAATCAGTACTAGCCTACTAGAAAATCTCCAATTATCTCCCCATTTGGCATTGATGGCAACATGTGGAATGAAAAACCACCACCAACCCAAATGAACATTTCTTTTATAAAATTCTCCATTTCCTCTTCAAAACTCCCCCAAAGATGAATCCTCCATCTGCTATAGTATTTTTTAATATTCTCCATTTCCTCAACTGTACTGCTGTCATAACTAAATTTTGCTCCCCCTTAGTATATTACTCCTCTTTTTACTTCTATTTTTTATGACTCTCTATATACTCCCCCTTTGAAATCAATGGAAAAGGGTACCATTCATTTTAAGCATTAGTACTACTCCTAAGGTAGAGTAGTCAACCTTCCACCAATCCTAGAGGACTGATGCCTTTCCTTCTTTCTTTTAAGTAGAAACAGGGAAGGGAATGACTCCCAACTTCTCCTTGAGATACTCAAAAGTATCCTTAGGAAAGGGCTTTGTGAATATATCTGAAAATTGTTCTTTAGTACTCACATAGTACAACTTGACTTCTTTCTCAACCACTTTCTATCTTAGGAAGTGATACTTGATCTCAATGTGCTTTGTCTTTGCATGCATCACAAGGTTCTTTGACATATTGATAGTGCTAGTGTTATCACAGTGAATAAAAATAGGATAATCAATCTGAATTTCCAAAATCCTTTATCATTTGTTTGATCCAAAAATTTTTAGAACAATTCAAGGCTACTATAACATACTTTGCTTTTTCTATTGACTGAGAAATACAATTTTATTTCTTGCTTGTCCAGGTGACAAGTCTATCACCAAGAAATACTGCTCCACCTAAAGTACTCTTTCTGTCATCAACACATCCTACCCAATCTGCATCAGTGTACACATGAAGCTCAACATTTTCTAAATTAGGATACCATAGACCATAATCTATAGTGCCCTGCAAGTATTTGAATATTATTTTTACTACCATGAGGTGACTTTTTTTAGGCTCTTTTGAAAATCTTCCAACTATGCCAACTGCATTTGAAATAATAGGTCTAGTTTGAGTAAGATATACGAGTTTACCAATCATAGACTTATACAATCTTATATCTATTGCTAGTGAGTCATCTTCTTTTGTAAGCTTGCATCCAGTGATCATAGGAGTTCCTACTGGCTTGCAATCATCCATCTTGAATTTCTTTAGTATCTCTTTCACATACTTTGATTGATTAATGAAAATCCCTTTTTCTATCTACTGCACATTTAGTCCCAAAAAGTACTTGATAGGACCAATCATACTCATCTCAAACTCTGCATTTCTTTGGCAAATTCAGCACTAAGTTTGTCATTACCTCCAAAGATAATGTCATCAACAAATATAGCTACAAGTAGTAAACCTTCAGATGTCTCTCTAATGAATAGATTACAATCTGCTACTCCTGTCTTGATTCTAATCTTTGTTAAGTATCCATCTAGTCTCTCATACCATGCTCTAGGGGATTGCTTAAATCCATAGAGGGCCTTCTTCAATCTTCATACCATATCAAGTCTATCTAATAGGGTGAATCCTTTAGGTTGCTCAATGTATACTTATTCTTTCAAGTCTCCATTCAAGAATGCTGATTTGACATCCATCTGATAAAATTTGAAGTTTTTAACTGTAGCATAAGCTAAAAACAACTTAATAGCTTCTAATCTACTCACAAGTGAAAATGTGTCTGAATAATCAGTGCCTTCTCTTTGCGCATATCCTTTACATACTAATCTTGCTTTGTTTCTTACTACTGTACCATCTTCATTCATCTTGTTTCTGAATATCAATTTTGTTCCAATCACATTTTTATCACTATGTCTAGGGACCAGTTCCCAAGTGTCATTCTTAAGAATCTAATCAAGTTCTTCTTTCATAGCATCACACCAATCTGAATTATTACATGCATCTTTAACACTTAAAGGTTCAATCTGAGATAGTAAACATACCGCTTCATTGCTAGCTGATTTCTTTGCTTGTGATCTTGTTAAGACTTTGCTGCTCTGATCTCCAATGATGTCCACCTTGGAATGATTTCTTGATGTAAAATTTGGAACTTTAGGTGATGCTAACTCATCAACCTTAGGAGTGTTTTCTTCACTTGTCTCGGGTCATTGAATAACACATCAATACTATCAAACATTTCTTCAATAACTTACTCACTAGTAGAGGGTCTAGGTTCTTCTTCAATCATGGGTGAGTAATCATAATATCTTTCTTGAATCATAAAATTTTCATCAATCTTTACATGAGCACTTTCAATGATCTTTTTCAATCTTAGATTGAAACATCTATTAGCTTTACTTTTAGTAGAGTAACCAAGAAAAATACCTTCATCACTTCTTGCATCAAACTTGCCTACTACTTCATCCCTCTTGATGTAGCACTTGCTTCCAAATATTTTGAAGCATTTTACCATGGGAACATTACCAAACCATAGCTCATAAGGTGTTTTGTCTATGCCAGGCCTTAACTAAATTCTATTGATGGTATAGACTGCTATGTTGACCACATCTTTCCAATAGGTGTGTGCAACTTTTCCTTCTATCATAATGGTGCATGCTGTATCAAGAATGATCCTATTCCTTCTTTCTACAATTCCATTCTACTAAGGTGTTCTAGGTGCACTTAACTATCACTTTATGCCATGTTCTTTGCAGTACTCATAAAATCTATCAGAGGTGAGTTCTCCTCCTCTATCTGATCTCAAACATTTTATCTTTAATCCAAATTCATTCTCAACCTTAGCTTTGAATATTTTGAGCTTATCAAATGCTTCTGAATTTTCTTTTAAGAATGCAACCCACATCATTCTAGTATAATCATCAAACAAAATGAAATACCTTTCACCATAGTAAGATCTTGTTTGAGTTGGATCACATAGGTCTGTATGAATTAGATCCAATTTGTTCTCTACTGAATTGTTCTTGCTCCTAAATGAATTTCTCACATGCTTCCCCATCACACATTCCCTGCATATAGTATCAATTGGCTTTTCTATGCTAGGTATATCTCTTACTACCTTAACATTGCTTATCTTTAATATGTTATCAAAATTGATATGACATAGTCTTTTATGCCACAACCAACTATCATCAACTTTAGCAACAAAACAACCTGCTTCTGAATTGAGCTAAAAAACATTACCTCTTGTCTTTGTGCCTGATGTAATCATAACACCATCTTTGTTGTTAATGATGCATTTGTCATCTTTGAACTCCAAATAATAGCCTTTTCCAAGTAACTTTCCAACACTGAGAATGTTGTGTTTCAAACCCTCAACATAAAGAACATCATCAGTACTATTCTTTCCATCCAAAGTGATAGCTCCTCTACCAACTATAGGTTTAAGAGTGTTGTCTCCAAATCTGACCATACCTCCATTGTATTTGTCTAAATGAAAAAACCTATCTTTATCACCTATCATGTGATGTGAACAACCACTATCTATAATCTAGTCTATCCTTATGTCATCTTGTGAAATTTATGCCAGCTCTTGATTTACTTTCTCATCTTTAGGAATTGACTTACTACTCTTCTTTTCTATAGTAGAAATGAATCCAATTTATTCTTCACCTGATTCTTCATTTGAAAATCCATCCCCAACATAGTAGCATTCCTTAGAATACTTAGGCTTGTAATCCTTTTTGAACTTTTTAGCTCTAGTGGGACACTTAGATGCAAAGTGACCAATCTTATTACATGAAAAACACTTAAATGGTAATTGACCTTCATATTTTCTTTTTCCTTTATTTTCTCTTTTGGCAACCATAGAAATAAAATCATCTAGTGTTTAATCTTCATCATCATCATTGTAAAAATTACCAAAAGTGTTTGCAGATTTGTTACCATGAGTTGTTGCTTTGAAAGTTGTTTCACTCTTTGGTTGTGTCTTCAATCTTGAAATCTCAAAAGATGAGATCTTGCTGATCAAGGTCTCTCTCTTGAAATTTGATGTAAGCTGCATGGTCTCATCAAGGATGCTGATCTTGCTTTCATATTCTAGAGTAAGAGTAGTCATTACTTTATCCATAATGTCCTCTTCTGATATCTCTCCACCATTGTTCCTGATTCCAACAACTACTTCATTTATCCTCTGATTGTAAGCTCTAATGTTTTCTTCAAATAGCATCTCTAATGCATTGTATCTTTTCTTCCATGTCTTTCTGTGCACATCCTTAGCTTGTTTGTCTCCTTCAAATGTGTTTTCTAGGTGTTTCCATATTTTATGGGCTGTATCTAGCTTCTTTACTTCTAAAAATTCACCATCAGATAGGGCACTGATAAGGGATTATTTAGCAATAGCATTATAATGAAATAATTCCTTTTGTGTGTCAATAGCATCATCTTTTCCAAGGTCATCCAAGGTAGGAATCTTGGCTGCCTTGATGGTTACATTAAAAACTTCAAAGGCAATGCATTCAAAATGGGTCACCATCTTGTTCTTCCAATCAAAATAATTCTCTCCATCAAACTTAGGACTTTCTTTCCTGAAGTATGCCATCTGATCAACCTCAAGCTGTTAAAATTTTTCTCCAAGGCACTTGGCTCTAATACCAATTGTTAGGAATAGTCCCAAGAGATAACTAAGAGGGGGGGGGTGAATCAGTTATCTAAAAGTTTCAATTCTTTATCCAATTAAGTATACTTAAACATAAAGCATAAACACAATGAAAGAATACTTGAACACAAAACCAATATTTTGGTTACAGGGAAACCCAAATAGGTAAAAAGCTTGGTGGGACTTGATACCCACTAATATTTTGTACTAGTGTATAATGATCCTTGTTAGAAGATCCTTTACCCTGTTAGGAGTAGCTTTACAATATATTAAGTACAATAGACCTAGTTAAGGGTTGGACCTTATTAGGAGTCTTTTACAATTGTCCCTATTAGGGGAGAGGATGCACTATCCGAGAGCTCACCGCTCAAATGGGAAAAGGCTACAACCTTTTGAATAATAGATACACACTATATCTAGATCTTGGTGAACTATGCTTTGACCTACTATCTGGATTAGTTCCAATGAATATCACAAGTACTTTACTTGGTCACATAGACCTTCTTCTGATGATTCAACACTTCACACACTCTACTCTACTCTTCTTAATCAACCATGAACCACACTCCAACAATTACAAATGACTGCCTATAAATATCTTTCCTGCAAATGATATAATCAAGTCGACCTGTTAGAATCAACTTGAAATCATATTAGAGAAACCATAATAAACTCCAACAAACATTCTGTCGGCTCTACCAAAACGACTAGAACTTTATATGTAAGCTGAATTAACTCATGCACTCTTAACTAAACATCAATAACACTTATTCAAGCTTAACTCCAAGGGCACATACCCTCAAGATAGGAACAAATTAAGAACCAATAAAATCTCTGTCGACTCTTTTGAATAAACATAAGAAACTGCTACTGGTGAATAATGACTGCATAACTTCACTTGTGTTCATCATCAAACTATGCGTCCATAATTGAAACATCACTAACATGTCTTCAACATAAATCCATAGGAAAACTATATGGACAACCATACATAGAACACTTCCTGTTACTCTATTGGGAACACTATTGACACCAACTACTATATAATTGTTTGTGCTAACAGTTATCCTCTACGCCCATGATATCCTGCTGATATCATGTCCATGCTACATACACTAAAAGGTTACTACATAAGACTTCCACGCATGCTACTTTCCATATGTTATCATCAATGACAAACATACAGTCAGTACTGGCCTACTGGCAAATCTCTAACAACATGTGGAAAAACTTTGGATAATGTGGAACCTTGGGCACAATATATTTTGGAAGACTACTATTCCATAGTTTGCATGCATGTGAAAATGTCTCTAGCTTTTTCTTACTATAATCATCCATGCACATGTAGCTTCCCTTAGAGTTTTGGTTTTCTCACGCAAGTCAAGGTAAAAAATGTCTTCATAAACATCAACCAAGACTATTGAATTCTAATTCACCCCTTTATCCTTGGATTTGGTTTCTAGATAAAATATGTTCATAGGCATCACATGGGAAGAAAATGATACATCCCAAAATATATCAAAAAAATATGTTGAATCTGGGACTTTTGTTGTTGTGCTCAATTCTCTCATCTCTATAGCCATGATTACTTTTTTTTGGTGCTTCTTATGCTTTTACTTTCAAAGTTTTTTTCTAATTTTTATGAGATCTCTTGGGCAAGGCAAAAAATCTTGTGTATAACTTCAAGAACAATCTTTTTGCATTGCACTATAAGGTTGTTAATTCTATTAACATCAGTCATGTTAATTAATGCCTTTAATGCACATATAACTACCATCTTACTTTATAGAAAAATACATCCTCATTTTTAACTACCTTTTAAATTAAATTCTTTAAAATTCACACACCAACTTGGAAACATGTCATTAAAGCTTGGAGAAATAACATAAAAATGTTATGCCAAAAGTGACAACACTAAACACGTGGTTCTATGAGAGAGACATGGAGAATATCTCATAGTACCTTGCATCATTAATCTTTTATCCAAATTTATTTTAACTACTCCCTTAGCTTACATTAAAAGAAACAAGGACTTAAAGAGAAAAATGCTTGGAAAAAAGAACAACTAGCTTCTAGTTGTATTTACACACACTCAAAACTAACACACCATATTTACAAAATTTACAAACTTACAAGTAAGCTTAATTGAAAAGCTTAAGGTTGATCCCATTTACTAGAATCCCAAGGGTATCACCATTCATTTTTTTGAGTTCAAAGGAATTATGCTCCTTCCATTAGGTGATGAGGAAGAGACCTTCCCAACAACTATTAAAATTTACATGATGACCACATTTTTCTTAGGGTTCATTATACTTTAGCAATATGTATCCCTTCTTAAAGTTGGGATTAGATATTTTCTTTTCAAACCATTTTTTAATGAGTCCTTTTCTAGTACTCATAGAAATTTTTTTTTTCCTCTTCTCCTACAAATCTAATAACTTCATAAGCTTTACCTCCATAGGGGAATTATCTTTGATCTCAACATCTTTGAGAAGATGTAGAAATAGAAGTTCCATGAAGATAGGGAATACAACATCCTTTTGATATAATAAATCATAGGGTGAGGCTTTCAAACATTTCTTTGGAGTGATGTAGTCATCCCACAAGGCATTCCTCAAATTCTTATGCCAATTTTGCTTGTGCTCTGCTCCTACCCTCTTGATTAATTGTATCGGGTTCTTGTTTGTAGACTCTTCTAGACCATTTTTCTAGGGATAATAGTTGGAGGATGTTTTGAGATAAATACTATGCTAGAGAGAGAATTTAGTGAGTTGAGATGCCAGGAATTACATGGAATTGTTTGGTATAATGGATTTTGGTGAACCAAAATGAGTAACAATTCCCTCTAGGAAGTTCAATATTTCACTTTCTCTTGCAATATTTATAGGGGTTTCCTCCTTCCATCTCATGAAATAATCTATAGCACTAAGTATCCAATTATGTCCAATGCTAGATGCTTGATTTATCATTCTGATAAAATCTAAGGACTATTGCATAAAAGGCTCATCTACCACAATGGGGTGCAAAGGCATAGCAGAGTTCTTCCACTGGCCAGTATAAAACTAACATTCATGGAATCCATGAGCTAAGACATGAAAATTATTGAGCATGGATAACCAATAATATCTCATGTGGGTGAGATTGATAGCTGTGGTTTGAGCTGAAAAATGTCCTCCCACTGAGCCACTATGAAATTTACTCAAGAGCCTCTTTGCATCTTTCCCCACACAACGAAGGAGAAAACTATCAAAATTTCTTCTGAACAGTACATCATTTATCAAATAGAAATTGACATTCTACAGCCTATAATAGCTCCTCTTGTTGGTAGGAAGGTGAGAAGGGTATCTCCTACTTTTCATGAATTCAATCATTTCTTGCACCCAACATCCATCCGTTGGAGCATGTTGCACTAAGACAACCTCCTCTAATTCTTCATCTAGGGTTTCACTTCTTCAACTATATACTCACACAGCCCTTTACCCTAGATCACTTTGGTAAGATTAATAGAATCATTATCATATTCCATAATTTTGATGATCCATTTTGATCTCTTTTCAGTAATTTCACTTTCCATGATATATTCACAAACACTAGGATGAGAGACATAGATAGTTGTCTTGTTTGTAGCAATAAAATGTTTGAATTTTTTAAACCCCCTGACTATTGAAAATTCCTATTTATCCACAAAATTATAATTGAATTCATAATCCTTAAGAGATTTGGAGTCAAAGGAAATAGGATTTTCACCTGATCCTTCTTTATTTTTCTATGTTAGGACCATAACAATGTTAAAATTACTTGTATAAACATACATGATAAAGTCTCTTGATAAATCTAGGTTTTCCAAAATACGTGTAGATGCAATAGCTTCTTTGATCTTTTTGAAATATTCTCTTGCTTTCTTAGTCCACTTGAATTGGATGTTTTTCTTTAACATCATAGTGATAGGTTTGACAAGTCTTGCAAAAAATGAATTTTTTGACAAAGTTAATCTTCCCTAATAAATATCATACACCCATTTTGTTCACCAAAAGTGGCAATTCTCTGATGGATTTAACTTGGTCTAGGTCACTAGGAATTCCACCTTTGGATACCATGTACATGAGTAACTTCCTCTGGGGAACTCTGAACATGCAATTATTAAGGTGCAATGAAATTAAAAACTCTTGATATTTTTGAAGAACAAGCTCTAGAAGATCAAAGTGCTCTTTTTCTTTCTTCAAAAACATAGTAAGATCATCCAAATATATTGAGATGATCTTTCCAATGAGATCCTTAAACACAATATCCATTGCTTGTTGGAAAGTGACCCCCTTACATGGAGGTTTCTATTCTTGTGACCCCCCTTACTCCCCCTGCCCTACTATTCTAAGGGGTGCGGTAAGGGCTAACCATAGATAGAATAGTAGGGGGTAGGCACAATAGGGCAGGAATAGGGAATCTAGAAGGGGGCCTGGGTCTTTTTCCCCCCTGGCCTCACCTAGGTCGACACGCTGTTCACCGCCATTGCTTGGGAAACAAACAAATGGCCTAGAGCTCTCACCACTGATTGTCACCTCGCCGTGCTGCTGGTCTTCCACTGCTTTCATAGTTTCTGTTCCACGTAACACTAGGACGGGCCACTTCACCACTTCTTTCTCTCCCATTGTTCTTCTGGCACAACATTGTCAAAGCAATATGTTATGGGCTTTCAAGACTCCCCCTCCAAAAAAACTATGGACCAAGGCAACCCACCCAGGATTAATGGTACCTACCCTGGATTAATGCCACTTGCTAGAGTAAGGGAAGATGAATCAATTCATTAATGCCATGCCCTTACACATTATAGGGGGATAGCCCTAGAAAATAGTAGGGGGTCATCAAGTGAGTGTTTTCCTTGAGTGTTCAATAGAATTTCCCCATGGCCCGCCCCTCAAGAATATAAAAGAGGGAATAATAGAAAAGAGGGCCTACCAATAATCTATTTTAGGGGCCCCTACCCCTATATTTGAGGGGTAAGGGTAGGTAATGGGCAGATGAGTAAGATGGAGAGGCACAGCCTAGAGTTTCTTATGGGGATATCCATTAAATCTCCAACATTAGATACGCCGAAGGGAATCTTGGTGTATGCAAATGTTCTCCACTTAGTGGTAAACATTGTCTTTTTTGGGTCTTCCTTTTTAACTAACACTTAATTATAACCTAAAAAATTATTAGAGAAAAATAACATTTATGATCCAATGACCATCTGCAGTATTAATTCCATGGGTGGAAAGGGATAATGGTCCATTAAGGAAGCTCTATTTAGATAATGGAAATCCACACATAGACAAATATCCTCATTCTTCTTATGGACTAGGACCAAATTACAAATCTAGGTGTTATGCTTTATAGGTTAGGTGATGCAAGAATCAACAAGCCTCATCAAATCCTAATCCATCAAAGAATCAATCTTAGGATTAACAAGCCTCTACTTCTTTCTAACTAGCTTCACACCCTCTACTAGTTCAATAATGTGTTGGATAACTAATAGATCATAGCCTTTGAAGTCATCATACAACCGGACTATCACACCCCTATATTTCTCACAAAGGTGTACCAACCAGTCCCAGTCATGTTGAAAAATATTCTTCCCAACCTTCAACACTTTTCCATACTTGACCTCTATGTCATAGTAGTTTTTCTCATATGCCATCAACCTTATCCTCCCATTTCTGGCATCATCCCAGTAATTTTTTTTCTAGAGTAATTAGCCCTCTAGGGAGATTATTTTGTCTTAGCTAGATGATCTGATATTCATATGATTCAACTATTTCTTGTAAACTACAATTGAAACAATTTTTATATTGTTATTGATGTCAAACCTTAACTGGTAAGATAGTTTGTATCTAGGATAGTACCATATCTATTGATTGATGAAGAGTATTTGGTAAAGGAGATAGCAAGAGAAACTAAGGAAAGGTTGAGTTATATGATACTTCAATGGGTACCTGATTAGTTGGCACATTGATAAGATAATGCATTGTTTATCTAAGTAAGAAGAAAGACTGGAAAGGTAGGCTTAACCGAGAAAAAGTGAAGAAATCTAGTTTAAGCCAAGTGATGTTAGTGTCGACTGAGTGCTAGTATATGTTGAGTAAATCTAGTTTTGACCAAGCATTAGTAACTTCCAAGTGACTCAAAATTATTGAGAAAAGATGGTGTTTGCTAAGGAAGATAGTTTGTAGTGATAACCGAGATACACAATGATGGTCAAGAAGATGAACACAGTATTGTCTAAGAGTTAGTAATTTACATTTGGAGAAAGAATTAAAATTCCCAGCCAACATAGTTAAATTATTGGGATATGTAAAACATGTTAACATTATTAATAAATTGTATGAAGCATTTAATGTTAGGAATAGTCTCAAGAGATAACTGAGAGCGGGGGGGGGGGGGGGGGGGGGGGGTGAATCAATTATCTATAAGATTCAATTCTTTATCCAATTAATTATAGAATAACATTAAGCATAAACAAAATATAAGAACACTTAACACAACACCATAATTTTGGTCATGAGGAAACCCAAATAGGTAAAAACCCTGATGGGAATTAGAACCCACTATAAACTACACTAGAGTATTATGATCCCTGTTAGAAGATCTTACAACCCTATTAGGAGTTTATCTTTATAATGCATTAAGTACAGTGACCTAGTCAAGGGTTGGACCCTATTAGGATTTTATTACAATTAACCCTATTAGGGGTTAGGACACATTGTCTGAGAGCACACTGCTCAAAGGGGTAAAGGGTGCAACCTTTTGTTTAACAGATACACACTTTATCTAGATCTTGGTGAATTGTGCATAAACCTACTATCTTGATCAGTTCCAATGGATATAATGTAATCTCTACTTTGTCACATAGACCTTCTACTGATGGCTCGACACTTCACACCTTCTTCTCTACTCTTATCTTTCAACTATCTCCCATACTTAGCAATCACAAATGACTTCCTATAAATATCTTTCCTCTAAATGATATAATCAAGTCATCCTATTAGAACCATCTTGAAATCATATTAGATAAAAAATAAAACTCTCTATTAACATCTTAGTTAGCTCTATTAAGAATGCAACAAAAATTAGGACAACCCAACTCAATATGAGTAGATGCGTCGCTTCACACTATCGGTTCCACCAAATTAATTGATACTTTCTTCTCAAGCTGAATTACATCATGCAATCTTAACCAATAATTATTAACTCTTCTCCAAACACTAAATCAATAATTCATATCAAAATAATAGGTGCAACTACTACAATAATAAAATTAATGTCAGCTCTACCAGATAAACTCAGGAAATTGTGACTGTCAACTAGAGACTTCATAACTTAACCTGTACTACATATCTGACTCCATGTCCATGAATATAGTATCATGCATATGTCTACAACATAAATCTAAATTTGAAAGGCTCCATTATAGCCATACTGTAAATCTCATATAGAAATCTTCTTGGGACCTATTAGGAACACTTACTGATATAGACTACTATATTACTGTGTTCACTTTGAACAAACCTCTAAATCTATGATATCATGCTGATAACATATCTAGGAAACATATACTCATAGCTCTCTCCATCATTCTTCTACACATGATTCTTACCATATTTTGTCATCAATGAAAAACATATAGTCAACACTTTGTCTTGCTCAAAAATCTCCAACAATATCCCCCTTTGGAATTGATGGCATAATATGGAATGAAAAACACCACCAATCCAAATGTACAATCATTTTATAATATTCTCCATTTCCTCAACAAAAAATCCCCCAAGGATGAATCCTCCATCTCTTACTTTTTTTTTTATTCTTGCTAAATACTCACTCACCCTTGCTACAATTATTTTATAACATTCTCTATTTCCTCATCAAAACTTCATTAAGGATGAATCCTTCATCTACTACAAAATTCTTTGAATATCAACTGTTGTATTATTTACTATTTTTTTTTCATCATTGTATAATTACTCCCCCTTTGACATCAATGGAAAATGGCACCAAACAATTAAGCATTGGTACTACTCCTGAGGTAGAGTAGTCAACCTTTCATCAGTCACTATGGACTGATGCATTCTTGCAATCTCTAATCATATTCAGCGAAGGGGATCACTCCCAGATTCTCCCTGAGATACTCAAATGTATCCTTAGGTAAAGGCTTTGTGAATATGTCTGTCAGCTGATCTTTTGTGCTCACATAGTCCAACTTTACTTCTTTCTCTGCTACTTTCTCTCTTAGGAAGTGATATTTTATCTCAATGTGTTTTGTCTTTGCATGCATCATAGGGCTCTTTGACATATTAATAGTGCTAGTTTTATCACAATAAATAAAAGTAGGATAATCAATCTGAATACCAAAATCATTTATCATCTACTTGATCCGCACAATTGTAGAGCAATTTAATGCTGCTACAACATACTCTGCTTCTATTGTGGACTCAAATATATAATTTTTATTCTTACTTGTCTAAGTAACAAGTCTATCTCCAAGAAATAGTGCTCCTCCTGAGGTACTCTTTCTATCATCCATGCATCCTTCCCAATCTACATCTATATACATATGAAGTTCTATATTTTCTAAATTAAGATACCATAAACCATAGTCTATAGTTCCTCTCAAGTATCTAAAAATCCTCTTTACTATCATGAGATGACATTGTTTAGGATCTGCTACAAATCTTCCAACAATACTAACTACATTGGAAATATCAGGTCTAGATTTAGTAAGGTAGATTAGTTCACCAATCATAGACTTGTACAAGGTTATGTCTATTGCTCATAAGTAATCTTCTTTTGAAAGCTTTCATCTTGTTATCATAGGGGTACTTACTGGCTTGCAATCATCCATCTTGAACTTCTTCATACTTAGATTGATTAATGAATATACCTTTGTCTATTTGTTGCACATTCAGTCCTAAAAAGTACTTGATAGGTCCAATCATGCTCATCTAAATTCACTTTGCATCTCTTTAGAAAATTTAGCACTAAGCTTGTCACAAGGATAATCTCATCAACAATAATCCATCAGATGTTTCTCTTATGAATAAATTACAATCTGTTGCTCCTTTCTTGAATCTGATCTTTGTCAAGTATCCATCAAGTCTTTCATACCATGCTCTAGGGGATTTCTTAAGTCCATAGAGGGATTTCTTCAATCTTCATACCATATCAGGTCTGTTTGATAAGGTGAATCCTTCAGGCTAGTCAATGCTTACTTCTTCCTTTAGCTCCCCATTTAGGAATGTTGACTTAACATCCATCTGATAAACCTTAAAGTATATGAAGGTAGCATATGCTAGAAAAGAATTTATGGCTTCCAATCTAATTACAAGGGAAAATGTATCTAAATAATGAATTCCTTCTCTTTTCACGTACCCTTCACACACTAGTCTTTCTTTTTTTCTTACCACTATTCCATCTTCATTCATCTTATTTCTGAAAGTCCACTTGGTTCCAATTACATTCTTATCACTAGGTCGAGGGACCAATTCCCATGTATCATTCTTAATTATTTGATCTAGCTCTTCTTTCATTTCTTCATGCCAATATGAAGCATTACATGCATCTTCAACACTTAGGGGTTCAATCTGTGATAGTAAACACACCTCTTCATTTTTTGTGGAACTCTTTTCTTTTGATCTTTTCATGACTTTACTATTTTGATCTCCAATGATGTCTTCCTTTGAATGATATCTAGATGTGAATTTAGGAACATTAGGTGTGACCCTCTCATTTGACTTCTGTGATTCTTCTTCACTAGTTTTAGGGTCATTGAATAATACATCAATGTTGTCAAACATTTCATCAACAATTGTTTCTCTAGTGGTAGGTCTAGGTTCTTCTTCAATTATAGGTGCATAATCATGATATCTTTCTCAAATCATAAAATTCTCATCAATATTAACATGAGCACTTTCAATGATCTTCTTCAATCTTAAATTGAAACATCTATAAGCTTTTCTTTTAGTAGAGTAACCAAGAAAAATACCTTCATCACTTCTTGCATCAAAATTCCAATTGCTTAATCTCTCTTGATGTAGCACTTGCTTCCAAAGATTATAAATTATTTGATTATAGGTACATTCCCAAACCATAGCTCATAAGGTGTCTTGTCAGTGCCTAACCTCAATTTAATTCTATTGATTGTGTAGACTGAAATATTGACCGCATCTCTCCAATAGGTGTGTGCAACCTTTCTTTCAATCACAATGGTACATGCTATGTCAAGTATGATCCTATTCCTCCTTTCTTCTATTCCATTCTATTGAGGGCTTCTACGTGCACTTAACTTTCTTTTTATCCCGTGTTCTTCCCAGTACTCATAGAGTCTATCAGAGGTGAATTCTCCTCCTCTATCTGATCTCAGACATTTCATCTTCAATCCAGACTCATTTTCAACCTTAGCTTTGAATATTTTGAACTTATCAAATGTTTCTAATTTATCCTTTAAGAACACAACCCACATCATTCTATAATAATCATCAACAAATAAAATAAATTACCTTTCACCATAGTATGATCTTGTTTGAGTTGGTCCACATAGGTCTATATGCACTAGATCCAATTTGTTCTCTATCAAATTATGCTTTCTTCTGAATGAATTTCTCTCATGCTTTCCCATCACACATTCCCTTCATATTGTATCAACTCATTTTGCAATGCTAGGAAGGTCTCTTACTGCCTTTACATTACTCATCTTTAGTATGTTGTCAAACTTGATGTGACATAGTCTTTTGTGCCATAACCAACTGTCATCTACTTTAGAAACAAAACAACTTGCTTCTGGATTAAGCTAAAAAACATTACCTTTATTCTTTGAAGTTGATGCAATCATTTCTCCTTCATTGTTATTATTGATGCACTTGTCTTTGAATTCCAACTGATATCCTTTTTCAAGCAACTATCCAACACTTAGTAGATTATGTTGCAATCCATCAACATAAAGAACATTATCAGTGATGTTCTTCCCATCCAAGGTGATAGCTCCTCTACCTATGATAGGTTGAGGAGTGTTGTCTCCAAATATAACCATGCTACCTTTGTATCTATCTAGATGTACAAATATATTCTTGTCTCCTATTATGTGATGTGAGAAACTGTTGTCAATGATCGAATCTATCCTCATGTTAGCTTGTGAAATCAGTGCTAACTCTTGTGCTTCCTTTTCATCTTCAAGGTCCATTTCATCAAACATTTTCTCCATGTCTTCAAGAGAAATCAATCTAATTTCATCCTCTACTAAATCTTCATTTGATACTCCATCACCAGCATAGTAACATTCTTTTGTATACTTGGGCTTGTAGTTAGTTTTGAACTTCTTGACTCTTATAGGACACTTAGATGCAAATTGACAAATCTTATTGCAAGAAAAGCATTTTAATGCTAACTGACCTTCATATTTTACTTTTCCTTTCATTTCTTTCTTAGCAATCAAAGAAATGAAATCATCTAGTTCTTTCTCATCATCATCATCATCAAAATTACTAGAAGTGTTCAAGGATTTCTTACCATGGACTGAAGCTTTGAAGGTTGTCTCACTTTTAGGCTTTGTCTTCAAACCTGATATTTCAAAGGCTGAAATCTTTCTGATTAAGGTCTCTCTTTTGAAGTCTTTTTAAATGTGCATAGTCTCATCTAAGTTGTTTATCTTTCTCTCATATTATAGTGTCAAAGTAGTCATCAAATTATCCATTATGTCTTCTTCCGAGATCTCACCACCATTGTTTCTGATTCCTGCAACTACTTCATTAATCCTTTAATTCTAGGCTCTAATGTTCTCTTTAGGTAGCATCTCCAATGTATTATACTTTTTCTTCCATGTCTTTATCCATGCATTCTTATCTTGGATGTCTCCTTTGAACATGTCTTCTAGATACTTCCATATCTTGTAGGCTTTATCAACTTTCTTGATCTCTGAAAACTCACTGTTAGACAAGGCACTGATAAGGGCTTCTTTGGCAATAGAATTTTAAGCGAGAATCTCCTTCTGCTTAAGAGTTGCATCTTCCTTTGCAAGATCTGCTAGAGAGGGAATCTAAACTTGTTTGGTAGCTACTTCAAAAATCTCAAAGGAAATGCACTGTAAATGTGTCATCATTTTGTTCTTCCAATCTAGATAGTTCTCTCCATCAAACTTAGGACTTTCTTTTCTAAAGAATGCCATCTGATCAACCTCAAGCTATTAAAATTTATCTCTAAAGAACTTGGCTCTGATACCAATTGTTAGGACTAGTCCAAAGAGATAACTGAGAGGGGGGGTGTTGGAAATATTCAAGACTAGCCAAGTTACTTACAGGGGAGGGGTGAATCAGTAACTTCAAAACTTTTAACAAATTTAGATCTTAACCTTATTCCAAATAACATTTAGATCAATAAGCTAACCACATGCATGAGTAACAAAAAGAATAAAACATTCATAACACTTTGAACACAGAGATTTGGTGACCTAGAAACCTTCCAACTAGAAAGTAAAACTGGGGTGGGGATGATACACACAAAACTTCAATACTGCACTATAAAGTTTGCCGGTTAAGGCTTACAATGATCACTTCTGATGATCTGCCCTATTAGGAGCAATAAGGACTACTAGGTCCACCTTGTTAGAGGATTTACAAACATACAAAGAAGTATGCACTTGGTTAAGAGATTTTACAAAGACTGTTAAGTCTACCCTGTTAAAGGATTTTAAGCTGATTCACCTATTAGGATGAAACAGTTGATCTCTTACTTGCAACTATACTTGCTGATTGAGATTCTTTGATGTACTAATCACCTTTTGTGATGGATATATCTTTGCTACTCCTTATACTATTGTAGCCCTTTGTAATTTTCTTATCTCTGCCTTTCTTCTCTTTTTCACACTTCTCGCTTCTTCTCCACCTTGGATATGATACAAAACAATATTTATATATCAATCCAAAACAATTACAAAATAATTACAAAGTTGGTTCTCAAACAAGCTAACACAAATATTATCGAGTCACCCCAAATATAGTTACTTGGTTACTGCAAACTAACTCGGTGACTTTCTGATACTTGGCATCCACTGCGTTACTCAGCATCATCATGCTCTCAGTAGAAGTGGAGGCTCGGTCCATACTAACCACTCAGTTGTAGTTTTGAACTTAGTATATACTAGAGACTCGGTAGATATAGTGTCACTCGGTAGAAACTAAATTCCCTATTTACCATGTTGGCACTCGGTAAACATTGTTCATCTGATCACTCAGTAATGATAACTCGGTAAGCACTGTGAATCTCGGTCTATTCGGTAAACATTGTTCTGTCTGCTCAGTAAACACTATCCTGTCTGCTCGGTAAACATACAGAGTCTGAATAAGTGTTGTCACTATTGACAAACATACTTAATGCCAACAATCTCCCCCTTTGGCATTAGTGACAAAAACACTTATTGCCCAAAAAATCATGCTGAATCTATTTTTGATTTTTCAAAATTTTTTATGTTTGTCATACTGTTGTATATACATTTCATGTCTCCCCCATATAGTATATATACAAATATCTTATTTCACCTCATACTCATATTTCCTATTTCTCTCATATACTTTCTCCCCCTTTCATATCTCACATATCTTATATACTTTCTCCCCATTTTTGACAATAATGCCAAAGGTGTATATACAAATATTTTACATGGAGATGCCAAAGTGTGAGAGAAAATAGAATGTACCTTACTTATTAATGCTAGAGTTCTATCCCAATTTTCTTATAGAATCTTGCACGTATGGAGTGCAACTTGGACTTCTGCAGAGAGTTCAATCATGTGATTTGCAATTGAAAACTGATTGTCATGGATCAATGTTTTTGAGTGTGCAATATGCTTCTGCATTGTATCCATGATGGGAAGGATCATGTTTTGAATATCTATTAATGTTGACCTGATCCTTGCATCTTCTCTCAATAACTCTGACTGCTTATCAGATAGGAATCTGACTGTCATATGATGTGCAGAGCTTGAACTAGGTTCAAGTTGCAAATTTTGTGCACTAATCTTTAGATCCTCATCAATCTTATTTATTTTGTCTTTAATCTCCTTTGAGAACTTGGCAACATTACATACTTTGACAAAAAATGATGTTACCTTGGAATAGGAGGACTTAATGCTAGTCAAAACTGAAGATAACCCTGCCTGATTGATAGCTATTTGCTGAGCAATGTGCTCAAGCACTTTATTATCAAACTTCTTCTTAGCCTTCTCAAGCAACTTATCTAATCCAAAAGAATCCTCATTGAACTTGTTTACTGCCTCTACCAACTATAACAAAATGTGTTGAGAGGAATCAACTTCAACACCTATTGCTTCTGTCAAAATATTCTTGGCATCCTCAATGATCTTATATTCCTTATCTCTTTCTTCTTTTAGTTTCTTCTACTTTTCTTTCTTCTGGAGGAGTTCACCAACTGTTTGCATTTGGTCTGCTGAAAGATTTGCAAAATCTAATTGTGGAATTTCTATCTCCTCATCTAAATCTATGTCCTCTTCTATATTCTTACTCAAAAATTTTGTACTTGGTTGAGTCTTTATACTTAATGCCTTTTTAGTAGAAATTATTGTAGACATAGTAGGACTTGTAGTGAAAAATGATAAACTTTCGACTAATGGAATGCTAACTGGAATACTTGATAAACCAAAAACTAAAGTATTTACAACTATAGAATCTGAAGTACTTACTGAGGTATTCAAAACTAAAGTACTTGTTGCTGAAAAACTGAAAACTGAAGAAGGTACTGAAGATGATGCCAGAGACTGCAACTCGGTGGAAGGAGGTTGAAGCTCAGTAAATGAAGTGGTAGCCACTTTTTTCATTGATACATTGAGCTATGTTAGTGATGATTGGACATTTGATGCATCTACAGGTGTTGTCACAATCACACTTGGAATTATCTACGGGCTAGATGTAGCAATCTTTACTAGAGAGTGAGGAAGTGAGACAATCACCTCTGCAGCTATCTGAACTGGATCATCTTCCTCAACATTCTTCTTAGCTTCCTTGGTGGCTTCTTCTATCTCAACATTATCAATCTGAACTGCTCCTTCTTCTTCTTCTTCATCACTGTCATCTTCAATATCTTTTATTATCATGGTTTCAACACTTAGTTTGTGAAGTTGATAGATGTTTTTCCAAGTAGAATTTGAACTCTTCACAAATGACTCTATATCCTTGATCAAAATCAAACAACTGTTGAATTTTAGTGTCATCTTGCACTCATTTTCTATCAATGCCTTATTTATTTCATCATTTTTCAAAGTTGGCATCAACTATCTTAAGGTTTGAGCATATATGTCCTTGACAGTTTGTCTTGCATTGGACCATCTCAACTTTACTTTATCCAATAGAACAGCTGGAATTTGAGAAGCCATATCATCAGGTGAGTACTTCCATTTTCCCATTTACTCAATAATAGCATCTTCAATTTCCTACTGATCTGCCTTTGATCTAATTTCATATTTGAGAGATTTGAAATTTGAAATTCTAGATCCTTCTCTCAAATCCTTAATCTTTTGTTCAAATGAGGGAGGCCTTTTGAGTACTATATCATCATTGACTTTACCTGCCTTGCCCCTTGTTTTTCTTGTGAAGACTGTAGTAAATTGTTTTGGTGCCTTAGTGATTGTTGCCTTCCCTTTCTTCTTCATAGGTACTTGTTCTTCTTCACTCTCATTCTTTTCTTCTTCTTCTTCAATGTCCTCTCCTTTGCCCTCGGTTAACATTAGAGGTGTGCTAGATTACATCTTGGCCATCCTCTTTCTGCCTTTGTTAACCGCCTATGGAAGTTTTATGCTTAGCTCAATTCTTACCTTAGCTTCATCATATGTTCCAAAGTATGGAGCCTTTGGATCAATAGGTTGATTTACTAGGGCTTCAATTATATCCTTTGTCTCATCAATGTTTACCTCATAAGGAAGAGGTTTCACCCATACAATCCTAGGCCTTACTGCCTGAATGTATACTCTATCACAATCAACCATGAAACAAATATCATCTTTATAATCTTCCAACAACTTTTTTGGAATCCAAAATCTATTATTCATCTTTTCTTTAAAAGATTCAAAATAGTTATCCATTATGCTTGCAAAATTCTCACCCATTTTTGCAATGTACTCATTTATCTGATAAAGAACATGCACATCCTTTTTCCATTTTACCATGCCTTTTGATGGGAAAAAATTTTGAGCATAGAAAGATAAACAAACCAATAGTGAGCCAAACTTACATGGATTGTTCTTTGAGGTTTTGATGCTCTCCATATTCTTGTTGAACTGTTTCAACAATAAATCTGCTAGGATGAATGACAGATTGTTCTTCACAATTTTATAAGCTAGGTCAACTGCTTCACATGGAACACTATTCTGTCGACTTGAATTGTATATCTTGTGAGGTATGACATATGTGCCAAATTTTAGTTTTGCATCGATAATACTGTTTATTCTCATACCTCTACCGTCCCATTCGACTAGGGTTTTCTTTTCCATCTCTTCTTGACCTAGTGTTTTTGAAGATTTAGCCTTGGCAAGCATGGGAAGACTAGTGATTCGATGAATCATCTTCTCTGTTATTTCCACTAGTTGCTCAAGCCAAATTTTACCTTCATGCACTTGGCTTAGGATATATCTAATCCATTTTATCTGGAAACTCTGAGGCAAGTGGGTGATATGTGTCAAACCCTTATCTTCCAAATGCTTATGTTTCAGTTTGAGAACACCATCAATGTACAATTCATCATGAACAACATCTATCTCTAGGGTTCCAAGCTCTTGAATTGTACCTTTAAAATGACTATGAATGTCATTTACAAGAAGTACCTTTGGAGGAATCTAAGATTGACCTCCACTCGGTTCTAGGGTTTCTACAATCATGGGCACAAGTTTGAAATCTAGTGCTTTCCATTCTCCTTGAACTAACATTTCTAAACCTTTCTTTACTTTGGTGCTAGATGATGCCATGGTAGCTCGGTAGAAAAAGAAAAATTCTTTGAAGAAATTTCTGTTGCAAAATTTTTCTTTGAATCACTTGATCACACTAGAAATTTCTCTGCTCAATATGCTGATATTCACGATGAAGAATGAACTTGATTTCATGCTTTTTGTTAAAATTTTTTCATTAATGCTCCATAGGAATTAGGGTATTGAACTTGATAGATTGTCATCCACTATGCATTAATTGCTCGGTGAAGATTCTGTAACTTGGAGAACATACAAATTCATACTGCTCCGACCTTACTCGGTAACCATATGAAATTAGGTTACTCCTGGCCTTGGTTAGTGATAACTGATACCAACCTTCTTGTGATCCTACTATATCTTGCATACTGATTTGGATCTTTCTTTCTTTCAATTCTGGAACTATTTTGGAATATGTCTATGGAGATACAGTTCCAGTGCTTTCTTGGAGACTTAGTTAGAATTGATAGAGCCACCCTCTTCATGAGTGACTTCATTACTTGGATTGGTTTGCTCGGTAGGTTTAGGAATCCACTATTCTCTCATCTTCTTGCTGATGCTATCTGCTTTTGCTTTCTTTTCATCTTCAAATTTGCCTGAATTCATGCAATTTTTAGCTATGTGACCAAGCTTAGTGCATTTGTAACATCTTATGGTAGTTTCCCTTTTTCTCAAGTGACGCCTTACACAATTCATGCCAATGTGTCCATATTCTCCATAGTAATGACATCTACACCAAGTGTTGTAATCCCAACCAAATATTGCTTTTATAATTTGTTCTGCTAGATTGGGTGTTTTAGTTCTGCATTCTGATGCCTTGTGACCTTGTTTGTTACATTTGTGACATTTTCCTTTAAATCTTGGTTTCTCCTTGCAGTCATTTGCTTTATGACCATGCTGATTGCAATTGTAGCTTTTTCCATTGAATCATGCTTTTCCATTGCTCCAACATTTGTTTGAAGTATGACCAATTTTGCCACAGTGATTACAAGTGGGTTTCTGATTCTTTTGAGTACCTTGTTTGGAGGATTCACCTTCATCTTTGTATCAAAGTCCAGCTTTTCCTTTTTGCCTATGAAGGTTTTGTTCATACACCTGATTCATATCTTCTTGAGATTTCAACATTCTCTCATTGATTTTCCTTTCAGTGTCTAGGTCATTCACCAATCTTAAATTGATTTGCTTTTCAGATCTCAACTCTTCTCTTATATTTTCATTTTCTTATCTCACAGTCAAGATTTCTTCATTTGCATTAGAGACTTGATCAATAAGGTTTTCTAGCTAAAGATTTTGATTCTAGATTTCATTGTTCTTTCCATCTATTTCATCTTTCATCTTGTTTCTTTGTTCTAAGATTTTACAGAATCTTGTTGACTGAATTTCCTTCTCTCTTTTCAATTTTCTTACTTCTTCTTACAGAGATCCATTCTTTTCTAGAAGTTCTTTGATTGCATTGTTTACCTCATCTGAGCTACTTGAAGGGAAAAAGTCTTCAATATTTTCTTCAACATACTAGTGGTCATTCATCTGATTTGCAAGTTCCTTCCTTCTTTTTAGGGATTGGGAAAGATGCTCTTTTTCTTCCTTGAGTTGAGCTATGGCCATTTCCAGATCTAGCATTTAATTCTCAATTACTTTGTTAAGTCTGAATATCTCCATTATCCTAAATCTTTTCTCAAGCTGTCAAACTTTATCCTGAGAACCACAAAGCTCTGATACTAATTGTTGGAAATATTCAAGACTAGCCAAGTTACTAAGAGGGGAGGTGTGAATCAGTAACTTCAAAACTTTTAACAAATTTAGATCTTAACCTTATTCCAAATAACATTTAGATCAATAAGATAACTGCATGCATGAGTAACAGAAAGAATAAAACATTCATAACACTTTGAACACAGAGATTTGGTGACCCAGAAACCTTCCAAATAGAAAGTAAAACTGGGGTGGGGATGATACCCACAAAACTTCAATACTGCAGTATAAAGTTTGCCAATTAAGGCTTACAATGATCACTTTTGATGATCTACCCTGTTAGGAGCAACAAAGACTGCTAGGTCCACCTTGTTAGAGGATTTACAAACATACAAAGAAGTATGCATTCGGTTAAGAGATTTTACAAAGACTGTTAAGTCTACCCTATTAAAGGATTTTAAGTTGATTCACCTATTAGGATGAAACAGTAGATCTCTTACTTGCAACTATACTTACTGATTGAGATTCTTTGATGTACTGATCACCTTGTGTGATGGATATATCTTTGCTGCTCCTTATACTGTTGTAGCCCTTTGTAATTTTCTTATCTCTGCCTTTATTCTCTTTTTCACACTTCTCACTTCTTCTCTACCTTGGATATGATACAAAAAAATGTTTCTATATCAATCCAAAATAATTACAAAATAATTACAAAGTTGGCTCTCAAACAAGCTAACACAAATATTACTGGGTCGGCCCAAATATAGTTACTCGATTATTGCAAACTAACTCGATGACTTTCTGATACTTGGCATCCACTACGTTACTTGGCATCATCATGCTCTCGGTAGAAGTGGAGGCTCGGTCCATACTAACCACTCAGTTGTAGTTTCAAACTCGGTATATACTGGAGACTCAGTAGATATAGTGTCACTCGGTAGAAACTAAATTCCCTATTTACCATACTGGCACTCGATAAACATTGGTCATCTCATCACTTGGCAATGATAACTCAGTAAGCACTATGAATCTTGATCTATTCATTAAAAGTAGTTATGTCTGCTTGGTAAACACTGTCCTATCTACTCGGTAAACATACAGAGTCTGAATAAGTGTTGTCACTAATGACAAACATACTTAATGCCAACAGGGGGGGGTGAATCAATTATCTACAAGATTCAATTATTTTTTAGAAACATTAAGAAGAATAGAAGATACATAACACTATCTACATTATCTACAAGATACATAAGAACATTAATCATAAACACAATATAAGAACACTTAACACAACACCACAATTTTGGTTATGGGGAAACCTAAATAGGTAAAAACCCTGGTGGGAATTAGCACCCACTATAAACTGCACTACAGTATTATGATCCCTATCAGAAGACCTTACAACCTTGTGAGGAGTTGATCTTTAAAATTTATTAAGTACAATGACTTGGTGAAGGATCAGATCCTGTTAGGAGTCTTTTACAATTAACCTTGTTAGGGGTGAGGATACACTATCTGGGAGCACACTCCTCAAAGGGGTGAAGGCTGCAACCTTCTATTTAACAAATACACACTATATCTAGATTTTGGTGAACTATACATAGACCTACTATCTTGATTAGTTCCAATGAATAGTATATATCTCTACTTTTTCACATAGACCTTTTGCTAATACCTCAAAACTTCACACCTTTTTCTTTGCTCTTATCTTTCAACTATCTCCCATACTTAGCAATCACAAATGACTGCCTATAAATATCTTTCCTCTAAATGATATAATCAAATCATCCTATTAGAACCATCTTGAAATCATATTAGAGAAACAATACAACTCTCCAATAACATCACACTTGGCTCTACTAAGCATGCAACACAAATTAGGACCGCCCAACTCAATATGAGTAGATGCATTGCTTCACACTATCGGCTCCACCAAATTAACTAATACTTTCTTCTCATGATGAATTACATCATGTGCTCTTAACCAATAATTATTAACTCTTTTTTTACCCTAAATCAAGCATGCATATCAACCTAATAGGCACAACTACTAAAATAATAAAATCAATGTCGGCTTTACCAGATAAACTCAGGAAACTATGACTGTCAACTAGAGACTTCATAACTCAACCTGTACTACATATCTGACTCTTCTTCCATGAATATAGTATCATGCATATGTCTACAACATAAATCTAAACATGCAAGGCTCTATTATAACCATACTATAAATCTCATATAGAACTCTTCCTGGGACCTGTCAAGAACACTTACTGATATAGACTGTTGTATTAATGTCTTCACTTCGAATCAACATCTACATCTATGATATTATGTTGATAAGATATCTAGGAAACATAAACTCATAGCTCTCTCCATCAATCTTCCAAGCATGCTTCTTACCATATGTTATCATCAATGACAAACATACAGTCAACACTCTGGCTTGCTGGAAAATCTCCAACATTTAATGCATGGTAAATCATTTTCTTATGGATTCAAAGAGAATTTTGGAGATGTATCTAGAGGGAAGGATGAATAACACAATAATAGAAGGATTTGATGAATCTAACCTAAACCTAATTTCTACAGAGGATATTAAGTGGAAAAAAAGTAATCTACCTAATCGAAGAGGTATAAAGGAAAAACTAATCATGAGGTTATGATGGATGAAGAAGAGGTTGATGTTATTGACTGATAAGTCTAAGAACAAGGATAAAGGTGATAGTGTGAAGTAGCTGAACAGAGTGGTGATTACTTGAAAATAATTCCAAGTAGATTAGAGATGGAGATGAAATTGAAGGCCAGTCAGTAAATTAACATATATGTGTGAAATAGATCTGTATTTGCAAATTGAGTTGTATGTTTTTCAGATTAGAAAATACTATTACTTTCTAATGATTGTATCATTCTAAATACTTTAATCATGGTTGACCTAACAGTCATTATATAAATCCTTTAATTAAGGTGACATTCTAATGGGATGTTTTTAAGTCCTCTAAATAGGCCACTTTTGATAGAGTGTTTTAAATCCTTTAACAAGATCACACCTAATAGTGTGTTTGTAAACCTTTAACATGGTTAGATTTTCATAGAGCTCACTTTAGAAGAGTGAAAATTAGTATCATGTTACAAAGTGGTTTTTCCCAAGTTGGGTTTCCACTATAAATCCTGATGTTATACTTGTGTGAATGTTTTGATATGAATGTTGTTATATTCAAAAAGTTAATTACTTTTGGATAGTGGACTGCATGTTATATGATTTTGATATATACTATAGAGATGGAGTTAAATTTTTTATTAGATCTGAAGTTGTTGAAGTACTGAAAAGTTCAATTGGTACATCTAGACATGTGGATAACTGATTCACCCCCCCTCTTAGTTATTCTAAATTATCCTAAAAATTAGTATCAGATTTGTTGGTGCTTACAGAGAAAAGTTTAAAGGTACTTGAAGCTAATGATCAAGATGTATAAAAGGGAGGTACTGAAGTTTAACAAAGAGAACTTCCCTACATGGAAGAGTCTGATTAAATTGCATCTAGCTGGTATTGGTGATTCAATGAAGTACTATGTGGAATATGACTATGTTATACCTACTGCACCTTCGACTTCTGAGGAGATGAAAGAAAAATAAGAAAATAATAAAGAAATGTTGGAGATTGCATCTGCCCTAAGCTATCATGAATTTGAAGATATCAAAGACTGCACTAGTGAAAATCAAATGTGGGACACTCTTAAAACTATCTATGGTGGAGATACAAATGTACTAAGAGCAAAATCTAAAAGTTTGAGAGGCAAGTTTGATGAAATGAAAATGCAAGAAGGTGAAAATATTTCTCAGTACTATGGTAGAATTAAGGAGGTAGTGAATGCTATTAGTGGAGCTAATGGAAACATTGATGATGAAACTATTATTGCTAAAGTATTGAAAATTTTTCTTCCTATCTATGCTATTAGAATTTCTGCAATACAAGAATCAAGATGTAACACTGGTAATGTTCTAACTTTGAAAAGTCTTGTTGGAAAGCTTATTGCTTTTGAGATATCTAACTATGATAACTAAACTATTCCTAATGTTGAATCTCCATTCAAGTCACAAATGGTACTACATAAGTCTAAAAAGGAAAAGGAAAAGTGTGTGAAAAGTGATAGTGATAGTGACACTTCTGATGAGGAACTAGATGATCTTGAGGCACTCATGGTTAGAAGGCTACAAAGATGAAAAGGGAAATATAAAGGTAAACTTCCTATAATCTATTTTTTATGTAACAAAGTTGTCCATATTGCAGCAAGATGCCTTGACATGATTAACAATGGTGAGAGAAGGAAAAAAAAATTACAAAGATAAGAGAAATGATAGAGATCACTTAAGGTAAGAGATCCTACTATATTTTTGAAGAGGAAACTGACAGTGAAACTGTAATACCCCAACAATGGGCTATAAGTTCATTAATCTCCTACATCTTCAATTCAAACGAAATCGACATCAAAGTCCTAATCTAAGGCACATCTAAACATCATCGAATCCTAATTGATTATCTTAAAATTCTGCATCGGGAAATATTCCTAGCAATATTCTTAATTATCTTAATTAAATTTAATTTTATAATTATTTGGCAATAAATCACATTTATCCTAAAGTTTGATTAATTGAATATTTTTCATATTTATTTAATTAAATTTAATATTTGCCACTTAATTGTGTAATTAAATTTAATTTTATCTATTATTAATTGTATTATTTAATTTTGACAATAAATCTAATATCTTATGAATAATTGATTAAATTCTTATTTAATTAATTAAAGCAAGTTGTCATTATTTAATAATATAGTTTTTAATAAAAGTTTGATTAAATAATTGATTAACCCATAAATCAATTGTTTTATTTCAAAAATTAGTTAAGTTGAACATAAATCACTTTATTTATTAAATTAATTCATAAATAAAACATGCACAATCATAAAAGCAAACAACTATCAATTATTAATTAAAGCTAAACTCTATTTTGAGTTAAAACTTAGCTTTTGCATGTTTTTGTGAGTTAATTATCCTTTATTTAAAAATAACTTAAAAATCAACTTGAGTTATTTGAGTGATTTATGGCTTTTATCCATGCACCTCCAAAGCCCTGGATTTCTATAAAAACAAGGCTCAACTCTTCATAATTCATCTCATTTTTTTGCACAATCACGCTGGAGAATTGGAATTGAAGAATCAAAGCTCTTGCGAATCAACATCTTTGTGAGATCAATCTTATTTTTGCATTCATATTGCATATCATTGTTAGATTAGCATTGCATATCAATTTTCAATAGCATTCATAGCATATCAATTTCATCTAGCATAGATTTCATATCAGATTAATCATTCATATTGCATAGAAAATATCAATAATATAGATTAATTGCATTCATATTTCATATCTAGATCAATTGCATTCAAATCCTTCATTTAGGTGTCATCGAGGTCACTGATCTCAATTACAATCTGAGAACATTAATCTCGCACCTATTAGAAGGCAGTAAATCGCTTGGTTAGATAGTTTTCAATTTTGCATGATTTGATTATCACTAACCTCTAATATTTTACTGAGTGTTGTATCTACAGATCAGGTACAATTTTCACACACACATTTCTGGCACCCACCGTGGGGCAACCCACCTTTGCATGCTGGTTTTGATTTTTTTTTGGGAGCTAAAACCCTAAAGTTTCAAAGATTTAATTTTATCTTCGAAACGGTTTGGATTTTTGGTCCAAAATTTTTTTTACAAGTTACTGACATGTCGAGGAATCTTTGATAAAAAATTTAGAATTTTCTAAATTTTTTTTGAATTTTTAATAATTTTTTTTTCAATTTTTCATAAAAAATTAATTTTCGGTGCAAATCAGAATATTTTTTAGAAATTTTTACATTTTCAGAAATCTCTTCAAATTCTATAGGGTGTCTATTATTTGTGTTTTAAATTTGGATGCAATTTAATAGCTCAAATAGTCAATTTGCAAAAGCTAGTCTATTTTGATAAAATGGGTCTCTAGGGCACAAATGAAGAGATTTTTCTAAAATTTTTGCATTTTTGGAAAGCTCTATGTTTTTTAGTAGGGGTCTCTATTCTGAATTTCTATTTTTGTGGCCAAAATAATATCAAAAAAATTAGATCTTGTTGACTAGGTCAAATGCAGTGCAAAAAAATTTAAATTTTGTGATGGGTATGCACTTATTTTTCATATGATTCAATGCATGATATGAGTTGTCATTTGGATTAATTTCTAGTTATTATTTCTCCTAAAAATTTATTTTTAGATCTAACCCTATGGTTTTGATAAGTTGAATATATTTTGCATATCCTGTTTGCTTGTTTGCTTGTTGGAGAGTTCGTCACTTGCTTGCATGGAAAAGCTCAGCAAGAATTGCTAAAAATCAGGTAAAATCTACTAAGCGTGTTGCAAGGATCCCAGGTATTCTCCTTCATCTAATAACATTTTGATTTGGGACTTAAAATAAATCTCTTATGTGTCAAGCTTGTGTGCATGTTTTCATGCTTTTGATCTATTTCTACACACTTGCATAATTTGATACTAGGTTGTGATCCCTTAAGGATTCATTAAGTAGTCTTAGAATACGTGTGATTGATCTTGATTGCTATCTTAGGTTATTGGACTCGCTAATCCACTAGCCCCTCATTTCTACCCCGTGGTTGCAATCTCAGCGCCATAAAGGGGAGGGGTCAACAGGACAGAAGTGTTAAGTGTTCCACTTGGCAACCCTTTTCTGCTTTTAGGAACTCACTTGTTTTCTAAGTTGGGGACTCATTTTCAGCTTGTGTGAGGTGTTAAGTGTTCCACCTTGTGGACTCATCTCATATTCTCTTTAAGTGTTAAGTGTTCATCTTTCTACTTTTTGGGTACTTTTGGTAGATTTGCTTTCGGGAATATATCTGTGCTCACATAGTAATTAGGCCCTATGAACACTATTCATGATTCTTGAGAGATTGGATTCCTAGAGAAATCTTTCTTGATGACAGAATCCTTGTAGGTAGGGAGGATACTTAGTGCATTTCACATTCAACTTGGTTAGTGTGTCTTCTCTTATTGATCGACACATTCTCTCTTTGGAGAGGTTGATAGATCACGTGGGGTTGATATCATGAGCTTTGGTGAATCAAAATTGGTTAGTGCATCTTCTCTTATTGATTGATACATTCTCTCCTTGGAGAGGTTGATAGATCACGTGGAGTTGATATCACAGACCTTGGTGAAACAAACTTTGTCTTAGCGTGTCAAATTCATCTGCTTGCTTTGTTTGGGTTAAAAGTGAAGAGGTGTCAAAACCTTGAATTTGTAGCCAAGTCCCCTTGTGGTATAAATCTATGAGTCACCTTTAGAGAGGGTTAACTATAGTGGATGATCCCTTCACAGGGCAAATTGTGTTGACGGAACCTCAAGCGGTCATAGCCATTTTCACCGTGGTAGTGAGAGCCGCTATATAAATGTCCTTGTGGAAGAAATCTCCATGGGTATGGTTCATTTTTGGGTTGTCAGATCTCCCTAGCAGCTCTTGAAGATTAAGTTCTTAGACTATGTCAAAACCCTGGTGCGCCAGGATTGGAGTTCACCCCTTTGAATCATAAAAGTTGTAGAGTCAAACCATTACTAAAAACCTTAGAGAGGCCAATTTTTCACTTTCAGGTATATGTGTGTTATTGCAAAACTTTTCAGAACATACACAATTAGTACTCTCAGGGATTAACACAATTTGGTCACTTGATTATTCATGCACAAGGTTGCTTTTGCCCTTGTTCATTATTTTCAGACGTGGTTGGAATCACTTGCTTTCTATTTTGCGTGCTTGTTTATCTAATTGGCTATTAAAAATGATCAAATCTGGTATAACGTTCAAAATCTGGACAGTACAATTTGCAAACAATCCAAAACTGAAGACCTTAAATTTTGCAAAAATTGACGTAAAATCTTTCTGGAGTCAAAAGTCATTTCAAGAAGTCAAAAGTTGTATGAGTTTTGTCAAGTGTCATTTTAGTATTGCCCATCTGTCATACGATTGAGAACCCAATGTCGTACGAGTTTTCAAACTAGTAAATTCAAGAAAGTCAAAACCCTGTTAGCAACTGTCGTACGAGTCTTGTCAACTGTCATTTCATTGCTACCCAACTATCATACGAGTTTAGCAACTATCATTTAATAGACTACCCAGTGTCGTACGAGTCTGCAGAGTGTCGTTTGGAAAAATTTGAGAGAGTTGTCAAAAATTGTCAAATTGCAAGATATCCAATATTTCCAGCCTAGTTCTAGAATCTGTCAAAAATATCATTGTGTCAAGAACAAATCAGTAGCTATTGAAAATCAGTACACATGTCTCAAAGAATCAGTACACATGAGGAAGAAATTTTGATCACCGCTATGATGAAACAGATGCATGCTATGCAACTCTAGCTTGACAATCTTAAGAAAGAGAAGGAATCTAAAGAGTTCTCCATGGAAGCTCTATGCTCTTTTCCATTTCATAAAGACTTGTACATGTCACCATGCCCCCAGACAAAATTTGAGCAATATGATACCTCTTCCATGGAGAGTGACACATCTAGCTTTGGAGACTATGATGACTATGATGACAAACAATGTAATGATACCTATGACACCTCTGTTCCTAAGAGTCCTCCTCATCATTCATTCCTACTTACTACAAATGGGCCATCACATTGGATAGATCATGATGGTGATCCATATGATTTTGATTTTGAAAGAGACTTTGATGGCTTTTGTGGACAATACCTTGATTATGATCCATCTACTACTGCTGAGGACTATAAAATACATCATGCTAGCTTGAAACGTCAATACTATAAGGATCTCTCCTCTAAGAACTCTCCAGCTGAAAATAAAGATTACACTCTCAAGCAAGATCATGTTAATGCTAAACCTTTGTCTGGTGATGGTTCCCTTCCATCCCCTACTTCCTCCAATACCCGTACATTTCTTAAAGCTTCTGAGTCTTTCAAATCTTTCACAGAACCTTCATCCGACACAAGCCTTGATACTTTTCATGCGGTTCCCTATAGTTATCCTCTAGGGCTACCTCTTAAAGAAACTCAAGCTAACCTTCACTTGGCTACAAAGACTTTCAATGATGATAAACCAAAAGAGCCTAAGCCTTCATACGCTACAATGCCTACTTCAGCTAGTCCTTCACCATCTCTTCCAAAGTCATCCATACAATCCCAACATGCTTCCTTGTCCTTAGAAGTGGCTCCATGTCAAGAGGACTCTAAAAATGATGAAGAAAAGAACATAAAGAAAGATCAAGATCAAGAACCCTCCATGTCATCCACTCCTTTTCATGATGTCTCTTATCCACCTCAGGGTTCTTTTGATCCTGTACCCCCTTTTTCATGCATTCCACCATGTCTTAAGTCTTTTCCTAAGCAAGATCAAGCTACTACTTACACTGTTGAGCTTATTGAAAATCAAAATAACCTTACTACGCTTGTGCTTTCCAAAGATGATACTTCCATTAAGGTTGGTAAAAATGGTGTTCCTTCCAATGTTAAGCCTATTGAAAAACAAGAGAAAAATTATGCGCTTATGCTATCCGAAGATCCTTGTCAAGATCAAAGTCTTTCATCTTCTTGTTCTACCACTCCATGTTCACTTCCACTTTCTACTCTTCCTAAGTCTTTGCAAGCTTTGAACAATCCTATCAAAGAAGGTGCTCATATTCAAGATGTCCATGATTGTATTGAAAATTCTAATGCTCACTCTAAAGATGTTGATATCCTTGGTTGTCATATAGATGCTGATGAACTTATTGATTATCCTTTTGCATCTTCCACTTCCATTCTTGGACCTCTTCCACCACTACTAAGGGCTTCATGCCTTCCTTCCATCTTGGGTCCTTATGTCCCTTCACTTTCCCCTCCTAACTCTCCTGATTTGCCATCCATCTTGGGTCCTTACATACCTCCATCTCCCATCTTTCCTCAAGATCAACATAGATGCATACCCTTGAATCCTTTTCATCCACCCACCCATCTAAACCAGTCATATCATCCCTCTTCCACAAATCCCAAGTCTTTTGGAAGTAACTTGAATGTTCAATACAAAAAAAAGGAGCAATGCAAGAATCCATAAAAAAAAGAAGATCACCATGTCTCCTCTAATAGACACGGAGGCATAAAGTCAAAAGAGATATCTAAGAAAAAAACTACAAGACAAGTATGGGTTCCAAAATCCATCATTGAAGATATTCTCTCTCGATCATCAAAAGGAAATAAAAAGCCTATGGCTATATGGATTCCAAAGTCTCTCTTGAAAGAGTCTGGTGTTGAGAAAAAAGTGAAATTGACATTCAAGCTTCCAAAGGCTTCCACTTCATCTCCCTCTAAAAATATTCTTCCATTTCATGTGCCTAAACCACAACCTCTGCTATCCATTCACCATATTCCTTCACGTATTCCTTCATTCATGATTCCTCCATTCTCTCACCACCCTTCAAGGTATGTGTTGATGTTGAACTTTCCTTCCTTTCCATCTACCCTTTCACAATCCTTCCATGCATTATCCTTCTACCTCCTATCCTTTTTCCTCACTTGCCTATTCCTCCTATCTTCCAACCTCACTCGCTTTACATAAAACCTTATCCTCCATTTTTCTCTTTCATCTCCCTTTCCCTATCAGCATTTTTGAGCATGTCATTTTGAATCCTTGGCATATCATGGTTTATCCTTTCAAGGAGCATTATCTAAAAAGCTTGCCTTCTTCCAAAAATAAAAATAAAAATAAAAATAAAATTAAAAATGTGCCTTGGTGAAAACCTGGAAACAGGCACCTTGGTAGCAAAAGTAAAGAGAAATAAATTCATCCTATGGTGAAAACCACTTCCTTGTGGCACCTTGGATAAGTACCATGATGAAAACCTGGCAATCAGGCATCATGCGTAGTTCTTCTACATATTTCATCCATTCCATCTTCTCTCTTTGATCTTGACAATGTTGATCTATACACGAATATTTGGCTATTTTGTGAGCTATCTTACGGTGATCTTTCTTTCATTCCTTCCATGTTTAGCCTTCATATCCATCTTCCTCCATTCATTTTCACCTATCGCTATCCTTTTCCCCTTTGGTCTTGATCTAATAAAAAAAGAAAGAAAGAGTAAAACACAGTGCTATGAAGCCTCTTGACATGTCTACTCCTTTGGATTGCATTCTTTCCTGCTCTTGCACTACACTTTTGTAACTTATCCTATACTAGCCTTTCCCTACTTATCCAAATATGCTTTACATGACAATTTTTCCCTAGCTTGAGTATTTTTGAGGAGTTTTCACTTGAGGATTTCTTCCCTTCATTCTCCTTCATTCTCTTGTCTTCCATCTCTTCCACCAGCTTGCTAATCCCTCTTGTTCTCCACCTTGCTAGACATTGGGACTGCACGATATGATCTTGCTTGGGAGTTTGCAAATGGAAAAAGATGCTATCAAGTATACCAAGTATCAAAACAATTATCATAATAAGTATCACAACTAGTATCAAAACAAGTATCACAACCAGTATCAAAACAAGCATCAGAACTAGTATCAGAACAATTATCAGAATCAGTATCAGAATCAATATTAGAACTAGTATCAGAACAATTATCATAATCAGTATCAGAATTAGTATCAGAACTAGTATCAAAATCAGTATCAGAATCAGTATCAGAACTAGTATTAGAACAAGTATCAGAACCAGTATCAGAACCAGTATCAGAACCAGTATCAGAACAAGTATCAGAACCAGTATCAAAACAAGTATCATAACACCTACAGGGGCTACACCTTTCACTTTAGTTTATGGATCTGAAGCAGTACTACCTATTGAGGTTGAAATCCCATCACTCAGAATCAAAATGCATGGACTTGTCACTGATGAAGACTACAGAGTGTCTAGGTTACAAGAACTTGAATTACTAGATGAGCACAGACAAGTAACGTATGATCATCTCAGAGTGTATCAGAAAAGAATGTCTAGAAGCTACAACAAGAAAGTCAGACACAGAGAATTTCAGGTTGGTGATCTAGTCTTGAGAGAAAATCCAAAAAATCAGTCCCATCGAGAATGCAAGGGGAAGTTCAAACCCAACTGGCTAGATCCCTTTGTCATCACTACTGCTTTTGGCTCTGGTGCCTATCAACTCTCAATAACTGAAGGAGAACAACTCTAAGAACCAATCAACGTTCTCCATCTGAAGAAATTCTATGCCTAAGGCATTCAGTCTATGGTAAAATGTCCTGAAAAAATCTTAAAAATCAGAAAAAGTCCTAAAAAAATGAACATCTAGGTGAAAACCTAGCAATAGGCACCCTGATGATTCACAAAAAAATCAAAAAAATATCAAAATTACAAAAAAATTGAAAAAATGAAAAATACAAAAAATGAAAAAAAAGAAAAGGTGCCTTGGTGAAAACCTGGAAACAGGCACCTTGGTAGCAAAAATAGAATCTCTACCAAGATGGTGAAAACCCAGCAAACAGGTGCCACTTGTTCAAAATGCTCCATCTATCAGCACAATCTTGGTCTTTCCCAGCTTTCAGTCTTGCTTTAGTTTGTACATATCTCTCGGTTTGTTTTTGCATTTCCAATTTTTAATAAGTCAGTTTGTACACCAATCAACTTGTGCGTCTATATCCTATCAATGTTCAAACTTGGGGGCAATCAATGCCATATCCTATGGCCTCCAATGTATCTTAGACGTATCCTATCCAGTCAGAGTCCTTTGAAGCTTCAAGTTGAGTCAGTCAGTCAGTCTCGTCTCCAGAAAAGATTTTGTATCTACAACAATCAAACATCAAAACAAACTGAAAACAATCTGTGCTTTGTGCTTTTATCTCCTTATATGCTTACTGATTCACATTGAGATTTTTTCATATTGTGTCCCTTTGAGCTCCTCAATGATGTCCTTTATAGGATTTAGAGAGTGATGACTGGGGGCATAATCTTTTCTTTGTCTTTTTCTTGTATGTGAAAATCTAACAACTTTGGAAATTCCAGATTGAAATGGTGTCTGACTATAAGAGCCTCTATCTCGAATTGGATGGCCATGCGTACCTCGACCATTGATACCCAGAAAATTGAAGGAAGTTTGGTCTAACTGTTGTCTTTTTTTGAGTGAGTTCTTTCTCCTACTGTGAAATGCGATCTTGCCTAAGGATGTGAATGCTAAAGGGTCACTACAGGTAATTCACATTGGATTTAGAATGATCTTTTGACTATTTGATGTGTTTGCAATGCAAGGCGTATTCACGTCATCATGACGTTCAAGTTTTGATGCTTATACAAATTGCTATATCAAAATGGACATGATATTCAGGTCATCCTGGCGTTTATGCCTTGGTACTTATATCTAATCTGACATTCCAAAAATAAAATCAATATTCATATGTCCATGGTTGTTTGACCAGTGGGGGTTGTATTGATTCTTGCGCATACAAATCAATACTCATATGTCTATGGTTTTTTTTCGCTAGTGGGCGTTGTATTGATTTATCCAGTTACCAAAAAGTTCAATGATGATAACAAATTTACATATGATCAGTGACTAGGTCCTAGGTCTTAGGTTGCATTTCATATTGCATGTCTCTTTGCTTTTTTCATCTTTGCATGATCTCACAATGATTAAACGAACTTCAATGCTTAAATGATTCTTCAAATCGCATCTTCAAGTCTAACAAGAGCTGAATCTCACATGAAGGTTCCTCCAATGAAACAACAAGTAGAATCTTTTTTCGGGATCAAAATTGAAATCTGAGATCATTTATCTTATTCACTACTTGCATAATCAACCTTCCATCATCACAGAAATCTAAAATTCAACTTAACTGATTATCTTACATCAAACTATCAAAATTTCAACTTGGTCAACCATGGTGAACTCATGGTTTAACCTAGTCAAATTTGGTCTTTTGGACCTCCAAATGATGCAGAATGTGTTCTTGAATGTGTTTAACCACTTCTCAAATCAATTAACATGCTTCTAAACTATCAACACTGACTTTTCTTGTTAGATTTCAATTTTAATCCTAAAGGGGGCATGGTATTGCACATCAATTCAAAGTCTGTAAATCAAATTCTATCGATCAAATCTATCAATATCTTTCATCAGTGATCAAGATAACAATCATGTCTAGTCATTGATTCAAAAAAAGATCTCATCGCTCGGGGCAAATCTATCATCACTTGGGGCATATCAGATTCATCAAGATCCATATCAATCTGGTATTCTCCTAATCTTGTAAACTGTATCAGTTTTTGCAACCATCAGATCATATTGTTCTTTCCTTGGTTCTTCGAGGACTGAGGGGTTTGGATGTGATACCTGCTAGTTCTGCTAAGACAATCCAGTCTAGAATGGGTCACTCACTTCTTTGCAATCCTAAGGTTTGGAATCAGGCATTTTGACACTTTTTCGCAATCATAGGTTCATTTTCTGTTATAGTGAACATTATCTTTGGTCATTCAGGACCTATTATCTCCATATCAAATCAATATCAATCAACTTTTATCTCATATCAATTATCAATTTTGAATCAGTTTCATATCTCTATCAAACACAGACTATCTTTGAACCACTGTGCTTCGCACAGTAGTTCAAAAAGGGGCAAAATGTAATACCCCAAAAATGGGCTATAAGTTCATTAATCTCCTACATCTTCAATTCAAACGAAATTGACATCAAAGTCCTAATCTAAGGCACATCTAAACATCATCGAATCCTAATTGATTATCTTAAAATTCTGCATCGGGGAATATTCCTAGCAATATTCTTAATTATCTTAATTAAATTTAATTTTATAATTATTTGGTAATAAATCACATTTATCCTAAAGTTTGATTAATTGAATATTTTTCATATTTAATTAATTAAATTTAATATTTGCCACTTAATTATGTAATTAAATTTAATTTTATCTATTATGAATTGTATTATTTAATTTTGACAATAAATCTAATATCTTATGAATAATTGATTAAATTCTTATTTAATTAATTAAAGCAAGTTGTCATTATTTAATAATATAGTTTTTAATAAAAGTTTGATTAAATAATTGATTAACCCATAAATCAATTGTTTTATTTCAAAAATCAGTTAAGTTGAGCATAAATCACTTTATTTATTAAATTAATTCATAAATAAAACATGCACAATCATAAAAGCAAACAACTATCAATTATCAATTAAAGCTAAACTCTATTTTGAGTTAAAACTTAGCTTTTGCATGTTTTTGTGAGTTAATTATCCTTTATTTAAAAATAACTCAAAAATCAACCTGAGTTATTTGAGTGATTTATGGCTTTTATCCATGCACCTCCAAAGCCCTGGATTTCTATAAAAACAAGGCTCAACTCTTCATAATTCATCTCATTTTTTTGCACAATCACGCTGGAGAATTGGAATTGAAGAATCAAAGCTCTTGCGAATCAACATCTTTGTGAGATCAATCTTATTTTTGCATTCATATTGCATATCATCGTTAGACTAGCATTGCATATCAATTTTCAATAGCATTCATAGCATATCAATTTCATGTAGCATAGATTTCATATCAGATTAATCATTCATATTGCATAGAAAATATCAAAAATATAGATTAATTGCATTCATATTTCATATCTAGATCAATTGCATTCAAATCCTTCATTTAGGTGTCGTCTAGGTCACTGATCTCAATTACAATCTGAGAACATTAATCTTGCACCTATTAGAAGGCAGTAAATCACTTGGTTAGATAGTTTTCAATTTTGCATGATTTGATTATCACTAACCTCTAATGTTTTACTGAGTGTTGTGTCTACAAATCAGGTATAATTTTCACACACACAAAAACTAGTGAATCTGATGAATGTGATATTGAAGTTGTTTGTGTTGCTATGAAAGATTATTCTAATGAAGATAAGAAAACTACACTTATTTCTTATGTGAGTAAAGGTGATAAATGGATTGTTGATAGTGGTTCCTAACATCACATGACTAGTGATAAAAGTAAATTTGAGATCCTAAATCATTACAAAGGTAGAAGTGTTAAGTTTGGTAATGATGCACCATGTCTCATGAGGGGTAAAGGATCAATTAAGCTGACTGATAAGATCACATGTGAAAATGATTACTAGGTTAAAGGTCTTAACTATAATTTGTTGAGTTTTCCACAATTAAATAGTACTAGTTATCAAGTGGTATTTCATCACAGACAAGGTAAAATATTTTATGCCACTGGTGAACTAATTGGAAGTGGAGAACAGACAAGAGGTAACTTGTTCTATCTAGACCTATCTAAAGAAACATGATTGTTTACACAATTTGATGATCTAGGGTTATGGCATAAGAGGTTGTGTCATGTGAATTTTGACAATATGGTAACTATTAGTAAAAAGAAGAAATTTAGAGGTTTTCCAAGATTGAAGAAACCTGATAATGTGATGTGTAAACAGTGTCAATTGGGAAAAATGACAAAGTATAGTTCTAAGAGTAAGACATGCACTTCTAAAAATATTTTGGAATTGGTTCATAATGACCTTTATAGACCTATGGGTGTACAAAGTTATTGTGGTGATAGGTATTTTATTCTATTTTTTGATGACTATACTAGGATGATGACTGTAATGTTTTTGAGAGAGAAATCAGATGCATTTCAGTTGTTTAAGTGGTATTTGGAAAAAGTTAAAAAATAAATAGGTAGAATCTTTAAATTTTTAAGATTTGACTGAGGTGGAGAGTTTATATCAAATAAGTGTTAGGAATGAATTCAAAGTATTTTGGCAATCATTCTCTAGCAGTTGTTGTTGCATTCATGACTTGGATTTTCATTGATGTAAACATAGTGATATTCTAGATATCAGCAGGAAAGTAGGTACAGTTTTGTTTTGCACACATGTTGTATTGTAGATTGGATTTTGTATAGTTGATGGTATGTTCTTTGGTGTGTTATTAACCTATGGTTAAAAGAGAAAAAATAAATTCATTCATTCATGAGAGTTATGAGCATTTTGGTGAAAGCAGCGTTTAGATAGTGTTTCTGTGTAGTGATTTTCAGAAATCAGAGGATATCTTTTAGTTGGGATGGAATCTGATTTTGCACAGTTAAAGGGATGTTGGAGACTCATTAATGATGACATGGTTCATAGTGAAAACTTTGAGGATATTTTTGGAGAAAGTTACAGTATCTAGAAGCCGACAGTTTTATGTGAATTTTGTGTGTAGCATGTAGAAATTATTATTTTGTAATTGAGGACCGACTCATTTGTAATTATTTGAGTTTGGAATTTAAGAAGGAATGTTTTCCTTGTTGTAATAAGAATTAAGAAAAAGAGAATTGTAAAAAAAAAGAGAATTGAGTAGAGAGGATTGAATTGTGAAAGTTGAGATGCGAATATATGCATGAAGTGAAGAAAAGAGCTAATTTAGTGATGAAGGAAGACTTGTGAGTATAGAGATTTGGAATTGTGATCTTGTGTAGTAGAGAATGAGGTTTTGGCACATTATGAAGGAGGTAATATATTTCATATTATTCTATTGAATAATTCTAAGATTTTTTGGACAGTGGGTTCAGAGATCTTGCCTTGAAGCTGTTTGGGCAGTGGGTCCTTCTGTCTTCCATAAACTCTTAACCAGGTTAGAATCTCTTAACAGGGATTCAAAATCTCCTGACAGGGATTTATATGTACTAAATGTATTTCATAAGACTCCTAACAGGGTCCATCCTCTAACAAGGAACTTTCATTTTAGTGCATCATTTTGTGGCATCATTCCCACCAGGGTTTACTCTTTTCAAGAGGTTCCCTAGTCAACACATCTTTTGTTATTGTGCAATTGTGTATGGTTATCTTTCTATGGTTGATCACTACATTGATTATATTGTTTAAAGTAGTTGAATGGTTAAATTATCAGATAATTGATTCACTTCCCCTCTCAGTTATCTTGGGGATCTTTACTTTCTAACAATAAGTTCAATCTATTCTATAATGATAGAGCAATAAAGAGATAGATGTCTACATCGAGAACACCTCCATAGAATGGCATAGCAAAGAGAAGAAATGGGTCAATTATGGATTGTGCTAGAACACTGATGATTGAAAAGAATGTTGCATAAAAGTACTAGAGAGAAGTTGTAAGTACAACTATTTATACCTTAAACCAAGTGCAAAACAAGAAAGGTACAAATGATACACCTTTTGAGTTATGACATGGTTATGCACCTAATGTGAAGTATTTTGTAGTCTTTGAGAGTAAATGCTATATACTGAAAGACAATAGGAATGGAAAATTTGATACAAAAAGTGATGAAGGCATATTCCTAGGTTATTCCACTAAGAGAAAAGTTTATAAGTGTTTGAATTCTAACACTAACAAAGTTGTGGAAAGTAAAAATGTTAGAGTTGATGAATATGTAGAAAAGAGTGAATTGGAGTGCAAGCAAGAACTTGAAGATTACAATTTTTTTGTATATATTGAAGAAGGAGAGGAAAGTAATACGCTTGAACTAGATGCAGAGTCATGGATAGATAATACCAAGCATCAAGAGGGTGCTGCCGAGAAATCAAAAGAAGAAGAAGATAATTTTCATGATGAATTTGAAGATCTAGAACAAGGAGAAAGGAAATCTGAACCTACATTAGCATACTATGTAAGAAGAAATCACAAGCCTGAATAAATCATTGGAGATAAAGAGTCTGGAATCATGACAGAAGTAAGTTGAAAGATCATACATGCTTATTATGTGAGTTTGAGCCTAAAAATGTAAAAGATGCTTTAGAGAATGATGATTGGATACAAGCCATGAATGAAGAGATTGATCAGATAGAAAATAATGATACTTGGACTCTGGTGCCAAGACCAAAAGATAAGATGGTTATTGGAACAAGATGGGTATTCAAAAATAAGTTAAATGAACATGGAGATGTCACAAGAAATAAGGAAAGATTGGTATGGAATGGGTATGCACAAGAAGAAGGAATTGACTATGGAGAGAAATTTCCCCCTATTGCAAGATTAGGAGTGAGTAGTCTACTTTCATATGATGCATACAAAGGTTTCAAATTATATCAGATGGATGTCAAATCTTCATTTTTGAATGGTATATTGGAAGTAGAGGTATACACTAAACAACCTGAAGAATTTGTTGACTTGAGAAAGAAAAATATGATTTTCAAGTTGAAAAAGGTGTTGTATGGATTTAAACAAGCCCCCAGAGCATGGTATGAGAGACTACATAATTATTTCATAAAGATTGGATTTGCAAGGGGGTATGTGCAAGATCATGGTATGCCAAAAAGTGGTGATGTGAAAAGGAAGTCATTATTGATAGAATCTTTGAAAAACAACTATAACTTTCAAACAATATAAAAATTTTGAAATCTAAAATATACATCACATTCTATGCTTCACCTAATACAATAATAATAAATATTTCTTTCTTTGATGAAGTTTAGACTAAGTTAAGGTGGTCAGACATGAGAGTTTTTATATTTAGGAAGATTTGTAGCAAAAATATCATAATTAATTATTTACTTGGATAAAAAAATACAAAATAATATACATCACATCTGGACATGAGTCTACTAGTTTTATGATGCAGCAGCATCCTAGGATTCTTGGAAATCCTATGTCAACCAAAAATATGTTTGTCTTTAAAGGTAGATTGTTAGTTTTGATCTTGGTTTGGTGGAGTTCTTGCTTGGTTTGGGAGACTGGTTGCTCAGTTTCTATGGTTACCAGGGTGTTTGGTCTCTGAAGAACACTCGGTAACTGAAGGTGTCAGTTTCTCTAGCGCTTGGCAATAAATGTGTTACTCATTCATGTTTTCCATGGATGGTGTCTGGCGCTCGGTTATCTCTTTGTTTCTCAGTGTTCTTGCTTACTGACTTGGTTTATTTGGATGGATCAGCTTGGCCGACTAGTTTCATTGATTTGGGTCGCGCTCCTCATGTTATGGATTGACCGTTGGACATGTGGGGACCTAGATCTGGCATGTTGCATTCTTCTATGCAGATCTGATGACTATTTGGGGCCACCTTGGGGAGTTTATTTATTTTTGTAAGTCTATGTGAGAGCCGACTGATGGTTTATCATTTAATATTTGTTTGTAAGGGTTTATTGTTTCATCAGCCGACTTGTGGCTAGGAATCAATATTTATAGGATGCTTGGGTAGTTTTTTAGGGGCATCAGATAACTAGAAGGTAGGTTAGTAGCATGCGAGCTTAGGAGAAGGAATATTTCTTGGAAGTTTGAGTACAAGTTCAGATCTTTCCTAGGTTCCTACCGGTGTGTTGCCTATTGCAGATCTGGACTAGCTGAATGCAAATGTTGGGGAAAAGATTTGGATCTTGTGAGATCTTATAGACTATTTCTTTTTTTGTATCTAGCCATAACTGGAAAGGTCTTATAGCCCAATATATAATTGGTGACTTGATGAATAAAGACTTATGTTGTGTTTCAGATTTGTTATTGTTATTTTGTATTTTCACTACATATTGTTTTGGTTGTAAGGTTAGCCAGTCCTTAATTGGAACCACCATCCTTGACTGCATCAGGTGGTATTAGAGAAAGGTTTGTTCCTATTTGAGAAAAGTCTATTCTTGTTGGAGCTGAGTGGATCTTGTGTGTTCGTGTCTAGATCTTGATTTGAAGATGCCTCTGAGGAGAAACTGTGAGATCTTTGAAGAAAAGGAAGGTACTGGAGAATTTAGTATTGATGATTTTAGGGCTTTGTAGAAACAAGTGCAAGATCTGCAAGAGGAGTTGAGAAAGAAGAAGCCTACCTTGAAAGAGGATAGTGAAGATGAATCTAAGGAAGATCATTTTGAAGAAGCTAGAGATCCTAAGGAGAATCAAATTCTGAAAGCTATGTCTAAGATTGGGAAAAGACCTAAGATTGAAGTTTCAACATTTTCTGGAAGCCTTAGGCTAGAAGAATTGATTGATTGGATAAATGAGATTGATGAATACTTTGAGTATAAAGAAATAGAAGATCTTGATAGGGTTAGATTTGCAAAGACTAAGATGAAGGGTCATGCAAATATTTGGTGGAGAGAAGTTCAATTGGAAAGAGATAAAAGAGGAAAGGAAAAGATCACTAAGTGGAACTGAATGGTGGATAAGTTGAAGAAGCAATTCATTCCAGTGGATTATGAATTAGACATGTTTAAGAAGATGCAAGATTTGAAGCAGACTAAAAAATCAGTACTAGAGTATACCAAGGAGTTTTACAAAATCCTGATTAGGACTGGTCATTCTCAAGATGAAAAAGAAAAGGTTTCTAGGTATGTCTATGGTTTGAGACCTAGTATTCAAGAAGAGTTACTTATTGTGTGGATGAAAAAAATCAATGATGATTATCAGATGGCATTGAAGATTCAAGAGAATCTAAATAAGAAGTATGAAGGAAAATAGAACAATAGGAACCAAGGTGGTGAAAATGGTGAGACAGTTGTTGAAAGTAATGTGATAGAGAATCCTAAGACTGATGTGGGATCTAGCAGTGGTCAAGTTACTAAGAATGCTCAATAGAGAGGAAGGTGGAAGAATGAGTTCACCAACACTTGTTATAACTCTGGTGAAGCGGGTCATAGAAGTTGGCAGTGTCCTAAGAAAAGGGTTTCACTAACTACTGAAGAAGATATTGTGAATGTTACAGAAAAAGGTGAGACACTTATCACCAGATGTAAGTGCAAGGATAAAGTATGTAATTTCATAGTTGATGGTGGTAGTTCTGAGAAATTTGTTTCAGATGAAATGGTTAGTAAATTGAGTTTGTAAAGAAGGAAGCATCCTAATCCTTATCAGATTAGTTGGATAAAAGATGTTTCTAAGGTTAGAGTTGAATAACAATGCTTGGTTAAGTTTCAGATTGGATCTTACCTGTTAATCTCTATTGAGCATTTAAGGTTGTCATTAGTATCAAAGGATAGTAGATAGGTTAGTCGATTACTTATAACAGAGTCAGAAAGTAACCAAAAGTAAGATAGAGTAGTCAGTAAACTCTTTACACCGAGAATCACATAGTTAACTGAGAACTAGCGACACCAACACCGATGGTCAATAAACACCGAGCATCGTAGTATACACGGAGAAGATTATACAGTGTTTACTGATGATCATAGAAAATGGCACATTCTTCTATGAAAATGGTTACAATAGATTGTAAAATGGTTTACCAAGATCGAGGAGCATTTATTGTAAATAGATACTCATTAAATGTAATGTTTACCTTATTGTAATAGTTGATCTAGGTTATTTTGCACTGTAGATCTTAGGGTTATGATTTTTTTTGTAACCTAATTTTTGCTAAGGCAAAAAAAATAGAACACTATATATTTTGTATGTTCACATCATTTTATGAGGTTGGTGAACTAATGTATATGAATCACAGAGCACTTGAAGAAATTTCCTATCTTCAAGATAATCAGTTTATCGAGCAGAACAGAGTACAGAGGATATTAGATTGAGCAGAATCAGAGAAGGCTATCAGGCATAATAGAGTAGAGAGCCATAACAAATAAGGTGATATTTTGATGAGAACTTATAGATCTATTTTAGATAATTGAGTTTTCAACTAGCAGATAATTTCCTATTACTTTCTGACAATTGTGATAGATTTTTTGATAAATCTCTTAACAGAGCAGACTTAACAGTCTTATGTAAATCTCTTAACTGAGTACACAATTCATTAGTGTTGTTGAAATCCTATAAGTAGGTAGATCTAGCTAATCTAACATGTTACTCCTAATAGAGTAAGATAACCAGAAGTGATCAAAACTTGTAGCCTTAATAAGCAAACCTTTTCTATCTATAGTAGTGAAGAATTTGTGGGTGTCATCCCCACCGCAGTTTTTACCTTCTTACAAGGGTTTCTACATTACCAAACTACTTGTGTTATGTGATTGTCATATTGATTTCATGTTGTTTACTTTCTTAAGTTAACTAGATGATTGATTTATACAATTATATTCAAGTTATTTTGATTGGTTATCACAAGTATTCAGTTTTGGATCTGAAAGGTTTTGCAAGTAAAATTTTTAAGGCACTAATTCACCCCTCCCCTCTCAGTACCTATCTCTCCTAATTCCAACAATTGGTATCAGAGCTCAGTTCTCTTGTTGAACAATCTAACCATTGAAGGGTAAAGATTTAAGTCATGGAGAGATACAAACTTGACAAGACTATTGAGAATCAGAAGATACAAATACAGATGTTTGTGGAACAGTATAAACAAGCAAAGGAAGAACTGAAAAAATTACTGGTTGAAAGGAAGAACCTTGTAATTCAGCTGAATGAAATTAGTTATCATGAAGAACCTATTGATGAAATATTTGATCATATTAGATCAAGCTCTGGAAGCATCTCTAATGGATTTGAAAGCATAATCTTTGATTTATCTAAAAAGAATCAGCATCTATCTGAGCAAGTGAAAGAACTTCAAATCAGTCATGAATCTCAAATGGTGAGAATGGTGGAAATCATGAACAATGCTAGACAAGCTGAACAAGATCAGAATCTATCTATTGAAGACCAAAGACTGATGACTGAACAACTTCAAGAAAAAGAAAGTGAAATACAGAGACTTACTGATCATCACTTCCAAGTATCAAATTAGATGATGATAGTTAATCAAGAAATGAACTGAGTAAATGGAGAGTTATCAAGAAGACTTGAAGATGTTGCAATACTCAGACAAGATAATGAAAAATTGAGAAATTAAATAAAGTCACAAAAGAAACACAATGAAATGATGAAGATAGTTGAGGATAGTTCTAAAAAGATTGGTGATTTCTTGACTAATCAGAGGAGATTCAGAAGCAGAGCTAGTATAGGCTACACCGGTGAAGGAGAATCATCACAACAAGCTAAAAAAGTCAACAAAAATCAATCTCAAAAACCTAAAGTGTTGACATGTTATCATTGTGGAAAATCAGGACATACATCTAATGTGTGCAGAAGAAAAGCACAAGGTAAACCTCCTGTCATTCCTAAGTTCAATGGATATTGTTATAACTGTGGTAAGTTTGGACATCCAGCTTATGAATACAGAGCTAAGAAGAATGACATTGCTAATAATACTACTGAGGAGAAAATATGCTATACTTGTAATAAGCATGGACACATTGCAAGGCGAAAATGAAATAAGTCTGGACACCTAAAGAGAAACTACAAGGAAAGCCATATCAATCGAAGAGACAAGGTAGCTCATATGTTTGGGATTATAATACATGGACTAATTGTACTGTATGTGGTCGATATGGACATATTGCAGCAAACTGTTATAGAAAGACTTGGATTGGACAAACAAGAAATTGGAAAAATGCAGGAATGGCATGTATGCACTGTGACAAGGTCGATGATGTAAGCAAGAACTGTAGAGACCAAGCACCAAATGAAAACCATATATTTGAGAGTGGATATAACATTGTAGATATTACAAAGTTAAGGAACACAATGTGGAAGAAGGAATCTAATGAGAATACTAAGCCAAGTAACATTGTCAGTGAAACCTCATCCATTAGATTGGGTGACATCGGTACCTCCACTTAAGATGACAAAGGTATGTATGGAACTAACATTTTAAATGATCACATTTTACATCTAGTTCCTTATATAGGATGTACAAATACCAAATTTGAATGAATGAAGATGCACTATGGTTTATGTGTTACAAAGTTTATAAATGTCACATAGTCAGTAAAAGAAGAAATGTGAGTTGGTTACCCATCGGTAATCACTATACAAGGTTAACCAACAATAGTACAAACCGATGAAGAAATTCTATGTTAACCAAGAAAAAGAAATTGTAGACATTACCAAGTTGATAGTTGTTTCATATCAGAAGTTAGGTCATGCATTTAATGCACCAAAGTTTGAGCGGGAATATAAAAAAATCTATAAATACATGGAAATAGAGTTCATTGTTATGTTGTGATTTTGAAGAATAGAGATTTTACAAAGAAGATTTTGAGCTAAAGATTTTTAGAAAATATTCAAAGCTACTATAGATCGAACCAACAATAATTCTTCGATGATAATGAGTAAGTTCATCTGCCTACCGAACACTGGTTATCTATTGTTTGCCAAAACCCTAGAAACAATTTATGACATCGACATTGACTGTAAGAAAATCACAAAACATTGAGGAGGAGGTAGAATTAATTGTTAGGGCACATTTTTCTAAGGAGAAATTTAAACCTCATCCCAAGGTCACAACATAAACAAACAATATGGGTGCATTTTCTAGTATTCTAGATAGGGTTTTGTTAACAGAAGATGTTAGGGCCTATATTCACTACAAAATTGGTGAGGTATGTGATTTTGAGACCATTTCTACTTATCAACAAGTTTGTGGACCGGATGGAAAGATTAAATCTGAATACAAGAAGATTGAGGAGTCAGGGTTATGATGTTTTACATACTTCTCGCAATCCTTCCAAAATGACTACATAAGAATCATGCTAAGCAAAATTTATGATGGAAAATTTTGGTTAGATAAACCTGTTGAGGTCACAAAGAAGATTATCAGTCAGGTTACTGGGTACCCTACAACTGACAAAGCCAAACCCTTTCAAAGTTCATCTCGTCCCGACGTAGAAAAGAACACTGGAGCTCAATGGGATGGTAGGGCACTAAAAATCCCAACTATCAAAGATCCAGCAGTAAAATTTGCAGCTCATGTCATCACGTACAAGATATTTCAATCTAGGAAACCAAATAGTGTACCCTACAGTGTCGTGGACATGGCATATAAAATTGTGTAGAAAGATCACCAGGTAGATCTTGCTGAATTGATACTACACCAACTGCATGACAATATGAAGACAATAAAAGAAAAGAAGTCCAATACATGTAAGTACAGATCACTACTTGTCTGTACATTTTTCTATCTACAAAAATATGTACTGAGCATCGGTAAAGTAAACTGGCAATTGGACAAACTGATAACTGCACAAATCGGTGAAATGATGAAACATCTAGGAGACAATCTAAATAAGGAATTCAAAGCATATTTCAAGGAATTTCAAACAAAAATGCAACAAAGGAGTAGAATTCCAAAGAAATTAGTAAGTAAATTTGAAGATGACATATTTTTTGTAGTCAGCACAGACCGCTCAATGATAAAGGCAGTAGAATTGAGAACAAAATGGTCAGCACCGATGGGATATGAAGTGAATCATGATTTCACTTTGAAATCTATCAATACATTACTAGCATTACTGATAGACATCACTGCTAGTAGGTTTGGCATATATGAGGAAGTTAAGTCTTGAATCACAACAAGCATAGAGATTAGGAAAACATGTAGAAGAGCAAAGAAAATGAGAAAAGATCTGACAAAAAAATATGGAAATGCATCTGAATCAACTAAGGAGTCACCAGTTAGAGAAGCAACCAAAGGTTAGTTACAGTTGGCTGAGAAGCCCTATGATAGTGAGGAGACCAAGTCAGACAAAGAAAAGGATCACACACTGGTTCCTCCTACAAATGATGAACAAGAAATTTAGCTACTAGAACCTGAAGGAATGAAGACATGTTCGTCAACTGCTACACAATTGACTGAGAAAGTAGAAGCAGTAAAAGTAGCAAAAAGAAGAGCAGCTACATCAACACAAAAATATGTTAAGAGAAAGACCAAAAAAGTAGCTGAGACACTGAAGAAAAAGAGGAAATACATAAGAAGTATAGAAGATATAGAGGAGACTGACACTAAAAATGATCTTGATCAATTCAAGTTAGTTTGTAATAGGGAAAGTACTATAGAAGAAATAATTGAAGATATAATTGAGAATGGAAATCTTACAGATCCAGGCATAGGCAAATTTGACAAAATGTGAATTGAGGACAAGACAAAGATAGAACATGCTATCATCCAAATGATTATTAAATTCAAGAGAGTACTGATGGAATTCACATATCAATTACCAAAGGAACTTGATGACAAAATAAGTGAGAGATGGGCTATTGCACTAGATACAGAGAAAAGGAAAAGAGAACGATCACTAAGTCATGCAGCCTCACACTTTACCTATGTTGTGGTAAGTGAATACATGATAAAGTATTAGGCTAGATTTCTAGTCAAGAATAGAGCTATGAAAATCATGGATGAGAATGTGGATGATATGGATGTCATATGTTATTCTCTATGGACATCAATTTTGAAAGCAGAAGAGAAAGTTGAACAGGAAGCATTCCTGAAACTATCTAAGAAGAGACACAGTTCAAAAGGTAAATGTATTTTCATTGATGATAACAAAGGAAAGAAAATAGAAGACACCGGTATATCAGTTACCGAGGTAATTTATATCACCGAAAAAAAGGAAGAAATCAAAATTTCATAGGATGCACCAAATCAAGTTAAGATCCACTTGCAAAAGAAAACCGATGATGATGCACTCATTGAGGACATCACTAATGGTGACCTGATGATGAGGATGATGAAGATGTGAAAATTTCACCATACAAAGATGAAGCACTAGACACTGATAGTGTGTTCACATCTCTATCAGGTGAACTACCTATACTTGTAGTGGCAATTGAAATTATTTCACAAGTACAAACCGATGCTTCTCATCTTGAGCCAAATAAAGATACAATTGAGATACAAGCACTTGAGCAACCCGTAGATACAAATGAGCCTAACAAAATAGAGGCATAGTCTACAAAAACAAAGAAACCAAAAGAAACAAAGACAACTGAGGTGAACCCACTTGACACTACAACCGAGACTCCCACACCATCTACCGAGGAGCAGAAGAAGGATGATACAGTGTCAACTAGGAAAGATACTCCAAAAAGTGAAGAAAAAGCTATTGTCATAAGCGAGAAGAAGTTAGCTCTTGCACTAAACAAGAAGAAGAAGAAAGCCAAAGGGCCGATCACCATTGATGAAGTTATCATTATACCAGAATGTGATCTGAGAACCCTAAGCCCTGAGGAACTAAGTAGATATGGGGAATTATGTTCAAGGAAAGTAGCACAAGAAAAGTTAAGGAAAGAATACAAACGTAAAGAAGTGTTAAATGATGTGAGGGACATTCTACAACAGATAGTATCAGAGACAAATATTGATGAGAATACTGCCATCTTAGACCAACTTGCCACACTCATCGAAAAAATCAATGCCCCTGATACAGATGCAGACAAAAGAATAGAAGAAGGCATATAATCAAAGATTCATAACAAATTGGTAGAAAGGATTAGCACAAAAGTGGCACTGAACAAGGTAAAATTATCTGAGGTCATTACCGAGGTAAAATCTATCACCCAAATAATCTATCAACTTCTAATCAAGCTTTGTACTTCAGACACCTTCACTGTATAAGTCAATGAAAAGATAAAAGGTTTAGAAGTAGAGATAAAGTTGAGTACACAAGCAGCTATCGTTGAGCCAATTGCTTTCTTAAAGCATATTAACCAAGTTCATGAACTCCGGCAGCTGATAGTAGATTTAAGGAAACAAGAAGCACACATCACCAATCAGGTTATAGAGTTACAAAAAGAACTCACTCCTTACCTGAAAATTTTTTAAGCAAACATTGTCAAAGCTGAACAACTTGTAGCAACACCAGAGATTTGGGTGTTGGATAATATCTTTGGCATGCATGCACAAGTCAGTCTTGAGCATATTTTTCTTACCAACTTGAAAGAGGAATGGGACAACCTCTTGGAGTCTATAAAGAAAACCCATCCACACATTTTTGATAAGATGTAAGTATACATTATATTTTTTTTTTTTACATTTGGCATTATTATCAAAAAGGGGGAAACCATGCATATGCCAAATAAGTATACTTTGATATGTATATTACATACTACCCAGAGCATGCACCGAGGGGGAGTACTTTGTACTTATAAATTTATTTTGTGGTTATGTATATGGCGGAGACATAAGGAATGCATAGAAACATTTTGTCTATATACATTCAAAGTTTTAATACTAATGCCAAAGGGGGAGATTGTTAATCTCTATTGAGCCTTTAAGGTTGTCATTAGTATCAAAGGATAGTAAACAGGTCGGTCGATTACTTATATCAGAGTCGGTAGGTAACCAGAAGTAAGTCAGAGCAGTTAGTAAATTATTTACACTAAGCATCACACAGTTAACCGAGCACCAGTGACACCGACACCGACAGTCAGTAAACACTGAGCATCGTAGTATACACCAAGTAGATTATACAATGTTTATTGATGATCATAGAAAATGGCATAGTAATCTAAAATAGCACATTCTTCTATGCAAATAGTTACAATAGATTGTAAAATGGTTTACCAAGATCGAGGAGTATTAACTGTAAATAGATACTCATTAAATGTAATGTTTATCTTATTGTAATAGTTGATCTAGGCTATTTTGCACCGTAGATCTTAGGGTTATGATTTTTTTTGTAACCTAATTTTTGCTAAGGTAGTAAAAATAGAACACTATATATTTTGTATGTTCGCATCATTTTATGAGGTTGGTGAACTAATATATATGAATCATGGAGCACTTGAAGAAATTGCCTATCTTCAAGATAATCAATTTACCGAGTAGAATAAAGTATGGAGGATATCAGATTGAGAAGATTTAGAGAAGGCTACAGAGTAGAATAGAGTAGAGAACCATCACAAATAAGGTGATATTTTGATGAGCACTTATAGATCTATTTCAGACAATTGAGTTGTCAACTAGTAGATAATTGCCTATTACTTTTTGACAATTGTGATAGAGTTTTTGATAAATCTCTTAACAGAGTAGACTTAACAGTCTTATTTAAATCTCTTAACTGAGTACACACTTCATTAGTATTGTTTAAATCCTATAACTAGGTAGATCTAGTTGATCTAACATGTTACTCCTAATAGAGTAAGATCACCAAAAGTGATCAAAACTTGTAGCCTTAACAGGCAAACCTTTTCTATCTGCAGTAGTGAAGAATTTGTGGGTGTCATCCCCACCATAGTTTTTACCTTCTTACAAGGGTTTCTGCATTACCAAAATACTTGTGTTATGTGATTGTCATATTGATTTCATGTTGTTTACTTTCTTAAGTTAACTAGATGATTGATTTATAGAATTATATTCAAGTTATTTTGATCGGTTATCATAAGTATTCAGTTTTAGATTTGAATGGTTTTGCAAGTAAAGTTTTGAAGGCACTGATTCACCCCTCTCCTCTCAGTACCTATCTCTCCTAATTCCAACAATTACCATGATGAGATATTGTGTGATATATTGCCCATGGATGCTTGTCATATGTTGCTTGGTAGACCTTGGTAGTTTGACAGGAATGTTTTGTTTGATGGTTGTGCTAATACCTATGTGGTTAGGCATGAAGGAGCTCGGCATAAGCTGATACCTTTATAGGAAATAGGGGATAAGGGATGTGGAGTTATCAAGTGTTGTCCTTATGAAAAACCTCAGGAGCACAAGGTTGATGAACCTATTGTTACAAAGTCTAGTTTGAAGGAGAAGGATAATGATATCTCTAAAAAGTTTGTTGAGATTAAGAGACAGATGGTCTTGCTGGCAAAGATGGTACAGTAGATGGTGATATTTGTGACATAGAGGGATGCAGATAATACTGAGTTGGTTGAGGAGTTTGGAGAGGATGAACCTTACCAAGGCACTGATATGACTGGTAGTGGTCAAGGTCGATTGCTATTAGTTTTTGATCGAAAGGATAAGCAAAGGGGAAAATAGGACTTTCTGCATGAGATAGTGAAAGAAGTGAAGACTACTTGGGATGAAGGACAAGATAAGATATGGGTGAAGAATAGATTTGGCATACCTATTTTGATTCCCTTGAGACATTCTTGATTTCCTTATGAGAAAATCTTTCTTACCTGGGGTGTCTGATGCGGGAGCATTCTAGGATTCTTGGCAATCCTGTGTCAACCAAAAATATGTTTGTCTTTTAAGGTAGATTGTTAGTTTTGATCTTGGTTTGGTGGAGTTCTTTCTTGGTTTGGGAGACTAGTTGCTCAGTTTCTATGGTTATTGGGGTGCTCAATCTCTAAAGAATGCTTGATAACTAAAGGTCTCAGTTGCTCTGACACTCGGTGATAACTATGTTACTCCATCATGCTTGGCATGGTCTATGTCTGGTGCTCGGTTATCTCTCTGTTGCTTGGTGTTATTTCTTACCAACTTGGTTTATTTGGATGGATCAGCTTGGCCGATTGGTTCCCTTGATTTAGGTCATGCTCATTGTGTTATGGATTGATTGTTGGACATGTGGGGACCTAGATCTGTCATGTTGCATTCTTCTATGTGAATTTGATGACCATTTGGGGCCATCTTGGGGAGTTTATTTATTTTTGTAAGGCTATGTGAGAGTCGACTGATGTTTTAGCATTTAATATTTGTTTGTAAGGGTTTATTGTTTCATCAGCCAACTTGTGGCTAGGAATCAATATTTATAGGATGCTTGGGTAGTTGTTTAGGGGCATTAGATAACTAGAAGGAAGGTTAGTAGCCTGTAAGCTTAGGAGAAGGAAGATTTCTTGGAAGATTGAGTACAAGTTTAGATCTTTCCTAGGTTCCTACTAGTGTGTTGCCTATTCCAGACTTGGACTGGCTGAATGCGGATGCTGGGGAAAAGAATTGGATCCTGCGAGATCTTGTAGACAATTGCTTGTTTTGTATCTGGCCTTAACTAGGAAGGCCTTATAGTCGAACACATTGAATGTAATCGGTGACTTGATAAATAAAGACTTCTATTTTGTTTTAGATCTGTTATTGTTATTGTGTATTTCTGCTACATATTGGTTTGGCTACAAGGTCGATCAGTCCTTAATTAGAACCACCAGCCTTGACTGCATCATTTTATCTAGAATCATATAAAAAAATATTATCATTTGATTTTGTTAAATGTGGTCAAACATACACCTACTTGTTATCTTTCTAGTCCTAATTGATAGAATTATTGAAAAATAGCTATAACTTTCAAACTGTATAATATTTTTGAAATCCAAAATATGTGTCACATTCTATGCTTTTCCTACTACAAGAAAAAAAAAAAAAAATTCAATTTGATAAAGTTCAGACTAAGTTAACGTGGTTAGACATGAGAGTTTTTGTATTCTGGAAAATTGGTAGAAGAAAAATCACAATTAATTATTTATTTGGAAAAAAATTACAAAAAAATATGTGTCACAACTGGACATGAGTCTACTAATATCTAGAATCTTGTAAATTTTTTTTATCATTTGATTGTTTATAAGGTGGTCAGACATACACCTACTTCTTATTTTTTTCCTAAAATTTTCTTGCTACTACATTGAAATTTGAAATTTTCAACACTTTTTCAAAAAAGGCCTAGTATCTTAGAAACTAAATTCATTTTTCTATAGATTCTCTTCTTACATATTTTTGATATAATATTTATAACTTGTTCAAATTTTAATGTCAACTTGCCTAAACCTAATTTTCTAAATTTTCATTGCCACTTAAAGGCCTAGTTTGGCATACCATGATCCTGCACATACCCAAGGACAAATGACAACATCAGTCTATATATGAAGATAGAGAAAAGTAAAGTGATTTTGTTAGCTAAAATCTTTGTTGATGATATCATATTTGGAGGACAAGATTCCATTTGTCATAAATTTTCAAATGAGATGCAAACTAAATTTGAAATGTCTATGTTTGGTGAGGTCAAATTATTTGTTGGTTTACAAGTTTATCAGATGGAGAAAGGTATCTACATTACTCAATCTAAATATGTTAAAGAGATACTTAAAAATTTTGGTATGGAAGACTCCAGACCAATGAGTACTCCTATGGCTACTGGATGGAAACTATCCAAAAATGATGATACTGCTGAAGTGAATCAAACCTTGTATAGATCTATGATTGGAAATCTACAATATGTTGTTTATAGTAGACCAGATATCTCAATAATAGTTGGGATTGTGGCAAGATTTTCTACCAATCCTAAGGAGAATCATATGATGGCAGTGAAAAGAATCTTGAGATATCTAAAAGGAACTGAGGCTACCTAGTCAGCTAGGATCACTACATCAAATGTGCTAAACATTATATTTGACAAATTGATGCAGAAAATGTTACACTTTAGGAGTTTCCTAGAGTTGTGAGAAGTGAAGCAGAGATGATAATCAATCATAAGAAATATGACTGAGGGAGTATACAACATAAAAAATTGACATGAAGATATCTACATGTGGAAGATGTAAGTGATAGATACAAGGTTAGGAATTGTTATCAAAGAGGGAGAGATTCAGATGAAAACATAGAGGGAGACAATTCAATGAAACCTGAGAGAGAGATACAAAAAAGATAGAGGGAGTAATTGAGTAAGTAGTCAAGAAAAAGAAAGTTTTGAATCACAATGAAGCTAAAAATATTATAAAAATATGATGGAAAAAGATTTTGGATAGTTCAGTAAGTCATGTGTTATTCATGTGGTGTTTCCATCAATGCCAAATAGGGAGATTGTTGGAAACTACAATTTAAATAATTGTTATATTGTCATTAATGTCAAACCTTAACTAGTAAATGTTGGGAAGTTGACTATACTGAAGTATATGACTATATTTAGTGTTTTCATTATGGAAACAAAGTCATATGAAGTTTTGGAGTTAGCGTATATTGAAGAAGATCAAAAATATGGCTAAGTATGGAAGACTAGACAGATACTAGAATACCAGGTGATCAGAGCATCAACACATGTGTGTATGATAGAGTTATGACATATGCCCTTGAAGGTAAGCTTCTATGTATGTATTCATGCTAATTCTAAGAGCACATGATGATATGAGTCAGTATAAGGAAGTTATAGTCAAATGAAGTGGCATAGATAGTAAGCTATAGAATAGGACAGAGCATGGAGTCGACTGTTTATATTTTGATTAGTGCTTGTAATGTTGTTTTTTAAATGCTATGCACCTATTGTATTTAGGTCATAGACATGTTAATATGAATATATGTAAACACACTTGAGCCAATTTAATTAGAAGTGGTGTATGTAATTAGTTATAGGCCAACTTGATGAAAATTTTTGTATGCGCATATAAATAAGACATGCACCCTTATAATTTAGTATGGCATGAGAAATAGAGTTTAGATAAGTAGAGAAGAAGTATGTGAAGAGTAGATATAATTTGGTAGAGCTTTACAAGAGGCTAAAGCATTAGTGCACAAAAGGAGCTGATTAGACAAGCAGTGTCAATACACCAGTTCACCTTGTAGATATAGTGTGTATCTGGTATCTAGAAGGTTGTAGCCTTCACCACTTGAGCAGTGAGCTCTATGAGAGTGTGTCCCTCCCTTAACAATGTTAATTGTAAAAGGCTCCTAACAGGGTCTGACACTTGACCAGGTCACTGTATTAAAGCATTATAAAGATCAACTCCTAATAGGGTTGCAAGATCTTCTAATTGTAATACCCCAAAAATGGGCTATAGGTTCATTAACCTCTTACATCAACAATTCGATTGAAATTGACATCAAATTCCTAACCTAAGGTACATCTGCACATCAGTTTATCAAAAACCTAATTGATTATCTTAATTCTGCATCAGGGAATATTCCTTGAATATTTCTAATTTATCATAATTATCTTTAATTGAATATTATTTTGTGATAAATGTCATTATTTATCCTAAAGTTGATTAACTGAATATGATGGATAATTAATTAATTAATTAAATTCTGCCACTTAATTATTTAATTAGATTTAATTACATTTATTCTTAATTGATATTATTTTTATTTTGACAATAAATCAAAATTCCTATAAACAATCAATTAAATATTTATTTAATTGATTTAAAATCAAAGTTGTCAAATTTAATGATTTAATTGGAATAACGTTTGATTTAATAATTGATTAACCCATAAATAAATTATTTTAATTCAAAAATCAGTTAAGTGGAAAATAAATCACTTTGTTTATTAAATTAATTCATATTAAATCATGCACAATCAGAAAAACAATTTACTTTAAATCAATTTTCAATTTCAATTTGTTAACTTTCTAAACTCAACATCTGATGATGAGTTGAAAAAGAGAACTAAACTCTATTTTGATATAAAAACTGCTTTTGCATGATTTTATGAGTTTATTTATTCTTAATTTCTTGTTAACTCAAAAATCAACCCGAGTTTATCAAGAGTGATTTATGGCTTTTCTCAATGCATCCTCAAGCCCTGGATTTCTATAAAAATAAGGCTCAGCTCTTTACAAATCCCTCTCTCTCTTTCAAAGCTATGCATTTTTTTAATCTCTCAATCTCTCAAATTTGCACAATTACTCTGGTGAAATTACATACAAAGAATCAAGCTTTTACAACAGGCTACTTTGTGATATCATTCATATTTTTTCATATCATAGCATATCATTTTTAGAATAATCTGCATATCATTTCATTCAATTCTAGATTAGATTCATATAATTTTTCATCCTAATTGCATAGAAAATAAAAAAAAGAGATTAATTTGCATTCATATCTCATTGCTTTCATCATTTTAAAACCTTTGTTTAGGTGTTGCATTGTCACTAATCTCGGTCTAATATGAGAATACCATACTCCCACCTACTAGAAGGCAGCAAATCACCTTGTTAGCTTAGTTTCAATTACTTGCAGATTTTGATTTTGCTAACCTCTAATGTTTTACTAAAGTGTTGTGTCCACAGCTAGGTATAATTTTCACACACACATTTCTAGTGCCCACCATGGGGCCTTGAAATGGGTTTCCATTCTATTCTATCAAATTTATATCATTTTTCTCGAACTCACGACCACAAGGTTAATTTTTATGAATTTTGTGATAAATTTTTGGGTTGTTTTTCCTAAAATCCGACTACTATTTTGATTGGTACATGCTCATATGACATGATACAGATCCAAAATTTATATTTTTGGAAAGGTATTTGAGTTAAATTTTATTTTCTATTGGTTTGAATTAATTTTATTTTGATTTGCAAAAGTTATGGTCATTTTAGTACAAACTGGTCACAACTTGATTTTATGAAATCCAACTGATGTTTTTATTGGTACATGCACATATAACATGATAAAGATCTAAAATTTATATTTTTAGAAAGGTATTTGAGTTAGCTTTCATTTTCCATTGGTTTGGATTAATTTCATTTTTATTTTCAAAAGTTATGATCATTTTAGTGCAGACTGGTCAAAACCTAATTTTATGAAATCTGATTGATGTTTTTATTAGTACATGCACATATGACATGATACAGGTCCGAAATTTATATTTTTGGAAATTTATTTGAGTTATATTTCATTTTTTTTTGTTTTGAATTAATTATGTCTTAATTTGTAAAAGTTATGATTGATTTATTGCAGACTAGTCAGAATCTGATTTTTTATGACAGCAGGTTTTTCAATTATCAAATGACATATTATCTTTGACTAACCTGATTTTGTACCACGTGGGGTTGACAAGTTGTGTTTCTTTTTTGATGGACTTTTATAATAGTGGGTTTCATGTACAATAATAGTTAATTTTTTATAACAGTGGTTTGTGGGTGCAGGTCCAGGTACATCTTGTGGGTACAAAAGATAGAAGACCAATGCTCAAAAATTGCTAAAATAGGTAAAATCTACTAAGCGTGTTGCGAGGAACTCAGGTATTATGTTACATCTAATAAAAATTCATTTTGGGACATAAAATGAATTCTCTTGTGTCAAGCTTGAGTGTCTTTACAACTTTCATAATTCACACTTCAGTTTTGGGCTTAAAATGGACATAGATTTTCTTTTTGCATATCTGTTACACCTAGTAAATAGGCCCTATGAACACTATTTGTGGATGATCTTGAGAGAGTGGGCTTCATTTTCTTGTTTATATGTGAAGCTCTTCTTGATGAAGGATCCCCTTGTAGGTAGGGAGGTTACTGTGATTATTTCACATTCCACTTGGTTTGGTCCTCAGCTTTTGATCGATGCATTCCCTCTCTGAAGAGATCGATAGACCATAGTTGTTGACATCATGAATCTTGGTGAGATAATATTAGTCTTAGCATGTCAGATTAATCTATCTTCTTTGTTTTGGTGAAGTGAAGTGGCTAGGGGATTATGCTCCACTTCCTTTTTGGATATTATCAGAAACCCAGATCCTTGAATCCGATCTAGTCCCCATGTGGTATCTTTTGTGAGTCACCTTTAGAGAGGGTTAACCATAGTGGACATTCCCTTTATTGGGTCAACCATGTGGATGAAACCTCAAGTGGTAATAGCTATTTTTTCCATGGTAGCAACAACCGCTATATAAATGTCTTTGTGGAGGAAATCTTCACAGGTGTGGTCTCTTGTTGGGTTGTCAGATCTCCCTAGCAGATCCCAATTGATTAAATTCTCAGACTGTATCAAAACCCTGATGCACCTGGATTGGAGTTTTCCCTCTTGAGACCATAAAAGTTATAGAGTTGTACCATTACTACAAACCTTAGCAAGGCCAATTTTTCATTTTCTAGGACTATGTCCATTATTGAAAATTTTTTGAGAACATACACAATTAGCATTCCTAGGGATTAGCACAATAAGTCACTATTTCTTGTTCATGTGCAAGGTTTCTTTTTCCCTTGTTCATTATTTTGAGATGATTTCTTGCTTCCCTTTGCTTGTTGTTCTGTGTGTTTTCTATCTATTTGGTCCTTTGGAAGCAAATAATCCCAAACTATTACACATATCCACAAACTTGAACAGAGAATATCTTAAAAACAATCTGAAACTAAAAACTAAAAAATTGCAAATCTGAAGAAAAAATCCTTTCTAGTGTCAAAAGTCATCTTGAAATTTCAAAACTCGTATCAAAGCTAAAGTCAAAATTGCCAAAAAACTCCCAAATTTGTGAAAAATTTGGTTTTTACAGCCAACTTCCAGATTCTGTCAAAAAAATCATTGTGTTAGGATAGAGCAGAGAATCCAAAAAGAATCGAATCTATTTTCCTAAAGTAGTCAATTGAGTTTGATCTAGCCTTCTGATCTATGACATTTGAGAAGAGTCAATCCACTCTCCATTTCCTATCCTCTGACCTAATGTCAAGCATGTATTGCAAAATCCCTTTTGCTCATGACTATACACTTTGTACACTTATCTACTAGCTCGATGGTAGATTCTAGTCTTACTCGAGTTGCTCCCATCCAAAATGCTAAACATACTAGACCAATCCTAATAGTGGGCAATTCTCTGATGTCTCTCACATCCTAAATATGCCTTTTGGTATGCCTATTCTAAACTATTCCACCACTGTTGCTACTAAACAAGATCCCATTACAAAGAATATTCCTCCTATTACAAATGATAGTGATGAAGAAGACCTACCTCCTACAATGTCTCTATCTGACTACATCAGGAAATATTGCAATGTCAAGACAAACTCAAAAGAAAGAGAACATGATTCCTCATCTGATACTACTATAACAATACGACTTGATGTCATACATAGATATGGTCCTATTACCAGCTCTAAAAGGGGAGAAAGTTCAAAATCTCAAGAGCAAGAAACTAATGATGATCCTTTCCACCCTTCTATAGAAATCATCCCTATGGCTCCTAGGCTATCTACTTCAAGCTACACTCCAGCTGCTTCAGCAGATCATGGGTACATAAGATGACATCCAATTACAACCTCATGGAATATTGGTAGGTCTAGGATTGAAATGGTTCCTATCCATGCACTGTTTCCACCTGAAGAGGGACCTAGCTTGTTATCTCTAATGAGAATTTAAGGTTGTCATTAGTATCAAAGGTTATCATACATATCGGTTGGTCACTTACATTGAGAAAATTGATAATTAGAAGCAAGATAGACTAGTTGGTAAAGCATTTATACCGAGCATTAGATAGTTTATCAAGCACCAGCAGACACCAACACTAGTAGACAGTAAACACCGAGCGTTGTAGTATACACTGAGTAGTTTATACATTGTTTACCAAGGATCATAGAAAATGGCATAGTAATTTGAAATGACACATACTTCTATGCAAATAGTTACAATGGCTCATAAAATGTTTTACCAAGATCAAGAAATATTTAATGTGATGATATTCATTAAATGAAATATATATCTTTTGTAATAGTTAATCTAGGTTATTTTTGTACACCATAGATCTTAGGGTTATGACTATGTTGTGTAACCTAATTTTATTAAAGCGGAAAAAATAGAACACTATATATTTTTGTGTTTGCATCATTTTGGTTTGAGCTGATATATGAATCACGGAGCACTTGAAGCAATTGTCTAACTTCAAGTCTATCAGTTAACAGAGAAGAACAAAGTAAGAAGGAATTTAGATTGAGCAGAATCAAAAAAGGCTACCGAGCAGTTCAGAGAAGAGATTCATTACAAGTGAGGTGATATTTTATCAGAACTTATAAATCTGTATCAGACAATTGAGTTGTCAAATAGCAGATAATTACCTATTGCTTTCTGAACATTGTAATAGATTTTTGGATAAAATCTCTTAACAAAGTGGACTTAATAGTCTTATGTAAATCTGTTAACCGAGTGCAGACTTCATTAGTGCTATTAAAATCCTATAACTAGGTAGATCTAGCTAATCTAAAATGTCACTCCTAACAGGGTGAGATCATGAGAAGTGATCAAAACTTGTAGCCCTAATAGGCAAACCTTTTCTATCTGTAGTAGTGAACAATTTGTGGGTGTCATTCCCATCACAGTTTTTACCTACTAACAAGGGTTTCTGCGTTACGAAAATACTTGTGTCATGTGATTGTCATATTGATTTCATGTTGTTTACTTTCATAAGTTAAATGAATGATCGATACATGCAATTAGATTCAAGTTGTTTTGGTCAGTTATTACTATTTACAGTTATATATATGAAAGGTTTACAAGTAAAGTTTTTGAAGGCACTGATTCACCCCTCCCCTCTCAGTACCTGTCTCTCCTAATTTCAACAATTGGTATCAGAGCACAGTTCTCTTATTGAACAATTTAACCAATGAAGGGTAAAGATCTAATTCATGGAGAGATACAAGCTTGATAAGACTATTGAGAATCAGAAGATACAAATGTAGATGTTTATTGAATAGCACAAGCAAGCCAAGGAAGGACTGAAGAAATTATTGGTTGAAAGGAAGAACCTGGCTATTTTACAAAATGAGATCGGTTACCATGAAGAACCTATTAATGAAATGTTCGAGCATATTGGATCTAGTTCTAGAAGCATCTCTGATGGATCTAAAAGCATAATCACTGATTTATCTGAAAGGAATGAACATTTAACTAATCAAGTGAAAGCACTGCAAATCGGTCAAGAATCTCAGATGGTGAGAATGGTAGAAACAATGAACAATGCTAGACAAGTCGAGCAAGAGAGGAATCTAGCTATTGATGACCGAAGACAAATGACTGAACAACTTCGAGCTAAAGAGAGTGAGATACAGAGACTCACTGATCATCATTTCCAAGTAACTAATTTGTAAGAATTTGCAAATAGAAAATATTGAACCAAGGATCTAGAGATTTAAGAAAAGCACAAGAGATAAAATATGAATGCAAGGATGCATGGAATCAATAACAAGTACTGAAATGATAGGGAATATTCCCTGGGCACGTACCAACCCATAAAGAAAATTTTTAAATGAAAAAAATTCTAAAAAATTATAGAATTGAAAAATATATATATATTTTTTGAAAATTGTACCAGTGAGGGCAGATCAGGCCTTACAGTCTAATTTTCAAATTATTTTTTCCTCGGATTGGACTTTCACTGAATATGGGCAAGTTTATAGTCGATCTTAACCGAAACAACCTCCCAGACATAATGGTGAGGTCAAATCTACTTCAAGAAGCCTTTATCACATGCTAGTTGCTAGATCTGAGATTTGGACCTTCAAAGCTTGCATCAAGCTCTCTTCAAATCGGCTAATCAAGAATGCTCTTATAGCTCTGATGCCATGTAAGAATTTGCAAATAGAAAATATTGAACCAAGCATCTAGAGATTTAAGAAAAGCATAAGAGAGAAAATATGAATGCGAGGATGGATTGAATAGATCCAATGAATTAATCAATGCTCAATGAGTGTTCAATGAAATGATTACATAATAGGCCTCCTTATATAGGAAAGATGATATGAGAGAATGATAAGGAGTTGATAAGCTATCACCTATGCTAGTTGTAATCACATGTCCACCAAATGTGGATCATCCTCAAATATGCAATAAAGTATGTGCATTAGATTAGGATGATAATGTGATAAGAGCACAAAAAGTGGATCTCACACACAATGAGGTATGTGAAGACAACTATCACACCAAAAGTGGAATTTCTCCTACACCATGTGCTTAATAGATGTGCACACTCCTAGGTGTCTCAATCACTAACAACTATGAAATGCATTATCCTAAGTAAGATTAAGTAAAGTGTAATTAGGAATAATTAATTACACCAACATAATCAAATGATGACTATGAATCAAGAGGTAAACCGAGTGAATGGAGAATTGTCAAGAAGACTAGAAGATGTTGCAAGACTCAGAGAGGAGAATGAGAAGCTAAGAAATGAAGTGAAAAATCAACAGCAACAAAATGAAATGAAGAAACTTGCTGAGGACAGTTCTAAGAAGATTGATTATTTTCTAACTAATCAAAGAAGATTTGGGAGTAGAGCTAGTATAGGCTACACTGGTGAAGGAGAATCATCACAAAAAGTTGAACAAGTCAACAATAATCAAAATAAAAAACTTAAAGTGTTGACATGTTATCACTGTGGAAAACTGGGACATACATCTATTGGCATTAAGAAGAATTGCCACTAGTGACAACACTTATTTGCATTCTGAGTGCAAACTGAGCAGAACAGTGCAAACTGAGCAGAATAGGGCAAATCGAGCAGACAGTGCAAACTGAGCAGATAGTGCAAATTGAGCAGACAGTACAAACTGAGCAGAAAGTGCAAACTGAGCAGATAGTGCAAACCGAGCAGACAGTGCAAACTGAGCAAACAGTGCAAACTGAGCAAGACAGTGCAAACTGAGCAAGTTAGTACAAACCAAGTAGGACAGTGTAAACTGAGTAACATCATGTCTACTGAGTCACCAGTATTTACCGAGTTCAAAACCTACCGAGTGGTCAGTATGAACCGTGCCTTCACTTCTACCGAGTGCATGACGATGCCGAGTAATGCAGTGGACGCTGAGTATCAGAAAGTCACCGAGTTAGTTTGTAGGAACCGTGTAACCATACTTGGGCTGACTTAGTAGCACTTATGTTTATTTGTCAAGCTGACTTTGTAATTGTAATTGTAATTAATTATTTAAGACTTGTATATAAACAATGTTGTAAAAATGTCAAGATGTATGTAATAAGCATGTATGTGAAAAAGAAAGAAAGGCAAAGATAAGCGAATTACAAAGGGCTTCAGCAGTATAAGGAACAGCAAAGACAAATTCATCACAGAAGGTGATCAGTACATCAGTGAATCTCAATCAGCAATCCTGTTGCAAAGCAAGAGATCTACTGTTTCATCCTAACAGGTGAATCAATACTAAAATCCTTTAACCGGGTAGACTTAACAGTCTTTTGTAAAATCTCTTTACTGAGTGCATACTTCATTGTATGTTTGTAAATCCTTTAACAGGGTGGATTTAGCAATCCTTATTGCTCCTAACAGGGCAGATCATCAGAAGTGATCAAATTGTAAGCCTTAACCAGCCAACTTTATTCTGCAGTATTAAAGCTTTGTGGGTTTCATCCCCACCCCAGTTTTACTTTCTTTTTGGAAGGTTTTTGGGTAACCAAATCTATGTGTCATTATTTTGAATGCTTTTAAGTTTCATGCTTTTTGTATGCAAAGGTTAAAGTAAATTACATGTTAATATATCTGTAATTGAAAGAAAATTTGGAGTTACTGATTCACCCCTCCCCTCTCAGTAACTCGGTTAATTCCTAAATATTTCCAACAATTGGTATCAGAGCAGCATTGGTTCTCAAGACAAAGCTTAACTAGCTTGAGCAAAGATCCAGGACAATGGAGGTATTCAAACTGAACAAGGTGATTGAAAATGAAAAGCTAGATCTGGAAATGGCCATAGCTAAACTTAAAGAAGCAAAAGAACATCTTTCCCAATCCCTAAGAAGAAGGAAGGAACTTGCAAATCAGATGAATGATCAGAATTACATTGAAGAAAAGATTGAAGATCTTTTTCCCTCAAATAGCTCAGATGAAGCAAACAATGTTTTTAAAGAACTCCTAGAAAAGAATGGGTCTCTACAGAAAGAAGTGAGAAAATTAAAAAGAGAACAAGAGCTACACTCTACAAGATTTTGTGAGATCTTGGAACAAAGAAACAAGTTGAAAGATGAATTAGATGGAAGGAACATTAAAGTCCAAAATAAAACCCTTCAGCTAGAAAACCTAATTGATCAGATCTCTCATACAAATGAGGAAATTCTGAATCTAAGATCAGAAATAGAAAGCACAAGAGAAGAACTAAGATCTGAAAAGGAAATCAATCTAAGATTGGTGGATGACCTAAACGCTGAAAAACAAATCAATGAAGGAATGCTGAAAAGTCAAGAAGACTTGAATCAGCTGTATGAGCGAAATCTTCATAGGCAAAAAGGAAAAGCAGGACTTGGATACAAAGGAGAAGGTGAATCTTCTAAGCAAGGTACTCAAAGGAATCAGAAACCTACTTGTAATCACTGTGGTAAAATAGGACATACTTCAAATAAATGTTGGAACAATGAAAAAACAGAATTCAATGGAAAATGCTACAACTGCAATCAACATGGTCACAAAGCAAATGAATGCAGGGAAAAACCAAGATTCAGAGGTAATTGTCACAAGTGCAACAAACAAGGTCACAAAGCATCCTAGTGCAGATCCAAGACATTCAATCCAGTAGAACAAATTATGAAAGCAATGTTTGGATGATAATACAACACCTGGTGTAGATGTCATTACTGTGGAGAATATGGACACATTGGCATGAATTGCATAAAACATCATCTAAGGAAAAGAGATACTACCGTAAGATGCTTCAAATGCACTAAACTCGGTCACATAGCCAGAAACTGCATGAATACTAGTGAAGTTGAAGATGGAAAGAAGAATGAAGCAACTAAGGTCAGGAAACAGGTGAGACAAAAGTGGATTCCTAAATCTACCGAGCAAACCAGTCCAAGTAATGGAATGGGTGGCTCTACCGACTCAAACTAAATTTCCAAGAAAGCACTAGAACTGTATTCTCCTAGACAAACTCCAAGCAGTTCCTGAACCAAAAAAAAAAGATCTAAATCAGCATGCAAGATGCAGTAAGATCACAGGAAGGTCGGTATCAGTCTTTACCGAGCAAGGTCGGTACCAATCTTTACCGAGCGAGGTTGGAGCAATATGAATTCTCGAGTTCACCGAGTTGCGAAGTCTTTACCAAGAAATTAATTCTTAGTGGGTGACAGTCTATCAGAATTCATACCCTAATTTGTACTGAGCATTAATGACAGAGTTGTAAACAAAAGGCAAGTAATCAAACTCATTCTTCACCGCGAACCTTTAGCACTTTGAGAGCAGAAAATTTCAAGAGCAACCCAGCGATTCAATACTTTTATGAAAGGAATTTTCTGTGAGCTACCATGGCATTATCTAGCACTTCAGTGAAGAAAGGATCAGATATGTTAGTCCAAGGGGAATGGAAAGCACCAGATTTCAAGATCGTGCCTGCAATTGCAGCAGCCCTAGATCCGAACAGAGCTCAATCTCAGATTCCTCCTAAGGTACTACTTATTAACGATATCTGCAATCATTTCAACTGTTCAATTCATGAAATGGGGAACCTAGAACTAGATATTGTGCATGAGGAACTGTGTGTGGATGGTATTCTCAAACCCGAGCACAAACATCTAGAAGATAAAGGTTTAGTTCACATTGCACATCTACCTCGAAACTTTCAGGAGAAATGGGTTAGATACATTCTCAGCCGTGTACATGATGGCAAGATTTGGCTTGAGCAACCCATAGAGATCACAAAGAAGATGATTCATCAAATCACTGGTCTTCCCATGTTGAACAAAGCAAAAACTACCAAAACCCTAGGTCGGTCGGAACTAGAGAAGAAAACCCTAGCCGAGTGGGACGGTAGAGGCATGAAAGTTAGCAGCATTACCGATGCTGAACTGAAGTTTGGTACACACATAATTGCCCATAAGATTTACAGTTCAAGTCGACAGAATAGTGTCTCCTGTGAAGCTATTGACCTAGCATACAAAGTGGTCAAGAATAACTTAACATTTGACCTAGCAGACTTATTGTTAAAGCAGTTTAACAAAAACATGTAAAGCATTCAAACTTCCAAAAACAATCCATGTAAGTTTGGATCCTTATTGGTCTGTTTATTCTTCTATGCTCAGAAATTCTTCCCTTCTAAAGGAAAAGTTGTATGGAGAAAAGATGTGCCAGTCTTTTATGAAATAAATGAATACATCTCAAAAATGGGTGAAAATTTTGAAAGCATCATGGATAATTATTTTGAGTCTTTCAAAGAGAAAATGAATGACAGATTCTAGATTCCACAGAAGTTGGTGGAAGATTACAAGGATGACATTTGTTTTATGGTGGATTGTGACAATGTATATATTCAAGCAGCTAAATCGAGGATTGTATATGTAAAACCTCTTCCTTATGAGGTAAATATTGATGAAACCAAGAATATCATTGAAGCCCTTCTTAATCAGCCTATTAATCCCAAAGCTCCATATTTTGGAACATATGATGAAGCAAAGGTAAGAATTGAATTAAGCATAAAACTTCCACAGGCGGTAAACAAAGGAAAGAAGAGGATAGCCAAAATGCAAATGATAACCGAGGACAAAGAAGATATCGATGAAGAAGAAAAGGAAAAGGATGAGAAAATAGAGCAACCAGAACCTGCAAAGAAGAAAGGAAAGGTTTTTATCACTAAGGTACCTAAGCCTCCCACTGCTGTATTTACAAGGAGAAGTGCAAGAGGTAAGGCAGATAAAGATAAGGCAGACAAAGATATAGTATTCAAAAGGCCTCCTCTAAACTTTCAAGAGAGGATCAAAATTTTTAGAGACGGATCAGGATTTGGAGTAAGTAACATAAAATATTTTAAATATGAAACCAAATCGAAAATAGAACAGAAGGAAATAGAAGATCCTGTTATTGAAAAGATGGGACAGTGGGAATACTCTCCTGATGACATAGCCCCACAGGTTCCAGCTATCTTATTAAATCCAATAAAAATGAGATGGAGCAATGCAAAGCAAACTGTGATAGACATATTTGATCAAACCCTAAGACAGTTAATGCCGAGCTTGAAAAATGATGAAGTAAAGAAGGCATTAAAAGAAAATGAAAATAAGATGACACTAAGGTTCAATACTTGTTTGATTCTGATCAACAATATCAAATTAGTTGTGAAGGCTGCAAATGCCACATGGAAGAACATATACCACCTTCACGAACCGAGTATTGAAACAGTAATAATAAAAGATATTGAAGATGACAGTGATGAACAAGAAGAAGCCACTAAGGTAGATGATACTGTGAGGATAGCAGCAGAAGTCATTGCATCCCTTCCTACCTCTCTAGTAAAAGTTTCTACATCTAGCCCGGAGACACCTTCAAGCATGGTTGTGACAACTTCAACTTTTGTCCAATCACCTATAGCAACAACAGAAGCAACCACCATTTCTTCTACCGAGTTGCAGTCTCCCACATCATCAAGTTTTCCAGCAGTAAGTTTTCCAGTTTTTGAATCTACAAGTGTAAATATTTTAAGTTCTCCAGTAGAAAGTATACCAGTCTCTATAGCCAGTCCAACTATGTCTATTGTCACTACTACTAAGGCATTGAGCACAGATAAGCCTAAAGCTCAACCGAGCATAAGATTTTTGGGTAAGAATATAGTAGAGGATATAGACTTAGATGAAGAAATAGAGATTCCAACATTAGATTTTGCAAATCTATCAGCGGACCAAATGCAAAATATAGGTGAAATCCTTCAAAGGAAAGTAAAGCAAAAGAAGCTTAAAGAGGAGAGAGACAAGGAATATCAAATCATCAAGGATGCTAAGGACATTTTGTCTGATGCATTAGGTATTAAAGTAGACTCCTCCCAACATGTTTTGCTACAATTAGTAGAAGTAGTTAATAAATACAATGAGGATTCATCTGGGACAGAAAAGTTAGTTGAAAGAGTCAAGAAGAGATTCAACAATAAAGTGCTTGAGCACATTGCTCAGCACATAGCTATTAACCAAGTAGAATTGTCTTTAGTTTTGTCAAACATTGAATCTACCTATTCAAATGCTACCTCTCTTTTGGCCAGATTGTGCAATATTGCCAAGTTCACAAAGGATGTTAAGGATAAAATGAATAAAATGGATGAGGATATGAAGATCAGCATACAGAAGCTGCAACTTGAACCAAGTTCAAGCTCTTCTCATCACATGAAAGTCTCATATCTATCAAATATGCAGTCAGATCTACTGAAAGAAGACACAAGGATCCGGTCCACACTGCTAGACATCCAACACATGATCCTTCCCATCATGAATACAATGTATAAGCACATTGAACATTCCAAAACATTGATTCATGAAAATCAGTTCTCTATAGCAGATCACATGATTGAACTCTCTGCAGAAGTCCAAATTGCAATCCAAACATGCAAGATTCTGCAAGAAAGTTGGGACAGAACCCTGGCACTAATAATGAAGGTACATTCTAACTTTCTATCAAATTTTGGATTCTCTTTGTAAATCACTTGTATATGATCCTTTGGCATTATCGCCAAAAAGGGGGAGATATGTATAGAGGGAGATATATTTATAGAAGAAGATTTGTATAGTTGTATAGAAAAAGTTAGCACATTGAAAGGGGGAGATAATGTATAAAGCCCTATAACAAAGACAAATTTTGAAAAATCAAAATAAAACTCAGCATGATTCATGTATATAAGTTTTGGCCAATAAGTGTTTTTGTCACTAATGCCAAAGGGGGAGATTGTTGGCATTAAGAATAATTGCCACTAGTGACAACACTTATTTGCATTTTGAGTGCAAACTGAGTAGAACAGTGCAAACCGAGCAGAACAGTGCAAACCGAGTAGACAGTGCAAACTGAGCAGATAGTGAAAACTGAGCAAATAGTGCAAACTGAGCAGACAGTACAAACTAAGTAGAAAGTGCAAACCAAGCAGACAGTGCAAACTGAGCAGACAGTGCAAACTGAGAAAACAGTGCAAACTGAGCAAGACAGTGCAAACTGAGCAAGTTAGTACAAACCGAGCAGGACAGTGTAAACTAAGTAACATCATGTCTATCGAGTCACCAGTATTTACCAAGTTCAAAACCTACCGAGTGGTCAGTATGAACCATGCCTTCACTTCTACCAAGTGCATGACGATGCCGAGTAATGTAGTGGATGCTGAGTATCAAAAATTCACCGAGTTAGTTTGCAGGAACTGTGTAACCATACTTGGGCCGACTTAGTAGCACTTATGTTTATTTGTCAAGCCAACTTTGTAATTGTAATTGTAATTAATTGTTTAAGACTTGTATATAAACAATGTTGTAAAAATGTCAAGATGTATGTAATAAGCATGTATGTGAAAAAGAAAGAAAGGCAGAGATAAGCGAATTACAAAGGGCTTCAGTAGTATAAGGAACAACAAAGACAAATTCATCATAGAAGGTGATCAGTACATCAGTGAATCTCAATCAGCAATCTAGTTGCAAAGCAAGAGATCTACTGTTTCATCCTAACAGGTGAATCAGTACTAAAATCCTTTAACCAGGTAGACTTAATAGTCTTTTGTAAAATCTCTTTACCGAGTGCATACTTCATTGTATGTTTGTAAATCCTTTAATAGGGTGGATTTAGAAATCCTTATTGCTCCTAACAGGGCAGATCATTAGAAGTGATCAAATTGTAAGCCTTAACCGGCCAACTTTATTCTGCAGTATTAAAGCTTTGTGGGTTTCATCCCCACCCCAGTTTTACTTTCTTTTTGGAAGGTTTCTGGGTAACCAAATCTATGTGTCATTATTGTGAATGCTTTTAAGTTTCATGCTTTCTGTATGCAAAGGTTAAAGTAAATTACATGTTAATATATCTGTAATTGAAATAAAATTTGGAGTTACTGATTCACCCCTCCCCTCTCAGTAACTCGGTTAATTCCTGAATATTTCCAACAACATCTAATGTGTGTAGAAGGAAAGCACAAGGTAAACCTCCTATCACTCCTAAGTTTAATGGATATTGCTATTATTGTGGTAAGTTTGGACATCCAACTTATGAGTGTAGAGCTAAATAGAATGATATTGCTAACAATACCACTATGGAGAAAATATGCTATACTTGTAATAAACATGGATACACTGCACAAGAGTGTGAGGCTAAGATGAAGCAAGTATGGTCTCCTAAGGAAAAATCATAGCAAAAGCCCTATCAACTGAAGAGACAAGGTAATTATTATGTTTGGGATTATAATACATGGGCTAACTATACTACTTGTGGTAGATATGGACACATTGTAGCAAATTGTTACAAAAAGAGTCAGATTGGACAATCAAGAAGCTGGACAAGCACTGGAATGGCTTGTATGCACTACCATAGGGTCGGTCATTTAAGGAAGAAATGTAGAGACTGAGCACCAAATGAAACCATATATTTGAGAGTAGATATACTATCATACATATCAAGAAGTTAAGAAACACTATGTGGAAGAAGGCATCTAATGAGAATGCTGAGTCAAGTAATGCTATCAGTGAAACATCATCCATTGGATTGGGTAACATCGGTACCTCTACTTAAGGTGAAATAGGTATGTATGGGATTGACATTTCAAATGATCACATTTTACATACAGTTCCTTATACATGATGTACTTATACCAAATCAGCATGAATATAGATGCACTATGGTTTATATGTTATGAGCTAACAATGTTATACAGTCGGTAAAAGAGAGACCAAGAGTTGGTTACCCATTGGTAATCACTATCTAAGGTTAACTGAGCACATGTATCAACTGACAAAGAAATCCTATGGTAATCAGGTGGATACAATTTTTAGTTCTCACTAAGCTGATAGCTGTTTCATACTGAAAGTTAGGTCAAGCATTTATTGCATGAAAGTTTGAGCGGGAATATCAAAAAGTCTATAAATACATGGGAAAAAGAGTTTATTGTTACATTGCGATTTCAAAGAGTGGAGATTTCACAAAGAAGAGTTCAAGCTAGAATATTTTCAGAATGATTCAAGGCTACTATAGATTGAACCAACATCACTCTTTGGCAATTTTGAGTAAGTTCATTTGCTACCAAAAAATTTTTATCTTGCTTCTTGCTAAAACCCTAGAATTGATTTATGGAATATACATCATTTGCAAGAAAATCACAAAGTATTGAGGAGGAAGTTAATCTAATCATTAGGGAAAATTTCATCAAACCTAAGTTTAAGCCACATCCCAAGGTCGCAACACAAACAGACTTAATGGGTAGTTTTTCAAGCATACCAAATAGGGTTTTGTTGACAGAAGACGTAAGATCATATATACATTGCAAAATTGGAGAAGTTGGAGATTTTGAAACTATTGCAGCATATCAACAACTCTATGGCACCGATGGTAAATTGAAACTAGAACACAAGAAGATTGAGGAATCAGGGTTATCATGTATCACACACTATCCACATTCATTTAAGATAGATTGGATCAAAATCATTTTGAGCAGGTATCATGATAAAAAATTCTAGCAGGATAAACCGATAGAGGTCAACAAGAAAATAATCAATAGGGTTATTGGGCTCCCTACAACCAAAAAGGCTAAAGCTTTCCATAGTTCATCATGACTGGATGTTGAGAAGAATACTAGAGCATAATGGCATGGTTGGGCACTAAAAATTTCAACAATCAGAGACCCAACAGTTAAGTTTTTAGCACATTTGATCGGGTACAAGATATTTCAATTGAGCAGACTCAATAGTGTACCCTACAATGTAGTAGACATGGCCTACAAAATTATAGAGAAAGGTCACTAGGTTGATCTTGTCGAGGTACTGTTTCATCAACTATAGGAAAATATGAAGACAATAAGAACAAAGAAGTCTAATACATATAAGTTTGGATCACTACTTGTTTGCATATTCTTCTATCTACAAAACTATGTACTTGGCATTGGTAAAGTAAATTGGAAATCAGATATACTGATAACAAAATAGATTAATGATATGATGAGTAAGTTAGGAGATAAACTAAATATAGATTTTGATGCATACTTCAAATAATTTCAGACTAACATGCATAAAAGAAGCAAAATTCCAAGGGAATTAATTGAAAATTTTGAGGATGATATATGTTTTGTAGTCAACATAGATTATACTATGATAAAAGTAGTTGAACCTAGAATAAAATGGTTGGCACCGATGGGTTATGAAATGAACCATGATTTCACACTGAAATCTATTAATGCACTACTTGTATTACCAAAAGATCCCATTGCCACTAGGTTCAGAGTATATGAAGAGGCCAAATCTAGAATTTCAAAAGGTATAGAGATCAGTAAAAAGTCTAGAAAGGAAAAGAAGATGAAGAAAGATCTCATTGCTAGATTTGGAGATGTCTCTGAGGAGACACTAGTTGAACAGGCAACAGAAGGTCAGTTATAGTTGGCTGACAAACCATATGATAGTGAGGAGACCGAGTTTGATGAAGAAGAAGATCCCACACTGGTTCCTCCACCTGAAATTCCTATGAAGAAGTAGTTACCAGTACAAGAAGGTATGAAGACAATATCATCAACTGTAGCTTTACCACCTGAGAAGAAAAAAGTAGAGAAAGTAACAAAACTAAGGGCAGCTACACCGACATGAAATATATCAAGAGAAAGAACAAGGCTATAGCTAAGGTACCAAAGAAAAGGAGAAAAATGATAAGAAGTAAGGAAGATCTTGAGGAGACTGAGACTGAAGATGACATCAATCAATTAAAGGTGGTCAGTAACAAGGTAAAAAAAATAGATGAAGTCATTGAAGAAATAATTGAAAATGAAGATCTTACTAATCCCAAAATAGATAGATTTGACAAGATGTCAAATGAAGATCAAACCAAGATAGAAGAGGCTATCATCCAAATGATGATCAAATTCAAGAAAGTTCCAATGGAATTCACCTATGCATTACCAAAGAAGGTGGATGACAAGATTACTAAAAAATGGGCTATTGCACTAGACACTGAGAAAAGAAAGAGATAACAATCTCTAGTTTGGGCAGCCCCACATCTAAGCTATGGAGAACTTAGTGAGTACATGACCAAATACCAAGGAAGATTTATGATCAAGAACTGAGCCATGATGATACTGGATGAGAATGTGGTAGATATGGATACCACAAGTGATTCTTTATGGACATCATTTTTTAAGGTCGAAGAAAAAGTTGAGCAAGAAGCATTCTTAAACTTGTCTAAGAAGAGACAAAATTCCAAAGGTAAAGGTATTTGTATTGATGAGGGAACAAGAAAGAAATAAAAAAACACCGGTATATCAGTTACCGAGGTAATTGATATCACTGAGAAAAAGGAAGAAATAAGTGTTTCATAGGATGCACCAGATAAAGTAGAAATTCAACTGGAGAAGAAAACCAATCATGATGTACTCATTGAGGACATCACAAATGGTGATCTTGAGGACAAAGATGATGAAGATGTGAATATTGCACCTAATCAAGATGAAGTACTAGACACTGAATGTCTATTTACATCACTACCAGGTAAACTTCCTATACTTGTAGAAGTAGTTGAAATTCTATCCCAAGTACAACCCGACGGCTTAGACCCCGAGAAAAACAAAGACATCATAGGGGATCAAGACATTGAAAAACTTGCAGAGACAGATGAGCCTAGACATATAGAGGCACCTTCCACTGAGATAAAGGTAACATATGAGACAAAGGAAACTAAGGTGAACCCACCTGACACCACATCTGAGGCTCCCACTCCATCAACCGAGACTACAGAACCCAAGGAGGAAAAGAAGGAAGCAAGTGTGTCAACTGGGAAGGATACTCCGAAGACTAGAGATAAAACTATTGTAGTTATTGAGAAGAAATAACCTCTAGCACCGGAGAAGAAGAAGAAAAAGAAAGGAAAAGCGCCAGTCACCCTAGATGAAGTGATAATTATCCCTGAGTGTGACCTAAGGACCCTAAGCCTCGAAAACTTGAGTAAATATTGGGAATTATGTTCAAGAAAGGCAGCTCAAGAGAAGTTGAGGCAGGAACACAAATGAAAAGAAATCTTAACAAATGTGAGGGATATCCTACAACAGGTAGTACCTAAGGTGAATATTGATGAGGATACTCCTGTTGGCATTAAGCAGTATTGCCACTAGTGACAACACTTATTTGCATTCTGGATGTAAACCGAGCAGACAGTGCAAACCAAGCAGACAGTGCAAACCGAGCAGATAGTGCAAACCGAGCAGACAGTGCAAACTGAGCAAGTTAGTACAAACCGATCAGGACAATGTAAACCGAGTAACATCTTGTCTACCGAGTCACCAATGCTTACCGAGTTCAATACCTACCGAGTGATCAGTATGAACCGTGCCTTCACTTCTACCGAGTGCATGACGATGCCGAGTAATGCAGTGGATGCCGAGTATCAGAAACTCACCGAGTCAGTGTGAAGGAACCGAGTAACCATATTTGGGCCAACTTAGTAGCACTTATGTTTATTTGTCAAGCCGACTGTGCAATTGTAATTGTAATTAATTGTTTGAGACCTGTATATAAACAATGATGTATAAATAAGAGAAACATGCACAAGTAATGAAATATATGATATAGAATATATAAAAGAGTAAGAAAGGCAGAAATAAGCAAATTGCAGAAGGCTTCAGAAGTATAAGATACAGTAAAGACAAATTCATCACAGAAGGTGATCAGTACATCAGCGAATCTCATTCAGCAATCCAGTTGCAAAGCAGAGATCTACTGTTTCATTCTAACAGGTGAATCAGTACTAAATCCTTTAACCGGGTAGACTTAACAGTCTTTGTATAAATCTCTTTACCGAGTGCATACTTCACTGTATGTTTGTAAATCCTTTAACAGGGTGGATTTAGCAATCCTTATTGCTCCTAACAGGGCAGATCATCAGAAGTGATCAAATTGTAAGCCTTAACCGGCCAACTTTATTCTGCAGTATTAAAGCTTTGTGGGTTTCATCCCCACCCCAGTTTTAATTTCTTTTGGAAGGTTTCTGGGTAACCAAATCCACGTGTCATTATTGTGAATGCTTTTAAGTTTCATGCTTTCTGTATGCAAAGGTTAAAAGTAAAATACATGTTAAAATTAGAAGAAAATTTGGAGTTACTGATTCACCCCTCCCCTCTCAGTAACTTGGTTAATTCTTGAATATTTCCAACAATTGGTATCAGAGCTTCATTGGTTCTCAAGACAAAGCTTAACTGGCTTGAGCAAAGATCCAGGACAATGGAGGTATTCAAACTGAACAAGGTGATTGAAAATGAAAAGCTAGATCTGGAAATGGCCATAGCTAAACTCAAAGAAGCAAAAGAACATCTTTCCCAATCCCTAAGAAGAAGGAAGGAACTTGCAAATCAGATGAATGATCAGAATTACATTGAAGAAAAGATTGAAGATCTTCTTCCCTCAAATAACTCAGATGAAGCAAACAATGCTATCAAAGAACTCCTAGAAAATAATGGGTCTCTGCAGGAAGAAGTGAGAAAATTGAAAAGAGAACAAGAACTACACTCTACAAGATTCTGTGAGATCTTGGAATAGAAAAACAAGTTGAAAGATGAATTAGATGAAAGAAACATTGAAGTCCAAAACAAAACCCTTCAGCTAGAAAACCTAATTGATCAGATCTCTCATACAAATGAAGAAATTCTAAATCTAAGTTCAGAAATAGAAAACACAAAAGAAGAACTAAGATCTGAAAAGGAAATCAATCTAAGATTGATGGATGACCTAAATGCTAAAAAACAAATCAATGAAGGAATGCTGAAAAGTCAAGAAGACTTGAATCAGCTGTATGAACGAAATCTTCATAGGCAAAAAGGAAAAGCAGGACTTGGATACAAAGAAGAAGGCGAATCCTCTAAGCAAGGTACTAAAAGAAATCAAAAACCTACTTGTAATCATTGTGGTAAAATAGGACATACTTCAAATAAATGTTGGAACAATGAAAAAGCAGAATTCAATGGAAAATGTTATAGCTGCAATCAACCTGGTCATAAAGCAAATGAATGCAGGGAAAAACCTAGATTCAGAGGTAATTGTCACAAGTGCAACAAACAAGGTCACAAGGCATCCGAGTGCAGATCCAAGATATTTAATCCAGCAGAACAAATTGTGAAAGCAATGTTTGGATGGGACTACAACACCTGGTGTAGATGTCATTACTGCAGAGAATATGGACACATTGGCATGAATTGCATAAAACATCATCTAAGGAAAAGAGATACTACCATAAGATGTTTCAAATACACTAAACTCGGTCACATAGCCAGAAACTGCATGAATGCTAATGAAATTGAAGAAGGAAAGAAGAATGAAGCAACTAAGGTCAGGAAACAGGTCAGACAAAAATGGATTCCTAAAGCTACCGAGCAATCCAGTCCAAGTAATGGAATGGATGGCTCTACCAACTCAGACTAAATTTCCAAGGAAGCACTGGAACTGTATTCTCATAGATCAATCTCAAGCAGTTCCAGAACCGAAATTTAAAAGAAAAGTCTAAATCAGCATGCAAGATGCAGTGAGATCACAGCAAGGTTGGTATAGTCTTCACCGAGCAAGGTCGGTATAGTCTTCACCGAGCGAGGTCGGTATAGTCTTCACCGAGCAAGGTCGGTATAGTCTTCACCGAGCGAGGACGGAGCATTATGAATTGTCGAGTTCACCGAGTTGCGAAGTCTTTTCTGAGCAATTAATTCTTTGTGGGTGACAGTCTGTCAGAATTCCTACCCTAATTTGAAATGAGCATTAATGACAGAATTGTAAACAAAAAGCAAGTAATCGAACTCATTCTTCACCGCGAATCTTTAAGCACTTTGAGAGCAGAAAACTTCAAGGGCAACCCGGCGATTTAATACCCTTGCGAAAGGAATTTTCTGTGAGCTACCATGGCATCATCCAGCACCTCAGCGAAGAAAGGATCAGACATGTTAGTCCAAGGGGAGTGGAAAGCACCAGATTTTAAGATCGTGCCCGTAGTTGCAGCCGCCCTAGATCCGAACGGAGCTCAATCTCAGATTCCTCCTAAGGTACTGCTTATCAACAATATCCGTAATCATTTTAACTATTCTATTCAAGAAATGGGAAACCTAGAACTAGACATTGTGCGTGAGGAACTATGTGTGGATGGTACTTTGAAACCCGCGCACAAACATCTGGAAGATAAGGGTTTAGTCCACATTGCACATCTTCCTCGAAACTTTTGAGATAAATGGGTCAGGTACATTCTCAGCCGAGTACACGATGGCAAGATTTGGCTTGAGCAACCTATTGAGATCACAAGGAAAATGATTCATCAAGTTACCGGTCTTCCCATGTTGAACAAAGCGAAAACTACCAAAACCCTAGGTCAGACGGAACTAGAGAAGAAAACCCTAGCCGAGTGGGATGGTAGAGGCATGAAGGTTAGCAGCATTACCGACGCCGAACTAAAGTTTGGTACACATATCATTGCACACAAGATTTATAGTTCTAGTCGACAGAACAGTGTCTCATGTAAAGCTGTTGACCTAGCATACAAAGTGGTCAAAAACAACTTGACATTTGACCTAGCAGACTTATTGTTGAAATAGTTCAACAAGAACATGGAAAGCATCAAAACTTCCAAAAACAATCCGTGTAAGTTTGGATCCTTGTTAGTCTGTTTATTCTTCTATGTTCAGAAATTCTTCCCTTCAAAAGGAAAAGTTGTATGGAGAAAAGATGTGCCAGTACTTTATGAAATTAATGAATACATCGCAGAAATGGGTGAAAACTTTGAAAGCATCATGGATAATTATTTTGAGTCTTTCAAAGAGAAAATGAATGATAGATTCTGGATTCCACAGAAGTTGGTGGAAGATTACAAAGATGACATCTATTTTATGGTAGATTGTGATAATGTGTATATTCAAGCAGTTAAACCGAGAACTGTGTATGCAAAACCTCTTCCTTATGAGGTAAATATTGATGAAACCAAGAACATTATTGAAGCACTTCTAAATCAGCCTGTCAATCCCAAAGCCCCATATTTTGGAACATATGATGAAGCTAAGATGAGAATTGAACTAAGCATAAAGCTTCCACAGGCGGTAAACAAAGGAAAGAAAAGAATAGGTAAAATGCAAATGATAACCGAGGAGAAAGAAGAAATAGGTGAAAAAGAAGAGGAAAAGGATGAGAAAATAGAGGAACCAGAACCTGCAAAGAAGAAAGGAAAAGTTTTTATCACTAAGGCATCTGTGCCTCCCACTGCTGTGTTTACAAGGAGAAATACAAGAGGAAAGGCAGAAAAGGCAGATAAGGACATAGTATTCAAAAAGCCTCCTCTAACCCTTCAAGAAAATCTCAAACTCTTCAGAGATGGATCAGGATCTGGAGTAAGTAACATAAAATCCTTGAGATATGAAACCAGATCGGAAGCAGAGCAGAAGGAAATAGAAGATGCTGTTGTTGAGAAGATGGGACAGTGGAAATACTCTCCTGAAGAAATTACCCCACAGGTTCCAGCAGTTCTATTGAATCCGATAAGAATGAGATGGAGCAATGCAAGGCAAACTGTAATAGACATATTTGATCAAAACCTAAGATAGTTGATGCCGAGCCTGAACAATGATGAAGTAAAGAAGGCACTAAAAGAGAATGAAAACAAGATGACACTGAAGTTCAATACTTGTTTGATTTTGATCAACAATATTGAATCAGTTGTGAAGGCTGCAAAAGCCACATGGAAGAACATTTACCACCTTCACCAACCGAGCATTGAAACTGTAATAATAAAGGATATTGAAAATGACAGTGATGAGCAAGAAGAAGACACCGAGGTAGATGATACTGTAAGGATAGCAGCAGAAGTCATTGCATCCCTTCCTACCTCTCCAGTGAAAGTCTCTACATCCAACCCAGAGACACCTTCAAGCATGGTTGTGACAACTTCCACATTTGTCCAATCATCCCTAGCAACATCAGAGGTAGCTACCATTTCTTCTACCGAGCTGCAGTCTCCTGTACCAGTAAGTTTTCCAGCTTTTGAATCATCAAGTGTAAGTTCTCCAGTAGAAAGTATACCAGTGTCAATAGCCAGCCCTATTTTATCTACTATCACTACTACAAGAGCATTAAGTACAGATAAGCCTAAGGCTCTACCGAGTATAAAATTTTTGGGTAAAAATATAGTTGAGGATATAGACCTAGACGAAGAGATAGAGATTCCTACACTAGATTTTGCAAATCTCTCAGCAGACCAGATGCAGAATATAGGTGAGATCCTCCAAAGGAAAGAAAAACAAAAGAAGCTTAAGGAGGAGAGAGACAAGGAGTATCAAATCATCAAGGATGCTAAGGACATTTTGTCTGATGCATTAGGCATTAAAGTAGACTCCTCCCAGCATGTTTTGTTACAATTGGCAGAAGCAGTTGAGAAATACAATGAGGACTCATCCGGGACAGAAAAGTTAGTTGAAAGAGCCGAGAAGAGATTCAATAATAAAGTGCTTGAGCACATTGCTCAGCACATAGCTATTAACCAAGTAGAATTGTCTTCAGTTTTGTCTAATACAGAGTCTATTTATTCGAATGCTACCTCTCTTTTGGCCAGACTATGCAATTTTGCCGAGTTCACAAAGGATGTCAAAGATAAAATGAATAAAATGGATGAGGATATGAAGATTAGCATACAGAAGCTGCAACTTGAACCAAGTTCAAGCTCTGCTCATCACATGAAAATTTCACATCTATCCAATATGCAGTCTGATCTATTGAAAGAAGACTCAAGGATCTGGTCCACACTGCTAGACATCCAACACATGATCCTTCCCATCATGAATACAATGTATAAGCACATTGAACATTCCAGAACATTGATTCATGACAATCAGTTCTCCATAGCAGATCACATGATTGAACTCTCTGCAGAAATCCAAATTGCCATACAAACATGTAAGATTCTGCAAGAAAGTTGGGACAGAACCCTGGCACTAATAATGAAGGTACATTCTGATTTCTTATCAAATTTTGGATTCTCTCTGTAAATAAATTGTATATGCACCTTTGGCATTATCATCAAAAAGGGGGAGATATGTATAGAAGGATATGTATACAGTTATAGATTTGTATAAGAAACAGTTAGCACATTGAAAGGGGGAGACAATGTATAAAGCCCTATAACAAAGACAAATTTTGAAAAATCAAAATAAAACTCAGCATGATTCGGTGTATATAAATTTTGGCCAATAAGTTTTTTTGTCACTAATGCCAAAGGGGGAGATTGTTGGCATTAAGCAGTATTGCCACTAGTGACAACACTTATTTGCATTCTGGATGTAAACCGAGCAGACAGTGCAAACCGAGCAGACAGTGCAAACCGAGCAGACAGTGCAAACCGAGCAGATAGTGCAAACCGAGCAGACAGTGGAAACCGAGCAAGTTAGTACAAACCGATCAGGACAATGTAAACCGAGTAACATCTTGTCTACCGAGTCACCAATGCTTACCGAGTTCAATACCTACCGAGTGATCAGTATGAACCGTGCCTTCACTTCTACCGAGTGCATGACGATGCCGAGTAATGCAGTGGACGCCGAGTATCAAAAAGTCACCGAGTCAGTGTGAAAGAACCGAGTAACCATATTTGGGCCGACTTAGTAGCACTTATGTTTATTTGTCAAGCCGACTGTGCAATTGTAATTGTAATTAATTGTTTGAGACCTGTATATAAACAATGATGTAGAAATAAGAGAAACATGCACAAGTAATGAAATATATGATATAGAATATATAAAAGAGTAAGAAAGGCAGAAATAAGTGAATTGCAGAAGGCTTCAGAAGTATAAGATATAGCAAAGACAAATTCATCACAGAAGGTGATCAATACATCAGCGAATCTCATTCAGCAATCCAGTTGCAAAGCAGAGATCTACTATTTCATTCTAACAGGTGAATCAGTACTAAATCCTTTAACCGGGTAGACTTAACAGTCTTTGTATAAATCTCTTTACCGAGTGCATACTTCACTGTATGTTTGTAAATCCTTTAACAGGGTGGATTTAGCAATCCTTATTGCTCCTAACAGGGCAGATCATCAGAAGTGATCAAATTGTAAGCCTTAACTGGCCAACTTTATTCTGCAGTATTAAAGCTTTGTGGGTTTCATCCCCACCCCAGTTTTACTTTCTTTTGGAAGGTTTCTGGGTAACCAAATCCATGTGTCATTATTGTGAATGCTTTTAAGTTTCATGCTTTCTGTATGCAAAGGTTAAAAGTAAAATACATGTTAAAATTAGAAGAAAATTTGGAGTTACTGATTCACCCCTCCCCTCTCAGTAACTTGGTTAATTCCTGAATATTTCCAACAACTCCTATCATAGATCAATTTGCTACACTTTCTGAGAAGATCAATGCCCCAAACATTGAAGCAGATAAATGAATTGAAGAAAGGGTAGAATCCAGGATACAACACAAACTGGCAGAGAAAATTAGACTAGAAGTGGCACTGAAGAAGGTCAAATTATCTAAGGTAATCACTAAGATAAAAACTATCACTCAGACAATTTGTCAATATTTACTGAAGCTTTGTACTATAGACACCTTCACTATTGAAGTCAGTGAGAAGATCAAAGGATTAGAAGTAGAAATAAAGCTAAGTACAAATGTAGCTATAATGGAGCTTAATTCTTTCTTAAAGCACATTCACCAAGTTTGGGAACTCCAACGGTTAATAGCAGATTTAAAGAAACAAGAAGAGCACATAACTGATTAGGTTACTAAGTTACAGATAGAACTCCTGCCATAAATCAAAATTTTTAAGGCACACATTGTCAAAGATGAACAACTTGTTACAACACCAAAAATTTCAGTGTCAGATAACATCTTTGACATGCATGCACAAGTTGGTCTTGAGCATATTGCTCTCACCAACTTGAAAGAGGAATAAGAAAACCTCTTGGAGTTAGTGAAGAAAACCCATGAGCATATTTTTGACAAAATGTGAGTATACTATTTTTTTATTATTTGGCATTACTATCAAAAAGGGGGAAAACAATGTATAAGTCATTATGCCAAATATGTACATAGATGCTACGTATACTTCATATTACCAGGAGCATGCACCGAGGGGAAGTACTTAGTACTTAGAATTTTTTTTATGTGTATATGTATATGGCGGAGATATAAGTTATATATAGAAAATTTTGTCTATATACATTTGAAGTTTTGATACTAATGCCAAAGGGGGAGATTGTTATCTCTAATGAGGATTTAAGGTTGTCATTAGTATCAAAGGTTATCATACATATCGGTCGGTCACTTACATTGAGAAAATCGATAACTAGAAGCCAGATAGACTAGTTGGTAAAGCATTTATACCAAGCATTAGATAGTTTACCGAGCACCAACAGACACTGACATAGACAGACAGTAAACACCAAGCATCATAGTATACACCAAGCAGTTTATACATTGTTTACTGAGGATCAAAAAAAATGGCATAGTAATCTAAAATGGCACATACTTCTATGAAAATGGTTACAATAGTTCATAAAATGTTTTACCAAGATCGAGGAATATTTAATGTGATGATATTCATTAAATGCAATATATATCTTTTGTAATAGTTGATCTAGGTTATTTTTGTACACCATAGATCTTAGGGTTATGACTATGTTGTGTAACCTAAGTTTGTTAAAGAAGCAAAAATAGAACACTATATATTTGTGTGTTCACATCATTTTGGTGTGAGCTGATATATGAATCACGGAGCACTTGAAGCAATTGCCTAACTTCAAGTCTATCAGTTAATAGAGCAGAACAAAGTACAGAGGAATTCAGATTGAGCAGAATCAGAAGAGGCTACTGAGCAGTTTGAAGTAGAGATTCATCACAAGTGAGGTGATATTATATCAAAACATATAGATCTATACCAGACAATTGAGTTATCAAATAGTAGATAATTATCTATTGATTTCTGACCATTGTAATAAAGTTTTGGATAAAATATCTTAACAGAGTAGACTTAATAGTCTTATGTAAATCTCTTAACTGAGTGCACACTTCATTAGTGTTGTTAAAATCCTATAACTAGGTAGATCTAGCTCATCTAACATGTCACTCCTAATAGGGTTAGATCACTAGAAGTGATCAAAACTTGTAGCCCTAACAGGCAAACCTTTTCTATCTGCTATAGTGAAGAATTTGTGGGTGTCATCCCCACCATAGTTTTTAACTTCTAACAAGGGTTTCTACATTACCAAAATACTTGTGTCATTGATTGTCATATTGATTTCATGTTGTTTACTTTCATAAGTTAAATGAATGATCAATACATGCAGTTAGATTCTAGTTGTTTTGGTCAGTTATTACTGTTTACAGTTATATATCTGAAAGGTTTTGAAGGCACTGATTCACCCCTCCCCTCTCAGTACCTATCTCTCCTAATTCCAACATAGCTCTTAGAATGGATCATCTCAATTTGACTCACATGATACTCCTTTAAACTTATCTGACTCTTCTAGGACAACTCGCAATTGACAATGTTTTATGGAAGATAACTTTCTTGATCTATCTGATTCATTCATGAATGATGAGGATGATGTTGAACTCTTTGCACTTGAGCCCATCCCATCAACCTCTCTTCAGCCCACCTCCCTAAGATAAGTGTCTCACCCACTTCCCACTCCACCTCTCCACCTCAACCAGCCGTATCAACCTCTTTCATCCATAATTCCTGAGTCTTTGGAAGTAACTTGGATCTGTAACAAAAAAAAAGTATTATCAAAATCCACTTATATCTCAAAGTCACTATGTCACACCTAATCAACATGTGACTACTAAGAAAAAGATAGCATTCAAAAGACCACTAAGGTCTTCAAGGAAAAAAGGAGAAAATAAAATCAAAGCACAAATGGATCTTGAAATCCATCTTACTACTAGGTACCTGAGAGATCTAACTCAGATCCCCAAGGATCAAGCTTTGTTCTAGAGGTGATTCTTGAAATATTACTGCTAGGTATCCGAGCAATCTAACTTAGATTCTTGAGTATCAAGATTCATTCTAGAGATGATTCTCGAAAGCTATCTAATAGGTATCTAAGCAATCTAACTCAGATCCCTAGGAATCAAGCTTCATTCTAGAGATGATTCTAAAAATCCATCTTATCAAAATTGCAATCACATTTCTTAAGAAGAAAAAGATTAAAAAGTCAAAAGCTATGTGGATTCCCAAGCTAAAAGACTTGGATGTCAAAAAGTTTCTATTCCAGCTTCCAAATTCTCATACCTTCCTCCATTTCACCCTCCTTGCCTCTCATACTTTATACCCTTCACTCCATCTTGCCTATCCTAAAGTGCATATTGGTAGCTCCTCATTTCTAGTGACATGACTAAGAGAAATATAGAGCATACTCTTCCTAAATATTTAGAATGTGGGAAATCCGATGAAGAGTTAAGATGCTTCCACGAGGATATTTATGAGTCTCACTTAAGTGATATTTCCTTGACTATGGATCTCTCGATAGTTGGACACTACTAGCCAGATCTCTTGATCACTACTATAGAATAAGTATCAGAACACCCACTAGGGCTACACTGTTCACTTTAGTTTATGGGTCTGAAGTGATATTTCCTATTGAGGTTGAAATCCCATCACTAAGAATCAGAATGCATGGTCTAGTAACTGATGATGACTATAGAGTGTCTAGGTTGCAAGAACTTGAACTACTAGATGAGCTTAGATAAGAAGCATATGATCATCTTAGAGTATATCAGAAATGAATGTCTAGAGGCCACAAAAAGAAAGTTAGACACAGAGAATTTTAGGTTGGTGATCTAGTCTTGAGAGAAAATCCTAAAAATCAATCACATAGAGAACGCAAGGGGAAGTTTGAACCCAACTGGATGGGTCCCTTTGTTATCATTACTACTTTTGGCTTTGGAGCCTATCAACTCTCAATGACTGAAGGTGAACAACTTTGAGAACCAATCACCGTTCTTCATTTGAAGAAATTCTACACCTAAGGCATTCAATCTATGGTAAAATGTCCTAAAAAAATCATAAAAATTAGAAAAGTCCCGAAACAATGAACATCCTGGTGAAAACCTAGCAATAGGCACCTTGATGATTCACAAAAAAATAAAAAAATATGAAAAGTACAAAAAATTGAAAAAATAAAAAATACAAAAAATGAGAAAAAGAAAAAGTGCCTTGGTGAAAATTTGGAAACAGGCACCTTGGTAGGAAAAATAGAATCTCTGCCAAGATGGTGAAATCTCGGCAAATGGGTGCCGCTTGTTTCAAAATGCTCCATCTATCAGCACAATCTTGGTCTCTCCCATCTTTCAATCTTGCTTTAGGTTGTACATACCTGCCAGTTTGTTTCCATATTCCTATTTTCAATAAAGTCGATCTGTGCACCAATCAGCTCAAACGTCTGTATCCTATCAATGTTCAAACTTGTGGGAAATCAAAGTCATATCCTATAGTCCTCAGTATCTCAAACAAGTCATATCTAGTCAAAGTCCTTTAAGCTACATCTGAGTTAGTCAGTCTGTCTCCTCTCCAGAAAGGATTTTGCATCTACAATAACAAAATCAAACTTAAACACAAATTGAAAACAATCTATTCTTTTACATGATTTTATCTCCTTGTATGATTACTAATTCACATTGAGATTTTTGCATATTGTGTCCCTTCAAGCTCTTTGATGATGTCCTGTATAGGATTTAGAGAGTGATGATTGGGGGCATAATCTTTTTTTTGTTTTCTACTTGTAGGTGAAAATTTAACAACTTTGGAAATTATGGATTGAAATGGTGTCTGTCTATAAGAGCCTCTATCTTGTATTGGATGGCCATGTATACCTCGACCATTGATACCCAAAAAATTCAAGGAAGTTTGATCTAACTATTTTCTTTTTGAGAAAGTTCTTACTCCTACTGTGAAACATGATCTTACCTAAGGATGTGAACGATAAAGGGTCACTATGGGTAATTCACACTGGATTTAGAATGATCTCTTGACTGCTTGATGTGTTTGTTCTGCAAGGCATATTCAGGTCATCATGACATTCATGTTTTGATGCTTATACAAATTGCTATATCAAAATGGACATGATATTCAGGTGATGCAGGAGCATCCTGGGTGTAAGAGCAATCTTGCATCACCCAAAAATATTTCTGTTTCTATATTCAATAAGGGATATTTTGTGCAGAGCTGCTATTTATGGAAAGTTACTATTTTTGGTAATTTTCGTATGTGCTCAGAATGATCTGATTTCTTTCTTGGAGGTTCATTTTGGTCATACAAGTCTGCCAGTAAAGTTTCATTGCCAGATCAAGTGTATATTGGAAGATATTGAAGATTTTCGGTATTGGCAGCAGGGGACAGAAACTTTGAACTCAGTTTTGAAGGCTTTAGAGGCCTCGGATGAGGTCGAATTTTGAGCTGAATGAAGCTTGCTTAATTTAGGTGTTGTAGAGCTCCTCGCGCCCTTTCTGAAATGGGGTTACAATAGTCAATCGGGTCAACTGGTGGTGACTTATGGTCTTCGGAAGTTGGGTCACCTGAAATGGCGAAAAATGATTTTTTCTTCAAAATTTATGTTCGGGTTTCAAAATTTATTTTGAGCCGACTATGATGTAATGAAATGTAAAATAAAAATAATTCTAAGTTTGGTCGGCCTTATTGGCTAAAATTCTGGAACCTTCCCAGGCGGTGGAAAATTGCCTATATAAGGAAGGCTGTATTATTGTCTTAGGCAGTTCAGAATAGTTCTGGGTAGTAGATCTGGGTAATAGTTCGAGGCTTTGTCCTACAGAATATTGTAAGGGAATGCCCATGTGGCTTTGCATATTGTAATTTTGAAAGTTTGTAATTCCACATTTGTGGAGATAATAAGAAGCCAATTTTCTGTTCTTGCATTTTGTTGTTGTTTCTCTATATCTGTTATGTGTTTGTGGTATTAAGGGGAGCACCCTTCATCAGGTGGTATCAGAGCTAAGTTTTCTTGAGTGTGTAAACAGATCACCGACTGTGAGGCAGTTTGCACCAGGACCGTGGTTAGGGTTTCAGCGCACATCGCGAAAATGCCTCCACGACGAGAACGTGGCGGACGAGCTGGTGTTGTAACACCTGAGGTTAGAGAGCTACAGAGACAAGTGCGAGCATTGCAAGAAGAGATTCACAGAGGAATGAATCTTAATGTCAGAGATGAAAGCGAGGATGAAGCCGAAGAAGAATATCAAGAAGGAGAAGTTGAAATTGTGAACCAGGAGGAAGAAAGACTTTTTTGGGCCATATCTAAGATTGGGAAAAGACCTAAGATTGAGGTTCCTACATTTTCTAGAAATCTTAACCCAGAAGAATTGATCGACTGGATCAACGAATGTGAGGAATATTTTGAGTATGAAGATGTTGAGGATCCTGATAGGGTCAAATTTGCGAAGGCCAGACTGAAAGGTCATGCGAAGATCTGGTGGCAAGAAATTCAATTAGAGAGAAATAGAAGAGGGAAAGATAAAATCACAAGATGGGATCAGATGGTGGATAAATTGAAGTGACAGTTCATTCCTATTGATTATGAGCTTGACCTACTGAAGAAAATGCAGAGTCTGAAGCAAGCAGGAAGATCTGTTCAGGAGTATACAGAAGAGTTCTATCGACTCCTCATCAGAATAGGCCATGCAGAAGCTGATAAGGAGAAAGTTTCCCGATACCTTAATGGGTTAAGGCCAAGCATTCAGGAGGAGTTGAATCTGGTTCGAATGAACAGTATTGAGGAGGCATACCAATTTGCCCTAAAAGTAGAGGAAAAGCTGAACAAGAAGTTTGAGAGCAGACAAAATGGAAGAGGTCGCGGGGGATGATCTGGTGGATGGTCATATGTTGGCCGAAATGAAGATCTGAAAAAGAAGGATGAGGCCAGTAGTAGTCAGAATCAGCGTGGAAATAATTCCAATCACTTCCAGGATCAGAATAATAGAGATCAGAGAGGAAGAGGAAGAGGAAGAGGATCTGGAAGAGGAGGCTTCCATGGAACATGTTTTCACTGTGGAGAAGAAGGTCATAGGGCATTTGAATGTCCTCAGTGCCAAGGTAGAACAGACAAGAGAAATGAAGGCCAGGCCAGAGTTGCACATGTAGATGAAGATGCCAGATCATCAAATTCTGAAGATGCTGAAAGAGGAGAAACGTTGATTAACAGAAGAGTCCTGTTGAGTGGTGAGAATGAACCTGAACAAAGAAGGAGTCTGTTTCGCACCAGGTGCAAGTGCGAAGGTAAATGTTGTGATGTGATTATTGATAGTGGAAGCACTGACAATTTGGTGTCAGAAGAGATGGTGACAAAGTTGAAGCTCAAGAGACAGAAACACCCACATCCATATCGGATTGCCTGGGTATAGGATGACCACAAGGTCATGGTCAATGAACAATGCCTAGTAAAGTTTAAGGTTGGTGGATACCAAGATGAGGTATTGTGTGATATCATATCTATGGATGCATGTCATATGTTGTTGGGTAGACCATGGTAGTTTGACAGATGTGCTGTACATGATAGTCATGCAAATACCTATTCCCTGACAAAGGATGGAGTGCGACATAAGCTAAAACCATTGAAGGAGACTGAAGAAAAGGTATGTGGTAATGCAAGGATAACTTTTGTGGATGGAAGAAATTTCCTAGATGGTATGAGGCATGAGCATGTATGTTTTGCTTTAATTCCAAAAGCTGGTAAAGAGGAAGTAGAAGATGTTCCTGTAGAAGTTGCAGATTTGTTGAATGAGTTTCAGGATATTGTATCCGATAATGTGCCTGACGGATTACCACCAGTCAGGAGGATCAGTCATTAGATGGACTTGATCCCAGGAGTGAGTTTTCCGAATAAGGCAGCACACAGAATGACACCCGCAGAAAGTGAGGAGTTGAACAGACAAGTACATGAACTATTACAAAAAGGATTGATCCATGAGAGTCTGAGTCCCTGTGCTGTACCAGCAGTATTAGCACCAAAGAAGAATGGAGAATGGAGGATGTGTATAGATTCTAGGTCAATAAACAAGATCACAATCAAGTACAGGTTTCCATTGCCATGAATGGATGATATTATGGACTGTTTGAGTGGAGCTGTGTATTTCTCAAAGATAGATCTGAAAAGTGGATATCATTAGATTCAGATCAGAGAAGGAGATGAATGGAAGACTGCCTTCATGACAAAGGAAGGACTATATGAGTGGTTAGTCATGCCTTTTGGGCTAACCAATGCACCGAGCACTTTCATGCGGCTCATGAACGAGGTTCTAAAAGAATTTTTGGGTAAGTTTGTCATTGTTTACCTAGATGATATTTTGATCTTTAGTAAGACATTGGATGAGCATATGATGCATATTCATATGGTGTTTGAGAAGTTGAGAGATGAGAAATTGTTGATTAATTTGAAGAAGTGCAGTTTTGTGAAGAAAGAGTTAGTGTATTTGGGATTTGTAGTTTCAGCAGAAGGTCTAAAAATGGACCCAGAGAAGGTACAGGCTATCCTTGAATGGCCTACTCTGAGGAGTGCTACTGAGGTAAGATCTTTTCATGGTCTAGCTAGCTTTTACAGAAAGTTTATCAAAAATTTTAGCAGTATTTGTGGACCCTTGACTGAAACAATGAGAGGGGATAGAAAAGAGTTTAAGTGGACTAATGGGGCAGAAAAGAGTTTTCAATTGTTGAAACAAAAAGTTACAGAACAACCCGTTTTAGCACTTCCAGATTTTAATAAGGTGTTTCAAGTAAATTGTGATGCGAGTGGTACTGCAATAGGAGCTGTTATGAGCCAAGAAGGTAAACCTGTTGCTTATTTCAGTGAGAAATTAAATGATACCAAGAGAAAATATTCTGTTTATGATTAGGAATTTTATGCTATAGTTCAGGCATTGAAAAAGAGGAGGCACTATCTACTTCCTAAGGAGTTTGTTTTGTATACTGATCATCAAGCTTTGCAATATTTGAATAGTCAAGGAAAATTGAATCAAAGGCATTTGAAATGGGTTGAGTTTTTGCAAAGTTATACATTTGTTTTGAAACACAGGAGTGGAAAGTCTAATAGGGTTGCAGATGCTCTTAGCAGAAGGCAAATATTGCTGACAAAAATACAGATTGAAGTGGTTGGGTTCAAGGAACTCAAGAATTTGTATCCAGAGGATCTTGATTTTGGTGAAGCTTGGAAAGCTTGTACAGAACCTGTTACTCTAGACAGGATGAAATGGCTGGATTTTATCATCCAAGATGATATGCTATTTAGAGGGAGCTAGTTGTGCATTCCACGAAGTTCCATGAGGGAGAATCTCATCAAGGAAAAGCATAGTGGAGGATTGGCTGGACATTTTGGTCGTGATAAAACCCTTGCTTTGGTTGGTGAGAATTATTATTGGCCACAATTGCAGCAAGATGTGAAGAAGTTTGTACAGAGTTGAAGAGTATGTCAGATGGTGAAAGGAGTGAAGTAGAATATAGGATTGTATCAGCCATTACCTGTACTAGAGAAGCCTTGGGAGGATATCAGCATGGACTTTGTTCTTGGTTTACCGAGGACTCAGCAGGGGCATGATTCAATTTTTGTGGTGGTTGACAGATTTTCAAAGATGGCACATTTCATTCCCTGCAAGAAGACTAATGATGCTGTTCATGTAGCAGAATTGTTTTTCAGAGAAGTAGTGAGACTTCATGGTTTGCCAAAGACCATAGTTTCAGATCGGGACACTAAGTTTGTTGGATATTTTTGGCGTACATTATGGAAGAAGTTGAAGACAGATTTGAAGTTCAGTTCATCACATCATCCACAGACTGATGGACAGACAGAGGTGGTGAATAGGAGTTTGGAAAATTTGCTGAGATGTTTGGTTGGAGATAAGCTAACAAGATGGGATTTGATTTTACCACAGGCGGAATTTGCATACAATAATTCTGTCAACAGGAGCACTGGTAAATCACCATTCCAGATTGTATATGGAGGTAGTCCAAGAAATGCATCTGAATTGAGGAAGATAGATAAAGGAGAAATAAGTAGTGCTGAAGCTGAAGATTTTGCAGAACACTTGAAGAACATCCATGAAGAGGTGAGGAAGCATATTACCAAGATGAACGCACAGTATAAAGCTAAGGCAGATGAGAAAAGGAGGTATAAGGAATTTTAGGTTGGTGATGAAGTCATGGTTCATTTGCGGAAGGAGCGGTTTCCAGTTGGTACATATAACAAGCTGAAAATGAAGAAGTTTGGAACATGCAGGATATTGAAGAAACATGATTCAGGAAATGCATATGAGGTAGAATTGCCTACTGAGCTAAATATTTCACCAGTGTTTAACATTTCAGATCTGACAGAGTATCATGAGGGAGGTGTTGAAGATGAGATCACAGCAACACAGTGGAGTATTCCAGCAACTAGTTCAGACACTAAGGAGATTGAAGATATATTGGATAGTCGTGTTGGCAGAAGCACAAGGAACATGACATATGAAGAATATCTGGTCAAGTGGAAAGGACGACCTGTTGAAGATTCATCATGGCTAACAAAGGAGGAGGTTAACCGTCTTAGTTTTCCTCTGCACACCTGAGTCGTGACAGGGTCACTTCTCAAATTACCCTGGGTGTCTGATGCAGGAGCATCCTGGGTGTAAGAGCAATCTTGCATCACCCAAAAATATTTCTATTTTTATATTCAATAAGGGCTATTTTGTGAAGAGCTGCTATTTATGGAAAGTTACTATTTTTGGTAATTTTGGTATGTGCTCAGAATGATCTGATTTCTTTCTTGGAGGTTCATTTTGGTCATACAAGTCTGCCAGTAAAGTTTCATTGCCAGATCAAGTGTATATTGGAAGATATTGAAGATTTTCGGTATTGGCAGCAGGGGACAGAAACTTTGAACTCAGTTTTGAAGGCTTTAGAGGCCCCGGATGAGGTCAAATTTTGAGCTGAATGAAACTTGCTTAATTCAAGGGTTGTAGAGCTCCTCGCGCCCTTTCCGAAATGGGGTTACAATAGTCAATCGGGTCAACTGGTGGTGACTTATGGTCTTCGGAAGTTGGGTCACCTGAAATGGCGGAAAATGATTTTTTCTTCAAAATTTATGTTCGGGTTTCAAAATTTATTTTGAGCCGACTATGATGTAATGAAATGTAAAATAAAAATAATTCTAAGTTTGGTCGGCCTTATTGGCTAAAATTCTGGAACCTTCCCAGGCGGTGGAAAATTGCCTATATAAGGAAGGCTGTATTATTGTCTTAGGCAGTTCCGAATAGTTCTGGGTAGTAGATCTGGGTAATAGTTCGAGGCTTTGTCCTACAGAATATTGTAAGGGAATGCCCATGTGGCTTTGCATATTGTAATTCTGAAAGTTTGTAATTTCACATTTGTGGAGATAATAAGAAGCCAATTTTCTGTTCTTGCATTTTGTTGTTGTTTCTCTATATCTGTTATGTGTTTGTGGTATTAAGGGGAGCACCCTTCATCATCAGGTCATCCTAGTGTTTGTGCCTTGTTGCTTACATCTAATCCAACATTCCAAAAAAAAAATCAATATTCATATGTCTATGGTTGTCTAGCCAGTGGGCATTGTATTGATTCTTGCACCTACAAATCAATATTCATATATTCATAGTTTCCTAACTAGTGGATGTTGTATTGATTTATCTGGTTACCTAATAAAAATTCAATGATGAAAATAACTAACCCATGATCAGTGACTAGGTCCTAGGTCTTAGTTTTGCATTTCATTTTGCACTTTGCATGATTGCATTTATCTCACGATTGCCCAAATCAACTTGATGCTTAATGATTCTCCAAAACTATGCTAAACACATCATAAGGATTGAGCATTGTATGAAGGTCCCTCCAACTAAACAATAAGTAGAATCTATTTTTGGGTTCAAAATTGAAATCTGAGATCGTTTACTTTGTTGAAATCATGATTTAAAATTTTTGGACCTAGGACAGCTGACTGCTTGCATAATCGACTTTCAAACATCATAGAAATTTAGAATTCAACTTAACTATTTATCTTACATCAAACTATCAAAATTTCAACTTGGTCAACCATGGTCAATTCATGGTCAAACCTAGTCAAACTTGATCTTTAGGACCTCCAAACAATGTAGAATGCATTTTTGAACATGTACAATCACTTCTTCAATCAATTAACATGCTTCTGAACCATTCAATGCTGACTTTTCTTGTTAAATTTCAACTTTCATCCCGAAGGGGCATGGTATCGCATATCATTCAAATTTGTAAATCAAATCTTCTCTCAATAATAAAGATAACAACCATGTCTAGTTGTTGATTCATCAAAAGACCTCGTCGCTTGGGGCACATTACTTGGGGCATATCAGATTCATCAAGATCTATATCAATTTGGTATCCTAATCTATCTTGTAAACTGTATTAGCTTTTTATAACCATCGATTCGTTAGTGTTATTTCCTTGGTTCTTCATAACTGAAGGGTTCAGATGTGATACCATTTTGATTCCTTTGGACAATCAGGTCTAGAATCAGGTCACTCACTTCTTCGTAATCATAAGGTTCAGAATTAGGTGTTTTGATACATTTTCATAATCACCGGTTCATTGTTTCTATAGTTGACATCATCACAATTCTTGGTCAACCAGGACCTGAATCAACTTTTTCCAATCTTTCAATCATTTTCTATCTCGGAATCGGTTCATCTCTCAAAATTAATTTTCATCATAAAAAATAGATTAATCTTTGAACCACTCCACTTCACATAGTAATTCAAAGAGGGGCAAAATGTAATACCCCAAAAATGGGCTATAGGTTCATTAACCTCTTACATCAACAATTTGATCGAAATCGACATCAAAGTCCTAACCTAAGGCACATCTGCACATTAGTTTATCAAAAACCTAATTGATTATCTTAATTCTGCATCGGGGAATATTCCTTGAATATTCCTAATTTATCATAATTATCTTTAATTGAATATTATTTGGCGATAAATATCATTATTTATCCTAAAGTTGATTAATTGAATATGATGAATATTTAATTAATTAATTTAATTCTACCGTTTAACTATTTAATTAGATTTAATTGCATTTATTCTTAATTAATATTATTTTTATTTTGACAATAAATCAAAATTCCTACAAAAAATCAATTGAATATTTATTTAATTGATTTAAAATCAAAGTTGTCAAATTTAATGATTTAATTAGAATAAAGTTTGATTTAATAATTGATTAACCCATAAATCAATTGTTTTAATTCAAAAATCAATTAAGTGGACAATAAATCACTTAATTTATAAAATTAATTCATATTAAATCATGCACAATCAGAAAAGCAATTAACTTTAAATCAATTTTTAATTTCAAATTGTTAACTTTCTAAACTCAACATTTGATGATGAGTTGAAAGAGAGAACTAAACTCTATTGTCATATAAAAACTGCTTTTGCATGATTTTATGACTTTATTTATTCTTAATTTCTTGCTAACTCAAAACTCAACTTGAGTTTATTGAGAGTTTTTAATGGCTTTTCTCAATGCATCCTTAAGCCCTAGATTTCTATTAAAAAAAGGCTAAGCTCTTTACAAATCCCTCTCTCACTTTCAAAGCTGTGCATTTTTTTAATCTCTCAATCTCTTGAATTTGCACAATTACTCTGGCGAAATTACATACAAACAATCAAGCTTTTGTGACAGGCAACTTTGTGAGATCATTCATAATTTTTCATAGCATTTCATAGTTTTTCACATCATAGCATATCATTTTTAGAATAATCTGCATATCATTTCATTCAATTCTAAATTAGATTCATACAGTTTTTTATCCTAATTGCATAGAAAATACAAAAAAATAGATTAATTTGCATTTATATCTCATTTCTTTCCTCATTTTAAAACCTTCATTTAGGTGTTGCATTGTCACTGATCATGGTCTAATCTGAGAATACCATGCTCGCACCTACTAGAAGGCAGTAAATTGCCTGGTTAGCTTAGTTACAATTACTTATAGATTTCAATTTTTCTAACCTCTAATGTTTTAGTGAAGTGTTGTGTCCATAGCTAGGTACAATTTTCACACACACACACACACACACACACACACACACACACAAACAAGGATCATAAAAAACTAGTATAGTTCCTAGTGGGTGTCAATTCCCACTAGGGTTTTTACCTATTTGGGTTTCCCCATAATCATATTTGGTGTCATGTGTTATGAATGTTTATCTTATTTACATTAATGTTCATTGTAGGTATTAAGAAATTAAGTTACGTTTCAAAGTATCAGAAAAAGTAATAAAGTATAGAACACTGATTCATGCCTCCCCCCTCAGTGTTCCCAATCCTAACAATTGGTATCAGAGCTTTGGTCCTCTAAAGATAAGTTTAACCACTTGATGAGATCATGGATAATGGAAAAATGAAACATTTGAAAAAGAATCTTGAAGAAGCTCTTGAATACCTTGACAGATCTGAAAAATAAATTGAAAAACTAAAAGAAAAGGTTAGTGATTCTCATGCAGTCATTAAAAAGCTAAGAAAAGATTTGAAAGAGTATTCCAGAAGTGATTTTGGAAAATGGATTAAAAATCTAAATGAGGAAAACACCTCTCTGAAAGATCATATTGAAGAGTTAGATGAAAAGCTACTTAGTAATCAAGAAGCTTATGAAGAATAGGTCAAAGAAAACAAATAGTTAGATGAAGAACTAAGGCAAGCAAACATGAAAGTATTAGAGTTAGAGAATATCAATAAATAGATAGAATCTAAATTGAGTAAGGCAAAGAATCATATCAACAAGTTGCACACAAGAAAGTATCTAATAGAGTCATAATTGTATGCACAAAAGGTTAAAGAAGACACTAGCGGTATTGAATTAAAAGAAGCACAAAATCAGATCAATGACATGTGAGCAAGAAAGAAAGCATCAGAAGAATCTTCAGTAGCTAAGAAGATAGGAAATCATATAGAAACTAAAACTGAACCACCCAAGGATGAGCACAAGTCGATAAACAAGACTTGTTATGCATATAACAAGCATGGTCACATCGCAAGAAATTGTAAAGAGGTAAGAACTTTTAATGGTTAATGTTATTCATGAAATAATTTTGTTCATAGAGCTATGAATTGTAGATCAAATCAAAGAAATCATAATCAACAAAGTTAGAGAAGTCATCCTTAGCAGAATATAAGACACTTTCAGAACATTACATGTTAGATATGCAATTATGTTGGTCACACAACCAAATAGTGTAGTATGGCAACCCACATGAATGCACCAAGGAATATCAGGCCTCCAGTCATTTGTCAGTCATGTAAAAAGGCTGGACACATCTCTAGGTTCTGCAGAACAAGAGCAAAAAGATAGGAAAGCCCTAAAGAGTCAGAAAGCTCAATATTAGAAGAAGTAGGAGAAGTCAAGTTTGTGCAAGCTTGATTTGGAAGGAAGATAAAAAAGATAATGTTGATGAAATAGTTGAGCATGCATCTGCAATGGATGCAACTCCTATTTATGGTTAAATAACCTTCATCATCATAGGGGAGCTAAATTATCTCTAGGCCCCTGCACGGCTGGTATACTCACTCTCAGATTATGCTCCTTGGACTAAAACTATTTGGAGACTATGTGATGTAGTATGCAAGAGCGCACTACCTCATTATTAGCAGAAACAAAGAATGAAATTTATAGTTGCATTCTATACTTAAGAAACAAGCATTAATGGTAGAAAAGAAATTTCTTTATAGGTATCAAAAATTCATTATTCTCACTTTGCATTCTAAGTTAAGAAATTGGAGAGCACAGAAGATCAAGTAGTTGAGTTGAGAAATGTTATAGTTGAATCAATCAACAAAGAAGGAAAATAGTTTTTTATGAAGCCCTAGCTCGACACATCATCTCAGAAACCATTCAAAAGAATTTAATCAAGTAATTCATGGCTACACCAGTTGTATTTGATGTTGCTGAAAGAAAGAGATATTTTTTTAAGAGGCATCCATTTAAGTCCACCCTAGATGACCTAGAAGGAGCATTTTCAAGAACCCCAATGGGTGTCATGCATGTAGAAGACATACATATGTATGTGTATTTCAAAAAGGATCCATTTGGTTTAGATAGAATTAGGTCACATCTTTAGTCAATGATGAAACCTGATAAAACATTCATAGATGAGTTTGCACACCTAGAAGACCACCCTATTATTAAATATGCTACAACGCATGAATTCTATGAGTCTAAATGGATTAAGATCTCATTGAGTAGGATCCATGATGATGTATTTTTGATAGGTAAAGTACCAGTAAGAATCACAACTGATCTCATTCATGAGATGACAAGTTTATCTAAGATAGGCATCATTCTTCCAATTGGAAAGGATGTCAGAAAATTGGTTGAACAATCCTGCAAATCCTAAAGTGATAAGAGTGGGATGAAAATCGAGCCAATTGAGGAGAAGGACATCAAATTGATGTCTATGATTCTTGGTTATAGATTTTAGCATGCTAACAAGGTCAATAGTGTGTCCACAACCACTATTCTTGTAGCCATTAGGATAGTAAAGGAGAATGGAGAATTCAACTTATGTGAAATCTTGCATGCATAGTTGATGGACAACATAAGGGAAATCAAGCATGATAAGACCAAAATATTTAGGTTTGGGTCTTTGTTAATCTATATGTACTTTCATATAGTTGGGAAGATATCAATCTTATACTTAGATAAAATTTTACCTACAATGCCTCAAATATCCCTTAAGGCATCAGTTGAGAGCACACTAAGAGACTAAATGGAGTTAGAGGTGAAAACCTTCAGGATAAAGATGCAAATGAGGTATAGGATACTTGAAAGAATTGTTGAAAAATACAAAGATAGTATATGTTTCATGGTGGAAATAGACACCACTTGTATGGAAGTAATGGAACCAAGGACCAAATGGATTCATCCACTTGAGTATGAAGTGGAGGAACACATCTTAGAGGAATATGCACAAGTCCTCCTCATAGCGCCAAAGGTTCCCAATGAGCCTAGATGGGGAACTTATGAGGAAAAGACCAGGGAGGTAGATGCAGTCCTTAACAATGCAATGACCAAGAGGAAAGCCTCTAAAATTACATCTAAATTATTGAAGATCCATGGTGTGACTCAAGAAGACCTGGATAAATATAGAGAAGCAAAAATAGCTATGGAGATTTAGAGTGCATCCTCTGTGGAAGCTAAGATAGAGAAAATAGATGATCCCAAGATGAAGAAGGTAAAAGTTGAGAAAACTAATAATATCAGTCCTACACCCATAGATATAGTAGTTGTGGAGTCTACTAAATCATCTCCCAAGATGCCTAAGAGGAAGAAGAAAATTGCCACAAGCTACCCTTCAGAAAGAACCATAAGAAGCAGAGGCATAAGTGTACAACTGCCTCCTAAGGTAGGATTCCTACCAAGTCTTCAAGTATTAAGGACTAGAGTTGTAGAAGAAGGTTAGATCAGATATCTAAGTTCTATGATAGATATCATGAGATTGACAAGTCTGAGATCCATGATATGTTGATCAAACATATGATAAAATTCAAGAAGACCATGCTTGAACTAAAGACAGTGATTTCAGATAAAGTTTGGGAAATTTTGGATTCCTTGAAAAAATAAACAATAGAGGAAGACTTCAGAATCAAAGAGAAAACACTGGATGACAATCTACCAGTATGTTCAATTGATGAGAAAAAATTGCTGCTAGGTTTGGTGAAGCCACACCTCAGAACTAAGATGAGGACATTGCACATAATGAACAAGGATTATGAGAAGATAACCAAGGAGACAAAATGATATTTTGAGAAAGTGTTCCTTAAACAGTGCATGCAACCTACATTTGTGCCCATCACACAAGCACCTGTTGTGCAAGCTAAAGCAGCCAAAGTAAAAAATGAACATATGACAGGTCCACAGGACTCAACACCCTCACTGATAGTGTCTGTAGTTGAAATAAAGCCCACACCCATGCCTGCAACCCAAGAAGATAACACAATAGTGATTGATAATGTGGAGATATCAATGGTGGCCATTGATAAAGACTTAGATAAATTTGAGGAAGTCTTTGTGAGCACACAAGAAGTAGAAGCACCATGTGGTGACAATTCATCTATGCAGCAAGAAGATGTGTTGATTGAGGACTTAATAGGAAAAGAAGAAGAAAAGGAGAAAGAAGAAGAAGAGGAGAAAGAAAAGGAACCAATAGATGAACCCTCTACTAAAATTCCTATGGAGATTAAGACAAAAATGATGAACAACACACCCATTACTCCCATGCCTTCAACATCATTATTGTCAAGTTTAACCCTTGACACTACAAGTTTGGACTCTTGGGGAGAAGAAGACCTGATCAAGATCAACTTCCTTTCTATGGAGAAGGCCAAAGAAAAACAAGTAATGATAAATCCTCTATTTTTTGAGTCAATAAACATCTTGAACAATCTACTGCCAGCAGAGAAGAAGGTACAAAAAGTGCATTTAGTGGAGGATGTCAGCAACATCCTAACAAGCTTCAAGGAAAACTTTTACCACCTAGAAGAATCAGCGGCTAAGGTAGCAGAAGAAAAGTATCTTAAGATGAGATTGGATGAGCTAACTACAAAATTTTCACTTGACCTCAACTCTTTAAAGGTTGGTCAAGCTTCATTGAAAGAATTTGTAGCCAAAGGAAGGAAACTCATAGCAGACTGCATGAACCAAGACAAGCTAACTGTAGATCTCTATAAGAAAATTTAGGAGGTAGAGGCTATGATAGATAAAGTAAGGAAATTAGTAGAAAATCCCACTATAGATGTAAACATGTGTAAAAATGTATACCAGGGACAAGTGGACAAAATACAAAAGACAGAAAAAGAAATGTCCAAGATAAGGGAAAGGCAAACATAGCTGAGAAATGCTCTTGCGCCCTCACTAGATGTCTTGAATCAGAACATCAAGGAGATCAATGCCACTATGGTGACATATGATCAAAGTCCGTGTATAGAACTGGAGAAGATGGAAAATTTAACATATGCTTTGTGCGCCCATCTCTAGACAATAGACACACTAAATAAATTTTGGCAGAATGAGATTGCTAATCTAAAGTTAGCATATCTGGATGTCTTCACTTTGTAAGTACTTGTGAATACATTTTTTGAGCACCTTTTTCATTAATGTCAAAAGGGGAGTATATTATGTAGAAGGAATAATATGGAGACTTGTAAATGATGTAAAGAAAATTATAGTACATAAGGGGAGATATAAGTTAGAGTATGTATTTCAAGATTTTGTATAAGGATACAGTTAGTAACTTCACCGTATTCCTTTGTTTCCATTAATGAAAAAGGGGGAGATTGTTGGCAAGTTGACTATACTAAAGTATATGACTATATTTAATGTTTTCACTATGGAAACAAATTCATATGAAGTTTTGGAGTCAGCGCATATTGAAGAAGATAAAAAATATGGCTAAGTATGGAAGACTAGATAGATAGATGAGCACCGGGTGATTAGAGCATCAACGCACGTGTATGATAGAGTTATGACATGTGCCCTTGATGATAAGCTTCTAAGTATATATTCATGCTAAGTCTAAGAATGCATGATGATATGAGTCAGTATAAGAAAGTTACAATCAGATGAAGTGGCACAGACAGTAAGCGGTAGAACAGGACAGAGCATGGAGCCGACTATTTGTATTTTGATTAGCACTTGTAATGTTGTTTTGTAAAGGCTATGCACCTATTGTATTTAGGTCATAAAAATTTTAATATCAATATATGTAAACATGCTTGAGCCAATTCAATTGGAAGTGGTGTATGTAATTAGTTATAGGCCGACTTGATGAAATTTTTTGTATGCACATATAAATAAGACATGCAGCCTTGTAATTTAGTATGGCATGAGAAATAGAGTTTGGATAAGTAGAGAAGAAGTATGTGAAGAGTAGATAGAATGTAGTAGAGATTTACAAGAGGCTAATGCATCAGTGAACAAAGGGAACTGATCAGACAAGCAGTGTCACTACACTAGCTGACCTTGTAGATATAGTGTGTATCTGATATCCAGAAGGTTGTAGCCTTCACCACTTGATTAGTGAGCTCTAGGATAATGTTTCCTACCCTGAATAGGGTTAATTGTAAAAGACTCCTAACAAGGTCCAACCCTTAAATAGGTCACTGTACTAAAGCATTGTAAAGATCAACTCCTAACATGGTTGCAAGATCTTCTAACAAGGATCATAAAACACTAGTATAGTTCCTAGTGGGTGTTAATTCCCACCAGGGTTTTTACCTATTTGGGTTTCCCCATAATCATATTTGGTGTCATGTGTTATGAATTTTTATCTTATTTAGATTAATGTTCATTTCAGTTACTAAGAAATTAAGTTAATTTTCAAAGTATCAGAAAAAGTAATAAAGTATAGAAGACTGATTCACCCCCCCCTTCTTCTCAGTGTTCCCAATCCTAACAGTAAGACAGTTTCTATCTAGGATAGTACCATATCTATTAATTAATGAAGAGGATTTGGTAAATGAGATAACAAGAGAACCTAAGGAAAGGTTGAGTTATTTGATACTTCTATGGGTACTTGATTAGTTGGAACATTGATAAGATAATGTAATGTTTATCTAATTTAGAAGAAAGAATGGAAATGTAGGCTTAACCGAGAAAAAGTGAAGAAATCTAGTTTAAGCCGAGTGATGTTAGTGTTTACCAGGCACTAGTATATGATGAGTAAATATAGTGTTGACCAAACATCAGTAATTATCGAGCGATAGGAAATTACTGATAAAAGATAGTATTTTCTGAGGAAGATAGTTTGTAGTGATAACTAAGATACATAGTAATCACTGAGAAGATGAACACATTATTGACCGAGTGTCAGTAATTTACATTTGGAGAAAGAATTAAGATTCCCAGCTGAGATAGTTGAATTCTTGGGATATGTAAAATGTGTTGACATTATTAATGAATTGTATGAAGCATTTAATGCATGGTAAATCATTTTCTTATGGATTCAAAGAGAAGTTTGGAGATGTATGTAGAAGGAAGGATGAAGAACATAATGATAGAATATTTTGATGAATCTGACATAAACCTAAGATCTACGGAGGAGATTAAGTGGAAAAATATTAATCTACCTAATCGAAGAGGTATAAGGGAAAACCTAATCATGATGTTATGATGGATGAAGAAGAGGTTGATGTTATTGAATGATAAGTTGAAGCAGAAGGCTAAAGGTGAAAGTGTGAAGGAGCTGAATAGAGTGGTGATTTCTTGAAGTGAATTCCAAGCAGATTAGAGATGGAGATGAAAATGAAGGTCAGTTAGTAAACTAACATATATGTGCAAAGTGGATCTATATTTGCAAAGTGAGTTGTATGTTTTTTAGATTAGAAACTACTCTTACTTTCTAACCATTGTATTAGTTTAAATCCTTTAATCAAGGTTGACCTAACAATCATTGTATAAGTCCTTTACTCAAGGTGACATTCTAATGGGATGGTTTTAAGTCCTCTAACTAGGCCACTTTTGACAGAGTGTTTTAAATCCTTTAAAAGGGTCACTCCTAACACTATTTTTGTAAAACTTTAACAGGGTTTCCAGAGCTCACTTCAGAAGAGTGAAAATCAGTAGCATGTTACAAAGTGGTTTTTCCCAAGTTGGGTTTCCACTACAAATCCTAGTGCTATACTTGTGTGAATGATTTGATATGAATATTGTTATATTATGTAAGTTAATTAATTTTGGATAGTGGAATGGATGTTATATATTTCTGATATATGCTATAGAGACCGAGTTAAATTACTTATTATATCTTAAGTTGTTAAAGTACTAAAAATTTGAATTGGTACATCTGGACATGAGGATAACTGATTCACCCCCCTTCTTAGTTATTCTAAATCATTCTAACACTATTTTGGGTTATCATTATTCTATAAACTCAGAATAATGTTTTATGAATGTGGCAATATTATTATCACTCTCAAAGGCCTGCTAGTTTTGGTCATTATTAGGTATGAATTACCTAACAATTATATGGATGACATGTTCATTTTATTAAAAATTAGAAGCAGGACATAAATGGGAGCCAACTATAGCTAGGCTATATTCTATTATGTTCAAATTTTTGGGAATGACCTAAATATCAAAAGCATCCAAGATTTCTATAATATACCACACTCTGTGGTGATATGAGTACATGCGACTATGCTTAGCGAAAACCATATTCTACACTTTATTTACAACCAACTCTAAATCTCCAAGAACTCTCAGCTGCTTAATACCCATCCAATCAAAAAGACTTAAACTGTGCATGATCCCTTCATACCCCTCTTGATTATTGGAACATGAGAAATAAAAGAGGAAGGACTGTATATTTATCCCATCAATAGGGGAGATAAAAAAAGTTATGTGCCATAACCCTTCCAACACCTACCACCATCAAAATACAATGTCTTAAGAGTGGGGCTTTTGTTCTTTTGTCTTCAGCTTTAGAAACACCATCTTTAGATACTCAAGGAATGGGTTGGTCATTATTTTAGATTACATAAGTAGGAAGACCAATGGGGTGACTTGTAGAAAGGATAGCATCAACATCATTATTCTGGATCATTTCCTCCAATGTTTCCCCAAACTCAAGGAATTCCTCATCTTCTAGAAGCTCTTCAAGTTGTAACTCCTTGGGTTTAGAGTTGGTCAAGGCTATTGGAAAGTTGACTATACTAGTATATATGACTAAGATTAGTGTTTTCATTATGGAAACAAATTCATATGGAGTTTTGGTGTCAGCGCACTTACTCAGAAGATCATAATTTGGCTTATTATGGAAGAGAGAGCAGATAGTTAAGTACTTGATAAATAGAGCATCAACACATGTGCGTATGACCGAGTTTTGGTATGTGCCCTTGAAGATAAGCTTTTGAGTATGTAATCATAGTAATTATAAGAACCGATGATCATATAAGTTAGTATGAAGAAGTTACAATGAGTTGAAGTGACACAGTCAGTGAGCGACAAAGTAGAACAAAGCATGTAGCTGACATGAAAGATTTTGATTAGTGTTCATTATTTTATTTTGTAAAGGCAATGCCCCTATTGTAAATGTGTTGTAAACATGATAGTATCAATGTATGTAAACACACTTGAGGGAATTCATTTGGAAGCATTGTATGAAATAGGTTGTAGGCCGACCTAGTGAATAGTTTTATTTGTGCCTATAAATAAGACATGAACCTTTGTATTTGAGCATGACATGAGATATAGAGTTAATAGAAGAAGAGAAGAAGTATGCGAAGAGAAGTCAGAATGATATAGAGCTTTATAAGAGGTCAAAGCATCAATGCACAAAAGGAACTAATCAGACAAGTAGCGTCATATCAATAATTCACCATTGCAGATATAGTGTGTATTTGATATTTAGGAGGTTGTAGTCTTTCTTATTGTGTAGTGAGCTCTAGTAGTGAGACAAACATCCCTAATAGGGTTTTTTGCTTCAATAATCCTAACAAGGTCTGACCCTCGACAAGGTCATTGTACTAAAGCATTGTGATGAATGCTCCTAATAGGGCAAAGGAACTTTAACAGGTTCATAATACACAAGTACAATTATTAGTTTGTATTAATTCCCACTCGAGTTTTTCCTTTGGCCAAGGTTTCCCCATAATCATATCTGGTGTTATGTGTTATGGTTGTTTATATTTAGTTTCGAAATTAAGTTATTGAGTTAAGTTTCAAGTATCATAAATTAATATTATAGAACACTAATTCACTCTCCTCTCAATGTTCCCATTCCTAACAATTGGTATCAGAGCTTTGGTCCTTTTAAGATAAGTTTAACCACTTGAGGATATCATGGATACAGGAGAAGTGAAACATCTAAAGAAGAATCTTGAAGCAACTCTTCAAGATCTTGACAGATCTGAAAAGGAAATTGAAGAATTGAAATTGAAGGTCAGTGGCATAGAAGTATTCATCAAGAAACTTAGAAAAGATTTGAAAGATTATTCAAAGAATTATTTCAAAAAAATGGTCAAAAATATGAATGAAGAAAACATGTCTCTAGAGGTTCAGATTGAAGAGTTGGATGAAAAGTTATTCAATAATCAGGAAGCCTATGAAGAGAAGATCAAAGAAAATAAAAAATTGGATGAAGAACTTGTTGGTTGTCTTTTCTTTCTACTTGCAAGTTTACACTATGATTGACAAATTAATGTCACTGACTCTATCACCACTACAAAGTCTACAAGGAAAAAGGCCAATTAACAAGGATCAACAAGGATCCTCCTACACTTTGAGCCTAGATGCTTAGGTAGGTGTACCTTTGACTCACTTCTTCAAAGGAGTCACTAAATACTAAGCATTTATATCATTTACAAACTAGTTTTAAAGATTTTATCATTTAAATGTGTGGTGGATGATGATGGACTACTTCTAGAGAATGGATCAGTGCCTTAACCTAGGGCATAGAGTCACTCAATAACATTTATCAACTTAGAATCCTAACTCAAAAACTCTTGAATTTAGAATAAGTGCTTTGCCTATTATCCCTCTCACTCCCAAACCTGATCATCAAATTCTTACCCAACCATGAAATCACTAAAGTCACCTTAAAGACTTTAATCCTAACTTTGTTAGGAACTCAAAGATAATTCCACAATACTCTTTGTTTACCATATGCTAACTCACTTTGTGACATTAAAATATATGAGCCCAAGATCAAAATAAGAAGACAAACATAAATCTAAGATTGAAATCCAAGTGTATTCTCATTAAAATTTGGAGAATCAATACATTACCAAAACAACAAAATGCTAGGAAATATACCCAAAATCCAAGCTCTCCTTGTTCAGTCTTCTACATTGATTTTAAACATAACATCAACAATGATATTTGGGACCAAAAGATTTGGAACCCCTACAAAATTAAAACTACAATAATATATACCACCAGTCATTTTGGAATCCCAAAAAGTTAGGATGCAACAAGCTACAGATGACTGAGGCAAGGGTTTCAACCACCAAACCAATCAAAATAAATCAAAAATTAATTCATTGGAGGGAAAACCAAGCAACCTGGAGCAAACAAATCCTAGAATGATCTCCATTTATGATAACTTTTGACTTGTGTACTGAAGATCATGAATTTGTTGTGTCAAACAATCTGATCATTCACCTGCAACATGCCTCGAGCAACATTACCCATTCCTTACGATACAATCCCCTTGCAAACAATTATCAAACCATTGGACCACATTGCATCAATCGACAAAATCAAATCAACTAGATCCAGTAGCCCAAGCATTAAAAATCAGTCCTTCAGTCGCTGGGAAACCCTTTAAAAATTTGAATTTGAGAGAAATGACTATATTATAGTGCTAGATAGCATATCGATAGTTAACATTTAAATCTAGGCTAACTTTATATCCCAACTGTCAGATCCTTTCACTTTCCTAGGTTTCTCAAGATAACTCAAATGGAATCCTAGTTTAGATTTGCCGTAGTTGCGAGATCTCACAGTCATCTTTATTAACCTTGGTTACCATAGTGATTTAGTGACTACAGTCAAGAAGACCTAGGCCCACCTGGACACATGGCACCAAACCATTCACCCATAACTACTTGGTCACATCTTTAACCTCTCTGGTGAATTAGGAACAACCACATCACATGAGTCAGCAACAAAGGACCCACCTCCTATAGGCTCTTTAAATTATATGGTGGGCACATGATCTGATAGGCTCAAAAGATTCCATGAGATCATGCACCAGCCATAGATCTACCTGCACTATTGGCAACCCTACAGATTCCTCTGACACCAGCCCCACTAACACATTCTTGTCATCATCTAGCTCGACCAATGAAACATGAGCACCTCAATGCTATGTAGCATATCAGACCCACTAAGCCTTTCTGTCCTCTAGAGAATCAGACAGTCGTCGTATGATCATATAGCATGGAAAGATTCTATGTGATCATACGCCAGCCATAGATCTTGAATCTGCAATGGATGCCATCAAAGCGTGACCCCACCCTGCCTTATCAGCCACTCCATTGAATCAAAACCTGCCACGTTTCAATATCTGGCAAGCGGTCATACAAATTTTTTATCGCACACAGGTCAGTCTGACAACCTCCACCTCATACTCAAGCTCGACCAATAAGAAATGAACATGATGGAAGATCAGACGGCTGGCGCATGATCTCAAGGGGAAAGAATATTCCATGAGATCAAGTGCCCATTGTAGGATTAAAAGAGACTGAGATACTAGGCTTGTTGAGATAGATGTCCACTCATTGCTATAGCCCATGTCAAAAAACTTTGACAACAGGAAACCTTGCGGAATAACGAAAGCCACAAAAATTTAAAGGCCGACACTTAGGAAAAATTAACACGAAATTTAGGCTTTGACAAAAAAATTAAAAGGGGTCCCAATAAAGTAACATAATGACACAACATGCAAAGTGGTCATAGTGAATTTGGCACATGGGTACTTGGGACCTAAGTGATCAAAATAGTAACAAGGAAATAGAATTTGGCCAGGATAGACTAGGGTTTAACCCTTCCAATGGCTAGAAATTTTGAATTTATGAACTAGGGCTAGAGGCCAGGGGCAAGGAAAAATGTTACAGAGCCTAGAGAAAAATTCCACAACCATGAAAATTATAGTAGGTGCTAACAGAACTGAGGCAAGAAAACATGAAAATATTTGAGTTAGAAAACATCAAGAAAAGGGTGGACTCTGAATTGACTAAAGCAAAGAATCATATTGACAAATTGCACATAAGTAAGGATCTAATAGAGTCATAGCTATATGCACAAAAGATTAAAGGAGATATTATTGGTATTGGATTTAAAGAAGCATAAAATAAAATCAATGATATGCGAGAAAGAATGAAAGCACCAGAAGAATCTACAAAAGCTAAGAAGACTGGAAATAATACTGAAGCTAAAGCAGACCCATCTAAGGATGAATGCAAGCTAGTAAACTGAACTTGTTATGTCTGTAACAAGCATGGACAAATAGAAAAAGATTGTAAAGAGGTAATACCTTTCAATGGTTATTGTTATTCATGCAATAAGTTTGGTCATAGAGCTATGAATTGTAGATCAAATCAAAGAAGTCAGACTCAACAAAATTAGAGAAATCATCCCCAACATGATGTTAGAAGTCCTCAAAACATTACATGTTAGATATGTAACTACAATGGTCACACAACAAGACAATGCATTATGGTAACTCACATCAATCCACCAAGGAATATAAGGCCTATAGTTATTTGTCACCCTTGTAACAAGGTTGGACACATCTCAAAGTTTTGCAGATCACAAGCGCAAAGACAAGGAAGACCTAATAAGTCTCAAGGATCAATTTTGAATGAATATGGAGAAGTTAAGTTTTTGAAAGCTACAAAAGATGCGCAAAAGATATGGATGGAATTAAAGCAAGATAATGTTGATGACTATGTAGTGGATGCATCTGTAATGGACACACCTTCTACTTCTGGATGAAAGACACTCTTGGTCATAGGGGGAGCTAGATTAGATCTAGACCCCCGTGCGGCTGGTATACTCACCCTCAGAGTATGCACCTTTGGTTTTAGATGTTTGGATACTATTTTTTGCTATATGAAAGACTGCACAACTTGATTGTTAGCAGAGACACATATTGAAATTCACTGTTACATTCCATGTAATGGTGGCAAGCATTAATGCTAGAAAGTTTCTTTACTAGTCACCAGAGATCCATTATCCACACATTTGAATTTGATATCGATCCTTTGGAGAGCACATGAGATCAAAGCAGTTTGTGTTGAAAGATTGAAGTTGGTTTATCCATGAAGAAGTGTGAAAATTGTTGCGGAACCCTAGCTCAATCATAACAATTAAGAAACCCTTTGGAAACCTATTTGAGCAATTAATCAAGTAAGTAATGGCCACTCTAGTTATTTTTTATGTTACTAAAAGGAAGAGGTACATATTTAAGAATCATCCTTTCAAGCCATTCCTAGATGACCTTGAAGGGGCATTTCCTAGAACTCCTATGGGAGTGATTCATGTTGAAGACATACACGCATACATTTACTGCAAGAAGGAGTCGGTAGGATGGGATAGAATAAGGTCACACTTAGAGTCAATGATGAAACATGACATGACATTCATGGATGAATTTGTGCACCAAGAAAACAACCCTATCTTAGAGTATGTGACTGCATATGAGTTCTATGAATTAGAATGGATTAAGATATTGCTTAGCAGAAGAAGACAAGACAAGTAGATTTAGTCTTGTATAATGCAACAACAAAAAGAAAAGAATCAAAGATAACATCAAACATAATGAAAATATATGGAGTTACACAAGAAGACCTAGATAAGTCAAGGGAAGCCAAGATTGCAATGCAACTTGAGAGTGCACCCTCTTCTGAACTGAAAATAGAGAAGACTGATGAGGAGAAGACAAGACAAGTAGATTTAGTCTTGTATAATGCAAGAATAAAAAGGAAAGAATCAAAGATAACATCAGACATAATGAAAATATATGGAGTTACACAAGAAGACCTAGATAAGGCAAGGGAATCCAAGATTGCAATGGAACTTGAGAGTGCACCCTCTTTTGAAGTGAAAATAGAGAAGACTGGTGATCTGAAGGAGAAAAGGATAGAAGAAAATAGTCCTGCACCCATAGATACTATTGACCTGGAGTCCACACCACCTCCTAAGACTAGAAAGGTGCCTAAGAGGAAGAAGTAGACTGGTGCAACCCACCCATCCTCTAGAACAACAAGAAGAAAAGGTAGAAATACTCTAGCACCTCCTAAGGTAGGATTTAGACCAATTCTTGAAGTGTTGAGAACTAGGGTAATAGACGAAGGAAGAATTGATCAAATAGGAAAGTTCTATGATAAATATAGTAAGATAGATAAATCAGAGATCCATGGTATGATAATCAGGCACATGACTAAGTTCAAAAAATAGTTCTAGAACTTAAGATAGTTATACCAGATAATGTATGGAAAATTTTAGACTTTTTGAAGAGACAAGCTATAGAAGAAGATCTTGGGATAAGAGAAAATATATTGTATGAAAGCCTCCTAGTTTGTTCATTTGAAGAGAAATCATTGTTATTGGATTTGGTGAAGCTACACCTAAGAACTAAACTGAGAACTCTACAAATTATGAACAAGGATTATGATTTGGTAGCAAAGGAGATTGAAAAAGAATTTGAGAAGGTATTCTTGGATAGATACATGTATCCTCTCACTGTGCCTACAACCCAAGTCCCTACTAAGAAAGTAAAAGTATCTAAGATTCCCAATGCATTGATGATAGGTCCACATGATTCTGCACCCTCAGTGATAGTGCCTACTGAAGCAATGGACTCTGGGCCCATACCTAAAACTAAAGATGACAATATCATGATTGACAATGTTGAAATATAAATGGCGACAACAGATAAGGACCTAGATAAGTTTGAGGAAGCCTTTGTGAGCACAAAAGAGGCTAAGATACTATGTGGTGATAACACACCTATGCAGTAAGAAAAAGTACAAATTGAAGACATAATTGGAGGGGAGAAGAAAAGGAAGTTGAAGACCTAACAAGACATGAAAGTGAGAAGCAAGAGAAACATAAAGAAGAACCTTCTGTGGAAATCCTAGTGAATGTAAAGACTGAGGTTAAGGAAGTAATTCAACGCCCACTCCTTACTTGTAAGCCCTCAATTTCATTGTTGTCAAGTTTGACCCCTGATAAAAAAAGTTTAGACTCTTGGGGAGAAGAAGATTTGATAAAAATAAGTGTGTTAGCAATGGAAAAAGTGAAGGAGAAACAAGTAATGAGGAATCCATTATTTGTTGAATCAGTAAGAATAATGAATAGCCTACTACCTAAGGACAAGAAAGTATCAAGTGTATAGTCAGTGGATGATGTCAGCACCATCTTGACTTGCTTCAAAGAAAATTTCTCAAGTCTTGAATAATCAACATCCAAGATTGTAGAAGACAAATATCTCAAGAAAAGGCTAAGTTAATTGATAGGTAACTTCACACTTGACCTTAGTTCTCTAAAACTTGGTCAAGCTTTTCTGAAATATTTAGTAGCTAAAGGAAGAAATATAATAGCTGATTGTATGAATAAATACAAACTTACATTAGACCTTTCAAATAAGATCTAGGAAGCTGAATCTTTAATGGAAGCTATGAGAAAATCAGTGCTAGATCCCCCACAAGATGTAAACATGTGCAATAATATCGATCAAGGACAATTAGAAAAAATTGAGAAAGCAGAAAAAGAAATGGCTAAGATAAGGGCTAGGAAAACTCAGTTAAGGAATGCACTTGCGCCCTCCCTAGATGTGTTGAATCAGAATATCAAGGAGATAGATGCCCCTATTTTGAATTATGATCAAGGTCCAAGCATAGATCTAGAAAATATGGAGAATTTAACTTATGCATTATGTGCCCATCTCCAAATAGTAGATGAACTCAAGGTATTTTGGTAGCAAGAGATCCAAGACCTTAAGGATGCATACCCAGATGTACTCACTATGTAAGTACTTGAAGTTTCATTTTTTAGCACCTTTTTCATTAATGTCAAATGGGGAGTAGATTAATATGGAGTAGTAGAAGGATAGAGTAATATGGAGTAGTAGAAGGGAGATATAATATATAGTATATGATGTATAGAAAAAGATATGGATATATGATAGAAAGTTTTTTGTAAAGATGTATTTTAGCAACTTCGCCATATTCCTTTGTTGCCATTAATGAAAAAGGGGCAGATTGTTGGAAAGTTGACTATACTAGTGTATATGACTAAGATTAGTGTTTTCATCTTAGAAAAAAATTCATATGGAGTTTTGGTGTCGGCACATTTGCTCAGAAGATCAAAATTTGGGTAAGTGTGGAAGACAGAGCAGGGAGTTAAGTACCTGATGAACAGAGCATGAGCGTACGTGCATATGACAAAGTTTGGGTATGTGCCCTTGAAGATAATCTTCTACATATGTAATCATTCTAAGTCTAAGAATGCATGATTAGATGACTTAGTATGAAGAAGTTACAAGGAGTTGAAGTGACACAGTTAGTGAGTGACATAATAGAACAATGCATGCAGTCGACAGTAAAGATTTTGATTAGTGTTCATTATTTTCTTTTGTAAAGGCTATGCACCTATTGTAAATGTGTTGTAAACATGATAATATCAATGTATGTAAACACCCTTGAGAAAATTTATTTGGAAGCATTGTACATAATAGGTTATAGGTCAACCTAGTGAGTATTTTTGTTTTTGCCTATAAATAAGACATGTGCCTTTGTATTTGAGCATGGCATGAGATATACAGTTGATAGAAGAAGAGAAGAAGTATGTAAAGAGAAGTCAAAATGATACAGAGCTTTACAAGAGGTTAAAGCATCAACACAAAAAAGGAACTAATCAGACAAGGAGTGTCATAGCAGCAGTTCACCATTGCAGATATAGTGTGTATCTAATATCTAAGAGGTTGTAGCCTTCGTTATTGAGTAGTGAGCTCTCCCAGTGAGCCAGCCACCCCTAACAGGGTTTACTCCTAACAAGTTCCAACCCTTGATAAGGTCATTGTAGAAAAGCATTATAATGACTACTCCTAACAGGGAAAAGGAACTTTAACAGGTTCATAATACACAAGTATAATTATTAGTGGGTATTTATTCCCACTAGGGTTTTTCCTTTGGCCAAGGTTTCCCCATAGTCATATATAGTGTTATGTGTTACAGTTGTTTATATTTAGTTCAACAATTAAGTTATTGAGTTAAGTTTCAAGTATCATAAATATTAACATTATAGAACACTGATTCACCCCCCCACCCCCTCCCCTTATTGTTCCCATTTATAACAAAGGCTTCATATACTACATTCTTGACATGTAGAGGTTTAGATAAAACTTTCATTTTAGCTTCATGCGTATTTATTAGAATAATGTGTGACTAGTCTAAGGACAAATATCCACTTATTCTAGGAATAAAGTCATGAGAGAGGCATAGCCCAAAAACAACAGGAATATCTTTTATAACTACCTTCTTTTAGCACAATTATACTTGGGAAAGCATATAAGGTGAGAAGAAGCTTCTTAATGATGCCTATGGTTTGGAATCTATTACCATCAAGATGCATAAATCTTCTAGCTAGGGATTCATAATCAAGATTTAGAGCCTCAATAATTTTGTTAGGCATGATTGTGGTAGTGGATCAAAAATCGATCATGGAATTATATAGAAGTTTACCATTTAAAATAAAAGCTAAATAAAAAGAGGTAGGATTATTTACAAGGGAAATAACATGCATTAGTTTCATCTGCAAGGTTATTTTGGCTAGGTACCAACTCTCTATTTTTGCTAGGTGGAGTGGACTACAAAGGTATAGGATCAATAACCCATTGATTATTAGTTTGGAAGTAGAAAAACTTTGATCCTCCCTAATTCTCATTTGTATGGTAGTTGGACCTCAAAGACAAATAATTCTGGTGTGGAGGCTTAGAGAAGGAAGTATGCTGCCTCTTAAAATTTGTGATATTACTGGAGAAATTACACAATAGGTTCTTCATATCATTTACCTTGGATGTTATTGTGGTAGGAGTAGTTGCACCACTTGGATGAGCATTTGGGTAATAGTAGAGAGACTGGGATGGAGTCTATAGAGAAATTTTTGGGACTATCTTCAACTAGAATACGTAGGGTGGCTAGAGAAAGTGAAGTAAAGTTCATAAAACTAAGCATACTAGGTCTAGGTGGGAGCTACCCCATAGATTGAATCATCATAGATATACTAGGATTGAAGGCCTTGGGGTAGAATAAAAAATCCATGTCAAGTTGGGGTTGTGTGGAAGCAAGAATCCTATGCCATGTCTTGTTGAATCTTGTGTTAAAATCTATAATGGCTTCTTGTGGAGATGTCTTGATGGTGATCAATTACTAGAGAAATGAGGATCCAACCCTTAACTAGGTCACTGTACTAAAGCATTGTAAAGATCAACTCCTAACATGGTTGCAAGACCATCTAACAAGGATCATAAAACACATGTAAAATTCTTAGGGGGTGTTAATTCCCATCAGGGTTTTTATCTGTTTGGGTTTCCCCATAATCATATTTTGTGTCATGTGTTATGAATTTTTATCTTATTTAGATTAATTTTCATTTCAGTTACTAAGCAATTAAGTTAATTTTCAAAGTATCAGAAAAAGGAATAAAGTATAGAAGACTGATTCACCCCCCCTCTCAATGTTCCCAATCCTAACAGTAAGATGGTTGCTATCTAGGATCGTACCATATCTATTAATTAACAAAGAGGATTTGGTAAAGGAGATAACAAGAGAACCTAAGGAAAGGTTGAGTTATTTGATACTTCTATGGGTACTTGATTAGTTGGAACATTGATAAGATAATGTAATGTTTATCTAAGTTAGAAGAAAGAATGGAAAGGTAGGCTTAACCAAGAAAAAGTGAAGAAATCTAGTTTAAGCCGAGTGATGTTAGTGTTGACCAAGCACTAGTATATGCTAAGTAAATATAGTGTTGACCAAACATCAGTAATTGTCCAACAATAGGAAATTACTGATAAAAGATAGTATTTTCTGAGGAAGACAGTTTGTAGTGATAACTGAGATACATAGTAATGAATAAGAAGATGAACACAATGTTGACCGAGTGTCAGTAATTTATATTTGGAGAAAGAATTAAGATTCCCAGATGAGATAGTTGAATTCTTGGGATATGTAAAATGTGTTGACATTATTAATGGATTGTATGAAGCATTTAATGCATGGTAAATCATTTTCTTATGGATTCAAAGAGAAGTTTGGAGATGTATGTAGAAGGAAGCATGAAGAACATAATGATAGAAGGTTTTGATGAATCTAACCTAAACCTAAGATCTATGGAGGAGACTAAGTGAAAAAATATTAATCTACCTAATCAAAGAGGTATAAAGGAAAACCTAATCATGACGTTATGATGGATGAAGAGAGGTTGATGTTATTGAATGATAAGTTGAAGTAGAAGGATGAAGGTTAAAGTGTGACAAAGCCGAATACAATGGTGATTTCTTGAAGTGAATTCCGAGAAGATTAGAGATGAAGATGAAAATGAAGGTCAGTTAGTAAATTAACATATATGCATGAAGTGGATTTGTATTTGCAAAGTGATTTGTATGTTTTTTGGATTAGAAACTAGTCTTACTTTCTAACCATTGTATTGGTCTAAATCCTTTAATCAAGGTTGACCTAACAATCATTGTATAAGTCCTTTAATCAAGGTGACATTCTAATGGTATGTTTTTAAGTCCTCTAACTAGGCCACTTTTGACAGAGTGTTTTAAATCCTTTAAAAGGGTCACTCCTAATAGTGTTTTTGTAAAAATTTAACAGGGTTGGAAGAGCTCACATCAGAAGAGTGAAAATCAGTAGCATGTTACAAAGTGGTTTTTCCCAAGTTGGGCTACCACTATAAATCCTAGTGCTATACTTGTGTGAATGATTTGATATGAATATTGTTATATTCTATAAGTTAATTACTTTTGGATAGTGGAATGGATGTTATATATTTTTGATATATGCTATAAAGACTGAATTAAATTGCTTATTATATCTGAAGTTGTTGAAGTACTAAAAATTTCAATTGGTACATCTGGACCCAAGGATAACTAATTCACCCCCCTTCTCAGTGATTCTAAATCATTCTAACACTATTTTGGGTTATCATTATTCTATAAACTCAGAAGAATGTTTTATGAATGTGGCAATATTATTATCACTCTCAAAGGCCTGCTAGTTTTGGTCATTATTAGGTATGAATGACCTAACAATTATATGGATGACATGTTCATTTTATTAAAAATTAGAAGTAGGACATAAATGGGAGCCATCTATAGCTAGGCTATATTCTATTATGTTCAAATTTTTGGGAATGACCTAAATATCAAAATCATCCAAGATTTCTATAAGATACAACACTCTGTGGTGATATGAGTACATGTGAATATGCTTAGCAAAAACCATATTCTACACTTTATTTACAACCAACTCTAAATTTCCAAGAACTCTCAGCTGCTTAATACCCATCCAATCAAAAATATTTAAATTGTGCATGATCCCTTCATACCCCTCTTGATTATTGGAACATGAGAAATAAAAGAGTAAGGACCTTAGATTTATCCCACCAATAGGGGAGATAAAAAAAAATTATGTGCCATAACCCTTCCAACACCTACCACCATCAAAATACAATGTCTTAAGAGTGGGGATTTTGTTCTTTTGTCTTCGGCTTTAGAAACACCATCTTTAGATACTCAAGCAATGGGTTGGTCATTATTTTAGATTACATAAGTATGAAGACCAATGGGGTGACTTTTAGAAAGGATAGCATCAACATCATTATTCTGGATCATTTCCTCCAATGTTTCCCCAAACACAAGGATTTTCTCATCCTCTAAAAGCTCTTTAAGTTGTACCTCCTTAGGTTTAGAGTTGGTCAAGGCTATGGAAAGTTGACTATACTAGTGTATATGATTAAGATTAGTGTTGTCATTATGGAAACAAATTCATATGGATTTTTGGTGTCAGCACACTTACTCAGAAGATCATAATTTGGCTTATTATGGAAGATAGAGCAGACAGTTAAGTACTTGATGAACAGAGCATCAACACATGTGCGTATGACTGAGTTTTGGTATGTGACCTTGAAGATAAGATTTTGAGTATGTAATCATGCTAAGTATAAGAACACATGATCAGATAAGTTGGTATGAAGAAGTTACAATGAGTTGAAGTGACATAGTAAATGAGCGGCAAAGCAGAACAAAGCATGCAGCTGACACGAAAGATTTTGATTAGTGTTCATTATTTTATTTTGTAAAGGCTATTCCCCTATTGTAAATGTGTTGTAAACATGATAATATCAATGTATGTAAAGATGCTTGAGCGAATTGATTTGGAAACATTGTATGAAATAGGTGATATGCCGACCTGGTGAATAGTTTTGTTTGTGTCTATAAATAAGACATGCACCTTTGTATTTGAGCATGACATGAGATATAGAGATAATAGAAGAAGAGAAGAAGTATGTGAAGAGTAGTCAGAATGATATAGAGCTTTATAAGAGGTTAAAGCATCAATTCACAAAAGGAACTAATCAGACAAGTAGTGTCATATCAATAGTTCACCATTGTAGATATAGTGTGTATCTGATATTCAGGAGGTTGTAGTCTTTCTTTTTGTTTAGTGAGCTCTAGTAGTGAGACAAAAACCCCTAATAGGGTTTGTTGCTTCAAGAATCCTAATAGGGTCTGACCCTTGACAAGGTCATTGTACTAAAGCATTGTAATGAATGCTCCTAATAGGGCAAAGGAACTTTAACAGGTTCATAATACACAAGTAAAATTATTAGTGGTTATTAATTCCCACAGGAGTTTTTCCTTTGGCCAAGGTTTCCCCATAATCATATCTAGTGTTATGTGTTATGGTTGTTTATATTTAGTTTAGAAATTAAGTTATTGAGTTAAGTTTCAAGTATCAGATCATGGATATAGGAGAAGTGAAGCATTTGAAGAAGAATCTTGAAGTAGCTCTTCAAGATCTTGACATATCTGAAAATGAAATTGAAGAAATGAAATTGAAGGTTCGTGGTGCACAAGTATTCATCAAGAAACATAGAAAAGATTTGAAACATTGTTCAAACAATTATTTCAAAAAAATGGTCAAAAAGATGAATGAAGAAAACATGTCTCTAAAGGTTCAGATTGAAGAGTTGGATGAAAAGTTATTCAATAAAAAGGAATCCTATGAAGAGAAGATCAAAGAAAATAAACAATTGGATGAAGAACTGAGGCAAGAAAACATGAAAATATTTGAGTTAGAAAACATCAAGAAAAGGGTGGAATCTGAATTGACAGAAGCAAAAAATCATATTGACAAATTGCACACAAGTAAGGATCTAATAGAGTCATAACTATATGCACAAAAGATTAAAGGAGATACCACTGGTATTGGATTCAATGAAGCACAAAATAAAATCAATGATATGCGAGAAAGAATGAAAACACTAGAAGAATCTACAAAAGCTAAGAAGACTGGAAATAATATTGAAGCTAAAGTAGACCCATCTAAGGATGAACACAAGCTAGTAAACTAAACTTGTTATGTCTATAACAAGCATGGACAAATAGAAAAAGATTCTAAAGAGGCAAGACATTTCAATGGTTATTGTTATTCATGCAATAAGTTTGGTCATAGAGCTATGAATTGTAGATCAAATCAAAGAAGTCAGACTCAACAAAATTAGAGAAATCATCGACAACATAATGTTAGAAGTCCTCAGAACATTACATGTCAGATATGTAACTACAATGGTCACACAACAAGATAATGCATTATGGTAACTCACATCAATCCATCGAGGAATATAAGGCTTGCAATTATTTGTCAACCTTGTAACAAGGTTGGACACATCTCAAAGTTCTGTAGATCACAAGGGCAAAGACAAGAAAGACCTAATAAGTCTCAAGGATCAATTTTGGATGAATATGGAGAAGTCAAGTATTTGAAAGCTACATAAGATGCAAAAAATATTTGGATGTAATTAAAGAAAGATAATGTTGATGACTCTATAGTAGATGCATCTGTAAAGGACACACCTTCTACTTCTAGATGAATGACACTCTTGGTCATAGCGGGAGATAGATTAGCTCTAGACCCCTGTGCGGCTGGTATACTCACCCTCAGAGTATGCACCTTTGGTTTTAGATGTTTGGATACTATTTGATGCTATATGAAATACTACACAACTTGATTGTTAGCAGAGATAGATTAAAATTCACTGTTACATTCTATGTTATGGTGGCAAGCATTAATGGCAGAAAGTTTCTTTAATTGTCACCAAAGATCCATTATCCACAAATTTTCATTTGATATCAAGCCTTTGGAGAGCACATGAGATCAAAGAAGTTTTTGTTGAAAGATTGAAGTTGGTTTATCAACAAAGAAGTGTGAAAATTGTTGCGGAACCCTAGTTCAGTCGCAACAATTTAGAAACCCTTTGGAAACCTATTTGAGAAATTAATCAAGTAAGTAATGGCCACTCCTATTATTTTTTATGTTATTGAAAGGTGGAGGTACATATTTAAGAAGCATCCTTTCAAGCCATTCCTAGATGACCTTGAAGGGGCATTTTCTAGAACTCCTATGGGAGTGATTCACTTAGAAGACATACACGCATACATTTACTGCAAGAAGGAGCTGGTAGGATGGGATAGAATAAGGTTGCACTTAGAGTTAATGATGAAACATGACATGAAATTCATGGATGAGTTTGTGCACCAAGAAAACAACCCTATCTTAGAGTATGTGACTGCATATGAGTTCTATGAATTAGAATGGATTAAGATATTGCTTAGCAGAAGAAGACATGACAAGTAGATTTAGTCTTGTATAATGCAACAACAAAAAGGAAAGAATCAAAGATAACATCAGACATAATGAAAAAATATGGAGTTACAAAAGAAGACCTAGATAAGGCAAGGGAAGCCAAGATTGCAATGCATCTTGAGAGTGCACCCTCTTCTGAATTGAAAATAGAGAAGACTGATGAGGAGAAGACAAGACAAGTAGATTCAATCTTGTCTAATGAAACAACAAAAAGGAAAGAATCAAAGATAACATTACACATAATGTAAATATATGGAGTTACACAAGAAGACCTAGATAAGGCAAGGGAATCCAAGATTTCAATGCAACTTGAGAGTGCACCCTCTTCTGAAGTGAAAATAGGGAGGACTGATGATCCCAAGGAGAAAAGGATAGAAGAAAACACTCCTGCACCCACAGATACTATTGACCTAGAGTCCACACCACACCTAGGACTAGAAAGATGCCTAAGAGGAAGAAGCAGACTAGTGCAAGCTACCCATCCTCTAGAACAACAAGAAGAAAAGGTAGAAATACTCAAGCACCTCCTGAGGTAGGATTTAGACCAATTCTTGAAGTGTTAAGAACCATGGTAGTAGATGAAGGAAGAATTGATCAAATAGGAAAGTTCTATGATAAATATAGTGAGATAGATAAATTAGAGATCCATGGTATGATAATCAAGCACATGACTAAGTTCAAGAAAATAGTTCTAGAACTTAAGATAGTTATACCAGATAATGTATGGAACATTTTAGACTTTTTGAAGAGACAATCTATAGAAGATCTCAGGATAAGAGAAAATATATTGTATGAAAGCCTCCTAGTTTGGTCATTTAAAGATACATCATTGTTATTAGATTTGGTGAAGCTGCACCTATGAACTAAACTAAGAACTCTACAAATTATGAACAAGGATTATGAGTTGGTAGCGAAGGAGACTAAAAAATAATTTGAGAAGGTATTCTTGGATAGACACATGTATCCTCCCACTATGCCTACAACCCAAGTCCCTACTGAGAAAGTAAAAGTAGCTGAGATTCCCAATGCATTAATGATAGGTCCACATTATTTTGCACCCTCAGTGATAGTGCCTACTGAAGCAATGGAGTCTGCACCCATACCTTAAACAAAAGATGACAATATCATGATTGACAATGTTGAAATATAAATGGTGACAATAGATAAGGACCTAGATAAGTTTGAGGAAGCCTTTGTGAGGAAAAAAGAGGCTGAGATACTATGTGGTGATAACACACCTATGTGATAAGAACAAGTACAAATTGAAGACATAACTAGAGGGGAGAAGAAAAGGAAGTTGAAGACCTGACAGGACATGAAAGTGAGAAGGAAGAGAAACATAAAGAAGAACCTTCTGTAGAAATCCCAGTGAATGTAAAGACTAAGGTTAAGGAAGTAATTCAAAGTGCACTCCTTACTTCTAAGCCCTCAATTTCATTTTTGTCAAGTTTGACCCCTGATAAAAAAAGTTTAGACTCTTGGGGAGAAGAAGATTTGATAAAAATAAGTGTGTTAGCAATGGAAAAAGTGAAGGAGAAAGAAGTAATGAGGAATCCATTATTTGTTGAATCAGTAAGAATACTAAATAGCCTACTACCTAAGGACAAGAAAGTATCAAGTGTACAGTTAGTGGATGATGTCAGCACCATCTTGACTTGCTTCAAAGAAAATTTCTCAAGTCTTGAATAATCAACATCCAAGATTGTAGAAGACAAATATCTCAAGAAAAGGCTAAGTGAATTGATAGGTAAATTCACACTTGACCTTAGTTCTGTGAAAGTTGGTCAAGCTTTTGTGAAAGATTTAGTAGCTAAAGGAAGGAATATAATAGCTGATTGTATGAATAAAGACAAACTTACATCAGACCTTTCAAATAAGATTTAGGAAGTTGAATATCTGATGGAAGCTATGAGAAAATCAATGCTAGATCCCTCACAAGATGTAAACATGTGCAATAATATCTATCAAGGACAATTAGAAAAAATTGAGAAGGCAAAAAAATAAATGGCTAAGATAAGGGCTAGGAAAACTCAGTTAAGGAATGCACTTGCACCCTCCCTAGATGTGTTGAATCAGAATATCAAGGAGATAGATGCCACTATTCTGACATATGATCAAGGTCCTAGTAGAGATCTAGAAAATATGGAGAAGTTAACTTATGCATTATGTGCCCATCTCCAAATAGTAGATGCACTCAAGGTATTTTGGCAAAAAGAGATCCAAGACCTTAAGGTTGCATACCCAGATGTACTCACTATGTAAGTACTTGAAGTTTCATTTTTGAGCACCTTTGTCATTAATGTCAAAGGGGGAGTAGATTAATATGGATTAGTAGAAGGATAGAGTAATATGGAGAAGTAGAAGGGAGATATAAGATAGAGTATATGATGTACAGAAAAAGATAAGGATATATCATAGAAAGTTTTTTGTAAAGATGTATTTTAGCAACTTCACCATATTCCTTTGTTGCCATTAATGAAAAAGGGGCAGATTGTTGGAAAATTGACTATACTAGTGTATATGACTAAGATTAGTGTTTTAATTATAGAAAAAAATTCATATGGAGTTTTGGTGTCGGCGCATTTACTCAGAAGATCAAAATTTGGGTAAGTATGGAAGATAGAGCAAAGAGTTAGGTACCTGATGAGCAGAGCATGAGTGCACGTGCATATGAAAAAGTTTTTGTATGTGCCCTTGAAGATAATCTTCTACATATGTAATCATTCTAACTCTAAGAATGCATGATTAGATTACTTAGTATGAAGAAGTTACAGCGAGTTGAAGTGACATAGTTAGTGAGTGACATAACAGAACAAAGCATGCAGCCAATAGGAAAGATTTTGATTAGTGTTCATTATTTTATTTTGTAAAGGCTATGCACCTATTGCAAATGTGTTGTAAACATGATAATATCAATGTATGTAAACTCTCTTGAGAAAATTCATTTGGAAGCATTGTACATAATAGGTTATAGGCCGACATAGTGAGTATTTTTTTTCGTGCCTATAAATAAGAGATGTGCCTTTGTATTTGATCATGGCATGAGATATAGAGTTGATAGAAGAATAGAAGAAGTATGTAAAGAGAAGTCAGAATGATATAGAGCTTTACAAGAGGTTAAATCATCAACACACAAAAGGATCTAATCAAACAAGTAGTGTCATAGCAATAGTTCACCATTGCAGATATAGTGTGTATCTGATATCTAGGAGGTTGTAGCCTTCCTTATTGAGTAGTGAGCTCTCGCAGTGAGCTAACCACCCGTAGTAGGGTTTGTTACTTCAAGACTCCTAGCAAGGTCCAACCCTTGATAAGGTCATTGTAGTAAAGCATTATAATGACTGCTCCTAATAGGGAAAAGGAACTTTAACAGGTTCATAATACACAAGTACAATTATTAGTGGGTATTTATTCCCACTAGGGTTTTTCATTTGGCCAAGATTTCCCCATAATCATATATATTGTTATGTGTTATGGTTGTTTATATTTAGTTCAACAATTAATTTATTAAGTTGAGTTTCAAGTATCATAAATATTAATATTATAGAACACTGATTCACCCCCCCTCTTAGTGTTCCCATTTCTAATAAAGGATTCATATACTACATTCTTGATATGTAGAGGTTCAGATAAAACTTTCATTTTAGCTTCATGCATATTTATTAGAATGACATGTGACTATTCTAAGGACAAATATCCACTTATTCTAGGAATAAAGTCACGAGAGAGGCATAGCCCAAAAACAATAGGAATATCTTTTATAACTACCTTCTTTTAGCACAATTATACTTGGGAAAGCATATAAGGTGACAAGAAGCTTCTTAATGATGCCTATGGTTTGGAATCTATTACCATCAAGATGCATAAATCCTCTATCTAGGGATTCATAATCAAGATTTAGAGCCTCAATAATTTGTTTAGGCATGATTGTCGTAGTGGATCCAAAATCAATCATGGAATTATATAGAAGTTTACCATTTAAAATCAAAGTTAAATAAAAAGAGGTAGGATTATTTACAAGGGAAATAACATGCATTAGTTTCATCTACACGGTTATTTTGGCTGGGTACCAACTCTCTATTTTGGCTAGGTGTAGTGGACTACAGAGGTATAGGAACAATAACCTGTTGATTATTAGTTTGGAAGTGGAATAATTTGATCCTCCCTAATTCTCATTTGTATGGTAGTTGGACCTCAAAGACTAATAATTTTGGTGTGGAGGCTTAGAGAAGGAAGTATGTTGCCTCTTAAAATTGAGGATATTATTGGAGAAATTACATAATAGGTTCTTCATATCATTTACCTTGGATGTTAATGTGGTAGGAGTAGCTGCATCACTTGGATGAGTATTTGGGTAATAGTAGAAAGATTAGGATGGAGTCTACAGAGAAAAATTTGGGACTATCTTCAACTAGAATAGGTAGGGTGGCTAGAGAAAGGCAAGGAAAGTTCATAAAAAATAAGCATACTAGGTCTAGGTGGGAGCTAGCCCATAAATTGAATCATCACAAATATAGTAGGATTGAAGGCCTTGGGGTAGAATAAAAAATCCATATCAAGTTGGGGTTGTGTGGAAGCAAGAATCCTATGCCATGTCTTGTTGAATCTTGTGTTGAAATCTGTAATGGCTTCTTGCGAAGCTGTCTTGATGGTGATCAACTGCTAGAGCAATGATGATCAGTCTGCCTTGTATAAGAATCATTCATAGAAGGGGTTTCCCATCTCATCCCAATTTTTAATTTAAATGGGTGGGAGAGAGCGATACTAGTATTGAGATTTTCCTTTGGAGGATGCTGCCAAAAGTCTCAACAAAGCGTCAAGTTCCATGATATTATGAAGTGTGCATACTTTTGCCACATCTTGCAAATATTCACCCAGAGTTTCAAAATATTATATGGAAAGCCTAGGAAGATATTTTAGAGATGAATTGGGCCTTTTTCCCCTAGATAGTTGGAGGGGTTGGGAGAACCAAAGGAATTCTTTTATTCCAAGCCACAAAATTCCTAGAAGGATTATAAGCTATTTACAGTTTTTGGACTTGACCTGCTATCAAAAATTTCTAAAATAGTTGAATACAAATGGAAAGACAAGAAAATGAGGTGTAAACTCAATTTGGGATCTAGTAAATAGTTTTTGGCTCGTGCACCTACTCAAAATTTAGAAAATATGTCTGGGTGGTCCCACCAAGAGTGTTAGAAAAAGAACTGTTGATATCTAAAACTACTGCTAGATATACAACCTATGGGATGCTTAATGAATGGGGGACCTTATGTGATTTCATTGAAAAACCTCCAATATTTTAGAAGTTGAATCTTCATTTAATGTAGAGGAAAAATGGAAATAAGTATTTCTCATTACTAAAAAGGTGATATATCAAGCTTTTGGAACACTTTAAAATTCAAATCTCTAGGCTATTCTGAGAAATGAAATATCAAGGCAACTCTCTAACAAAGATATATTTAGGCATTATCATAGATACATGATAAATCCTTATAATATATGACATAAAATTACTCATGAATTAATATCCACATAACATAAAATCTTAATTTATAATGTACTTAGTGAAAACTAAAGATAAGAACACTAAAGTTAGATTCAATCCCTAGCCAACACATAAATCATACATGAACAATTAATCTTGAAGAGATAAAAGGGATCCAAGTATGATTTTTAATATTACTTTGATTCAAGTGCACATTATAATTTAGGCTGAAAAATTATCTATATATATATATATATATATATACATACATATATATATATATATACATACATACATATATATATATACATATATATATATATATATATATATATATATATATATACATATATATATATATATATATATACATATATATATATATATATACATATATATATATATATATACATATATATATATACATATACATATATATATATATATATATAATACATA